>CAOLHI010000019.1:0-1279184 GCA_948474755.1 Ctenosaura bakeri
TGGACATAATCTATATATTCTTTGTCAGTAGGCTTCAGCAGATTTTTGAGACATTGGTAGGATTTTTCAGCCCTCATCATGGTGGTTAGAGTGTTTAAGACTTGATACACGGTTTCTTGTTTTAATTCAAGAAGATTTAAGGCAGACCCTAGTATGATGATTTCTTGAAATACATGTGCAAAGCTTATTTTACTGCATATTTTCCTCAAATGTTTAGATATAATTTTTTTATTCCACATTAGACAGGTGTGTGACTGCTGACCCTCAGATTTTTCTTGACAAGCCCAGCATTTTCTCTCTAGATATTCATCAAGGACTTTATTTATAATCACATAAAGGATGACTCTTGTCAAAGATTTCATTGCTCTCCATCTTTTCTTTGATGAAATGGGTGCGGCTTCCAGGCCCAAGATCCTTTGCATTCTGACATGTGCAGGTTGTGTGGCCACCAGCTCTACAGAGTCCTAAAATTCAACAGGAAGAGTTTTAAAATGTGGCCCATACAATATGTCTCACCTACTGACCCCCATATATGTTCACAAACCTGTATTTCTCCTATGGCTGCCAGCTTCAGCAATGCTGTTGTGCATGGCTCCTGGACAGTCCTTTCAGCAACTTGTACCTCACCACAGCTTGTCCCAGGTTCCTGAAAATGGAGAACAATGATTATTAGTTTCTGGTCTCCCCAGGGTAGCCCCGAACTCTCCAGATATGTTTCCCCTTTTACCTGCGCTACAGCATTCTCTGCTGAGAGAGAGTCTAACATAGTGTGCCACATTTGGGACTCTTCCTCTGGTGGACAATTCTCTTTATCTGCATCCAAACTGCATTGCTGAGGGGTGGTTGGCGCCTCCATGTTGTCTCCGCAGGACTTGTCCGGGCATGCAACAATGGCCGCTTCTCTCCCCACAATATATCTCTCAAAGGGCGTCTTCCTATTGGCCGGTTTGACACACGTGCTTCTGAGGGGTCCAGGTCCGTCCCTATTGGTCGAGGGTGGTGGGGCGGGCTATTCGAGGAGTCACACGGCCCCGCTGGACCAATGGCAGCGCGAGCCGGAAGTCGCCCGTGATTGGCCGGCGTGGATCTGAGGGGGTCACGTGGCTCCGCTGGGGCCCCATGGGAACCCAGTTTAGAAACCGCCCCATTGGACGGCTTGGACCACGTGGGTGGGCAGGGGTACGGCCCCTTCCGGATGTCCCGCCCTAGTACTTCCGGGGGAGGGAGATTGATAGGTGTCAATCATTTCTTGACAGGTCATAAATCAATCATTTCTTGACAGGTCATAAATCAATCACTTTTGACAGGTCATAAATCAATCACTTTTGACAGGTCATAAATCAATCAAATCTGAGGGTCATAAATCACTTTTGACAGGAGCTACACCTCCCTACTACTGACATCTAGAGAATGGTCTCCTTTGATTGGCATGGAAGGACACTGCAATATGTCATCTCAGCTTCATAATGTTACAGGAAGCCATTATCTCCAAATATAAGCTGTGCACAGTGAAGATACTAAGAAGTGAGATGAGGAATGAAACATGAATCAGAGTTTCACTCTATAATGCAGCTCAGTATACAAAGATACAGAGTCAGTGGGGTATAAATCTCTACAGGATGTACGGATGTTTCTTAAGAAACACTATTTTCCTGGAACTGTGATACAGTGGATAGCCTTTATCTGGTCATCTGTCATTCAGGTACATTTTCATTTGTCAAGATATATTTGCTTAACCTACAGAGTAAACATAGCCTACATTGATGTTCTGGAAGATTTTAAGAGTACTTTATTTGAAAGAGGATGACTCTTTCATCTGTGACGTTCTGTAGGATCCTACATTTATTTACTAATGTTACAATTAAGTTAGAGATACTCAGGGGGGAAATCTTAAGACTGCAGGTTTTGATTTTTTACCATTTCACTCTCAGATAGAGGGACACATAACAATCTTTTTAGAGACAGATTTTTGATGTTCCTGGTGCATTTGTATAGATCTATAATGCCATCCAGTGGTTGGTCTGGTTAGTGTTACACTTGTCCCCATTTACCTCAATAATTAAGAATGGAAAAATGGTGGGATTTCATCTGCTTTAGTCTTAACATACAAGCTATTTTTCTTAATACCAAAGCTTTCTATTTACTGAAATCACGTAGTAGTAATTATTGAGATGATCCCTTTGCAGCTATTTATGCAGTATGTAGAAACCTCTCAAATATCACCCTTGGTTGCATCTAGTGGTTTTTAAATAAATATGATAGAAAATATGCAGAACATAAAAGCAGGGGAAAACTATTGGCTGACTTTAGATGAACTGGCATATTAGCTCTAGCAAAACAAAAATGTGATATTAAAGGACAGTAGGTAGCTATGAAAGTTGGAAATTATGCATGTAGCCTTCATTAAAGCAGTTGTAGCATAAATAAAACATGCATAAGAAATGCTCTGATTGCTTCATCACTCTCCTTGGTCCTTAAATAACTAGTGGACTGTTCAATATGAACTAGTCTCTGTCTTAGCAATTGAGGTAACAATTAGAACACAGTGAAAATTATGTGAGAATTGTGGGTCCAGATTAGTTCCTGGGAATTTGAGAACAAAATGAGTATTTCAGCCTTAGAAACAGGAAAGAGGAAGAGGAACCTGTGAAGCCTGTCTAATAAGCCTGAACGTGCCACATTTGACAAATGAACACAGGGATCTGCCAGTAACACAGGTTACTGAAAATCTACTGCGCCTGCTATACGGAATCTCAATCTGCTCTTTTGTTTTCTCCTGATTTAAAATTAAGCTAGTATTTGTTCATTTGGCTAAAGACATATGGGGGGGGGCAACTCTCAATTGTCTATATTCTACCCATCACATAACATCCCCCTTTCCTTTCCATCCTTCTTGATGTTTGTATGGTTTTTTATTCACTATTGATAGTACTAAGAGAAGGTTGTATGCATATTTAGTCATTTCGCAAATGAATCTCCTTGCATCAACTGGACTTCAGTTAATGATGACTCAGTCAGTCTATGTATGACTAAGTCCAATGCACTTTCACACTACATGATAATAGCCCTGTGATTCCATTTTAACTACCATGGCAGCTTCCTTTGGAATCCTGGGGTTTGTAGCCTTGTGAGGCATTAGAGCTTACTGTGTTACCTCAAAAAGTAACAACATCCCATCCCCAGCCACCAGTTCTAGAAGGTTTTCACACTACACTACACAATTATAGCTGTATGATTGCAATGGCAACAGGGATTTACAGTTTAGGGAAATGTGTTCAAGATTCTTGGCCAGAAAGCTCTCGTGCCTCACCAAACTACAAGTTCTAGGATTCCATGGGATGGAGCAATGACAATTAAAGTGGAATCATAGTGCTGTATTTGGGGAGTGTCAAAGGGCCCTGGATCTCACCTTTAAACATTAGAAATAAATTGTTGCTGTGCCTTCAGGTAATTTCTGACTCATGACAACCCTAAGGATGAACCTATATTGAGTTTTCATGGCAAGATTTGTTTGGGGTGGGGGGGTGCCTCTTTTTTATAGCACCTTCAGTTCCTGCTTGTTTGACCCTTTCTACACTCTTCTGATGTCTCTGTTTCACAATTCTCTCCTGTTTCTGTTCTTAGTAAGATTACTCATAATGATCTGTCACTCCCTGTTTCAGTAAATTGGTTTCTTACTTTTCCTCACAGCTACATCCATCTAGTAATATTTCTCTTTTGCAAAGTTCCTTTCTTTCCTCTTATGTCTAATTTCCCTGTCTTTTCTCCCTATACTTTTCAAAAAGAAATGTAGATCAAGTAAGGATATTTTTAAAAGGTTCTTCTAGTTCTGTATCCTACATAGTCATTGCTTTGATTCAAGGACAAGAGATTAGAACACCACTGTTGAATAGGCAAACACTTGTTTATATTTATGAGAAGAGTAGAGTTAAACTGAATTTACTGTGTTTATTACTACTTTCTATGAATGTTGAAAAACACGCCCAGTTTACAGCAAATTTAGCACTCCTTACAATGTTTTGGTGGTGTCTTATTGATTATCTTCTTTGTATTCCTTTCAGAGAATATTCTCGTGTGCTCCAGTGCTCATCCCAGAACATAGAGCAAGCAGAGATAATACAACCTTTTGTTTCATAGACTGGAGGGGATATTACCTTCTGTTGTCATATAAAGCTTGATGTGTGTGTATTTCCAAGTGAATTTGGGAACAGTACTCACAAATATGGATCAAGAAACCTAAAAGCATACAGTAACCAATGTTTGATGAATATAATTTAATACTACAGCCTGATCCATGGCACCATAATATTGGGTTTCATTTCTTGCCACTGGCTGATATTACAGTTTGACTTCATCTTGTGGGGATGTGCTGAGAACCATAAAAGGAGTGGAGAGCAAACATTTTGCTGCAGGTGTTCTGTATCACATAATGAATCCATTATCTTAATTCCATAGAGTAACTTCACCTGATTGCTATTGAGAATGTAAGACTATATTGATGGATTGCACACCTGACTATTCAGCTGAGTCTTATATGGATCATATGAGAATTAGAAAATGTCAGCTTGTTTTCTTCTTTGAGTTAAGAATTATGGACTGAGTGGTCTTATTTCATAAGATCTGCAAATAAACTCATTTCATTTGCTCCCACCTTTGGGTTGCCTTTATCTTTATGCTACACCTTTTAGATGAGTGTAATTATTTAATTATTAGAAGGACATTAAAAGATTGATTAGTGTTGGCAAGTCAAGGGGGTGGAGAACCCCTGCAGCAGTAACTAACTGTAATAAAACTATATTTATCCATCCATCTATCATGTCATTCATTCCAATATAGTGACTTTCTCATGGTCCAATTACTTATCATTGCTGTCTGGCCTGCAATACAAAAACAAACCCACTCAGGCAATAAAAGAAGCTGGGAAAGATCCAGAAGGCAAGGCAGTGTATGATTCAGAAAGTGAATGCAATGTTTACAAGAGGAAAAATGATGCAATATGTATCTGAAGGACAGCAAGCCAACTTTTAGTCCAGTCAATCCACCATCCCATATTTGTGGCAAGTTCCTTCAACATCTTCAGGTAATAGAAAGACTGAAAAGATATTTTTGGTTGATTTCCTTCAGGTGTTCTATTGTAATATTATATCTTACAATGTTTTGATGAACGTTTTGAGTGGAACACAAAGGAAAGTAATGAGAAACGAGGCAGTTCTCATCTCCAGCAACAATTGATGCAACCTAGACAGTTATACTGGGACAGACAAATGGATTTTTTTTCTAGCCCCTTTCAGAAAGGCAAATGAGTGTATTGAGGAGTAGAGAAATAGATTACTGGTTCTCCAACCATATTTATGACATACCATTATACATGATGCACCAGCTTTTCATGATGTCTGTTGTGTCTCTACAAAACATTTGAACTGGGATGGGGAATATTTAATTTAAGAAATCTCTCATAATGTTCAATATGTATCTTCCTCAAATATATACCTATGATCCTGTTTGGATGCAGAACCATTATTTTTACTGTTACTGGTTTCCAGTAGAAATCTTCTATATCAAAATATGTCTGTGGAGGAGGAGAAAGGTGGCCAGTTATAAAGAAAGGATATAGTGTATACATGTACTCTTCTTTTTATTTATACATATTCTAAAGTTGAGCCCTCACTGATATTAATGTCACCATGGTCTAGAAATAACTGGAAATGAGCCTTGGGTGTACATACTTCCCCTCACTTCTCACTCTCCTTTGCATCCCGAAAGGATGAAATATGTTGGTTTCATTCTAGTATGAAGCACAATTCCCTTGGATTACCCTAACCTGGATCAACAGATTATCTGACAACCTGATATGTTCCTTAACTAGTTGGAATAAAACACACTCCCTTGCATTTGTGCCTGACAATAATGATTTAGTCCTCTCCTTATACATGAGAATAGAGGGGAAGGGTGGGTGCTATACTTCAGCAAGGATACTATAATCCTGGAAAAGCAAAAGTTCAAGTGAGGAAGGGTAAAATTAGTAGCTGACTGGTAAATGTATAGAGCAGAGCAGATATAGAACCTTGGACAGTTCCATATATACAGAGGTTCAGAGGATTCAGGATCATGGCTAGCAGTCTTGCAGCTATGTAAGGGGCATGTCACCGCAGCACTTACATGGTGCAGCCTCCAGGACTTATACTATTTTTGTCAGGTTGGCTGAGCTCTCCTTCCCATGTTGTAGATAGATGACTGTTTTAGTGTTTTTGTGATTTGTTGTGTAGGTGGGGATGATGAGATCTGTTGATGGCTGGGCAAATTGGGAACATGGAAATGTTATTGTAACAATCTGTGATAAGAGAGTAAGCAGGCACAGCTGCAAGTTTGGACTGTTGGCAAGCTAAGTGGGAAAATGGAAAGGGGCAGAAAGTCTGGGAAATCTGTTGTTTGGACAAACCAAGTGGGGTGTTAGTGTGTGCTAATTCTGAAATTTAATTGTTTTATAGCACTGACCCAATACTCCTTTAGTCTTGGAAACACCAAGTGGTGCTGCTGTTTCTTTGAAGTTCCTGAAATAATGTTTTTGAAAGCTCTAAGCTTAGTTCCTTGAGCTCAGTGCTACCCTGCACATCACAGTTTTCTTAAAGACCAGGGCTCATTGCCCCTGCCCCAAGCAGTTACTGGCTGCTTGAGTGGAGTAAGATTCTGAGAAAGAAGGGCTTCTAGGACTTCCTATGTCTCTGGAAGAATCCAAAGTCCAAGAATCTCAAAAGATTTAGTGAAAAATGTGGTGGAGGTGGTAGATCCTACTTGTGAGCTTCTCTAAACTCCTGGTACTGAGGATTTTCAGCCCTGGGCCATAACAAATCAATTATTGGAGATAACAGTGAAAAATGTATTTCATATACTGCGTGCCATCTCAAATTGGTTGAGTAAGATACAAACAAATCTCCTACTCAGCCAATCATACACTAGAAGGAATGACTTAGGTATGTTTCACTCCTTTTCTGCTTTCCCTTTTCCAGCTATGTCTTCTGACATCATCCAGTCTGTAGAGGATTCCGGAGGGGTAATTTGGCCCCTGCCTCAAGGTTGCCCATGCCTGGTTTAGATTATTATCTCAACTGGGTCAGTGGTTCTGAAGCACTTACACTGTCCTCCTTAGATTTTGGAGGCAAAACTGTAACAAATAACATACAGCAAGAATGCAAAGTATGAACCAAACTAAATGCAGTGTGAACAGAGAACATTCCCATTCCTTTAATGGTTATGTAGAAAAGGATATTTTTGCAGATGCAGCTTTTCATATCTTGGGGCTATGGCAGTAAGAAAATGTGCTGCCTTCTAATCCCCTCTTGTGGGAAATGGAGAAAGAACTCTTCATCCTTAAAAGGGGGACAAGACAAGAATGATAGAACATCCATCCACCTACTGTATCATTGTATTTGTTGCTGTGCCATACCAGTCCTAGAGATTTAAATGCATTTAATAGCAAATTGTGCAGATAACAAAGTATATATTAAGAACTGCAAAGCAATCTATCTAATTTTACTGCCATTTTGTTTGCTAAGCTTCAAGGGGAGGTGATGTATGTTTCAGTATATATTCTTTCCATAAATTCCTCAGTCGTACTCACAGAGTTTCTTCTGGAAGCATGTCAAAGTTTTGTTCCCTAACAGTTCCCTACTGATTATGGACTCATTGGATCTATATACAGGATAAACAAGTAATTAGTCAGACAGTCCCCAAGCATTCATCAGAGTTCTCCAGCCATAAGTGATAACAGGAGATGCTTTGTGTGGGAGGGAAAGAATTTTAATTTGCTGAGATTATAGACTGCTAGAAATAAAGTTACGTTATATTCATTTTGCTAAATGTTACAAAACATATTGTTATAATGTGCTAAGTATTCAGTAAAATATGGAATACCCCCTCCCAAATTTTGCTGATTGTGCTACAGCTGTTTGCTTAAGTGAAAAGTTCTAGAAAGTTCAAAACCTTGCTGGATTATAGCAAAGTGGCCTTCTTTGAACATTTTTTATGAAAGTGAAAAGTGTTGGGGAAATAACACTTTCCCAAGTAGAGACAGCCAGCTGCTACTGTATTCTGTCTTTCTCTCTCTCTCTGGTATAGTTTGGCAGTAATTTCTTTTACAGCTGTGATTATGATTTGCATTTAGAGAGTACTGGCTTAGGAGGAAAAGATGTTACAACAACCGTGGCAGTTATTGTCATAAATACTTGAAAAGGTGGCCAAAATTCCATTCTTTTGCATTTGCGAAGTAAATGTTGCATTTTTTTTAAAAAAAAGGCACAATCAATAAATGTTATTGCATCACCATTCTAAATGTTATTCATGTGATTATATTCATTAAAATCACAGTTATTTGAGAACACAATTAATTTATTTTGTACAGAATGGTTGGATGGGGGAAGATGTGAGACTTGCACCAGACCTCCAGATCTCTGTATTGCCCTGGTGCATTGCCTGAGCTGAAAGACAAGAAGCAAATACATGGTCCAATAGACACTTATTGGGAATTTCTTTATTGTGCAGTTATGCATTTGCAATGCAATTAGGCGGATGTATAGTGTGGAACTGTCACAGAGCACTCCCATCCATATTGAAATGGCCTACGAGAAACAGCTGACAAACAGAATTGTCCTGTATGAATTATTAACAGGGAGAATTCCATACAGACCACTCATGCTATTTTTCCTTACAAGCCTAACAGGAGGAGTAAACAAACAATGCTTGTTTTATCTACTAGAAGCAAAAGACCTAATCCTTTGTACACAGCGCAAAATAAGGAGGTGCTTGTGCGGATGTATAAGATTTCTGTGATAAACACTTGATGGAATAAACAATTATTATTGTCTAATTCTCATGTGTTTTACAATGTAAACAAGAAAGAGTGCCTGTAAGTAACAATTTCTGGAATTTCAGTGCATTCTTTATCTTCATTCAGAAATCAGATTATATTGCAGCTTATCATGATAAGAATTAATCTAGTCTCCTTCGAGATAATAGTCCTCTCAGCCTTCCTTTTTATATAGCCATCTTATTTTTAAAAAACAATATATTTTTTCTCAAAATGTCCCATATGTCCTCTAGGGTTGGTGGACCAGTGGACCAGTGCTGGTCCATAAGACATCAATTGCTAGTCCACAGGTAGGTTTCCAAGAAATAAAGAAATGGATCTAACAGGTGAGCACAAATATGATATGAGTCCCAGTCACATGATGGGAGATTTTTCCAGGGGCTACTTGGAGATATGCATTTATATATATATATATATATATACACACACACACACACACACACACACACACACACACACATACACACACACATACATACATACACACACACACATATACATATACACATACATACATACATATACATATATACACACACACACATACATACATATACATATATACACACACACACACATACATACATATATACACACACACACACATACATACATATATACACACACACACATACATACATATACATATATACACACACACACACACACACATATATATATATATATATATATACCCACACATACATACATATACACACACACACACCTCTCCAAAAATGCCCAAATGCATTTCTACCATATTTGGAGCCTCCCTGGACCTCCCAGGTGTCAAAATAAAACTTTGCAAAAACAAAACATTGCCTCAAAATGCCCTCTGCAGACCCAGGAAGGCCCCAAAACTTTCTTTCAGGACTCTTAGAGGGGTTGGGGGCATTTGCAGGACATTTTTTTTCCCTGTAGGAGCAAGTATGATGAGGAACTTCAGCCCTCCAAAGTCTTCTTGAGGGCTAATAAGCTCCCTGGACTTTCACAGTTGCCCACCCTTTCCTAGAGGGTATGGTGGCATATTGAATAATTTAAAAAAGGAAAGAAAATAGGGGTTTTGTGTTATTTGGGGCTACAAAAATGCCCTAACACAGACCACACTTTCCCTTTCACGGTGATACAGAATGGTTTATTGTGATGTCTGAATGAAGCCATAATCTGCGATGTTTCAGATTCAGCTAACAACCTCATAGTCACTCTTTCAGAAGGAAGAAAAAACAGAAACATACAAATAATAAGCCAGAAAATCATTCAAAGGGAAAATGCAGACACGTAAGGAAAGAGGGGGTGATGGGGGCAATTTGCCTTTGGCAGCAATGTTTTTGGGGCATCCCAGCTTGTAGCCACACCCCCGCATGCTGGGGCCGCACCCCCACTCACCACGGCCATGCCTCTGTGCATCGTGGCCATCCCCACACATGCTGTGGCCATGCCCCCCTCCCGCCCCCTTCATGCACTCCAAGCTCCGCTCCCGGGAAAGTGTATTCAGATGGTAGTACTGAGATTAGGTAGAAAGCTTATGCTTTCACCTCATTAAATGTTAGTTCCATTGGAATTGTTCCTTATGAACTAACTACTTCACAATCAATCTTTCAGCTTTTTATAATTTTGGTGGGGTTTATCAAAGGTATTGATTTGACAGTAGCCAGACATATGAGTATAAATTGGTACTTATGCAACATATTCAGCAAGGATTTTATTGATGTAAATTGCCTCATGGACTGTAGAATTGCACTAAAATTATTTTGGAACAGCAAGAAGTCTCTGTGGATGAGATTGGAATTTCATGCCTAAATGCATTTGAATGATTTGTGTATAAGCTCTTTGTCTTTTGGTGTGATATTAAGGAAATGTCTGATTGTAAAGAAATATTGAGGCACACAGATGTACATTATAGTTCAGGAAACAAAATGTTAAGTAGCCAATGTAACAGCACAAAGGACCTTGGACATTCATTTATTTGGCTGATAGCAATGACCCTATTTTCTCTAGGAGAGTGTCCCAGAGATAATGGATACTACACATATACTAAACATAGAGAAGGAAGTCTGATCATTGAGATCCTCTTTTGAGCTTTTTGCTTCTATAGCTGTCTGCATGAGGCAGCATGGACCATTTTGAAATGTCTAGAGATCTATAGAGTCATAGCCTTTCTTGTTTCTCTGACATGTTTTCAAACATAATATAAATTTGTGAGCATATGCCTTCATGTCACCTGTGCCTGATAGCAACAACATGAATTTCATAGGACTTTCTTAGGCAAGGGTTACCAGTTGCTTCCTCTGAAATATAGCCTATAGCGCTTGGTATTCATTGACGGTCTTCCATCCAAGTACTAACCAGGCCTGGTCCTGCTTAGTTTCCAAGATCAGGCCTGAGCTAGTGCCTTTTCAAAAGTTGTTGGAGGCAGTAGGGAGGGGAGGGAGACAGGAACAAAATTTCATCTTGACCAGTAAAGCTGGCAAAATTCAGGAATTGTTACGTGCACTGCCATGGACATCCTATCTCTGTCCTCTTAGAGTAACTCTTGTGCATTCATAAAGTTTTGGCAGGCAGTGATAATCTCAGCATTTTAAAAATGTATGCTTTAAAGTCATGTAGTTTTCCTGAATGTCATCCCTTACTTCTTGGCAAGCAAGAAGATTAGATATGGTAAGTAGTGGCTCAGAAAGCAATTTTTCTTTAGATCATATTGGCACCTACCCAAATCCTTTAAATGTGGTATTTCTGACAATGAGCCCTGATGGAGAGGCAATGACTATCTTGGCTCTGCCTGCAAAATGCAATATTTTGGCATGAAGTTGATTAACCCAGTTTGGTGAAACTGTGTAAATTATTCTTTTAATCATGTTGTTGTAGGCATGGTATATATCTGTGGTATCAAAAGATAAAATGAAAAATGGATTTTTGAAGATGTGGTAGAAAAGTTAAGAAAAATGAATTTTCAGTGTTGAAAAGAGGATATGTTGGGCATCATAATAAAAGAAAAAAAATGTGCATAATAGATACAAGCCCCCAAGTAAAGTAGATTTGCAGTCTAAACATCAGTAGTGGTTCCTGGTTTTGTGGTTTTTGGGGGGCTTTTTTTTTTTGAGAGAGAAACTAAAAGAGAAGTTCCCAGGAGTAAGCATGTTAGTCTGTTGAGGCAAAAGCAATAAAGAGCCTTATGACAGCTAGTGATGGTGGCTGTGTGTTCCTTCAGGTCATTTCCTAAGATGAAGGGTTTTGTTGGCAAGATTCTTCAGAGGGGGTGTGCCAGTGCCTTCCTCTGGGGCTGACAGAGGCCCTTTCCACACACGGGGAAAAAAACGTCTGAAAACACACTAGGGCGGACCTTACCTTCCAGCGGGTAAGTCTGTCACCACGTGGAGCAGTGCGAGTTCACTGCTCCACACTCGTTGGTGTCCTGCAGGGTCCTGCAGCATCTAAAATGGCGGCTGCCAGCTGGCGGAGGCTCTCCACCAACCGGAGAAGCTTGCCAGCTGGAAAGCCCTCCCCCGGCAGATCTGCAGGCATGCCCTTGTGCGCGCCTGCAAATCCACACCGGGCGCTGCAACGCGGCTGGACGCAGCTGCACGCCCCGTGCCTTTTAAAAACCACATAAAAAGTGGTTTTTAAAAAGCACGCAGCGGCTCCACTTCTGGTTGCCCTAGCACGGATTGGGGTGTGGAATTACAGTAAAGTAATCCACCCCAATCCATTTTATGGTGTAGACGACCTCCGTCAGAGGTTGCGCTACACCGTTTTAATAACCCCGTGTGGAAAGGGCCCCAGTGTGACTTGCCAAAGGTCACCCAATGCTACAAACTCTGGTCTCCTGGAGTTCCATACCACTATACCATGCTGGCTCATTATTTCACCTTAAAGACTAACATGTTTTATAGGTTGTTGTGGGTTTTCTGTGTTTTGAGGCTGTGTTCTATTAGTATTTTCTCCTGATGTTTCACCTGTGTTTCAGAGGAAGATGCCAGCCACAGATGCAGGTGAAACGTCAGGAGAAAATACTAATAGAACATGGCCTAAAAACCTGGAAAACTCACAACAACCTATGGATTCTGGCCATGAAAGCCTTCGACTTTACATCTAACTTGTTTTATTTTGCATAAAATTTCATGGACTGCCATCCAGTGGCATAGCTAGAGCGTTTGCCACCCCTCTTAACACACACCAAAAATACTACGAAAAGTCAAAATGACATACAGGGAAATAAATTAAAATACTGTGTTTATTTTTTAAGTAAATTTAATTCCAACATTCTAAAATGTTATTTTTCTTGCTTTTCTGTTAGCGAAATCAGAGGGACCACAGTAATTGCTTTTTTTCTTCTGAGTGAGCTTCCAATCAATTTCATAGGATGTTCCCATATTCACGTATTCTGATACTACAGGGGAAAAAATGGGGGGATACATATCTCTTTTCTCTTTGCCCTGGCTAGCTTCAGGTTTGACAGAACCCCTCAGAAAGTACCTTCTGATGTTCCCATCTTATACAGATGCCTCATCCTTTGCATAATTTTATAAACCTCTATTGCATCTTCTCCTTGTGTGTTTTTTTCCTGGTAAATTAATTGTCCTAAATCCCTTGGAGTATCTTCTTCCTCAGACTAGAAATGGCATTCCACTTCCCCTCCCCACTTCACTTTCTTTCCTTTCCACAACTCTGAGTGAAGCAACTGGGATTTGAATTTCCTGTGCCATCCTCCCCTTCCCTTTCTGGAAAGTACAGATCAGGTGGGTGAGCAGTAGTGGCTAGCTGGCTGGGCTGACACACACAGGACACAACCACCTCCTCCTCCTTCTCTCCCTTCCTCTTCTTTTCCCAGGGAACATTTGGAGTGTCCACCCAAAGTGCCACCCCTGGAACACTGAGACACCAGAAGGGACTTCCTCAGACCATGTGAGGCCCCCACCGAGCCCTTGGATAACTAAAAGAACAACTTGAAAGTCAAGCAGTGAGCACATATCTTCACCATAGCTGGCTGATTCTCTCTCACCTCAGACCACCACACCCCCCGCCCCAGGCAACCATGTTTCAGCTCCTTTTTTCTGCACCCTATAGACTCACTATTCCCCAGTTAACCAGCCCCTTCCAAGTTGGCTCGGTCTTTTCTCTCACTGCCCCCTCCCAACATCTATAAGGACAGAGCCACCTTAGTACCAAAGCCATTGGCTAAGGAAAGCTGCAGGGAAATTGCCTCTTGAACACCACCTACAGGCCTCTACAAAAAGAAGGTGGGAGAATTATTTTTTTGATGGAAAGGGAAGAAAGGAAAGTGGGAAAGGGAAGCAGTGGCTCCCCCAAAAAGTGCCACTGGGAACAGACTGCCCCTCCACCCTCCCCAGCTGTGTCACTGCTGCCATCCAATTTGTCAGATGAGAGACTGCCACAATTTTTGCAAATTACTGTGATTTTTCATTAGCTGCATAATCCCATCCTTTGTGAAGGAAATGAGTGTCACATATGGTACACCCATTCTTTACAAGAACACTATAGGATAGTTTGATAGTCTGGTGAGCAGGGTTCCTGATCATACAGGCACAAAGAGAAGCTCCTTTCATATCTTCCCCATCAATACTGGAAGTTCAGAGGTTGAGCAGGTAAGGACAGTGGAGGTGGGCTGTGGATACAGATCCTTATCCCATTTCCACTCTTTGTCCTTACGACAGCAGGACCAACTGGTCCATGTACTCAGATGTTCTGTGCCATAATGGTAAGCACATCCACACTTGTGCATGTACTGTGGCAGATCTCAGCATATTGCATAGAACTTTCTCTTAATCAAGATTTTCCTTTTCTGTCGCTTGCTACCTATTGACTGTCTATGGAATAATATAGTTAGAGGCTTCATAGCAAAACTCAGAACATTTGTGCATGTCTCACTAAATATAGTGACCTCTCACTGTGCTGCAAAGGATTCTTCCTACACATCAGAAAATACTGCTTGTTTCATACTTTTTCCTTTAGAAAACAAAAAGGAAGGAAGGAAGATATAGATTCTTATATGCCATTCCTAATACAGTTTCCAAATGTGATGCCAAAATTGGAGGCAAATAAATTACAACATTTGACTTAATTTTTAATTAACTGAAAGTCATCACTGCAAATTGTGTCTTCCATTACAAGCCAGAATTCTCAACTGCCAGACTTGAAATAATTAAGCAATATATTATAATTAAGAAAAGTAATTTTAATTTAATTATGATATATCATACAATTGTTTCTGATTTAACTGACATTCACTGAGAAAATGCTATAATATTTGATAACAGTATGCAGCTTAGTTTTCATGCTTTGTTTTAGAGTAGGCGAAAGTTGCCAGAACACACAGCATGATGTTTTTGTGTCTGGAAACAGCAAGCTTGCAACATGTAATTCACAAACTTAGGAGAGTAAATATTCCTTGCATAGGTTGCAACGTAATATGATTTCCTTAGGAAAGGGTTCTACTGTAAGCAGTCTTTAAAAACTTGCATAAGCAGTGCCTTCCCCAGACTCAACAGGATCCTTATTTGTCCACCTGGGGTAGAGGGAGGGATGGCAGCCCACACCTTTCTGTGGCCTTATATTTTAAGCAGCACAGTTAATGGCACCAGGAAGGGGATGGGGAATTATGGATTCTCTTGCCACGTTGTGGACACTCAGTCAATCTACTTTAAGGCTTGTGGGGGACAAAAATTCCCAGGAAGATGTCTGAGAAGTATTTAGGAACTCTAGTTTTCCCCATCATCTCTCTCTTTTTTCTGGATCATTTGGGTTTTTATGTTTTGCAGATTTCAATTCATCTATTGTAACTTCATGAGTTGTCACTTTGTTCTTTGTCCCAACTCTGTAAGAGATTTTTGGCAATTAGTCAGATTATTTTTAAGAGGAATAAGGACTGTGTGACTATCTCATTTTGTGGCTAAAGCCAGACATGAGTCATGGGGGGGGGGGTGTGCTTGCATCATCCCTGGATGGCAGAAAGGAATCACACAGTGGCTGCCGCCCCTATGATCACCCCTCCCAGGGTTTCCCACAGCAGACAGGTTGAAGTGGGGCTTTATTGGCTAGCCAATAGGTTGCCTGATGCAAGGAACACTCCCATATGCTACAGTACGGCTTTAACAGCTCTTACAAATAATGTTGTGGCCATGTTTTCAATTCAAAATTACACATGCCCAGACTTTTGTGTTCTTCTGACCCATGCCTTTTAATACTGAGCTTCAGCAGTACCCTGGTTTTAATCTTATGTTATGGTGAGAAATGCATGACTCAAAGCAAAAAGACTCTGTAGATGCATTTTCTGCAATGTACATTAAGTTTTCTTATATAGTGAATTCAAAATTATGCATACTGCTTTATAGTACCTACTATGTTGGCATGTCCTGTTGTTAGGCTTGAAAATTTAGTGCTTGGTAACTTGTTATAGAAGTAATATGTTTCAGTCATTAACTACACTTGTAGATCATCAAATAACCTTCACCTTATAATTGTTCTGCCTTGTACCTGTTTGTGATCAGTTTGTGATCAGTATGTACAAAGGAAGGACACTGCTTATGTCAGTGATGTCCTTGATGATAACCCAGGATGTTGGCTGGGACACATAGAAGTGGGAAGCTTCTACAAGTTGTGACTTTGCTGATGCGTAAATCTTTTCTTCTTATGTAAACATTAAAATGGTATAAACAAGGAGGAGTGAATAAATAAAATCAGTACGGCATAAGGAACACAGTTTTGATACTTAGAGAGATCCTTTGGCCAAAAGTACTTTGTTAGTGTCTTTTTTCCCCCTTCCTTCCTTCCTTCCTTCCTTCCTTCCTTCCTTCCTTCCTAACTTGTATTTGGGGATTCAGTTCAGCTCCATGTCCACCTGGGGAATACAGTGGGCTGAGGGTTATTCAACCACCCTTTCATTGTGAAGTGCAGTGCACAGACATAGATTTTGATATAGTTGAGGATAGAGGAATTAAGGAAAGGATTCATAGAAATACAGAGGTTTAGGGGGCTGGCATTTTTCAAGAGCAGGAAACTGAAAATGAGAACATCTTGCCAATGTCACAGAATAAACATATAGCATAAATGGTATTTATAGTGTAACCCTTTCCATGTCTACTTGGAGGTTATGTCTTATTATTTTAATGGGCTTTGCCCAGATGCATGTGGATAGGACAGCAGCCTGTGTCTCCCAAATCCAAGGTAACTGCCTGCCTGCTGGGCTGCACTGGGTCAACCAAGCCTCGTAAATTCTCCTTCAGTTTGTCGTGCTGTTCTGCACATATTACCGTGGGTACTGTTGCTTGTTCCTTACTTCCCTAAGTGATTTCCCTGAGTGGAATATTTCAGGGCTCTGTAGCACTATTGTTTTTTTTGGGTAGACCTGTTTGGGAAGGCAGGCTTCTTTTGGAGAATATTGGAGAGTTGAGGTACAGAGCAGAAATGAGGACAAACAGCATCTGCACTGGACAACAACATTCACAACTAACACATTTCACAGGATTGGCTGGGATTGTTTTCCTTTAGATGCCCCTTTAAGATGCCCTTTTTCTAAGATGTCTATAGGCACAGTAATATCTTGCTCTGTGTTAAGAAGGTTGTTGTTAAATATACCTGAAGAGTCATTTGCTGCCAGCTTGAAAAATATTTGCATATAACCTGAGGTTGATTAAGTAAGGCTAATTAAGCTAAAACAAAGATGATAGGATTGGATCCCAAGTTCACACAAGCAGTAAGGTTCTCATGGAAGGATCTTGCTGCTCCTTTCCTTCTCTATTTCTTCATGTGTGCTCCCACCAAAATCATATGCAAACAGATGTGTGACCCTTAAAAACCAGTGGAGGGCTGTGGTAGAACAGCAGAATCACCCAACACTGGGCAAAGTCAGTTACAAAAACATAGTCCAATGGTCAGGATATTTATGTGATCTGCCCATACACCCTTTTTGGGTAGTGCAGGGCAGTCAACAAAAGTGAATTAGACAAAGTAGGAAAGAGTATTGTTCAGATGGCCTTCTGCTCACATGACCTTTGGATCCAAACTATATTGCCTCATCCACTCTTATTCCTCCAGGAATGATTAAGTTGAAGTGGAAATGTCACACATATGTGTTCAGCATTGTTATTTTGTTAATATACTGGCAATAAATAGATCAAACAGAAGTTTTGTAGGACATGCTTTAAAAGATATCAGAAACAGAGAATGAGAAATTTGTGAAAAATAAAATCTTACCCATCAACTGTGGCACATCAAAGCAAAACTGGACATTCTCTCTGATGTTTTTTTTCCTATACACATAGTGTACTGCAAAGCTTATGTGCTTTTCTTGCTTCCATCATTTGAACCTTAGACACATTGGAAATAAGAACCAGTTATCTGAGTGAGTTATCTTCATTTTTGAAATTACTGATATCACACTTGTAGAAGAAGGTGCTGTTGGAAAATAAAGAAGGTATATTTAATTTGAAGCAGTTATCCAGTTGAACAGCTCCAATCACATCCGGGAAAATCCTTGCATAAGTTAAATAACAGAGAGAGAGAGAGAGAGAGATGTTCACAACTGAATGCTTCTTATACCTCTTGGTTGTATGAGCCTTATTTTATTCATTTCTGTTTCAGGTTTTGTTTGTAATTTTTTAAAAATAATTTCCCTGTGGAAAGCTACAGGCTTAGTTCTTTCTGGAAGAGTACAAACAATTGTACACTCAGAGCAGTAATGAATGATTGTTATCTCTCAAATCCCTCTTCTCTGTGGCTTTCTTAAATTAAAAAAAATTGAGACTGATTATTCAAATCAGTGTTATTTAGGACACAGCATAATATCACAACAGGCTGTTCAAAACTAAAACAAATGTTTGGAGCCAGATTTTAGGTACTATTCAGATTGCTTCAATTCAATCTTTGTAACAGTACTTAGCCTGCCACTACAGTCTAAGTAAAATTATCACAAAATGTCCATGAAAAAAACCATTAGCTTTAAAGTTTGTTCATGCAGGAATGTAGTTCACTGTAACACTGCGGGTGTTACCATGAGGATGCAGCCAAATGACCCACAGCTGCAGTGGTTTCATCAGTATGTAACCAGAAAAGTAAATGGTTTAACAGAATGTTGTCTGAAGCAAATGTCAGTGAAAGGAGAATTGCTTTCAGTGAACATGGGTCAACAGTAAAATGAAACTGATTTTTCTGAATAATGTGAGGTTTTTTTCTTGAATAGGGTTCATCACTTGTTACAGAGTTCAGGAAGGCTTGGCAGTATATTAATTTTACTGGTGTAAATGCTTCCTATTTTTCCAGGATCCCTGGTAATCTTCATTTTTCAGATCCAAGAAATTTATACAGTTCATTACGCAAATATTGGTGGTTATGTTTGTATATATGGGGCTGCTGCCAGTTAATTTACTTACATTTTCAAAATGAAAGGGCAGAATCCAAAGCTTAAACAACAGATGCCTCCCCATATTGAGGTATCCAACAGAAATAACTGTTCAAGGCTCAGCAGTGTTGAAAAGAAGTTGAGACATAAGAAAAAGCAGCAGCAATTACCTTCTGGAAAAGTCTTTTCCCTGTAGTCTAATAAATATTGTATGAACCAACAGAAAGCAATATGGTAATGATGTGATATTTACCCGGTAAGCAGGTGTACCAATTGTGGTTACTGCTCTCCAGTTTGTTGTTGAGCTAAGCTGCATTTTAACCTTTTGAACATTTTTTTTCTTCTGTTTTGTTTTCGATCTTAGCTTCTCTTGTGTCTAAAATGGCAAAAGAAAGTCAACATCAGGCCCTTGCAGCCCTGCCAGGCACCACTGCAATAGTAAATAACGTCACAGAACCATCAATTCCTGGAGGAGGAGGAAAAGGGGGGCAAAAGAAGATGCATTTTCAAAACTCAAGGAGAAATTTATGAATGAACTGAACAAAATTCCACGTAAGTAGAAACTATGTTGAGAAACACTGTCCATCTTAATTATTGCTCTTGACAGTTAAGAACTGCTTTTAAATATGTCTGCGGTTATTCCAGTTCCTTCAATAGATCACAAAGATGTTTAAGGAATCCTATTTATTTGATTTCTTTTCTGGTACAAAAATTATGAAAGGAGTAGGTATGTGTACTTTGATTTCTTTCTTTGCTTCATTCATTATTTACGTTGGATGGAAGGGATAATTTGCAGAAGCTGATGGTATTATTAGGATCAGATTCTGCTTATTCACTGTCGAAGAGGCAAAGGCCTAAACTTAACCTGGCATTGGCATGGCCCTCCCTCACATTGGATTTCTTGGAACTGCTTGAACATCATGCACAGGGGTCATTGATGGAAATGTGAGTTTGCTCTATCCCTCCTCCACTGGACTCCACTGTCCTATCAGTGGACTTTCAGCACTGAATTGTACCTTTAGGGATTTCTTAAGGAGAGTGCATAGTATTACAGTCTTAATACTATGCACTCTCCTTAGGAAATAACATACACTGAATACAGTTTTCAGTAAACAAGTGTGGGATTGCAATGCAAATTCTTATGTGGCAACAAATAGTGTATAAACTCAGTAGCTGCTGTAAGTGTAGCCAATGAGCGTGATTAAAGAATTGTTGTTGTGTGCCTTCAAGTCAAGTGGGGAGTACTTAACACAGCCTTCCCTCATATACTTGCCAGGTTAGGGACGGACACACTGTCAGAAGGTGGAATTGGTTGAAGAGTGGAACCTATATAGAGAACTTGAGGGAATTACAGAGCCTCTTTTGAAAGACATGCACCATGCTTACAAAGTCCCTCAGCCAGCTTGCCAGCTTTTTTTGTCCCTCTCCACTTGCTTTGCAAGCAGCATATGCACATACACTGTCTCTCCCAGTCGAGTCTCCATAGGAAAGAATACCTAATGGAATCCTGCTGTTTCAATGCTGGCAAATTACAGACAAGTTCCATTAATTCAGTGAGGGCTCTGCTCTTTCCGTAGGTATGGCTTGAGACTGATTGTCTGTCCCAAGTGACTCTCTGTAGGCAAGAAGAGCTCATAAAAGAGTTAATGGAACTTGCAAAACGATGGATTATTGAAAACTGAGTTGACAAAAAGCCGGGGATACCTTTATGAATACAATGAGTTATCAAGGGATAGGACAGTACAAGGATCTAGGTTTTTTCTGCCTGTTAGAATGTAGTGTTCTCAATATAGAATTTCCTTTGTTGGGGTTTGAACACAGAATAGGCTATAAATGGAATGAATAAATGAATGGGACAAAGATATCCACATTCTGATTATTGCTATTCACTCTCAGCTAAAGCAGTTGAGCTATATTTTTACCAAAAAGTGAGGATACAAATATTAAACCAGACTAAATTAGACTACCCCAAAAGCTCTCAGCTTTACCCAAGGAAAAGTAAAGTTTTCATTCAGCACTGGGGTGTGGGGATCACGCAAGCAGCCTCCGGTGAGAGGCTCTCGCGTCCCTACTGCTTCAGCTCTGCATGAGCTGCCTGCTCGCGTGAGAGCTCTGCCTCTTCCTTCCGCAGTGCAACTTGGGCATTTCCCAGGCTGTGCTGGGGCAGGAAACGCGACCAGTGCAGCTCCAGGGGCTCCGCACGCCAGGTAAGTGCACACAGAGCCCGGGAGCAATGCGCAATCGCGCATCATTTTCGGCTGGAAGCCGAAAATGAAAAGGTGCACGATCGGTGCCTGCCAGCCCCTGGAGCGTCGCACGATTGTGAGCGCATCGTGCAGATCGCTCCTCACAATCACGTGATGCTCCAGGCACCCTTTTGCATGGCAAATGCCATGCGGAAAGGACCTTGGAAGTAACTTCATGACTTCAAAGGATCTGGAAATGTCAGGCAAGACATCCTTTAGTATCCATGATTGACTGGTTTTCATCAGTTCACTCACTTGTTAAGTGCTCCTCTGAGACATTATTACTTTAAAGGAAACATGAAGAAAGCTCTTATGGATCATCATACATTTTTTTCCTGCAACCAAGTCCAGTGCATTAAATCATTTTCTTGTGTTTATTTCCAGTAGATTGAAGATGATACAGGAATACAGAATACAGAGCAGCTTTATTTATGAAACACCCTAAGATTTTTTTTTATTTAAGGTGGGGTAGAAAGATGTTAATTAAAATAAATTAAGTTAAAATATATGCTGTCAGATGCTAAGGGCCTGAGGTCAATACAGCTGTAATATAATATAAGATTGACTCCACATTTGTCTTTCAGATAAGAAACATGACCATCGGGGCACTATTGGCACATTTTATTCTATTTTGTTTTCTTAATGATATGTCATTGGTATGCAGTGAGATCAGTAATGAGAGGTAACAAATTAAAAATATAATTGACTTTTGTGTTTGAAATAGACTTAGGCAATGTGGCAGGGTTTTTTTTCAAAATTGATAGCAAACAGCTTTTGGGCTGTCAGTCAAGGTTTCTGCTTTGAAAAATGTTGGTATTAAAGTGGTACGAAGCGTATATTTTCATTAGCATTTATTTTCAGCATGGTCCAATTAAAGACAATATTCTTGGAGAGTAACTAGATTAATATTAAAAAGAAAACAGTTTCTCTCCACTACTCCCTCTTAGAAAGAACCACTTTGCCTTAGCAAACACATTTTCTAAATGTAATTTTCAGTTAATGTGAATCTGTGAATAAGCAAAAAAAAAAAAAAATGACAGGGGGAAGACTATGTTTCATCTTGCACCATTCCCTCTCAAACACTCTTAATTTACAGTCTCAACCGGCTATAATAAAAACAGGTGCTGAAAGTGTTGAGGGGGGAAATCAACAAGAGAAAGATGGGCTATGCACCTCTTTTCTGATTATTTTCTTTTGCAAAATTTCTCACATGCACAGTTTATTGCCCTTATAAACACATAATAAATGCAAACACTACACCACCACCCCATTAAAAGTTCTATCTGATGCAATATACTTAAACCAAATCCTTCTGTAAATGAAAAATACCTATACCTGCTGGTGGAAGAACAGCAGGGATGGGACCAACTGGACCTCCCAAGGAAGGGAGTTCCTTAACTTCGGAGCAGCCACCAAGAAGGCAGTCTCTCATGGACTCACCAGACATGCCTAGGATGATGGTGGGACTGGGACAAAGCCTTCCTCTGCAGATCTTAATCATGTAGGCTCAAATTGATACTTCTTACCTTCCCATAAATGGTATTTTCTGTGTTTTCCCAAGTTTTGTGAGTGGAGCAATTATGCATTCATGGCTAGTGCTTGAAAGTTCAGGACGGCTTCTCATATTGTTCTTTGTAGTATGGATAAAATGACTGGAGTCATTTTGTTACAGTGACTCATACAATTAAAATGTGAGGAGTGCTATAAAGCAATTGAAGCGTAACTCTACAGTTTTCATTTCTTCTTACTTTCAAAACACTTGTACTATGACTGCTAATGTCTCATTAGTACCTAACTGTGCTCATGTCAGTCTCTCAGCTCTCCACTGGCTACAACAATTCTTATACTTGAATAGTTCTTTCCTCCTGCAATACAAGGAATTTTCAAGAAGTTTGTGTATAACAAATGTTTTCTTCTTGGCATTTTGTTAATGGAAAATCCTATAATTTCTCTCTATTTCAAAAGGGAAAAGCTTCAATAACAGATAAAACTGCCCTGTCAGATTACTACAAGGGAAATTGTTTCAAAATGCCTTTATATCTTTTTGATTATTATTTTCAACCTTTGTATCTGGACAAATATAATGGTATCATATTAGGATGACAATAGCCTTTATAGAGAAAACTATAAACAGAGTTACTAATGAGGAATGCTGTCAGAGAGAGAGCAGCTGGAAAGACAGAAATGTAAAGTTCAGAGAGATCAAAAAAGATATTGAACTTTCTTTTAAAATAATATCCGTTTCCAAAGGGAAGATGTGTTAGACAGACTGAAAATTATTAAACCAAACACGCCTTTTTACCCATCAGGAACAAATGAATAAACTTCAACAGACCTGTTTGAGGAAAAATTAGGACATTGAAAGTATTATAGAAACATTGAGGTATGCATATGGGTATTGTCATTAAATAATTGGGCTTAAAAGGTGTAATTTCACACACCTAGAGTAGATACATTAGCTAATATTAGTGACTGGAAGTAGATAACCCCAGGTTTGTAACTACTCAGGACCATGGTGCAATTAGACTTCCATTGTCTTTTCTTAGCAGGTGTACTCATATATGGCAGGCTGAGCAGGCATGGGTACAATCACTGAAATTATTACCAGTAGCAGCCTTTGTTCCATACTCATAATCATTAACACGGTTTAATATTACAGTCCACCCACAACTCAGAACTGAAGAGATGACATGTGGTCTTGTTGTATGTTTGCGTGCCTTCAAGTCACCTGTTGTCCCCATGAATTTCATGGGATTTTCTTAGGGAAGGAATAGTCAGAAATGGTTTTGCCAGTTCCTTCCTCTGAAATATAGTCTACAGCACCTGGTATTCATTGATGGTCTCCCATCAGAGTACCGACTCTGCTTAGCTTCCAAATTCAGACAGGATCTCATGCCTTTAGGGTATTTAGGCAGCAGCATCTGCCCCTATTACAGACTGGAAATTTAATTGTTAGTTGTCTAAGAGAAAGGTAGGGAAATGTTTGCTTACAAACCATGTATGGCCCTGAACACTTTTCACAGCCCTTGAAACCCCATGGGAATCCTCAACAGTGACAAGGGCGTGCACACACACTTTTGTTTTTCAGGCTTTGATTTTTCCTGAAAACAGCCTAAAGTGTGAATAAATTGCCCACAAACATTGCTTCTGCACTACCTCATACCCCTAACCTCCAGTGATCTCTTCTAACCCAAAACTGGCTGAAAATTTTGACCAGATGTGACCATGGTGACCCACTGAGGAAGCATGGGGGTGAAAATTGCTCTCCTTGCCCTGTAAAGTTGCTGAGTCCTCTTATGCAACTTACATCCAGAGCATCCCAAACAAGATCAGAGCTAAGAAACATTACTTTTTCAGACCCCGCTCCAGAGGATGGAATGATGTCTGCTGTGGTTTGTGCTGGGTAGGGGATTCTGGGATTTATAGTTTTTAAAAAGGTAACTTTTCAGAGCTCTGGGCAAGATAGGATATCGTTCAACATATAACATTCAGACAAAGTTGCCGATTTACCCCAAGGAAAGATATCAGTTTAAGGTGGGAGGGGGAAGAGAGAAAGATTAGATTAAAAAAAGCAGGCAACCATTAAAAATGCAGCATTTCAGATGTTTCTGAAGATTATGCGTGTTATACTTATGGATAAAAACTATGTACAGGCTTGGCAGTTGACACAGACCAGAAGAATTGCATTAAGAGATTGTTGTACAGTGCTTTGCTCAAGCCAAAGATACACTCCAATAGATGGCACTTGGAGCAAGAGTGCTTAATAAAATGATGAAAAAGAAAAAAATTAATCTTTTATATAGCACAATTCAGTTGTCTAAGTACTGCATATGCATTTTCTCTGTAATCACTATCTGTCCTTTCTCAGGCATTTCAGAGGCAAACTGCAGGCAATAATGCCTTTATTAAAACTGAATGCCAACCCTGGCAAACAGGCAATGAATGCCTACTTTTACATTGTGACAGGATTTTAATAAGGGTCCCCTGAGACCCTCAAGACCATCTCTAGCACCTTACTGTGATTATTACTGGAAAACGATTAAAGTGACTGTGGTGGTATTTTGCTGCATTATGAACATGTCAAGTTATGCTAGTTCCTATTAAATTGAGTAGAGGATTAAATTTGCAACTGGGAAACTGTGACAATGTACTTCATTACTTTATTTTCAGGGCTAGGGTTGGAATTTTGATCTTTAAAATATTAATATTTTCTATTAGAACCAGGCAGCCAAGCTGTGATCTTGCAAGTGCATAAGTCACATTGTTATCTCTGTATGTCCTGGAGGCACAGAGCCCAAATTTGTGTTCAGAATACGATTTTAGGTGAAAGCAACTTCATTTGTATGATTTAAGTACATATAAATGCTTTTTTTTAAAAAATCTACTTTTGTACATAAAGTATTATGTACACAAGTAGATTCATTTTAAGTCCTTTAAGAAAAAAAGGGTGTATAGAATTATTTTTCTGCAATTACAATGAGCAATAAATTTGAGCTTAAGTTATTTACAGCCTGTTCTGATGCGATATGACTTCCCTATACAGACCCCTAGAAAGCAGTTCAGAACCAAGGTCTGTGGTTTGTTTGAAATAAGCCATCTTAAAGCTGAGGTTTAGCATAGGGATGTCCAAGGACCGTTTTTGTTTTCTCTCAAGCCTTGGTGAAATGTCATTCCTCTCCACTGGACCTGTTTCAGGGAAAACAAAACAAAAAGTAGTGAACTAGCCAGATACATCTGATTTCTAAAACTGGCACTTTTGTAGGGCAAAAAGATGCCTACAGAATGAAATTACATCTCAAATGGTATATTGTATGCCTTCTGCAACTTCTTGGATGATCATCAGAATTACAAGAAAGTACTACGAACAGACCCCCCCCCTCAAAGAAATGGATCAGGTGGATGTAGAAGTGAGAATAACTGACAAAACCCAAGGAGCACTCTCACTAGAAATGTGCTTTAGACAAATCTGAAACAGTACCTGGCTGCACTGCTGCTGCACTGGGACACTATCCGGCGGCCCTGCAGCAGGAAGAGACATGGCCATTGCACTTCCTGGGTTCTCGCAGGCAGCTGGTGCAGAGGTGAGCACTCCATTGTGCTCCTCTCCCGGGAGAGCCACTGCCACCATTGTCACTAGATGCTGCCGGGACAAAGGTAAACTGAAAAGGACCAAAATGTCTAGTCGTAGTTATATCTCCTCTTTCTCTTCTCAGTGAAATTTCTCTGTTTCTTTGGCAAAATACTAGGGGCACCTGGTCGTGCCTACAAGCAATATAAAAAAACCCACCCTACTGAATATGAACACGTGTGACAGCATAAATTAAAAGCAGGGGCATAATCCTCATCTAGTGCTATTTTCTATCTACAGGCAGAGCTGAGATGTAGAGGGGCCAAAGAAAGCAGGAGAGATCATCAGACCAGACTCTACAGCCTTGTGGGCTACTTGTGGACTAAAGACCACTAGCCCAGTATAGCTGAATTTCACTGTAATTCAGTCAGTGCTACTCAATTGTGGTTACTGGACCAGGGCTGGTCCCAGTGTTTCCAGAAAAGGAAGAAACACTTGTTGGCCATGGGCACAAATATCGTGCCAATTCCAGGTGTATTGTAAAAAAATAATTTCTGGTTCCCCACATAGATAACTTGGGAAGCTGTCTCCTAACTGACTTGACACCTCACGATCACAATCTGCATTCTTTCAAGTTGTTATATTTAGTCAAAAGAAAGATGTCACGTTCAGTCCTTTCCCGGCTTGACTTCGGTATTTTGTGAGCTGCTTAAAGTTTTTCCGTTTGAAACAGCAGGAATAATTTAAGATAGGAAGAATGAAATTGCTTTGTCTGGGACTTGGCTAGATCTCTCAACAGACTGATGAGGCTCCCACTGAAACAATTCACTGCCTTTCCATTTACTTTAATGGTAGCTAGGCCTGGATCTAACTGCATTGCAGATGATGCTAAACTTGTAAAAAAGTTCTGTGACTTCTTTAATGGCTGAACTTTGGCTGAACTTTAATGGCTGAAAAAGGAACAAGACTTTCTTGTGAAGAGCCAGAGGCCCTTACAAACTTTCAAACAGCTTACATAAATAAATTGTCAGGCATTATAATATACCATAACAATAATCATAATGTTGAATTAAAGTTGAGTAAAATTTCTGAATTAAAAAACAATATCAGTGATAACTGCTAGTCATGTTAATGAGTTTAGCTCCATCAATAATAAGATTTGCTTTTTTAAAAGAGATATAGTTGCCATATCATCATGACAAATAATGCGACTGCGTAAGTGAAATAAAACTAATCATCGATTGAATGTTCAATCACAATATGTTCTTGTTCTTTAAATATTAAACCACAAGGTGGACTGGGAATTTTAAATTGGATCTGCACATAATAGAAAAGTAATAATGAATTATGCTTTCAGTTTCATTGTATTCGAAAGGATGTTTCTCCATCAGAGGAATATCTGTATGTGTTACTTCAAAATATGCAGCCCCTTTACTTGAAACTTGCAGCTTAGTTATTTAGGGAATGCCATAATTTAAAGGTAACATGCTGTACTGTGATCTACCCCAAGCTTACTGTACCACCTGAAAACTGCAAGTCACAACATCTTTTTGTACATCATGGCTACAAACCCATTGTCTCAGCTTGCAATGACAGGTTAGTTTCTAAATTTATCTTAATTTCCTAGTTCCTTTGACTTCTCTTTACCCAGTCCCATGTTCTTAGCTGTCCCAGCCGAACCAATTTTATAAGGTTGGTTATGCTGCTGCTGCACCAAAAGTATGTCTAAATCACGTCTTCAGTGAGTGTTTAAGGCATTTTATAATACAGTAATTTTTAAATGTACTAAAATTAGACTAAAAACAAAAAAATGATAAAATGTATTATATGAAAAATAAGCATGTAAGGATGAAAATGTTTCCTGTTTCTTCCCTGTTGTAGGAGAAAATGAAGATTTCTGTGCAATTTTCTTACACAGAAGTACTTGTGTGATTTGTGTCTGAAAAGTGTGGAGTTTTGTGCAGAAAACCTTTTTTTTTTTTTTTTTTTGCACATACAGCAAAACACTGTTTCCAGAAGCACACATGCGGTTTTTGTTTGTTTGGTGTGTGTGTTGTGTTTTGTTTGTTGGTTTTATTTGGTTTTCCACAGACATCAAAGTATGGGTTTTGCACAGAAAATACAGTTTCCACAAAATCACTTGTTTTTTGGTCAGAGTTGATGTTTTGTTTCAGTATCTTACATAGCTATTAAAATTTGGAGTAAAAACCAAATTGGTTCACCATTCCATTGACATCAGGGCCCTTTCCTCAACTTACCTTTTCTCAGTGCTGGGGTGTGGGGATCACACGAGCAGCCTCTTGAGAAAGGCTCTCATGTCCCCACTGCTTCAGCATTGCAGCTGTTGCCTGCCGGTCAGCAGGCATCATGAGGACTCCACCTCTTCCTTCCACAGCACAGCTGAGGATTTTCCCAGGCTGCTCTGGTGGAGAAAGCGCGAGCACCATGGCACCGGAGGCTCTGCACACACAGCAAGTGCGCGTGCAGCCCTGGAGCAATGCACAATCGTGCACCTTTTTCAGCTACAAGCCGAAAATGAAATAATACGTGATCGGCGCCTGCTGGCCCCAGCAGCATTGTGCAATTGTGAGGACGTCATCTGAAACGCTCCTTGCAATCATGCGACGCTTGATGCCATGCGAAAAGGGCCCAGGTCACCAGTCACTGCTGGATGGAAGGAGCCCTGGTGGCGCAGTGGTTAAATGCTAGTACTGCAACCACAAGGTTGTGAGTTCGATCCTGCCGGACTCCAAGGTTGACTCAGCCTTCCATCCTTCCGCAGGTTGGTAAAATGAGTACCCAGCTTGTTGGGGGCAATTAGCTAAAATACATTGTAAACCGCTTAGATAACACTCAGTTGATAAGCGGTATAGAAATAAATGCTATTGGAAGTTTTGTTGTATTAATACCCTCACCATATTCCAGTTTCCCATCAGATATTTAGGAAATCCCACTGTGCAGTGGGTTTTCCTGCAGAGAGAAAAGTCAACTCTCTATTTCTTTCAGTCTCAGTTCCAGCATGGACTAACTTCAAACTAAGGCTGGCATCCCATTAATGACTTGTGATGGCATATGTGCAACTTACATCACCTGTAGGTCACTTTTTTGGTCCATGTGAACATTAGATTTCTCTATCAACTTCATCCTGTGATCCAAATCCTACACAAAACTTATCTTTTAGCTGTAGGAACCTTCTCTTTATGGCCATTTGGTGACCAGTGTAGAGCAGGGGGACATCAGACAAAGATCTGGCTATGTCTCTTTAGGCAGATACAGAACAATGACATTATTTGCTGAGATCTCAAGACAGGAGTCCTTAAGGAAGAGGGAAAGAAAGGCAAGTGCTTTTCATAACAGTCCAGGAAGGGGGGGGGTGAGAAAGGAGAACTCATTCCTGGCCATCCTCTCTGTCTTCTTTGGCCATTTCCGCGCTACACTCTTACAGGGCGATTATTCCACTTTCAACATCCTATGGAATCCTGGGGTTTGCAGTTTCGAGAGCGGCCTCCTGGCCCCTTCCCGAACTGTAGACCCCAGGATTCCATAGGATGTTGAAAGTGGAATAATCGTGTTATAAGAGCGTAGTGCGGAAATGGCCTTAGTCTCTTCCGTTACTCATTAAAACATAGCAAAAGAATATTACCAGCTGTTGGTCATGAATTACCAGACCTTTCCTCTGGTCATCTGCATGCTATCTTTCAAACATGTACAGTAATAATTCTATTTACTAAAGCCTTAGAGTGAAGACTGATTGAGTTGAAAGAGGTCCTGAATCAAAGCACTAATCTACAAGGCACTCCGTCAATGTCAATCTGAATCCCACAACAATTATCTGTAATAAAGCAGGGGAGCCTTCTAAAATCAAAGAGCAAGATGGATTGCTTCAAAGCTCAGTTAACAGTACAGCTTTTTGCCAACCATCTAAATAGAGGCAACTGAACGCTCTACCAAGGGAGGTCCACAACTGGGTTACTACTACACAGAAGGACATGTCTCAGGCATTCAGTGACCTTCCATTCCAGGAGGAGGACATCATTTAGATCTCTTGCTGCTGTGAGTTTTTGAGAGAATCAGATGGTGTTCCAGAAGAAGGTCCTATTTTTGTCCTTTAAAATTATTCTGCAGGATTTCCCATATACAAAGAAAATATCAAAAATGGGCCCATTGATGACAAGAATGATGCAGATTCCCACAAGTGTGATTCAAAGTGTCTTACAAATTGAAATAATTGCAGTATAGGGCTTTGTATGTCCCAACTCATTATTAAAGGTGCAGATTCTTAATCTGTTGGAACAACCATGATGCTGATCATGATTTTTGCATTCTTTTCTGCTCACAATTGTTCTAAATTTAGATATTTCCTCCCATATTTAGCAGAGGGGGCACTCCTGTACCTGATAATGTAACAAAGTCCAGGAAGAGACCTATAGCCTAAGAGGAAGTCAAGTCCCAAGGGAGACCATTCAATAATCTTGAGTAGCCCAAAGTGAAAAGTCATCTGTAGAACTCATTTGACAGAAGTGTAGGGACTTGCTGGTGGCAGTGAGTGGAGATAAATCTCACTAGCAAATTTGTGGAAAAAAAGAAAATTTGCTCATGTTTGTGAGGGAAGGGTCTATTCTGCTATATTTTGTCTATGTCAGCCACCTGGAAATTGGTGCTATTTAGGTGTGACGTAATAGAACTCCAGAGAAGTGTTTTAGGAAGGGAATTAAAACACACAGATTCCTGTAATACCTCAGACTGACATATGTTTGACATAAGCTTTTTTGTACTGTAGCTATGTACGTGTGGTGGAGTGCACTACAGGCTCCAAAAGGTTGTGCCAAATGAGGGCTTGAATCCTGTTGGTTAGCACAAAACACAATAGACCCATTGAATCAATTGTTCAATGATGAGTTAGCACATTGGTCAGACCCACTGATTCAGTGGGTCCACTCTTTTTAGAACTAGCAACAACCTTAAGAACAAGATGTGCAGTCTTTTTACTTTTAATAGAACTCTAATCATCCCCTCCACTGTGGATTACAGAAGACTGTTCCCAGTGAAATATGCTGAGATTTTTCAGTATACTTTCACTGGCATTCTCTCCTAGCTTTTTTTTATCATCCTTGTAGTCCTTCATAGAATGTGTTCCACTCATCAAAATAATTCTTAAATTATATCTCCCATAAGTGATGGACAAAGTAGCATTATAACTTGAGGGAGTCAGAGATCAAGTTCTTGTTGACACAAAAACTAAAATAGTATTGGCTTTCAAAGCTGTATCACACCACTGAGTCAAGTTTGTTGTCTAGTATAGCAGATCTTTTCCCAGAAGGGCTGTTGCAAAGCCAGTTATTCTCCATCTTCTACCTGGACATTTGCTTTTGTTTTTCATTGCATTATGTTTATTTGCACAGCAGTAACAACAGCAGAACTGCACACATACAGGCACACAAATATAGACTGGTTATATTCAAACATACTATATCAATTAAGGCTAAAAATAAATTTGGCAGAGTGTGCTCAGAAGAAAATGTGCAAAAATATTGAACATTTGACAGAAGCAAAAGCAAGAAAACACATGTGAATTATCCCCATAATTGTGGAAAAGCTTGGCTAATGAAATCTACCTTTGTACAAATCCTTTTCTGATTTTTTAAATAATGAATTAATGATAGGCAAGCACTTGGCTAAATGTTAATCATACAATCATACAAATATAGGCAGAGCGTCCTGATGTGTTTTCTCTTTAGATATGCATAACGCAGCAGCTGTTGGAGGACAGGTGATTTTATCTGTGTTTTTAACATAAAAAAGGAAAACCACAATAGAGAAGGCTGTGCAGTATCTTGTATCCTGCATGATGTCCATTATTACAAGAGAATATTTCCCCAAAAAGGTCTGCAGATATCACCTAAGGATGAGGCAGACAGGTTCCATGAATCCCTAAAGAGAATTCTTCACCCTCCATATTAATTCTGGGATGTGGAAGTCAGACAAAGCTGGACCAAAATGCCACCTGGAGTGGTCACTTTTGTGTAAATACTTGAACCTCTAAAAAGAGAGGGAAACTCCAGAAGTGGATATCAGAAATACACTTCTCAACAAATGTGAGATCGATTGTTTTGTCCAGTCTCTTTTGCCAAAAAATCCAGCAGTCCAGTGAGGAGGCACAAGGTTGAAATGGCCTCCCACCACAACTGCCCACTTGCATGCTAAAAAAGCAGAGATGGATTTGTCGTTAAAAACAAAAACAAATCTGCACAATAAAAGCACAGACTGAACAAAGAGGTGGGGAAAAGAAAGGAGTCATAGAAACAACTTGACAGATGCACTTGGCCCTATTTCTAGCAGCCCATCTTGAAACTGGATAGCAATACTGTTGGAGCATTATTTGGATTTTGGAGTGATAGGTATATTCAGTTGCTGTCATGTAGCTGGTCATTGTATTTGATCAGTAGATGTAAAAGTATTTAAAAAAAGATCAAAATAATTTAATAACTGGTATGACTGGGCCTAAGCATAATTAATCCTGGAGCAAGAACCCAGTCCATCAAGTTTCACTGGCAGGAATACTGACATTAACTACAGAGGCAGCTGCACTCTCTCTTTTAGACTAATAGAAACTTTGTTAGAAGTAATCAACAATGCTTTGAAACCTGTAGCATCTGCAGCAATCAACAATTAATTTTGTAAGTGTTCAGAACCCAGTATGCTGGCTACATGAGAAATAGAGACTGAGCAATAGAAAATGGAGTTTATGAAGCATGAAGAAATAAAAACAAGGAGAACATAACTTTCAAGAGAAAGTGAACAGAAGGGGAAAATAGCAATCAATAAACTCCAAGGCTAGTAAAGACTGTCTTGGAAAATAAATGTCCTTCCAGAAACATAGATAAGTGCTAATTTATTTAAGAAGAAGGCTACTTATTCAGAGCAAAATGTTCTCTCCTTTAAATCTGAAGAGCCTTCTACTTCTACTTCTCCTTCAATGTCCTCCTCCCCTTTCTCCTCCTCCTCGTTTCTTACGGAAGCTGCTATACAAAGTAATAGCAAGACCCAAGCTGTGCATGTATTCAGTCACAATAAAACTTTACATGATTTTAGTCACCCACTGACTAGTCACAAAAGAAGCAGAAGTCTATTCTAGTTACTGAGAATGATGGGACTATTAACTTTTAGAAATCTTGTGTCAACCTGCCACAAATGAAATTCAATTTTGGTATGTTTGAAAGATTGCAAATATCATAAGAAGGATACTGATATACACATCTCTTTGCATAACCATTCATCTCCTTATTAGCATTAGTAAATGACACAGTTTCCAGGTACAAGCATACCTCAGTTAACAAAGGATCTGACAAAGCAATTCTTTTTTACAAAGTCTATTTTTGCCCACTTAGCCTCCTTCCTCCTTCTCTTCTTTCTGCCTAGCAGTTTTCTTTTAGCAGTATTAACATTGGGAGAATTATGAAGGGGTGCTGAAGAAACAGAAAACAATGCAATAAAGCTTGAGCTATGAAAGAATGCGATTTGTCTTTAGCCAATCCTAGTATAGTCATGAGTTCCTGCCTACAACAGGTAAGGTAAACAGAAGCTATCTCCAGAATCTCTTACTGACCATTATCAGCTAAACAGAGAGAAAAAGGGAGAACAGTTAAACTTGCCTCATCATCTGTTCTCAGCGTGTTAAAAAAAACATAGGTGTCTACATTTGGCCACCAAAAGAAATCCCTAGAAACATTTTGGAAGATAGCTTCAAGAAGGTTCAAAATATTTTTGCTCACCTGAACTTGTTGTTTCATTTCATATGTGTATAACAGGTCAAAAAGTTGCTGAAACATGTTGCACTTCCCTTCTTTTTTGGGGTGTAGGAACCTATACCTATTCTTTCCATGTTATTTCCAAATTTTCTGTTGAAGTGATACTCAAAAACACATTTACTTTCTTAACTGAGATATGTCAGTAACTTGAGATAGTAGCACAGAAGCAGGCAAGTTGTTGCTCATTCATGAAGGGCATTGGGGGTGCTAGGTTTCCTGGAGGAGGAATCTAAAGCTATGGTTGAGAGGGAGAGGGCAGGTTCTTTGGAGAAAGATTAGGGATAACTTGAAGCTTGAAGGAGAAATATCCAGGATTCACAAAGTAAATGGATGAACGCTGAACACTCCCCAAGGTATTTTATTGACTGATACAGAAGAACAAATGATGTTTCATTACCTAGGTTAAGCTGCTTAGCATACAAGCTCCATCCAGTCATTTTGACACTAGCAGCAAAAATTGCTCTCTCCTTTCCTGTGGGTAAAAGAAAGAAGAAAAGAAAGGAAAAGCTAACTCTTTCCTGCCCTTTCATGAACAGAATGTTTTTATCTGGAAGCGTTTTAAATCCTTTACATTGTATTCTGCCTTAAGATCCCATAAGAAAGAACAAGATATCAATCAATCAGTAAAATATAATCACACATAGGGTAACCAGGGAATCCACCACTGCAAAAGCAGTGAATCTGTTCTAGATTTTACCACTTTTCATTTTACAGGTGGTCTGAACTGAAAAGGAATTCACACTTTGTAGAACCAGGAACCAGCACCACCAGAGCTCCCATTCAACTTAGAGCAGCAGTGTGAGGAGATAGGATAAAATCCAGACATTTGCCATCCCTGCAGCAGTAGATCCAGCAGTATATTATGCATCACACTGCCTTGCTCTTTCCAGCAGGAAAGCCATCCTGACATCAGAGAAAACTGATGAGAAGCATCTAGATTTCTAAGCGCTGACATAAGAATTGCAAGTAACCGACCCATCAGAGAGATACAGACCAACAGTTACAAAAATTTCATTGATTGAGTGGGTCTCCCTTAGCATACACTAAGAATTAGATGAAGGCATATGTCTGCAACCTATTTGCACAAAAATTGTAACATCCATCTCTTTAGCAATGTGCCTATCTATATGGTTTTTTTTAATTAACTAGTCCAAATGTAACAAACTGGTGAAATACAGCAACATGTGTTCGAGAAATGGTTGATGATAAAGAAGACTTGCAAACCAGTATGATGAATTTTTCAGAGCTCTCTGTCTCTCTGTGTGTCCCTCGCTCTCTCCTTCTCTGTGTTTCTCTTTTTTTTGGTACCATCAACTGCCCTCTGATCTTTTTTGCTCAAAGCAAGATCCAGGATTGCTTTGTAGTGCTCTGAGAAAAATACAGTCTTTTTAGAAAAAAAGCAATACGATAATTTGACAGGACTCAAGAGATGATGTCTTCCATTCTCTTCCCTCAGACTCTGTTTTTTATAAAGATATGAACTAGTTGTCAATAACTTTATGGGTTATGTGAGGGACGTCTCAGTGTGTCATTTTAAACTTTACTTTTCCCAGGCCCAAGTTGGCATAAAAATATAATTAATTAAACAAATGGATTGATCAAAGTCATTAAAATACAACAAGGTTGTTTACAGTGGGTTCAAAATGCTGCAGCAAGGCTGTTGACAGGGGCAGGTTATAGAGATCATATGGCCCACTTGTTGAAACAGCTGCACTGGCTGCCAATCCATTTCTAGGCAGAATTAAAAGTGCTGGTAATGACTTTTCAAGCATGGCTTGGGCCATTTCCGGATTAGACTGTTATAGCGTTATGATTCCACTTTCAACATCCTATGGAATCCTGGGGTTTGCAGTTTCTGCAAACCCCAGGATTCCATAGGATGTTGAAAGTGGAATCATAGCTCTATAACAGTCTAGTGCGGAAATGATCTTCGTCCTAGACTATTTATAAAGCTATATCTCTCTCTATTAGTATGCTTGAGCTCTAAGATCTACAGGAGAAGGCTTTCTCGTGAACTCCATGGCTGCTCGCAAGCTGCGGAACTCCCTTCCATAGTAGGTCTGAGGTTGAACTCCTCCCTGCTGTCTTTCTGTTAGCAGATGAAGAAATTTTTATTAATGGAAAGTTTTTATCTTTTCATCTGATGTCAAGACTGAGCTTTTAATGGGCTGTAGTGGTGTTTCTGTTTTATTATGTTTTGTATATGTTTTTAAAAACTGCTTTTAACCTGCAAGAAGAATCCATTAAAAACCTAGTACTTTTTCAATAGAAATTTTATTTAATTAAGTTTTTAAAAGGTTGTACACCACAATGGATCCCGTGTTTACAGTATTTATAGGATAGGCTCAGCAGTACTAAATGCAAAAAGGACCATAGGATTATTGTCGATCATAAGCTGAACATGAGCAAGCAGTGTGATGGTGAAGCAAAAAAGGCAAATACTATTTTAGCCTGCATTAATAAGAAGCACCATTTCCAAGTCAAAGGAAGTAACAGTCCCACTATATTTTGCTTTGGTCAGGCCTCTTCTGGAGTATTGGGTTCCGTTCTGGGCACTTCATTTTTAGAAGGATATAGACAAGTTGAAGCAGGTTCAGAGAAAAGTAATTAGGATGATAAGAGATATGGAGAAGAAAACATATGAGAAAAGGTTGAAGGAGCTGGATATGTTGAGCTTGGTGAAGAGAAGACTGAAGGGTAACATGATTGCAGTCTTTAAATACCGCAAGTGTTCTCACAGAGAGGAGAGGAAAAGAGTGTTCTCTGCTGCCCCAAAGGATGAGATCAGGTCTAATGGCCTGACGTTACTAGAGAGTAGATTTCGTTAGAAGAAACTTCTTAACAGTAAGACCAGTTCAGGAATGGAATCAATTTCCTGTAGAGGTGGTAGGGTCTCTTTCTCTGGACATCTTCAAAAAGAGTCTGGGCAGCTACCTGCTAGGGATGTTTTAGCTGGAGATCCTGCATTCAGCGGGGATTAGACCTGATGGCCCATGAAGTCTTTTTCAGCTCTATGACTCAATGACTCTATGTTGGGAGGAGGGTGGGATATAAATTAAAGAAAGGAAGGAGCAAGCAATTATATCTGAGAGTGAAAAACAGGACAATCTTTTTTTCACTTTAGTTTTTTCAATTTCCTATAAATAGTTGAGTACACCAAGGTAGTTTTTATAAAAGTAATCCCTTGAATGCAGTTATATAACCTTAGCAGCTAATACAGCAAGTTCATCACCTGGAAGTGGATGGTGCAGAAGGTGAACATAGAAAAGGAACTTTATGGGTTTTGTTATTATGGTAACTCTCCCAGGTTATGTAGAAGAATTATGTTCATGTTTTACATATACTTCAGTACTGCCCAATGCATTATTTCCTCCTAAGCAGTTTCAAATGAGACCAGTGTATTATTTCTTTCTGAGGTCCAAATCCGATTCTGCAGCCACAGTATGGGTAGTCTAAACACTGTACACTACCCAGGTGTCAGCACTGGGAATACACTGGTTCAGTTCCAACTACCAAATGGCCTAGAATGGTGTGTTTTAGCAGCCTTCTCCACTGATCTGTCCCCCTTTCCCCCCTCCTCAGTTGATAGGTATCCATCTTGATGCAGATGTCCCGGGTGTAACAAAAAATAATTTTTTTTTGCATCCTGACTTATGTAGAGCTGGTGTGAATAAAAACAAGATTTATTGACTTTCATTGTTTTGTTTTGACTGAAATTCTGTCACAGGTTTGGGTAGGGTTAAGAGAAATATTAGGAATCATGTAAAACCATTTCTGCTTGGCCATAGAAGGGGAACTGCTGCAAACTCAGGGACTGTTTTCTACCTTGTTTAGAGATTTTGGAGCCCACCCTTCAGATGAAGGATACAAGATTTTCCTGAGAGGTCTACCCTGGGATATCAAAGAGTGCTTTACAGCTTTTTGGAGATAAGGGAAATAAACAGTGACTACTCCTCTCTTGTCGCAAGTGCAGTTTGGGTTTAAGGGGAAAAATATGAAAATTAATAATTCATAGGGTAGCCTTCGGCCCTTTTTTGCTTGAAGGCAGAATTTCAAAGATATTTGAGAGAGATATTCTAGTGGTGGATGTGGCTTAAGGCAAAAAGGTAGTACCCAAAACACCAGGACATTTGAAGTTAAAGCTCACAATGGTGGTAAACAATCCTTAGAGGTGGAGTTTCAATCTTAACAGAAAAACAAAACCATGCAAAATGGAGAGAATAAACTGATGAGGATGTCATGGGGGATAAGAAGACGTGGCCCTGGATTGGAACCCCTAGGAAGGCTGGATTCACCCACAGAACCTCTGCCTCCCTAACCCTAGATTAAAGAGAGGGGAGATTTTGATCTTTTCCCTTTTAAAGGTACAAGTCCAGACTCAATAATCCTACACAATAAGATGCAGGGGGTGGAAATATGGGTGGATCCTCCTCAGTACCTTCATGCAAGGGGCATGAGAGGCATATGTAGGTGATGGAGAAATCTTTTAGAAAAAAGTGAGGTGGGAAGTGGAAGGCAGATCCTAGCCTCAATCTCACAGCCCATACTGTCAGGGTTGGCAGGATTTGGCTCCTCTGAGCATGAGCAGAGTGCAATCTGTGAAGCAAGGCTTCGCCGCAGCAGAGGATCCCAGTGAAGCAGAAAGAATTCCAGCGGCTCATTAAGTAAGACTTAGAGGCTTGATTTATTGCCACACTCTAAGATAAGGCTTAGCAAAAACATTCTAGCACTCCAGCAGTTAGACAAACAGGAATAACAGAAGATAACAGAGAAAAGTCAGGCAGGACCTCCCCTTACAATCAGTATACTGCCAATGGCATGGCAGGTTCAGCTAGGGTGTCTAATTGGCAGCTAGTCAAGGCAAACACCAACCTTTTTATGCTACCTTGTCACCCTGGAACAAGTAGGGTGACCCAGTCAGTGCTCTGGCATGTGGCCTTCTCTAATACACAAGACATAGCCATAAAAATCCTGCTGGCCTTGCACCTGGCTATCTGGCCACACCGCCTCTTCCCTTTGCGGTCCACTCATAAGAAAACTTTGCCTGCCCAGCAACAACCTTGACACCCCTGCTTTTCCTGTGTACCGGATCGGCAGCTTTACACTCCATCTTCAACCATTCCCAGTTTCCTGAGCATGTCCCAGTGCTTCCCAGTGGTGAGTGGTTTTGTGAGCACATCTGCCACATTCTCCTCAGAATGACAATATTCTAATCTGATTACACCACTCTCTACCGTTTGTTTCACATTTTGGTATTTGATATCTACATGCTTGGTTCACCCTCTGGTCTTATCATTACTGGCCATCTGGATGCATGCCTGGGAATCATAAAATACCGTTATAGGGATTGGTATGTCCACACTGAGATCCCTTACCAGTTGTGTCTACCAAGTCAGTTCACTGCACAGATATGAGACTTCCATACTCTGCTTCCACAGTTGAAGTGGCCACAGAACTCTGTTTTTTAGTCTTCTAGTGCACCAGTGTGGCACTGTACATTATTAGGATTCCTGAGGTTGATCTCCTGTCACACATGTCCTCAGCAAAATTGCTGTCACAGTAACAAACCAATTCAGGATTCCCAGAGGGTGACACACACAGACAGTACTCCAGAGTGCTTTTTAAGTACCTTAACACTCTCTTCACCCCTTGCCAATGTTGCTGTGTGGGCTTAGAACTTGTCCTGCCTAGAATGTTAGCAGCCAGGGACAAATCTGGTCTGCTATACCCAGCCAAATACAGCAAAGATCCCACAGCAGATTGATACATTTCTTTGTCAGGGAACACTTTGTCATCCACAGACTTTGTAAACCCTTGTACCATGGGAGTTTACACACCTTTGCAATCAAGCATATTGAACCTTTGCAGAAGTTGCAATATTTTCTGCTTCTGGCTAAGCAGAAACCCATTCTCAGTTCTCTGTACCTCAATACCCAGGTTGATGGGACGCAGGTCTTTAATTTGGAAATTTTCACTCAGTTCCTTGGCAAACCTTGTTACCTGTTCCTTTGCTGCTGTGACCAGACACAAATCATCAACAAAGGCTAGCAAGATTTCTTGGTCTTTCCCAGACCCTTTGGTGTCCACACATGAGTCTGCTACTCTCTGTTTGAAACCCAAGCCCTGCAAAGCACCATCCAGGCACTTGTTCCAGCAACGGACAGATTGTCTGAGCCCATAGATGGCTTTGTTTAATCTGTACACCAGATTTGGTTTACTAGTTTCATACCCAGGTGCCTGCTATATATAGATGGTGTTACCCTGTTTACTGGGGGTCCCAGGAGGGACACCTAAATAACCTTACCATTACAAAAGATGGGGAAATTAGTCAAGAGCACTGGTTGGCACTATGAGAGGCAGAGTAACGCAGCAGGATCTTGTAACCTAATGTTTATGGAGTCAGGCCAAGTCAAGAAGCAAACCGTGTTGGAAATAAATGAATGATATTTATTAAATACAGGAAAACAAATGACTCATTTTTCCTTTGTGAAAAACCTTGAGTCACAAGCCTGACTTTGTGTTTTACCTCCCCCAAGCCAGGGTTTGAGTTTGTACACCCACCGACAGTCTACCGGAGTCACACCATCTGGCACCTTACACAATGTAAATGCCTCATGTTTGTGCATGGACTCCATCTCCCGGTCCGTGGCATCAAACCAGCAGTCAGCCTGTGCCCTTGGCAAACTGAGAACATCCTCAGATGTTTCAGGCTTGCAAGAAACTTGGCATACCCTCACAGTGTTTTGCACCACAAACCTCTGTGGAGGAATGCCTTTTGTTTTCCTCCCAGACTGCCTTGGTATTTGTAACTCCCCCTCATCATCAGATTATCTGCCTCTTTTGCGGCCAGGTTTCTCCTCCCCATCAGACTGCTCTCCACTCTGAGCCGCTTCTCTCAGCTCAGTTTCTGTTTCTTCCTCCTGCTTAACCCTTGACAGGCTGGCAGGAGAAGAAGGCTGTGCTGCACTGTCAGCATCACTTTCATCACTAATTGGAAGGAGTGCCTCAGAATTTGCATGCACCTTTTTCCAATTACTGTGCTCTTCAAACTGAGCATTTCGGGCTATCACCACCCTTCCATTACAGAGATAAAAGCAAAACCCTACTCCAGAGTACCCTACAAATCTCAACCTGCAGGCTTTGGGCTGCCCCTTTCTCCTTTGGGCTTTAAGAATGTGCACCCAGGCATAACTCCCAAACAGCAGTAAGCATTGCCTCACCCCGAGCTTTCTGAGGTATGTTAGCATCTGCCAACAAGGAACTCATAATAGTCTGGCTCACTCCCCCATTAAGTTCTGCAACTCTGTTCTGCTCTGGAGAAAAGGAGGCAGTTAACCTGTGATTCATGCCATTTTTCTTTAACCAATGCTACAAACTCCCAGCCAAATAATCACCTCCGCTGTCAGTCTGGAGAGCCTTGACTTCATACCCAAATGGACGTTCCACATAGGCACACTAATTTTTAAACATTCCACACACCTCGGATTTCGGTTTCAGGAGATAGCAGAATGTGTACCTGCTGTAATCAGCTACCAGGAGCATCACATACCGTGCCCCACCCTGAGACCTTGGCATGGGACTGATGAGATCTGAGTGCACCAATGAAAAGGCTGTATAGATACCCTGGTACTAAACTTAGGAAATGGCTGCACCTTTGATTTGGACTGTTTGCAGACAGCACAGTCCAAAAAGGCATCACAAGGGTTAACTCTGCAAAGCTCTGAAAAAAAGGGGGATTATTAAAGTGTTGTTGTTGTTGTTGTTGTTGTTGTTGTTGTTATGGATGACTTTCCTTAATTCCTCAAAATGTTTTCCATTTCAAGAAAACCAGAATTATATGTCATATCTCTTAACTTTGAGTCTGTGAGTACAATAATTTCCTATTATTCACAAAATCTAGCAGAATCAACTATCAGTGGTGTTGATACAATCCCTTGATTGCAAGCAACAAAACCCACCTGCTGAAATACAAATAGGGCACAGTGTCTGTGGCTGTGGCTGTGACATTACAAAAAAACAAAACACAGACAGCAGCAGGTAACAGCAGAAGTTAAATAGTGTGGCCTCTGAGAGCTATTTGAAATGGATTTTGCTTTTTGTACTGACTGATAAGTGGCCCAATAACACTGTCATGTACTCAGTAGGCATGACAGATTTTTATATATCTATAAAAAAATGTTCTTTTAAAAATCAATAAGTTCCAGAGACTTTTGCAATCTGTGTTTGTAGATTTATAAACTTTTGAGAGGGAGAGACAGATGTAACTAAGAAAGCAAAACCATTTTATTTGAGCTATGGCATTCATGTTGTTGTTGTTACTGCTATTGCCTTTGATTCTTTTTTCTGAAAAAGACACTAGGGCCATTTCCACACTGGACTGTTATGGAGCTATTCACTTTCAACATTCTATGGAATCCTGGGATTTGCAGTTTAGGGAGGGTCTTCAAGGCCCCCAACATACTGCAAATATCCAAACATACCTAGGAATTAATACTTTGGTTGGCATACCAGAATCTTCAAAGAAATTTGTGCAAATCCTCTTATGTCACACAAAGTTGTCAGTGCTACTTACCTTTCTGTAATCTGAAGTCTTCCTATATCTACTTTGCCAGCCAACTGATTTTGAAATGTTTCTCTGGACAAAGGTGAATATCCTTCAAAGCCTTGCATTTTATATACTAAACCTTCAGTGACCTTATGCAGCAGTCACAGAGGTGGGAAAACAACATTAATGCATCTTCCCACTATCTTTTTTTGTATTAACCTGTGAAATACACAACAGGCCTGATCCAGCCAAAGCTTAAATCAATAGGACTGCAATTTGTTTTAACACTTCAGGGTGATGCTCAAGGTAGAGTGGAAAAAAGCACCCCACTGTTGTCCTCGTTTGTAATCATATAAGTGGCAATCTCAGTTCTCCAAGCTCAGTCTTTGTGTTTCCAAACGATCACTTCCCATTAGCATGATCTGGGGGGAGGAAGCCCTCCATTAAAAACTGCCAAATGAAGAATATGTATGTTCATTGCACACAGACTGCTTACTGATTGTTGGAAGGTATGGAAAGCCAAGCAAGGGAATATGGCTCAGAATGGCTAGAGCCCTTTGCAACATTTTATTGCCTTTCCCACTTACTTCTATCTAAAATACCCTAAATGTACCAGATCTGATCCGATTTTGGAAACTAAGCAGGGTTAGTCCCGGTTACCACTTGGATAGGAGACTGCCAACGAATACCAGGTTCTGTAGGATATATTTTAGAGGAAGGAATTCACGAAGCCACCTCTGAGTATTCTGTGCCTAAGAAAATTCATGGGATCATCCTAATTTGGGAGGCAACTTGAAGGCACAGGAAAAAAATGAATGGTGATTTCATATGGTATCAGATCTAAGCTCTCCGTCTCTTATATTCCTGCTCAGTAGAGACACTATATAGACTGTATATTCTGCAGCTGAAGCAGCATAATATTCTGAGCATCTGCCATATTTGTGCCATATGCTTCCTACAAGCCTTTTATTTCCCATGTATACATCACTTACATCAATAATGAGCAGAGTTTGGGAAAAGTTACCTTTTTGAACTACTAACTCACAAATCCCACAGCCATGCTCATGCTGACTGAAGGATTCTGGGAGTTGTAGTCCAAAAGGAAACCTTTTTAAAGGAAATCTAGAAATTTTTTAGATTCTATAGACAGAACACTTGATTTCCTAGCCTGCTCCATCACCACTCCTTGCACCACTTTCAAACCTCCTACACTTGAAGAGATGCATCATAAGGAAAATTAGAAAGAATGCATCCTTTTCTAAGGCCCAATATGAAGGGGAGAAAAAATATTGAATACTAAGACCCTTATACTATATCCTTTTTTTGCATTGGTACAGATCATTCTGCCTACAGATAGATATTGTTATGTTACCTTTACAATTCAAATAAAGTTTGATGGAAGATTAGATCATTTTTGGTACCTGTTTTCTGAATCAGAATTACAATGCTGCGCTACTCCATACAAGCTTCCTGTATTCTCAGCTTATCTTCCTTATAGTTTACAGTATCATATTCTGATACCTATTCAAACCAAAAATCAAATCTGATATCGAATCAAAGCAAGGTCCCACTTCCTGTCAGTATATGCCTACATACAGACACAGAGACATTGGACAATGTTTTGTAAAGCATAAGACAATTCAGATTTCAGCCAGTTCTGTTCTGTCTGAGTCAGACAGGACTATATGTCAAACACTTTCAAGAAAAAGGAAGGAACAAATATGTCTGACGTTTTGGAGAAACTAGAGATGATTCTGGGATGACAGAAGTCAAGGATGGAAAACAACAGTTTTGGGAATATAGGTTAGAAAACAAAACTGATCAGATTATAGTAACTACTGTATATACATATTTATACACACGCATAAGGCATAGCCTTCATTTGTTTTCATCATTATACTACCATGCTTTTGTAATACATTGTCAAAAAACATGACTAACTGATTAGGCTGATATTTACTTTGCTTTGCATAAGACAAGCAGAACTTGATGAATTATGTACTAAAGAATACTAAACTCAACTCTATACTCCCAAAAAATCAATTTCATCTAATATTAAGGAAACATAGGAAATAGGAATGAAGAGCTTAACATCCTGTCTTATTAGTATGTACTCCTTTTGGTTATTTTCCTGTATTTTGTATTTTTCTGAAAATGAAAAAAACAAAATGAGCAGTTGATAGTCAAAGACTATTCTGGTTGATCTCTAAATGTGACACAACTGGGTTTGATTAGATTCCATTAATGAGATCAAATGATGCTTTTGGTCTCAAGAAGCTAATGCAACCTAAATCTATTTATCACCTTGGCAGTGGTTCCTGCAATGAAGTTAATGACCATTACTGTGCTACTACCAAGCCAATAAGAAATTATGCATTTTGTGCAGAAAAGCTGAAGCTAGCAATCAATCAATCATCCTCATCCTCATCATAATAATGCTTCTAAATGGGCCTCTGGAAAGAAAAGGAAAGCAACTTGGCCATTTACTTCAAATGCATTGGAAATGGATCTCATTGTGTGCAGTGCACCCCTGGTATCATAGTTATGACTATAGGAAGAGAGATTTCTTCACAGCACGAAATAGCTGGAAACACCAGGCAAGGGAGAAATTCAGTGCTTCATTGTGTGTATAGGACAGGGATAGATGGACAGATAAATTATATATCTGTAACTGTCTAATCTATTTCCCCCAAAAAAGGAACCGCACAGATTTCTTACATGAGACTTTTGATTTTTGGAGCTGACCAGGACTCCTCTAATAGCTTTTCTTCTTTGTCTCAGCTGTGTAAGTGTTTCACGGCTTCCATTTTCATTTCAGAGACATACTCAAATCAAAGCCTCAGCTATAACTCACTCTTTGCTATAAAGCTTACAAAAGCACTCAACAATAGCAAGGCAATTGGGGAAGTAGCATTGTTCAACACCAGACATCTTAGTCTTTTGTCATTCTTCTGCTTTGCCAGCCCAAAGACTTTCATCCTTCAGGGTGACCTGCTTTGCAGGATAAGTAAAACATCACTGTAGATAGCTTTGGCTTTTTCTCATAGATATATTCTTCAGTGGTTCTAAATAAGGACACCTTAACAATAGCAAAATGCTGAAAAAAATGAGTACAATTGCAACAAATTAAGAACAGATAATTGAATCTGCATGGTTTATACGTAGCAAGTTCTTAGTAATGTGAAATGGAGAATCCCAGAACAGCTACATGCTTTTTTTTTTTTTTTTGGTGCAAGATTGCTGATTTCTTGCACAACAAGTATCTTGCACAGAAAACAGCAGTCTTGCCCAACCGAACCATATGGCTATTTGTGTGTGTGTGTGTGTGTGTGACATGCATGCAAGATCACTGTTTCGGCACACAATTTTTTGGGGAGTAATTTTTTATGCAATATTGTTGAGGTCTTTTGTATAGAAAGCAGTAATCTTGCTTAAAAAACACATTGGTGACTGGTAACAATTTTTTTTCTAGAAATCCTTATGTTTCTCATGCATAAAAGTCTATTTCTTTGCAGATATATGAATACTGGGCAAAAACTGCACAAAATTCTCGCAACTCTTATTAATTTTTTCTGACCCATTTTCTGACCAGGAAATGGATAATGATAAATGTTCTGTCCATTCCTAGAACACATACATTTGTACTTGTTCTGATAGAGCAACACCTACTTTATTGGCATTGGTAGATCTAGTACCTACAGAGCATCTTAGTTGTTTAGTTTAGTTTAGTTTCTTTTGTCTGGATTCTGTTTGGGCTTGTAAACTGTTATCCACCCAGATTGTTTAAGTGGCCACAGTTCAGTGAAACAAGCCACTTGATCCTGAAAGTTTTTTTGAAGTGATCCTTGAAGAAATGGGCCAGTGCTTGTCAGACTTTAAGGAACATCGGTTTCTTTGGTGGCACAAAGAGAGAAAGGCATGATGAAAATCATTTTGAGATTTTCTACATTTTAACTAGTCTGACATGAATATTCGGGTTCCGTGGAAGTTAGGGATATAAAGAATACTCACAAATATTGTCATCCCTGTCACATTTGAGACAAGCCATTGAGATTTGCAAAAGTTTGGTTTGTGCAAAAAAAAAAAAAAATCTGTGCAGAAACTCAATGTATTGTGAAAAAATATACTGGATTATGGTGGGTTGTTTGTTTCTTTGTTGTTTATTTGGACAAAGCATAGGTGAGGTTCAAAAGCTGATATTATTTGCACACATGACATTTTTCCCAAAAAAGTTCCAAAATGCAAATACACAAAAATACATGAAAACCTCTATAATCTCACCCATCTGGGGAACATTTGACATTCTTCATTTTTGTATGCAAGAGTGAAATAAACAAGAATTTACATACCTAATGAAGGTAAGCCTGCCTTTTGGCTTTTAGAAATGAGGCCAACAGTTATATTTGTAGTCTGTAAACTGTTCTGCACATTTTGATAATGTATTCTGTACTGCTGTGCACCTGAACTAAACTTAGTTCATATACTGGCATTTGGAATTAAATTGATTCAGGCTCAGCTGATACTGCTTGTAATGGGGAACAAATCATGCAGGAAGCAGCAACTATAGCCATTTAATCCCACACAGTTTACACATTTTTATACATTTTTTTGCATTAATATCTTACCCCATTAATGCCTGGCTTATCTTCTTTTCTGTGAGGTATTCTTTTTGAAATTGCTTGTGCAGTTTTCAAACATCAGGGAGGATCAGATACGTGAAACGTCTATGTGGTCATGTAGAAGTTATCTTAGCAGGATTTCCTGCTCCAAGGAAGCTTGGGATTTCACGTTATACAGTATGTTAGAGGTAAAAACTGGAAACTTGGCCAAGCAACATCAGTGATCAAAACAGCAAAAGTTATTGTAGAGGAAGAACAGATAACTTAGAAAAGTCTGCACTAGTTTGCTTTTGCCTTAGCTTACTTGGAAAGGGCAAGATTCCAGTTCTCCTCTCATCTCTCCGCTGCTGAGTTAACTCTGTGCAGTTGAGTATCTTTGCTGTTTGAACTCAGTTTGCAGCAACTGAAGTAAGATGAGAACAAAGGGAGAATGCAAGAGGAGGAGAGAGAAACTGGAACATTTTTAAAGAAGCTGAAAAAGTGGATGTCAGAGGATTAATTGATAGGATTTCATCTAAGGCAATGTTATATTTAGGCCTTTGTCATCTGGACATCACAGGCATGTCAGCATACTTGATGCATCCAATCTCTGTCAATCCACTTGGCTGTCTCCTGTTTCAAATTATTTCTGCCAGGGGATGTAGTCCCCTGGAAGACCCCCCAAAAAATCTAACAAGCATGCATCATCAAAAACTCATAAGTTTAATTTTTTTTTGTTGAGAAAATGAGTTCTACCTAGAGCTGTCTAAAGATGATGACCATGTAATTTTAAAAAATATGTAGTCCTCCTTCCACATTCATGAGCGTTCAGAGTATAGAAGCCTTATGAAATTGGAAAAATCACAAATAACTCTCCCATCTGCTCCCCCTTCCATTCCCTGCCAGGGCTCCCGCCGCCCCCCCTCCCATTCCTATGCAAAATGGAAGGCAATGGGGTGGGGACGGAAGGCTCCCAAAAGCCTTCCTTTCTTCCTCCGGGGTCCCCCCTTCCCCTTCCCATGCATTTTGCCCTAGTATGGAGAAAATGGATGGGAAGGGGAGGAGGAAAACTCTGGAGGAGGAAAGGAAGGCTCTTGGGAGTCCTCCTGCCCACCCACTGATTTCCTTCCATTTTGCCTTAGTGGGAGTTCTCTGTGTTGGGGCAAAATGCAGGAGAAGGGGAGGGGAAGCTCTGGAGGATGAAAGGAAGGCTCTTGGAATCCTTTTCCTCCTACCCCATTCCCTTCCATTTCACCTGGGGCAAAATGGATAGAAATGGGAGGAAGAAAATTGGGAGGGAAGCATGCATGCTCACAAATAATCAAATTTGTGAACATCAAGCCTGTGAATATGGAAGGAGGACTGTAATATCTTTTGAAACTAGAGACAGAGGATGAGCCTATCAGGGAGCATATGACATGGTGGACCAAACCTTTGGGCACAACATACAGTTGAAGAAATGGATTAAAATGTGATCTAAAGATATAAAATTTACTTTGTGTGCTAACCTAAAGGAAAATATGTAGACAATGTATATATGGTTTGTTGTGTGCCTTGAAGTCATTTCTGACTTATGGTGACCCTAAGGCGAACCAATCATGGGGGGGGGGGTTGAGACTGAAAGTGTGTGACCCGCCCCAAGGTCATACTTAACTCCAAACAAGTTGCTGAAAATGTCTAGGCATGTTTCAAAGCATTGTTGGGGGTGTCAAGACAAGGAAGGGCCCTTTTCATGTGTGGTATACTTGTAAAAAGGCAAAAAGGTTTGGTCTAAGATTTATATGTTAATAATAATAATGGTAGCTTTTTTAATGTCTCCAGCAATTTTTTGTTGGGTATTATGGATGAGGGTCTGGACTGTAAATAAGGACTCTTCCTTCATTACGTGATGATAACAGCTGCAAGGATATTGTTTGCACAAACCTGGAAACAGATTGAAACACTGATGATAGAGGATTAGATTGTTAATGTTGCTGAATATCCCAAATGGCCAAATTCACGTGGGTTTTAAAAGATAAACCAACTGAAGGTTGTTTTTGTTTTTTTGAAAGATTGGAAACTGTTTATGGACTTCCTGAGTAGTAAGAAATCAAACAATACAATAATTTGTGGATATGATTATTAGCAGTTATGATCTGATATGGAATCCCTAAACTGCAAATCCCAGAATTCCATAGGATGTTGAAAATAGAATAATAGCACTATAACAGGCTAGTACTGAAATGGCCACTGTTAGCGTTTATGTTATTCTATGTAAAAATTGATACACATGCAGGGAAACAAAAAACCAAGGTTTAATCTGACTCACATGGTTTTGACCTCAAATCGTGTTGCTATTTATAGTGCTCAGCTTTAGATCATCTGAAGCAAAGGTCCCCCCCCCATCATTGCAAAGCAGCCACAGAAAGTGGCCACAGATACAGGTTTGGGGAGAGTACTGTCATATATATCAACAGAGTATTTGGACAGAGCAGAACCCTAGTACCCCCTCAGGTTAGAAATTTGTCAGTGTGATCAAATATCTGTGCTGACCGTTGTTTTTTGTACAACTTCCTACTATCATTTTTTCAGTTCATCTCTGTCACTTTAAGCAGTTAATTTTTCCCCATTTTCACTGTCCATTTTCCTTTCATAATTCACTAGCACCATCTGTCAAATTCTATCCCCTCTTCTATTTCATGAAGCATAATTGTAGAGACTTGTATGTAAGTTATTTAGCAGAATTTATTGTGGATCTGATAGGCTCAGCACATGGCTGTTTTCTTTAAATCCTGTTTTACAAGATGTTAATGAAATTTTAATCTTCATATAGAAATGATTGTTATAATGAGCACACAAAGTTTAGTTATATAATTGCTTTTTTCATTAGATCATCTTCATTGGTTTTAATTTCAAATCCTCACTGCATTTTTTTTATAAAACAGCTTTTCATCATGGTTGCTCTGAAGGTTGCTTTGTATTACAGCAGTGCCCGTCTAATGTGCATGTGTAAACAGATTACTTGTGGTATTCCTGTTTACTGAAGTAGACTTATATATGTATATGCATACATGCACACATTTGTTTTCTGCTCCAAACATGGACAGTGCCAAGAATTTATGAATGCTAGAAATATGAATATCTTTGATCTGGACAATCTTTGCCCTTGGCTGATGCTCAGTGATGACCTTGACCTGAATCTGAGTCGCTGTCAAGAAAAGGCAGTAGCAACTAGAGAAATGCTTCTCATTATATTTGACTGTTTCAATCACATGGACTTGCTTTCCTAAGCTCTGGATGAGACCTGGTTCCCACCCAGCTCCTGTTGGTTTGAAGCTAGCTTTGTTTTCCAGGTCATAATGCAAGGTGGGTTAAAAGGGTGGGTATAAAGCCTAGAAATAATTCTTTCAACCCAGGGACCACATTGTTTTTGATACTGTTTCTCTTACTTGTCTATGAAGATTTATACTGCATATTATACATTTTCTTCATGTGAGAGGAAATATAGCACAGAATCATGTGAAATTCAAGAGGTTTTTGCTTTGAATTTTTAGATGTATTGCTGAAAGGGCAGGTTCTGTCTTTGCCTGTTTATTGGTTTTTAAAAGTAAATGTGATGACTACTAACAGTATGCAACTTTGTTTTGTGCCTGTTGTGTCTGTGTTGTTTTCTTCACAGTGCCACCTTGGGCCTTAATAGCCATAGCCATAGTTGCAATCCTATTAGTCCTTACCTGCTGTTTCTGTCTGTGTAAGAAATGCTTGTTCAAAAAGAAAAACAAGAAGAAGGGCAAGGAGAAAGGAGGAAAGAATGCGATTAACATGAAAGATGTAAAAGATTTAGGCAAGAACTTGAAAGATCAGGTAAAGTATATATCTTTTTTTTTTTTAAAGATGTATTTGAAATTTGAAATCTGCTGAAAGGGATTGAGAAAGGGAATACAGGACGATCAGTAGCCTGGCATCAGGAATCTGTTTTGCAAAAATGATTAGCATAACTCTGAAATCATATCTCTGAGGATAGTCTAATCTTTATTCTGAAGACAGTGCCATTGATTTTGGTGGGATTTACTACATTATAAGTGTATACTACTACATCCTTAATTTAAACTTTGAGTTCTCTGGGTTACAGCCCCAGAAAGTTTTCTTTACTTTAGCTCAACTCCAGAATATGTGGAGCAGGGCATTAATTGTCCATTGGTGCTCCTAGCTAAAAAAGACAGTTCTTCTGCAGTCCAATCCAGTGCATGTTTATTCAGAAGTGAGAGTCATTCAATTAAGTGGGACTTACTGCCTAGTGAACATGCAAGAAGATTACACCGCCAGTCCCTGTTTGACACTCTTTACAGATTCTTCAGGACTGTTTACAGTAAAGGTAGAAGCCATTTGCAGCCCTCTTTAATAGTTATGGCTATCAAAGAAAAATCTTTTGGAACTATAGTACACCAAATGGGCTAGAAATCCCTGAGAGAGAATTATTACCATGTTGAAAAGTTACAGGCCTCAGATTTCTTTGGAAGAAGCAATTACAAAAGTATGTTTTTATTGTTGTTTGAAAGATAAAGAGTATCTGCATTTAATCCAAATGTTACAGTTTGTGTTATGTTTCTGTACCAGGAGCCCAACCAAAATGGAAAAAAAAAACACAAGAAGCAAACTTCAAACTTTTAATTTCAGGATCTGTTCTAGTAGCAGTATTGATGTCTTGGAATCTCTAATCCTGTTCAGTTATACATTTGAGGACTAACTGGAAACAGGGACATACGCAGACCACACACACTCCATGTCTTTGAGCACCCAGAAGGAATTGGAACTTCACATGTTTAGCATGACAGTGACCCTTTCCGCAACGCATCTTTTCGCAGAACTGGGGTGTGGGGGTCACGTAAGCAGCCTCTAGTGAGAGGCTCTTGTGTCCCGGTTCCTTCAGCTCTGCAGCTGCAGCCTGCTCGCACAAGAGCCCTGCCTCTTCCTTCCGCAGTGAGCGCCACAGCTCCAGAGCTCTGCACTCACAGCAAGTGCGCACGGAGCCCCGGAGCAATGCACGACAGCGCATCATTTTCAGCTCAAAGCCGAAAATAAAAAAGTGTGCAGTCAGCGCCTGCCAGACCCTGGAGTGTCGCGCAATTGTGAGTGCATCGTGTGGACCATTCCTTACATTTGCGTGATGCTCGAAGGGCCCTTTTGCATGGCAAATACATTCTGTAACTACATTCATTGAGAGGCTCTTGTGTCCCAGTTCCTTCAGCTCCGCAGCTGCAGCCTGCTCGCACAAGAGCCCTGCCTCTTCCTTCCGCAGCGAGCGCCGCAGCTCCAGAGCAAATGCCATGCGAAAAGGGCTAGTCTGGAGAGGGCTCTGTAACTACATTCAGCTGAATGCAGCTACAACCCCGCTGAGGGCAGGAATCTGACTTTGTCAGAGTTCCCAGCCACAGGAGCTTTGTAACTCTGTGTATGTGCCTTCAAGTTACCTGTTGTCTCATGGCAACCTCATGAATTTCATAGTTTTGTGTTTTTTTTAAGGCAAGGAATGGCTTTTGCCAGTTCTGGCTTTTGCCAGCTCTGAAGTACAGCCTACAACACCTGATATTTGATGCAGTCTCCCATTCAAGCAAAGACTAGGGCTGACCCTGTTTAGCTGCCAAGATAAGGCAAGATCTGGTGCCTTTAGGGTATTTAAGCTGCTTGGTAATTACATTTGGACAAATGCATGTACAGAGCCCTCTTTAAGATCTTTGCACTCAATATATAAAGGTCTAATTTATTTCTGAGAACTCAGGTTCATGGGGAAGCTTACATTCTATCACCATCACCATCCCAAGATTTAGCCCTACATGTGTTCAGGTAAACGCCCTTAATCATTCTTTCCATTTTCTCAACACTAACAAACTTCAGCCTATCCCATATACGTATACTTAAAGAAGGTTTAGGTTCTTCCTTTTTCCAATGTACTGATGTACTCTGTACTGGAATCCAAATGATGAAAATTACTCCCCTTAAGCCTCATTAAGACATATTCATTATCTGGTACAAGACAAAGATTGTATGAATCATGGGTTTTTTCCCTCGATATTGCTGTCTTTGACAAATTTATAATTTCTGTAAAATAACCCAACTGCCTACAGAAAGCCTTCACAAGTTACTGATATAATTCTATTGATGTTAGCTTCCAGCTGGTTTGTGATCCTCTTTATTAGAGAAAGATTATTTTCCATAGTGTCCACTAGGCAGAAGTTTTGTTGCAAAAATGTTTGCATTCCAAAATATGTGTAGTCCAAAGCATTTGTAGGCTATCCTTTCCAGGATTTGGAACACTAATGCAATGAAAACCTATTTTGTTTTGGCAAGCAGGAGTGGATTGGGTCTGCTAAATCATTTTTTACGAAACAGAAGTGCTCCTACAAATTCAACAAAAAAGCATTCTGAGGAAGAGTTATGGCAACGAGAAGCAAAAGAACTGGGCAACAGAAATTAAAGGAGAATTGGCTAGCATGATGAATTGAGAACAGGATATGTGGAGAGAAAAGAGTGATTAAAAGTGACAAAGCAATTTTAGCTAAAAAGCTAATTTTCAGCAGCTTCAGCATGCTCTTGTATGCCATCATAGAGGAGGGTGACGTAAGCCAGAGCCATGGTTCCCTGTTCTCCTGAGCTGGTGTGTGGGTGCTGCTGGTAAGACTGTCTTGTGAGGAATAGGAATCCAGGCCTCAAATTGGATGACCCAAATCTCTCAGTGCCCCAAGACCTCACAGGATTCTATCCAGCCTAGTGAGTCATTTGTAGGCAAACTGTGGCACAACTCACTTAGTCTTGTTTAATGTATCCTGGTTCAGTTCTTCTGGCTTACGCTTATCCTTCATTTTGGGGGCCAGGAAGAAAATTTTCCCCATGTTATTGTAATATGGTATTATCTTTTCCTGAAGTTCCTTCTGCTACTGCTACAGTATTATCAGAATACTGTTGGTTTTTTGCATGGCTGACTGTTGGAGTTCAGAGCACTCTAGATTTGGGATAAACTTGGAAGGGATTAGGGAGACAAGTCTGGAGGCTGCCCTACAGGTTTGGACAACTGCAGTACTTTTCATACCTCATCCTGACTCTGGACACTCCTCAGATCAACAAAATTGTAGCGGTAGTGTAAACTTCTGTCCCATTCCAATAGCACATTTTGCCCACAGGCATGTGACCGTCTGTGTCAGCTGCTTTCAGTCCCCCCTGCTATTTTCATAAGACATGATGTTGAGATGCCTTTGTATCATCCCAACTGTATTGAAAGTGCGTATAAGAGAGCTGCTATTATTTGGCCGCATTTCACTTGTTCAGCTCCTGTGTAGAAGGAAGCCACAGATCAAATTAATGATCATCTCTCCAAGTCCCCTTTATTCTGATTCATTTGCAGAATTGTGGCACTAGTATTGGTCATGGCTAATAGCATATCAGTAGAGGTTTGTAAGAGTTCAGTACCTTTTTTGTTCAACCCTGTGATGAAAGCCACAGAAGGTCTGAGGGCAGCCTGACAAAGGAAATTATTTTCCTCAGGGAAACTCTAATGGCAAAACCACAAAAGGTACAAAAGACACATTTCAAGATGCTCAAAAAATTATTGTTTATGGGAAGAAAAGAATGCTCTTATTTGTTCAATAAATGAGCCACGAGTTCTTGGTTCAAAAATTTCTGAAGTTTGATTCTAAGAAGCCCTAAAGAAGACCTTAAAAGTATACATAGGCCTAAAAATGTGAGGCTTTATGTTTGTTTGTTTTTAAAAAGCATCTTGAGATGTATCTTTTGCTTCTTCTGTGGATTCTATTGGATTTTTTTTTCTTCTACTGGAAGAACCAGCCATATATATCTTATGTTGGCAAAAATTAGAGCATAGAGCAAAATGTCCCAGGTTCATTTCCTAACATGCCAAGGGCTGCTCAGGAACGATTTTTGTCCAAAATCTGGAAAGACACTCCAGTCAGTGTAGATCATATGTTTAAATCACATGAACTGCAAGCCACATGGAGTTTCCCAGGAACCATTTTTGTGGAGCCAGGATCTTCCTGGATCTTTCTCCCAGCCCTGGCCAATTTTCTGCCTACTTGAAACATGAGAACTTCTGGAAAGCTGCATTAGCAATTACTCTTCTTTAAAAGAACACATAGGGCTGCACTTCATTCTGCCCAAACCCTCACAAGATAATATTTTTAAAAATGCTTGTGAATTTCTAGCCATTTCCAGTTGTGAGGAGGGCTCTTGAAGCACCCAAAGCATCCTAGGAGCTTCCAGCGTCCTATTTCCCCACCCATGATGTCGTTGACATAAAACTAGATGAGCCAGGGCGTTCAGCTTCAAACAGTCCTGAGGAATCTGTAGGATTTTAAAATGCTAGTTATTCTGCAAACCCACACTTTTGCCATAGTAAAGCTAAAGCATATCTTTCAGCTGTACTTTTACAACTGTACTTTGTAGATATCACAGTCACAGTCATTCTGAACACTTTTTCCCCACACTGTACTCACCACCTTCTAATGTCATAACATGTGATTTTGATCCATCTTGCCATTAATACTCCTTATTCTAATCATAACACATGCTGGTTTAGTAAATTATCAGACTGAGCCCAAGAGATAAAGAGCTGCCATTGCTTCATATCTCAGTACTATCTCTTCTAGCATGCTGTCACTGCACTATATAGCCTATATCCAGTTGTCACCTCCAGTGACAGCAGGCCCATTGACTCCATGGAATTTATATAAGTATTGGCTTACCATTCAGCAAGACTACTCCTCAACTTAGTTTTGCTGCCTGTGGCAAGGCAGAGTGTCAGGGTGCTATGTTTTGGCATTATTGACCTGGCTTCTTTTTCTTAGAAACTGGTAAGGTTTGCACAGGCTCTGAAAAAGAGTGGGAAATGTCAGCCAGTAGGATTCAAATCTTTTGGCTGATAGGTGGTATTGCAGAAGCCTGGGCAAAGGTTTCTCTTAGGTCAGTTAGCTAGATATAAAAGGGGGTTCCCAATTGCTCCAGCCTTCACTTGACTTCAGAGCTTTGTCCCTGATCTCCCACCTTCAGCTTTTAAAGTTGTAAGTCATTACTTGGTTAGTGATTCTATTTCTGTTGCCTTTTGCTACAACTTTGGTGGCCAGTTTAGGCATGAGATCTGGATCCAGGAGGAACGTGATAGGTATGGTTCTACCTGGCAGAAAGAAAAGGAAGATCCCCTTAAAGGACATTGGGAGTGTGGGTAAAAGGTCATGCCCAGCTCAGGGAGCCCCCTTGGCTTTGCCCTACTCCCAAGTGGCAAAGGAGTACACAGTGGCATCTACCCATATGGTAGATTCCATATCTATCATCCTACAGTAATGCCCGGAAAGCAGGCTGGGTCATATAGCTCATGGACTGGCAGGTGAATTGTTCAATGCTCAGATCTGTAACCATGCAGATGGCAAGCCTATTAGCAGTTGTAATCAATGAAGTTGGGCCTATTTCTATTCCAACAATTTTTATGAGTGTATTATTTGGTAAGTGGAGCCATAATTTCCACTGAGTATGATACTGATTCAATGAATCTACTCTAGTTAGGATTAGCAATTGGATTTAGGACTGTGTTTTTCAGTCCAGTTATAACAGCCAGCAGGATTTAGAAAGACTCACATGTTGTATTCTGAGCTTGAAAAATATATAACTTCTGCAAGTTCTGGTTTTATTATATTAACAGTTACTTAGATGAAGGAAGAAAAACACTTGGGATGTTGTTAGTTCTAAATACTTCGTGATAGCCAATTCCTCTCTATGCCATACTAGGCAGATTGTGTTGCCACTATATTTTTGTCTCCTAGAATAACTGCAAAACTATTTGAATGTACACTGAATGAGTTTAAATTACAGATTAACTTTAATCAGTGAGCTGTACCCCAAAAGCATGATTTAGCAATATCTTAACTCCATCTCAGAAAAGTAATTTGGTTTTCATTTCCATGCTAACTGTAATTTCCTCCTTCTTAATTACTAAGTTGACTGTGGCAATTACGATTAAATCTTTCTACCTGAAGACAGGAATAAGTTGAGATTGCTGTTGTTTGAGACCAGTACAAAAGTCACTTTATACTTTGCTAACAACACTAATGGTAACAATGTCATTTCTTTATAGGACGAAGTATGTGCATTTTGTGGTTATCTTTTTTGTGAAGTTTGTTCTGTATATTATGTAACATTTTGCTTGTGATTTTATTATATATTATTAGGTGTTCTTCATTATATTTGTTCTGACCTGGATAAATGACCAAAAAAATAATAGTGGCACTGTACATATTTACAAATAAGGCAATATGTATTAGTATTTGCACAGAATTCATTAGGAACTTCTTTCAAATGGAACCAGAAGTCTGAAATCTGCTGCTTATTTCTTGTTCAATATGAGATAAGCAAATCTTAAAGAGTGTAGAAAAATGCATTCAATTATTTCACAGAATAGAAACCATCAGTAATTCAAGATAACCGTTCAGAAACGTTCCTGTAGATATGTCATAGTGTTTAGAATATAGAATACTAGGAAATTTACTCACTGTTGCCTAGATTGACACTGATAGTCTTGTTTAGAATCCGAACAAAAGAAAAGTTAGATCAGTTGCAATCATCGTTCAAATGTGCTTCATGCCAAATTCCATGCAAAACAAACCAAGAATACAATTTTCTGAGAATAAACAGACGTGTTCTAATCGGTCCTACATGGAAATCTAAGTATCAAGTTTGGTCAAAATCAGTTCATACATATGTATTCCATAGCCAAAGATACATGAGTCCTAAGTTTCTTTGTTTGTTTCGGTAGGTACTCAAGCCAGTTGGCAGACAGGATCTGAAACTTTACTACAGTTTGGACCCAGTCTACACCGGAACCTATGTTGGGACTCTCTAGGGTTATTTTTGAACCATTTTGCTCCTCTTGGGGCACATAGGCTTGTTTTACTCCACACCAGTGCTAGAAGTGAGAGTGCTACAGTTTCTCATTCTGGGCTGTATTTAATTAGATCTTTTTTTTCCAACCAGGATGTGTTCATGCACATTGCATATTTGCAATGTCAGCATTATGTGGAAAACACTGTCATAAGTGTGATCACTGGCCTATTAATTTGTTAAATGCAGTATTTCTCTCACCATTTTCATACTACTGTCATTTCAAACATGCTCATTCACCCACCCTACATACAAACACACACAAAGCATGCAGAAATTGTAATCTGTCCTTTAGCTCTGTTAGGTAAATATGTAGCGCATTGTCATCAGTGAAGAAACTGTTGGAGAGGAAGGACAAGCTCCCGTCACATATACAAAGTGATGTACTTTTTCATCATGCTGCTTTGGTGCTGCATTTCTCTGCAGTGCAGTTGTGCCTCTTTGTAATAATTTCCTAGCCACCTCATCAAAATTGTCTAATTTTGTTTGTTGAGATGCACCTCCATTTCCACCCAATTGACTCAATTCTGTTCTCCTTCCAAGCTACATCCCTTACTTTTCTCTCCTTCCTAAAGGCAACATCAGCCTATATCCCCTGTTTTCCAGACAGTGTACACATGTATCCCCTTAAATATAGACAAGTAGACGGGGTTGTTATGTTAATCAGGCAAACAGTGGGAAAAGATAGCAACTTTGTTAAGTTATATTTCTTCCAATATATTAAGAAAGGAAAAAAACTGGAATCAACCCTCCCACCAACCCCTTTGTTAATCCCAGTTTTAACCAGGGAGACAGAATATATAACCACACAAAGTAAAGAAATACCAAAATGATTTGGAAAAGCTTGGTTTGAAGCTATGTTGATTTCATACCATGTTATAATCTTCAAGCAGGGATAAGATCTGAGACTGAATCAGGAATGAGTGAAAATCACCCACCGTGCAAGGGCATTAAATAGCACTGTTAGACCTTAGTAGATTGAACCTTGATTTTTGTCCCATTAGGTAAACATACCAAGCTGGTCAGTAATGTGATCAAACTTGTGGTTTGGATATCATAAAAGACAAACAAAGAAAGACTTTAAATTATCATATACCAGTGTATGTACCCAGTGTTGCCCAGGATTTTATTTTCTCATAGGTAATATTTGTTAGAAATACCTTAGGAATTACCTTACATTACCATACCTTACCAGACAAGATCACTCGCAAACTTTGACTTTTATATAGCAGATATACAACATAATGTTTGACATATCTGAACATCTTTTTGTCTTCACAAATTTTTTTTAATCAGAGAATGCACAAAAATTTACATTATTCATTCATAGATAGGGTACAGTCCACTTCTTCCATATAACTATAGGCATTTATTCGGAATCTACTCATTGCTCCAGTTCAAACAATGATCTAAACCAAGGCCCTTTCCACAGGATGTTGTCATCCCCACTGGGGATGGGAGAAGGCTTATGCACAACATTGTCCACGTCTCATCATTCTCCCATCCTCAGGCGGCGCAATCATGCAGTAAATCATTGATAGGTTTTACCCATCAAACCCCAGCAATCATGCACCCCTCCCACCCCCTGCCCGCACTTACTTTAGGTGCAGAGGTCCTAGAAGCACAATGGCTGTACTTCCTGCCCCAGCACAGCCTGGGACAGTGCCCAGCTGCACTGAGGAAGGAAGAGGTGGCACTATCACACTTCTTCCATTCACGGAGGCAGCTGGGGAGAAGAGGAGCACTCCTGGCCTGCTCTTCTCCTGGGAGAGGTTCTATTGAGATCCCTGTGGGACACCTCCGGGATCTGGTAAGCTGAGGAAAGGGCCCAATAGATAGATTGTTGGCAACAAGCCACAGTGAGCTTTTGGCTCATGCACTGCTTTTCTCCTTTCATTTTCACATGGAGGTGGAGAAGGTGAATGCTTCCATTTTCACTTTAGAACAACTTACTATTGCATATTACATATTAAACTCAGAGTAAAGTTAGTTATCCAGCCTTTTCAAAGCTGGTTCAGCCATTCCTTCTCAGTGTCCATGAGTCAAGCTCATCCGCATCAAGTCATCCCTTCTAGAGAATAAGTTCTGTTCTTTTAGATTCACCTTGGCTATGTATGGAACCAAATTCCCACAGACCATGACCACAGGCTGCTGTTATGTTCTCTTACTTCACTGTTATTGTTATTTGCTGTCATGTCAGATTTGACTAATGGCAACCCTACAAATTAGAGACCTCCAAGAGCCCTGGGTCATCAACAGTCTTTCTGTATAATCTCTCCAGTAATATATGTACAGGAACAGGAGCAACCTTTTGAAAAAATGGTGAATGCAAAAGGGAGAAATGTTCTTCCCTTACCACAGTTTAAGAGATGTGCAGTTGAAGAACAAGGGTCCTTGAGAAGTATCATAAGTGAAATCAGGAAGGCATCTGAGAAAAACGCATCTAAGGCCCTTTCTGCAGGACAGCGTCCTCCTGGCATGGGGACACAAGAGGAGTGGGACCTTCTCGCGTCACCAGCCAGTACAATCACGGGGTATATCATTGACAGAAAAACTGTTAATGGCCCCTGATCATACAAGGCATCCATCACAGCTGGCTGTGTAGAAGGGTCAGAAGTGCAATCATGCGCTTCCTTCTCCACTTCAGCATGGGGAGAAGACTGGCTGCTCTGTGGAAGGAAGGAGCATCTCCCTTGTGCTCCCTTCCACAGACAGCCATCTGGCTGCAGAGGTGAGCATTGGAGACACACTCCCATCCCAGCAGAGGTGCTGTTGGAATTGTGACAGGGTGATGCAGGAGAGCATCGTCCTGTGAAAAGAGCCTAAGTGCTGTGTAGAGTGGCCAAATGCAAAAGGAGACAAGGGTTCTGCAGCTTTAGTAATTGTATAAAAGATGGAGTTTCATCAAGTATAGTCTGTTACACAAATTATAAATTTTCTCCTCTCTGCTGTTGTTAAAGGTGCAAGTTCCCTGTCCTCTTTTCCATTCAGCCACCTACTTCTATGTGAGTGTACAGTTCTGTATATGTGCACATGTAAATAAGTTATACTGTGTTCAGTAGGATGTTCTCCCAGGTAAAGATACATCGGATTGCAACCTAATTTTTTATGCATATAAAACAGAGAAAGACAAAGTACAGACCACAGACTACATGCAGCCCTCAGAGCATGCTACTGTCAAATAATACCCCCAGATTTCCCCAAAAGCCCTTTAGGGTGTATGAGGTGCATTTTTGCCACACGGGGGCCTGGACCATTTAAAGGCCAGAAGAGGTCTTTTTTTAGAGCAGGAAGTAATTTCTGGGTCACTTTCTGTTGTTTTAAAAAAGGGCCTTTTGTCAATCTAACATGCTGGAGGGGAGCAAAAATGTGGCAAAAATGCCCTACGCATTAAAGAGCTTTGGTCATATGTTGTTTTTTTTTGGTTTGGGGGGTTGTTTTGGCATGGCAGATGGGTGCAGCCCTTCAGTCTCCTGGAGGTCTAATGTAGTACCCTTCCCTCTGACAGTTGCCCACCCCAAATGTAGAAAAAGCTTTCAGTTTTTAAGAGAATGATTGCCTACCTTAGGCACAGGTCTTATGGCACAATCCTACACATTGCATCAGAAGTAAGCCCTATTGAGCACAGTGGTGCCTACTCCAAAGCAAGTATGAATGGGATTTTTTGCCACATTGATATTAAGGGATCCAGTTAAAAATGCACAACATATGTAAATGGTCATTTCTCCATGGTTTTAGTAATGTTTGTGTGTGGATGTTTTAATTTTTATTTCTTCCTTCTATGTCCTCCTTATCTATGTTGTGTCTCATGACTGTTCTGGATTGTCACTTGCGGTAGGTTTATTTTGCTCTTTGGACAACCTAGTATAAAGCTCTGATATATTTAGTCTCCTGACAGCGTGGCTCCTCAGCTGAGATTTATACATAGCTTTGACACACATCAAGAGGCTGAACTAAATTGATTTCTTTCTTTTGCAGGATTAAAAATTTCAGGTTCATTTTTCTATCATTTTCTCCATAACAAACATATATTAAGCCTGAAGGTATTAGAAAGCTCAAGTTTTTTATATGCATAGAAAATTATGCACGGGGTTTGATTTCCTTTTTGCTTTCATATCAAAGTTACCCAAGCATCTTGAAAGAGTGCCCCACTCCTTCAATTTCTTGGTATCCCATGGTCTTTCTATGGCCTTTACCCTTTTAGTTGTGCTGGCAAACCTGTGTTATACTAAACTGGCTTCAAGAAATACATTGATGTAACTGGGAAAATATCTGGTCCATTATTTTGAGGTATCTCCCTATCACAACTTTCACAGCTGTAGTTTATCAGTCTGCAGCAATCCTCCAGCATCTCCTGTAATTTTTACTGCCCCTTCCCCCCCTCTCTTTTAAGAAAGAGTGGCAGGGTGGCGGGATGGGATTCAGCTCCAGAGACCTCTAATAGGTTCTGATTTAATGACTCTGAATTTAATGTATTGGCACAGCAAATTCCTTGCTTAAGTTCAGCCTTTGGGAAAGAGGCTGACTTAATCATATCAGTGAGGAACAGTGGCACTGAAAAATTATCAAAAATTTAGCCCCATTTCTCGAAGAATAATTGCTGCAACAGTCTCTGTCTTTTATTAGGTCACAATTTGTTAGAGGAGAGGGAGATGTAATATCTCAACCATTTGAATTACATCGGACTGAAATTTTCTCACTTGGCAGATACTTTAATTTTACAGAGAGTGTATCTCTTGATTAAATCAGGACATAGAGATTTGGCATCATTTATTTACTAAGTGTGATAGTTTGTCACTAAGCCTCACTCCTGATTCCGTTTACCTGACAGAAAGAAGGAAAGTATTTGCCTACTGCATAACTCTTTCCAGAGATCTGACTCCAACCCTGTAAGCCTACAATGAGAGCCTGTGATCTGAATGTAATAGCAGCAGCATGTTGTACTTTATGTTTGATGCGGGCAGTGTTAGAATTGGGATATAAGATTACAGTCCACAAATCCAAGAGTGACATGGATTTAAGGCATTCCTGCAGGTCATTGGCATTTCTTCAGAAATGTTTCTTTTTTGAGAACGTGGAGGTATTCTTTTTTCGGGGGCACCCGTTAGTTCAATCAATCACTGGTATTGAGCCATCCAGTGACCCCATAACTGGGACTCAAAGAAATCAAACACACATAAAAACTAAAATTACAATTGTAAAACTTTTTCTTTTCTTACTTGTTGTAGTCTCCAGAGACAATTTTTTTAATGATTTGAAATCTACACAGTCTGCAAGAAAGCTTCTTGCCATGCTGGGGTTAGACAGTCCTGAGAACTATAACTCAAAAGAGCAACTTTACTAAGCCTGCTTTTTCTCTGTGCACTGATTGGTTTTTGGAAGCACAGTAACCTTTCCGAAATTATTCACTTGGCTGAACACCTTGACCATTTCCACACTAGACTTATAGCGCTATTATTCCACTTTCAACCTCCGATGGAATCCTGGAGTTTGCAGTTTCGGGAGGGGCCAGCTGGCCCTTCCCAAAACAGCAAACCCCAGGATTCCATCGGAGGTTGAAAGTGGAATAATAGCGCTATAAGAGTCTAGTGCGGAAATGGCCCTTAACTAGAGGTCCGGTTGTTGATTTAAGTAACCCAGGGCCCCTTCGTGCTACTCAGTTGTAGTGCTATATTCCATTTTAGAGAGCCAATGTGGTATAGTCATTTGAGTGTTGGATTAGGACACTGGGAAACCAGAGTTCAAATACCTGCTCAGCCTTGGAAACCCACTGGGTAATGTTGGGCAAATCAAGCTTTCTCAGCCTCAGAGGAAGACAAGGGAAAAACCCCTCTGAACAAAACCCCAAGTCTTAGTACCAGAAAGACAATAAATGAGTATGTACTATTTGTAATTGAATAAATAGAAATAGTTGTTACAGGGGTTCATCTTGGGAGGACATTCCAAAGCTGAAGCACCACCACAGGGAAGGCTGACATGTGTCATTATTCCATTGTACTTCCCCTAATATTAGGACAATGAAATCCACTACCACCCCCACGCTGCTACTGCTGTATGCTCTAGGAGCACAAGCAGATATGTAAAGGGAGATGCATCCCATCCAGGCCACATGTTTTTTAGGAATTGCTAAGTCAGGAGCATCATTTTTATTCAATAAAGTAGAATTAAATGAGGTTTATATGTGGAAGAGATTAATATATTCCTTCAATCAAACACTACTGATATAATTCAAACCTACTGCTTCTTCGCTTCTCTCTCAGGTTAGCATCCATAGCTAATGGATCATAGTTGGTTCCATGGCTCACCAGATTGTATAGGCCTATGCTAGCAGCATTTTAATCACTAGCCTCTATCACATGCTTTTGACTCATGATACACTTCTAGAAGAGGTTTTCTGTTAATTTCTATAACTTTTTTGCTTGGTCGGGTTTTCTTTTTGTTTTTGTTGGGGGGTTTTTTTCCCCCTTTGAAGCTGTTAAGACATGAAATGCACTTCCCTCCACTTTTCATAATCTACAGGCTCTGCAAGAGAAGCCATTAGGCAATAAACCATTTTGTGCAATCAAGTTTTTAAAGCAACCAACATAAAATAATCCATCTTTTTTTTTCTTAACATAATTTATCAAGCAACTGTGGGCTATGTAATATGTGGCCGTAATCTTATTATCTGGGAAGGCAAACTGAGCTGGAGTCTCATTTATTTTTATAGGAATAGGATAATTTATATTCCTGTTGCCCAAACTGCTATCAGTGCCAGTTTGGCACATACATAAATTTTGGGAGTTTGAAGTTCATCTTCTAAAAGGAAAAGGCAACAGGATAAATCTATGAAGGGATCCAGTTTTCAAACTATAGTTGCAGGGATATGACTGGTATTAATTATTTATCCTCACATACTGCAAATTATTTTCATACTGCCAAGGAGAGAAGTGGGTATGTTTGATATTGCCATATTATCTAGGAATTTATCAAGCAATTCCTGTCCCCTTCCCTTTTTTTTTCCTGAATGAGAACATACATAATAAAATGCATTTTGGCTTCATTCAAACTAAAGTAGTAATGAATAATTCCCTTAAAATCAATGGAATAAGTGAACATATTCCATTGCTTTAGTCAGAAGTAGCATTTCCGCTCAATCCTGCCTTTGTCTGACCAGAAACATATTCAAATATTCTTACTCCCTAGCAAGTTTATGTGGGATTATAGTCTTTGTAGTAAGGCTACTGCTCTACCAATGTTTAGAATTTAAAATTAGACCTGATACAAACTTGGGCTTTCTAATACTAACACAACTCAGTGCTTTCAGTTTTTTCTCTTTTATAAAATCTCTGCTGGTAACAGCTATCTGTGCCTTTAAAAAAAAAAGACTGCTGTTTTATCACACTCCAATTTGTGTATGTTATTCATCCATAATTGTGCTAAAAATCAATGTGTCTTTAAATCAATTTGGTTCAGCCTGGCTTTAAACTGAGAACAAGAGAAAAGAAAGAAAGAACAAAAGGAGTCTTCTTTTCTGCAAACGTACATCGGCTAATGGCGTAGTGATACCTTTGCTTCCATATTCATCACAAACGAAAACAGAAACATTGAAAATGTTTGGCATCTCATCCTATGAAGAAGTTGTCCACGACAACATGATTTACAATAGCAGTATTTCCTGCAGAAACACTTTGCTTTAGTTGAAATGTAATTCACAGCATGCACAACTGTTTTCAATTGAATGACTCTGCAACCTTGCCTATTTAATAGCATGTTTATCCACATTTATCGCTAGACAAGGCAATTTGATTCAATCAGATTTTTAAATAAATAAATAAATAAATAAATAAATAAATAAATAAATAAATAAATATCAAGTTGGCATTTTATGTTTCAGGCTATGAAAAAAAAAAAACGTTGCTTGCCATACCCTGCAAGAGATGCCTTTTCCTTATTTCATTGCTTCCTTGCTGCTTGCTGATTATGATATTTCTCTTGTGCAACCAGAGTATTCTGACTATATATGTCAACAACATATATGACTTTGTGCCATCATGCTTGCATTTTATGGCTTCACTATAGGGTTGAGCACGAGTGCCTGCTGTTCAGGGCCTTGCTTGGAAGGTAGTCATATTCATGACAATTGCTGTTGCCCTTGTTCTTTGCAGGCCCTTAAGGACGATGATGCTGAAACTGGGTTAACTGATGGAGAAGATAAGGAGGAAGCCAAAGAAGAGGAGAAATTAGGGAAAATCCAGTATTCTTTGGATTACGACTTTCAAAACAATCAGGTCTGAACCAAGTGTGATCAGGCATTGTATGCACGAAAACAGATATATCTATGCATTGGATACGCACTGCCTCTTCAGGCTGTGTACTGACCATTCAACTTGGTGATTAAAGTAGTTATAATTCTAGTTTTTAATTAGTATTGCAGAAATGTTGTGGACAGTTCATTTCTATCCACTTTTTAAAATGTTATGCTTATTTTTTAAAGCATTTTAACTAAAAAAATCCTTTTGATTCTTTGGTGTCCCAAGAAAGGACCAAAATTTAATCTTTCTTGATTTCAATACCCCATCTGTGAATTCTACTATGACTTCAAATAATAGGCTTTCTGCACAGTACTTGGAACATTACTGTGGAAAAGTAATTTATCATGTCACTCACTGGTGGAACCACTGGACAGATCATAGTTGTTAACATTACCAAGGCATGGTAATTTGTTGTGTTACCCTATTTTTAGCATGCAGATTTGGTCACTTGCTATTACTATGTTACTTTTGTGTGCAAATGATTCTTATCCTTTTTCCACCCCTTCTTGGCATTTTATTTAACAAATGTGGGTTAAAGGAAGGGTAAAATCTTACTTTTCAGGGACAGGAAAGGGACACCCCTTCTTATCATATCTGCAACAGAATTTAATAGTATTTGTTATGCCAAAATTGGCAAATTTCAATGTTAACATTGGAACTTGAAAAAAGTAACAGTGCTAACCCTCATTCAAAATTTTAATTTACTATAAGTAATGTCCTAATATTCTGCAAGCAGGTTGCTCTACCATGAGACTTCTGAGATCATCCAGCAGAGAAGTATTTCTGCCAGCAGATAGAGGCTTGCACCTAATGCCCCTGACAGCCAGCACATTTTTCAGTTAGGATTATATAGGCTTTTTAACACCAGAAAAACATCCTGTCAGCTCTTGTACTCAAGAATGCCCTCACAGGTGCTACCCACACATCAAAATGTGTCCTCAATCTTTCTGCCTCAACAATATGATTGTATTCCATCTTCAACAAATCTTTTCAACTCCCCTTCTATCTTACTTTCAGATAATGCATAAAAGAATCCAGAAGACTAAGAATAAAAAAAGCTTTTTTTCCCCCTCAGTTCCCAAAGCAAACACATGTGTGAAACTATTCTGTAGTCTTTAGTGGACCACTCCACATCATGAGCATCTCTTCAAATCAGTGGGAAACTTTTCCATCTTCACAGAGCAGAGGATGCTAAGGGGAGGAGGAGACAAAAGCAGCAAATCTTTTGTAAGAAATAGATTGGAACTTCTTCAGATGATGAAGAAAAGTTGTCTGTAATTTTCTTAGAAGAATTGTCATTCTGCCTTTGCAGACTCCTTGTCTTCAACTCTTATTATCATTATTAAATCATTGACAGTATTCCATGTTTAAATAGCATGCTAGGTAGCACTTTGGATTCATATATTCTTATGCTGGCATAGCTCATGTATTGTGTTATCCTACTGAGTTCTTTTTTTAAAAGTCCTTGGGAACACATAGAGCCATGACCAGGAATCCCAATTGCCTTATTTATTTTGGAGTTGGTAATGGAAACAAGATGACTAAAAAACTCCTCTACAGAACAATGTCTCTTTTCAAGACTTGAGGCTTAAATACCATTCTGTACCACATCTGAAGAAATAAGCTTATACCCAAGCTAATTTTTTAAACAAGTTAGCCTTAAAGGTGCTGCCACATTCCTTTTTCTTTCTTCCCTTCCCTTTCTCCTTTTTCTGTTCAAGAGTAAATGATTTTGAAAAAGAAACTGAACTACATTTCCATCTGTTAGCTAAAAGATGGGCCAGTAAGTGGATTCTATTAAGGTGGGGCAGCTTGATGTAATACAGGCATGACTTGATCTTGGTTAGTAAGCAAGGTATAACATCAAAAAGTGTAGAAGAAAACACCAATGTACCAACGTCAGAGCTGGTCCAAGACATGATGCTGCACAAGACAAGAAACTAGTGGCAATTCTTCACCACCCATTCACCCAAGTCAAGGTGCATATTACCCCAAGCCAGCCAAGCTATTTTGGTCTATGTGGCCGAAGATCCCACAAGCACTTCTCCCTATCAATAAAAATATAGGAATAACAACTCATTTCCTACCTTTCTGTGACACTCCAAATGTGCTGCCTATAGTGACTGTCTCACTCTGTGTAATGGTACAGTTAATCAACACAGACAGCACTGTACATAGTGTCCTTGCAACTCTACTGCCACTACCAATCAAAGAGTTGCCCTCCTGGTCACTCTATCATGTGACCAGTGAAGTCTGTATGTTTTAATTGCCAATGTTTCCCCTGTATGAGATGACCCTATCCCATATACACATGATGCAATGAGGCAATCAAAAAGAAACCATTCTGCTGCCATGAAGATGAGAAACAATGGTAGCAAAAGGATCCATTCTGAAACCCTAGAAAGCTGCTGTCAATAGCTGTAGAATTATCCCTCCCCCAACTTGGTGCCTTCCATATACATTGGATACAATTCCCATCATCTCTGGTAATCATGGCTTATGATGAGAGATGTAGTCCAGCAAATATGTGAGTCCAACAGGTATACAATTATGGAAGTTATGTGTGGACAGTGCCTACTTGTAGACAGGTGCTACTGAGAATAGTCAGATGGACCAGTTACCTAACTCCAAATGAGAGAACTTTCTTTTTTTTTTCATCGGGGTAGGGACACATGGGAATGTTTCTCTCCTCACCCAGTTATAGGATTGCTTTGTAAATTATTATTATTTTGTTACTGTGATGTACTACTGATAATATGTACAAACACTTGTATACTTAGATTTGTGTGTGTGTGTGTGCCTTCAAGTCACCAATTGATTTATGGTTTGATTTAGGATTTTCATAGGCAAAGAATACTCAGAGGTAGTTTTGCCTGTTCCTTCTTCTAAAAGAAAGTCTACAGCGGTTGGTATTTGTCGGCAGTCTCCTGTCCAAGTACTAACCAGAGCTGACCCTGCTTAGCTTCCAGAAATAGACATGAACTGGTGCCTTTAAAATATTTAGACCTTGAATTCACTATGAGAAAAATAGAAGCAGCTGAAGAAGAAGATGAAATACCATTCATACTTACTTTTTCAACAGGAAAGGATGATATTTGCCACCCAGCTCTGTTTCAGTAGGTAAGAAGGAGGTTGGTGGTGATCTCCCAGGTTTGGAAAAATCAATCGGGTAGGATTGGATAGTCATTTTGCTGGCCTTACTAGCACTTACCAGTCTTGAGTTGGGACACATCTGAGTAGCTGTGAGAGGTGTATTTGGAAAAGCCTGAAATGCTTAGAAGACACAAATTCCATATTACGTATTGATTTAAATTAAGTTTATAAAACCCCATAATTAAAATAGCTCCCTAGGTAACACTTACTTAGCTACAAAATTAGTTTTCATTTCCATTTGCCAGAGTTGTACATCTTTTATTCCACAAGGAAGAAAAACTATACCAACAATAAATAGATGAGTAAGGAATCTACTTTCACTTGATGCTTATGCTATGGATTTTCCATTTAATATTTTGTAATTTTTTTTTACCCCATCAGCTCATTAATCTGATTTATAGAAGTTCAATGCTATGTTCTAACCAGAAGAACTTAAATTGCTTGTCACAGATATTGTTGTTTACCTGAATGAAGGAAAAGTGAGTACTGTTCAGATACGTTAGGAAGAAACTAGGATAACTAATTATTCCATAACTACATTTTCTTTTTCTGCATTGTTTAAAGTGTGATCAATATTTTCCACTAAAAAATTATACTGCTGTATCAAAGATTTTTTTTTCCTTTACTGTTTTCCTAATTCTGTGTGTGTGTTCAGTACCCAGTAGAGGCAAGCCTGATTATTCTAATATCTGAACACTGTTATGAAACAGAGATGTAGACCTTTTTTATGTGCCGCACTGAGATTTTCTTTTTTAAAAAATGTATATATACACTTAATAATGTAAACTATCAGTGAAAGAACAAAATATAAACAGAATATTTAACCAACACCAGGCCAATTTACACACACTACTAGAAGTAGGGACCCATACCACCACCACCTCCTCCTCCTCCTCCTCCTCCTTCTCCTTCCCTTCTTTTCCTCTCTGCTTTCACTGCACTGAGTCCTTTTGGAAGTCTATCATGTGGAGCGCAGCATATTCCTATTTAATTAACTGGACTGTCATTAGAAAACTGGCCAAATGAAATACTACTCTCAAGTTGGCCTTGGCAATAAGAAGACCAGAATAGCATGTTCTCTCTGGTTGCTTTTGTCCTCCAGCTATAAATTTCTGCCTTTGGATGTTATATCTTATTTATATATACATATACATATGTATGTATCTGTGTGTATCTTGTTTAAATATTTTGTTTACAATTGGTTATCTGTATCTGCATCTGGGATTTTGTGGTTGTAAGTTGGCTATACCATTGAATTTTATAAACCATTTTATTTTGTCCAGTTGATGGCCCTTGGCCAACAATGTGTGAAGGAGCATGAAGAACAAGGATAAAGATGCATGAAATCATGTATGTTACTGAAACCCTTGTCTAAGAACCATGATTATCTGTAGCTCCCTACTGAGCATGCAAGTAGCTATATGCTGTATGTGTAAGTTGTAGGGTATCTGTCCATGTTGTGATAGTGAAATGGAAATGGATGTAGGAGATCTGATCTCATGACTGAATTTACAGTCCAAAAACGTCCATGTGAGTTCCCCAGTGGGTTTACATATAAATGAAAATGAAATGCGGGAAGAAATTTTCATTGAAAATATTATTTCTCTTGGGTGATTATAGTAATCTGGCTAGCTCTGGTGTGTGTGTGTGTGTGTGTGTGTGTATTTGAGACAGAGCATTTATTTTTATGGAGGTCAGGACAACTGTAAGATACATTGTTAATGAATATGCCAAATAATCTCTCCCAACAAATAACAGCATAAATGTATATTTTAAGTAATCATATATTCATGGTTATTTAACAATATGGTTTAAATTATGAACATGTTTTTTAAATGTTTCAAAATCTATTATGAAACTCTTTGGCTGTGATATTGTCAAAGAAAATATGAAAATCCATCCATAGCTCTAATCAGCAGCACTTTAAATGCTTCTTGTCTGCTTAAAAACAGCTTCTTGAAGTCTGTGTTTGCTATAATTGGGGTTTTTCCCTAGAGCTATGCATCTTTTTCCCCCTCTCTTCTTTATTTCTTAGAATGTTCCCAGTATAAACTGAACTACAAGTGTGTCTGTGCAAGTGTGTATGTGCACCTGCGCACATGTAGAACTCCATTTTTGTGTACATGCCAGATTTATGTTTACACAGACATGCCAAGAAATGCAGTACTTGCAAATTCTCTTTAAATGGCTGTTTCAAATTCTGCTCTTCTGTCTTTTCCCTCTATCTCTTTCTCTTCTCTTTCAGCTACTGGTAGGGATTATTCAGGCTGCTGAGCTACCTGCTTTAGATATGGGTGGCACATCTGATCCCTATGTGAAAGTTTTCCTCCTTCCTGATAAGAAGAAGAAATATGAAACAAAAGTTCACAGGAAGACCCTTAACCCTGTTTTCAATGAGCAATTTACATTCAAGGTAATTCTTTTTATAATTATATTGCATTCTTTGTTTGCTATATATACTAAAGGTTAATCTCATGCTCAGTTGCAGAATTGCATGTGTACTCGTTAACTGTTGACCCACAACACAATGAATTTTTCATTTCAGAGATTGTCCTGTGATGAAAAATGTCATAAGGACAAATGATTATTAGCACTCAAATAATTCTGTTGGAGTCACAGAGCTGTGCTGTGCTGCATTCTTTATGAACCAAGCAGTTGGCGATTCTCAAAAATTGCATGGATTATTTGGATTTCATGGGAAGCCATCTAAGGAAGGATAGCAAACCTGGAGAGACAGTACAAGCTCTTCATTGACTGTAGGCCAATGTAGGGATTGCACAAACTTGATATGAGTACATGCTGACTCTGGACAGTGTTAGGAGAATGAGAGGACATAACTAAAATAAAACAAAATAAAAATCACTCTTAAATATTAGTAGATAACTGTTATTAGGATTGTCCTAGTCCCCCCTCTGGGCTGCTTATTTCTACACTATATGAATGCTTTGCTAATTATTCAAATCATGTGGTAGCCCAGTGCACACACCCTGGCAATTTTCCAGCTCATAATCACTCCTGTCAAAACTGCTGTATACATAGGAAACAGAAGGTGAGTTTTTTTCTTAGAGCTTAAGCATATAATGCAGGTGAGGTACATCTGAGCCGTGGGTCACATGTACCTCACCTATCCATTCTATTTTTGTGAATGGCCATAAACACCTTACCACCTTTTTAATCACTCTTTCTCCTCAAAGTCTCTTGGGTCTTTAATAGCTGCAGGAGATGCAAATGTTACCCTGATTTCTGGAGTCCTTTGAAGGACACCTCGATGTGCTCCACATGATGGGGAATGGAAACTAGCCAGCACAAGCAATAGCAATGCAAGAGGCAGGGTAATCTAGCGGGTCGTTTACCCAGTTTTTACAGGGTCAGGCCAAGCCAAAAACCAAACAAAGATGTCCAATGAAATGATTTTATTGAATGAAAGTCTCACGCACCAACACAATCACACACTCACTCAAGACCTATTAAGAAGCAAAAGAGAGGAAACTGGATAGGGGAATATTGAAGGGGATGTAGCTGGGGTAATACGGCACCTTTTCCTGAAGCCCTTGGTCCGGGAAAAACAGCGGAGAAGTGGAGCTCAGCATGGAGAGGGCTGAGGGGATTACTCAACAGATGGAGAAACGGTCTACTGGGATGACTGGAAATGATTCAAAGAAACTCTCAAAAACTGAGACTATTTGTAGGGGGGGAAGGTACCTGGAGGGCTAATCCTTTCCTGGGGAGAACAATGGGTGTTGCAATGAGAAAGAAGCTCCACAATGATAACTTCATTTGGATGATGAGATTACAAGGTGTTGCCAAAGTCTCAGGATCTTCGACTGCATTGGGTTGTGGTGGGACTCTATGTAAATTGTCCTTGCCTGATAGGATTTTATTGCTGTTGGTGCTCAACTTGGGGCAAACACACTAATCCCCTCAAGTGGTCTTCTCGGGGCCTGAGGACCCTTTGTTTACTGTGGGTTTGCACAGCTTGAGGTCTCCTGGGGCTACGTGATGGGGGATTTTACTGGCCTGACCTGGTTTTCGATCGTTTGACCATTGCTGCCTCCTTGCCCATCTGGGCAACCTCTCAGGCACATGGAATCATATTTTAATATCAAAATTTTAGATCCCGGGACAGGGTTTCCAGTGGGGTAACACAAATATGCAGGAGGTATAGCTTTCCCAGGAATCGGGGTTTCACTGTGTTTAAGACAAAGAGATGGCAAAAAGTTCAAAAAAAGGGTGATGAAAATAGTTTGGAATGCCCCAGATTCTCTTGCTGTCTGTGGTGAGAGAAATATAGCTGCTGCCTTCCCCATTATCGCTGCCTTTCTTACATACTATATTACCACTACCCACCATTACCACCTTTCTCTCCTCTCCCCATGCCTAGCCTCCTTCTCTCACAGCTCCACCTGCCTGCCTGCTTACCTTTGTTTAAAGAAGCAACAGCCATTCACTGTAGTCAGAGCTGCTTTACAAAGGCCATTTCTGCACTACATGGTTATAATGGTATTATTCCACTTTCAACATCCTATGGAATTCTGGGGCTTGCAGTTTAGAGAGGGGCATTTAGAATTGTCAGCCAGAGAGCTCTTTGGTCTCAGTAAACTACAAACCCCAGAATTCCACAGGATGTTGATAGTGGAATAATAGCACTATAACTGAGTAGTGCAGAAATGGCCTAAGTCGGGGGGGGGGCTGGCAGTGAGGCACTTTTTGAAATTGAGGGTGGCATGGTGTCATAATGGGATGACAGGAGAAAGAAAAAGTGGTGAGCTTGTGATGGCACTTTGAGGGCTGAGCAGCAGTGGAAGAAGGCTTTCAGGAGATGGTACTTTGCAACTTGAGACAGATTCCTCAATAATGGATTACAAGCTCTGAATACACGTCAACAGCTATGTAGTCCTTCCCTACATCTTAAGGAAGGACATCCACACTCAGCTCAGACCTTGGAAAGGTTACTTTTTGGACTACAGGTCACAGAATCCCCTAGCCACCATGGACTGAGAGATTATGCTTCTTGTATTTTTTTTTTTGAAGAAAAAAAAAAACCTGTTCCAAAGTGCTAACTCAGTCTTACGTGCATATCTGCAAAATAGGAGTAATTTTACTGACCTGACTCAGAATTGTTCTAAAGCAGAGGTGGGAGATTGTGGAAGACTAAGGGGACACATTAAGCCATTCAGGAGACCTTGGTGGGCTGCACCTGCTCCTGCAAAATAAATAAGTAAATATATAAATAAAATCTCTTAAACACCCTCTATGAGACATGGGGCCGTGTTTTGTGACTTTTGTGGGCCCATAAAGGACATTTTGGGGCATTTTGAGGCAAAACATTTTTACAAAGTAGCAAAATTTAATTTTGATTCTCGGGGGTCTGGGAGACTCCAGACATGTGGAAATGTCCTTTGTACTGCCTAGAGATTATTTTGAGGCATTGTGGAGCAAAAGAAGGAGGAGGAGGAGGAGGAGGGGGGAGGAGGAGGAGGAGGAAGAGCAAGCAAGCAAGCAAGCAAGCTCATTCCTGCTCTAAAAGATTAGTGAGCAACCTAGTAAAACTGTTTTATATGCTCATGCTGTTTTAACATACTGTTATTATTAGCAATAAAGGTACATATTCATGCTAATGATAGAATTAAATAATACCTTTTCAGATTATCTTTCATGTAAGAAAGGAACTGGTTTCAGTGTTCAAAGCAATTCATATGCACTTCATCATTGTAATCCTTATAACAATTCTGTAAGATAAAAGCAGGATTACACAGAAACCTATGTTGCAGACTGAACAATAGAGCCTGCAAAAGAGTGACCACCAGAGGCTAGCTAATGAGTTTGTGGCAGAGGAAAGAGTTCTCTAACTTGTAGCACCATTTCTTAGCCCACGATATTAGTCTTCCCAGAAAAATAAAAGGAAGCCATTTATGCCTATACACCTGGATCCTAGCTTTGAACTTAACATTTTCTATGCTGGTCCATGCAGGACATTGAAATCACTGAAAGATACCATCAAGGAACATACATTTTTAAAGCATAATTTTTACCAGGACAGTAGCACAATCCAGTGCCTCTTTATTCAAGAAAACAAATTTTATTTTTCAAATTTATTCAGGAATATGAAAATACAGTAGCCCCTCCACATTCACAAGAGTTCAGGATGCAGAAAGTGGAAAAACTGTGAATAACTCCCCTCCTGTGATTTCTCTCCAGACCTCCCTGCTTGCATTGCTTTGCCTCTGGCCCCAGCATTCCTAGGGAGAAGAGAAAAGACAATGTAAAGGGATTACTAGTACTTTCCCCTAAGATGAAGAAGAGCAAAGTTCTGGCATTCTAGTTACTTCTGGCAGCCATCTTATGAAAGGAGGGATAGGAGCAAAGAAAGTACCTGATCAGTTAGCAGCCATTACACAGCAGAATGTGCAGGCACATGGCAGAGAAGACACATTTCCAGCAGTTTGGGCGGGGGGGGGGCTTTACTCACCCAAAGGGAAAAAAACGTCCATTTTAAACATAAACTTTGCAAGCTTCAGGTGAGGGATGCAAGGGAATGGGTAAAAGAAAACGTGGGGGAGCCTAGCACGTGCCTTGCAAAGGTCAAAATTGTGAATGTGGAGGGAGGACTGTATAACTTGTTTCTTTGCAGAAGATAGGAGTCTGATAAGGCAGAAACTGTACAAGCAATTCACCCCTCCCTTTTCCTTGGTTCTTTTGCCTGTAATCTTAAAATCAGGACTGGAGAATGTGTTGTCCTCCAGATGTTGTTGGACCAGAACTCCCATGATCCTTCATGATTGTCTATGCTGTCTACGGCTGCTGGAGCTTACATTCCAAGAACATCTGGAGAGGTGCACATTATCAGCCCTTGTCACAAAGCATACACCAAGTGGGAAATGAGAAAAAGAAATCAAGATACATATGAGAATGTGCTGGTATTTTGTTTCAGAATTTAAGAGACACAATAATGGCTCCCGAAAGTGGAGCCCAGCATCCAGCAATGTAACAACAGGGCAGCCAAACGTACTTTGAAGGGTTTTAGTCAGAAATGTTCACTGCACTTCAGTTGCTACAGGCCTTTCTCTGTGTATACTTAGTCTTATAATGACAGCTCCAGTTTGAAAGCAGGAACAATAAGAGATTCAGGGTATGTAATCACTCAACAAGAAAGATATCCCTAGAGGCCCTGCCACTACTGCAGACATAAGCTGTTTTCTCTTGAAGCTGTTCATAAAAATAATCTTTTATTTTTGCTGAGGGAGGGGAAGGAGGAGGAGGAGGAGAAGCTCTTTTCAGAGCTTTTCCTTTATTTAAAATGCAGCAAGGCAATCAATGTTAAAGTTCAGATGTATTGTGCAAAAAGGAAAGGAAAAACACGGCTAGCATCCCTAGTGTCTAAAGAAGGATAAAGATGCTGAATAATAATTCAAAACATACAGTCATGGCCACATAATGAACACTGCCTACCAAATAATGATATATTTTAATGCTAGTCCTGCTTAAATAGTAAAAAACTATGAAGATGTTTGACTTGATCCTCTGTTGTTGTTGTTGTTGTTGTTTGTTTGTTTGTTTGTTTGCGCACATATGGTAACTCTGTGGGACACAGACAGGAAACCTTTTTCTTTTATTTCAGTCTAGAACTGAACAACTATATGGACCATTACCATTAATAGAAGACGTTCAGCAACCCCTATGCTTGTTGACATTTCTGCAGAGCTTTGGATCACATCCATACATTTTGAACATTCGTATTTTATTGTCCAGAAGCATCTATTAATATTTGTCACTTACCATGTTTTGGTTAATGAGTTCAGGGGAGGCACACCATGAAATATATCCTATAGTCTTCTTCTGGTAGGCAGTCACTGTGTACATAATGGGGGTACACCTTCAGTGTCAAACCTTTTTAAGTCTTCTGTATCAGTCGTAAATGCAGTGATCGTGTGATCCATTTTGCCACTTATATTTCTTTTGAGCAGTTGGAGGCAAACAAGAATTCCTTTAGCTCCCATTTTCTTAAAAGAGTTCTTTTTAATGGTCTATGAGATACCAGCTTCTCAAAAGACTGAATTGCTTTTAATTAGTGCTTATGTGATCATACATATTAAAAGGTGAAGTATTGAAAGGAATTTCACCCTTGGGTTTATAACTTCATTTGGAACACCATGAGAATGTGAATCTTTTCGAACCATTAGCATCAGAAAGTAAAGTGCTATTCAGAATAAAGTGATCACTCAGGAGAAAACCTTCAAATAGTTTTGTAATGCCTCTGGACACTGAAGATCTTTGTGTCTGCAGTCTGTGATTTCTGGGCTGCTGCCATAGGTCATCAAAGTGAAAACTCAGCCACAAGACTTCTGTGCCTATGCTGTTAATTATACACTTTGTACAGAACTCATGAACTGGCTTCATTAGCATCCTGCTGAGTCACTCAGCATAAAGGCAGATAACAGTACAGCTAAAGCACACACACCCTATTGCCCCAGACAGACATCATAGTCATCTTGATAGTATTGTAGGACCTGTCAGTTGGCCTTGCTCTCACAAATCTCCTTTAAATTTACCTCAGTCTGAATATCATGAAGAAATGCAACTTCTGTGCTGATTGTGATAAAAGTAAAGCATTTTGAGTTTACAGATCTAGTAAAATTAGTATCATATGTACTGTATTGAACATAGATGTGTGAAAAGGGAAGCATTAGTACAAAACTGTTTTGAAGGTTTCTTTTTGTGTGTCTTCAAGTCATTTCCAACTCATGGTTCCCCTAAGGTGAACCTGTCATGCTGAGGCTGAGAGTATATGATGTGCCCAAGGTCATCCATTGGGTTTCCATGGCCAAGCATTGTACTAATTGTGTGTGTTTGTGTACACATATAGGGATGTAAGTCTTCACTCTTTTTCCTTGCATGGAAGAACAAAATTTCAGAAGTTTCTTCTCCATTGGGAGCAATGAGATTTTGCACATTTTTGCAAACTTTTCTGACTTTTCTGAATAACATATTTGCACACAAGTCACTCCTTCGGTTTTGTATAAAGATGTTTTTGCATTAAAAACATTCTTGCTTTAAAAACATTTTTGCACAGAAAACTGTGTTTTCTATACAAGGTATGGTTTTCGGCACAAAAATATGTCCTTACACACAAAATTGGTATTTGTGCAAAAGTAGCCTTTATTGCCAAGGAGAAGAAATTTGCTTTTTTGTCATATCTGTGAGTTTTGTTTATATCCTTAATATATATTTTATAATATATGCTTTACACCACTTATACAATAATATATATAAATAAAATGTAAATATAATATGCTAGTATTTTTTTACATCCCTTATAATTCAGTCATTATGGTAAGCCCTTATGTAGACAGTTAACAGGCTGAGACACCACTTCCACATGTTTGTAATTTACAGCAACTGTCTTGTAGTTATTTGAGTGGCTATCAGGCATCATGTACTTGAAAGGCTGTCAAGTTTAGCCAAGATGAGCCATAAGAAGGAAGTGTTGTTCATCAAATATTAGCAGTTGAACAGCAGACCATCTTCTCCAGTATAATGGGCATCTGTTTAAATGACAGTCATTACTTCTAAACATGTCTTTATGCATATAAACTAGTGCATCAATTAGCACATGCACATTTTATGAAACTCTGTACTCTTCTTTTGCCTATGAGCGAGTTAGGCTAAAATGGGAATCATGATGTAACTGAAAATGCATTGTGGTATAGTAATAATACAGTGTGGAAGACTGTTCACATTTTACCTTCATGGAAATGAGATCAGGTATTTTAACCTTTAAAAAATACAACTATATGGCAATGGAACCCAATACTTTAAAAAGCTATATGGAGCAAATCAGGGTAAAATGCTCATGCTTATGCTCATCATTTAATTTTATTCTAATTTATGTGGACAGGAATTTACAGAAGCATATGAAACTGTATTTGAAGAAAAAGAAATAATAAGAGCTCTATTAAAAGCAGCTCCATCCAAATTCAAATCATTTTTAGATCATTTTTTTCCAGCCAGACTCAGGTAATGCATTAACTGCATTGTTTACCCTGAAGATTCAAGCTATAATTAATGACTACACTGCTAACTTAAAACATCTGTCCTTAACACATCAGAACAGCTGGAAAATTAGCCGGAACCTATCATTCTGCTGACAAAATTCATACGGTGAGCTTATAACATCCATGAGATGAAATCTAAAATCCTGATTTTAAAAATAACAGAATAAAGCCTGTGTTATATTTCTATTCCATACACACCTATCTCAGAATAAACTCAGCTGAACTCAGTGGGACTGACTTCTGAGTAGAAATGCATAGGATTGTGCTGTAACACGCACACGCACGCACACACACACACTTGATCCCTAATTACTCTTTGTCAGACACGCAAAGCTGGTTCTATGCTTTTCCATCAGTCTGTAGGCTCCCAATTTTGAGGAAAGTGACAGCATGATTTATTGAGAGAAAAGTACCAGAGTATTGAAAGCCCATGTATCTATGGGGCAAATAATTGGTCTTTAGTTTCACAGGAGACTCTAACTTTAAGGACACAAGGCAAAAGCTGCAGGGTGATGAGTGAGCTACCATATTATTCTGTAAAATGCTTCATTCTGGTTTCAGAAAGAAGTGCATCAGATGACTCTCCAGGAAAATGTTCCTCATATTTTCTTCCTGAGTTCAATTTAACTGGAATGACAGCTGATAAACCAAACAAATGGATTTGCATTGCACTGAAACTATATTTATTGTGTAAACTTCACAGGTTGTCATTTTCACACACGTTCTTTCCTCTTTGCGTAGGTGCCGTATTCTGAACTGGGAGGAAAAACCTTAGTGATGGCGGTATATGACTTTGATCGCTTCTCCAAACATGATATAATTGGAGAGTATAAGGTGGCCATGAACACTGTGGATTTTGGTCACGTGACTGAGGAGTGGCGGGATTTGCAAAGTGCTGAAAAAGAAGAGGTAAGAAAAGTGTCTCTATTGGCATCATTTTTCCAACCATAAAACAATCTCCATTTTGAGCCAAAAATGTATTATGTCCCATGTTGCTCTCAGGAAGTATCTCAGTATCTCATAAACATTTTCAAAAAATATTCTACTAGAGTCACCTTAAGCTGCTAGATCTCCTTGTTTTATTAATACTATCTCCTGCAAATAATTTATATGCCTTTGTAGTACTAAAATTGTACTTACACAATAATCAAATAATAGAGAAGCTCAAGAGTTGACATTAAGGTTATAATTCTATGTGTTGTCTCCAAGTTTTTGAGTTCTCAGAAGTCTCCGTCAGTCTAGATAGCCAAAAGTTAGTGTGTTGTCGAAACAGGGGAATCTCCATTTAGTCCGAGTTTTAAGATGGAATTAACCAGTGATAGCAGACTTTCAAATTAAGCTCTACCCTGCTTGGTTCAAACCCCACTTTCTAACAACACCCAAGGAGATGAGAAATGTAAATTCCACTCTCTCCCTCTCTGTTCTTGTTGTATTAATGGCAAACACCTATAAACTGTTTACATTTTCTTATTTTCTCCTTGCTGGAAGTCACAAAATAAAGATGTGCTGGCCTCTCTTGGAAGCTCCCTACAGGTGCCAGAGGGGTGAGGAGTGGGGACAATGGACAATTAGATAGACACTACCTAGTAAGCCAAGCTGACAGCTGTGAATGACTGATTGCAGTGCTCTGGTCTTGAACACCATGGCCATGCTCCAGAAGAGAGTCTGTTGGACAGTAAAAAGATAATGAGCTTGCATCCAGGGATGTTTGGGATTGTGAGGTTTTTCTTTTCTCCAGGAACTCAATGATAGCCACACACAAAAAATACAAACAATATTATCTTTGTAAAGTCAAAGGCTTTCATGGCTGGAATCCATACGTTGTTGTGAGTTTTCCAGGCTTTGAGGCCGTGTTCTATTAGTATTTTCGCCTGGTGTTTCGCCTGCATCTGTGGCTGGCATCTTCAGAGGATCTGGTGGCATGGAAGTGACAGGGTATACATACTTGTGTAGTCCCCAAGTGGGAGGAAGCAATTTGCATATGTTAAGTTGGCCTGTGTGATGGCCTATTTTTAAATGGAATATCCCCCAGGGTTGAGTTGTTAGTCAAGGGATATGCATAACAGTGCGTTAAGTACATCAGCCATCTATTGTATTGTTTCTTGTAAAGGGAACTCCAGAGTCTGGATGGTGTTGGCATATTTTGCGTCTTGATTTTAGTGTTCTTCAGTACTGGTAGCCAAATTTTGTTTACTTTCTGAGTTTCTTTTTTCCTGTTGAAATTGTCTATGTGTTTATGGATTTCAGTGGCCTCTCTGTGTAGTCTGACATAGTAGTTGTCAGAATGGTCTAGAATTTCTGTGCTTTCAGAAAGCATTCAGGCTGGTTTATAACATGTTCTGCTACTCCTGATTTTTCTGGCTGGATCGGTTTGCAGTGTCTTTCATGTTCTTTAATTTGTGTTTGGATGTTGCATTTTGAAGTCCCTATGTAGACCTGCCCACAACTGGAAGGTATGCGATAAGCTCCAGCAGAAGTTAGAGGATCTTTCGTGTCCTTTGCTGAATGTAGAATTTGTTGAATTTTCTTGGTCAGTCTGTAAATTGTTTGGACGTTATGTTTCTTCATCAATTTCCATATGCGGTCAGTGACCCCTTTGATGTATGGTAAGAACACGTTCCCTTTGGTTGGCTGCTTGTCTTACTTCTGTGTTTTTTTCTGGATCTTTTCCCATGTCTGCCCACCCTCTCCCCTAGGTTGATTAATCCAATTGTTCCAGCTTCTTTGGGATAAACAAGGAGATTTAGTGATTCTCTAGATAGTCTTTCCCTGACGTTATTCAGTATCATAGTTAGGACAGTAATCTTTTTAATATGCATGAGGAACAGTATGCAGGGACTTAGGGGCACAAATTATTAGGATCACATCAGTTCATTTGATCATGTCAAATGCATTCTATAAAGATTCACAAATTTATTATGACATGGAATAGGCTGCAGTCTGCTTTATCAAAAGTACCAATACTTATTATATATGCAGCATTTCAGAGCAATGCCTTCTGAGCATCACCCATTTTATTTTGTCTCAATTTTGGGGAAAAGGTTAAATATAAATTGATTGATTGATTGATTGATTGATTGATTGATTCACTGGTTTGAGAAATCACCAGAATTAATTCTGAAGAAGGTTTAGGCAAATTTCACACCAATTCCTTGTTTCCACTGTGCAATAACAGTACTGCAGTAGCAGCTAGGTTGCAGTTGCAGTAGAAAGAACATGGGTTCTTTTGTTATATTTGCAAATGTTTATTTAAAAAGATCTTCATTGAATGATAATATTCATGCAGTATATAGATGCAGTATACGTACTGTCATGATCCACAGAAAAAGTCTTCTTTTTTTCCTTCTCTTCTTTTTCCCTTTCATTTTCTTCTCTTTTGCATCCTTCCAGTATGTTGTAGGCCCATACAAATATGAAATTAAAAAATGTGGGAATGTCCTGTGTTTAGATTTACTGGATAGCTAGACAAGGTTTACTGGTGTTAGAATGATATAACATTATTTTAAGATGAAATTTTCTTCAAAAACAACAGGAGCATGAGAGTTCTGGTTGGAGATTATGTTTGTACATTTGTGCATTTGGAAAGATGGACAGGGCATTGGAGCCCTGGTGGTACAGTGGTTAAATGCTGGTACTGCAGCCACAAAGTTGTGAGTTTAGTCTTGCCAGGCTCCAGGTTGACTCAGCCTTCCATCCTTCCTCAGGTCAGTAAAATGAGTACCCAGCTTGTTGGGGGCAGTTGGCTAGCACATTGTAAACCGCTTAGAGAGCACTTAGCTGATAAGCGGTATAGAAATACACATGCTATTGCTATTGCTATTCAGTGGAACTGTATTCTTTGGAGGTACTCCTGATCTAAATAACAAGCAGAGTCTTTTGAATCTGCATACTTTCAGGCTGCCTATCTCATATATACTTGTTTAGGTGACCATAAACTAGACCCTTGCATAGAACAGCCATGGGTACAGTCAGAAAAAAGATCTCTATCTTGGTGAAGTGTTTCTACTTTGAGAGTAATGCGTCAGTATCCATCCTATTTTGGAAGCATAGCAGTAGGCCTCTTTCAGGCCAGCAAAATACTGTACCTGGATTAGCAACCAGCTTGGTAAAGTGTAAAAACTATTTAGAAAACAAAAAGCATTTGCATTTCTACCTCACCATATATCTCTAGTTTGATCTTGTTTGCAGTACTACTGGTCCTTTTGAAGTTAGCCAGTTGAAATTTTGTTTCACTCCTGGCTGTTGTAGAATGAGATGGTGCCCATTTATTTCTTTGTTTTTAAATTATTTTACTATTAGGATGATGCAAGTAAAAGTAAACAAAAATAAAGAAATGAACAGCAAACCAGAAGAAGTCCATTCAATAGAGTAAATAATGAGCAAGAGTGAATGTGATCTGTAACTTGGTCATTCTAAAAGACAGCAAAGCTACTCTGCCTTTCCATGCACCTATTTTCAAGCACTACACAATAAGCCCTTGAAATGATGAGTTCACTTCTGTAAAACTGTCGTATCCCAATTAGCCTTTTTACTTAATTATCATCTTAAGAGCAAATTCCTTACACGTATTGGTCATGAGGCTGCTGAGAGTAATCTATGGAGATGTCAGTTAAAATTAGCATGAATCAGCACCATCACCAGAAGGTGTCAAGTGCTTTACAAAAAGATAAGAATAATGGGACTTAATCATAATTTGTGGCATTACTTTGCTTCCTTATTGATCACGATACAACACACCCCAAAAGTCACTCATGTTCAGCCGCTTATCAAGAGCAGGAAGTAGCAGGAGAAAACTTAGCAAGACATTGTAAAGCAATCTGATAGAATGTCTAATAATTAATTTCTAATTAATTTCTAAGGGACATTCCTATAATATTTAAATAGAATCAACTTCAAAGTGCTGGTTAAGTTATCAGTTAGGGGCAAATATTTTATTAGTGAATAACTGAAGTTTAGTCTGGCAATTTGTCCAGCTTTCCTAAGGCTGAATTTGGCTTCTGGAGCAAAGAGTTTATCAAAATACTTCCCTTTGGAAAAAAGATTGTTCTTTGCCCCTACTAAGAAAGAACTGCACACTCTGACCCAAGTCAGAATATAAGAAGAGACAATCTTTGTCTCGGCTCTTTAGATTTCTCCCTTTCCCTAATGGCTTTCTTTTCCAACAGGAAGATCCCCCAACTCTTCTTCTCCCAGATCACAATTGCATCTGTCTGCTGTTGTCCCAGTTTAATGCTTGTACAGAATCCTGTATACTGTGCCTGAGCAAGCTATACCTTTAAGAAAGAAAACAAAATGTTCACTGTTCAGCTTGTTCTGCTGTTTATCTATATCTATCTATCTATCTATCTATCTATATATCTATCCATCTATCCATCTATCTGTCTATCCATCCTCCTCAGTAAGACTCCATTATTATCTTTGCTGCAGTTTTCTGAGTGTTCTCTATAAATCAGATGTGGACAACATGTGTCCCTTTGGCCTCAGCATCAGTCTCAGCACTGATCCCAAGCACTATGTGGATCTCTGCAGACATTCAGTTCAGTCCTCTGCAAAAATATCTGCCCTTGCATATCAGTCCCTATTTAGAGAGAAAACGGGTTAGAATGAAAGTGCTGGAATTGCCTGCTTTTGTTCTACATCCGTCCACCTCTGGCTTCAGCTCTGTTAATTACTAGCATGCAGCTCCTAACAGATAATTTCCATGGAAATGCAGCCCTCTACAGAGCAAAGAGGCTCCACCTCTGCTATAAGTAGTAATAAAGTGCACCACTTTTGAGCCCACACCTAAGCACTTACTTTTGTAGTTTCCTTTTTCTTCTCCAAAATTCCCAATGCATGCAAAATTCCACCAAGTTCTGTATCTTTCCACTCAAAAAAGACAGCGGGCTCTGAAACTAAAGGATCTTCAGTAGTATGGAGGGAAGATGGTCACTGTAAGCCTTGAATTCTGTTGTTAGTCCCATCCAAAATAGACCCGTAGAATCAATTGGATTAATCTACATGTTGCTTTACCATTCAACAATTAAGGGAAATAACTAATAGAAGCTGCTCTTAAGATAGCTCTGGAAAGCAACTACAGACTGCCAATTATATGCTGCAGGGTCTTCTTTCTTGGAATTCTGTATCTAGTTTTGCTTGGGTTGCACTGCAGTGATATGGACTAATGTGTCAGGGATTAATATATGGAACAAAGATATGTGAAGAATTCTGTCTGTGGTAAATATGTGATAGATGCTAGGTTACTGTGATAGATGCAGACCTCAAAAAAGTTATTTTTTGACTACAGTCCCTGGTGGCCATGATGCTGGGTATGCTGCGAATTGTCCAAAAAGGTAACTTTTCCAAATTCTGAATAGATGTCCCCTCAATGTTGAGTTTGAGGTAATGGACTCCTCTACTGATTATACTATTCTGTGCTAAGTGGTCACTACTATGTGACATACAGAGAGGAAGAGCATTTCAGTCTTTTACTGTGTTTGCAGAATATAAAATGTCAGAGAGCTATGGAATAAAATCAATTAAAAAAAACAAAAAACCTCCAAGCAGAGATTGTAAAGCCAGATGTGCATCGATGGTACGTGTTTGTCTTGTTAGAGCTCATCAGCATGGTACCACAACCTGGCCCACTAATTATAGCAAAAGCATAATTAAAATCAACTTAAAACCCTAAGCAACTGGATCCTATCCAAAATTGTTCAACAAATGTAATTATGTTCAATTACAGCTAAGACATTTTATATCAGACTTCCCTTTTTTTTTAATTGCAGAATGTAACATTTGTAGGAATTCACAGTAAGTCTGTTCAATTGTAGTAAAACACATTATTATGAAAAATTTTCATTCCCATCACCGCCACCACCCCAGTTTTAACTTTTGACTAAGAGAATTGTAATCAAACCAGCAATTAATGCTGTGAAATGGATCGTTGAAATACTTCCACAGTGACCCTGAGGGAAGAAGCATTTCAGCTTCCATTAAGGACAGTCATGGCCATTTGCTCAGTCACCTAAAGTGACCTTAGCCCACCTCCTCTCTTATCATACTGGGTTTTTTTACAGAAAATTCAGGTGTTGTACATACTCACATACTTTTAATGAGCAGTGCAGCCTCCGAAGAAGAAAAGCCTCTGGCAAGCTGTTCCCCTCTTCATTGTTAACTAACTTTCAGTCTGTTTTTCAGCCTTTTTCTAAAAGGGCCAGGAATGAAATCAAAGGATAAATTTTTAATGAGAGGCATTCCTCTCTATCTCATGACCCAAGCAAATTTAAAAACCAGGATCTTGTTTTGTCTCATTTCCCTATGAAATGGTTTTGAATAAGTTAAAGCACTCTGAAGAGAAGAAATGCTGTGTAAGTGTTTGTTATGCTTGGCAAGAGTTTTAAGGAACTGTTCAAGTCTGCAGAATAAGCTGCAAGTCATGACTCCATTTTACCTTCCTCTGTTTACTCTTGTTAATGGTACATATAATTGCTGCTGGTGGCACATAGCCTGAGGGAGAGTCAGACATTGCTAGGAGAGGAATTGGTGGAAATGGAAATGGAGAAAGACAACTATTGCTAGGGAAGAGTGGCTTAAAAAGTAAGGTTGGAAACTTGAATGAGGGAACAATGGGAAAAAGAACAAGATAAATAAATGAAGGGTTCTAATTTAAAGAGCATTTATTTCATTGTGCAAATATGGGCAGCCTGTAGTTCATTCACAAAAGTACCAACTTGGTAAGCAACCAAATTATTATATGCATAAAGTGTTAAACAACAGCAAGGCTACCCATTCACATATAGCTTACGGAGAAAGGGTTACGTGTCTTCCTCTATGTTCTGAAACAACAGGGCCAGTGCCATCAAAGGACAGAATGAGGCACCATTTCATGTAGCAAATCTTAGATAGTACAGAAGAGCAGAAGAAATTTAACTATTCAGTTTGTTGTTGAGGTACTTTTACTTCCAACTTTGGGAATAAGTAGCTTTGCATAGTATATCCCTTGACTTAGGTGTGGGGAGAAGAGGAGTCACTTTTTCCAACACATAGAAAAAATGTCTTCAGCCATCCCTGTGGAATAAACCCGATTTAGAAAGCTGAACTGAAATGGTACTGAAGTCTTCAGTTTATGCAACCATCATAGATTATGTGCAGACTTCATTATTTAAAAGGAATTTCAGGAAGAACATCTGCATATGGGTGTTATAGCACAATAAGGACATTGTTGTTCATTGCCTGTTTATACCATTTGTTTTGCAATGTTTCTGTTACAGTATCTCACATCAAAAAGGAACATTTTGTCAGTAGGAAGATATAATTCTTCCTGAAGGTTATATGTCCTTTACTGTTGTTAGTTAAATTGGAAATTTAATTGCACCATGTTCATGGTTATTATGTGTTTGCTTATTATATTATTGTTTTTAGTTTTTTAAAATTTGGCATCAGAAGAGTTTTCACATCTTGAACAAACGCTGTGTTTTGCCATGGGAACCCAACGAAGTCTAGGAAACCTAGGTTCAAATCCCTCCTCAGCCAGGGAAATGTACAGCATGACCTTGGGCAAGACATACTCTCACAGCCTCAAAGGAAGGCAATGGCAAACCAGACTTCTTTTCTGGTCAAGAATACCCTAGGATAGGGTCACCACTGGAATTGACTTGAAAGCACATAGCCACAACAACCCATGGCTACGGTACATTTAAAGCAGAGAATTATCAGACAAATGCAATCCTACATATTTTCTAGAGAATAAACCCTACTAAGGGCAGTGGAGAGTGCTTCTGATGAAAAATTCAAGAGTGCTCTGTTAATAAATAAATTGGCATTTGTTAGTGTCTGATATTCAGAGAGATAAGCACAACATTCTACCTGCTGTTGTTGCATGTTGTGAACAGTATAAAAAAATCAAGTCTCTACCCAATTTCCCTATCATAATTTTGTGCAGGAAGAGTACAGCTACAGAGGTGCTAAGTTGGCCAAAATACTGTAGATAAAATTTGCGACAGTCGAGTTCCCCAATGGAGAATGTTGGCCCTTCCTGTTGAAGAACTGCATTCAGTTCTTTCATTTGGTTATAGAAATGATATAAAACGAAGTTGGGGTAATCTGAAGTTAATAGTACATAATTTGTCACCACATTGCCTATTTCCTGATACAGAAGCCGTTGGCAAGTGAGAACTACAATCAAATGTCAATATGGATTGCTCCAATTCAGGATGCCAGCCAGTGGTATCATTTTCCATTATACTCCATTCTACCTCCCTAGCCCTAGTTTAATGTTTACCCATCCCTAACAGAGTACTAACTCAGTATTCTGTAACACAGGTGTAATTCTTCATTAAGTTTTTTCTTGAAGGTAGCAATGAGAATTCTAGCAATTTTCTTCCTGCTGCAGGACAATCTGAAGGACCACATAGTTTTTCAAAGGCTATTTGCAATTTGGGACTTATTCTGTGCAAATTTCTATGTGGAAACCAGAATTTTCTGCATGGAAAATAATATTTCAATACAGAAATATTAATTCATGTGCAGAAAATGCTGCTTTCTATGCAGAAAATGCTGGAGGTTTTATGCAGATCAATCATGCATGAGTTTTAGGCAGAATATATCCCCAGTTACAGCATTTTTTGCACAAAAAACAGTATTTTCTGTGCAGAAATTTATATTTCTGTATTAAAATATTCCCTGCAGAAAATGCTAATTTCTGCTCAAAACCACCACATGCAAATTTTGCACAGAATAAGTCCTTAGCTGTGAAGATTCTCATCAGTCCAGGATTCTTCTAATCAGGGTTTTTCAACACTCGAAGTGCATGCTTTACAACTATTTTTCAAACATTTTTGAATATTCTTTCCATTACTATTCTGTGGCCACCAAGACTGCTCAGTCTTCATTGGGTTGTTTCAATTCTTCACTTACTGAGTGTTTGAAAAAAAATTAATAGGTCTTTATTTTTGGCCATTCACTTATAAAAATAAAGTTTTAAAAAATTAAAAGTGTACTCCTGTAAATCTTGTGGTTCTTCAAGCCTACTGATGCCTTCTTCTGTGCATGAATGGTGCCATTTCATCTATACAATTATTGACACTTTTTGTGTATGGCTGAGAGGGATACTTCAGTAGGAAATAGTAACAGTAAACCTAAACCACTGCAAATAACTCTGAAATATATTGCTATTAGATTTTTCCTCTGTTATTTTTATCCTTATCAAATACCAAAGACTGGTTAGAGACAATACAGAAAGAAAGAAAAAAATTACTCAGGCCCCTGTACCTAATGCAGACCTTTAAGATATAAAATGAAAAAAGCCAGAAAGACCTTCATTTTCCAGGAGTTGGTACTGAAGGATTTTGCTTGGATTGTGCCCAAAAGTAATAGAAAGAAAAATACGCATTTCTGAAAAGGTTAAAGACAAAGAGCTAGGAGGAGCAGTTTAAGAAAGAGAAAGCTTAGTCATTTTCTTCGCATTCCTCCTGCCAATTTTTAAATGCCAATTTAGACCATGTCAGACATTACCATAGTAACCATTTAGCCTCTTTTCAGATATTGTTGTATTTTCACTTTAGTTTAACTACTTGCTGAACTGACATTTAAAGCACTTTGTACTGCTGCTATGATAGACAGAATGTATTTATTAAACAAAAAGAAGCAAATGTCTTGCACAAAGCACAATAACAAAAAGGATAGTAATTGGATTCTCATTTTAAATTGATGTAATAGTTTTAGACAGGCTTACAGTATAAGGAAATACATGGTTTTGAATATTTCACAATAGATTTATTGGGAGGGCACACTGCAAAATAAAAGATAGGTCTTCAGTCATAACCTATCCAAGAAGGTTATTGTAACAACAAATGAAAAGGGATTTGGCTTTGTAAGACTAGCCTTGCCAGATCAAATCAAAGTACTAGTCCAGTATTGTGTTGTTGATAGCCAGATGCTGTGAACAGGATATAAAAGTGGCAAACTTCACTGCAGCGTGGCCCTATGATACACTGTGCAGATATTTTCCACCTCTGCTTATTGAAGTTTCTTATAGATATTCAGTATCTTACACCTGTCATGGCTAATAACATTTCTTAGACATTATCATCTATAATTTCTTCAAATTTTAAAAATGTCATCCAAGCTGTTTTGATGCATCAAGCTCTAAATGGGCTGAATCTTGTTGAACTCATATTTATTTCAGTTACATATATACTTAAGGAGCCAGCATGGTGTAGAAGTTTGAGGATTCAACTACAAGCTTGAAGACCAGGGCTTGATTCACCACTCATGAAAACTCAGTAGGTGTCCTTGGGCATGTCACACACATTCAGTTCCAGAAAACCCAGTGATAGGATTACCTTAGAGTTTCCATAAGTAGGAAATAACTTGAAGGCACATAACAACAACAATTCATTCCTTCTTTCAAGGAAAGGTTATGCGGAGAAGCTTGTGAGAAGGCATTCTGTTGCAATGGCTCATTTCAGACAGAGCTTTTATAGGAACTGGAAGCTCTGCCCCTTCCTGGTTTTCATAGCTAGAATGTGAAGCATATTTGCACATTTCTTTTCCTCAATGAGAAAAGGTTAAAGGTTTATCAATACTCTGAGGCCCTTTCCGCACACAGCGAGAGAAACGCTCCCTGCTGCTACTCACCGGCTTTTTGGTGGGTCCGTTTGGGTTCGTCCTGACGAGGAGCAGTGCAAGCTTGTCACTCCGCACTGCCCCAGCGTCCAAAATGGCGGCTTCTGGTTGGTGGAGGCTCTCCACCAACCTGAGAAGCTCGCCAGCCTAATGCCCGCCCCCGGCAGATCTGTAGGCACGCACTAGTGTGCGCCTGCAAATCTGCACCGGAGCACGGCGACGGAGCGACACGGGGTCGCACACTCCATACTTTTTAAAAATCTCTTAAAAGAGGTTTTTTAAAAGCACACTGCGCGACCAGTTCTGGTCACTCCGGAGCGGACTGAGGTGCAGAACTACAAAAAGTAGTCCACCCCAGTCCACTCCACGATGCAGAAGACCTCTGTTGGAGGTCGCTCTGCACCGTTTTAATAGGCCGGTGCGGAAAGGGCCTGAGACACCCCATCAAAAAGGAAAAAAAAGTCAAAGGCCATGAGAATCTTTTGTCCCTTATGCAAGAATGAAAGGACCTGCATTTTTCCTTCAGCAGCAGCAAGAGCAAGAAACATTTTTGTGTGTAAAAAGAGTATCATGCAAATGTTTGGGTGACATGTGCAAGTGTGATTCAGAATTCAGGATATGTACTTTTTTGTTTTATGGTGGATTGAGGAATTCAGCAGTTCCATCTGCTCTGATCCTTTCCCAATATCAGCTACCTGTTTTCAGGTGGAAACCTCCTCACCACAACCATTCAGTGGCTACAAGAAGAAAGGGGAAGATGGAGGGCAGCCAGTTGCAGAAGAACAACCATCCTCCCACAGACAGTTGCTGACTTGCTACTTCTATCCCCCCGCCTCCATTTTCTTTGGCCACTTAAAGGCCAAGCTAGATTTTGCACATAAGGAAGGAGAAGGGCACATAGCTAGGTTTTGTACATGGGGAAGGAGAAGGGCACATAGCTAGGTTTTGTACATGGGGAAGGAGAAAGGCACATCATCAATACAATATGGGATCGTGGGCATTATCTTTTGTGCCAAAATGCAATTGAAATTTTTGCAATTGATACTGCAATTGCAGTTGTGCCAAGATGTAAGTGAATTTTTTTGGGGGAAAAAAAAGTCATAGAATATAAAGAGCAATAGAAAATGCACAAGAACGCTCGTGATTGTATGCAACAGGGAGAAGATTTCAGGATGAAATTTCAGGGATATAAACTCCAGAATGAACCAACTGAAGATTTTTGTTGTTAAATGCCTTTAAGTAATTTTGACTTATGGTTATCCTAAGGCAAAGTGATCATAGGGTTTTCTCAGCAACAGTTGTTCAGAGGAATTTTGGCTTTGCTTTCCTCTGAGACTGAGACAGTGACCTGCGCAAGCTGAACCAGTGAGTTTCCAGGGCTAAGTGGAAAACCTTGTCTTCAGAGTCATAGCCCAGGGCTCAAACCACTGCACCACACCGGCTCAACTAAAGATTTACATCCCTGTTTTTGGTTCTGAGCAGGAGCTTTGCTCCCCTGCTCTCATATACTCCCCAAGATCTTCCTTCATGCACTTTCTATTTCGCTTCAGGTTCTACCCAGATAGGTGGAGTGGGTAGGTGTTCACTCACAAATGATGTTGCCATGTTTTCAAAATAACAATAAGAGACAGACAAAAATCATGTTATGCAGGGTTGCCAATCAGAAATTATTAGTTTATACATTTATTTCTTGTCCTTCTCCCAACAATGGGACTCAAGGTGACTTGCAGCATTAAAATGATACAAATTAAAAACAATGCAAAACATTCATAAAAGTATAAATATAAGATTTAAAAAACAATTTATGAGGTTAAAACATTATACATCAAAAACCATTAAAATACATTTAAAGCTTATACAAACCTTAAAAACAGAACTGCATAGCATTGAAAGCCCAAACCTAGTCGATTTGTAAAAGCCTGATGGCATAGAAAAAAATTAACCTGCCAGAGGAAGGAAAGCAAGGATGGCCCATCCTGGCCTCTCTAGGGAGGGAGTTCCAAAGTCTGGGGGCAGCCACCAAGAAGGCCTTCTCCACTGTTTCCACCAAGTGGGCCTGAGAGGGTGGTGGTACAGAGAGAAGGGCCTCTTCAGGCAACTTGAGAGTTCTACTGGGTGATAAAGAGGTACACAATCCTTCCAATAACCTGGGCCCAAATCATATTGGGCTTTATAGGTCAAAACTAACACTTTGAATTGTTCTTGGAAATGGACCAGCAGCCAGTGAAGCTGTTGCAAAAAGGGAGTTGTGTGCTCCCTGTAGCCATCCCCAGTTAACAACCTGGCTGCAGCTCTTTGGGCCAACTGAAGTTTCTGAGTACTTTTCAAAGGCAGCCCTACATATAGCACATTATAGTAATCCAAATAGAATGTAAGCAAGGTATTACACAGTGGCCAGATCCAGCTTCTCCAGGAACAGGTGCAGATGGCACACTAGCTTTAACTGTGCAAAAGCACTCCTGGTCACTGCTGAAACCTGGGCCTCCAGGTTCAGAGGGAACGAAACCCATCTAATACAGGCTGAATCCCTGTTCCTAGAACTATCTTTCTACTGACCAGGAGCATCTCTGTCTTGTCTGGATTAAGCCTCCATTTGCTTTCACTCATTCCAGTCCATTACAACTGCCAGACACCAGGTTAGCACAGGAAGAGCTTCCTTGGAATTAGGTGGAAAGAAGTAATAGAACTGGGAATCATCAGCACACTGGTGACACTTGGCCCCAAAACTCGAGACAACTTCTCTCAACAGTTTCATGTAGATGTTAGATAACATAGAGAACAAGACTGAACTCTGAGTGACTCCACAGGCCAGTGGCTCAGGGTTCAAGCAGGAATCCCCCAGCACCATCCCCTGAGAGTACCTCTATAAGTAAGAGCAGGGCCACTGTACAGCAATACCTCTAAGCCCCATTCCAGTGAAGTGACTCAGAAGGATACTGAATGCCACTGAAAGGTCCAGCAGAACCAACAGGGACATACTCTTCTTGTCCAGTTCGCTGCACAGGTTATCTGCCAAGGCACCCAAAGCTGTCCCACAACCAAGTCTAAAACCAGACTAAAATGGATCTACATAATCCACCTCATCCAGGAAGCAGCTATTAAGTTTATGTTCTATCTGAATACCAAATGAAAGTATTGATTTCAGTTTACTTATTTCTCTGTAAAATTGACATATTATCCACATTCATAAATTACATGATGCACACATTTCTGCCTTTATGAAGGGTGCACACCAAAAAATACAGGATTTTTTGGCATTTCATTCAGTCTGTATATATGGAAAAGTCTTCCAACTCTTAAATAGAGAGTATTCTTTGTAATAAGTGAAACCTGGCAGCCTTATTCACAAACATGAAGCAGGCATTATGCTAGATAAAAGCATCCCCTATTGTGTTTCTATGTTAATATGTACCGGTAGGCCTACTGAAGCCCTTGACTTTTTCAAGAAAATGTAGATTTTTTTAGGTTTTACATGTTAATTACTCTTCCCTTTTCTATTATTCCTGTCCCAGAATAGCCCATTGCCCCAACAATCAGAAGCATCAGACAATATTAAGTTCAATAAAATACTTACGGGGGAGGAAGGGGACAGATTAAATAAAATATAAATTAAATAAGAGGAATAAAATAGCTGTTTACATATATCAAAAAAGGGGAATTGCATCGCCAGAAAAGAGGAGAAAGAGCATATTTTCACAAAATTTATGAGTCTTGGTGTATATATAGCTAGACATAATTAAGGCTTTTTAAACAGAAATAACATAGTCTCAGAGAAAAGAAGACAGCCTACTATCCAGGTGTTAATGACCATTGGGAAAACTATTCTTATTTGTGGTCTTTATGAAGATACTGGACTAGATCTGGGCAGGCCTTCAAACAGAGGATTTATAGTTCCTCAAACCTAAGGTCGATAAAACAGAGCACAAGGCCAAGTAACAACAAACGAAAGGAACATAAATGAGAAAAGCGAGGGTATTTGACTACATTTAATCTCAGTTGTGTTTGGAGGTTTGGCACAAAAGTTATTTAGTTGTTTAAGGCACGTACATGTGTATGTTGGAGTAAGTTCCATCGAATACAGTAAAACATACTTTTGAGTAGATGTATATATGGTTACTCTGCTAAGAAACAGCCCTTTGGATACCTGCTTATCTCCTCTTTCCTTTTGTCTTATGCCTTTCCTGCCTTCCCTCATTGTCCATGTCTCATCACATTACTAAATGTATTCAAAGGGCCTGTGTATATATTTTATTTTTTTCTGACCTAGATTATTGAGGTATATGTATAAAGTTTTATATATATATATATATATGTATATGTATATGTGTATATATATATATATATACACACAGAGAGAGAGAGAGAGAGAAAGTCAGAGATAAAACTTTATATATATACCTCAATTATCTAGATGTCAGAAAAAAATAATATATATATATATACACACACACACACACATATATATTAAGTTCAATAAAATAGTTATGAGGGGAGGAAGGGGACAGATTAAAATAAAATATAAATTAAATGGGAAGAATAGAATAGCTATTTACATATATCAAAAAAGGGGGATTGCATTGCGAAAAAAGAGGTGAAAGAGCATATTTCCATAAAAATTTGTGTGTTGTGTGTGTGTGTGTGTGTGTGGCTAGACATTATTAAGGCTTTTTAAACAGAAATAACATAGTCTCAAAGAAGAGAAGGGATTGCTGATACGCTAGAGGACAGGATCAAAATTCAAAATGACCTGGATAGATTAGAGAGCTGGGCCAAGGCTAACAAAATGAAATTCGACAGAGAGAAGTGTTAAGGTCCTACGCTTAGGTAGAAAAAATGGAATACAGAAATATAGGATGGGGGACACGTGGCTGGATAGCAGTATGTGTGAAGGGGATCTAGGAGTCTTCATAGACCACAAGCTGAACATGAGTCAGCAGTGTGATGCAGCAGCCAAGAAAGCCAATGCAATTCTTGGCTGCATCAATAGGAGTATGGTGTCTAGATCGAGGGAGATACTGGTACCACTCTACTCTGCTTTGGTTAGACCTCATCTTGAATACTGTGTCCAGTTCTGGGCACCCCAATTCAAGAAGGACATGGTCAAGCTGGAGCAAGTCCAGAGGAGGGCGAGCAAAATGGTGAGGGGCCTGGAAGCCATGCCCTATGAAGATAGACTTGGAGAGCTGGGTATGTTTAGTCTGCAGAAGAGAAGGTTAAGAGGGGATATGATAGCCATGTTTAAATATTTGAAGGGATGCCATGTAGAGGAAGGAGAGGGCTTGTTTTCTGCTGCTCCAGAGACCAGGACAAGGAGCAATGGATTCAAGCTGCAGGAAAGGAGATTCCACCTGAACCTACAGTCAGGGCCGTCCGGCAGTGGAATATGCTGCCTCGGAGTGTAGTGGAGTCTCCTTCCTTGGAGGTTTTTAAGCAGAGGCTAGATGGCCATCTGTCAGGAGTGCTTTGAGGGTGTTCCTGTGTGGCAGGGGGTTGGACTGGATGGCCCCTGTGGTCTCTTCCAGCTCTACATTTCTATAATTCTATGATTCTACTGTCCAGGTGTTAATGGCCATTGGCCATTATAGAGATAGATAGATAGATAGATAGATAGATAGATAGATAGATAGATAGATAGAGATATATATATAGATACCAGCACTTGTCAGTAGCCTCATTAGCATTAAAATTAGTTTTTTTATCTATTTTTACTAATAAGATACTGTACTTTCTGTATTCTAAGCTGCTGTACAAGATGACTTTACAAAGTTGTTCTAAGATCTTTTATGCTATGCCTTGTATAACCACAGCATGAACTGGTAATCTTGGCTGAAGAGTTGCTAGGCTTGATTATAGCTTCTCAAACAAAATAATATGTACATAGTACAAGTAGTGTTCCCAATGGCACATCAGTACCCTGTAGCTGATTTAAAAGAAAAAATTAATAAAGTATAGAAGCCTGAGCATAAGTGCTATTGTCTTGAAAAGGTGCAGAGAAAAGCTTAGAATAATTGAATAGTGTGATTTTTGTCTTCTTGGGACCTACTGTCATTTGGCTGTCAGATGTAAACCAGCATTTGAAGATCAAACGAGCACTCACCACCTGTTCTTTTTGGTGCTTTAAAACCACTGACCACCCACTCCTTCAGAGGGAGCCAATTTTTACTGACCTCCAAGTTTCCCTTCTTCCCTTTTAAGCTTTTGTGTTTGAACTATCATTCAGCCTCTGTGTCAGGTTTAGAAACAGTTTAGCGAAACTCTGTAGTTGGCACCCCCTATTTATATGACCAAATACTACTGGTGGTAGGTAAGGAAATTGTTCTTCTTCGTCACCCCTCACCCAGCCTCATGTACGTCTTTAGCAGATCCCACAGTCATAAGATAGCCACAGATCTGGATCCTTTTTTTCTAAAGCCAGAGCTCTGCTTTGGTACAAGAGAAGTAATAATAAGAGTTCTGGTGACTCTGCAGAGATTCTTTTCCTTGCTGCATTGTCATTATTTCCATCTACTTTGTTATTATTTCCAGCTATACACAGGGAGAAGGAACAAGAAGAAAGGCTCTTGTGTGAAACTATATTGACAACAAGGCAGTTATAATACCATTATATTTCCTTTTAGGTTTTGTGTGTACAGATGACTAGCATAGGAAAGGGGTCTGGGATTGTTGTTTTTCTCACTAGAATTGCTAATCAGCAGGAAATACATAGTCCATTTTCTTATTTAAAGTTGCTGTCTGGGATATGTAAAACATGTCATCCAGTTTCCTACTGTGTTAAACATTTCCTGATATTGAGCTATTTCTTTTGCCTCATCTTCACATGTCACAGGAAATCACTCCAGCTGCTTGTGCAAAACATGTTCACAACTGCTTTGCTTGTTTCCATTCAAATTTCTAAAGGCAGAATTTATCAATCTTCTCCATAGGGATATGTGTGTTAGCTCCATCTGCATATACAATTCATTCACCACCACCTCAGAGGGAGAGAGAGGGCTAAATGTGTTCTCCCTTCAGAATTTGCAGCAGTAGGTTGTGCAAAAAATTATGGGTACACACATCGCAACTCTATATAACAATTTTTCCTGAAGCTGCCCAAAGTCTTGTTTCTAAATAGAATAGATTTCGTAAGCAGTCTGTTATCCAGGCATGTTTCAAAACCACTTTTTTTATTTGTTGCAAACATGGAAATAGCAATTGGGCAGGAGGGACCATTTCACATAATCGTAGAATCATGGAATTGAAAGGTACTACCAGGGCCATCTTGTCCAACCCTCTGGATGGAATCCATTTCCATGTCTGAATGTTTCTTCTACAAAAGTAACTTGCTTCACATAGTAAAATAACATGTATGGAGGAAGGTTGGGCTGAACCATTCTCTCTTTTTTCTATTCTGTAAGCTGGGAGGCATTATTTTAATGGGAAACCATTAAGGTCATCTGGAGAGCTTCTTCTCTATAGCCTTTTTCAGGTGTTACTTTATTGTTGTGTGCTTTCAAGTAACTTCTGTCTTACAGTGACCTAAGGTGGCCCTATCACAGGGCTTTCTTAGCAAGATTTGTTCAGAGGAGGTTTGCCTTTGCATTCCTCCGAGGCTGAGATAATGTGTCATGCCCAAGGTCACCCAATGAGTCCTGGTCTCCGAGTCATAGTCCAGTGCTCATAATACCAGGCTGGCTCTCTTTCAATCAACATGTAAAGAGGGCAACAGCTCTCCCACTTCACCATAATCGTTTGCCTCATACAGGAAGCCACAGGTCTGACCAGGAGACATTCTTGTTCGTATGTAGAATCTCTGTGACATCAAAGATTCTTGAAATACAGCGTTCTTGCTTGTGTGGAGGCTCTGCACACAATTAGAAACTTCTCCTCTTTAGACTTCCTGTTTTCTATGTGAGAAAAGCAGCAACAGATGAGGTGTTGATTGAAACTGGGTAATTCCTAAATATGTTCCTCTTAGGAGAGAACCTTCTCTGTGAGCACACAGAGGCTTTGGAACCCTCTTCCTCCAATACAATATAGCTGCTTTATTGTGCAGCTGCCCTGCCTCACTTATAGACCTTTATGGGAGGGGTCAGTGGTCTTTCAACAAAACATGTGTTAAGGGAGAAGAGACAGAAAAGCTGTGTGGTATCTTTTGATAGGTAATAATAATTCCATCTGTCTTGAAGCACTCTTAGAAAAGCTAGCTTTGACCTCTGTAGCCTTCCACAGTCACCTGAATCTGGCTTTCATTTCATGCAGGCATTTCACCGGCAAAGTTCATGAGTACTTATTGATAGAATGGCTTTATTCTGAAAATATTTTTAAAAAAAATTCCTGTCATATTTATTTTTGTGCTCTGATCAAATTTCATTTTTATTATTACTTCTGGGTACCATTAATATCATCCAGTGGTATAGCTATGGTGTGAGGATAAAATAGAAACATTGCCACCAAATAAGAATTTTGCCCCCGATGAAATGTTCTTTCAGTCCTCTTAGCATTGCACTAGCTTGAAACCACAGTTGAGCATGTGGAAACGCAGTTAGGCATCCAAAGGAAAAAGTTTTCTACGTAAAGCTTTTAATTGGGTAAACTAGCCCTGAAATCAACTTTTGGTGGAAGTGTATAAAGCGATCCTTAACATGCTCATTCCCCAGGTGTATAAATGCTAATCACAGTGAATACATCCTCCATTATTCATTTGTTGGTCAGAACAGCTCAGATGGTAACAGTTATTCCACTCTACTCTCTCTTTCAGTTGTCTATTGGGAATGTGTTGACAACTGGAACAAAGTGCCATCACTGCTTCAGAGGCAGGGGAGGGATTGTTTTCTATTCCCCTGAGTTGTGAAATATTCAGGGCAGATTTTACAGTTTCAAAGTCTTCTACAAAAGAATGCTCTGGGGACAGAGGACCTTTCACAAACATTATTTTAAAACAATAACAATTTGGTGTGACATTTGTACTGGCTGCTTTTGTATAGCACATTCCCCCAAGAGGGTGTGGCTACTACTCTGAAAGTAAATTTGGTTCAGAGGAGCAGCTGTTCCCTTCTTGCACTTGATAAGAGAATTTATATTCTTTTATTCTAATGTTTACACACACACACACCCATACACCAATAGAGATGTCTACTGGAGAGTGGGAGTGTCTAACGTTCGAAGAACAATTTTAAAAGAAAGTAAACTAAAGAAATAACTTAGCTGGTGCTTCCCTCCCTCTGTAGTACATGACCATTCACACTGAAATGGTACTATGACATGGTGGCATTCTGTCACTCAGCACTAGGGGAATTTCAGCAATCTCAAATAAATGTCTGCATGTCAGTGACACAGAGGTTTAAAGGATATGCACAAACTTTCTCATCCTTTATAAGAAAGGGTGTCTCAACACACTGAGACACCGTTTGGAGGCAATGCTTAACTTCCACAAAGATTTTTGAGTTTCAGGATATTTTTTTGTAAAACAGCAATGATGAAAAAGAGTGATCATGCTAAACCCTAATACTTTTTCACAGAAGATACATGTTGTTATTGTGTGCCTTCAAGATATTTCTGACTTATGGTGATGCTAAGGTGAACCTATAATGGGTTTTCTGTGGCTGAGGGTATGTCATGTGCCCAAGGTCACCCAGAAAGTTTCCATGGCCAAGTGAGCAATCAAACCCTGGTCTCCAGGATCATAGTCCACCTCTCAAACCACTACACCACACTGGTTCTTAGAAGATAGCATTTTTCTACAAAATACATGTTTTGTTTTGGCTTTTTTGTACAAAAATTTAGAGGTTTGCACAAACTCAAGTTTTTGTATCAATGCATTTTTGCAACAAAAAAGTCTTGAGCTATTAAAAAAACTGGAAAATATGCAAATTACCATTTTTATTACTGCATTTGAGAATAAAATAGGTGAATATAAGAGACACTTCATAAGCAAATCACATTCCATAGAGCATTGTTCCAATGATGGCCTATCTGACTGGAATTTTGCAGGGGGAAGGTGAAGCCCTTTCATCTGTAACTTCTCCCTAGCTGGCAGGTATGACATAGTTCTCTATGTGCAGGGAACAGTTTTACCCATCTAATTTGAGGGATTATCTCTTTCCAGTATATTCTGAATTTATCCAAGTGGGCAAATTTGGTCATATTTGGATTTGAAAGAATAGCAGGTTTAAAAAACCCAGATGTGTGAGGCAGCAGAATTGGCAGATTTTCTGATCTCTGATCAAGTAAGATCACTACACTTTTCAAGTGAACAAATATTATGACTTAACTGCCAGAGAAATAAGATTTCTGTCATGGTTACCGTGAAGAAACATTACAGGAATACACTCATAATCTTATTGCATGAGAAAAAAATTGCAGTGAAGAATTCTTACATTATTTGTATACTCCCTTTTTTTAAAAAAAATTAAAGTGCACCACTTTTTGACATATATATTATATTAGAAGCAGCTGATCTTCAGCCACAAATCCAGATATCAAATTAGAAGCTACTCAACTGAGGATTTCATAGACAGCAGAACAATTAGAGCCCATTTTACCAAATACTTATAAAAGAGTGCAGTGACCTCTTTCTTTTTTATTGAGGATGCAATTATCATCTGATATGTGATACTAGTTTTTGTTATCTGGTCTGTCGTCTTTTTGTGGTTTTGTTCCACACTCAGTGAATATACCCAATTAGTGGCAGAAAATGTTTGGAAAAACTTGTTAAATATTTGCCCATTCTCAGCTCTGTGATGTTCTACGTTAGCAGCACAAGGCTGGGGTATTTCAAGACTCAGGTAGATAAGCATAAAGGCTGAAAGATCCAAGAGGAGGAGGAGGAGAGGAAGAAAAGAGAGGAAGAAATATTATGATTTTATTCATAGGGTAACCAGTTCTTGAAAGGAAGAACAGATCAAACTTCACTGCAGCCTTTTAGCACTTTAAAATAGGATTTAAAAAAAAAATTATATAGTTAATTTCAGCAAGATGGATTTGAGAGAAAAAACAAAGCAGAAAACAAACTGCACCATTGCTATTAAAATCACATTAGCCTCACATACAGATAGGCATGTTCACAGATGAATCAAGGGTTTTTGTTTTTGTTTTTACTAACATCCAGTCAAAAAGACATGAATACAGATAATCTGGGTCTAAATTCACTAAATTCACTATCCCACATCACTGAGCTTCCCTTGGTCCCCTCCTCACACAACACACAGTCTAAGAAGCTGGCTGAAAACTATCTGGGAAAGTAGATGGTTAACCTTCTGGAGCAGATTTCAGATGTTCAAGGGGAATCTGCAGTGGGAAAGGGAAATCACTCACCTTACACCAAACTTTGCAGTACCACCAACAGATGTCCAATGCAGGATGGTGTTTTCATACAGCAGTTCAAATCCCTTCTCAGCCACAACATTTCATGGTTTTGTACTCAGCATAAGGAAGCTCCACAAGCATTATATGGGAAGAGAGTGGCATTGTAGAAAGTCATTGATGTTAACCTTGGGAAGCTGTAATCAAGTAAAGCTCCCTCAATTGCCTGTGTTCCTACCTTACCATTCCAGGTTTTTGTGGGATTAAAATGGATGGGATGTGTATGATATGTTATCTCCTTTGAAGAAAGTTGGGGGGGACAAGTGAATCAAAGTTCCCATTATAGTGCTTCATTTCTATAAACAAATATTTGGCTAGTACCTCAGTGGATAAATAGCCTGTTTATTATAACCTATGTTCCATTCAGGATAATTCAGGTGCTTATATTTTGTAAGGAAAATGAGCAGATAGCTGCTCTAGAAATCTCACTTCTGGCATAAATTTGCATCTTCTTGGGGCCCAACTACTCATGGTGCTAAACATGTCTCTTTAAGCTGCTGAAACATTCTTACACCCACAGATAGCTGTGACAGGAGTGTTGTCAGGATATCATACCTTCCAATTGTCCTTATTTGACAGGGAAAGTCCAAATTAATCCTCTGTCATCCCACTTTTTCAAAAGAGACAAGGAGGTTCTATTCTGGGTACCTAAATCTGAATCCAACCTAGTATATATGTATGGCATTGGCAAATTTTGCGACCCAGTAAATGTCCACAGATTTATTGACTCTTTTGTGAGAATTTCAAATTCAGCTCGAATGACAAATTCAAGAAGTGCTGGAATTTGAACACAAAAGTGAGCATCATCATAGAAGACATACTTCACTAGGGCATTGGAGGCTAGAGAAACATCCTGATCTACAATTTACCACTCACTTCATTGGCAAGTGAGTAACGGTCTTAATGATAACACATAAAACAGTGACACTGCTCTTCTACACAGTCATCCGCATGGGTGCTATCTGATAACAAGGCAAGCACCTCCACATGAACTATACCCTCCAACTGTCCAATTTGGCACAGACAGTCCCAGTTAATCTTCTCTCATCCCACTTTTTCAGATATTCTTAAAATATCCCAATTTCTCTCTCCTCCTTCCACTTCCCCCCTTTGTCTTCAGCATGCTTTAAATTCTGCAGAGTGTAAAAGTAGTAGTTAACTCAGCAGGGAGAGGAGCAGAGTGGAGTGGGGTGGAAGAGGAGATAGAGTCTTGCCCTTCCCAGTATAGTCAGGCAAAAGCAAACTGTTGCAGCCCCTCCTAGCTTGTGTATTATTCCTCAGTAATAACTTTTGTCATCCTGACTACACTCTGATGTTAGTTGGCGACACATTACCTCAATTTAATCTGTGATATGTTGGAGGGTATGTCATCATCACTTTAACTCATGGCCTTTGATTGGCTTCACTTAGCAAATATAGATAGTACAGGAGAATGATCCTCTTCACCACTTTCACCTGCTGCCTTCAGACTATAATTTAAAGTAGGAACATGTTATGAGGATGCTTGTTTACTGCACATGCTCACAATATTCTGTTGTAATAGCCATTACAGTGGGATGATGAGCAGGAAGCACCTAGGCATACAAACTCTGTGGTCCTGATAAAAATTGTTCTTTACTCTGCACCCAGCTGCTGTCTGTATAAGAAAGATGGCTCCCATTAATTATCTTCTTAACTGAAATAGCAACTGTGGGAGACCTTTTCATTGAGACTATGCCCAGAAGTGAATAGTTAATTCCCTTCTTCTGTATCATGAGCATAGTCATGGCTGAGGTTGTAAAGACAACTTGGCAATTGTTACAACAACAAAAAAGTGGAGTATATGCATTCAGCATGACATATAGCGTTTCCCGTGCTTTACTTATTTTAACAATAGCTTTGGAAGAACTGCTAGATTAATTTTAGTTAGCAAGAAGTAGCTTTCTTTGCTGACGCTTAGTTTCAGGACTATTCTTCCCAATTATTCTGCACCAGAATTGCTTTGCTTTTGCCATAGCTCATATAATACCTGTGGTATCAGTATATAGCCAAGGGATTTTACACTTACAGTCCTCCTCCAATAACAGAACTAACTGAGCTGCCTTAGTTGATTTAAAACAAAATTAGGTAGTCATCAAACTTTTTGAGATTTAGAGGCAGTGCGATGAAGATGTACAACTCTGAACCTCACAACTGCCATTGTTTTTGTGACAATGTGCACATAAGTACATTAGCATGAAAACAAGGCAATTGCAAGATGGCAGCAAGAAGTGGAGGTGGAAGAGGAAGATGAGACTATGATACAACAGCCACCATGAACTAAAACAGCAGGAAGAATACTATTTAATGCACTCTTCAACTTGTACTATGAGGCAATTCCTATCCAGGACAGGAGTCAACCCAGTTTGGACCTTTCTCAAAGCTGTGAGTGCATCCTTATTCGTTAATCGCCTCTGTGAAATGAAACTAAATTTGACAGATTTTTTTAATCCCAAGAGAGAGGAGTTATTAGAAACTATTTAGAAAGCTTATCAGCATTTGTGAATAATCGCAAGACAAGTACCTTTCCTTCCTTTTCCGTATGACCACAAACTGGTTTATTTTCTGTAGCAGCTCTCTTGTTATTCCATGTACAAATTGTGGTACATTAATAAGAGACAGACAGGCGATCTTTTACTACTGTTGGTAAGGAGGTGAAAAATGTTAGGGCTCTTCATTGTTCTTCCCAGTCCTTGCAGTAGATAATGGATAAATAGAAGATACTCTTTTTATCTAATGAAGGCCATGCCACATAGTGCTTAGGCAAAGTATCAAGCCCAACAAAAAGTCATGGACATAGAGGATTATATAAGAGAAAGATCTACATGCACTGGCCTCTCTTGAACTTGAGCTTAGTGATATGTGAAGGAGCCTCAGAACTGACCTCCCCCTGATGGTCTTTCATCACCTTACATGGTTTGACTGCAAGGAAAAGTTCACAGCCTTTCACTCCTGTTTTTAACTAAATGCATTTTGGTGTTATATCCAAACTATGCTTAGTCTCAATTAGGGTCTATGAAGTGAGCTTGTCTCCCTCAGCCGTAATTAATATTAGGTATGGTATAGGCCCTACATTTTAAGATGTGGTTGGAATGCTAAACAATTCTGAAAACAGAATCAAAAGCAACTATGGGTTGTTGTGCGGTTTTCAGGCTATGAGGCTATGGTCTAGTAGTATTTGCTCCTAAAGTTTCACCTACATCTATGGCTAGCATCTTCAGAGAATCTGGAGACATGGAGATGGAATGAAGTATGTATACTTGTGTGATCCCCGGGTGGGAGGGATTCTTTTGAGGCTGAAAGAGTGTGACTTGCCTAGAGCCAGCCAGCAGGTTTTCATGGCCAAGCAGAGATTCAAACTCTGGTCTCCAGAGTTGCGGTCTAATTCTCAAACCACTTTACCAGATTGGCTCATGTCAGGTTGCCCAGTTTCAATATTGCTGAATTTATATACGTGAATACTGCTTTTTGCAAGAGTTAGTTGCTACAAGACTTAGAAAAGTTACTTAGGAAAGAGGACTGTAACTCCCAGCATTCCCTAGCCAGTACAGCCACCATCTGGAGGGAATTGGAGCTGTTATACCTTCAGAAAAAGGAGCCTTCTCCTAACTTTCCTCCACACTGTATAGATTAGACCAGTCCTGGGAGGAAAGATTTGCTCATACCATTTCAGTTATAAAAGATTTATTACTTTGCTTCTCTGATCTTAGCCTGTGCCTTATCAGATTTGCAGTGTAGTTTCCAATCTTATTTACAATCACTTTTAGCTTCCGAGACAATCTCTTGATAATGTGCAATGCATTAACTAAACTTTAAATACGTATATAGCTCGCTTCAAAAAGGTTTTTAAAGATCACGCCAGGGCATCCTATTATCACTTGCCAAGCCCTGACACAATAGGACAAAGATTATCTTTAGACTAGCTACAATAGCCATATAATTGTACCATAATTACGGAAAGGCATTGGTGTTTGACTTTCTATAATGCCTGGTAATCTGAAAAGAACATCCTGAGAATCTATTACATTTCTTTTCAGTGTTGCACTTAAAACTGTTCTCACAGAGAGGAGCCTTATGACATGTTATAGTTAATAAGTTTTCCATGCTGTCAAAAGTAATAATATTAATGTGCCATTCTGAGTTAAATTAATTTTGTTTTGCACAGCGGCCTGCATAAACGTGAGTGACATTTAGAAATGTGATTGAGCAGGAGCTGAGGAGAAGCCAAGTGTCAGAATGGAATGAGATGCGATCATCTGGTTATAACAAGATGTATATGTAGGCAATGGGTGGGATAAGCAAATACCATTTTGCCCCTCTTTTGTTGTGTTGAGTAGTTCTTCATTCTTTTGGCTGTTGTCATTTTAATTTGATCAAGTTTCTCTTGGCTTAGGAGATAGTGATGTTTAGCTCCAGATGTAACTAAAAGGAAATCTAATTTCTCAGTCATGGTTGTGTGTTGTCAACTGAAGGTGTACGTGAGTGCTAAGCTTCCACCTCAAGTACCTTTAGCCAGAGCTTTTGTACGAGGCAGCTGATTGTAATCACTTTGAAACTGATGACCGTGAAGTGGCATTTTTCAACTCATAATGATGGCTTTTATTCCTTTTTCTCCTCACTAATCTCCTTTTGAGTCTCTTTTATTTTGTCTCTGATAAAAGTGCTTTCTAGAAATGGTTAAAAATAATTATTAATACTAAAAGGAAAAAGCTGGTACAGGATGACTCACACAGAATGTTGTGGTCAGAATGATCAATCTGCTCTCTGTAGGAGGTTAATTGGCACAATTCATGTGAATACAAACTGCTCCAGGAATAACTGATGCAGCTAGGGATGGATAAAAAATTCTTGGGTTCACATTTCAGTGTATGATTACTCATTTAGCAGCTCCCATAACAAAACAGAAACCCAAGTGAAATTTGCAATTGGAAATCCATGTTATTTCCCAAGTTTGTGACGCATTTCACTAATGAAATTTGAAAATGTGCAAATTTGGGGGAGAAAAGTCAATAAGAAAGATGAATACATTTTTAAAATGTTCATCAGAGCCACTATCTTCCAGTAATTAAACATCTTTTTTAAAATCTAGGTAAGAGTAGGTTCTTGTTTCAAGCCTCCAAAAAGTTTTTAAAATATACAGCCCAAATAGGTTCCACTACACCATGTGATTTCCATTTAGCCATATTGTCATCATTTAGTAACGGCTGATTTTGCTGCCAAAGCAAACACTCAGTGATATCCTCTCTGAAGTAAGTGATGTTTCATTCCTGGATTCCTTGTTGTTGTTGTTGTTGGTAGATAGTATCATTGTTGCAAATACATTTCATCTTGAGTGCCAAATTATATGTGTTGTTCCTGTGTTCAGGAAGGTAAAATTCAAATATGTCTGAACACCAGTTGATTTACAAACAGATTTCTGACATGTTCTTGATGTTGTACCTGATGGTTAGAAGTACCTCCAGGAAAGACGTTTGTGGATCTTCAGGGGTGTAAGCTGAACAGAGTTGATGTACAGTAGCCCCTCCACATTCACAAGGATTAGGGGCAGAGAATCCTCCTGAAAGTGGAAAAAACATGAATAATTTCCCCCCCTTACAATTCCCTTCCCATTCTCCTCTTGAGCTTCCCTCTTCCCACTCCTTTGTCTCAGGTCTTGGTGTTAGGGGAGAAAAAAAGACAACCTAAAAGGCTTACCCCTCAGACAGAGAAGAGGGGAGTTCTGGAGTTCTGACTACTTATGGTAGCCATCTTGAGAAAGAAGCATGTGACCAATCAGCACCCCAGCACCGCAGACTGTGCAACCACATGGCAGAGAGGCCACACCTTTAGCAATGGGAGGGGGCTTTTCTCACCCAAAAGGAAAAATACGATATTTTAAGCACAAGCCCTGCAAGCCTGGGGTGAGAATGCAAGGGATGGGAATATGAAAATGAGGGGAAAGGAGGCAAGCACCTGCCTTGCAAATAATCAAATTTGTGAAGGCCAAACCTGCAAATGTGGAGGGAGGATTGTAATATGTAAAGAATTCCAAACTTTCTCAGCCACAGGCTGATATCATGAAGATGTCATCAGTGTACCTTTACTATACCAGTGAGTTTTTATTGGATTCCCTGAGGAGGGTTTGCTATAGTTTACCCATAGATAAATCAGCATATTGTAGAGCCTCATATGTGTTATTTGCCTTGCCTCCTTTTTGAAGGTGACATTTTGGATTAAAGGTAAAATTATTGCATATGAGGACCAATTTAGTTAAGGTATCAATAATGTCTGCATTTTTATTTTTATTTTTTTGGTCATCATTGTATGGTATGTTGCTATAAAATGATGTGACACCAAATATCAGGAGTACAGTGCCATTATTGAACAGACCTTTTTTGTTTTAAGATTTCTCTTCTTTTAAATATCATTAGTATCTTTAATAAATGATGGAAGATTTTATACCAGAAATCAATATATAGTGAGGTCCTCTCTGTGCGTAGAGTTGGCCATCCACATTTGTGGTTTTGGCTTTCATGGGTTTGATTATTTGCAAGTTGCTTCAACCCCTGCCCCTATACACACACTTTATACACTTCTTTTCCAGAGGAAGTTTCCCTCTCGATGGCTCTGATCAGCCACACAGCTCTTTAAAAACCCACCTCTGATCCTCTTTCTTCTCTACCACCTGCTGCCTGATCAGCTAAAGATGGCTCATAGCCTGATTTCTCAGCACCAAAACCCTCTCCTGAGGCCCCACACTCACTTGCGGAAGGAGATAGGGCCACAATACTGACCCCTCCATTCTCTCTCCTTTCCCTGATCTGGTTGGGACCCTGGGTGCCTGCTCTCTCCACCATGCCTTAGCTCCCTTCCCATATAGATATTGACACATTTTGATATTTGCAATCTTTCCACTTTTGCAATGGCCCTGTCCCCCTAACCCTAGTGAATGTGGGGGGCCAACTGTATGTTGTTACCGGAAACAGTGGGATAGCCTGGTTTGTTGGGTTAATAAATTTTGTGCAACATGTAAAACCTACTAAGAGATAGTTGGAGGTTGATTAGACAATCATCTGTTTGCATGTCAATTACATTCTTCTCTGTAAAATGTTGTACACTTTTTGTTATGCACTTGTTCAGATTTGCTGTGATGGCTTGTACATTTTTACATCATACAGAATGTATGCAGACAGACAGAATAAAAATGCAGAAAAGTCTACCTAGTTGGTAGCATTCAATTAGCTATTGAAGGCATCCTCATCTGTCTTTGTCTTAATTTAGAAAATACAGTTGGTGTTCTTTATTACAGTTTTGGAACATACACCTATCACTTGCAAAGGTGTTACTTGTATCCACTCAAAACAGGCTTGACAATAAAAGAAGCAGTAGTAGTAATTGTATCAAAAATATTACCCAAATAATTTATTTTATTTTTTACTTTATTTTATAAATGCATATAGAAATAACATTAGTCTATATGCAACTGTACATTTTCTACAAATAAATATATACCAATTGAGATCAATTTGTGTTATATATTTTTTATTGGACAATATTCATCAATCCCAGTTACGTGGATGAATATGAATAGGAAGGGGAAAAATCACTTGTATTATTCTGTTTTTTTGAAAATTAAAATGTTTGGAGCCCTTTTTCCCCACCTAACAAGTCAGTTTTTGACTCCAGTGGGGCTTTATATGGTCTTTTATTCTAAAGAAGAAAACAGTGCTGGGGAATTCTATTAAAGCTTTGAAATCTTACCTGTTCCATTTAGTGGCAGTGGCTTTATATGTAGAGTAATTACGAAGCTGCTTAAGCAGAAGGAGCCTTCTGATTGGCAATTGAACATTTGAAAAGAAGAGGTTGACCTCTGTGAACCTCGCAGTTGGACAGTTCTAATGCAATCTGAAAGTTTCCATCTGGTGGCTAAAACAAATTATGTGTACCTAAAGCTGAAAGCTAATCATAATGACAATAAGGCACCTCTGTGAGATAATCACGTCTGTAGAGGCACTCCTCTGTACCTCTTAACCCGGCAGGGATCTACAATTATCTCACAAGCTACACCTCCAGTTGTGGGGCTTATTGTTGTATACTGACTGTCAAATAATTTTTTAATAAAATTGCACAAAAAAATACACTGTGGCATCCAATAGAACCCGAATAGGAAGGTATAATTTATTCATTCCAAAAGGTTTTTCTTTGAAATTTGGGAAGTGTTTTTGGATTTCTGGTATAGATATATGTGTGCCTTCAGGTCACCTGTCAACCTATGGTAACCCCATAAATTCCATAGACTTCTCTTAGGTTAGAAGCACTCAGAGATGGTTTGCCATTGCCTTCCTCTAAAATATATATCCAGACAGATATTCTGTGCCTCACTTGCTAGCTTTTCATCTGTGAGTTTTGCCTTTGAGGGTGAAGCTTTTCATCTACATAGGTGTGGAAGCTGATGCTTGGTAGAACAGGACTACTGGTATGATCTTGAATTTCTTTGAATCCAGCTGATAAAACACAGTGGCAAAGATCAAAACTTTGTTCTAAATATTAGGAATCTCCTCCACAGATTTGGAAGTCATATGAAACTTATACTGGAAATGAATTTTAATGCTAACCAGAATAGGCTAATGATAGTGATTTTGAAACCAGTTCAAATGTTAGTTTCAAATTCTAGTTAATATCAAATTCTGGCTAGTATTATTAGCTGTGATTAAGGTCAGTGTCTATGTAAGATAAGGCTACAACTAAAACTTGCAGTGAAAATTACCCAGGAGAGGAGAGCTGCTAGGGGAACAGGTACATGATTCAGGGGCTGCATTAGATCCCTCACCTACAGATATGGGATGTAGGATTAAATTGTTTACATAGCATCCTTTTTGTGACATCTACGGACATAGTAACACTGTCATATGGACTTTTTTGGATAATGCAAAAGGTGGTATTCTGTACTCCCACTACATACCTACCTTGTGTACAGAATGACAGCCAGGGGAACTTGCAGGTACTTTCTGTCCATCAGTCATGTCCACTAGTCACCGGAGTGTTGAAGAAGGATCCTTATCCCTGTAGCAAAGACTTTTCCTTTATCTCAAGCTACTCAACAGTGGGAAGAACATGCTCAGTTCCATCCTGCCCCCACTGGTGGCCAGGGAAATGGAACTGCATCTGCAAGTCCCCAGCTGTTGTTGCACAATTAGGATAAGCAGACGGAGGAAGAAAACAGCCTCCATCTCCCTCACTGAGGTTGTATGTATGACTGTTACACTCTGCCAGCGTATTACAAAATCTTGGCCATAGACTCCAAATGCCTGTGATATTTCATAGCATAGAGAATGCTGTCTTCAAAATAGTCCTTTTATACTCCCCAAATAATTGTGGAATTAAACTGAATGCTGTAAGGAGAGCTGTCTGTCAAAGAAAGATCAGGGAGGCCTGAAATGCCTAATTAGAGTGTTTAGTGTAACCTGATTTGGCAGTTTCTGAAAGCAATATTGTTACTTCCCCAGGGATAGTATTGTGCTTGGATCTAAGAAGACAGCAGGCCTAATATTCGTAATGATCATTACTGAGCAGCATGAGGTCTTCTACTTACATCATCCTTCTTGTATCTTCAAGCTTGGCTATATTCTTTTTTGCATTTTATAGCAAGCTTCTATAATTTGTGACTGCAGTTTAGCCTTGTTGGTGCTGAAGGCCTTTAATAGTGCTGCACAATCCATTGTAAGCACAGGATTTTCACTGATGTATTGTTGGCATCTGAGCAAAACTAAGCACTTCTAGGCATTACTGACATCTGGTAGATGGCATAGCATCTATCCAGAAAACACTAATGTTGTCTGCTAAATATATGAAAGACAAAATGCCTCTTAAAACCAATCTGTTTATTGCAAAACATGATGAGAATGAGCACAGTTCACTGTTTTTCTGACAACAGAACTAATGATGTGCTGATTACTATCACAACTAATCCAATATTCCTGCTAAAGGGGTTGCTAATAATTTTTAGCAGCAAACTGTGAGCTAACAGCTAACACATTTTGGGAAACAAAAATACAAATCTGTAGCAATAGTGCATCTGCTGCCATTTTGGCAAATAATGGCCACATTTTTCTGCAGTGAAATATTGGGCAATTAGGACATGTGGCATGTAATAATAATAATAATAATAATAATTAATAAATAAATAAATAAATAAATAAATAAATAAATAAAATTTATTTCTATCCCGCCTCTCCCCATGGGTCGAGGCAGCGAACAGCAATAATACATTAATTACATTAAAAAACATACCCAATCCTCCCCACCCACCACCCCACCTAAAACCAACCCCCTAAAACACATAACAATTAACAATTAACAACAATCAACTGACTATTAAAAGAACACCAAGACAGTTGGAGGGAGGCGGAGGAGGCCTAACTGGTTGAAATTATGAGTCTAAATCCAACACAGCAGCAACGGAGAAAAGCAGCACAATAGCAAAAGTTCCATCAGTTGTTGTTTTGTTTTTGTTTTTTTCCAGTTGCACAAGTAGAAACTAGTTCACTTCTGGTCTGAATTCAAGATGTTAGTGATGACATTCAGAGCCCTTAAATGTCTTGGCGTCTTGATACTACAAGGAACACTTTTCTATATATAAGTCTGACCAAAGGCTGAGATCTCCCAGCAAAGCCCTAATTATGTTCTGCTGGTTGTAGTAGGGATGCTATGGGGAAAGACACAAGAGAGGGCTGTCACTTTGTACCCCAACTGGCACTGGTGTTGGTTTCTTTTCAGCACCAGATTAAGATATTATTAACAACAGTGGCCTAATTTAAGCATGTACATGAGTTTTTTAAAAATTCTTTTAGATGATTTAAGCCATTTAAAATTGATTTTTTTAAAAAAAAATGTATTTGCTCTAAATTATGCATTTATTTTAATCTGGAATTATTCAAATTGTTTATATTGTTTATATTGTTATATCTGTTTGCCATCCTGAGATCTCACAATAAAAGGTGGGTTAGAAATATTTTTATAAAAGAATAAAGCTACAGCTTTTAACTTCAGGTGTGAGAAGCATTTGAAAAATGCCAAACAGTAGAAATCAACAGATCTCTGATGAAAAAAAAAAAAATCTCTGGCTGTTCTGAACATATAAACCCTCCATATGTATATTACATTTTCATTTACAAACCAATCAATGATTCACAGAACTATCTAATGTTACATTTCTTGGATGCATTTGTAGGTAAATGCATTCTTTCCATGTTTGTAGGTACAGCATTCTTTCCATGTTTCATTTTTCCATTTATACAGATGTTTGGGGCTTCAGTGGTAAAATTGTCGAAAAGGAAAAAAAAAACTTAATATGATATATTACTGTTTATGAATAAGTAAACTCTCAAGGATACTGATAATACCAAAAGCAGAATTTTTCTGTAGTCATTGCTTCACGCTCAAGTCTTAGATCCTTAGAACAAAGAAATCACTGTATTGCGGTATATGTACTTGTTGGCTTCTTTTTTCTTGTTACTTGAATTACTCAGAGCTCAATTCTCTGGGTATTAAATTATTTGACAAGAACTGTATGCATTTTTTTATTAAAAAACCTGTGCGTTTAAACAATGTACTTGATGCACTTTCTGTTTTTTTGTTTTGTTTTGTTTTGTTTTGAAAAAAGGAATATATAAAAATAACAGCCCTCTTTGCTTCTTGTTGCAGCAAGAGAAGCTAGGTGACATCTGCTTCTCCCTCCGCTATGTGCCTACTGCTGGCAAGCTAACTGTTGTCATCCTAGAAGCAAAGAATCTGAAGAAGATGGATGTGGGAGGTTTATCAGGTAAGCTGATGGCAGTAAGCATATACCAGGGACTTTACTAGCCTTGCTTTTCATTAACAGCTTCTCACCATTTAAGAAGGAGGGTTGTTGCTCATATGCAGGAATTACATGTACAGTCAGCAAGACTGAAGGCATCATCCAAGCAGTGGTTTTGCATAAAGGTTAACATGTGTAAGTTATTTCCTTGTCCCCCACCAGTTTGTATCACAGGCAGTAAATAAACAAACTGGACCAGCTTATACAGACAGTGTAAGGGCATCTACATTGTTCACTACCTGCATTTCTTGTGTACCACAGTGATGCTTCATCAAGAATATTGAGAATTGCCTTCTGTACATACGTTAAGTTGTTGACTGCTGCTCCAAAGATCTGGAGCCAGTGGCATTATGAAGAATTCAACATACACAAAAAATATTTGGTAAACTTAACAGTCAGGTAAATCCACAGTAAAGTACCTTTTTTAAGTATATAAATGTGGTTAATTATAATTCATAAAATCAATTATAAATTAATATAATTACTGACTATAAATGACACGAGAGCCTTTGCTGTAATAGTCCCAGGGTCTGAGAAACGGAAAACAGGGCAATTATCCCATCTGTTGTACTGTTTCATTTTTGGAACAGAAGATAGTATTTTCAGTCAGAAGAAGAATCTGTGATTTTCCAAAATCAGCATCACTGGTTAGTTTCAGGCATATGGATGGCCGAGATCAGCCTCAGATGTGTAAAGACTTAGAAGCTTAAATCACATAGAATTTACTTGGATATTAGTACAGTACAGTGAGGGAAAATGGATATGCTCAGTCTGTGTCAAGAACACACACAGCTTTCCTGTTTGGATACTAATGATATGTCCATCAGGAAAATGAAAATTAGGTATGATTTTCATAGCTGGGCATGTTATTAACATCTGAAACCATTCTTAGTGGGCAAAGTAATAGAGTATACATCACAGTTTTGGAAATCACACAACATAAATGGGAATGGAGTCCCTTCATATGTTGAGCTGTCAGTACTGTTTCCTCTCTTATATTTAGGGCAGCCTTCCTTTACCTAAATCCCTCTTATTGTTTTGCCTACAACTCCCATAATCTCTGCTTTTGGCCATGCTGGCTTGGAATAATGGAAGTTTCAGCCAAAAATATGTGGAGGTTTCTGAGATTGGGAACAGTTACTGGTTACATGATAGCATCTTGGAGGCATCAAGTTTTTTCTTCCTTTTCTTTCTCTGAGATTTTTGTGGCTTGTTCTTCCTGTTGGATTTCACTTACATAAAAAGTGGTGGTCAGAGGTCATTCAAAAACTATGCATTGATTGTAAACTCTGGGTTTGACAGTAGCAGAAAATGTGGCACTCAGGCACATATCATGAATTTTGTCTTTGAGTGCTTTGGCTTTCTCTATCCATTTGGGTGACCTAAAAAGTACACTAGATATGTTGATTTTGATTCCCTCCCCAAAAAGGTGCTTTCATGAACTGTGTGATTACTAGAGTTGTTCAGAATGAATGAAGCTCTGATTATTGATAGAGCAAGTGGGAGGGTTGTGATATTCAGTGTGTTTGTTTCTATCTCATTCTTTATGTCTATCTTTAAAGGTCTACAAAACAGTAAACAGATTTTTAAAATCTAAAATAACAGCAATTTTTTTAAAAAAAATTTCCTCCTCCTCTTCCTCTGTTTTATATCTTAGACTCTTTTTCTGAAAAAGATTCTAGCTTCTTTCAGATAAAGCATATCAGAAATAAGAGCAATAAAAACAATATATAATATAATGCAGCACCTCCCCTCCCAAGAAGAAGAAACGGTAAATATTCAGTTGGCCTAAAGCAATTCAAAGTCAAAGAAACAAATGGACAAACAAGCAGACAAAATGGAAAGCAATTTCACACACCAATCAGCCAAAAGAAAGCTCCGAAACACTCTGTGACCAGTTGCTTACTGAGAAGTTGCATATTCTTTTTGTGAGAGTGAATATAGAATGAGAAAGCAATTTTCAGAAGCATATTTAATAAAGTGTTGGAAATACAACTCTCCTGTTTAAAAAAAATATTCATTTTCTGAGGTGATATGGCCAATATAATCCTTCCTTATCTCCTCTTTTCTTGCTTCAAGCCATGTAATTCTAAGCACCAGATGACCACCAAAGTAGCATTCAGAAGTACAGAATTGCACTCCCTGGATTTACAGACTGCAGAAAAGCTAAGAATACTATCTTGTTGGCTAGAAGCTTCATGAATGTCCCAATCTCCTTTCTTTCCAAAGTCCTGGCAGTGGAGGCATAGTGGGAATCTTCCTCCCCCACTGTGTTTCCCCTCAAAAGGGAGGAAATTTGGCTAGAGCAGAGGCAGGACTCCAGTGCTTGGACTAGGGTTTTACGCTGGGAGGGTGATATTTGCCACAGATGATCTCAAAGCCCTCATTTTCCCATGGTTTTGGCCCTCCCAAGAACATTTCAAGCTTCTTTTTCCAATGGAAGTCTCCTGGCCTGAATCAGCCTCAAAATGTAGAAAAATTTATCCCCACAGCCTTGTGGGCATTTGAGGGCATTTAAAAAAAAAGTAAAAAATTGTGGAACCTAGAGGCATCATACATCCCACAGACTGCACATTTCCCACCTTTGTTCTGCAGAAACTTCTGTGGTGTTTGAGAGAGGAAGGCTGAGGAGGCATCTAAGACTTTGGAAGGGGATTATATCAAGGTCATCAGACTGATCTCTTAAGATATTTTCTGATGTTATTCAGATGCAGGGGATATAGAATGTGTGAGTACACACAGATGAAAGAGGTGTGATTTAATTGTCTCTCTCCTTTTTAACAATTCTAATATGATGTCTGAACTGGGAATCAAAATATTTCATTGCATGCTAAATGTGCAAGTTCTCAGTTCTGATAATTACACAAGAAGCACTAACCATCTTTTCTTCCTTCCTGGGTGATAATACTATTTCTGCCTCTGAGTGATGTAGGCAAAGCCATATCTATAAAAAAAAAAAGAACATAATTTGAAGGTCTTCTGTGTAAGTAACGATGAGCCAACTGAAAACTCTGAACTATTAATGCGCATTACCAGGCAAGTGGGAGTAAGAATGGCAGTTTTGTCATCACCTCAATAATTCTTCTCCCACAGCTCTTTTTTAAAAATTGTTTCCACTAAGAAACCAAAATTTGCTTCCAGTTTTTCAAACAGAAAAAAATTGTACATCACAGTGAAGGTGTGGGATTCAGTACAAATTTAAATTATATTACCCACACAATTGGCAACATTTGCTGTCACTGAGGGGTGCATCATTAGGAGGAGAAAATAACTTACAGCAGTGTACAAGTATGTATGTTTGTGTGGGGAGGAAAATATCGATGCATAAGCAAGCTGCTCTTTTCTGAAAGTTGCAAAAAGAAGTGGGCGAACAGCATAAAAATAAAAGGAAAGAAGATGGTTGGAAGCATAGCACAGCATTGTATCCTGACTTATTCATAATATGCTTGAAAGTCAGGGCTGGCTGGAGTTATTTTGGTACTTCAGTTGAAGGTCAAAATGGCCAACATCCTTCCTGAGGCAATCAGAAAACTGAATAGGCTGCCTGGGACAAATAGCACTTTCTTCCAAGAGAGAAGAATAGTCAAGGCCTGATTATTTTGCCTGCACATCAATCAGGATCTGCCCTTGAGGCAACTGTCTCACTCCACCTGATAGTAGGGCTGGCCCATCTGAAGCTAGGAATTGTTGTTTTTATATGCCTTTGTTTCTGACTTAGGATGACCCTAATGCGAACATATCATTGAGTTTTCAAGATTTGGGGTGCCAAAGGGGGGTGCCATTGCCTTCATCTGAAGCTGAGAGAGTATGATTTGCCCAAGGCCACCCAGTGGGTTTCCATGATAGAATGAGGATTCAAACTTCCAACTCCAGAGTAATAGTCAGAGCTTTGGGCCTATTGTTTTGCCATACTAGGCAGTCTTGTTTATATAAAGACTTATATCACTATATAGGCTGCTAGACTTTTATACATAAGCTAAACATAAGTCCAGCAAACAAATCCAAGATCAATTAACTGTAGTTAAACCAACATAGATCCTAATACATCAGGTACTCAACTTTATCTCCAGAGTAGGCTAAAAACACAGCTGCAAGTGTGGACTTGATACTTAGGTATTTTGGCAGTATCTCTTATAGAAAATATTCATGCTTCTAATTATTTCTTACCTACCATTAACTCTGTATACATTAAAAGCTAAATACGATAGCACGTGAAAAACTGATAAGACAGAAAGAGTAAGGCATAGGGCACATGAAACCCATATTTGCTGGTTCACTTTACTGCATATTCACATGGACAAGTTTAGCGATGTGTGAACATTATTGTTGTGCAGTTCCTTCCAGGTAAGTACTCAAACACACATTGTAATAATCCAATATCATGTAGTGCATACACTATGTATAAAAAATTTCCCAGTCCTTTCCTTGTATTCACAACAGACTAGTCATATCATTAAACTCCTTATAGTTGATTTAGATTTATCCTTTTAAGCAGTATCATTCACACCTTACATTTAATTACTTAACGAGGAAGCCTAGACAGACTTGTTTTTGAAAACTAAAAATAATCAGTCTTAATTCCTTGAATCACAAAAACAGGAATTTACTATTGCTGGTTAAATGACCTTTACATAAAAGTGTCCCTTTAGAAATAAATATTTAAAATTATCACCTGTTTAATCTTTAATTAACCCAAGCATCTGGAACCTGTTAGCTAATATAATCCAACAGTTAATGTTTATTATGTCTGACGTGAAAGATAAAATGATTTGCTACAGCAGGCAGATATAAATGAGCCAGCCAAAACCTGCAAACGTTGGCTCTAAATATTCATAAATAACTTTGTATTAGGATTTTGTAGACTTGTGCCTGATGCTGTTTTATGCAAAGCAATGCCAGCCAGATGTCTCAAATCATGACCTCTGAGAAACAAGAAAGAGTTCTGGACTCTTTGTGCCACATGGCTGCTGGACCAACACATTTTGATTCAGTCTTTATCAGGAAACAAGTGAAACATCTTCTTTGGGGGAAAATGTCCTTTGAAAATATTTAAGTTAATACAAGTCACTCATGATGAAGATTTAATCAAAGCATGTTTCACAAATCAGTACAGTGCTTCATAGCATTTGCTTGCAGTTCACCTCCTTTCTTTAATTTTCGGGTGATAATCTATGACAAACCAGAGCTTGCAGAGAACTCACTCCACCCCACATTCCCCTGTGGGAAACTAGCTCTAGAAGGGCTACTAATTTTAATGCTTGCTTTTATTTAAGTCATCCGACAGGGACTGAGTTCCTGGTATGCATTCCGGAAGTCACAGAGAAGTCAATGAGTCATTTCTTATGCATTTCCTGAGTCCCACTTTGTGGCTTCTGAAGCCCCACTGGAAACCCCAAAAGCCTAAAAAAAAGCAACAGTTTTCAGACTTCACCCTCCCTCCAACCCACAAAATCGACAAAAAAACCCTCCCATAGATATGGCACTGCCAAGACCCCATTCAAACCCCCAAAGGCAAAAAATTGGCCAAAATAGCAGCAAGAAGTGATATAATACCACTTCTGGTACAGTGCAACCCATCAGGGTGGGGTATGGGGAAGATATTTCTCCACCATCTCCACAGGTTGGATATCTCCTAGGCCCTTTTCGTATTAAGGTTTCTCGCGCGAGCGGGGGAGGGCGGCTCGCCCAAGAAGCCTTCTCCGGGAGGCTGCCGCTTCCCCGCTCGTTCCTTCCGCAGGCAAAGGAACGAGCGGGGAAGCGGCAGCCTCCCGGAGGCGGAGGCGGCTCGCGCGTCCATCCTGCCCCGCATGCGCAAAAAAGGAGGCTGTTGCGTCCGTCCCCCCCGCGCGCACGCCAAGCAGGAGGCTGTCGCATCCATCGCGCTAGCGCCCCACCCCGCCCCTTCCTTCTGCAGGGGCGGAGGGAAGGAAGCGCGACTCGGCCACCTCCCCGACGCTCCGCACAGGAGGTAAGTGCGCGCGGGCGCTAGGAGCGTTGCGCGAGCGCGGATGATTTTTGCTTCGAGGCGAAAATCAAAAAAACCGCGATCGCGCCGCTTCAACCCCGTGAGCCCGGCGGAAGTGGGAGTGTGTCGTGCAGAGCGACGCTCCCACTCCCGCGAGGCTCACAGGGCTGTCGCGCAACAGAAAGCCCGTGCGAAAAGGGCCCTAGTGTACAATATATGCTGTTTTTACTTCAGTCCAAGAATATGTCTTCAAGAAAGGTTTACAGCTTTCTGTCTGTTGGACTCCTCATCTTACTAATCAGTTTCTTCCTATAAAGAGGTATACATCTTTGCTAAGAAAAGACTGGATAGCAAAGCTTTCCATGCCTGTGGGAAAAACAACAGACAAGCCTTATTCACTCATTACTCACCACATTTTCTTCATCATGTGAACAAAGGAGCACTGAACCCTGCCCATTTTGACGTCACTTTCTTCGCTGGAGAGTGATGCATCTGCAGAGGAGAGATTCCTGTTTGCATGAAGCGTGGGGGTGAGTTCATATGAGCAACATCTCTGTTTTTCCAGGGCAATATATGATCTAAAGAACCTTACATAAAACTGGACTTAGTCTTCCGGTCACTTCCATTGCTAATTTTGTCATAGTTATAGAGCTGGAAATGAATGTGAACAAATTCCCCCTCCTTTTAAATCTTCTTGGCAAATAAAGTTCTCCCTAGTGACCAAATTAAACTGCATTTAAAATGAAGCTACAATTTTCTTTAGCTGGAAATCTATTTTAAACCAACATTCACATTTGAAAAGGCTTACAGAAAAGAGGGAGGAAGTGTTTAGAGTCGGAATTTTTAAAGAGATGTGAATGTTCATGAATAATTCAAGACAGACCATCCATTTTAATAATTTGATTAAAACACAGAAAAACTAAAAAGTCAGCCATCATGAATTTAATATAATAGGAGACGTATGGTACAAGTGGTCTGCCTTTGCCAATACATTTGCCTGAAGAACTACCCATTGTATCTGAAAGGTTTAGGACACCTCATGCAGCCCAGCCGTATGCATGTTTGCTTCAGTCCCACTTTATTCCTTGGGACTTAAATAAAGGATTGTAGGCTTCTCCTTCCAGCAAGTGATCTTGTTGAATAGGGGTACACAGAGCCAGATTTAAAATCTATGGGCCTTTCCACACTACACTGTTATAGTGCTATTATTCCACTTTCAACATCCTGTGGAATTCTGGGGTTTGTAGTTTCCTGAGGCCAAAGAGCTCTCTGGCTGAAAATTCTAAAGGCCTCTCCCTAAACTGCAAACCTCAGGATTCCATAGGATGTCAAAAGTGGAATAATAGCATTATAACAGCGTAGCGTGGGAAGGCCCTATCTATCATTTCTAAGTTATATATATTTCTGCAGATCAAAGGACATAGACAATGCATGGCCAATAGTTTTATGCCCTGGGTAATATTAAGGGTTGCTGGATAAGGCACTTCTACCTGTTGAAATACTTTGCAGCTGAACACCTATCATATCCAAAAGCTAAGCTACTGCTGGTGGGGCAGATGTAAGAGAGAAGCAGTACACTCCTCTCTTTCACCTTTTTTTTTCTCCCCCAACTATATCCTTCCTATATCCAGAAGATGTATTGCAATGCATAAGACTGACCTGTCAGTCCAGAGACCACATCAGTAGCTGCAGTTCTGAGATCAAAGTGAGGTTCCTTGTATCTGTAAGATGCAAACAATAATTAGCTATCTTACAAGAATCCTGGTTAAGATAAGTATGCCAGAACTTTTCACATCAGCTGATAAATAATAATAAATTGCCATCTCAATAGGAGCAGCCATAAAATAAATTCATAAATACTTCAGACTTCCAATTACAGCAGGCGCTGTTTGCTACACTTGGGGCAATCTGTCAGAGTAGCACGTAGGCTCATCAGCAGGTTTAATTTATTTTTAATAATGCAGAAAGCAGCTGCACTTGAGGTACTGACTGGAAAATGTGTTTATTTCCTGTTTTGGAAACAACAGTTTGGGGTGGAGAGAATAATAACATATCAAGTAATATTCTAAAGTGCCCCACCAAAGACTGAAACAACTGCTTTCAAAGTAAAGGGGTAAAAACTAGGTCAAAACAGATAGATTTTCAAGGTGTTTTTTTTTTAAAGTGCAAATATTTTATAAAGAGATTCATTCCTGAAGCTCTCTGACAACTTGATTTACTTCTCCTAAGGAAAAGAACAGGTTAGAAATGCTCATATTCCGATTATTATTCCATATTTGTTCTCTCTCTTCTGAGCTCCAAGCATTGTGAGTGTGATAGAATGGTTGTTGGTTAACATGTAGCATTTTGTACCCATAGACTTACTGCATATTGGTAATTCCAAGAGCTGGCCCTATCATTAGGGAATGTGAGGTGGGTGCCTGAGATAGTGGATGCTGTAAGATGGCAATTGTTGAGCTCCCAGAAGCCCCCAAGTGACCCTGCATTCCTCAGATTCTGTGGAAGATGCTGTCCATTGCCAGTGTTAAAGATTTTCCTGCTAGTTCTGTTGGTTTCTGTAAACAAAATGGGGAAGGGTCATCATGTCCTTAGCCTCAAGCCAGCCCAGAATCTCTCAATATGCTGTGCTGAATTTGTGCATGATTAAAGTGGAAGATCAGAGTCATAAAGACCAGTCTCGATCTCATTGATTCAACATCTGTGAGAAAACTGTAAAAATAACCAGCAATTTCAATAAAACTGTGGAATGTAGAAACAAAGATTTGGAATGTACTTTGGCGGGCAGCCCTGCTGGCTGTAGAACACTGGAAGCTGTCATCCAGAAGTAATGTTTCCAGGTTCTCTGTTACAGTCTTGGAATAGGTAAGGAAGTGACACAACCACAATGCAGGTGTGTTTGTACATATAGCAGAAATACATACAGGAAGTAGGTGTGGGAGTGAAGGTTTCCATGTGATCAAAAACACAACACAAATGGGATCTGAGGTCTCCCTTTCACACAGGTACAGTTATAGCACTATGATTCTAATTTAAGTGGTATGATTCGTTTCTATGCTATTATGGAATTTCTAGTTTAGGAAGGGATAATTAGAACTCTTAGTCACAGACCTCTAGTACCTCACCAAACTGCAAACCCCAGAATTTCATAGGATGCAGACATGGAAGTTAAAGTAGAATCAAAGTGCTATAATTCTGTACTTTACAAAGGTTGAATTGGACTTCTGCTTTCCAAACACTGCAGAAAAAAGGAAGGTGCTTTCATGACTGTAATAACTTATCTCTTCAATAAGGATGGGGGTATATTGGTTTTCCTGGCAGAAAGCAGAAGCGTTGTTTACACTTCTCAAATATTGTGAACCATGTTTAGTTTGATACTGGGACAGTGAAGGGGAATATAAATAAATAAAACAAGTACAGCATACCTTGAGCCAGCAGTAATGTAGTGGTTTGAGCATTGGACTACAACCCTGGGGCCCAGGGTTCGATTTCGCACTCAGTGGTGGAAAGCAACTGGGTGACCTTGGGTCCATCTCACACTCTCAGCCCCAAAAAACCCCATGATAGGTTCACCTGAGGGTGTTCATAAGTCAGAAATAATTCAAAGGCACAGAACAACACCAACAGCATTCCTCTGTGACCAAAGTAACCTTCATCAAAAATAGTCAAGACATTTAACAAAAAGAAACATAAAGAAATGAACAGTTTTTTATGACAAAAGATAAAAATTCTCAGTCAGAGTTGCATAGGGAGAAAGAGCCTTGCTTTGATTCATTGCTTTTCTAATAATTTTACCTTTTGAGGAGAGATAAGTATTTCTTCTGTTCGTGTTTATTATGATGTCTTTCTTTTGTGGTGTGATGAATATGCTATTCAAGGTTTCACTGCAGGAATTTCTTTCACTTCACTGAGCTGCCTTGTGATTTACAAAGAGCTACATCTTTATGCTCCTCAAATCAAAATATTTGTGGGCAAAGCATTCCGGGGATGTACTGCTATATTTGATATGATTTTCTAAACCCATTTTCAGAGGTTACATAACTCATATCAAAAAGATTTCCAAGTCAAACACGGTCTGTGCAGAGTTTGCCTGATGTGCACAGCAGAGAAACTCAACTTCTTTATTTGACCTACACACGACACTTGTATCTGACTCAGTTGTCTGGTTCAAATTAAGTAAAGTTAGACTTTTTCTTGCATTCAGTTCAAAGACCAAAACTGACCTTCAGTTGTCTGGTTTTGATAACATCAATGGTTTTGTTTTTCAATAACCTTGACAAAACAATAGAGACTTGGTGGGAACATGTGGCCCTCCAGATATTCTTAGACTCTAACTCTCATAATCCAACATTGTCAATGGTAACAGATTATGGAAGTTGCAGTCCTACCACTTCTGAATAGCGGCACTTTTTCTGTCTCGGTAGTAAAATTTAATTGGGCCAGGATGTTATGGGGAAAGGGGACAAAATAAAGGTATTGACCCAACAATAAGATTTCTGCCCCCAGTGAAATTCTCCTTCAGTCCCAAATTTCTAGTATTGCAGAGCTGTACCCAGAACTCTTATATCTGCTGTGCTCACATTCCCTTGATAACTTTGCCTACCCTGTTTCTTTAGATGTCTAAACAGTATTTCTAATTGCTTAACTAAAGTTTTAAATTACTGCAATGCTAGGAAGTTGAGGACTGAAGGAAAATTTCACTGAGGGAGCAGAAATCTTATTTTGGGGGACAGTCTCCTCCTTTTGCCCACTCAGGTAGCTACACCTCTAAACTGGGCTTGGGATCAGTAGTCAAATTCATGGTCTTAAAGCAGATATTCCATTGCATTTCCATTATAAGAATGGGTGATCCCAAAGATTAGAAGTTCTCAACTTTGGTTAGTTTTTACTTTTTAATTGTGTGTGTGTGTGAGAGAGAGAGAGAAAGAGAGAGAGAGAGGTCTTCTCTACTCCATAAAGCAACCGTTAATGCCTTTTATACCTAATACTGAGAAACAATAGATTTAACTTGCAGAGGATGGAACTCAAATGTCACGAGTCCAACACTGCACCACACTACTTTTTTGCATGTATAGTTGAGTAAGTGACCTCTGTCACTCAGTTTGCATATCTGTTAGGTATTTCTGTCACAGCGGATCTGTCACCTAGTTGATAATGAGTTACTAGCTTTCACAGAAGCCAGTTACAAAATCTTGTAAAAGACCTGAAGTTTAAAAACACCAGAGTATGATGCCAAGGCTGTCTGTCTACAGAATTCGCTAGATCAACCAGAAGTATGAAGATGTGCTTACAGTGAGGCAATCCAACCCCATGTGTGCATTGTTACTGGTTCACATTCTGCTGGCTGTTTCTGTTAGATTTCCTGTTTAAAGTTCTTCCACACTGAACGCTGATAGAGGTGCAAAAGAAGACTGTGTAATGTTGCTGTTTAGCCTATCCACCTCCCCCTGACGCATGCACACACTCACACACATTTAGTTTTTAGAGCAAGCCTGCATTTTTTTAGGTAAATTTAAATCTGTTTTGGCAGCTGACCAGCCTTGCATAATATCAGGCTGGGGACATCCTGTCTGTGAGAACAGATTGTTAGTTCAATTATACTTCTGAAATTGAGTTAAATTTCCATGAAATCTGCTTCTAAATGTGAAAAGCCCAAGGGAATTGTTTTGTCTTAAATTGCAGCAATCAGGCATCCCAAATAGGATGGTGGCACATGCTGTGTAAGCATATGTATTGTACGCTGGTTGAAGTTATTTATTTCCAATAGTACTGTGTAACAAGGCAAAGGTGATCCAGTCTGGTGAGATGGGGTGGGGGTCCAGTGCTGCCATCTAAAGGCCATATGTAGGTTCTGCACACATCACTACTGAAATCTGTGACTTTTAAGCATCACTCTGGTTGCCCTGCTTCTCCAAGCAATTAGATGGTCCAGGGGTGCAGTGTTTAGCCAGGTCTGAGACATTCCAGGGATAACTGCCTCACTTTTCATAACACATATTTTCTTTCATGAGTGAAATGTCAAAATGAGAATGAATTGAATAGTGCCACTAACTCAATAGGTATCACCTGAAAAAAGAGAACAGAATGGAAATTGTCTCTCGTTCTGTATTGAAGAGAAGAAAGATGACAAGGGAGTGAACAAGATGACTTAATTAGGGAAAACCATAGTGATACCACAATAAAAGCTAGTTTTTTTTTATTATACAGCAGCTGGGAGCAATGTTGTATAGTCTGTCACTAGATATTAATGTGCACTGTATTTGACTGTGATTACCATGTGATAACTGCATTGTCACAAGATAGATTCTTTATTATATTAATGTAGTGCAGAAGAAAATGAGTGGCACTCTTATTAATAACTATCACCTCAGTTAATCTTGTGAAGAACTTCTAATTTGTCATTCCAGAGGATTCCTAGAGAATAGATGAAATGTGGTGATGTCATATGGTAACATAGAAATATTAAAGTCAGGTTCCCTTGCATTTTGGATAGCTTATGGCATTTTTTAAAAAAACACAGATGTTTAAATATAGATATTTAAAAGAAAATGCTGTCCCCTGTGCAAATTGTAAGGAAACCGGATGGATGGATGGATGGATGGATGGGTGATAGATAGATAGATAGATAGATAGATAGATAGATAGATAGATAGATAGATAGATAGACAGACAGACAGACAGACAGACAGACAGACAGACAGACAGTGGATACATATATTGACATCACAAGAGATTTTCCGTTGCATCTTTGATTAAGCAAGAGAAAAGCTTCAAGTCTAGTTTGTTAGGGGAAAAAATGTAATTGATTCCTTAGTGAACTAATAAGATTAGTAAGCCATTGGTTTTTTATACAATAAAAAGGTTTCAGTTTGAAACTGAAGGAGACTTTTGTTTGTCTGATTGCACTGTTTATTCAATTATAAGCAAGACAACAGTACACTACCCCTTCGTAACAACAAAATAAAGACATTCTGTTATTATGACTAGTGTAGAATTTCATGAGATAAGAGGAAAGGGAACCTATAACTGATCAAACATGGCAAATTTCAATTAAATAACTTAATTAGTCATTAGCATATGGAACATCCATTTAAGAGCACAGTACAATTCTGAGGGGGACAAAAGCAAGTCATTAAAATGAGGCAGACATTACCATACAACTCTCAAGTCATTATACCATTTCAATACACTGACCCAATTGAACTGGTCTTCCTAAAGGTTACCGAAGTCATAAAACATCTTCATTCAGACTCTGAGAACTTGGCATGAGGTGTATCTTTGTCTCTGTACCATTTCAAATTGCTAGCCATGGACTGAGAAATATGAATCTGAGAACTGGATACAGATATTTAAGTTTCTCAAGATAGAAATTGTTTTTTAATGGAGGCAGTGGGGTCTTTACCATTCCACAAGGACAAAGATTAAGGTTCTTTAACAATATTTACAACCAAATGAATTATAGATATGAGTTAACTAAGAAATGGGCAGAAGGTTACATTGCTATTTTTTTTAAAAAAAATCTATATTATTTCTTTGCTTTGGGCCATAAAACGCTTTCATAGGCAAGCACTCTGTAGAATATACACTGTGCATGTGTATCTTTCCCTGAGGCATCTGTGAAAGGACACTGCTAAAGGCAGAGTAATGCTCATGAAAGGACTATATGAATACATCTATTGCATTTTGTCTAGTAATATCCTTACACATGAGCTTTCAATTGTGCAGACTCAAGAATCAGGTCATGTTAGTATAAAAGGGAGTAGTCCACACACAAAAGTATGTAGACACTCTAGAATGATTTTTGTAAGAATGGTTTGTTCACGTACATTCTGAACACTTCTATGTAACCCACATTCTGCACAAGGCTAGATAAATAGAAAGAAAACCGAGCCTGACACTCAGACCCAGTTCAGAAGTGTAATTTAAGGAGAGAGCCCCAAAAGGTATGTTGGCAGAAAACAGGCTTTTAGCAAAACTGGAAAATGTTTTCACAATGAGAAGTAAATTTGTTCCTGTATTTTTAATAAACTGTTTGGCACCTCTGTGGCTCAAACAGTTTCAGGTTGCTACTGAATCAGATAATTCTTATCAGAGAGTCCTGGTGATAAGAGATTTATGTATGCCCCTGTGTAGAAAACCGCATAAAATTCTGGTCCCATTCAAAGCAGGCTCATTGTGATGCAAGAAACATCTGTGTATCTCACATATCTAGGCAGTGTGTGTCAGAAACCTGTGAATGATTTGAATAGAGAATTCTGATACAGTGATGCCTGCCTCAGATGACACCTCATATGATTGCTTTTTCCTATAGGGTAGCTGAAAACAGCTCATTATATGGGCATTCATAGAAATAGTACATACACCTTTTAGAAAGATTTAATACTCTTGGTTGAAATATGTAGTCTGTAGCTCAGGGGTTAGGAAGGATGGTTAAGCTTAGAATCACCTGGAAGCTGCTGAATTTTTAAGTTGCCATGGTAAAGGATTCTCAGACAATGAGAAGCTCTTATATTAATATCCGCATAAGCCTTGTGATAGAAATTGTCTCACTGAAGAGTGGTTTCTTCCTGGCTTCTGGTAACACAGATACCGATAAAATCATAAACTAATTATAGAGTGTTATAATGATTTCTGGAGTTCTTCTCTAAGGTTTTGCAATCCATGTAGAGATTGCTTCTGGGATGCTGTTTTTCTTCATAATGTCTTATTGAGTGTTCTTATCAATCAGTTATCAAGATCTTCACTAGCAAAAATGCAGCTTTGTGGAACTCATAGAGAACTTTTGGCTATTAAAGCTCGTTAATTAGAATATGTTGATGAACAGGTACAGGCTTTAAAATATTTTCTGATTTTTTTTTTCTTTTTATTCTTCCTCTTGCCTACTGTAGTAGCCTTATTTTTGCTCAGTACGATATTCATTTGTTTATTATTTCTTTCAATATGGATTCAATAAAGAAGTATTCATTCTCCTCTAGAAAAATATTGTTAGTTTGAAGTCAGCTGTGATTTAAGATCTGGGTAGTGTACACAAGAAGTTTTGAAGGATTAGAAAAATTATTACGCACACGTGCACACGCACACACACACACACACACATAATTTGTGGTACTGGGTATTAGTATTTTCCCAGAGGAACAGACTGAACGCATGCAATATAACTTTTAATATATAGCACAGTGCCTTCCTGTTTAAATAGAGGTGAATTACATGTCAACAACCTCATTCAGTTGGAGGTAGAAATTAGTTTGTCACAGAATGACCTGCCATTTCTGAGTTTTGTGGAGCCTTTGTCAGGGGTGTAGATAGCAATTTGTATCTACTTTAGCTTCTCTAATAAGCAGAAATGCAAGATGTTATATCACCACAAGTGGAATGTTACTGTGCAGAAATACAACAGGCAAAAACAATAGGCAGTAATTGTGGTACTGGCAATACCTATTGCTCAGCCTTCAATGCTGTAGACAGGCAAGGAATACTTGTGGGTCGAAGCAAGGTGTGGTGTGGGAAACATAGTTTCAGTTTCCATGGAAGCATGACCACACTTCCTTAAAATATTTACACTCCCTTAGCACCTCCTACCTATATGGTCATTTAATGTTTGCCCTGCTTTTCCACCAAAAAGAGCACTTATGGTGGCTACCAATTCTAAAAGTCAGAATTAAAAAGAAAATCTTGATTAGAACCTACCAAAAAACCTAGTAAATTAAAAACACAACTAGGAACACAAAAGGAAAGATAGAATCATCACCTAAACAGTGTTTGTATATCAAAGGCCATTGTTGTTTTTGTTTTTGTTATTGTTGTTAGTGATCAAGTCAACTTCAAATTATTCTTACTCTGTAAATGAAAGACCACTAAGACTCCAGGTCCTCAGCTGCCCCAGTCAGATTTGGAAACTCAGGACTGATGCTTTCTTAATTGAATCAACCCTGCTCCCTTCCCCTTTACTGAGTATTATAGTCTTTTCTGGTGATTCACATTGTTTCATGATATGTCCAAAGAATGTCAACTTCAGTTCAGTCATCTTGGCTTCTAGGGACACTTCAGGCCTAATTTACTCTAGGACCCGTTAATCTGGCTTTTTAGCAGATCATAATATATATAGACTTCTCTTCCAAGACCTCAAAGTCCTTCCTGAACACTATAGTGCTATTATTCCACTTTAACTGCCCTGGCTGCACCCTGTGAAATTCTGGGGTATGTAATTTGCTGAGGCACTGGAGCTCTCTGGTTGAGAATTCTAAATTCCTCTCTCTAAACTGAAAATCCCATGATTCCATGTGATATTTCCATGGTAGTTAAAGTGGAATAATAGCGCTATAACAGTGTAGTGTAATAAGGTCCTCAAAACATCTTTGCCTACCTTCAGACAGAGAAGAAGTTAACTCTTCCGTAAGCAGGGAGTTCCGGAATGGAGGATGTAAGCAGCCACACAGAAGGTCTTGCCTTGCATCCCCATCAAACTGCCTTCAGTACCTACCAGTTCCTGGCATAGCTGCAATTTATGTAACTTTATTACACTGAATGAGAATTGCACATCTTTGGAAAAGTCCAGACCGCAACTTAATTGGCAGAATGTGGATAGGAGAGAAAATAATTCCAGCATGTTTGTAGGAACCACATCTCTCCTTATAATGGCCAATTTTCATGGCTTTCTGTTCCTTTTGTACTGGACACTAACACTGAACATGAGTCAGCAATGTGACACAGCAGCCAAGAAAGCCAACGCGATTCTTGGTTGCATCAATAGGAGTATGGTGTCTAGATTGAGGGAGGTAATGGTACGACTCTATTCTGCATTGGTTAGGCCTCATTTGGAATATTGTGTCCAGTTCTGGGCACCTCAGTTCAAGAAGGTTGTTGACAAGCTGGAACGTGTCCAGAGGAGGGTGACCAAAATGGTGAAGGGTCTGGAAGCCATGCCCTATGAAGAACGCCTTAGGGAGCTGGGTATGTTTAGTCTGCAGAAGAGAAGGTTAAGAGGGGACATGATAGCCATGTTTAAATATTTGAAGGGATGTCATGTTGAGGAGGGAGCAGGCTTGTTCTCTAGCATTCCAGAGACCAGGACAAGGAGCAATGGATTCAAGCTGCAGGAAAGGAGATTCCACTTGAACCTCAGGAAGAACTTCCTGATGGTCAGAGCTGTCCGGCAGTGGAATATGCTGCCTCGGAGTGTGGTTGGGTCTCCTTCTTTGGAGGTTTTTAAGAAGAGGCTGGGTGGCCATCTATTGGGAATGCTTTGATGGGTGTTCCTGCATAGCAGGGGGGTTGGACTCGATGGCTCCTGGGGTCTCTTCCAACTCTAGGATTCTATGATTCTATGAGTGATTGACCAACCAATCATTTTATTTATATCCTACTTTTTTTCTAAAAGTGGGACTCAAGGCAGCTTAAAGAATAAGAAGAGAGACAAGTAAAACTACATATAGCTAAAAACCCACAAAAGTTCATATTAAAATAGTATTAAATAGTGTGTACGATTAAAACCATATCAATCATTAATTTAAAAACTATTGATTAAAACATAGACTGAAAAAAGTACAGTGCTAAAATAGAAAGTTAATTATTTAAAACAATCAGTTCCCAAATGCCTATGCGACTTTATCATATCAAGTTTGAGTGGCATCACCTAGCTCTTTAGTTGTAATTTTAATCAGAGTATGGAAATGTGGCTATTCTGATTTGAGGACTCTGGGAGTTGTAGTGCAAAAAGTATTAACTTCAAAGTTCTGATTTTAATTACAGCTTTTTTGTAATGTCGCTAGTTCAACCTTACACATCAGCAAAGTGTTTCTTATATGTAAGTAATTCATCAAAGCCACTTGATTAGATACTTTGGTTGAGTGCTGATATTAGCCCTTCCATTTGTGATGGAGCTCAGGCAACTTTTCCCTTTAGTCCTAATGGTGGTTGCAACCCACAAGATAATAGGGTCTGACAGCACTTTCCAGACAATATTGTTAATTTAATGGTGTGCTTTAAGCTACGTAAAGTGCCATAGTGATGTCCAAATATGTTTAAAAATAAGTAGATTAATCAAATCAATCTTCCAGCCTATAGTCTTTCAAAGTAGCGTGTGGCCTTTCAGCTGCTTAGCTCTTATTAAAGTTAATGGCCAGTACACAGAAGAAAAATAAACACCCTTCAGCTATAAAAACCCCCAAGGCCCTAGTGTAGATGCAGAAATTCAAAACAAACCTGATCAAGACCTACTGTGAATTTCCATTTAACGAGTACAATGGACCCTGTAGGCAGCATAAGATGGAAAGAATGATGACCAAAACTATTTGGCATATGTGTTACTTAAAAAGGAGAATTAGAAGGTGAAACATCTCTAAAGAGAAAGACACAGCAGCAGATTCTGGCCTAAATAAATTGTTGATTCAGGCTAGACTAGATCCATTCAGTCAGTTGTTATCAATCCTTATGTAAATCCCATTGCTTTAATGGGTCTACCATAATTGGGATGAACAGTTGGATTGATGCCTTCTCTTACTGGAATAATTAAAAAGCTTGTTTTGGGGGGGCTGAAGTTGAAGGTTGACGTTGTAGGATTCAGAGGATGAGAATCAAAAGTCTGAAGACACAGATTTCAAAATGGCAAGAAAAATTGAATAAACATGATAAAATATGAAGTACCTTTTAACTCTAGATGAAGAAGATGTTTTAGAGGAAAGAACTGGAAAATCAACTCTGACTCTGAAAGAAATAAACCTATAAACTATAAAACGATAATATTCAGCGAAGGAAAATGGGCAAGAAACAAATCTACATTCACAGTGTAAAGAGTGAAAACAGTTATGGTTGCAACTTTTAATTAGATTTCTTCTTTGTAATTGGACTACTTGACTTAAAAATCACTACTTTTTGAATGAAATAATGAAGTAGAAAAAGGATATAGTAAATAGTAAATTACAAGGTAATATAGGAAATGTATCGAAACATCTAGAAGAAAAATAAGAACAGTATTATAAGATGGTACGGCAAGATTGCAAGAAGTGCGAACTGAACCTCAGGGGGAAAAAATGAAATTTAGGGGAAACTCAGTGAAAGCAGAGTCAGGAATGGACTTGTAAAAAGCATGTTTTTCTCCAAATTTATTAAAGTATTTTTCTTATAGGCAGTAGGAATAGAAATTGAATACTAATTGTATATTAGTTGGCTAATATACAGTTGCCCAAACCTGAGATATACCCAAGATAGTGAATAAATTCAATAGCAACACATTTCAGTGAAAAGCACATCAAGTAAGGCTGTGAAACACTTTAGGGGAAAAAGGTATAAAATCTCAGTCTGACTTAAATCCAAAAAAAACCCCAAACCTGGTTCAAAATACAACTATAATCCCCCTCATTCATATTCATAGTACTTCATATTCATTTCAGATCTTTTAAGTATACGCTCAGTACTGTTTCAGAGATTTAAAACAAATAAACTATCCACAGTATTTCCTAATGAAAGCTTCATGCCAATTTCCCTTCTGAAAATATAAGGCTTCATGAGGGTCCCCCCCCCTTCAGGAAGTATCTTAGGGTCAAATTTGGTATTGCAGGGCAGATCAGTAAAAGTTTCCTAACTGTAGGCACCTGCTGAGGGAAAACAAGGGGGCACTTGTTCTCCTAATCCTAAATGTATTTATTTATTGTGCTATATATATGATATCATGTCCTTTTTTGTTGACTTGTTTTGGGTTGTAAAGTGGTTATGGTACCATTTTTTTCCTCTGAGGTAAAAAAAATAGGAGAGGAGGCATCGTGTTAAGTGGTAAAATTATGCTCCAAGGGGAGATGACTAAATAGAATAGCTGAAGGCTGTTTCTCCACCTTAAGCTTGCAGCTCACCCCAACAGCTGGTGATTGGGGGGGGGACACATGCATGCCTCTGCCCCATTCTTCTCCTCCCATTCCCTCACATCTTGCTGGGCATGAAAGCAACTGCACGGACAAAAGGCAAGGAAATGAGGGGGAGGCATGTGCACACCTTGCCCTCCAGAGTTCCCTCTCCTACTCCCTTGCCTCTTGCCCCGACCATGAGAACTCGCTCCAAGGCAAAAGGCAAGAGAATCGGGGACAAGGCTTGCACAAGTTTTCCTTCTCCTGTCCAGAGCTCCCCTCTCCCATTCCCTTGCCTCTGACCCCAGGGCAGATTGGTCACATGAGCCATCCATCCCTTCTTTGGAGCTCCCCCTCCCATTCCTTCCCTCTGACCCCGGTGCTGAAAACTCATGCTGACACAATAAGCAAGGGAATGGGAGAAACGCTCACTTGAGCCTTTCTGCTCCCCTCCAGAGGTCCTCCCCCCATTCCCTTGCATCCGACCCCAGTATGCGGAAGGCAAGTGAATGGGAGAGGGGAGCCTTGGAAGGCAATGGGTGGGGGGTCGTAGGGGGAAGCTATTTGTGGTTTTTCCACTTTCACAAGGGTTCTGTGCCCCAAACCCTTGTATAGGTGGAGGGACCATTATAGCTGAAAAATGGACTGTCTCTTCCAAATCAGGGCATTTGAAAGGTGCGCAAATATACATAAGAAAATATGTACAGACTTCTGTTGAGAATCTTTTTAGCTATAAGAACAGAAAATTGGACTGTATAGGCCTCTGGTTTCATCTAGCTCAGCTCTCCTTATTTTTTGTCACTGCTTGCTAATTATGTCTGCCTAACATCTTCTCTCTTCAAGAGGTTCATTTGCCCTCATTTGCTCTGCAGTGAATCTACGTAGGGTTGAGATAGTGAAGAGTTTGCTTGTACCTTTAATGTTTAATCAGTGGAAACATTCAGCAAACTTAACTTTGAAAGCTTGACATATTCATTATGATTTGTAAACACAAAATATGATGGCCCTATAAATACCACATTTCACCAGAATTTTCACTCCCAGGTGCTTCCTAAAATGCACAAGAAAAAGTGAGTAATTCTTATTTACAACTTCACTGGGATTAATCTTAGATACAAGGGAGCATTTGCTCTCTGTAGAAGAGAACTAGGCCTAAATAACATAAAGGTTCCCCTTCCCATTCCCAGCCCAGTAGAGCTTCCCCCTTCCCATTCCCATGCAAAATGAAAGGGAATGGGGGAGCTCATACCAGCCTTCCTTTCTCCCTCTGGAGCTCCCCCTTGCATTCTTATACATTTTTTTCTGGTGCAGAGAACTTTCACATGCTTCCCCCCTCCCGATTCAGTTCCATTTTTCCTTAGTGTGAGTCCTACACACCGGAGTAAAATGCATAGGAATGGGAGGAGGAGCTCCAAAGGGGAAAGGGAAGGCTCATGTAAGCCTTCCCTACCCCCTATTCCCTTCCATTTTACATGGGAATGAGAAGAGGGAGCTCTGGAGAGGAGAAAGGAAGGCTCACATGAGCCTTCCCCCCATTCCCTTCTGTTTTTACTCAGCATGAGCTCTCCATGCAGGGACAAAATGCATGGGAATGGGAGGAGGAGAATGCAGAGGAAGGCACACAAACTTGTGAATAATCAAATTTGCAAAAGTCAAATTTGTGAATGTAGAGGGAGGACTGTACTACTAGACAAGGTGAAGTGGCTACATCAGGTAGTAGATGCTGAAGGTTTGTTAGGTCCCTATGTTCCCAATTGTTGGAGGACAAAGCAGTGTATGTTCTGTGGCCTGTCACTAGAACCAAAGTTAGATTCAGCTGCTAGTCCAGCTGCCTTCTCTATGTTGCATGGAAACACAGGACACCTGTCTTCTTGTCTATCATGTCAGGTATTAAAACATCTTTAGTTGCAGTATGTGTGTGTGTGTAAGTCAGCTGTCAACTTATGGAGACACTGTGAATTTCATAAGATTTCTTATGCAAGGAATACTCAGAGGTGGTTTGGCCAGTTTGTTCTGCTGAAATATAGCCTACAGCACCTGATATTTGTCGGTGGTCTCCTATCTAAATACTAACCAGGACTGACCCAGCTTAGCTTCCAAGATCAGACAGGATCTTGGTCTAAATCCAGTTGAAAGTTTCAGTTTGTAAACATGATGAATCAATGGACTTAAAGAACTGTTCCCATTGATTCTGTTGGTGTATGTTAATTGATACTATCAATAGGATTCAGGCCAGGGAGATTAATATAAACATCCTCAATTTATTATATCATTGTGGATGCTTTCACCAGAAAAGAAGATTATGAAAATCTATTTACATGTAAGTGGCTGTTATGTAAACTTTGGGTAGCTACCATTAAAAAAAAGATAAGCCATTCTAAATAAAGTATAATAAAAGATAAAATCATGATGTGTCAGTGAATTATAGAGCAAGCGTATACATGTATACTCAAAAGTATATCCCATTCATTTGAAAGAGATCTACTTCCAGTTAGTGTGTATGATTGCAGGCTTAGTAATATTTGTCTTTCAGATAGCTATAATTCTAGGTACATTCATTGCTTAATCTGTGGCTTCCATTTTCTATCATCTTCTTTAGAGTGTTGATAGAAATACCTCAAAATATAAATTAAAGCAATGATCCCACAGAGAATGAACTTCAGGGTATGTTCAGGGCAATCTGAACTTATCAAAATGCTGGGAATAGTGTTGTATTAGATGGATTATATGCAAGTGGTTTAAGGGACGCTCAGACATTTGGGACACCATAATCCTTGTGGTCTGCTCTTTGACCCCTTTATAGCATGAGTAAATGTATTTCAAAAAGCTGTACTTCAGATCAGTGAGAAGCAAAAGCCTCTTGGGGGAAAAGGCAGAGGAAACGCATCGCTTACACACTAGAGATCAGAATAAATTATAATAATTGATTTTTTTCACTTTCAACTCTGTCAAAACAGTTTTCAGTGCAGATTCACCAGCATTTCCTTAAAAAGTATGCAAAAGATAACTGGGGGGAAAATAAACCCCCTTTCTATTTTATGACACATGGAACATTTACTATATTTGTCAATTATTAAAATAATGGTGTAGTGAAGAGGCAGAACTACTGATTGAGGCAGTTGCAGTATTTTTCATTTGTGGGACTCAGGAAAACAGATTCTTAGAAGTGATCATAAGATGAGATTTTGTTGTAGCAGAGATACTATGCCAGCATTAGTCACAGATGCATCAACACAGACATTGCAAATCAGAGTGTGTAGTGACTTAGATAGATCACCTTAAGATCACTTTAATGCCTTGACTTTTGCAGACAAAATTGCAATTTACTATTTTGTCAGACTGGGAAAGATCTGCAACTCATATTTAGCAAGTTTAATATAGATAACTCTTTCTGCTGCCGCATCAAGGTATTAAAAATATATTGAAATAAGATTTTCAAATATTTTGCCAAATCCATGAATAATATGCTTATCGCTTGTCTCTTCCCCATTGCATGCTTGGACTGAACTCTAAATTATGTTCCTGACTTCTTACAGGCAAGATAGCTAGGGATGATTCACACATAGACAATAATCTGGTGACTCATTACTCACTGACTTGCAGTCAAATGTGTGAAGTGACTCTGCTTAAAACATTTGTAGCTGTACTTTTGGCCTGTGTGATATAGAAGCTCTGTTTAAGATTCTTGACCTATGATAGCTACTTTGCAAATTCAAGTTGTGGATTTTCTGGGTGGGAGGAGACAATTGTCTTGGGTACTGACAAATGTAAAGCAATAGGTATAGAGGAAAGAACAGAGCTTGATAAAGTTACTTTTTTGGACTACAGTATCTGGAACTCCTGACCAACATGGCCATGGCTAGCCTAGCTGAGGAACTCTGAGAGTTATAGTTCAATCAATACCATTTCCAAGCTCTGTAAAATAGGAATTGAATGAAGAGCCTGCACCATCTGACCTGAATCTGAACCTGAGATCATTCACATCCTGGAGTGATGTGTAAGATTGATAATGGACTGAAGGTGGGCTAAATGGAAACTGATTTCAGACAGACATGCTATTGGTCTGTAGGATGTAGACAGATGAAATGTAGTAGGACTAGTGCATTTAGCTCATCATTAATGAGCTAAAAAATCTTCTTGCTGTTGGGTGCCCTCAACTTGTTTCTGACATATGGCAACCCTAAAAAGAACCTATCACAGGGTTTTCGTAGCCAGATTTGTTCAAAGATGTGCCTTTGCTGCCTTCTGTGGCTGAGAGAGTGTGACTTCCCCAAAGTCACCCAGTGGGTTTCCATGGCTGAACAGGGATTTGGTCTGAGCAGGAATTTGAGACTCTCATCTCCAGGGTCATAGCCCAACATTCAAACCACTGCACCACACTGGCTCTAAAAAAATCTAATCCAGGAAGACTTAATGCATTCATAATTAATAAACTAAATTCATGATTAATAAACTAAAAAATATAATTCAATTACATTTATGTTGGAAGAGAGGAAAATTAACTTTTGAAGTTTATACTAAACTACCATTCTGTTCTAAAAGTTTTACTAGGGTGACCATGAAAGGCCATTCACCCTTTTCTCTTAACTTTCTTATGTAATCTGACTCCAGGTGGATCTTTTTTCCCTTTGCGATAAAGATTGAACCATTGGTTATATTTAACATCTTCTAACAATATATTTCTATGTAACCCATTGCAATCTTGGGTAAATGTGCTGTTGATGCTGGTGCTGTTATTGTTGTTGTGTGCTTACAAGTTGTTTCCAATCTATGTCAGCACTAAGGCAACTCTGTCACCGGGTTTTCTTGGCAAGATTTGTTCAGAGGAGGTTTCTCGTGGCCTTCTTTTGAGGTTGACTGTAACTTACTCAGTGGGTTTCTATGGCTGAATGGTGATTCAAAGCCTGTTCTCCCAGAGTCATAGTCAACATTCAAAATACTACATCGCTCTGGCTCTTATGTTGAGCTAAATGTATTGACAGTAAATGGCCACAGGAGACATGATCTATGTGAAGTCATGGGAACATAATGAAACTGAACCAGCAGAACTATGTGAAAGGAGAAGAAGCCACAAATGAGGCCAGCTATTATGTGTTAGATCCAGTTTCAGAGAAATAAAGGTATAAGGGTAGGACCAAACACGCCAGGAGATTTTAGGTTGAAGTTCATATGGCCAGCAACTAAGGCTTTTTCCGCAGAAGACTGTTACAGTGCTATTATTCCACTTTCAACATCCTATGGAATCCTGGGGTTTTCAGTTTAGGGAGCAGCTGGCTGGCCACTCCCTAAACTGCAAACCCCAGGATTCCATAGGATGTTGAAGGTAGAATAATAGCACTGTAACAGTCTTGTGCAGAAATGGCGTAAGGCTTAGGAAAAACATTTCAGCCTTTTAGAATGAAAAAAAACCACTACAAATGTTGTGAAACCACCAAACAATGGTGTCACAGAGAAGGGCGTATGGCCCTGGGAAACCCCAAGGATTTCGCCTCAGGATCTGAGGTCTTCTTTGTTGTTAGCTGCCATCAAATTGAGTTTGATTTATGGTGACCTTATGAATTAGATACCTTCAAGATCCCCAGTCATCAGCTACCCTGCTCAGATCTTGCAAACTCAGGGCCATGGCTACCTTGATTGAGACTATCCCCCTGTTATGTGGTCGTCCTCTTTTCCTAGTGCCTTCTACCTTACCAAGCATCGTTGTCTTTTCTAATGAGTCATGTCTTCTCAAGACATGTCGAAGAACAATGGTCTCAGCTTCATCATCTTGGCTTTCAGGGAGAATTCCAGATTGATTTGTAGTTGGATCCATTTATTTGTTTTTTGGTAGTCCATGATATTCATTCAGTTCCCCACCAGCACATTTCAAATCAGTTGATTCCCTTATCAGTTTTCTTCACTGGTTTCCTACCATTCTATTAAAATATCCCCTATGAATTGCAGGTTTTTATGCTGTTTCTAGGGAGGTGACTTTTGAGCCTATGAAATTCTCCTAGAATCTAAATGAGAATTCTCGTATAGATTTGTTGTCAGACATACTCACCAGAAGGAGTTAAGGTTTCTGAAAGGACGGACGTCACCTCTCACCTTTTTGTGTTGAATCTGTTGAGGAAACAAAACATTGAATACCATGAAATGTATTCACATATAAAAACAGAACTTCTCTGGGTTTATGTTTGTAGCAATATTTTCAGTAACTCTTGCCCACAGATTGTAGAGGACTCCTAACCAACTGAATACAGCTGCAAAATTATCATGCCTTCAAACAAAAACAAACAAAAAGTTGTTGCATTTGTTTAGATAGAGGTTTCATACTTCTCTCATTTAAATTAATATTTCAAATTTACTTGCACTGCAATTCACTTCACCATTTCTATTTCATCTATCATTATACTATGGAGGGACTCTGTTGCAAAGAACAAAAATGTGTGGAAAGTAACATGAAAACAACACTAATATTCAGGTCACTGCTACTATAGCTATTAAGCTACATATATTCAGAGCACCCTTTTTTTTTAACAGTTTCACTGAAATCTATGCACAAATAATAGAGGCTGTATTGTATCCAGTTCCTCACTGTCAATCTTCTTAATAGGAAGAACCTGCATTGTTATTTTCAGTGAAAAACTGACAAGAATTTCTTGATGGAATCTGAAATCTGATGAATGCTGGAGTTGTTTCAAGGGCACCTTTTTGTTAGATGATAAGAAAAATTACTTCTGCCATGGAACTACATTGCAAAGAATATCCTGAAATTTCCTGCTGTTCTTACAAGACGTATTGGAAGCTAATCAACCAGTTTTATTGACATTAAGATAACCATTGGAAAAGCTTGCTGCATCCTACCAGTTGCATAGAGAAACTCTTCTAGGGCTTGAAATCTTGTTTTGAATTATTTCATAAAAGCAACCATAGGTAAGGAATGGCAACTCTCTTCCCCTAGTCTTCCCTCATTTTTAAGGTCTTCTTACTTTGAATTGAAAATCTGAGTTAGCCACATTGTATTGCTTTAGCCAAAGCTCAATAAATTCTTAGATCCCCCAACACAGTTGAATGAGCAAGCTGCTTTAATTAAACAAAATTTTGGGGCTGTTTTATTTCCGGTATCTCATTAAAACTTATGCTGTATATAATTCCTGCTATTAAAATGCCAGCTAAGTTAGACCCTAGATTGTGTTATACTGAGCTGTCTATCATCCTGTTTAGTAAACAAACATACAATTTAAGTTCTGTGGAAATATGGAAAAGATAGTTAAGCACTCCATGACAGAAGTGGTAGCTACTTTTTAGTACTTGGCAAGCAGCATAGCCAGAGAGGAGAGGAGAACATAGGACTATTCTGCAGTCTTATTATTCCAGGTTAGTCTTTAAAGTGGTACAAAACCCTTTGAGGTTTTCACATATGTAAAGTTTATGTATGTTCTCCCCATCCTCCCATCCCATTTTCCAGTTACAGATAATAGTGGGGACATCATCTGCTTGCTATTGAATAGGAATTGCTGAATTCATCTGGCTTTTTAAAATGCTTTAAGCATCTTCAGATTGCAATTCAAATTGCATTTTTAATGAGACTTTTTAAGAGATCTGTACTGGATAGAACGTTAAGCACTTTAAAGATGCATCTAATATTTTCTTGGGTGCATCTTGGATTCTTGGTGTCAATATTCTAAGGAAGAAGCAGAAACCACTTGTTGTGTATGACAGTTGTGTAATGAAAAGATGCACCACATAATTGTACTCAGAATCAAGTATCTGTTTCACCAGACAAAGGGTTGGCCATTATGTAGCAATGTCTTATTTTTCTGCCTCCAACTCTCAGACAAAGCTGTTCCTTGCAGACACCACTCCACTTTACAAGGCAGTGGTATTTCTGTTGCTTAGCAATATATAACTGCAGTTCTTCTTCTTCTGTATTATCCATCCTCATTATGGTTTTCTGAGTGTGGAAAATTACAGCCAGCTTGTGTTCAAACTAATTTTGTTGTTCATGATACTAAGAATAACAAAAAGTCCTATGGCACCTTGAAGACTTAACAAGTTTTGTTTCATAAATGCTTTTGTGGATTGCAGCCCACTTAATCAGGCTTATGCCAAATAAAACTTGTTAATCTTTGAGGTGTCATAAGACTTCTTTTTCTGCAACAGATAAATGTGGCTAACCCTGTTTGAAAATATTTGGAATATTATAGAATTCTAGATATGTGCAGAGTTTGACAGTCTCTGTTTAGTCATTTTGACTTCTAGGGAGAGTTCAGGTTTGAGTTGCTCTTGTGAACCCATTTGTTTGCCTTTTTTTTTTGCCATCCAGGATATCCGTAGAACTCTCCGCCAGTACCACATTTCACATGAGCTGATTCTCTTTTCAGCTTTCATCACTGTCCATCTTTCAGAACCATATACAGAATGGTTTGCACTTTCCCACATCAACCAAGTGGTGTGGGAAATGGCCCACATAGGTTACCACATTGCCAGCATAACATGGAAGTTACACGAAATATATTTGAGTCCCAGTTCTGATACCTCTAGCTATGGCTCTTAGCAATCAACACAGGATTTTGTTTTGTTTTTGAGAATGTGAGACTACCATAACTAGAGGCAAGTCAAACTGTAGGTAGGTACGCTCTATAGATACTGAAGAGTTGTTCCCATTTGTTCACCATCCTTTTTCATACAATGAATGGAATGCTTGCTTATGGTCTTCTAGTCAGGAATTGTGTGAGATAGTCCTAAAGTTATTAAAGCCATCCCATCCTACCCTTCCTCTTGAATCACGCATTTGAGGCATCTTTATGTAAGCCAGCTGCAATGCTGCTCTTAGCTACCCATGCAAATCAGGCCAGGTTCAATTTTTATTTAAATTAACTCATCAATATAAAACCTTTTAAGATGGTCATATAATCCATCATTTAAATAAGCAAAATTTAATGTGCTCAGAGAAGGCAAAACAGAGTATAAAGCATGAACACACAATTAAATGATACTTGAAGAAAACTAAAAACTCGAATCCATGAACTGTGAAACATCAAATAATATCCACAATGTTACCTAAGTTCAAGAGGTAAAATATATCAAGTCCATTATGCTCTTCAAGGGTTACTATATTCTACTAAGGTTGTCAACCACTGCAAACTGTTGTAATGCACAAAGCAAGAGCTCCTTTACAAAATGCACTTATAGCCTGCCTGTTTCTGGTCTCACGGATCTCACATATCTATTGTTGGTAGATGCCTTCAGGTCAACTCAAATTTATGGCAACCCTAGGCTTTCCTCTTAGAGTGAGAGAGTATGACTTGCCCAAGGTTACCCAGTGGGTTTCCACGGGTGATCAGGAATTTGAACCCTGGTCTCCCCGAGTCTTAGTATAAGACTCAAAACACTAAACCATGATGGTGTGCACTCTGTGTCTCTGCCTTATATATCAAGTGGGATTTAGTGTGTAGCAGGCAACAAAGTCACTCTGCCAGATCTATTGTCTCAGTCAAGGTGCACCTCAGTTTTAAGTAACTTGTATCTAAAATCCTGAGAGCCAGCATCATGTAGTGGTTTGAGTGCTTGACTACAGTCCTAGAGACCAGGGTTTGATTTGCCACCTGGCCATGGAACCCCACTGGGTGACCTTGAATGTATTATGCACTCTCAGCCCCCAGAAACCCCATGATAGGTTCACCTTAGGGTCTCCATGAGTAGGAAATGACTTGAAGGCACACAGCAGCCTCTACAATCCCCTACATGTCACTTCCAAAATCCAAAGTGAAAACCTGGCTCCTGGTGTTTCTCAGAGCCAATACTGGAAGATTCTGCCTTCCCAGATTTTTGTGGGTATTATATCTTTGACACTGGAAAGAATTTTCAAGTATCAATATTTTTTTGGTTCCCAACATATTACACCCATTCTGTGCCAGTTACAATGGCTGCTTCTTCTAGCTTATTTCTAGCTCTAACTAAAAGTACAGTTATCGCTCCACATTCACTAGGATTAGGGGCATAGGACCCCTGTGAAAGTGAAAAAATGTGAATAACTCTAGGCCCTCTCAAACCATATTTAACACACAAAAAAGTATGATCTCCATATTCAACCCACCATGGATTCCTTTGAGGCATCAGGGATCCTTCATAAGACAAAAGTGGGTGGCTGGTGGGGCTTACTGCCACCTCCACTGCTGCCCCACACCATTTTTAATAGGGGCTTACAAGCCTCGTTCGCAGTTTCTCAGTCTCACGAGGCTTGCAGTCCCAATTAAAAATGGGATGGGGAGACAGCAGAGGTGACAGCAAATAATCCACGAATAATCAGATCTGCATAAGTGAAACCCAAAAATGTGGAGGGCTGACTGTACTAATTTTAGCCTTTAAAGGTGAAGGATCATCTGTACCAGGGGCCATAATGGTCACTCCCAGAGTCCTTTTTTTTTTCTGGGGAAAAAAATAGACTTTTACCTCTGGAAGCCTCCAAGAGCATGATTCTTGGCTAAAGATTTGGTGACTTTTGGAGTTTGTGTGCTTTGTTTTAGACTGCAAACCAATTATGGCCTGAAACAGCACTCTGTATGTGTGTGCGTGTGTGTGTGAGAGAGAGAGAGAGAGAGACTGACTGGCTCCTGGACACTCTGTGATCGCCCCGCTCTGATGGACACTCATGTGTACCTGCCCAATTTCTAAGATTAACATCACAAGTTTATTCTTTAGTGACAGCTGTTATGTTTGTGAGTACTAGGAAAGGGTTTTTTTTTCCCCCTATGATGACCATTCACCAGGGAGATAAACATGGCCCACTCATTCCTAGCTTTTTGAAAGTCCTAAAAGCCTTATTTTATTGCAGTCTGTTCTGAGGAGATTTTATCATACTGCGTTTTAATAATGGCTCTATCTGCTGCTGTCGATTTGCTATTTAATGCTGTTGTTTATCTTTTTGTTACTTTTACGGCTTGTAATATTGTTATATCGTTGTTTTACCAGTTATTTTGTAAGACATTTCAGAAGTACAGATACCTTTAAAAAATAGTATATAAATCAGTTAAATGGGTAAACTCACTGGCCGTTTATTACTTTCCCCCATCTCTGTATCCAAGCAGCCCAAAATCAGGAGACCATTTTGGAGTCTATATCTCTCCTTATCCCCAGTACATTCTGCTAGTCCAGTTTCCGTGTGAGAACAGAACTCCATGCCAGAGGATTAGAAGCATGCAGTTTATATATATAATTCAAGTAACAGGGGGGAAAGTTACATTTTCATCATCTTCTCCTTGTGGTTCTTTTCTTCCAGCAATAACAAAATGAGATAAATAGCTAGCAGCATTTCATTTACTGGAGATGTCGCAAAATACATCCTCATCCATGTGCCAGTGTTTAATATTATGAGGTGTTGTTCATATCCAAGGGCAAGAATCTTTTCAAACTATGTATTTTAAATTACTTTTATATACTGTAAGACTGTCTGTCTACAAAACTAGACAGCTTATCAGATTTCTTAAAAAACCTCTGATATGAAACATAAGAACATTATTCAGTGTAGGTCAGGAATGGGCAACTGCTGGGGGTCTCCTGTGGGGACATGTAGGGCCACCTCTTTCCTCCATAGTACCTCCACTCCCAGTGCTTTTTGGATTTTACATTTATTTCCAAATGCCCCCAAAAGACCTCTAGGGGACAATTCTGTCATGTTTCAAGGCTGTTTCATCACCAAGAGAAGCATTACTATGGGAAAAAGGAGGGGGGAAAGTTCTTAATTTTTTAGAAATTGTGTCCCAAACTTGAAATAGCTGTGGGGAGGAACTTGATAAAATCCCCCCTCCCATGCCTTCTAGAGGTATGGGGGCATTTTTAGTAAAGACAGTTGTCCTCAATTCAGTTGTATCCACCCTGATCCATCAAATAACTGAATAGTGTTGTTGACCTGCAGTTTGCAGCACTGTGTTTACATTCATGTTTACATGAATCCCGATTCACTGGGGCCATAAGCACCCATATTGACCTCACTAAAGGCCTCCAGGAGCCAAATATGAAGTAACAGTTACACATATATGTTACAGTCCAACGTCAGCTCAGCACAGTTCAAAAACTATAGTTACTAATCCTGAGGAATGCTAAATGATGCATTTCATTTAAAGAAGCTCCATGTGAATGCACCCCTGAATATCTAGGCAACAACAAGAAATGTATAGCTCTAGAAAATAGATTTAAGAATCTAACTATAGGAAACTGATTGAGCAGATTCTTAAACTCTCATGCTTTCAGGGTTTAAAATATATTTATTTTGTTCTCACAGTAACTGTGTTATTCATTTGACTGGAAGTCAAATGCATTCCCTTTCTATTATATCCACTCAGCAGTGGGATTCTGATGCACGGTTTCATTCCTAATATGGTAACGTAGAAGATTTTGTCTCCACTCCAGAGCTTAGTTTCCAGTGTGTGGAATGCTATGAAAAGGAAAGCAGAGTCAATGCAGTAATGACAGAAGACATACACTTTTATTATAATAAGGAACTGGGAAAAGATTCTGTTAACCTGAATGTTTTTAAGTATACTACCGCTGTAAAGTCTTTATTATTTTTACATTTACCATATTATCCTTAACTTTCTCTGTCAAAATATGTTTTCTATTATTCTGTTACTGCATTAAACAAGAATTCTGAATTACTTCAAAAATCAGTCATTTAGAATTGTAAGTTTCTTTTCTTTATTCTTTTTCATCTTGATTACATACTTGAAGTTACCTTCCATAGAAAAGAAGTAGCAAGTTACAAACTTCATGGCTGGGAAGATTTTAATAAACTGCTGCTTTCTACAGTTCTGCACTCTTTTACTGTTTTGCAGCACAAGATAAAATCAGTTATCTGTGATCCACTTTTTTTGTAGCAGTTCTTTACATTTGTCTTTGCATTCTCACACGATACAGAAACATGGCTGTGAGTAGACATAAAGATGCAGTCACACAAACTGATGCTTAAATAGGATGAAAAGTGTATTTGATTTACTTTAGAATCGTTTTAGAGAACACGGTCAACTGCTTGCATGATTAATTTGTTCACCCAAGAAAGATGATCCTGAAAAAGACTCAGTTTAGCTTCAGTTTGTCAGCTGTACATCCTCAGCTAGTGAGTTTAGTCACTTCACTATGAAACTGGGCCTTGTGCCTAGTCTCTTAAGTGGAGGTTGGGATATCACAGAATAAACAGATTGAGAATTGTCTTGTAACTTAAATGGAGATGAGCCTTCAATCATTTTAAAGAAAATACAACACTGATTTGCCTGATGGATCTAGCCTCTTCTTAGCACTACAACCTCTTTTTATTTGACTATACAATAGAGGCTAGTTTTCTGAAATTCAGTTTAGATCAGAAATGAGCATAGTGCAGCCCATGGGTCACATGTACCCATTAGGAGCATTCTGTGGCCTCTTAGGCTTGTTTGACTTCCTCAAATCCCCACATGCCACCTCATTTTTCTGGGCATTTTTTTTAAAGTGAAAGAACACCTCACCAAAAGGTAAATTATTACTCCTGGAACCCCCATGAACAACAGTCTACATTAAAGCAGCCCCATATTCCCCTCAGAACTGAAAAAGGCTCTGGCAGAACCAGAAGTACAAACTAGAAGTGACTTCCAGTTTAATTTCCAGACAAAAATCAGCTGCGGGAATGAAAATCAGCACCTAAAATCACTGGAGTTACCCACTAATAATCTACATTGAGCATTTGTTTTTTTCAGCGTTTGACATTTTGATTTTCTCATTAGTATCTAGAGGCTAAACTCTATTAAAGATGACAAAGAAAGAAAAATATGGTAGCATTTAAAATGGTGTGACTCCATTATATGGCATTCTGCCATACCATTTATTGTTTCCCTTAAATAACCAACTGACATGACAAATCTCTTTGCATGTATCTGGTTATTTTATGAATTAAGGTAGTCTTATCTTATATACATTTATTCAACTTTTCTTATCCTCCCTGCATTCACAGTTATGACATTTCAAAGGATGTTTGAACCCATACATGTTTTATGAGCTGTTTTTTTTTTACTTTTGCTTTTTCATAGCAGATGGTTCTTAGACTTGGCTATGTCAAGATCTTGTCTGTACTGAGTAGCAAACATAAATATGTGGAACTCTTCAAATTTAATCAAGATAGTCAGTGAACCACAAGATCTGTCTGCTTACCCACTTTTTTTGCCGAGTTGGATATCTGCTGTTCAAATTGTAGCAGGTATCTGTGCTGAAAACGATCATGTATCTTCGTGCTTCTTGATGCCTTGTGTCACGTTTCAACGCATCTTCAGTGAAAGTGATATACAGCAAGTGGCAAAACTATTCTGTGCCAATCCAGTATCCATTTGTATCACTGCATGCCTGGAAGAATTTGAGACATCCTAACATTCATGACAACATATAAGCTACTGAACACATTACTGTGCTTCCGCCTTTTGTCTTTTCTTTCTTGTCCTACAAAAAACACTGTACAATTATAGATATTCCTATGCAAAATTAGGCTCCGCTGTGTACTGTGGAAATGATTTCTAGGCAAATAGGCATAAGCTCACAGCTTAATTACTTGTTCAACTCTTGTTACTGATATAGTGTTCTTTCCTTCCATATGCCCCAAATACAAGTCCCAAAATACTCACTCTGTGACAGTGCTGAGACAAGAAACATATCAGCACTTCTCTGTGAATTCTAAGCACACTGGAGTGCTGTGGAATAATGGATTTTGATATACCCAGCTGCCTAGCAAATGTCAAGGGCTGTTTGTACCTTTTTAAGGTCATCAATAAAAGCTGTCCTGTTCACAGAATTGTATAGCATTTACAGGCTCCAGCTTTTCAGATAGATCAATGAGGTGCTTCTTTTTAGAAAAAAAAAATCTGTTCAAAAGCTATAAAACACATTAGAAGTATGCTTGAGCAATTTAAATTAGTTGTGTTTTTGTGCAGTTCCCATCGTGATGTGTCTTAGCTTACTTGTACCAGTGGTAATTAATTCCATCTAGAAGAAAAAGAAATCTAAATGCTCAAGCATTTGACCTTTTTATTTAAAAAAAAAAACAGTGAGAAAAGGATCAAAGTAAGCAATTCTAAAGCAGGTCAGGAAGACCTTTAGCCGTTTCAGATATTGATGACCTACAATCTGCATCATATTTCATTATTGGTCAGTTACTGGTCTTAATCTGATCTCCTGTTGAAATTAGCAAAATTTCAGGACTCCAAAATACTTCACATGAAAAGCTTTAACAAAGAAGCAATGGGTTCCTGATGAAAATGCTTCACAAGTGATTACAGAAAGGTGATAATAAAGGTTTACTGAATGAGCAATGAGCCTCTTCAAGCTCCTACTCTTATCAGAAAATACAAACACTAAAGTGAAAAAAAAAGTCCCTTAACCCCATGCTAATACTTTGCTCATTTTCAAAGCAGAGAGGGGAGATCAGAATTTATTTGAGATTGTAAAGGTGATACATGTCAGTCCAAGAGCTTCGTCGACATAAATCAAACAAGTAAACAGTGTAATCTGTGGCATACTCTTAATGTGAAATATGGCCATGCCTTTCTTAAAAATAAACAACAAAAATTGGTCTGTCTCTGAGCTGAGTGAAACTCTGAGTGAGTTTCCTTGATGATCTTGTTGCTAGAGAGGCTGCAGGGAGAAATTATGTGACTATATTATATAGACCTTTTTATGGAAAACTGCCTTTGATTTGAAGCCTTTGGCTTTTTCTGTCATTGATTTGATACTTTTAGCTTAATCAATTGTCCGCACTGTCAGACATCAAAGAGCTGTATGTTTACTGAAGCTTAAAAACCTTGTCAATAAAACAATAACCCTGTCAATACCAAAATGGTTATGGGAATTTAAATAAGCCTATAGATGGTTTGTTCTTTAAAATTGTGATCTGTGTGACTTTGACGTTATATATAAAGAATCTTTAGCACTCCATCTGAATTTCGAATATTTAAACATGGCTTTATACTTGTCAAAACATTTTTAGCTGGAGATTATCTCAGTGATACTTGGTATCTCTTAGGCTGCAGTCCTGGATCTATTTAACTGGGATGAGCTCCATTGTACTCAGAGGTACTTGTTTTGACCAGGTGCATATAGGACTGCACTCTTACAGTCTGTAACCATTTTCAGACACTTTATGTTAACAATTTAGCAGAGGTTGACACTCAGGGCCCTCCAGATATGGTTGAATTGTAGCTGCCAATCATCATAAACCATTCTTTTTCTTTACTAGGACTGATAAGAAAGGTAGTCCAGCAACATTTGGAGGGACTTAAGGACCACCCATGATATTAAAGCATAATGGTATCCAAGAAAATTAAAGCAACTTATTCAAATCTAGGGTGGTTATGTTGTCATTCATTACTGTTGCTGAGAATGGCCAATATGCTTACCTTGCATGTACTTAAACCTTAATGTAATAGTCACTGGCAACTTTGTTTGCTTGCATTTAATTTCTTTCTGACTTCACTGTTTACACTTTCTCCATTTATATCCATAAAAGCTTATGTCATAACACATTTGTTGGTTTTCAAAGAGCCACAAAACTGGTTACAGTGCCCTTGTTCCTCAAGAGCAACCTTTTTTCCAGTTGGCCAGAGATTTGCAGCAGATGTTGGCATTTAGATAGGAGCAGCTAGATCTATAATATTGTCTTCAATTTTATCAGAGAATCTGTGCTACCAGCCAAATAAGGTATATAAATTGTAGCATTGCATAGGCCTTCAAAGATACTAACACAGATTTTTTGGTGAGCACTAAATTTATGTATCTGTTGTACTGGGCTCCCGTCTGATCCCTTCTCCATTTCCTTCACTGAACCCATTGCTAGCCATGGCAATTCCCTATATTGTAGGAATAGCAGTGAAAGTATGTGTAGGAGATGCTACGGAATTATACCACCCCAACAATTCAGATGAAAACCAGGACATGTGTGGCCAAGCAACATCACAGTGTAGTCAAGATGGCAAGAGTTATTAATGAGGAAGAAGACACATGCAAGGAGAGGCTCTAACAGCTAGCTTTTGCCCAAGTCTACTGGGAAGGGCAGGATTCCACCCTCTCCTCTCCAGTCCCTTCTACTGAGTCAGTTGCGTGCCAACTACTTTTGCCCTTTTGAATTCAGGTTCCAGCAACTGAAGTAAGCTGAGGGCAAAGGAGGAAAGTAGGAGAACAAGAAAGGAACTGAAGTATTTTAAAAACAGATGACAAAAGATTAATTGGGACTGTCCTTGCCAAATTAGACAGTTGGAAGGTATAGCTCATGAGGAGGTACTTGCCTTGTGATCAGATAGCACCCATGTGGATGACTGTGCCTTATGTGTTAACATTAGGACCATTACTCACTTGCCAATGCAGTGAGTGGTAAATTGTAGATCAGGCTGTTTCGCTAGCTTCCAGTGTCTTCTTAGTGAAGTATTTTTGTGTTCAGATTTCAAGACTGCTTAAATTTGACATTTGAGCTGAATTTGAAATTCTCACAAAACAATTAATCAGCAGATATTTACTAGGCCACAATATTTCCCAATGCCATATGTGTATATACCAAACTGGAGTCAGATGTAGGCACCTGGAATAGGACTAACCTACGTGTTCCTTCTTCCCCATTGCCTTCCAGCTCCTTGAAAATGCTACACAGAAAATCAGGAAGTTATTAGTTTTAGTTGAGTCTTAGAGGAGTTGAGGAGATCACCAAAATCAATGGAAAGCAGATCCTGGATCCAATTAATTGCTTTGAAAATTAATCTGCTCCATCATTCATGTAAGGGAGAGCAATTTCCACCAGTACAATAAAGCTTTCCATCTTCAAGCCCCTGCATCATCTCCCACTGTATTCAGCCCCAGGAGCAGATTTTCTGTGGTTGCAGAGAGAGCAGGAGAAGCTTGAAAGGCCTTTTCCTGGAATATAAACACTGTTCACAGGAGAAAATCTGGGATCTAAGTCACTTTGTCTCTTTAAGAAGCATTTATTTCTGTGGGGCTTTTGGTAACATACATTAATTGACTTTTCTCTCATTTGTTCCCTACAATTACACTATTGGAAAAATTCACACTTCATCATCACATGTATGCTAGAGTTTGAGAAGTGAAATAGTTCTCACCCACCCCTGACTTTTCTTCTTGTCTATCAACTTTCAAGGCATAATTGGCAAGCAACCATGTCAGTTTTGAACAAAGGAAGTCAGTTCCTGGTTGATGAGTGGAGACAGGTTTATTGCTTTACAGTTTAGAATTTTATTATAACCACATTTTCCTAGCTGGTGGGGTGCTTTCCTTTTGCACTATGAGGGCTTTGAAGTGGTGGCACTGGATTAAAAGCATGAGGGTTTCAGTTGCTGCTAGGTTTATTCCAAACTACTTGAAATTAAATTTATTTGCTAAGTGTGAATATTTTTAATGACTAGCTAGATTCAAACAACTCCAAGTATTGCCTTTGCTTTATTTTGCAGTATGTTTGATGAGAGGAGAAAATCCTGCTTTATCCTGATGGATTACTGGAATTTTATACCATTTTTATTATGCTGTGATACATATAAGTAGTGAGATTCTTAAAATGGTAAGAAATAGAAAAAGCCATAGGCCATTATAGGCATTTTCTTCTATATCTTCCATTAATAATATCAGCTGAAAATTCTCCAACAAGTAGATCATTGACACTGTCAGTTTAATATCACTGCTGTCCTTACCAGGGTTTGAGTCTCGTGTCCCATTGTGCTCTCTCTACTGGATACAGTTCAAAAAACAGGATGGAAAGAAGTGCGAAATATCCATCCAGCTCCCAGAGGGGTTTGTTGAAGTCGGTCAGGACTTTTTCAAGTGCAGAGTATGGAATTTTACAATGGGTGGGATTACAAACAAAAACTCACATGGTATTCCAGTGCAATACAACCCTTGCAGGAGAGGAAATACAAGTACTGATATATGTGCTTGCAGTCTCCTACATTACACAGAAAGCAAGAGCAGAGATAACTGTGCTTCCTCTCCAATAATCCTATCAGTGGAAGACATAATATCCTAAACATTCTCTCTTCCACCAGCCACCCAATATATCACATATTCCTTAAAGTCCCTCCCAGTTAGAACAGATGTGTTAAAATCAATGGTAGCTTGGTTAGATAATTCTTACGTAAGTTCCACCGATTCAGTGGGTCTGTTCTGAATGGATGAGACCCAGTGTGGTGTAGTCGTTTGAGCGACGGACTGTGACCCTGGAGACCAGAGTTTGATTCCCTGCTCAGCCATGGAAACCCACTGGGTGACCTTAGGAGCATCACACACTTTCACCTCCCAAAAAACCATGTACTAGGTTTCCCTGAGGGTTGCCATAAATCAGAAAAGACATGTCGGCACATAACAACAACAGCAACTCTGATTGGAACTATAAGAGTCATCCAGTCAGTATTTGTAGTTGCTCTAAGAAAAGGATAAGAATAAGATCTCAGAGGGAGTATTAGAATTAGAAGTGATAATTTTACTGCGATTATAGAAAAGAATATATATCCTAAGCCCCACCTACCTTTTCATAACTTTGATCCCAAGAATGACGTTTCCTAGTCAGTATTTAGAACCAGACATCCAGGCTTCCACTTAGCAAAATGTTCAGAAGGGTCTACAAATTAAACCAGGGCCATTTTCGCACTAGACTGTTATAGCGTTATTATTCCACTTTCAACATCCTATGGAATCCTGGGGTTTGCAGTTTAGGAAGGGGCCAAAGGCCCCTTCCTAAACTGCAAACCCCAGGATTCCATAGGATGTTGAAAGTGGAATAATAGTGCTATAACAGTCTAGTGCGGAAATGGCTCAGGCTGGATCAAGTGAAATAATTTGTACTAAAATTCAGACAGTGGAGTTCCTGTTATTATCAGAGTCTAAAATTACCTAACCACACTACTGATTCCCAAAATTAAGACAAAAATATTATGCCAAGAGCCTTATTTCTTGCCAGAGTATTGCTCACTGTTTATCCTTGAGATGTAATCAGCTGTTATAGGTGTCCCTCTCTGCCTCCACCATGTTCATTTATTTGCAGAAAGCAAAAGGCACAACACTGTGATTCAATAATTGACTGAAGCACAACAGCCTCTCAGAAACTGTGCCTTCCATTGCTGCTTCCCCAGAGAGTTCAGTCTCTCTCCACCCCCAGCCTCGGCACACATGCCCTGCCTCCTTAGCAAGGCTTTCCTTTTGCATAACAGATATTGATTTAGACAACTGGTACATGTGATCACTCTAAACTCATTATAGGTTATTTCCGGGGTCTTAATTATCCCTTCCCACACACAAACACATAGGAGGAAAAAATGTTAAGGCAAATTATCCATGACTTAAAAGCCACAAGCAGCATGCTGAGTCATCCTCTCACAAGGGAGAAGTTTGCAGGCCTCAAAGTCTTCTCTTGAGATCGATGGAGAGAAAATGTTTCCTCTGACACAAGTGAAGGCAGTGAATGTGAAGGGCATACTTCTCCCTGTTGCTGTGTGAAACGCCCTATTGCCAGCAATTCCGCGATCATATTTCTGTCCAATATGTGGCTCTGCAGAAAAGGGAATGCATAGCATCGAACTTGCTGTGAAAACTGTCAGTATCATACCATGAGTGGACATTTCCTAACACAATAAATACATCATGTCTTTGACATTCAGTGGATGTAATCATTTGTTGCCTGTCCATTGTCTGCACTACTGTACAGTTACAGTAGAGAATGGTAGCCAGCAACATTCTCAGAGAACCAGAATAAAACAAACAAAAGCAGCTGAGTGGGTCTTCTGATATCAGCTTCTTCTTAGGATGTCCATCTCAATCCAACAATAAGGCTGTCTCCATTATTAACCAGAGTGAGGCTGGCACTTGAGACACCAGCAGCAGATTCATGAAAACGTTGTTATTTCTATTGTTATTATTGCATTTTGTTTCTGCAGGGATGAAGGGAGGTCTTAAGGGAACTTCTGTAACCTGTGTCAAAAATTATTCAGCTAACTTTAAGTAATTTGAATTGAGTGATTGCAAGTGTACCCTTTTGCTGCTTTGCCCAAGGAGAAAATTATCTTCAGGTGGCTTTGGTCAGTGATCTCCCTTTTTTCTTCTGTCAAAATCTTATGGTTCTCTGAATAGGGATCTGTTGTCTTTCCATTTATTTTTTCTTTCCAGTCACTTCTACTCTGACACAGAGTAGACTGGGCAGGAAGGGATACCCAATTAATAATATAGTCGGAGTTAATAAGCATGACAAATCTGTATTTTTTAAAACTTGCTAATTAAAACAAATGAATGGGTCCAAGAGTAAATCAAGACTGAGATTTCACTATAAGCCAAAATCATTCCACTGAGACTTTCATACTTTAGGGATATCATGCAACAGCATGACTTATTAGAAAAGACAACAATGCTGGCAAAAGGGAAAGGTGGCAGAAAAATAGGAAGCCATGTCACATGGGTGGATTGATTCAGTCGAAAAAGCCACCATGTTGCATTTGCAAGACTGAACAGGGAACATAGATGTCTCTCATTCATAGGGTCCCCATATGTCATAGCTGAATGCAAAAAACAAAAGAAGTTAAGCATCATCACAAATAAGTATGCTTGGGATTAGGTTGTGAGGGCCAAACTACACATGATTTTGTTTGACCACTTCTGCCCCTGAGTGTAAGGTTGTTGCTTTTCCAGGTATTACTGGATAATGTGCAATCTTACTGCAGATCTGTGGTGCCAAATATAATAACCATAGCATTGTTGTGCACTTATCTCCAAAACATATTGCGAAGATATGGAAGACCCATAAATGACTGAAGATCAGTACTCCCCCTCTCATAAAATGAATCTTCCCTAACAGTTGTGTAGGGACAGGGGGGCGATGGGGGTGGTAGTCAGCAATTTTTGAGGCATCCCAGCTTGTAGCCACACCCCTGCATGCTGTGGCCACGCCCATGCACCATCGCCCCTTCCTCTCCCGCCCCCCCCATGCAATCCAAGCCCTGTTGACATTCCCTAAATTTCTGCTCAGCTGCTATACTTTTGTTGTACGCCTTAGTCCAGAGGACTTACAGGCATTTATTCTAGATCCATATTTAGGTCTTGAGAATATATTCAGTTCCAGTAGTAATTCAGTTCCTTTCTAGTCACCTTTTATCACTGCGTTTCCAGTCCTGAATTTTCATTTTCTGATGACAATTTTTTAAAAAAAATAAGTACCTTCGACTTAATTTTCATCTTAAAAACCACTTACCATCAATGTCTCAGCTGCTTAAGGTTTTGTTTTCAAAGAATATTTTAGTCTTACCCTGTTGCATTCAACAGACTCATCTCTTCCCTCTACATTTGATGCTGCTGATAAGTGTGATTTATTTAATGGTGTTGTTGTCTATAAGATACCAGATTTTTCTCTTGTATGTCACATGCACATTTTTCATTATCAACTAGATTAAATGTCCCTTGTCCAAAAGCATCTTGCTATGTGTATTAAAGCTTGCTTTGTAGATGAGTGACTGTGCTCTCAAGAGTGCTGCATTTACGGCCAGTCTGACATTACCTCAACTTTCATTTCAAATGAGACACAAGTCTTTTGTTTGCCTCTAAATAGTGAGCTGACATCTTTGCCTCTGAACTTCAGTAAAACAAAGCATATCACTTGAAAATCCCTGCTGCTTTTAAAGGCTTCTTTATTAGCCGTCCCCTGAGATGTTCTTGCAAAATAAGTAATACACCATATAAATTGTTGTGAATTCTTCTGCTACTGAATTCCGATGTGCTGAATATTAATCACAATAACTCTAAGAAGCCACCATTTTCACTCAGCCCTCCTAGAGAAGGACAGTGCTATGATTCCCAGCCAACCTCTGTGTCTCGTCTCCTCTCAAAGGGAATCAGAAAGGCAGAGCTTGGAAGGCCAATGGGACAGTTTTGAAAAGCGCTTGCCCATGAAAAATTACAGGAGAAAGGTTTCTTCTTGTTTCCCCTTTAAAACCATTTCTGGCATTGCTGATCAGTACAGCACAGATGTTATCTGTGTTTTTCCTTTAGCATATAAACAATACTGTGCCTGTGGCAGAGAAATGTACTAGTTTTATAAGAGGCAGTAGTAGCTCCATTTCGTTCAATGTAGTCAGAGTCATTAGGGAGAGCGAGTCAGCTGCCTCAGACAGCAGATTTTTTATGAAAAGGCCACCAAATACAAACATGTGGAGCTGGTGGAGATGTTTGTCGGACTGTGGTGTGAATTCTTTATTTTATATTATTTTATTTTATTCTTAGATTTGATTTTATCTTATTTATTGTACTTTGATTACCAAACTCACTCTGATTGGGCTTGGATGCTTAATGAGGGTATGGAAGGGCTTCCATGTCAGGTGGCAAACAGTCTTCTGCACCACCCCTGAATTTAGCAGGCCAAGTCAAACATAGTGCATAATTACTTCAGTGTCACCCCTTCCTTCAAAATCTGAGAAACATACTTCCCTTTTTTCACAAAGAAACAAATACCTATATACTTGCTTGTCATGGACCACTGAAACTTGAATGCATTTTTGATTATGGTTCTCATCAAGACATAAGGAAATCAGATTTTTATATCTGTGCACTTTACAGAGAGATCAGATACTGGGACAATCCAGTATTCAGATTCTCTTTAATTTGATTAGTGCATTTATGGATTATCCAAAATATTTATTTCAAAGAAGCGGCCATCTTAGCTGCCTGCAGTATAAAAAAGAGAGGAAGGAAGAGGGAGAACAAAGGAAGGGGAAAAGGGAGGAAAGAAAGAAAGGGGTCCACAGTATTTCTGTAATTCAAGTTCTCAGTTTGCATTGACCATCTGTGTTCACCATGTACACTAAGCTTGTGTCAGGATATCATACAGATATAATTCAACAGTGTCTTTTTAAAAAGTAAGGAAAAATAACCATTCTACTTACTTTTAAGAACAGAGAAATATTGGTTATATTTCAAAATGAGTTACTACTTTTTGCAGCCTTGGAGCTGTGACTGTAATAACTTTTTTAAAGGAACTTTCAAGCTGTGATATATTTGAATGTATCTGCTCCATATCTGCTTCCACTTCAATCAGTAGGGGGCCACTTCTCTCAGCATCCTTTTCTCAGTAATTAGTACAGTCGCTCTTGGTGAGATCCAGATGGAACTGCAGGTACAGACAAGTTATTCAGCATGATACCCACTGAAAATAAGTAGCCAATTATTCATTTCATAGATTATGATAGATTATGTCTTTGGTTTTATAGAAGGACAGCAACATATGTGCTGCAGGTCACACGGAAACAATGAAGGATATTGTTTGGTGACTGTGGAGCAAAATACTTCTATATTTTGCCCCAAACATTGAGGTTGCCCCACTGTGTCCTCAGAAAATCTTGTAAAGGCCTAAATCCATGGAATTAAGTGCTGAAGGATAAGCCAGTATTTATGGAAGTCCTACTAATTTAATGGACATACTCTAGTTGGGACCCAGCAATTAGATTTAGTCCAGGTTCATGCAGTGAGTTTGATGGCAATTTAATTACAAGTCTTACCTAATCGAGGTTCAGCGCTCCAACCATAACTCCATCATAGCTCCCAAATACGATGACCCTGAGTTCCACAACTGAGCATGAATGACCATAAAAAGTAAAAAATAAGAAATGTAATGTGCTGTGGGAAATGGCTTCATGAATTATTTTTGAAAAGAAACTACTAATAGACCAAAAAAAAAATCTTTAGGTAACTACACTTTCTTTTTAACAGCCTTTTTCCTGATGGTTGTCAGGCTTATTTTTAGTACCTTTAAAAGAGATGTGACCATCTCATATTAGAGAGGCAGAAAAGGAAACAACAATCTAGCTCCTGGCTTCTCCAGTTTGAACTGAATGCATTTAAATACATCACACCTTCAGCCTTTTAAAATCAGTGAAGCAAAGCAATGGTTGGTACTCAGGTCAAAGGGAAAAAAATCTCCTTCTCTGAGAAAAAGCTATATGAGTTTTTAAATCTTCACATTCTACCTCCTAATTATAGCCTGATGCATTTATTCTCTGGCAGACTGAGTGATCATCCAAAAACATAGGGAGTTGAGATTAGAAGGCATTCCGCTGATTTCTCTCACCCACCAGTGTTCTTTTCCCCCTCAGGGTTGTTTTTTTGCATTAGTCTTTTCAAAGAAATGCACTTTAAATCAAAGGTGCTGGATGTCTGTTAACTGATTAAAACAGAACCTATTAATTCTTTAAAATTGTAGTTTAATGTTTAAGGGTTCAACTGAACAGGGACTCTAATTTATGCAAGCATTCAGCCATCATGGGTAGCGTTAAAAGAGAGGAGAAGGATGTGGACATGCATGTGTAACCTCAGCATCTCCACATGCCTGGCTGTGGGTTCAGAGAATAAACTTGACTAGGGCTCTATAAACATGTTTGCCTGAGTGTGATTACAGTGCTCCTTTGATTGGAATGTAATTACACAGCCTTATTCAGATCTTTATTCCTGACGTATAAAGACCCTAACAACAGGTGAGCATGCCTGAACATTGGAAGACTGGGCTTCCATACATTGGTAGATCAAGTTTACATACTTGTCTGCATACTATACACTGGTGACCTAGAAGGATATAAGCAGCAAGTGCCAGCTCTGCTAAATTAAGGAACCTAATCCCTAGAGAAAACCCCATACCACCTTGCTAAGTGACTTAATCAAAGAAGACACAAAAACAACAGAATGTCATCTTAGAGGATCTGCCCTGCTGAATTAGATGTGGATCAGGTCAAAAGTGTAGTTAGTCAATCATTCTTGTTTCACCCCAGTGGCTAGATGGAATGACTCTAGCAATTTATCTGCCATGGTATGGTGAAGATAATCATTCCTTTTTTGCTTGTATCTAACCAGAATTATGTGGTTCTATTTATAGCCATGTTAGTGGTCATGATTATTTACTATCCTCCATAATGTCTTTTCTAATTCAGAAATGGGAATCAGGTGGCCCTTAGTTGTTCATGGACTACAGATCCTAGTAGCTCTTGCTACTATGGCCAATGCAGAGGAGTGCTGGATTGTCATTCAGGTGCCATCTGCAGGGCTCCATGATTCCCACTGTCAGTTTTAATCTTTTCTGAAAGCAATATAAACTAATGGCCATCATTGCCTCTTGTGCTGAGCCAAGTGGCTTTGTTTTGATAGGTTTTCCAGTAGCATAGATGAAAGGCAAGGGAGATGTGTTCATTTGTGCCAGCCATATACTCTGATGTTGTCAGCAGACATCTCTGAGCCCATCTTCAGATGGAACAGTAAAGAGAAGAGGTGTAACCTTCTCTGCTTCCAAGTTAATTCTTCCCTGGAGCCTTGCAAGCAGGAAAGCAAACATGAATAGGGGAGAGCACATTATTCATGCTTAAAGATCTGGAAAGACAGCTTTTGCCCTGTACTTTTTCTGTCAAGCAGTGACACTTCAGCTATCTATGTACAGACTGATATTTCAGAGCACAGGCAATTTTATAGTAAGGCCTCCTCTCACATTTTCCTTAGTACAGTACCATGATTTAGCATAGCTGCATTATCTGAACAGTTACCTTTCAACCATATCTGATCTACATCTTGTGCAAATATGGATTTTGTTAACAATGCATGTCCAGCTAGCTAGGAAGAACAGATTGTGTGTCTTCTGGCTCCTTTTGTCTCAAGGATTATCCTTACCAGAGAACACTTTGCAATAGATGATGTTCCAACTTCCTTACAACCTTGCTTTTCTTTTTATTGCTCAGATCCCTATGTGAAGATTCATCTGATGCAGAATGGAAAACGACTGAAGAAGAAGAAGACAACAATTAAGAAGAACACTCTGAACCCCTATTACAATGAATCTTTCAGCTTTGAAGTACCGTTTGAGCAGATCCAGGTAATGTCAAACATCAATTGCTTATTTGGCCTTGGAATTCTGTTCCACATATAATTATCTTGCTAATTATCAGGTGTCCATACCTTCATTATCACCTATGTGCCAATCCTTCATCGCTTGAAAGGATTGTGACTGCTTCAAGAGAATAATGATAAAATATACAATACTTAGGAACTGCTGGTTTATTGTCAAAAAGTCAGCAGCATACATTATAATAATATTCAGTACAAACATATTCTGAACAGAAAACAGTGATAAGCAAACAGATTTATTGACTATCATAATATAGTCAAGAAGGATTCAGTCTTACTTTTCCCCATTTATCATAGTACAGATCTCGTCAGATAGATTTTCTCCTCACATCAATGCTGACTAAAGATGGGGTCATAATAATATGCAAAGCTCCTCTGTCAGTCGGTATAGCCTGATCCAGTTTTATAAGATACACGAATATGAGAATAAATAACCTAGTTTATTGGTGTGGAAAGACTATGGTTTCATATTTCAGTTTTAACAATAAATGCAGGGATAAGGTACATTCTTATCTTCAAGACAGAATGCCGGTATTCAGGCAATGTTAAAGCAGCACCCAAGCAGATATATCAACTCATATTTAATGTACTTTTTTATACAAATATAAATCACAGATTCAAAACTATGTGCTAAGAAACAAGCCATAAGATCGGCAACACCAGTACATAAACACTGGAGAACAAAGATACTGTGTTACAGTAGCATTGTTGCTAAACTGACACAATATAAACAAGACCGTTTCAAGTTTTTCAGTACCTGGTTTACTAAGAAGTTTGAACAGAAGTGTAGATCAAGTTGTAGAGTTAACTTTAGAATGACACCGATAAGAGTCTGGGAAAGACTCATGGAAGAGAAGGAAACTGCAGTAGAGTTGGACTTGTGCATTATGGAGAAACATAGAAAGATATGAGCAATATCTTAGCTTTACACTGATCTTAAAACTGCCTGCATCTTTTTAAACTTATCACTACTATTCTTGAGGGCCAAGAAGACAATGCACCTTGAAATTAAGGTTGGAGGCCAGAATTGGGTATCAACTTATACTTAAATCAGCACCTAACTAGGTAACTTCTAGTCCAGCCAACTCCCCCCAACCAGAGAGAAATGTTATTCAATCATGCTCCTATCATTGGCAGAATAGACCACTTTTCATCATGTAGTTGATGCCTAGTAAGGTAGCTTGGGGTATGAATTATAATCATGGCTATAGTGTCAAAATCATGACTAAGTAGTTTTTGTGAATACAAAACAGTTACAGTTAGGTAACTGTTTCATATTCATGAATGCTGTTCAGTCACAATTTTGGCACTATTGCCATGGTCGTAACTCACTCACTCAACCTACTTGGGCATCAGCTGCATGGGGAGAAGGAGGTCCATTCTGATGATGATGGAAGGATGGTTGAATGGCATTTCTGCCAGTTTGTTTTGGGGAGGGAGGAGGGTAAGTCTAGGAAAAATTACTTGAGTACTCAGTTAAGTATAACCTGATACAGGATTCTGGCCAGGAGGTTTGGTAATCTGACAGAGGTTGTAGGGCAAGGCATTCCTCCAGAACAAGGGAAGCACCTTTATGAGTGGAGCTCACAAATAATTTATTTTCCTGCTCAGTCTCCTGCAGCACAATCTGTGCCATGCAACATAGTCCCCCATGTCATTGAGGAAACCTCTTGGGGTTCCTGATAAAATCTAATGCAGCTTGAACCCTTGGAGAAATTCCCAGTTGAAGAACTCTGGGACATACAGTTCAACAAGGTTGTGTCAAGTTTTCAATAATAAGCCATGATACAAATTTGCACTTATTCTCACACACTCAACACCCCCAACAGCCAAACGACCAGGTATAGTTTTGGATATAGGAAGCACACAAATGAATGGATGTTCAAATATCTGATATGGTCTACAACTTCTCAGAAAATCTTTTTTATAGCAATAGCAATATATAGCATTTATTTCTATAACGCTTATCAACTGAGTGTTATCTAAGCAGTTTACAATGTGTCTTAGCTAATTGCCCCCAACAAGCTGGGTACTCATTTTACCGACCTGCGGAAGGATGGAAGGCTGAGTCAGCCTTGGAGCCTGGCAGGATCGAACTCACAACCTTGTGGTTGCAGTACTAGCATTTAACCACTGCGCCACCAGGGCTCCTTTTTTTTTCTTATATCTTTATATCTTTAAAGACTGTATACATTTAATATCTAAGGAAGGCTTTTATAAATTTGTTCTCCATAGTGGTGGTTTAACTTCTGCTGGTGTTTTTTCTCTATTTGAAATTTGCTGATTAGTCATCTTATGTTTGTTTACCATTCTTTTATTTACCATTCTTTTACTTGAGAGTAGTATATAATTTCTGGAACATGCTGAACTCTAACATGTACATCAATGGTGATGACTGATGATAAAAATGATGATGTGCCAGTTCAGGATGTTGTGTCCGACATCTCAGATTCATCACTCTTTTACCTTAGACATCTTCAGTACTCTACAGAGCTCTTGTTTTCCCACAGACCTTTTCTTCAGTATCCATGAAGTTCTATGTGGAGTTTTTTGCGGGGTGGTGGTGGCAGACAACAGGGTATGCACAACCACGTCGGCCAATCCAGTTGTGTGCAGCTGATCTTATTCCTTGGTTTGTTCTCTCTTGCCCTGTTTTAGAAAGTGCAAGTTGTTGTGACTGTTTTGGACTATGACAAGATTGGCAAGAACGATGCCATTGGCAAAGTGTTTGTGGGCTACAACAGCACTGGCGCGGAGCTGCGACATTGGTCAGACATGTTGGCCAACCCAAGGCGACCCATTGCACAGTGGCACACCTTACAGCCAGAGGAAGAGGTAGACGCCATGCTGGCAGTCAAGAAGTAAAAAAGAAAATGAAATGAGAAAAGAAGCCTTTCTGCATTTGCCCATATAGTGCTCTTTAGCCAGTATCTGTAAATACCTCAGTAATATGGGTCCTTTTATTTCCAGCCATGCATCCCTAAACACAGATCAGTGGTACTTTGAATCTTGTTTTAATTTGCACAACTTTAAATGTAGAAAGCCCTATAAGGCCCTCCATCTCGCCACTGCCCTCAGATCTACTTCTTCTTTTAAGCAATATGTGTAGATAGAGCATGACAGAAATTATTTATTGTATCACACAGTTGTACATACCAGTATGCTAAAAATTTATTTCTAGTCCGTTTCTTTGTATGTTGTAAGCGTTTCCTAATCTGTGTATATCTAGATGTTTTTAATAAGATGTTATATTTTAAATTATGTAAATTGACTGAGATATAGGAGAGCTGATAATATATTATAGGGTAATTATTGTATCGTCTGCATTCCAGAAAAAAAAATTCCAACTTGTAAGGCACTAGTAGTGTTACACTGACATCTTAAAGGACAACTTAAATCTGAGCTTTCAACTGAACCATTACAATACCAATATATGCTCACACGGCACTCCTTTAAGGGGTGAAACCCATCGGTAGTCTTTTCTCATGGGCAACTTAGCATGATCTGAGCAGCTGCACAGCTGACCTCAAGGAAACGTAGCCAGAAGCTGGTATATTGTGTTTTTTTCCCTATGTGTGTGTGTGTGCGTGTATGTGTATATATATATATTTAAAAAGCAAACTGAAATCATGGCTTTACACTTAGAAACTGAAGGCACAATTCCTTGGGGGTGGGAGAGAGGGAGCATAACAGCAACATATAAATTGGGAGGGGGCATTTAATAATAAAGTTTGGGATGCTATAGTAGCAAACCCCTGAACAAAATCATATCTGAAAACCAGTAGCTCTCCGTTATCACCTTTATACAAAATTTACATACTGTGAATCCCATTCGTGATCTCACATTCTCGAATTCTAATGAGTTTGCACATTAGACTTTGTAACAAAATATTTTATTATACTAAGCCAGATGAGAAGGAATGCAGAAATATTTTTTAAAACAAAAATCACAGCCGTGTGTGTTTATTATACAAAAGTAGTTTCATGGTGACGAGACAGTATTGTAAAATCCCATCAAAAGAGGACAAAAAAAAAATTAGCCATATTTCTGAATGCACTTCAAAGCAAGCCAAAAGATAACAGCTAGTGACCTTTTATATACTATTTATACTTAATAAGTTTTAATTTGTCCTTTAAAAAAAGTGAAACAAAACAAAGAACAAGTTCTAGCAAACTAAAGCAACCTCTTATGTACACTAGATGCTCGTTTCAGGAGGAGTTTTTAAATGTTTTCAATGTTACTATGTAGTAAATGGCACTATTATGAAGCTATTAGTCATTCCATAAGCGTCTTAAAAGACTGCTGTGTGTATCACTGTGACTGCCGTGTGTGCTTAGAAACCGTAGTTTTCTCAGTGGATAGCAATCAATTTATTCCGTAGTGATATTGTAAAAAATACTGCCATTCCCTTCTACTGCACTGCCGAAGGAGTGCATAGCACAAGCAGTTCTCATACTATGGACCAATTCAGAACTGGAAAGCTATGCATAGGACAAGGGCATCATATAGAATGGATAGACCACACAGCATTTTGTCAACACTGTGCAATATTTCACATCACCCCATTTTGATAGGAAATGCTTGTTCTATGGATGAAGCAGCCCATCATTTAATACTACATAAATTTACTGTGTCATACATGGGCATTCCTTTTTCAGCTCAGTTCTCTTTCTTGGAAACTCCATTTATTTATTTGGTTATTTATTTATTTATCTATTTATTTACTTGTTTTCTTATTTATTTACTCACTCATTCACTCATTTCCTTGAGAGACTGTGAATATATTGTAATACGCTGGAAGTACTGGTTATGTTTTCAGTTTCACCCAACACCAACAATACAGGGAAGTGCATCCCCATTCCACCAAAGCACCCTTCAGCAGACAAAGTGTAATTTCTCTAAGAATGACTTGATGCAAGGTTGTTGTTGCTTTAAACCTAAAAGGCATCACCAACCATTTCCCAGTGATGAATCCCCCTTTTTTCAGAGCTGAGCATCTGCACCTTCACCCCCTAAGAAATAAAGAATTTCACTCACAACCCACAAATGGAACTTGTTGCAACATAATCAGCTTTCTACATAGCATCCCAAAAAGACATGCCGCAACATCTATTGGGTCTTTCTATTTTCTACACTAAACAGCAAAAGCATAATTGAGTCAGATAAGTTGAGAGGTATATAGGCCAAATCCACAAATACCTTCATAACCTTACATTTTTCAAAGGACCAAATCCCACCAAAGAGAAGAGCTAAAGCCAGGCTTGCAGCCTACTGGGAAAGACTTACAGCCTCCAGCATAACTTTCTTTAATTGAACAGCCTAGCAGGGAGAAGGGAAAAAAGACACATCCTGAAATTTACAGGCTCAAGCTGCCAGCATAGATTCATTGTGTTAAGGTGTTCTTAATACATTCTCTTCCTACACTGCCAGACTGAATGTCACCACAGAATTGGTTGGTAATGTACTATGGTTCTCAGCAGAGAGCAGACCTGCTATTTGACCAAGATGACATTTTCATCCTCAAAGAAACCACATGTACCTTTCTGACAAAGCTGTGTAAAAGTATTAGAATTTGATGCTGTAGAAAGATCCTAGTTGCCTTTGTGTATATTTACTGCCTGCTTGAGTGTTTCTGTGTGGGTTTTTCTCTGTATCTTGTAGAAACGTTTGGGGTGTTCTATCCTGCCATATTGCTCGTGGCCCGCGAGCTGACAAATTTAGCTGTATTTTACGTTCAGTTTTGATGAGGTGGTTTATATTTTGTTTCACTTTTGTGTAGTGAATCCCACGGTAGAGTTTTCCAGGTGTCGTTAAAATAAAACATACATACTACACAGATATCCAATAAAAATGTTTTATTTCCTGTTGATGCCTTGAGTGCTTTAAGTTTTCTTTTTCACCTTATTAACTAAAAGCGACACAGGGCTTTGTCAACTGCAATTTATCTTTTGTTGATTTGCCAGGGGAAAGCCTGCAAAAGTGAAGTTGGGACCACAACTCTCCAGTTCCTCCAGCACACTATGCTGCCTCTGGGATTCTAGGAGTTAACAGCCCGAAAGGTCATTTTTCCAAAGTGTGAATGGAAATAAAAGCTACTTGCAGTTCAAAACACTCACTGTCTGCAATGCACACAAGCAGGTCCCAGCATTTGCCCAGTTTGGGGAGGAGTACTCATGTGTTTGTAGTGGAGATACCCATTCTCACACTTATCCAAGTAAGGGCATAAACTGATGGAAGCAGGCTTCTGCACATATCTTCCTCAGAGGGAGAAAAACTGCAGGTGAAAACAGACGCATTACTCAGTTCTCTATCCACTATCCACTATGCACGATACCTGTCAGGCATTTGATGTGAGTGCTGATGAGCTGTTTCTAGAGGGGAAGAGAGGATATATTTTCCTCCTGGTTCTTGCTTTCTTGCCCACAGTTAATCAATGAATTATCTGAGTGGGACTAAGCACACGCTGCCCTTGCTATTCATCCACATGGAGTTGGACATGGGCCACAGAGTATTCCTGACATACCACAACTCATCTGTTCATTTAAAGATATTGATAGTGTCATCCATTCTAGTTCACAATGCTTCAGCTCCACTCTTTCTCTTTGGGGATTTGATGCTGTACCATTCTGATGCTGTCACATAGAGAGCACATTAAATTCTCTCTGTGTTATTATCAGCACAGCATGAAGGGTGGCAAAAGCAGGATAAGTCCCGCTATGTTGCGAATAACCATTAATCCAGGTGTGGGGAGCATGTTGCCCTCTTGAACATGGATACAATTCTCATCAGTCCTAGCCAGCATAGCCAATGGTGAGGGATGAGTGAAGTCTGAGTCTCAAAAGAGGTGGGGGGATCCATCCCCATCTGTACATGAATCCTCTCCAAACGGAAAAGGTAAATGACCAAGATTGCCCTATATCTTCCAAAACTGTTTTAAAAGTGCTGGTCCTTGCATGAATGGCAATGCATAGGTTTTGGTGCTGCACTCATGCAATGTAGTCAGCTTCCATAGAGTTTTAAGATGTCTTATGCATTAAGTGATTGTGCAATAAAAATCTTAGGCTTAAATAATCGTGACTGTTTCCACAAAAAACCAACTAGTCCAATCAATCTTCACATTCAGACTATGCAGTGCAATAACATGTCACTATTGTGTATATGATAATTGCCTTGTTTTGAGAAAGAAGGATAAAATATATTTTAAAATGTAAGAAATAACCAAGTCAGGGTGATAGCTCTAAATTCTGATGCAAGTTAGCTGTTCCGTATACCATTACAGCAGAATGCAAAAGAGTGTGCGTATGCATTATAGAGTTGGGAAGAACATACCCCATTGAAAAATATTAAGATACTCCACTGGAAAACCTGATAATGTGCCATGATTTTTTGCATTTCAGGACTTTTTGCCAAAATGTTGTTTGAGAAAAAAAGGAGGGGTTGCTCAGAAAACAATGTTTTTGAGCAAAAACTGTTTTTGCACAACACTTTTGCTAAAAAAAAACAAGGTGCAAGAGTAATTTTGTAATCTTACCCATCTTTGCTCTTGCGTGTGAGAACGAGCGTGTGAGAACGACACAGATGGAGATTTACATTCCTATTACATACACACATTACCCAGGACAACATTCCTTCCTAGTCATTTATATTTCTTAAGTAGCTGTAATTGGTGGGTTAGACAGGCACAATAACAGGGACCATTCCTAGCCATTTCATTTCCAGTATTTTTGATAAAAGCTATCTGATCATCAATGCATTTTTCTGATATTTTCTTAATTTAGGGAGAGATGTGCAAAATGTTATAAATATTTTACTCAGTAGAATTCACAGTGCAATCCTATACATGTCTACTCACAAGTAACCTCATCTTTTTTTTCCAGGTAAGCTTGTATAGGAACACACTGCTTAATAGAGCAAACACCAGAAGGCTTTGTTTTAACACAGAATCAAAAACAGACTGGAGTATGCCACATATACCACAAGTTCTTTTAAGTAAAAAATATTGGTAAAAATCATATGTTTTTAAAACAAATTGGCATAAGCTTACTTTCCAAATATTACAGTCATATTCTATCTGCTTTTTTGGAAGAACAACAAGCTGCTATATTAGATGCCAGGATCAATTAATTCTTACAACTATATACCAAAGTACAAACTTGACACAAGAATTACTTAATTTTAGACTGTAGGTTCTATTCCTGACATCTCCAGTTCATTTTTACACATTCAGATCCAGAGAGGCATTACATTAAAATCTTAAGCGTACATCATGTTTTATTGAACAGGGAGAAAAGGGGAGGGGAATTGGACTCTAGTGAAATAATTAACGGTCTGAAAAGCTTTTTTGACCCCATGATGGACACATGGATGTGAACACAAATTAATGTATGATTCAAAAGGCCAAGATACAGCGAAGGAAAGAATTTGTTCAGATTGTATTGTGAATGTTTAGAAACATAGCTCAGAAGCCTGGTTGACAGCCAATGTTCCGGGCAGATTAGCACCTCACACTCCAGGTCCATCCCTTCCACACACCCCACTGCAGCCTCCTATATCCCCTCCCCAAACCCTTATCAATGGGTTGTGGAGAATTATTGAACATCATGGGCTTTTCTTCATTGGGCTGCAGTGAAGTGGGGGGAGTTGTCCAAATCATGCCCAGAAATCTTGCCTGGCTTGCACAAGGTTCCCACACAATGAAGGCCACAATATTGTCTAGATACCCACATTGCCTGAAATACTCTGGAGGTACTTTGTGGATTGGGGAGGAAAGAGTGTGGTGTAGGGGTTTGAGTGCTGGACCAAGATTCTGAGAGACTAGGGTTCAAATCTCTCCTAAGCCATGGAAGCCCACTGCGTGACCTTGGACAAGTCACACTTTCTCAGCCTCAGAGGAAGGCAATGGCAAACTCATTCTGAACAAATTTTGCCAAGAAAATCCCACAATAGGTCTGCCTTAGAGAGTCCGTAAGTCAGAAATAACTTGAAGTCACACAGTACAGAGAGAGGGATGGAAATATCTTTTTGCATAGCATCAATTGTAATCTTATCTGTAGCCAGCTGCTGAAGAAATGCACATATAAAGAGGTGTTGTATATGCCAAGGACAGGCAACCTGGTCCCCACCATATGCACCGTACTAGAACTCTTATCAGCCCTACTAACACAGCCAGTGGTCAAAGACGATGGCAACTGTAATCCAAACCTCCAGAGGACACCTATTTCTGACACACAAAGATGAATTGTCTGCACCATATGACAAGGGCTCTCTATAGTGTGAGACAGAGTGATCCTGCAGTCCTTTTAAACGAAAGATGCCACAGAGAGAGAAAAAGAGACAGAAAGACAGAGAATATGAGACCTTCTCTATACCAAGCAGTGAGAGCTTTGATGTTTAAAATTCTCAATACAACAGTGGAAGCTGTGCACATATTGCCCTCTTTTAAAAGCTTTGACTTCGTCTGTCAGCTTTGAAGGGAAGAAGCATCATTTGTGGATTTAGCCTCCCTGCTCAGAGGTCCAACTTGTTAAGTAGAAAAATGCTATGTTGATAAATGCTCTGATTAAAACTTTTTAACAGTTCTGCACACACTAGATTTCCTGTGGTACCTGCACTACACTGAATGAAGACCCACCATTATTCCAGTCTAAAGCCATTTCCACCCTACACTGTTATAGTGCCATTACTCCACTTTCAACATCCTGTGGAATTCTGGGGTTTGTAGCTTACTGAGGCCAAAGGGATCTCTGGCTGAGAATTCTAAATGCCTCTCCCAAAACTGCAAAGGAATACCTGCTGCTAAAAAAGGAGCCTTCTACTAAAAAAGGAGCATCCATACAGAAAGCACATCATTGGTGGAACAGAGAGGCAATTACCTTTATGTATAAAATGTACACCAAAGGCAGAGAACACTATGGCACATGAAATCTGACATGTGCCTTAGCTCCCCATGCACAGTTCAGTGTCCTCCCACTGCCCTGAAGCTGTCAAGCCCCACAAAGGGACCCTTGATATTGTTGCTTACTGGTGGAGAAGGAAGGGAGGGGGAAGATGATTCAGACCATAGGGAAGCAGTTGATCTCAACTTGGTCAAGGGGGCAAGACATGATGAGGCACCCAACTTTTCCTTTCCCCAGGAACTCAGAGCAGCCAGATCTTCATGGTCTGAACTGCTTCTTCTCCCGCTCCTTCCCATTCCCTCTGGTAAGAAGGAGCAGCAGCAGACTTGACAATTGCAGGACACAGGAATTGTTTTTGGCCAGAGCATAGTCCTCTGTGTGCACACACATACATCACTAACAGGATGTTGACCCCAATTTACTTTGGTCTATCAGGACTGATGTTAAAGCTGTGGTTAACAGAGTGAAAACTGGAGAGGACTCCTGTATGTTTAATGGTAGTGTAGAAGAGGAAATTTCAGCAGCTGTTTCTTGTTTCCTGGTTGTATGATAAGCAACCACTGCTGAAATTCCCTCTTCTATACTACCATTAAACGTACAAGAATCCTCTGCAATTTTCAGTCTTATAACCCTAACTTCAAGCATTTTGTTTCTCCCCTTTCCCACGTATGGGAAGGAGGAAATATATTAAAGGAGATGTCTTTGAGAGAGCCAATGGATGCTCTGAAATTTTGCAAAAGAAGGAACAAAGTCTGCTAGCATCCTTATTGAAATCACCCTTATTGTCTGAGGCCATTTCCACATCAGACTTTTATAGTGCTATTATTCCACTTTCAACATCTTATGGAATCCCGGGGTTTGCAGTTTAGGGAGGGGCCTTTGAGGCCTCTCCCTAAACTGCAAACCCCAGCATTCCATAGGTTGTTGAAAGTGGAATAATAGCACAATAGAAGTCTGGTGCAGAAATGGCCTAAGCTATTGCAATTGGTTAGGATCCCCCACCTTTTTTTTTTACAAGGAGTCCTGTGACTCAGCCCTATTTGGAATTAGCATCTTCTGATCCACAGTTCCTGCCTCCACCCCACTGCGCATATACATGGATAATGGTAGAGGACTGGACATTTTCAGAACATCTGAGAGTGTGATTCCATGCTTTCTCAAAATGTGAAAAAATGCATAATGATATTTAAAATATGCTTTCTTGCTGTGGATAATCATTTAGGCTTTACTGCTGTCATAAGGAAAATGCTTCAAATAATTGCTGTTACACTAAGCAGAGAAAGTAGCAAAAATTACCCATTTTATTCAGCTCATTTAACCCCTAATCAACTATCAGAGAGAATGTTCTTCCCAACTGACAACCTCACTTAGCAAGCTAAAAGGAACTGCATTTCTCAAATCACCTTTCACATCAAGATTCACTAATTACCTATAATTTATGTAAAACAGGAAAGAATACTATTTTTCCTGGTATCTGCTGGTTTGCTTATTTATATTTGCATTACTATTTTCACTGTAGGATGTTAGATCAGATTCTTATTTTTTAAAATAAAATCTAAAAATACAGCTTTAAAAATCTAAATAGAATCCACACTGTTTGAATATCATAATGTTCAAGAGAACTAATGTTGATATACTGATATGTCATTTTGATTTTACATTGGTTCAGCTTGTCATTTTGTGTTGGTGCAACAGATGTCAGCAAAAATCCCTTAGCTACAAAAAGAAGCTAGCTAATTCATAAATATGTGCTCTGCTTTTCACTGAAAGTTGGTGTTGTAGCAAAATGGCAGGGTTTATCATTCTCCATGCTGTTACATAACTACCTTAGTTGAGGAACTAAGTAGTATCTCCTTGTCCAACTCCCCCCCAAACCTACTTTACTAGACATCAGCCCAATGGAGAGAAGGGGGTCCATTCTGGGAACTGAGGCATGGGCAGATGATGTTTTGACCCCACCAGTGAGACTGCAAAAAGGGGTTGCAGCCTCATTAGCTGGAAGGAAGAAGGTAGTGATACTGTAATTGCTAGAAGAACGAATCCCCTTCTCTCCATGTGGCAAATGCCTGGTAAAGCAGATTGGAGGCAGTTATAATCACAACAATATTGCACCAATCATAACTACAATGGGGATCCTGAATACAGATCTGTAAATTCCAGCCATTAAGCTTTTTGACCGTAGCCAAGTTGCTAGGGGCTTCTGGAAATGTAATACAGGAAGTTTTGACTCTGCGAAACTACTATTGCTTTTAAAGCTTTTAATTTTACCTTTCAGCAGTAGTGGCTTGTACTTGGAACATTAGGTTTGAAAATGAATTCAATATTAAATATTAGGAATTAATTCACTCCCATAAACACTAATAATTAAAATCATGTAATTAGCTAAGTTATCATCAGCTAACTCACTGAACACTACCAATGTTGAGCCAGACCATGGGATTTATAGAAAATGGCACAGAGGTTTATTGTTGGCAGGTAAGCACATTTTGTTATTCGTTTCTCCAAAAGTACCCTTTTGTTCATTTTAGAAGTGCCTGTCTCCAACCAGGACTTTTTTCTCACATAGACTACAAAGCCCATAATATAATTGCTGTCTGGAAAAGTTGTCAGTCTAACATGTTGGAAAGGCTTTTCCAAACCATTGCATCTCATTTTAAAAGCTTTTTAATTCAGTTGGTCACTCATCTGCACCCCTCTTTTCTTTCCACCCATACCAACAGGTATACTTCATTCACTCTTCAAAAATAGTTAAAGGCCAAAAGGGAGTGGTTTATTTCAGTTAGATACACTGGACCACCCTAAGTACAGCAATTAAACTCAATGTTTGGGTTTCCTGTGTTTCCTACTTTTACACTCTAATCACCTGTGATTACCAACATGTCCTGTTTTGGTATGTGATCAACTTCGTCCTGGACTCCAGCACAGACTCTTCCAGTTTCTTTTGCTTCTGGCTATGTAGTTGGAGCATAAACTTGGATTATGGTTATGCTGATAGATTTTCCATGAAGATTCAGATTTTGCATTATATCTCTTGACTGCTTTTGCTACATCTTTCCTCATTGTTAATGCCATCCTATTACTTCTTAGATTTTCATTTCCTGTGTAATTATCTGACCAAAAATGTCCCATTCCTGCCCATTTTAGCTTACTTGTCCAAGTACTGCAATGTTTTTACATTCAGTTTCTTGTTTTACAATGTCTAGCTTCCTGTGATTCACATTCTATGTTGCTATAATACATGTTATATAGCTTTGGACTTTCACCTCTAAACAAGTAGGTAGCTGAACATCCTTTTGCTTTGAGTGCAGTTGCATCATTACCCACCACTCTACTTGTACTTGTTCTCTATTCTTCCTCAGCACCTAATTGAGTACCTTCCAGCCTGGAAGCTTCATCTTCTGCAACTATCTCTTTTCATTCTGGATTGTCTCTTCATAGGGTTTTCAAGGCAAAAGTCTTCAGAATTGATTTACCATTGCCTCTTCTATGCAGCACTAACAAGCATTAGCTATTGGTACCATTGCTGTTGTTTCCACAAGATCCACTGCCAGTGTTATAGAATCATAGAATTGGAAGAGACCATGGGGGCCATCCAGTCCAACCCCCTGCCATGCAGGAACCTACATCAAAGCATTCCCAACATATGGCCACCCAGCCTCTGTTTAAAAACCTCCAGAGAAGGAGACTCCATTATACTGCGAGGCAGCATATTCCACTGCCGAACAGCTCTGACCATCAGGAAGTTCTTTCTAAGGTTTAAGTGGAATCCCCATTCCTGTAGTTGGAATGTTGCCCACCCACTATTGATTCTGCCCAGTAGCTGTTTGGCACATTTAGTCTGGCTCCTCAGCAAAATCCTGTCTGACACGGGAGACCCTTGCAGCAGCAATGCTGCCAGTAGCACACCTCTTGTCCTACAGGGGCACACAATCCCACTGCCAAAGAAAGATGCCTCTTAAGACTTATTTCTGAGTAGATTTTTTCCCCAAAAAAGGCACTAAAAGGAGTAGTAGGACATTCATTTTGAAAACTGTTTTTCTCCAAGCTCCAACAGCATCAAATACCTCTTCAGATCCCCTGAAGAAGGAGATGGCTAAAAAAGCAGAATGGGAAGGGAGGATTAGGGGGAAGCCATGAGAAAAGGAAATGGGGAGGCAGGGATAAGGAAAACTTTTGCCTAATTATTCAGGAGCCTATACACACAAGTACTGTAAAGTCAACAGAGGAAAAGTTACTGAAAAGAGCTCCCCATCTCCTAGAAAGACTCCACCTTGCTTCCATGAAGACCATGACTAGGAGACAGAAAAGGCCTGACATTCCAAAAGGGACCTGGCTGTTTGAGAATCTTGGTCTCCTTCTAAGCAGACAAACCATATCCTCTCACCCCTGTTCTATTCTATTCCATTCTAAGATTATTTTTTCCTTCTTTTCCATTCTTTTTTTTTATTTTCCCACAAACCTGTTGTACAAAATGTTACTCTCTCTGCTTTCTTCACAAAGATATCACACAGATTAGCCTGCTTAATGACATTGCTGCTGATGAATTTCCTCGAATTCAAATATTTCTAGAGCCAGCAGAGGCTTTCCTGTTTTTCAGAAGCAGAGACCCCCACCCTGATGAATTCTAACAACCAAATCCACTAAAGCCTATTTTTAGCTTCAGCATTAATTTCGGAATCTAGAAAATCATGTGAAGTCACTTGAAAAAATACAGTAAATTAATAACTTAATGCTTTAATTCCAGGCTCTGGTAGTACCAGCAGCAATTCAGCTTCATCAATCATTGACAACACTGTTTAGGCATTATACTTGAATGGGATATCTTATTCCCCTAGGTCTAGGCTCTGACAAAGGTTGTTCTGCATGCATACTGAGGCCATTTCCGCCCTAGTCTGTTTTAGTGCTATTGTTCCACTTTCAACATCCTATGGAATCTGGGGGTTTGCAATTTAGGCCCCTCCTTAAACTGCAAACCCCAGGATTCCATAGGATGTTGAAAATGGAATAATAGCACTATTACAGGCTAGTGCGGAAATGGCCTTAGTGTGAACAAGGGACACAAAAGCCAACTGATTTCTATGGTAGCTCCCTTTAAACCTTCCTGATTTGAACAAAAACATCAAAGGATAAGTATGAAGAGGAAAGGGGACATTAGAGATAGAGACAGTACAAACAAGCCTACATTTCCTACATGTGTAGGTACACCTTTTTCAGCCATAATTCCCAAACAGTTAGGAAGAGCAGAGAAACAGCTCTGGTAGATTTCTAGGTTGGGGTGACATCCAGGACCTCTTTACATGAAGTCAGGACATCATAATCTATGGCAGGAGTGGGCAAGGTGCAGTCCCCTTCTCTGTAGACATAAAACATATGATTGAATTACCCTGCTTATATTAAAGAGAATTGTGTTGGAATGAAGACAGTAAAAATCCTAATTTTACACTGGGTAGGCATGTTCAGATTAAAGATAGTCCAGGAAACCCACGCCTGCTAACTTGAGGTTCCACGTCAGAAGAAAAGTTAAAACATTTTCCTTCTCCCCCGTGTTGTCTGCGCAAGCCCCCTCCCCTTTCCTTTTGATAGCCAGCACAATCAGGGAAAAACAAATAAATAAAAGAGGGGCAAAACGTTTAATTCTCTTATCTCCAATTAGAACTGTTCATTCCCTTCTTTTTGCTGGTAATATCCAGTAAGAACTGCTCTGTGAGGCAGCAGTTTTAACTGAATGTTACAGGCACAGAAAAAGGAGAGGAGTTTTAATTGGCAGGCAGAATGCCTAAGCTCTAAGGGAAGAAGCAAGAACTAGCAGCTATGCCTCCATAAAAGAAGGAAAGACAGGTTGTGAAGATGTGTGGGAGGAGAGGTAGAAAAGGGAGAAAAAAGAGAAGAAATGGAGGAAACAAACTGGGGAAGCAAGAACAAAAATGAAGGAATCAGAGTGTGTTTGCTGATTTTGGGAAAAAGGAAAGCAAGCACAATGGGTGGTGTCTTAATTTTAGAGGAATTTACTGATAAGTCATTTGGTAGAATGAATTGGCTGGCCCTCCATCAAATGTGTGCTCTTTTAGAGCATGAAGCTGTTTTGTTTGTTTGTTTGTTTGTTTGTTTTGGGGCTCAGATTCCACCTCTGGCTTGTTCGTGGGCAAGTTGCTTCTGCTTCTGCCCCATCCCTTTGCTGTCTGTGAAATGGGAGCACAGCTGCTTTACTGATGGTTCACAACTTTGTGACAGCCATTTTGTGACTGCTCAGTGCTGTCCTCCAGCCACCATTTTTGTGGCTGTGCCTCTGGCACTTCCCCAAAACTCCAAATGAGCCAACTGGGCCAAAAGCGGGGAAAGGAATGATATAGCATAATTCACTTGGCTTTCTGCTAATTAAATAGGTTCTTTTGCTCCTTTAAATTTTTTTTTAAAGAAGCAAACTTTTAAGCAACCATTAATTTGCAGTTTTACCAACCTTTGTCAATCCCTGCCCTTTCTTTGGAGGAATATTTTAAGACTGCATCAGTCTAATAAAAGGAGCTACATGATGTTCAAATCACTTCACTCTGTGACAGTGTTGTTGGGGTTTTTTTCCCTCAGAGTATGGAAAAGTTATTTGGACCCTGCAATTCTAGAAGTACAGGAACTGAAAGGTAAGTCTACCAAGCTCTGATTGTTCTACTGTTATCCACCATAATGGCACCTCCCTGTGAATGGTGAAGGAGACAAATGTTTCTTATGGTGGCAGCCATTTTGCATTCTTCCAAAATTCAAAACAGAACAGTGACTGGTCTAATTCTCCTCTCTCCTCCTCCTCTCCACACACATACTGGGTTTGTTGTTATTGTTTTTATTTTGTTTTGTTTTTCCTGAACAGAAACAAAACCATAAATGTAAGGCATGGCAGGCAAAGACCATTTAATTCAGGTGTTCAACAATTGCTTGCTTGTTAGGAAATGGTAGTTTAATGAATGGGCATTTACTTGTGTTATTGATGTGGTTCTTTTTAATTCAGGGTTTTTTCTAGCATTACAGTTTATGTAACTGTAGTTTAGATAAACTGTAGTTTAGCTGTCTTTTAATACCATAACCTTCTCAATTTCAGCTATATCATTTAAAATTAATCTTGCAAACTCTTTTGAATTCTAGCTTTGAAAGAAAGGTTGGAAGTATAAAGTAATAGTAGGATACAACCTTTCACAGAGTTAGTTGTCACCATGGTAGCATGGAGTGTTGTTAAACAGAGCTTACCCATTATATCATTCATCTGTATAAATGTATGTGATCTTTTACAGTCCATATTGTGTCTTTGTTGAATCCATAGGCAGATGAAAAATTGCACCCTACAAAAGCTATAAACCAATGCTATTAAGACGGGAGATGGTGCAAGGAGAAAGAATAAGGGAAAGCATATTTTCCTTCTGGGCACTCAGGCAATCTTGTATAGTCACTTTGGTTCTAATGGAAGGATAGGTAGAAATATCAAAACCAAAAAATGAGCTCTCACAAAGGGGTTAGGGTTGCTTGTATGAAAAGGAAATAAACATTTATATGATGAGACTAGTCACTGTTGCAAAACACAAACATAAAACATGAGCTGCATATTTTGGAAATAAAACTGCACCTTCGTGTACTAAATGGAAGAACTAAGAGTCCTTTTTTAAAAGGCCAATTATTTATTGAGAAAAAGGATTCAGACCTGTGTAGGATATTTCATTCTAGATTAAAAATGGGAATAAGAATTTATAAGAATTCTGTTGCTTACTCATGCAGATTTAATATGAGAAATCTGCACCTAGAATGTCATCAAATAGGACTTATTCAATATTCCTCCCTCACAGTCAAAGCAGAATCTTTGGCTGATTCAGATTGTACAGTATTGTCACTTGTGTATTTTACCTACAGGTATCTTTGTGCTGCAGCTCCACTTAGTGGAAAGGAATCAAATAATATATTAAGGTGTTCTACTTGCAGAAGCACAAACAAAATACTTTTGCATTGTTTCATGTGGTTTTAGTTATCAGTAAGACTCAAGTAGGAGCTATATAACAAAAATGAAGAAACTTTATCTAGACAAGTCCACAGCCAACTCCTAACAGTCTATTTCCCACCAGCTCAGTCAGAGAGACTGGTGTATGCTCAGTCACTTCATGGTAGCTGTTCTCTTACTCCCTGTCTTGTTTCTGGATCACTAAGGGCCTTTCTGCACTACACTGTTATAGTGCTATTATTCCACTTTCAACATTCTATGGAATCCTGGGGTTTGCAGTTTAGGGAGAGACATTTAGAGTTCTCAGCCAGAGAGCTCTTTGGTCTCAGTAGACTACAAACCCCAGAATTCTACAGGAGGTTGAAATAATAGCATTAAAACAGTGTGGTGTGGAAAGACCCTAAGTTTCTCTTCATGCCTGCTGTCTAAACCTTCCTACTCAGTTCCACATACATTGATACTTGCACTAAGAAAGTAAAAGGCAATATTTTTCACGTGAGCCATAAAGTTCTTAGCAAACAACATTGCTCCTTAATTTGTACAAGCTGTCTGTAAATGAGAAGAACAAAAAGATTGAACTGGTCCCTGCATTGGTGGGATTAGAATAGGTTTGTCCCCCTTTCCCCATTACTGAAGGCATCAGAAATTTGTTTTCAGGTGTTTGTTTTGTTTTGTTAGAAAAGAAAACATACTGTCATAGAACCTGCATATCTTAAATTGTTGATGTTCTTTCCTCCAATTTTCATGACCCCTTCCTCCAAGTCTAATCCTGCTTTATGTATGATATGTTCAGCATACAGGTTAAACAGATAGGATAATAAAATGCAGCCTTGCCTGACTCCCTTGCTACTTGGAAAACGTTCTGTTCCTTTGTATATTATCCTGGTGGTAGCCTCTTGGCCTAAGTACAGTTTATGCATCAGGACAATAAATGTCCTGCCACACTCATTTTTAAAAAAACACTCTATAGTTTTTCATGGTCAATACAATCAAAGGCTTTGCTATAATCTGTAAAGCAGGGGCTGATTTTCTTCTGCACTTGCTTGGGCAGCAATTAGAAGGAAGAAAAAAATATTGGCCATTGCTAATTAATACCTTCCTCCCTGATTGCAGCAGAGCTTTCTGGCAATTAGTAACAGGAGCTCTCTCCCAACCCAGGAGAAGGCTAGGCTGCTGTATTCCAGCTAAGGTGTCAATGGAACATTTTCACTCTACAGGTAAGGATCAAGCTTCTGTAGTACTTCTTTCCCTTTATTGCAGCCAGGTGTTCTCCACTGGGCTTCAAGTAATTGCAATAACAACATATTGCAGTTGTGCCCTGAAATGCAGCAAGCCTAGATGTTGTTCCAGCTGAGATCTTAAAGGCAAGCCTGATTGGTGGGCCTTTATCTTCGCTACTCTTTTCAACTGGTCAATAGCTTAGAGAATACCGCCCCCCAAAATGCAAGGTTATTATCATACCTATACATAAAATACATATAAGATTGGACCCTAATAATTACCATCATTTTTGTGACTGTGTCTATAGCCCTGTAAGCTCTCTATTACTGGGAAAATGTATGCTTCTTACCTTACAATTAAATTGAAAGAGTGGGTTAATTCTTTTAATAATAACAGATTAAAGAAGTTGCCTTCACACTAAATCAATGCCTAACCCATCCCATATTTGTAGAAAAATATGTGGCTTTTATTGTTTTATTGTTTCATTGTTATTATTTTATTGATTTTAACTCCATTTAACTCCATCTCCTGAGAAATATTATGAAGGAAACTAGATTTGTCCAATCAGCCTCCTTTTTTTAAAAGTGACCTGTGGTTCACCAATGTTATTTAATCCTGGGGGACTCAGACAGACCTTTGTGGTAGCCCCCCATTATTCAACATTTATCTTAGTGACAACAGATACATTGAGCGTAATAGAGTCTAATCTCAGAAAGCTGCCTATGCCTTCTTTATGCGGATAACACAGTATTATTGTCTCAGACTAGATCAGCTTTAAACAAGATTATTGGCTAAGTGTGGAAACTCTTGCAGAACTAACCAGTTCACTCTTATGCGGCTAACAAACCTTAGTAAGTGTAAAGTGTTCATTTTCTTTTTGAAAAGTAAGCCAGATTCTGCTGGAAGGTAGATAGTCATCCTACAAGTATATGGGTACCAAATCATTAATCTTCTGTATGAGTGGTGCAATGAAAGTTTGCAGTTATCAGCGTTGAGTGTTCCTCAACAATTTTCTAACAAAGGTAATGGTCTTAGACTCTTCCCCACTCTTGAGTTTCTGAGCAAGGGCAAGGAATCAAACTGCTAGGAGCCTCTGTCTCCTACCTGTGTGTTCATTAGTTTTTAGAATGATTGGTTCTATATTGTTTGTTTTATGGTTGATGAGCTTTTCTTCTTGCATTAATTTAGTAGTGGTTTTCATGCCAAAAGATGTACAGTAAGAATTATCTTTATGTCTGAACTTGGTCTGCAAAGGATAGTTTTTTTGTTTGTTTGTTTATTCAACCATTTAGTTGAAACCAGTTTTAAACAAGAATATGACAGATTAGTGAACCAAATTAAAGTTGACATCTACTGTTAACTAGTAACCTGTACCAATTCATCTATATAAAAAGTGTTCTGCTGAATCAGGCTAAAGGACTATCTAGTACTGTTTCACACAGCGGCCGATCAGGTGCCCATGGGAAACTTATAAGTAGGTTATAATGGCAATAAACCTCTCCCATTATTGTTTCATATATATTGGTATTTAGAGAAATAGTATTGTAACTAGTAGTTGTTAAAAGCATTATCTTTATCTACCCTTCACTTACACTGCAGTGGCCTTGCAAGTGAACAGTTTGACTAGATAAACACTTCTAAAAGTCAATCAGTGTTCTACTTCCAGGACAGCATAATGGGATGAGAAAAAGGCCATTTGGTGCCCACTTTTCAAACAGAAGTTGCCTCATGCCTATATGAATATGGACTTAAATGTATCAAATTATAACAAGAGAAGTAGCATTCACGGGTTTTGATTCTTGTAGGCCAATCATGTACATGACATTCCTATTCACATTTACCTTGGGTAGAGCCCACAGAATACCTAGATAATTACTTCTCAACAAATATACATAAGATTGTGCTAGGCCAGTAAATTTTCAAGCTGTAGGAGAAATATGCTTTAGATAATATCTCTAGGCCCTTTCCACATGGGGAAATAAAACATTGTAGCGTGACCTCCATGGGAGGTCGTCTACACTGTAAAGTGGATTGGGGCGGATTACTCTAGAGTAATTCCACACCCCAATCCGCACTAGGGCGCCCAGAAGTGGCGGCGCCACGTGCTTTTTAAAGACCACTTTTCATGTGGTCTTTAAAAAGAATGATCATGCAGCCCCGTAGCAGCGCCCGGGGGATGGGATTTCTAGCTGGTGAGCTTCTCTGGTTGGTGGAGAGCCTCCGCCAGCCGGCAGCTGCCATTTTGGATGCTGCAGGACCCCGCAGGACGCTGACGAGTGTGGAGCTGCAAAAACGCGCTGCTCCACGCGGCGACAGACTGGGGTAAGTTCCATTTCAGGACGTCTTTTCATTTACATGTGAAAAGGGCCAAATATTCAAGAAACAGAAGGGAAGGAAGACAGAAAAATGATGAAAACTCAGCTATGATGTAATGCAATTCTGTAACTGCTAACCTGAATGCTTAGCCCAGAGCTCTGAAGCTTTTACTCTGTGGCAAGGGCAATGATGCATGAAGCTCAGGGTGAGTTTTACAATGAGGATACCACTGAAGCTCAGTGGGCTTTACAAAAGCCCAAGGGGAAATACAGAGCAGATGCTAGTGAGTATGACTCACGGGATGGTAATCTTCTCAGGTTCAGCTCAATAAAGAACAGTGGACAAGCATGGCAATTCATAAAGAAGCATGACTCAATGATAAGACACTCTGAGGTGCATAGTTTGGAGGAGCTGCACTGGCAAGGAGACTGTAGGAGAATGAGAGAAAGGGACAAGTAAGTTTCTGTCCCTCTTTGATCTTGTTAGAAGAAAGTGAGAACAGGAAATCAATCTAGACTCTTCTGAGGAGGAAATCTGCAATAATATTCTAGTGGAAGATGAGAAATAACCAACCTTGAGGGACAAATAGACAAAGAGATTCTCAGAGGGGCGGGGAAGCAGAGATGTGTAATTTTCTCACTAGACAGCCAAACTTCATGCCAAGAGTATAGTCTAAAGAAGGAGTGTTTCTGTGAGCCAAAGTAGAGGCCAGCTGTAAATTTTATTCAGTATGTCTGGTGTAAGGTGAACATTTTTTCAACTTTGCTGATAGTCTTGTGGAACAGTAATAGTACAAGATGTATCTTTTAGTTAACTTTTAGCTTTAATGCAAGCATGAATTTATTTAAAATGTTTAATGTCTATGTTGTGGGTGTTGTTCATTCTGTTTGAGTGTGCTTGTTACACTGAGCTAATCTGAGGAGTGAGGAGGGGGCAAAGGACACTAGCAGCCCTTTGATGTGCCCAGTACATATGTAATGGGAAGTCATCGTGCACTTCATGTGAACGTGTTTCAGTGAGCTTCAGGTTGGTGTGGTCCCCCCTCCCTCTTTCCCAGAGAAGGGGATCAAAAACATCTGCTTCCAGTTTTTAAATTAGCCACAATTTTTGTGATGTCCAAATCTGGGGGACTGATCCAGAGCCTGACTCATTCACTAACCATAGTTCAATAAAGTACTACAGTTCCCTAAACTGAAACTTCACAGGCAAGCAGACAACTATCGAAATTGTTTTAAGTCTAGAGTTGGATATTTGACCTATATTAAATTGTGTGTATGTATAGAATTAACCCACAGTTGATTCTAAATCCTGAATTCTGAATCCCATAGTGAATTAACCCAAAAACTCTGCAAACCCCATCATTTCATAAAAAAATAGATTAGACAAACCAAGGCATTGAACTGAAAATTACAAGAGCCAGGCTGTAACATAACAAAGTCCTGTCTAGCTCTGTATTCTGTTCGTAGAATGGCAAGCCATTTCCCTCCAGGAAGCCCACAAAGACAACATGTTTTGTATAAGAGCAGCAAGAGCATCCATCTTTTGTCAGCAGGGAAAGAACAGAGCGGATAAAAGAGAAACACAGGACTCAAGACCTAGTGCTTGAATTTTCCCTCCTATGGTAGAAGTTGGAGTCCATTTTGTCACAGTGAATTTGAAGGCACACCTTATCTTCTCCACAATCATCCCAGAAGGAGCCTCTTTGTTATTCTGCTGCCTCTTTGTCATTCTACTGCCAAATTAACAAGACAACATAAACTCTCTCTTTTCTATTTTATGGATTTGCACGCCAGGAGAAATTTAGAGGCTAAACTGACTGAGCATCAAAAGTTATTATGCCTGACAATGCTTATTTTCCCTATCTGTTCATTTTGTGATCAATGATCTAGTTGTCAGTTTTAATCCTCCCTTTAAAGAATATCATTGGCAACTTTTTTAGCCCCTCCCCCCTTGCTGGCAATGTAACACACTATATGGCCTTTCCTCTCTTCTAAAAATAAATTTTAACCCGAGGAAGCTCAGGTCTTGTTTTCTGTCATTTTTCACAAAATTTTCTATGTTTGTGTGTATATAAAATGGAGGCAAATGATAATTTTGACATGGTACCATAGTTCAAGAAAGTTGTCTTGATATACCTGGGAATTAAGGTCCCCAAAGCATGTTCTGGATTTGGAAAGGGTAGTCATATAGTCTGAATAGTAGTGGTGGTGGTAGTAGTAGTAGTAGTAGTAGTATCTCACTTTTCCCACCTTTATCTTCTGCACTAATGGAACTCAAGACAGCTAACGGTATAGCTAAAGCAATACAAATTAAAAACAGTGCAATATGGACTTTTCCCCATACAAATTGCATGTATGATTTAGACTTCTGTATTTTCATGGTATGGTCAGTAGCTAGTATGGATGCAGAACAAAAGTAACCAATGTTCAAAGTTTGGGAGTGTCCCACGTGTTCAAAGCTCAGGAGGCTCCCTCAGATCACATCCACAGCCTGAAAAGAAGGGTAAAAATTAGTAATTGCACTCTCACAAAACTACAGAAGTTCTGTTGGCCTTTTTGTTGCCCTTTAGCCTGGAGTGGTTCAACTTTGAAAGTGGCCCTTCAGGAGGAGCAATTGACCATTTTGAATCCCCCTTCCTTTTTCAATATGTAGGGGCTGCAAAATATAACTTTGAGAGAATGGCATGTAGCCCATGGGCCATACTTTGCTCACCTCTAATGTTGATTCTGTTCAGACTCTGGATCAGTGGTTGTGGTGGGTAAGAGGCAAAGCCAGCAGACAGGTTCCAACCAGCTCTCTCCCCCATATATGTTGATTCTATGTATACTCAGAAAGCCAGCATAGTGTAATAGTTTGAGCATTGGACTATGAGTCTGGCAACCAGAGTTTGAATTTCTGCTTGGCCATGGAAACCCACTGGGTAACTTTGGGAAAATCACACACTCTCTCAGCCTCAGAGGAAGGCATGGCAAATCCTATCTTAACAAATTTTGCCAAGAAAGCCCCTTAGGGTCACAATAAATTGGAAATGACTTGAAGGCCCACAAAAACATAATGGGCTCTGGCCTTGTCCCCTGTTCTTCAGCAGGAGAAGGAACTCTGAATTTTATCTAGCTACCACCACCTACTAATTCATCTCTCCCAACTGAGTGGGAGGTTATTCAGGAGTTTAATTCGTACTTTCCCCACCTCTGACTCTTCAGAGATTTTGGCTGCCCCTCCCATGGGAGATGAGAATCCTATACATACTAGTGTGCACACACCAAGCAAATGCGCATGAAGAGTGAGTGGAAAAGAAGAAATCGTTTAATGAAAGCTTTTTTTCTAAGCAAGCAGTCTTACATTAGCAAAAAGTATCTTGTACAATAAGGTAACCTTCCTTCTGGCATTACTTTAGTAGTAGTAGTAGTAGTAAAGTTACAAAAGAGTCTAAAGGCCTTTCTACACAACATCCTGGGGTTTGCAGTTTAGGGAGGGACATTTAGCATTCTTGGCCGGAGAGCTCTTGGCTTCAGTAAACTACAAACCCCCTAATTCCACAGGATGTTGAAAGTGGAATAATAGCACTAAAACAGTATAGTGTGGAAAGGTCCTAAGTCATATTCAGGTGAGGTTAGAAAGGCAATATAAGCTCTAACATGACTGACTGAACATTCCGACTCTTCCCATGATACAGAGGGGGTTCTCTGTTCATGGAAATCTGAGAGTCTGGGTCTCTGTCCACCCTACAGCCAAGCTTCCTTCCCGATGGTAAGGCAGGCATCACCTCTCCTACCTCTTCATCAGTGCCAAAAGTCTCTCAAGTATCTCTCTTGTACTTTGTAGCACCATATTTTTATAACCTCTCATCTTGGAAGCATCTCGAAGCTTCCACACTTCTTTCAAATTGGTCATAATCACTGAGCAACTACCTCTTGTTAGCTCTGGCTCCTTTGCAATGCTGTCCATCAATAAATGTAACCTAAAACCATCATATTATTAACCCTTTGTTCATCTGGAGGAGGGGGTATACTCTGCAGCTGAATTGTCCAGATAATGGGAAAGCCCATTATCATAATTTCCCATACCTTGGAGTTCTTTGAGTATTCATTTAGGGTTCAGCACACTTTCCTTTCACTGATGGTGTGTAGGGGGTAAAAAATTCTTTCAAGGAAGTAATATGTGTCAATGTGTGTACAAACATATATACCATAATATCACAATCCAAATGCTCCAAAAGAGTTTCAAAAGACCATTGCTGAGTTTATAGGAGCCCTGGCAAAATACTTACTGACCCATCTCACTCAGGTGCTCTGTGGTATTCTAAAGCTTGTGCAAATATTATTGTTTCTGTATTGTAGAAGTTACTGGGAGGTATTAATATATGCTGCAATATTGATGTATATATCAGTGTATTATATATTTTAGGGTAAGTCTGATGAGAAGAAGAGATTGTGTGGAATGGTAGAGGTGGTTGGTGGATTGGCTTGGGTTTAAGAGGGAGTATTTGAAAGCTGGTGTAGGCTTGTTGAGATAGACAGTTGGAAGGAGTTGAAGTTAACAATTGGGTACAGGATTTAGAGTGCGGCTGTACTGGGTCAAAAAAGAAAGTCAACATTATTTATTTATGCTAATATTGGAATAACTGTAGTAATGAAACAGCTCCTTTGAAACTATGTATTTGTGTACACTAAGTAAAGAAAGGCTTGCTCACACAAACGTATCTATTGAATGCAGTGTTGGTTTAGACACAAACATGTTTGTATCTGTGTTGGCAGCAGTATACTGTATGAAGTGAAGTTTATGGTTGTAAAGTTCTGGTGTGAGAAGGGACAACAGGAGAGCTGAGGTATTTCTGAGCATGGAGCTATAAAACACAGAGAAGAAAGGAAAAAGAATCCCAGGGCAACAGTGGTGTACTGTTTAAAAGAGAAAAAAGGAAGTACATAAAGGCACCTTGCTGCCTGGTGTCAACACCAAGGCGTGGCAGGCAGCCAAGAGCCGGCTAATAGGTCTTTTCCCAGATAAGGCATACAAGCAATAAATCAAAGGGCTTTACTTCAGCAGTGGGTAGATAAGGCAGCAGTAAACTAAAGAGACTTTTGCAGCAAAGATATTCCCTGGCTGTTACATCACAGCCAGGCAAAACAGCAAACAGAGTCCATGTACCACAGAGTTTGTTCCTCAGCCAGTTGGGCAGCATTTCAGGAAGCAAGGCAAGGGTCCCCAATAGCCCAGCAGACACACTCAAAATGGACAGTTGTGAGCCAACAAAGGCCCAAGGCTGAGTGAGTGCTTTTATTAAGCAGGCCCTCACCCAGGTGCTACCTCAGCTGGAGCTTGATTGCTTGGTGTTTCCTATTTAAATGCTCTGACCGTCTGAGAGCACTCTTTTGCTCCCGATACTGCTGGTAAGTAGGCACCTGCTCTTGAATCTCTGGGTCTAAGGCAGCCCCTGGCTCCATTGCTGGGGCTACTGGGGCCAAGGGCTCTGTGTCCAGGGCAGCCTCTCGGGTGGGCTGTGCAGCAGGCTCCATGGCAGCCTCTGGGGTGGGCTCTGCTGGTGAAGCTCCATGGCTTTGAAGTCCTCTGGTTCAGACTCAGAGCTTGAGTCCTGGAGTGCCAGGGTCCTGACACCTGGTAGCAGTGGAAGTAAAATGTAGAAGTAGTGTCTGCTGGTAGGGTTTCTAAAGTAAAGATGTCTATGGGCTTTCATGATAGATTGAGAGCATCTGGAAATGAATCTTAGGTGCCATCTAGTATAACCCTCTGCTAGTACACAAATCCACTGATAAATTACTCCAAGAGGTGGGTGTCCAACCTGTGTTTAGAAACCGTCAGTGAACAGTATTTCCAGGGAAGGAGGAAGTCTGCCATTTTCTGTTTGTTCCACTGTCCAGTAGTGCTTACTGTCAGGAAGTTCTTCTTAATATTTCATTTCACCCCTGCACCCTCAGAAAATAAACTCACCATCTTCTACATGAAAGCTCTTTAGTGTCTGAAGATTGCTATCATATCATCTCTCAGTCTTCTCTTCTTTTGGCTAAAGTAACCAAGGAAATGGGTATCCCACCTATATTTTACAACTTCCAACAACCTCTGTCTTCTCAAGTGGGTGGCCACACTCAATCCAAGTACACCAAAAGTCTTCCAATAGGGTCACTGCCAGGTTTAATGAAGGTCTGGGCAACATTCCTTCCATCCCATTACCATCTTTTTCAGGTAGTATCCTCTAAGTCAGCTAACCAGAGTATGGGGTGGTGGGTGTTATTGACAGATATAAATGGATAGAGGTAGGGAGGAGGCACATGGCAGCAGTATTTCAGGTAATGCTGAAAGGAGGAACAGTGAAACTACAACTGCCTTATACCTGAAGCATAATCCTGACAAGTACTGGGAAAAGCAACTATAGCTACGGCCAACTTCATTACTTCCATTTCTCTTAGGTCCTGTCATAGTTATTGGGGGCTTTTGCTCTGTCATCTGTCATTTCTCTCTTTGGTTTCAGATCCTGGAATAATTTCATTTATTTTAAATAAAAGGTTCCTCACATCCATACTGCTTGTAGATCTCAGCATTTAATCATGCCTTATACCGATAGCAGTCCTGGTAACCACCTCAGTATTTGGACTTAAAGACATTTCCTGTCTGAAGGAGTACTTTTGAAAATGGCAACAATAGCAAATGGAATTGTCACTGTATCCAAGTAGGACTAGAAAGAACATTTGTAATTTTTTTATTCCCAAGTTAAAAAACAAGTTTCCTAACAGATAGGAAAATCTTATCAGGAAGAATAATAGGCAAGTGAAAATTTTGCAATTTTCTTTTGATATTCAGATTTCCTGAAGCATTATGGAGGAATTATTCCATGAAGAAGAACATATGCAAGCATGTTTTTTTTGTGCAAAAACCTCAGGATGCTTTTATCACAGAGTAACTTCAGGACATTTGAACATGGTAAGAATCTTGAGATCTTGGCAACCCTATTGAGTCTAAGGTTTAAGCTATTATGGAGTTTTCTTGCAAAGATTTGTTTAGACAGGATTTGCCTTTACCTTCCTCTGAGGCTCAGAGTATGATTTGCCCAGGGTCAGTCAGAGGGTTTCCATGGCCAAGCAGAGATTCAAACTCTGGTCTCCAGAGACCTAGTTCAACATTCAAACAACCACAGCATGCTGTAGGACAATACACTGGGGGAATATTCATTTTCTCCAGCAGCAGGGAGAAAAGTATAATAAGTCACCCTTGCTTGCATAGATGGCACATTTGGGAATGTACATACCTAATCCCAGGGTAGTACTTTTCTCTGTGGAGTTCTCATGCCAAGCTATCTTCAGGAAGCACTACTAGTTGTAACAAGCATGGGTTTAAAATTCTTCCCAGGTGCCTGCAGAGGTAGGGGAATTCCACAGGATGGATCATTTTAGCTGAAACAAAATAATCCCCCATTTTACAGTAGAACAGAACTGCAGGGCATCAGACCATGTAAACAGGTTTAGTCTCTGAATGATTGGAATGTTGTGTGGAATGAAGATGTGGAAATAAAGAGCAATTCATATAAGCAAAACAGGGAGGCTCCTTCAAATTAAAAACATGCCTATCCACCCGCCACTGTGCATGGACCACTGCTTCAGGTTAAAAGAATGAAAAGTCACAGTCAGAGAAGCAGGTGCTAGGAGAGACCAGGAGACTGCTTTAAACTTTACTTAAGGAAATGAACTTTACAAGATTCTAAAGCCTGTGTCACGGTCAGCTTATCTGTCACCAGTGAGAGGCCCAGACAGCAAATCCGCTCCAGAGAGCTAATTGAAAAGCTATGCAGAATTGTGAAGATCTAGCACATTTTTCCTAACCTACGTCTTAAAAAAGAATCTTGCCTTGAGGTCTTAGTCACAACTTCAAAAAATTCTGCAGAGAATCTAGGCATCTAATGGGCACAGTAAATTTAAAAAGTAAGCTAGTCTTGCAGACTTCTGCAAGAAAATTTGGACCCATTCCATTTTTTTAAAAAAAGTATTTTATTTTATTTTGTTGTTGTTCTTTTATACTGGAACCATGGATAAAGAATGGCTAATCTTTGCCCTTAAAAATTATACTCATATCATTAAAAAGCTGTTCATCTTTACATCAAGGCATTCATCTCTTATCTTCTGCCATTTGAAAGGGGACAGAGATTTCTAAAATCACACTGCATATATTGAGCAACCTACATAATGCAAGGATGTGTTATCATTAACAGTTGTTTTGTGAATAGGCATTGTAGAGTTAAATTATAAGAGTCTGTGTTTCCTACATTTCAGTTCCCCCTGACTTTATTGCTTACAAATCCTCCTCCACCACTGTTCTGCAAGCATGTGCAATATAAATCTGCAGACTTGTTAAAAACACTTTGTGTGAAATGTAATGAGGTGAAATATGTATATGAAAGGTTATGCCACAAGTGTCTTTGTCTTTAAAGCACCACGACCCCTTTGTTGCTTTTGCTGAAACTCCTCTGTGAAGTCTCTTTAAAAATTAACTCTGCGCAGTTTCAGGTTTTTCCAAAGACCATAGGTCTAACTTCAGATACTAAATACCCAATGTATATGTATTCATTATGCTAAGTGGAGAAGAATGAGGATAGTTTGTGCAGTCTAGTCTCTACCTAGGCCACACTGGTATGCTATTTTACTCCATTGGCTAAACAGAGAAATGCAAAACCATCATGGTCTGCAGACTAAGCACAGCTGATTACATTGTTTCAGCCCATAACTAGCCTGTGGAAAAAAAGTTTTCAGTGGGAGAATGCTTTCTATACCACAAGTTGTATGCTGCAAAACCTAAGGTTAATAGTAGGGTTCGGGTCTACTATAAATTACCACTACTGCTACATGTTGTTCTGGCCAGTTTATTTGGTACTCTGTTGGGTCTACCAGTGTGCATTCTATAAAGAGAATTTTAGGGCTAAGCTGTACATTGCAGTGGGACATTTTTGTCACAAGATGGCAGAAAAAGCCTGTAAATAGTTTCTAGTTTGATTGGACAGAAAAGATGGCACGGCATACTCACAAGCAAGCAAGATGAATGCTCATTTAAAAATTTGCATCACTTGTGTCGCTAAACAGAGAAAAAATCCAGAAGGTATAAAGTAATAAATTAATATTTGAAAGAACTCAAAACATAAGAGCCAGAATGTTCCTCAGGCTAGAATTTTGTTGAAATACAATGTGCCAGATATATTTAAATCATCACACTATACTGATTGGCCATAGTCCCATATGCACAAAACCACACATAAGCTCTCTAAAGTCATTGGTGCTGTGTTGTGGTGTATCTTTAGATCATTTCTGACTTACGGTAACCCTAAGGAGAACCTGTAACACAATTTTCTTGGCAAGATTTGTTTAGAGGAGGTTTTGCCTTTCCTTTCTTCTGGGGTGAAAAGACAGCACATCTAATTTTGCATTGGATTGTGGCCAGAGTATAAATTTTCACTAACTCTAGCAGCCTCAGCTTTGGGCTCTGATCATAAAACAGCAAACAGCAGCCTAACTCACAGGGTTATGACTAGTTACAACTGTTGTTGTATGCCTTCCAGTCATTTCCAACTTATGGCAGCCCTGATGCGAAGCTATCACAGGGTTTTCTTGGCAGATTTGTTCAGAGGGAGCTTGCCTTTGCTTTCATCTGAGGCGGACAGACTATATGACTTGCCCAAGGTCACCCAGTGGGTTTCCATGGATGAGCAGGGATTCAAACCTTGGTCTCCAGAGTCATAGCCCAGTGCTCAAACCACTACACCACACTGGCTCTCTACTAGTTAAAATAAGAGGAAAAATATATATTGTTCTTGGCATATATTTTTTAATACTGTTGATGATGCCTCAAAAAGTCTATTGTCATCATATTCTTTGAAGTTCCATGCACTTGGTATTGCACTTAGACCATTTCATAGTCTTATAGTTAGTGGGTTCTTACATGGTAGTGTGCACTGTCTCCCCTACTTCAAAAGGCAGAGCTGAAAAAAATCAGTTTTTTGTTGTTGTTTTTGTTGTTATTATTATACCTCACTGAATTTCCCAAGCCAACCCAAATCCCCAGCACTTTTCAGAATTCTGAATGTGATAAGCATGTGCTGCTGCGTTTGGGGATCCTCCTGCTGACTCTCCTGTGTAAAGCAAAAATCAATCATCTGGAATTATAACGTGTTGAACCGTACTCTGGTTTCAATCCAATTGATTTCAATGGTTTTATCATCCAAGGAAGCATACTTTTGTTGCAGCTGCAGTATACAAGTAGTCAACAGCCTTTTGAAGAAGATCTTCTGCTTCCCCTGGGTGAGAGAACACTATATCTCTTTGCTTATTCTAATTTTCCTTATTTCTTTGTTGCATTTATATCCTGACTTTGCTCCAGTGAGTCCAAGGTAAGTAAGCTCAAGCTCATGGCTCTCTATCCCACTGTACATCCTCGGGCTCATCCTCAGCATCACTCAGTGAGCATGGTGTGCTTCTGGCTTCAAGGAAGAAGAGAAAAGGAACATAAAGCCCCCAAGAGTCCAGGCTGCAACATGTAATGGCACATGAATTGTATGTGCTGCAGCCTGTAAGCCAGGCTGCTGGAAAGCCTGGCTGGCTGGGGACCTCCAGAAACTTTTGGGTAGCTCTGTTTCTCTCCTCTCCTCTTCTTTGAAGCTACGGAGAGCTCAACAAGAGGTTTAGTCCGTGCCTGGTCGCTTCCCTTCTTTCCCATTGCTCAACTCCCTCCTGCTTTAAGCCAGAGGTAGAGTAACCAGTAGCAATGGAGCTCATCTGAGGCTCTTTTCGCATGCTTTTTTTTTTTTTGCGCATGAGTGGGAGAGTTGCTCCGTATGACGCACTCCCACTCACACGATGCTCACGAGGCTGAAGCGGGGGGAGCACGCATTTTTTTATTTTTGGCTGTAAGCCGAAAATATTGTGCGCTCACGCAGTGCTCACAGCGCCCTCGTGCATTTACCTGTGTGCGGTGCTTCAGCGAGCAGGGGCAGTCGCGCTTCCTTCCCCCAGCGCAACCTACAGCTCCCAGACTGCACTGCGGAAGGAAGGGAAGGGGCTCTAGTCCAACAGCCGCACTAGAGGAAGCCGATGCAAGAGGCAAAAAGGGCTGTCGTGAGCAGCTCGTGCAAGCGCCGCTCCCCACTGCCGTGACGAGGTAAGGTGCGAAAAGGGCCTGAGTCTCCAATCTGCTACCACAAAACTATCATAGGAGTCTCACCTACTATCCAGAGTTCGAACAAGTGACCTAAAGATCTAGAAGCAGGGCTTCAAAAACAAAGATTTCAGGTAGGGCCTGAAGCCCTGGGAACTCTGATAGGAATTGTGCTGGAACTCTACAATAGGACTTGCATCTTTTCCTGGGTCACAACATACTGGCAAAGGAAAATAAAAGAAGCTGTGATCCAGCAGAGCAAAAACATCCACATGCAGAGAAATGTTACATCAGCACTACACAACCCTTATGCAGAATAGCCGTCTTGTGCAACACCTATCAATGACTAGGTTTATTGTTGTTGTGGTGGTGGTGGTTGTGATTGTGGTGTACCTTCAAGTCGATTCCATCTTATGGCAACTAAGGCAAACCTGTCACAGGGTCTTCTTGGCAAGATCTGTTCACAGGAAGTTTTGCCATTGCCTTCCACTGAAGCTGAGAAAATGTGACTTGCCTGTGATCACTCAGTGGGTTTCTGTGGCCAAGCAAAGATTTGAAACGTGGTCTCCAGGGTCCTAGTCCAATACCTAAACCACTACACCATGCTTGCTCATGGGTCCTGCAATAACTGTGTGTTGCAATGTAATGCACAACATGCAACTGCAGTGAATAACTACAATGCACAACTGCAATGTCCAGTGTTGCTGTATGTGGAACTTCTGCTACAGTTAGAAGAACACATCTGTTGCACCATGGTGAATAATTCACTCCACATGTAGCACAACCTATGCCTGTGTATGTCTCCGACTGAATGCCAGCCAGAATCTGTTGGTTCTGAGAAGCCTATTTCTTTGATACCTTACCATGAAGGACGGAACTAGGCGAGCTCAGTTGGTGCCAGCCAATTACAGCTCAGAGAATGCTGTGAAAAGGGACCTGTGAGTAGGAAATGTTATAAAAAAACTAAGGCTTGTCTCTGTCAAAGGACAGATAGGGAAAAGGTGGCCTAGAGATAAGAAAAAAGCCATCATAGAGACAGAAAAAAGATGGAATAAAAACAGGAGGGTCAGTCAGAGCGACAAACTGGCTCTGGTTTGGGGGAGCTATGAATGATTGAGAAGTTCAAGGGTTTAATGTGTCATTTTCTGTGTCTTAATAAACTCCTACTTGTTATTCTTTGTTTAAACTGCCTCAGGTCACACTTACCACAATGGGTCCACAAAGCAATACAATCACTGGTCCACAATAGAGGGTCACTTTGAGGCCCAAGTACCAAGTCCAGGAAGGGTGAAAGGACAAGGTGAGTGATAGACACCGAAGGTTGAAACTGCAGAGCAAGCCTGGCAAGGGGTTCCATCACAATTCCTTCCTTCATAGTTGCAACATCTGCAGTCTGTTGCCACCACGTAGGCCAGCATGGTTAAACTGGACAAGTATACCTACAAAACTCTTGCCTTCTTTTGCAAACAGAGCCTAACTGAATATACCAAGTGCATAAGAGATTTGGAAAATAATACAGGTACAGTTAGCCCTCTGCATTTGCAGGTTTCACTTTTGCGGATTTGATTATTCATGGATTATTTACTGTCAGCTCTGCTGGCTCCCTATGCCATTTTTAATAGGGACTGCAGGCCTCATGAGACTGAGAAATGGCAAATGAGGCTTGTAAGTCCCTATTAAAAATGGTGTGAGGCAGCAGTGGGAGGTGGCAGTAAGCCCCACCAGCCTCCCACTTCTGCCTTGTGAAGGAACCCTGATGCCTGAAAGGAATCCACAGTGTGTTTTTGTGTGTTAAATATGGTTTGGGAAGGCCTAGAGTTATTCACAGTTTTTCCACTTTCCTGGGAGCCCTGTGCCCCTAACCCTAGCAAATGAGGAGGGATGCGTGGAGTCCCTGTTTAGTGACAGTGGCCAGAATCCTGTTGGTGGCATACACTTAATCATGCCAACCTTTTTTTAAAAAAGTGTTGTGGAAGGAGCCAACCAGTACCTCCTTACTAAATTATGTCCAGTGAGCAAGGACAGCTGAAGCTCCTGGATGCAACTCCAGCCCAGCCATTGATTGTATACAAAGGTGTGCCTAGGAGTTGTCTGGCTGTCTTGAACACCTAGGGAGAAGTGTTACCACGGTTATGCTATGTCTGGTGAGAGCACTAGATATCTCTTGATATCAAATAATTTGGCCTTTATTTGACCTTTCTGTGCCCCCCTACTCGATGTGTTTGCAAGGACCACCGGACAAGCATGTAATAGGCGTGGCCATTAATGGTTGTACGTTCCAAACTTCATTTAGGCAGGCAACTTAATGCATCTCCGATGCTTCAGGGACCACTCCTTCTTGCATACCAGCCTTGCTCAGTGCGACTTTACACAAAGACCCCCGGCCAAGTGCCGAGCCATTCCTTTATGTTGGTCCATTTGCATACTGGCGATACTATTGTCATCAAGTGCTAAGCTCATCATGTAAAACCTGACCTTTTCCAACACCTTTGTCCAGCTACAAATTTCCTTTGTTCTCACGGAGCATGGCATGGCCTGTAGGTAAAATCCACCCTATAAAACCCCCCTGATTCCAAGCCCTCCTCGGATCGCTCCTGAGTTTCATCCAGCCTTGCTGTCGGTTTGTCCAGAGAGCTCCCCTCAGCAAACCACACTGAGCTTTCTTCCCCTCAACCTCTGCTTCTCTCCAGGACTACGTGAAAAGGTGTCATAGTACCCACTTCCCCGAAACTCTCCATTTCTATTTCCAGTTAGTGGTGTGCATGTGGTGTCTTGTTTGTTGTTTGTCTTCTAATAAAATTGCTATTTTTGTTACTTTAAAACTTGTCTGGCTACTCTTCTGACCTGACGCCGTAGACATAGGGTTAAAAGATCCTAGCTAAAGTTACCCTGCCTCTCATTAGCTTGAGGGAGTGCTTGAGTCTAATTTCCCCCATCTTGTGTTTTTATTTGGTAATTTGGGCACCCCTCCCAGACCGCCAACATACAGGGTAACAAAAGCATCTAGGAAAAAAGAAGAAGCACTTGTCACCCTTGCCTGGAAGTAGAAAACAAAAGCTGCTCCTTCCTCTTCTTCCTTCAGATATGCAAGGAGATAATGCACACGCATACCACCATGCTAGCCAGCTGGAGAGGAGCAAAGCTGAGCATGAATCCTCCCACTGCCTTTGTGCACCTAGGGGCAAAGGAGCAGCTTTTGGAGATTTACACCCCAACAGTTGTCCTATAGTGTCTTGGCCAGTATCTGCAAGGAAGATTCCCAAATATCCATTTCACACCCTTAATAGTGGCATGCTTGTATGTTTTCAGAAAATGTTTCAGTCAGTTAGAAATCTCGTAAGTAATCCTTGATGCTGACATTAAAACTAAAGGAACAGAAATTACATTGAGCATTGAATTCTCAGTAGCAAAGTCACCCATCTCTGCCTTCCATCAGGACATTTTGTGCAAATATGTCTGTCTCCTCATCACTGCACCAAATGCATTTTCCCAGAAGCCCTGTCTTGTCTATTCCCAACAAGCTCATAATTAGTGGGAAAACAGGACTGCTTAAGCAAGTTGTAAGTCAGAGCACTTCTAAGTATGTAACTGAAGCTATAGAGACACACACCACGAGGCTGAAATTGGCAAGCTATGTTGTTGTCACTCCCACAGGAATACAGAATGCTGGGACAAAACACTCTGAATTTCAGTTTAAGAGCCAAAAACCTTTTCCAGATCCCCGGAGAGAAAAAGTTTGGCTGCCAATTCTTCAACTTGGGGAAATGGTACAGAGAAAAAATAGAGTGGGGAAGCAGGAGAATTTTGTTTTCTTAATAACTAAAGTCATCTTCATAGGTCCAAATATGAAAAACAGTAATTAGTTTGCTGTAGATTTTAAAGCACTTTTGTAGGTTTGAAATGAGCAGTATTTATTCAACCATTTCTATCTCTGGGCTTCAGTTTTATTGGAATAATTCATATGGGGAGGTGGAACTCTCAGGTTGAATACTGGTCACTTCCCATGCATTTTAAAATCTAGAGCTGCATTAATCTGTTCATTGCTTATCATCATACGTTCTGGCACTATTGTTCAACTTTCCCAGAAGCTGATTACCATTACATTGGGATTCCCTCCCCCCTTGTTATTTTGTTTCACATCAACCTCAGCCAAATCAGGATTAACTAAACCCAATTTGATTCTAATCCAAACCACACACCCTATCTGTTCTTTGCCAAATCAGCTTTGAACTGCTTAAATCCATGAGCACTACCAATCTAGTGACCTGCATCCCTGGAATGTCTAAATAGGGGTCATACAGTAACACTGCAGCTCAGGAAAAAATGTTGAAAGAAAAGGACAGTAAACAGACCTGCCCAAAGACATTATTCTGTGCAAACTATTGCTGCATGTAGATTTTAAAAGACTTGAATTTATTTAAAAGGACAGAATTAAACACATACTTTCTTATGCACCAAATACAATTCCAGTGCTGACATTTAAAAGAGCACAGAAAGAACACAAAATTTCAACCCTATATTTTATTACAGTATTTTCAGAAAATCTGAATCTTTGGACCTGAAACATGGCCATGTGCCATGTGTTTCCATCTAGCTTCTTGAGATGCTTCTTAAATTGATCCATAGTTAACAAGCCTTAATAAGGCCACAGTGGGAGAACTGTGGGCTTCCAACCACAATTCCTAGCATCCTTGAGTATTGGCCATGTTTTTGAAGTGGATGCAAATTAGAGTCCAACAACATCTATAGCAGGAGGTGGGCAAAATTCAGCTCATGTGCAGTATGTACCCCAGGGCTGTATTTGTGGGTCCTGGAGGTCAAAAATGCAAAAAAAGTTTTAAAAAACACTATTGCTCCATAACACTCCAAAATAACCTCTGGGGTACTCCCATATAAGTACTACCTGGGGCTGACCCTGTTTAGCTTCAAAGATCAGTTAGGATATAGTGCTATGCTATACTCACATAGAAGCATCACTTATATAAATTTATTTATTCTTAACCATAAGCAAAAAAAAGTAAAAATACCACCACCACCACCACTACAACTACACACAGAGGGATGTTAAAATCAACTGATAAAATATGATATTGTTGCTTTAAACTCAAGGTAAGAAAAACAAACCTGAATGGTTAGGTAATGGTTAGGTAATGTGATCTCTACTACATTATTGTTGTACAAACTTACGTTTCTTTGTCAAAGGGGCAGACAAGGCTGTTTTGTGTGTTAAGTACTGTAACTGATAACAAAAAAGAAAGGAAAAAGAAAAGGAAAAAGAAAAGAAATAGCACTTACCAAAATGAGCCAGCTAAGAAAAAAGTTGGGGTGATCTTTCACTAGATGCTGAATGCAACACAGTGTATAATAGGCAGTGGACAACATCTTCTGTTTTCCGAAGGTCAGGATACACAGCCTCTCATTTACAAAAATCTTGGCACATTTCCCGTCAAAATGATCCAGTTGTCTAAAATTAGAGGGTGTTAAAAGCTTTCTGCAAGGTACAGAAACTCTAAACTAGCCAAATGTGATCCAAGAAAACATGATTTGTTTTTACAACTCTATGCTATGAAGGAAACTGCATATTATGCAAATAATCCATGCCAACCTGTACATTAATCCCTTTAATCCTGTTTTGTTTCTTCTTATCTTTGCCACATGTACAGGAGAGGCAGCTTTAAATTCATCAGGATTTAAGTCATATTTTGACATAATCACATTTCATTTCTTGGCCCAGCTGGTTCTAATACTTTTAGGTATTTGGTGCTGATAACATTTCTTGGGCAATCCTGTACTGCTCGTTTACTGCAGTTTCAGCTAATATGATATTCAGGCTCTGTACATTTAACTTTTATTCTGGTTTTGGTCTAGGCAAAGATATAGCAGTGGAATGTGGGTTTTGTAAAACTGCTTTCTTCAACCCCAAGCAGTTTTGCATCCAGTCCACTTTGGTGGTTTTTATTGCCCCATCTTTCAGCTCTTTAACTGAGATAGCATCTTCCCCTTCAATAAATAAAATAAAATAAAATCAGATAATCCAACTATAGCTTTTGACTAGGCCAAGTTTAGAATAATATTCATTGTTTTAAATGAGATTCCCAAATAGTTCTCAGTTACCTTTCTCATGAAATACAGTGGAAGTTTTTGGCCTGTTTTAATAACAGTTGATTTAATTTTCAACCTTTACATTCTGGACCAATCACGACACCAAAGAAACTGCTTTCAGGGATCGAGGAGTAGTAAAAACTACAATTAGAGGAGCAAAGATATAATAATATACATCTATATATACTACGTAAAGCATTATTTTGATTCAGCCAGCTTTAAGGCATAGTAATGAGATAGCAAATATTTGGAGATATGTGGATGAGCACCTGTTACCTGTTGCCACCCCTACACTGGACTATCTAACAAATACATTGATTTTGATTTGAGCAACATAGATGGCCCAGGGTATATGTATATATGTATGTATGTATAACAATCTTAAAGTGAGTAAAATTTCAAATTATTTCAACTTCTACAATAATGATTTAAACTCAATTTGTTTATTAGATAAATAATAAAAGAAATGACTATATAATTGTAAGCATCAATAACTCAGAACAATTTTCCTGATGTTACCTTACATCAGATGTTTTGTTTCCATTTTATATTAATACCAGTAGAAACAACTATTACACTTGTATTGGTACAAAACAAAAGGAATCTGTATGCATTTCAGCCTGTGGAAAACCGTGTGCTTTTGTATTCCTGACCTCTGTTTGATTGGCATATACCTCTAGCATCAAACATTTGCTGGAATCCACTAAGTCAGTTTTTCATGATCATTTCCTATTCACAATCTCTATATATTCTTTAGTTTATGGGATTAATATGGACTGTGAAAATCCCCCAGTCTTGAGTTAAAGGGCAGCAGCTACTGCAATCAACAGGAGTCTGTTCTCCTGTCATTCAAGAAGCAGCTGACTGATGTAGGGTGAATTCTGGCCTTTGTTCCAGTTTTGTTGTTTTGAGTGTCAAAGATATAAGTTTTCTTTTTGACAGCTTGTTAACAGTTCTCTCTTCACAATTAGCAGAGCTGTTATAAGAATTTGAGTTTCAGACTTCAGAGTTTTTCATTTAAAAAACAAAGAGAGGGGAATGATTATGCCAATAACACTAAAGCAAAATATGTGTACAAAACAAAGAAACATGAGCAATAATTTGTAAGCTGTTATCCAGAACTTTATTCTGTAGATGCTAAACAGTTATGTGACATGATTAAATTTTATCACTTTTATATAACAGGACACCACTTTAACTGTGTTTTTGTGGTTTGCACTAAAGCAATCAGCTGGAGCATCCAAATCAGGATCCTGTGTGCTGTTCCACTGGTGGAACTCCTTCCATGAGCAGAAGCAAGAGAAAGCCAATCATCTTCACTTCCATTAATGGCAGCCCCCATGCACTCTCAAAAATGCTCCAAAGAGCTAGGAAACCTTCCCCAGCAGGTTTTCAGGTATAGTGGGAAGGGTAAGAGAAAAAGAAGAAAGGAGAAGAAATCACTATAGCACGAGCAATCAGCTGTTAGTATTGCTTTGTTACACCAAATTCAGTCCAGCATTTTGTTGATGCAAAGTGTGCAGCTTCCCTGTTCTGATGCATGGTGCATCTAAGTCCATTATCATCCTTGCCTTTCCTCCCTGGCAGAGTTTATTAATCTCTCATCTATATTGGCCTAGGCACAGCAAAGCTTCTGGTGACTATTGATGTACCAGCCCTGGCTACAGATGCCACTGACAGGGAAAGCACTATTTTGTACACTGTGGTCTGAATTGACAAAGGATCCTGTTATTCTTTCCCAATTTCTGATATGCTACTCTTTTAAATAAGGCAAATATGAATCTAGGATAGAGGCTTTTTTGTATGGAAAAATGTTCAGCTTTGGGCTCCTAATCAGAAGGATATCCTGGGTGGACTTTAAAATGCCTGAGCCATCTGTTCTTCATTTCATAACTGATTTCCTTAGCGTCAAAACAACAGAGGTAAAAATGCCAGTTCAAACTTAAAATTTGCAATAACACTGAAGAGAGAGAGAGAGAGTGACAGTAAGAGAGAAGCACAAGATACCACTTAATATGGCTGCCAGTGTTCCCATCATGCTAATCAAATCCAGCTCTAGAATGTTATTGTCCCAGCTAGTCAATAAAAAGAAAAACCATCCACTTCCCTTGCCAGTTTTATGAAAATATCTACAGCAGAAAATGAATGAGTGTGGCAAATGGCTATGGAATATACAACATACTTACAAAATCTACTGTATGCAATTGGTTTCTGTTAACATTGTAAGCAAACAACTGTTTTGATCTAATTATTGTTGTTGTGTGCTTTCAAGTTATTTCTGACATGGCAACTCTAAGGTGAACTTATTTCGCATGGCATTTGCAATGTGAAAGGGCCCCTTGAGCATTGTGCAAATGTGAGGAGTGGTCCACATGACACACTCACAATCACGTGATGCTCCAGGGTCTGGCAGGCACCACTCACACACTTTTTCATTTTTGGCTTTAAGCCAAAAATGGTGTGCGATCGCACATTGCTCCAGGACCCCACGTGCACTTGCCGTATTTGCGGAGCTCCAGAGCCGTGGCGCTCGAGCTTCCTGCCCCAGCACAGCCTGGGAAATTCCAAGACTGTACTGCAAAAGGAAAAGGCAGGGCTCTTGTGCGAGCAGCTGGCAGCTGCGGAGCTGAAGCAATGGGGACGCAAGAGCCTCGCAAGAGGCTGCTTGTGCGATCCCCGCACCCCAGCTCTGCAAAAAGGTAAGCTGCAGAAAGGGCCATGGTGTTTTCTTGCCAAAGTTTGTTCAGAGAGGGTTCACCTTTGCCTTCTTCTGAAGCTAAGGCCTTTCTAACACCAGTATGTTGTTTCACAGCAATCACACTGTTTAAACAAATGGAAACATAATGGTATGGAAACAATACCTTTCACACATTCTCTACAATAATGCTATGATGCTGCTTTGATAATGCACATTCCTGCAATTGGTCTTCTTGCTGCCTTGCTGACCCTGGCTTCCTACCTGTGCTCATGCTATGTAGTGCACGCACACTATTTTTCTTTTCTTCCCCAACCCCCATAATTGTGCAATTTTAGTTCCTTGGCATGTAGTGTTTTTTTTCTTTTTTCTAATTTGCTTACCCATAATTGGATAATTGCAGAATGCTGGCACTGCCACAATAGCACCATTGCACAATTATGGCAAAACAAGTATTAAAAAATATGTATGGGGTAATAGAGTAAAAGCAACATTGTTCCTGTTTATTTTTCCCCACAAGTCCTGTTCTTTAGAAATTCCTGTATTTCTTTCTTTTTTAAAAAATTAGTTTTGACTTAACTGCACTGTTGTGGCATACTGGCACTGCCGTAGCAGCACAGTTGCATAATTATGGCAAAACAACTAAAAAAAGAAAAAAGAAATGTACTGAAGAATGGAGTAAAAGCAACATTGTTCCTATGTGCCATGATGTCTTCTTTGTCTGGACACCAGAATTGGAGTGACTTCACCCTGCTTGGGTAAAGGAGGGGGACAAGAGGAGAATCAGGCTCACTCAATCAAATGATGCACTCCAATAACAATGGAAATGCAATGCAACAATGGGAGAGTCATGACAGACTGTGATAAGGAAAGATCAAACACAGAACTTAAGCCAGTGTAGTCATGCAACAAACCTCTCATTGATAAAGTCCTGAGAAAATAAGACTTCCCCAAGGTCACCCAAGTGGGTTTCCATGGCCAAGGAGGGATTCAGCCTTTGGTTTCTAGAACTGCAGTCCAGTGCTCAAACCTCTATATCATGATGGCTGTCATCTAATCATTGCACTGTTGATATATCAACTTTTATTATTAGCTCTTAGCAGAAGTGGTTTTAATATGTTCTAAACCTGGAAGATAGTTCCATTATGGAATTCACTATCATTGGATGCAGTAATGGCAAGCAGCTTGGATGGCTTCATAGAGGATTGGCTATCAATAGGTACTAGTCTAGATAGTTATATATTACCTCTAGTTTCAGAGATGGTATGTCAGTACTAGGAACTAGGAAACACTTGGTACAGATGTTACTGCATTTATGTCTCACTTGTAGACATTCAGAGAAATTATGGAAACCCCAGTCGTCTGTGGCTTCCACATCTAGGTATATTGAAAATCTTTACAGAGTTCAAGGTGGGCATTGCACTTATGTTATTCAAACATCTCAAATCAAACCCTATGACTATAAAGGCAGCATAGTCCAAACCATCCAGAAAATTGCATTCCAGCCCTACATATAGGGATGTATAGAATGTGGATACTGTAGCCCGGAAGGCATACTCTGCAGCCTCCCTTTCATTAAGGATAGCAAACTATCAAGCTTTTATGGGGGCCTACCAGCAGTTCCTATGGGAAAAGTTGGCCCTTTTCCTTGACCACCTTTCTCAGGATGATAGAAGAGTAGCTCAACTAGTCCACACAAAGGCACATATAGGTTGGTAGCAAGAACAGATTACAGCCACCAAGCACACTACAATCCAAAGATCATAGCAGGTGCAACCATGCTTAGATACCATACTCTGGCTGTGTTCTGAAGGCTTTTTACATTCTTCTAGTCTCACATCTGGAGGTAAAGCTATGATTGAAGATCTCCCCTTTGATGAGGAGGATGTCTTCAACAGCAAAACACAAAAGAAGGTGAATGATACCACCTCCATCCTCCAAAAATGAGTTCTGAACTCCAAGAAATACGGGGTTCAGTTACATATATATGAAAACAAGCAAAAGCACTCTTGGTACTGCCAATCTTCTTTAGGTGATTTCCAGTGGCAATCTGTGATCCAGTTTCTTCAGGAAGCTAAGAGGTTATCTACCAAGCAGTCAGGCTGTTACAAATTGAAGAATTTTCTTTCCTTCTTGTCCACTATACAGGCCTACTTGCATGATATTTCTTTTGTAATGTTTGTCCCATTTGAGTCCACTGGTATGTCCTTGACTTCTCTCAAAATTTATGTGGCTGCACTCCTTGCTTTCATACATGCTCGAAATCCTGTCTCATGGTGCACACATCTGTTATTTAAGGCATATCTGAAAGGCTTCACTAATATATCCCAGTTGTGCCACTGACAACAATATGAAATCTTCCTCTTGTTCTTCAGTGGCTTATGCAGAAGTCATACGAACCTTTCACAACTGATGACTTGACACTACTGGCATGGAAAGCAGCCTTGCTTGTTGAGGTGACATTGGCTAGAAGGGCCAGAAACATCAGGGCACTCCACTATGATGCCCCTATCTATATTTTACACAGAGCAATGTTAAGGACTGAATACTTTCTATCCAAAGTAGCTTCTTCCTTCCATTTATGATGGGACATATGCTTTCTCACATTCTATCCAAAACTACAGAATGAAGAGTAAATAATGTGTCACTCACTTGATGTGAGAAAAGTTCTGGCTTTTTATGTTAATGGTATACAATTGTTTAGAAAGACACAGAGATTGCATGTCTGCTACAGTAAAGGAAAGAAAAGATCCAAAGTTTCTTCTCAAAAGCATTTCAAAATGGATGACTGCAACTATTAAGAGGCAATTGTCCTTACAGGCTTGGGAATTCTATAAGAGTTGTTGCAGCTCCCTCAGCATTCTTAGGCCATTTCCACACTATAGTGCTATGATTCCACTTTCAGCATCCTGTGGAATCCTGGGGTTTGTAGTTTACTCAGGCCAAAGAGCTCCCTGGCTGAGAATTCTAAATGCTCCTCCCTAAACTGTTGAAAGTGGAATAATAGCACTATAACAGTGTGATGCAAAAATGGCCTTAGTGTTCTTAATAGTGTAGTAAACCAGAGCTGCCTTGACCAAGAAGGAGTAATCAAAATGCCAAAGAATAAATTTACATCTGGCGTGTTAAGCAGCTACCTGGTCTGAGCTTCTGATACTGAAATGAACACTTCTGATATTTATAAGCCATGGCAGGTTGGATGGGAGAGTGTGAGCAGTTTTTTCTTACAGATAGGCTGCTTGTGAATAGCCAGTTAATCTTGCTGCCTATAATCCTGTACAGGGAAATGCAGGGACATACCAACATACATACACCCTTGCATGTGTGCATACATCCATCAAATCTCCCATATGTATGAGTCCCAGAGAGCATGAAAAAGAACACGTTTGCTTACTTGTAGCTGTGGGTCATTGAAGTGGGCTATCTGTGCCCTTCCTCCTCCTCCAGTTTTCATGCCCACCCCTTGTAGCACAAAGCCAATTCCATGGACGGGAACTGAGGAAGTCTGAGCGGGAACTAACTAGAGCATGCACATTGAGGAAGGGGCAGGATTACTGCCAGAAGACTGCTTGGCTCCAGAAGTTTCCAAAACTGGGCTGACCACATGAACAAACACAGCTACAAGTAAGAAATCTGTTCTTGCCCAGCCCTGCCCTAGACTGAGTATTTGGCAAGTGTTTAGCATCTTTCACAATATGTTCAACTGCTAAATACTCTGTTTTGTAATATATGTCATGATTATTATATACAATGTGAGTGCAAGATTTATCTGTAACATTTACACTTGTATGCATACTTTTTAAAAGGTTTTTTTCTTTCATTAAAAATAATTATGGAATGCAATTTATAAAATAAAGTAAGTTTACTAATTAACTAATGCCATTGCAAAACATTCATTTGTATACAGATACATTTGATCAAAGTCACTAACAGGTGTCATTTATTGAACAGACTTGGTGTTGCAAATTTGTCACAGATCAAAAGAAAGGTTAATGCAGAGTTGGTGGAATGCAAATCAGATTCTACACCCAATCCACTCAGCTTTTGTATTTGGAATGGGAATTAGTTACCTTCCTATCTTTTGCCTCATACAGGAAAACATGTTAAGCTAAGTCTGGTGGTATGAATTTTATTATAAATGGGCAGTGGCTACAGGTTTGTTTGTTAACCTCACGTAAGACACATCATCTTGGAAACCATTCTTTTCTTCTCTCTGAAAGATTTCCTTCTCTTAGCACTCATAAAATGTATAGAAATGTTTCAAAATACATGCTATTTGTAAGTTGTTTGCCGCCTTGATCCATATGGAGAGGCGGGATACAAATAAATAATAAAATAAAATAAAAGCTACTGAAATCCCCTTGCAAGCACTCTTGAAACACGTAACTTCTACTGGTTGTGTTTTCTGACCCAGAGGCCTCTGCTTGCCTAAGCAGAATTATTTCTTCCATGCTATGCATAGTGTTTGCAGCTCCTTGCTCAGCTGCATATACACCCATTGTCTCCTGCAGGTGGACTTCAGGCAAGGAATGGAAGGAATGCAAGCACAAAATCCCCATCTAAAGAAGTATCAACACATTTGCTTAATGACCTCTTTTTCTGAAAAAATGTTACTGTGCTTGTATTCTTCTTACATTTCCTCCTTATGGGACATAAGTAGTTCATACTCCTTTTTGTTGCTTGAGCTACTTATATTTTGAAGATATGCTTTAGCAGAAAACAGGGAAGGATTTCAGATGACTAATGAACTGAAGAGCAATGGCATCTTTAAGACTGAGAAAAGCATCCATGCCTTTTGTAGTCATGCAGGAAGACAATGTAGTACAGCAGTTTGAGTGTCGGACTAGGACTCTGAGAGACCAGGGTTTGAATCCCCACTTGGTCATGGAAACCTGTTGGGTGACCTCAAGCAAATCACACTATCTCAGCCTCAGAGGAAGGCAAAGGCAAACTCTCTCTGAACACCGAACACAGGTAGACCATCTTGCTAAGTATGAGACACAAAATCCTCATTCTTTTATTCTGTCCACTGGCCAACCTGACCAGAGTCAGTATGGAATGTAGTTCACTGAGAAACAATAGTGACACAACTAGGCAGTAGGTAGCAATTTCTAAGTGTGTGGGACCAGGAAGAGCCAGTGAGGTTGGTAAGCAAGCCAAAAAAGTTCAGTGAGTGAAACCAGTCAGGTTAACCTCCCCACAACTACACAATCCAGTGTTTGGCTTACACATTGTGTATGAAATGGGTGCGCACATGAGGCTCTTTCCTCTGATACGGACATAAGTGCTAACTTACTTACAAAATCAGTATGATTATGGGAAACAGTAGAAAGGGAGGGTGAGTGGGCTGGATCTTGTGAGAGGAGAGATCTTTGGCACTCTTCCAGTTTCAAGACTGTTGTTTGAACATGAGGAAACATGACTTCTGAATTGATCCAAAAAGCACTTAATTCTTAGATTCTAAGTATTTAGCAACAATACTGAAGTTCATAAATCTACTACACAGCCAACTAATGAAAACTACTTTTCACAGACTAAAGTCTTAGATATCTGCTGATGTTTTTAATAGCTCCTGAAAGAGACTGTCTGCCTAGTTTCCATTTACTCTCATTTCATTTTCAAATTACGTGCTTTTCTGAGTTCAGTTTTATTAACAGTGTTCCTTACTTGCTTTGTTTACCCTTCCACTTCAAACATTTCCTACTTAATCCTGTCACCAAACCGCTCTTACATGCAACCCCGTCTCTTGGAAATTCACCAGAAGTTGAAACAAGAACTGGCTCAAATGCTTAGGATTTAGAAAAATAACTTTTTTGAGGTGGGGGGCAGGTGGTGACTGCCAGAATCCCCTAGTGAGGATGACTGTGACAGTGTTGGCTGAAGAATTCTTGGGGTCATATACCAAAGGAATAATAGCCAATATCTACATCACAGTCTATGTTTTGTAACTTTATGAATCTGTACCTACATTGCAGAAACAGAATTAAACCCTGATAGTGTATTGTGAAGAGGTACAATCAGGCACTGTCAAGAGTATTTTAATGCACATCAGGTACTTCTGGTGCTCATCAGGCAGTTCTGATGCACATCAGTGCCCGCTGCACTTAGGAACATAATGTGTTAGTCACTCCACCATTACACAATGGATGCCCATATGTTGCAATGCCACAGCAGACCCTAGGTGAATATGGATGTTGCATAACTCCTCCATTCAATTTTGTACACACACAAGGCCATTTACAAAGATATCATTCCCTAGAAAAATGCCAGCCAACATTCTTCAGCTCTGAAATGCAACATAGGATATTATTCTTATGGGATTGTACCATCTTCAGAAAACAGACCTAGATTTCACCTTATGATATTAGCTCAACCAATCAAAAGGTTTTGACAAGAAAGATTGTAATTTTAAAACAGTGACAACAACTGAACTTTGGGGAATACCCAGATTGTCTATTTAGGGAGGGAGGGAGGGAAGACAGACTGACTTGTAACTCTCCAAAGCAGTAGCAGTAATCTCCGCAGAGTAGTTTTTTTTAAAAAATGGCAGGGCTGTAGCTTAGTGGACAAACGTACAATTTCTCACATCTCCAATTAGGACTGTACCTGCCATAAGGTACAGTTGAAAAAGATAATGGGAAGATGTTGAAGGACCAAGGTGTGTGTACCACACTGACTGTCCTATGCCCTCTAATCTGTGAATGTGCAGCTTTCAAATACAACAAAGAACATATATTGTTCTATCGCCACTGATTTAAGGTTCAACTGTCAGAGTGGCTTTCATTCATAAAATGATGGACATATGATTTCTTCTTTATTTTACTCCATACAGATGGATGTTTTGATTTGGCCTTATTTCCAATTAACTTTGTAAGGGTTTAAGTAGGTAATCTGAAAGACCATTGCTTAAGAGTCTGGAGAAACCTTCCCAAAAAATGCAGACCAGGAGCATGGAACCTTATGAACTTTATGAACTTCCATATTATTTCAGTTTCTAAAATCTCCTACTAGCATGGCCAATGGTAGGTGATTATAGCAGTTGTAGTCCAAAACTATTGGAGGGCCAGAGATGCCCTGCTTCTGTCATAGAGAATGTTGAGCTAGATGGACAACATGAAGACCTCCTGATCCTGTTATTTGTGGTAGTTATTACTGTCTTTTGCTTCAGAGTTTTCTCTTGCATTGAAATTTGAGATACTCCATAACACAGGTCCTATTTTAAAAAGAGTTTTCAAGATGCTTTACCAACTGTAAGATATTAGTCCAGAACTTTCCAAACTTTTAATGTTGGTGACACACTTTTGAGACATGCATCATTTCACAACACAGTAATTCAGTAGGTAATACAGTAAGTGGAGGCAGCCCCTCCACCTGAGCCTGGCCAGCCATTGCTGCTGCCGCCCTTGCTGGGGTCTTCCTTGGCCCAGAGTGGTGGCAAGAGAGGAAGCCCCTCCACCTGAGCCTGGCCCGCCATTGCTACCCTCACCAGGGTCTTCCATCGCCCAGGGTGGCAGCAGCAGTGGGAGGGGTAGCACCGTCATTCAGACCTGGCCTGCCACCATCGCCACTCTTGCTGGGGTCTTTTTCAGACAGAGGCAGCAGCAGCAGCACAGGCAGTCCCTTCCCCTGGGCCTGGCCCACCATGGGAGCGAGAGAGGCAGCCTCTCCCCCCTTTACATTCCCGTGACACACCTACGCACTGCAGACAACATACTAATGTGTCACAACACACAGTTTGGAAAGCTCTGTACTAGATAATATTGTATGAACAATTTAATACATAATTTAATACTGTTACGTGTTTAAGTTATGTACTCTATCTTAGGGATAAATTTTTTGCCTCATATAATTGTAATGGCAAAAAGAGTCTCATTGTCGAGGAGAATTCATTTTCTTTTGGTCATTTAAAAATCCTCCAATGGCACTTCCCTATTATGCTAATCCCATTTCCTAGGGTAGTTATTTCAGGCATACTTGACCTTTGCCACTGCTTTTCTTTTGAGATAGATTCAGTTTCTCCTCTTCTATCCTTTTGGAAGCCTATCTCTCCCATCATCCCTTTCTATTTCAATCCCTCATTTCAGCTCATGCTCCAGTAGGCCATGCTAAACTAGGAGCATGCTCCCCAGAGAAGAAACCTGATTCTTTATCAGGAATTTTAAAAGTTACTAACATTATACCAATGTTAGTATAGTGCAAGGGACAGAACATAAGGAATGAGATTGGTAATGATACTTTCTCTCTTATACTGTTAGAACCAGACCCTGGAAAAATACTTTTTGAGCTACATCTCTCAGAATTGTCCAGCCAGCATGAGTTGTAGCCCCCCAAAAGTAATATTTCCAAGCTCTGATTAGAATTCAGGATTGAGTGATAAAATTGACTAATAATAGGTATAGGACAAAACAAAGAAGTATATGTTTACACAGAACATGTAATTTGTTGAATTGAAGAGTTGATCATTTGCTTCAATATTTTTAAACACATTAAGGAAAACAAAAACAAAAAAACACTTCTATAGTTAATTGGAGTATCTTGTTGTCTACAGTAGAACCTAGTTGTTTCCAGTTTGAACATTATTTCCATTGTATCTCCATCATGGAGAAACTCAACTGCTGATATCATTCATCTTGTTGAAGACTTGAAAACCTCCATCAGGATCAGAAGGAAAATTATTTTTGAGCATCCTCCACCCAATTAAATTCCAGTAGGAGAAGTGTAGCAAAAGCAGTAAAGGATGTAATGCAAAGTCTGGCCAAATAATATCAATAAAGACTTCACAGAAAACCTATCAATAGAACCATAATCAAGTTTATGCTCCAATTACAGAACCAGAAGAAGAAGAAACTGAAAGATTCTGTGCTGGAGTCCAGGAGGATATTGACCACACACCAAAACAGGACGTCTTCTTAATAATGGGTGATTGGAATGCAAAAGAAGGAAAAAGAGCAGAATCAAATATAGTAGGAATATGTGACCTAGGTTCAAGAAATGAAGCAGAAGAGTGAATTTGCAATGTCATAGCAAAGACATTGTTCAAGGAACTGAAGAGGCAAATATATAAATGGACATCACACAGTGACCAATACAGAAATCAGACAACATAATTGGAAGCAGAAAACAGAGAAGCTCCATTCTCTCTGTAAAAACAAGGCAATGCACAGATTGTAGTCATCAGATGAAACAGAAGCACTTAAGGACAGATGAGAAGCAAAAATAAAGGGGGACAGAAATATGATCAGAATCTTGAATGCAACTGTTCAATGACTTGTGTGCAAGGCCAAAGATAACTACTGTAATAATCAATGCAGAGGAATAGAAAATGAGAACAAAAAAGGCCTTTGATTGTGTACATCATGAAAAACTTCAGCTCAGCTCACTCTGAGAGAAATGGGTGTACCACAACATTTGATTGTCTTGATGCACAGCCTGTATACAAGACAAGAGGCTTTCACTGGGACAGAATATGGAGAAACAGAATGGTTTCAAACCAGCAAGGGGATCAGGCAACACTGTATTTTATCGTCCTATCTGTTTAACTTGTATACTGAATGTATCATACATAGACTCAAAGGAAGGAGGCATGAAAACTGGAGGAAGGAACATCAAGAATTCAAGAGATGCAGATGGCATCATACTACTAGCAGAAAATAGCAAACACTAGGAACGATTACTGAAGAAAATCAAGGAAGAAAGTGCTTAATGTTACAGTTGAATATTGAGAAAACAAAAATAAAGACCATGGGTGATTTACATAACTTTAGACAATGAAACTATTGAAACAGATCAAGGTTTTCCAGTCATTAATCAGAATGGAGACTGCAGACAAGAAATCAAAAGAAGACTAGGCATTGGAAGGCCAGCCATGAAGGGACTAGACAAGATCCTGAAGTTTAAAGATATATCACTGAATAACTAAAGTTAGGATTGCCCATGCCATCATATTCTCAATTTCTATGAATGGTTTTATAAGCTGGACAGTGAAGAAAGCTGATAGGAAGAAAATCAATTCATTTCAAATGTAGTGGTGAAGAATTCTGAAGATATTGTGGGCCGCTAGAATAGATCTCAGAGCAAATAAATCCTGAACTCTTCCTAGAAGCCAAGATAACTAAACCAAGACTGTTGTACTTCATTCATATCACAAAAAGACGTGACTCAATAGTAAAGACAATTGTGCTTGGTAAGACAGAAAGCAGTAGGAAAATAGGAAGACTGAATTACAGATGAAAGCCACGGCCTTGAGTCTACAAGATCTGAGCAGGGTTGTTGATGATAGGGTGACTTGGAGGTCGCTGATTCATAGAGTTGCCATAAGTTGAAATTGACTTGACAGCAGAAAAACAATCATATCAAAGCAAAAAAATAAATAAATAAAAATCTCATAAACAATGTTACATTTCAGCATATACAGTAACCAAGGAGCTAGATGCAGTGAGAAGACAATCATATGCCATGACATCGCTTTCCTTATGGCAGGGGTTCATAGAAGCTTGACTTGATGTAACAACTCTTCCCCTTAGAATGTAGGTACTATCAGCGTTTGCTAAGGATATGTTATGAAACTGATGGGGCCCCTGCAAGGCAGGTGCAAATACTGATTGCTATGCATGTCACACTATATACTGGGCAATGAACAAATCCGAACTGGCACTGGCTCATGCCCAGAAATGGTCAACAAAAGAAAGCTCCCTACTGTGTCTCAAAATGTTGCAAGCTCCCAGAACTTATGGACAATTATGTTCAGCCTTCAGACAGGAATGACTTTTCATGCATTGAAACCATTATGCATGACAACATTAAATATTTGCATGCTGTCATACCACACCAGGGAAGCTAGGTTGCAGGAAGAGTGGAGAATTCTATGTCACTGTAGTCAAAATTCTGGCCATAATGAAAGGTTTGAGAGCATTTGAGGTTTCTTTTCTGTGGACCAGTGACACTAGCCATCTCAGACAACACGATGGTGGTTTATTATGTGAATAAACAAGACAGAGCTCAGTAAGGAATTTTCATTCAGCTCAAAATCACATCATGGGACTTGTGCATAGAACAGTTCATCTTTCCAGTGCCAGTTCATTTGGCAAAGGAAATACAGTATTCTAGTGGGGTCTCCAGCCAATCAAAAACATTGTGCCACAAGTGGAACCCACACTACAGAACAGTTCACAGAGTATTTTGCCAGTTGGCAGAATGCAAGTGGACTTTTTCACTTCAAAGCTCAGTTTTCATTGTTGCTAATTCTGCACTAAAGGAATGTAAACAAATCTTGCTCTCAAAGATCCATTTCTTTTCCACTGGGTAGGAATGCTAATGTATGTTCACACCCATTTTCTGTGATCACCAGAGTGCTTGTCAAAATATGTGAAGACAACACATCCTCATCACACTGTCATGGCTAAGACAACTGGATGTGCCTTGTTATCAAATCATCCACATTTTGAATCTGTCACACATTCTGAAGCATCATGAAGGCAAGGTGAGACATTCAGACCCATCCACATTAAAGAATCCACATACTCAGCCTTCCCAATAGCATCGCAAGAGAAATTGCTAGCAAGAAGAAGACTCTCGATGCTACCCTCAAAATGACAATGTATCCTTTGTTTCCCATGGTGAATCAGATGCTCATGTCAAAACGTAGTGAGGTCATATTCTGCAGTTTCCAGTGACATTGGCGAACAGGGACTCTGTGTCATATCTCTGTCTGCACCTTGCTGCTGTTATGACTTATTCCAAACAGTGAATGGAATAAACATGGTTTACTTACCCAATAGCGAAAAGTTTTTTTCAGATGGTTTAAAAAGAATACACACACACACACATACACTAACATGGTTTGGAATTTACTGTTGGTTTTATAAGGAGAAAACCAATCAGGCTGATGACTTCTTGTGGTCTATGCTTGCCCTCAAGGAAGACTGCGTCCTTAGTGGCCATAACTTTGGTAAGGAGAACTGGTGAACTTTGTGGGTTACGATCAGATCTACTGTATCTGCAATTCCACTCAGATAAGGTCACTTTTAAGATAAGAAATAAAGGATTTCTGCCAAAAGTAGAGTCACATTTGCACCGACTGCAAAAACCTTTTATATCAGTTTTCTTAAAAGAAACTTTGTTGGAAGTAGATAGAGCTCTGCACTTTTGAACATTTAAAGGTCACTAGCTTTTTATGTCTCTTACAATACAGAATTTAGACAGTCAAAGCATCTTTTAATTTTCACCTCCTTCCAACAGTGAGTAGCTCATTAATTTCCTATATGTGTAAGTGATAGATACCATGAAAAAGAAGAACAGGTTGATTATATGTAACTGTGGTTCTTCAAGGTCATCTGTGAACTGACACAACCCACAAACCTCCCCTCTCAACTAGTCTTGCTTGTTTTTCTGGTTTGAGTCTTATGTTGTGGCACACTCAAAACTGAGGAGAAAGACAGGAAGAAGGACACATATTTGCATTGGAAACAGGCAGGGTTCTTGCTGAAGCTGAACTTTTGTTCACTCAGCTTTAGGAATTTCTGACTATGTCCTGTGCAGGTAAAGGTTGTCTATATGTGTGAGTTCTCAGTGACTGCTAAAAGAAATACTGTTAACAGGCAAGCAGTCTGATTTTTGCCTGCAAAATCAGGTACATAGAAATTGCAGGAATAGCTATATTGACCATAAAACGAATTCCAAAGTCCCTATTGCGAACTAAAAGTCATAAAAGTAAGCCAACGAAAAAGTCATAAAAGGTATTGTGTTGGCTTTTGAATCACACATCTTTGTCCATCAGGCAGAGATGATAAAAAAAAGGATGCACAAGAAGTATATTGATAGAATTATGTAGTCTATATATTGCTTTGATATTATGGAGACATAAGCTGTGTAGGCTGTAAAATTAGGCCACATAACTTGGTGGCCAACATCTTGTTGGGGACAAAGGTAGTAAAAGAAAGGTCAAAATTTGCTTCTCTGTGAAAATAAAGAGCAACATTCTTCCCATAACTGAAGAAGTCTCTATACTGTCAGGTCTGGAGAAGAATTTAGGGACTGGGATGACCAAAGATTTTCCATAGGAACCAAACTGGGTAGCTTTACTTGAACTAGAAAGAGCAAACCCTCCAAAAATCAAGTCGAAGTTCAAGATGGCATGAACTCTCTTTGCTCTGGTATGGGCTAGTCCTGTACATACATGATTCATTTTCCCTATCTCACTAACTACTTCTCTAACAATAATATGATTTATTATAAGTTATGATAAAATTATGTTCAAACCCTATGGACACAAAATGGAAGATAATGTTGCTACATGTTCAAAAATAAAGGCTAGAGGTCTAGACGGAGGAATATTAGTTTCCAGGGTTTCCCCTTTCATTAAACCACAGAAAACCATGAAAGGAAGCATTCATTGCTTTCTTCTGCCTGTCTTCTGAATTGCTCACACCTGTGGTAAATTTCTCCAGAAAATTTCTTCAAGTACGTTAGCCTTCATATCTTTCTCTCAAACCAGTACCCACCACACCCAGACTGGGAATCTATTTCTCTCCCTAACCCATCAGACAGGCACCACTTATCCAAGATTAATCATGCTTCCTGCCCATTCATTTACCTTTTCTCTCTCTTTCTCTCCCCTCTCTTTTGTACAAGCTGCCCTTGATTAGACTGCTATTGACAGACCTCAAAATGCCCAAAACAAAAAAAGACTACTTAGATCAGAGCTGCAACAAACAGACTTAAAAGCACTGGAGAGAGAAACTATTAAATGAGTATGTGTAATCCACTAAGCATTTTCTTTGACACTCTGACATTTAATTTTATTCCAAAGTCTCTCTCCAATTTTCAGCTTAGCATTTCTAAGCCTTGTTCCTTCTATCTGTGATTAAGGAAATGCAGCAACACTGTTTAATCTTTACACCTGTTTGTCACTCTCTGGGTTGCAGTGCTAAGGAATATATTAGCAATCCCACTTTTAGAATGTATTCATGTGCTATCTAGTAGAAAGAAAATAGCACTGGTGGTACAGTATCTTGATTGATTGTATATACAAAAGTAAAGATGGATTAATAACAGTAGTTATAAGGCACTGATGGCCAGAAGACACCATTTTAAGAACAAAAGCCCAATCAACATGGATGTATATACTGCTGCTCATTATTTTATCATAATTCCCATATACTTATGAACATTCAGTCATACGAGATCAGTCCAGAAGCATATTAGTCCAGCATTCTGATCACAAAGTGGCCTGCCATTAAGTATCCATCCCAACCTCAAGATCCTTTTCTTTGTCATTTGCTGCCAGCTCAGATCTCATCAATGTTTATGTTTATTTTATTTATTTTTTTGCTCTTCTTTGCACTGCTTTACACTTTCTTATGTTTGATCTCATTTGTAGTTTGAATGCCTATTTCCATATGTTGGAGAGATGTTTTTAGAGCAGTGGTTCCTAACCTGTGGTCTGCAGATCACTTGTGGGCCGCAATATCTTCACAGAGAATCCATGAAAGCTTGAAGAAATGTTATAAGGTTTTACTATTAGAAAGGAAGGAAGGAAGACAGATAGATGGTCATACATTGATCTCAAAAAGCAGGAGTCTTTTGTCGGTGATAGACAACATTAGTACAAAGTTTCATTACCGTATCTCAAGCTGTTCAAAAAATTTTAAAAAATAATTTGATGCATGTTAGAGGTTTAAGTCTCGAGTTAAGTCTTGGCAGTCTTTAGCAACAAAAGATATTTAAAGGGGTTCTGTGGTAAAGAAAAGGTTAAGAATGTTGTTTTAGAGTTCTTGAAGGCTATTCTTATTCTAACCACCCAAAATAATTTGGTGGCATCAGCCAGTTCACTACTTGGTATTTTCAGGTAATTTATGAAAAAGTTAAAGTACCAGCCCCAGTGCTCCACTGCTTACATCTCTCTGTTATTAAACCTGACCATTCCTTCCTAGAAAACCAGAAATTTCACATTTGAATTCTTTAAGAATTCTTAGATAGATTTGATCTTGACCTGGTGCTACATCAGTCTATAGTTTATCAGTAAAATCTGGATTTTTTTTCTGTCAGTACAACAGAATACAATTTACATTATAAAAATAATTGATAACTGCTCATGTGGATATATATGTGTGTGTGCACGTGCACACACGCACGCACACACACACACAAAGGGATAGAGACCAATCTGGGGCTAGTGGTTTGAATGATGGACTAGGACACTAGAGGAAGGAAATGGCAAGCCTCCTGTGAATAAATCTTGCCAAGAAAACTCTATAATAGGGTCACCATAAGTTGAAGTTGACTTGGAAGAACATAACAAGAAGAAATACACTTGGACAGGAACTGGAAATAGCAGGAGTATGTAAGTGTTACTGACAACTGCTGTCCAATACTGTTATGCACATGAGCATTCTTAGTATGTATTAGAAGGGCAATTAGCATTGAAGTTTATATATAAAATAACTAAGACATATTCAAACACTCAGCACAGTCTAATGTGCATCTACTGAAAAGTATGTCCCATTGAACTCACTGGAGCCTGGTCTCACGTACAGATACAACATTTCTGCAACTTTTAAACAATGGGAAAAATATGTTGTTGTGGTTTTCAAGTTTTTCTTTTGGCAGGGGTAGAAACTTTGGAGAAAGTGATATAGCAGATCCTCAGTATTCGTTAGGGTTTGGTTCCAGGGCTCCTCATGGATACCAAAATTCATGGATGCTCAAATCCCATTATGTACAAAAGTGTGGTAAAATAGTGTGCCTTATATAAAATGGCAAAATCAAAGTCTGCTTTTGGGGGATTTTTAAAAAATATTTTCAACTATGGTTGGTTGAATCCATGGATATGGATATGGAGAGCCAACTGTACTTATTTTCGTATCACACCTAAACTTATTTTTACTGCTTTACCAACATAAAATGCTTCATTAATAACCTAGCTTTAAAACTGTACTACTTGGCATATTTATGGAATTAAAAATATAAAAACCTTAATTTGATTTATCCTATATTTGCATAAGTAGGTGTAGTAGATGTTGCCCTTGTCCTTTTCCAAATGTTGGTTAGAGCTCAGTTTGTGCCCAAACTTCCTCTGTGTAAAGGCCAGCTGGTGAATCCACTGCAATAGGGATGGTGAAGCCACTCTGGGTTTTACCATTACTGTTCCTAATTGAACAGGAACTCTGCCATTACTGGATTCTGCTTTATCCCTACATGTCATAGTGGCATATACTACCACAAATCTTAGCAGAGATGTTATTACAGATACAGAGATGTTATTACAGATACATTTTTGGCAACAAAAATGAAAAGGTTGACCAGGACAAGGTCTAGTGGACAGCAGAAACAGGGCACTTGCCTTGATTGTGACTGTCTCCATCAACCGGAATCAAGGTCACCACAAGAAGGCAAATGACAACACACAACACTGAAGCTGCAACCCCTACCCCATGCTTTGCTCACAAGATGCTCTCATGAGGATGGCAACACTCACTATGTGCAAATATGCATCTGAGTGTGGTATATGCCTGCAGTATAAACAGGAATTTGTTGCCATTGTGTGCCCTCAAGTCACTTCCAACTTATGGCAACCCTAAGATGTAGTTATCATAGGGTTCCTTAGCAAGATTTATTCAGAGGGGAATTGACTTTGTCTTTTTCCAAGGCTGAGGGAGTGTGAATTTTCCAAAATCACCCAGTAGACTTCCATAACTAAGCAGAGATTTGAAACCTCATTTCCATGATCATAGTCCACACTCAAACCACTACACCACGGTGCCTGTCAGGAATTATCATCCTCTAATTCTGTTGATTGTCTTACCTAAATATCTTCACACTAAACCCTTTCTGGATTCTGAATGAGCAAATCCTTTTCATACAATGCATTTCACTCATGCCAAAAGAAAACATTTCATTAGAGCTTTTTTTAGCATTCCTCCAAATTTTATACTTTTCCACTGGGAAAAAAAAACAGTTTCCTCATTTTTTTCCAATGTTTTTCCCAGGCCTTTGCATCTCTACTGACATTGCTGAGACTGGTTGTGTATGGCTCAATTTTGTACAAGTGAAAGAAGAATTCAGATTATCTTCTTTGTGTATTTATGTATGAAAACTACTGCTCTACTCTTTATTGTGCTGGAAAAATGTATAAGAAACCAAACCATGGAGAGAGAAAAAACTAGAATGGAACAAGCTTAACTTTTCTTCCATCAGGGCCAAACTAGAACAGCTCATGAACAGATTTATGGTCAAGATTAATAGGTAAACATAAATTAGTGTTGTTCTTCCTTGCTCTTAAAAACAATGTTATTTTCCCTCAAGTTTAGAAATACATTTTGTTCTAGCTGTTGGAGATCAGAATATGGCTCTGAGCCATGTTGTGGACATGAGGAAATAAATCTTTTGGTGCCAATTTTTAAGAAAAATGTACCACAAGACTTACAGTTTCTCAGGATACAGAACAGTGACCAGACAAAATATCTGAAGTGTTGTGCTGGTTGGGTTTGACATGATATCATCTGAAGGACAATAATTAAAACAGAAACAAAATGATAAGCAGGAAAATGGCTTTTTGCCAGTCTTTTAGAAGATTTGCTTCAGTCTGCTTGGTTTCCCTTAACAGCAACAGGATTCCTGTAATGTCTTGGTTTAAAAGTCTGATCACAGCCTCAACAGTAAGACAACATGATACATTCAGCAATGAAAATCAAAGAGACAACATTTGGCTTAGCTAAGATTTTCTGTTTCCTCCAATGAAAATACACTTCTAAAAATTTACATCAGTAATCAGATTAAAATAATAAAAGGATTTTCCTAAGGGCCTAGAATGCTCTAGAAAAATTATCTCAGTTCCTTTGCCTCCACTGTAGTTCTTTTAATAAAGGCTTATATTATTGTCTGCAGCACAAACAATCAACTTTGCAGCAAAGCTAGAAATCTGTCCAGACAGAACAAGCAATAGTACATGAATTGGAAATTTTAAGACACACTAGATGGGGCATCAGAACTTCCCATGGTTAAAAAACAAAAACAAAAAAATGAACAGCAGCTACATGGTACTGGGGATGTAAAGGGATTTGGTGTCTTCTTTTATCCATTTCTCTCATAAAAATAGTGGAATACAGTCTAAAGGTGGTAGATATTTATAGTCAAAGTAGTCTAGGAGAAACCAGTTCCTATATCGATGTTCCTGCAAAATACATCTATGCATTACTTTTTGAGGAAGGAGCCGGAGGGTTCCTCTTAGTGACAGAGCTCCTATTTTGCAAGCAAAGCATCTCAGGTTAGTTGGTGGCATCTCCAGGAAGGTCTGAGAAAGACAGCTTCCTGTCTCTAACACTTATTAAGGGTAAACTTTGGAATTATTGGCTGAGATCCTACATCATGCCGGGAGAGCATAAGTCTTTGCCAGTGTATTTACATGAGGCTGCATCTGCCCAGCTGTTTTCCCCCAAAATAGAGCAATCAAGATGCTGCCAGGCTCTGTTCCACCCTTCCAGCCACTGAGTGAAGAAGCTGGAGAGAAAGCTAGAGAAGTCTTAAAGCTGCTCCTTCTTCAGTCTTTAAGGGCAGCTGGAATGGACCCAGACATGCCCCCTCAGCTAATCAGTGGATGGGGAGATAGGACCTTGCCTGCCAGCCTGGTGTGTGCACCAGGACAGGAGCTCCACAGAAGGAGGTACTGATGCATTCATCTGCAAGGTCTGAAAAGATCCATATGCAGGTATAACCCCTCACTTACACCTGTATATGTCTCCAACTGGACTCCAGCAATTGTTCCCTCACAACACTTCTAAATGTAACCCTTGCCTTAGTAAGGGACAGGAGGATATAAAAGTATGCATGCTGCACATATATTTATGTTGCTTACACCTTATTGTGCAATGCAATCTGACAAGGTACAAAAATATATCATTTCTTCCGACTTCAAACACGTTTCAAGCAACTGGAACAATTTTATTCTTCTAGTAGTGTTTTTTTTTTAGTCCTTTTGGAGATACAAGCAGCATAGTTGCTTCCTTAAACGACCAAAAACGACTGGACTTATTTTGTTCTTGTCACACAGCCATGTCTACAGGAAATACTAACTGGGATTAGAAACTATGCAGGCCAGGCTAGTGCCATGACCTTAACATCTCTACATTTGTGTCATTCTTAGTATTAGTCATTCACAGAGTTGTCTTCCTGTCCCATTATTCTGCTTGTTTTTTTTTTTGTGACATTTGTGGTCTAAAGTGATATAAACATTTGTAAGCGTGCAAGAGACTGGGAAAAGGAATGTAGAGAGAACATTTTTTTTTTGTTTATATAGTTCATTTTGGAACCAGTTTTTGTACAGGAATGTTTTAGCAGTCAGAATTAACTCTGCTGCACATTTTGGTCTGAGTTATCTTCACAAAAAAGAGAGTGAATATAAAATGGCCCCTCCACTTTTGTGAGGATTCAGGTGCAGAACTCCCATGAAAATGCAAAAACCAAGAATAACTCCCCCTATGATACCCTGCCCATTCCCTGTCAGAGCTCCCCCTTCCCATTCCCTTGCCTTTTGCACACTAGGGCCAGAGGCAAAGGAGTGGGAGGAGGGAGCACTGAAGGGGAGAAGGAATGCATGCATGCCCCCTCCCCATTTCCTTGCTTTTTGTCTGTGTGCTCGCCTTTCTTCTCTGTGTAGGGCAAAATGCAAGGGAATGGGAGGAGGAGAATGAGGGGAAGGGATGTGAGACCTTTGAGAATATCGCAAAAGTCAAACCCACACATATGGAGGGAAGACTGTATGTCATACTGAGCCATTTGGAACATTAGTACTTCTGTAAAACCAGAAAGTTTGCAATAGCACTAGATAAAGTGAAGGGCCATCTTTTAGAGCAACAATTAATTCAGACTAAAGGTGAATTGCCACTCCTAACATCCATTGTCTTTGGCTTAAAATATTTGACCTCCCTGGCAATATTAGATTGTACCTACCAATTACAGTGAAGAATGGTGGTCCTTCTCAGCTTGACAGTCTGAGACACCTCGTGATCTTGTGTTTCTTCTTCAAGAAGTGTGTGAGTAAAGTACAGTAGCTACAAACTATATTTACCAGTATGTACAGTGGTGCAAAATGCCATAGGTTCAAATAATATGAGATGGGCAAAAAAGCCAGGAATCAGCAGTAAGATTACTTGATCTGCTATTCAAATTCAACTTAAATGTGATATGCACCTTCCGTCAGTGATAAAGAAGCAGATAATACCTCTAGAGCAGAACTTTCCAAATTGTATGTCGTGATATGTTAGTGTGTCAGCTGTAGTGTGTAGGTGTGTCGTGCAAATGTAATGGGTGGAGGGACTGCCTCTCCCGCCACTGTGGCAGGCCAGGCCTGGGTAAAGAGGCTCTCTCTGCCACTGACCCAGGCTGAGATAGACCCTAGCAAGGGCGACGGGGGGGGAGGCCTAGGTGGAGGGGCTGCCTGACCTGCTGCCACTGTTGCGTTGGGCCGAGGAAGACCCCAGCGAGGGTGATGGCAGGCCAGGCTCAGGTGGAGGGGCTGCCTCCACTTACTGAATTACTTACTGAATTGCTGCGTTGTGAAATGATGCATGTCTAAAAAGTGTGTCACCAACATGAAAATTTTGGAAAGCTCTGCTCGAGATAACAGTCAAGATCCTGCTTCAAGCAGAGAGACCACAATGCTCCTCCTGTGAAGTTCTCTGTCTCTCCTCTTTTTTTTTTGGATGGGGAACAAGTAGCTCTAATTCTAGTCTTCTGTGCCCTTTTCCAAACTACCCCTACCACCCCTGCAGTTGTTATGCCCCCACTCCTGGAGGTGGGCTATTACTACTGCTTAGCAATGAGGAGGGGAGGGAGTGGGGTGGGAAGTCAGACAATGAAGAAGCAGCCCATCTCACCTGACAGGGAAAAGGAAATAGGATGTCTTCACAGATGAAGTTCATCCTTGTATCTCTTCTCCTCAGGGTTACATCTTCTGTCTGGAGAGATAGGTTTTGGATTTTGTGCAAAAGCCAGTAGAATAGCACTGTGAGTTCCATCCAAAAAATCAGATGAACTGAAATGGCTCCAGATCAGGGGTACATCTTTGGTACCCTTCCCACTTCATTCTGCAGCCCCAGCTGTTCAGCTGGATTGTGAGAGGGGGAATTCTGCTTCAGGGCTGCTAAATGTCAACCTTTATCTTTCTTAACTCTCAGCAGCCCACATTTGAGATTACTGTTTCTTGCTGCTAGTAGAGGAAAACTAACTGCAATTTTCTTGAGATCAACAGAGAATGAGAGAGGCTTTTGCTTCTCTCATTCCCCCAGTTACCCCAACTGCAACGTTGCTGTTAGACCCACTATTACATAATGCAGAGAGAAAACTTAGTTGGAAATCATGAGGAGGGCGATAGGAGAGGCAAAAACCACTCTCAGTTCCCAGCAGTCAGACTGCAAGTTTCCACACTATTAGTAGTAATGGAGAAATAATCTCGCAGAAGATCTCTTGAGCAATACAAGATGCAAAATCTTCTTCTAACCACTAGCAATTCCTAGCTCTCAACCCCCAGGACCCTGCATATTGAGTTATGTGTGGCGGGAGGAGAAGAAAAAAAGTATCTACAAGGTGTGGATAAGTTTGAGATGGACAGTGTGTTGGTTGGATTAAGTGTGGCTGGGAGGGGGAGAGTGTGAGAGCATGCATATCTATGTGGGTGGAAGGAGAATGAGGGTGTATGAATGTTGTTTAAATCAGAACACTAGGCTCCACCTTTTGGACAATCAATTTAATTCAAGGATGCCAAGATTTGCTTGTTTTGTTATTTCATAGTATTGAGTTTCATTATGTTTCATAAGCTACTTTTGTTAGGGCTGAGAAGTGGCATAAACTGCTGTTATGTAATAAATAATATATACTTGTTAAGGAAAAATGTTCTGTGGTAGGAAAATGGCAACATTAAAGTTTCCCAAGAGCTTAGAGAGAATACCATAGCATTACAAATACATGAAATCTGAACTAAATGGATATGCTGCAGCCTTGGTCACTCCTTCAGAACAAAACAGTCTGGTTAGATCAGAGGCCCATCAGATGCAGAATTCTGCCATCAATTAATAGCTAGCCAGGTTATCCCAGGAAGCCCACACACAGAGAAAAGAAAAGACAAAACAAAAACAGCCTTCTGTTCTCTTTTTTTCCCTTAATAACAAGCAGAAAAGTTTACAGCTTGGGGCTGCTGATAGCTACAGCCCTGCCTCTGAATGTCTCAGTGACTCTCCTTTAGCATAAGATGCCTTTCATAGTTGTGACAATTACATCAGCTGCAACATTGGTCGGACACACAAGAGAGAGACTAGCCACCTTTATGCCCGGGGAGCTTTTGAACTGAACTATTTCAGTGTTTTATACACAGGATTGTCTTTCAGGACTACTTGAAAATGCTAGACTGTTACAAGGAAGGCTGGATGGAATTTATCATCAATTCATAGCTGGACATCTCCCAACAGCAGTCTATAGTGCTGCCCCCCCCCACTAGCATGTTTACACTAATGAAACATGGTTTAATTTGTTTGAAATATAAACAATAAATATGCTATATACTTAGGCCAGTATGCAAGAATATAATTGCAGTATATCAGTGATGTATGCGGAGACACTTAATTTTCTATTATCAGTGGCGTAGGAACGGGGGGCGGGGGGCACTTCAACCCGGACAGCAATGTTTTGGGGGCATCCCAGCTCGTAGCCATGACCCTGCATGCCCTGGCCATGCCTCCATGTACCGTGGCCATGCCCCCATGCACCATAGTCCCACCCCCTCCCACCCCTCCTCCACACTCTCCAAGCTCCGCCACTGTCTATTATGCACAAAAAAGGAATCCAGTGAAGTTTCCAACTGCACAAATAGTGCAGAATCAGAGCCTTATCACACCATTTCTTTATACCACATTATTCCATCTGAAATCCACTCCAGCCATTCTCATGAGTAGGTGATTGTTGATGCTCTCTCTCACACCCTTGGTGCATTTGCCCTTTAATAGCATTATTTACACGGTTTGTTCATCTACACTAAGGCATAATTACAGATGCCTGTATCCCACCCCTTGCTTCAGGATTGGTTCCTCTAGCTGTAATAGCATCATAATGGTACGACTTCACAACACTACCATGCTACAATGCTTGGGGGAGAAATAACCTGGGCACACTTACTAATGGATCATTGATGGAAGCAAGCACTATTAGACATCCACATCCAAACTGGGTACTGAATTTTTGCTGGAAAGGAGGTCATTAATTGATTATTTCCACTCTGAAAAAATGTACACATTTTTCAATGACCCTGCAATGCAATATTGCCTGGAGAGCAACAAGGTTGTTCAGTAAACAGGAGGCAAACATGGGACTAATGCATCACTATTACAGTATAACACCATGGCGCGATAAGGCAAGCGTTTATGACTATTTGCACAAACAGCAACATGCCCAGGAAATACAAAGGCATGACTCCTTGTGTAACTGGAAAAAGCAAGATAACACTAGAGTCTTGTTTTCTTCTGTTAACGGTTAGTTAGATTTTGGAAGATTTATCAGATCCAGTTGTGAATTTTCCCCTGAAACTCTAATTCTCAATAAGTATATCTTGTATATGTCATTTTTGTTTTTTGTTTTTTATTTTAATTACTGCAAAATACAATAGTTAATGCATACTTGAGAGAGGAAGTGAGAGAAAACTCCAGCTGACACTGCCTCTTTAATTACTTCATACAGAATGCTAGCAAGTCCTCCAGCAATTTTTAAAAGGTTCAAAATTAAGCTCCAGTTTACTACCTGCTACACCCCACCCCCAAGCCTCCTGAATATACCTAGTAGATACTTAATAAGCAGCTGCAATTGAATCAGAAAATGCATCATTGTTACTGAGAGCCTTCAGGCAAAAGCAGAGATTAACATTCTTCCTACAGAAAAAAAAATTGTCATTCAACAGACTTTTGGTCTGCAGAATCCATCCAAATTAGGGATAATAACAGGCTGTGTCAAATAGCCAATAGTCAACCAATGTCTTTTTCAAATGCAGTCTTATGCTAGTGATGAAAATCCCCTTATTCTTAACAAAAGCATTTTGTCTGGTATAAAGGGTACAGGAATGTAAAGAAAGAATAGAGTGAACTTTGTCTTATTATAATGTGGCTAAATATTAGGCTTTTGGTACTAGTGTAGTAGCAAGTTTGATCAAGAGCTAAACAATTCATGAAACTGGGAAATGGGAATATAACAGCTTGTTAGAATTGAGCGTGTCATCAAGTTTAAAGGGGAACCAAATGCGCACTAATAATAACTTCAGGTATTCAAAAACTGTAATGCCAGCAGACTTGCAATATGGCTAGAAATCATATTAGATGATACAATAGTTTGGAAGTTTGCCTCTTTGGACTGTGTATTGCTAGCAAATGCTTCACAAAGGCTGGCAATGGAAGCCATTGTGAGGTAATGATTAAAGTGTCAGACTGGTTGAAGAGAGCCCTGGGTTCAGATCCACATTGAGCCATGAAGATCTATGGATGCTGTTGGTCCGGTCACTCTTTGCCTGACCTAATTCACAGAGGTTGTAGGAATAAATTGGGGAGGAAAGTTATGTTTGCCATCTTGAGTTCCTTGGAGAAAAGGTGAGATATAAGTGTAACAAATGAATTAAAAGGTCTGCAATCTTGTTCCATACTCTCCAACATTTCATAGATGTAAAATGTGACACATTTAACCAAGCAAGATCAGTGTGGTCAAAAGTTATTAATGAGCAAGAACATATAAGCTAGAAGAGGCTGCAGCAGTTTGCTTTTATCTGAGACTACAGGTAAGGGCAAGGTTTCACCCCTCCACACTTTCACTACTCCGTACTTTGAACTCTTTTTGCAGCAGTGGAAGTATGTCAAGGACAAAGGAGGAAAGTGGGAGGAAAAGAGAGAAATAGGGACATTTTAAAAACAGGTGGAAAAGTGGGTCTGCAGAGGATTACCATCCCTGCCAAATTAGGTATATTCACTTATATCTGGCTTTGTGTGCAGTTATAACTAAGGCCTAAATGGTCACCAGCGCAATAGTGCTGTGTCAGAAATCAGGCTTGTCAGCTGTAAAAAACTATTCTTATAGGTTGTGTAACCCCCCTCCCACACCCATTTCAACCATGTTATTATCATTTTCTGATTGAAGGTAATGTTTAGGACAAAAAACACAATGCCATGCAGATTGTTCTGGGACTATGTTCACAAAATACAGAGCAAACATGTACAGAATTGTGCTACATGTATTTAAAAAGCTGTTTGGGGTTTTATTTTTATTTGAACTTACAATAAAATACTTGACACAAACAATAATACATGTCTTTTAACAACCTTAAGGTTCCCTTTAAGATCCCTGGCAACCCCTTTGGATAGAATTGTTAGGACAACTTTTAGCTTTGTAAATATTTGGGTTCTTGGAAACTAACTATTCCATCTTGAGAGCAATGGTTTATCTGTATGGAAGTGGTTATATATCAAGTACAAACCATTTATCCAGAGGAAGCCTGACATATAAATAAAACTCAAGTTTCTTTTGTTATTTAAACAAAATCAAGTTGTCACTTTTGTCCATTAGTACAGAATTCTGAGTCAGGATAATAATTTTATTAGGATCAACCACTCTCCACTGTGTTCCATTGCCACAGTCCAGATGGGCACACTGCTTTAAAACAGCACTGTTAAAAAAGAACAACATTCTGTGTGACCTAAGCAATACTCATTTTGTGGTGCAGTGAGATGTTTCTGAGAATCAAAAATAAATTCTGTGTTCCTGCGAATACACTTATGTGAATTATGGCTGTGGTTGAGGGAAGGAACGTAGATGGTCTGGGATGAGGCCTACCTACTCCAGGGGCTGAGGAAGGATCCAGCATCCTCTGGGAGGAGCACCTTCCCTCACAAGATGAGACTTCTAATTACACTGTAGACCTGTAACAGCATCACCATAGGCTAGAAGGCTTAAAGGGGGAAAATATGGCATACAGTGCTAGAAACCTGTAAGGAGAAGATAGAAAAATGTCCCTTCTCTTGAAAGCTCTTGGACTTTGTGAAGAAGAACTGCTCCAGCTTCCTTCCCTTGGCCAGGAATGAAACTCGTAGGTTAAATATGGAGCTTCCATTTCTCTGGTTGAGTGGGAAAGGTTTTGCTGAGAATACAGAGCAACAGTAATTCCTAAGAGGGGCAGCAACCCCAGCCAGTCATCCTTCCGAGAAGTGTTAAGGTTTAAGACTCTTCTGCAGAATGTAGCTGTCAAGAACATCCTCCATAAAAGAAGTTTATTTTGGAATGCCTAGTGAAGATATAGACTGAGGATCAGGTTTCCATCCTACTCATCTCTTTCAGAGGAGCTCTCTTCCAGAAGGCTGCTGAAATGGCCATAGCCTGACTGAGGCCATTTCTGCACTAGACTGTTATAGCGCTATGATTCCACTTTCAACATCTCATGGAATCCTAGGGTTTGCAGTTTAGTGAGGGGGCTCAAAGGCCCCTCCCTAAACTGCAAACCCCAGGATTCCGTAAGATGTTGAAAGTGGCATAGCACTGTAACTCTAGTGTGGAAATGGCCTGAGTGTATGACTGTCCCTTCCAGAACCATTGGTTCTGTCTAAGTTGAACTTGAATCCCCTGAGGGCATTCAGGTAGAGTCATTCTCTCTCCTATGGGAGTCTAGAGTATGGGCAGATGGAATGATGACCAGATCCTAAGCCACTTTGAAATTAAGACAACTTTTGTTGTTAAAAAAAAAATGCACACCTCCTCTGAATGACAGGGAAAACAGATCAGAGCTTTTTAGATTACATTTCAACTCCATGATCAAAATGTATGGGGCACTGTGGGGGCTTAGACAGGGCTGATATAATGACAGCTCCTTAAACGGATGTTAAAGCAGATACCTGCCAGGCCTTTGACTGTTATTCTACTGTTTTATGTGCTTCTACAGCTGCTTCCATAGCAGTCTGGGGTATGCTAGGCTTGATGGAGCCCCTCCTACAATACATTTGGCCAGCAAAGTTCAGGAGCAATTCAGGAGCTCTGCACTATGTCCCTCTGTACTTCCTAGCTGACATTTCCTTTCAGCTCAGCATGTACTCTGCTGAAAGTGGCTAGGGGGAAAAAACCCTTTGCCTTAAGAATTTGGAAATGGAAGGTAGGACTAGGAAGTATCTGTTCAGTAAGTATTTGCACCCTTCTCTAGCTCTCTGGAGATGTCCTCCTGATGTGGGACCGGTGGTTGCCATGAGTATGGGATGGGGTGTTCCCCCTGTAGAGAAATCATTCTCTGGAGTCCAAGGAGCTTCAGCAGGGACTGATTGCTTTTCTCTCTCTTTCCCAGCTTACTTAAGTTTCTTCCTGACACTGTACTGCTGCTGCTCAGAAGGATGAGAGTCATCTCCTGTGCTGCACTACTGCCACTTGAGGGGGTTATGCTTTTCTTCCCCTTCTGCCTGCATGGCTGTGGGAGGGCTGCCGCATGGAAGAACTCCCAACAGCATGGAGCCAGAAAACAAAACTGTTGCTAAGATAATGTATCTGCACTTGCAATGTATTTCCCCTACACTGTTATACAATTTTCATGCCACTTTAAAGGGCCACAGCTCCATCCAATGGAATCCTGTGTTACCAGACTGTACACTCCTTCTTCATGATATGGTTTAATTGGTAAAATATATATTTTATTGACATGAAATATAAATTATATCCTGCTATGACTGGGAGCTTGCTGGCAAAGAGGAACTGGCTGCGCACGTGAGTTGCAAAACTAAGTCAGAACAAGACCTCCGGGCATGGCTAGCTCATAGTCAGGGAAGCCCTGGGCAATGGACTTGCAGATGTCTCTCAATGACTCAACCTTTAGAAACAATAGCTCCTGGAACTGCTTCCATGAAAAGGCTGATTGTCTTTGACCTTGTCCCTTTGTCCACTGAAAACTCTCCCTTTTGTCCCCCACCTGTCCCACCATTAAGGAGCTATCACAATTCCCATCAGTCCTTTATCACTAGCTCATTCCGAAACCCATTTTCCACTCTACGGACTCTACTGTTTACACTGCTAAAGAGCCATTAACACCTTCCCCCTTAAGATGGAAAAAGAGTATTTAAACCCTGGCTTTTCATCAGATAACTTGCAGTACTTTTGGCATACGTGCAGTCATTCTGCTGCTCCAGTTCCCAATTTGTACTACTTCTAGTCTGAACTACGATTGTTTCTTTGCTTCTTTCTAAATAAATATTATCCACTTAGCCCTAAACTCTCACTATCCAAACTTTTCCTCCCCTTTCCTTCGATTAGCCTTGTGTGATTGTGAGACTGCTTAGAGCTTATGCTGTGTGATTATTAATTCTCCATTAAAACAAATAAGCTTACTCTTGACTCTCAGGCTGGTTTTTCCCTGCACTAGTACCAGTATACACAGGTACAAAGGTTCTCGTAAGGTTACCTGCCTCTTGCAGGCCTCCTCTATGAGCTAATATTCCCCATTGTCTCACAGAGGCATTGGCATTGTGGGTGTACCCCTGAGTCACCCATGTTTTGGAGTAACACCTGGGATTTGTATTTTGGTGAGAGGTTTTCTCTGTCATCTCAAAATCTCTTAAGAAATGCTTGAAATTTATAGGACATGGGTGTTACAAACACTTCTCATAAGAAGCACCCCTAAACAGGCTGTGGCAGAGGTGCCCCCAAAGATTTGGATGCACGGACAATTTGGGCTCTAGATAAAGTTTCTGTAAAATGTTTCATTTCTGTAAAATTATTTGTTGCTACCTATTGATTAAAGGTATTCCAAATGGCTCAGTTTGGCAGCTCAGTTCCTCAAACTACTTAATGACAGGGTGCTGACACCCTTTCTTTGCTGCATCAACAGCATTACATGCCAGGAAGAACTCAACAGATTGACTATGGCATATCCTCTGATCAGACTGCTCCTGGTTAGGCCAGTTCCATTGGGATGCTTAACGTCCCAATAAGGCAGTTGTTTATTAAGTGCTTTGGTCTAAGAGAAATTGTTCTTCTGCAATGTTTTTATGAAAAGATCCACTGGTCTCTTCTGGCTACAAACAGTGCAGCTGATCCATAAGTGTAAGAATGGTCTCTCTTTTCCTGCATGACCAACAGCAGCTGTATCGTGAGGATTAAGAGTGTTTTTAAACCAATGCTGCTCTGCTTTCAGGACATGTCTTACAATGACATGTATCACTTGAAAAATAAAGATTTGCTTCTCCCTTTTGTTAGCTGGTGGCTAGAATTAAAGGAGATTCCAGTCAGGATAATGATGTATTTGTTCTTCTCTTTCCCCTCCTAACTAGCTCTTGGAATAAGAAACTTATTTCATACAATGTAACAAATGTCTTTTGTATTCAGAGGTTGCAGCATCAGTGATGAGAAGCTGCCTTTTTAATCAAAGCACTTGCACCATGATTTTTTCCCCCAAGAATGTGAGGAGTCCCATAAAAGTGCCAATAGTCCTCATCAAAGGCCACTGCAGGACAAGCTTAAAAACCCTTGATGTGCTGCTAAGCATACTCCTGTTGCTTCTGCTTGTGGTTTTCCAGCTCTGTGAGAAGAGCTTGCTGATATGCTTCATAGAGATTCACTATGCATTCCAATTCTTTCATGACAAGGAGCTTCAGCATCCCCTGGTGTGTATCCAAGCCAGCAAACTGGAAGAGTTCCCACTTCAAGATGGGTATATCTGCAGTTTGCTGGGAGTATCTGCTGTGTGGTTTGGCACAACAATAGGGCAGCTTCTCTGTGCTTGTTGAGGCTGACGTGTCAGGGGAGGAGGCTGATCATAATGGGGAACATTTCATCCACATTGTGCACTTCAAACTCAGCTGATTTCTATCCTAGTGGCAGGCCCAGTCATTCAAATGGATGCCTCCACTATATTGTTAATGTTGTGATCTATGAAGAGAGAGAGAGGGAGGGAGGGAGGGAGAGAGAGAGTGCTAGGAGACCAATCCACTGAGATAAAGGGAAAGGTGAAACTTTAAACTGTGGTTTGTTACATTTCAGACAGATGTAGCAGTTGCCCTCCCAGTGCCGGAACTATTCCTTCTCTGATACAGTGACAGACTCTGGTTGAGAACAGTTTTATGTTCACAGTATCAATATTCCTTGTCCATATGATCCTCTAGCTCAGACCCGGGCATTGTACGGCCCCCGGGCCACATACGGCCCTTTGATTGGCTCTGACCGGCCCGTGTAAGGCTAATTGGAAATTACAAAATAAACATACTTTCTAACTTTACCCCTGGTCTGGAGAGCACATGGCCGTGGCGTTGTTCATGGAGGGGGGATTGCCCTTTGTTTTCAGTGTTTGCAAAAGCTTACCCGCAAGTGGCGGCCGATGGTGAGCCCCCCCTTAAAAATAGTTCGGGGGGGTCCTTGAAGGTGTTAATTTAAACCTGCTCCGGGGTGGTCTGAGGCTATTTCCGCACTGCTTTATAGCGCTATGATTCCACTTTCAACCTCCCAGATGCCCCTCCCGTAACTGCAGACCCCAGGATTCCATAGGATGTTGAAAGTGGAATCATAGCGCTATAACGGTGCAGTGCGGAAAGGCCCTAAGGGGGCCCCCGAGGGATTGCGCGCCCACCGCTTCCGGGAAGGAAGGTTTCCCGTGCAAATGGGAGACGAGCGTCAGCTCACGGGCGCGGATGTGTGTGTGCACGCCAGGCCCCGGCCACAGTCGGGGGAAAGGGCAGGATGAAGGCTTCTCGAGGGGTCACTTTGGATCCCCCTTCCTTTTTCTCCCCGGCACGTCGGAATCTGCCCTCCGCTGGCGAGTGGCGCCACCGCCCAGTGGCCTCCGATCCACGCGGACGGGGCTCCGACTTGCCCCCCGGGAGGGGCCCGGCAACGGAGGCCAGGGTGGGGGGTGGTGACGCGCCCTCCCTTTGCCGGAGTCTGGCTCCCCTAGGCCCCATGGCCTCTCCCCTCGCCCCGGTGGGCTCCGCAAAGGGCCTGGTGGGGCCGCGGCCCTGGCGCGGGGGAGAAAGTAGGCCAGGGCACCTCGGCAGGTCCCGCCCGGCGCCCCCACCCATCGGTCCGCAGGAGGGAAGCCGGGGCGGGGGCGGCGGCCGGCGATCGCCCGGCCGGAGAGGGAGGGAGGGGGCGCGGGCCACGCGGAAGGGCGAGGGCGCTCCGAGCTCTCCTCGGGTTGCAAAAGCGATGGTTGGCCAGAGGGGCGTTTTCACACGTGACGCGGACAGCCGCCTCGCCCGGCCTCTTTTGCGGCATGGGAAGGAAAAGGAAAGGGGGACAGAGGAGGGGACGTGCGCCGGTCCTTCGGAAAGTCTTCGCAGCCTTTTGAAACGCCAGCAGCGCTGTGATCCGCAACCATGTAGCGACACGCGTGTTAGGACCGGGCAGAATGTCCCAGAAGCGTGCAAAGCCTTTAATTCTCCAGAACTCTTCGTTAGGCTGGCAGAGCCGCCCTTCTTGATCCATGTCCTGATCCTGTCCAAAGGGGGGGGCAAGGATCTGCCTTCTGTCTGGAGGCAGGGCGGTGCCAAGCGCCGGCTTGGGAAGGGGGTCCTTTCCCTGCGCTTAGGAGCTTGGTGGGAGGCACTTCCACGGCGCGCTCGCCTTCAGCGCGCATTGCTCCACGCACAAAAATCACCGTCTGTTTGCGAGGCTCAAAGCCCCAACCTGTGCGCCTGGCTATCGGTCTGGTAGGGCAATCTTTTGTTGTCGTTCCTGACTCAAGGCCAGCCTCTTATCTGCTTTCCTTGGCAAGATGTGTTCAGAGTGGGGTTGCCATTGCCTTCCTTTCTGGTTGAGAGAGCGGGACGTCCCCAAGGTCACCCAGAGTGTGGGCTTGGACCCTCGTTTCCCAGAACCCTTGTGTGGCGCTCAAGCTACTGCACCGCGATAGCGCTGCTATTTACTGCTTTTTATAAAGAAATACAATTAATATTATGCAGAATTGAGTTCAGCCTTTTGGCCCAGCCCTCCACAATATTTTTAGTTTCTCATGTGGCCCCATGGAAAAAATAATTGCCCACCCCTGCTCTAGCTGGTGCTTCTTCTGGATGTCATAAAAGTGGTCATAACAGTAACAGGATCCAACATTTCCACTGTCAATTACAGAACTGGCCACTGTTAAAAATAACTGTGCAAATGTAGTGTCCTCCTCTGGTAGAGAAACATTAAATTCCTTTTACTCTCTGAAGTCTATGAGCTTATACAAAGTTCTATAGTTCGAAAAGTTTTGTTGGTGAGTCCAGTTGGGGTTTTGTTCCTCCAAGCTTTACAGTACCGGGTCCTGACCAAGCAAGGTCTCTCCAAAAGCATCATTATGTCATGGCCTTTTGTAAATCTACGTCCTTCTCTCCTTTCAGGTAAAGAACTTCTCAGGTAAACCTCCTCTTGGGATTCTAAAAGTCCAGGCACCACAGTTCTCCTCAGGCCTGTTACCTCTGGACTCACCTGGAGACAGAAGCCTCCTGGGCCCCTCATTGGCTGGGTCATCCTTCTGTCCTGATTGTTTCTGCCTCTTATTTCACCCTCCTGGGCAGATCTTCCAAGGTAGCCTACTACAGCTATGCCCTTTCTTGCTTCTTGCAGATTATCCTGCTTAAGACAGCAGGCAGATGAGTACCCTTCTCTCCCCTTTACCCTTGCTGGTTATACTGGCTCTATTACAATAATCTGTGGATTCCTTTGAAGCATCAGGGTTCCTTCACAAGGCAGAAGTGGGTGACTGGTGGGGCTTATTGCCACCTCCAGTGCTGCCCCACACCATTTTTAATAGGGACTTACAAACCTTGTTTGCAGTTTCTGTCTCATGAAGCTTGCAGTCCCTATTAAAAATGGCATAGGGAGGCAGCAGAGGTGACAGCAAATAATCTGTGAATAATCAAATCCACAAAAGTGAAACCCACAAATGTGGAGAGCTTTTTGTTGTTACTAAAAAATTGTGTGTGTGTGTGTGTGATCAATATTACTGCTGAGGATTCAATTACTTAATTTTTAAAATGCAACTGTTATTCATTTACACACACACACACAAACACACACACGAATGACATATATATATATATATATATATAATAAGAGTGTGTGTCTCTGTGTGTGTATAATATTAGGGTGTAGACTGGATACAGAATAGGATGATCCAACTGCCGGAGTTCCAGTTCCAGGGCCACTGCCACTTGCAGGATTGGACCCGCACAGGGCTGTACTTCACCAGATGGGGAAAAGTTTTTTTAAAAAACAACCTATTTTTATTAAAGTTATGCATAACTTCTATAGCTTAGAATTATATATACAGCATAACATACATTACTTATACAACACTATATCACAGGCAACATCACTGAACAATACTACTACAATTACAAATGACAGCTATTTACTCTACCTAATATAGCTGCATACAGTATATATACACTTAACATAACTGAACAAAATGAATAAGGGCTAACTACTAATTGATTTCCAGTACTCCTTGAGTCAGATGTAGTTAATTCCATATATAGACTCTTACTACTTCTAGTTTAATCATACAAAAACCCTATTAATTCTTTTTGTTTATATTCATTATTGATTACCTGTTTTTACATGTGCCAGATATCTAAAACTATGGATCATTCAAAACCAAAGGTAGATACCATACCCCAATTTTCATTTAAATATTATCTCACTGTACCACTAGGTAGGGAAAAGGAATTTTGATCTCCCACCTAAGTATCTGTAGAAGTCAAAAGGTAGGTAGAGAACGAAGAATCCACATCATTGTTGTCTTTCTTGGATGAAAATGCAGACTCAACCTACAGCCAAGACAGGAAGGTCAATAGTTGAGATGGCTGGATTGGAGAAATGGATTCAGTGGAACCTGGTACCACTCTTCTTTTGAACATTGGTGGATTGATAACGCAATGTGAGGAAGTACTGGAGGTGACAGCTGTACCTGCTCTTGCATCTAGCAAGGGAGGAGACCTCAAAACCATCTTCAGAGGCAGCAGGCAAGGTGATTGAGAAGGTGATCATGCAGAAGCCTGTACAGTGTAGAGGAAAGATGGAGGGTATCAATGGTGTGGCACTTTGTCCCATTATTGCCACAGTAGTCAGCTATCTCTAGATCTGTGTAGGAGTGACATTCCCAATGTGTTGGAAGCAATGATCCTAGGAGGATGGTACCAATATGAAGGAACTGGGAAAGGTGGCTTGTAACATCCATCCTGGAATTCCTGGAATTGGAACCTAGAGATGAGGAGAATAGGTACACCACAGTGGCAATCGGGTATGCCCTCTCTCCAATCACATAAGGAAGCAAGTAGCTGATACAACTACTACATTAGAAAGACCTCCTTGTAAGAACTGAAGACTGCTCCATCTTCTGATACAGATCCCAGAAAGTGGACATCAGACAAACGTTGATCCGAAGACATCAACTCGGGGAATTTTCTGCCTCCAGCCAAGACACTTCTTGAACAGGTCTGTGGAGGCCAAACAGCCAAATGGAGAGAGAGGAGAAATTTCAGAGTAACTTAAAAAAGAAACAGAACTGAACAAACTAAAGAGAAATTACAAAAGAAAATACAAAAAGAAAGCTTTAGGACAAGAGAGATAAGAATCCCTCATGTACGTTCAAGACTTTGAAGAGTGAGCTTCCAACAATACTGCAGTGTGGCAGACACAAAGGAACTGAGGTGATTAGGCAGAAAGATACCAGGACCCTGTGAGGTGGAGAGGGGTGGAGTTCCTGCCTAAAGAACTGCTTAGCTCCAGAAGTTTCCAAAGCTGTAGCTGTGCACGCACTGGATGATCATATGAGTCACAGAGACCACAAGGCAGAACATAGTTATTGTTCCCACTGTTTGGAACAATGTTTGTTTGGAGGTTCTTAAAAAATACTACTGCTGCTTCACATCTTACAGCAGTGTGCTTTTGCCATAGTGTGGTAACAAAACAAACAAACAAACAAACAAACACAGCCCTAAATGTATATTGAAACAGATTTCAATACAATTATTTGAGGCTCTATTGCATCACCACACACCAGATAATCAAAAATAGAAACAGTTAAAACAAAATACTGCTTGTCCATGATTTCTTTCTTCCCACCCCCAACCCAACTACGAAGAACACCAACTATTTATTGGTGAGGGAATATGGTTTTTAGAGTATAATTCTACATTCTTCAGTTAAATGAAGAGGGAAACTCAAATATTTCTCACTCTACAAATCAGCAACTCAATGAGAACATTTTTTCTTCAAGAACAAACCACCACAATTTTTGAAAGGATGAAAGGAAACACTGTTTTTTTAGGTATATAGCTTCTTTGTACAGTACATGGGCTCCTAATTGTGCTTATAATTTAAGAGATAGCCTCTGAATATATAATGGAAAATATTTCCAGTGGCCAACAGTGGCCAATACCTCTGAATTTAAGGTAATTTCCACATCAGCTAATAAGCTCTATCCAGGTAAGTGCAACTGAACGTTTTATGACAACTGATCAATTTATTGCTTATTTAAATAACAGGCTAGGCATTCATGGTTATTTTTGTATGTTGGTAAAGAAGAAAACAATTCTGGCTTTTAAAATTTGACCACAATGTGTGCTTTCTGTCATAAACTGTTGTAATGTATGATTCATCTCTTTGGATACAGCATTTGCTGTACAGAAGTTTGTTATCAGAGAACTATCAAAGAAATTCAATACAGTATGAACAGGGGAAAAAAATTAAGTAATTAAGGTAGCTTATGTACTTTATTTATTTTGTCCATATAAACAGTAAGCATGTTTTTATTGAAGTTATTCATATAACTGATCTGCCACTTCTGTGGAAAATTCTAGCTGTACCATTTGGAAAAACCAATGATTACGTACAGTTGTTGAAACAGTTCGCTTGTACAAACTATCAAAACACATGTAGTTTATGAAACACTCAACATTCCAAATGAGGTAAAATTTAGCCCTTTAGTTGCCACTGAAATTTACTGTAATTAACCTGAATTGAAAGTGGTACCATAGTATCCAGCTTCATAGGCTACAAACGATAAAACTTCATCAAATCAGGATTTGTTTTGGTAATATTTATGTCAGGTTTAATGACTACCTCATTAGAGGCAATGGCTGCATGACTAGAATGGTACTATCCATGCCAAACTTGGCAGATACTTTCTATGCATAAAATCTCAGGTCCAATAGTCAGGCAGCAAGGCAAGAAGACACCCCTCTGAATTTAAGGTAATTTCCACATCAGCTAATAAGCTCTATCCAGATAAGTGCAACTGATAAATACTTCGAAGAGCTGCTGCTGTTAAGAATATTAATGAACCAGTACTGTAACACTGTCTTCAGCACCCACCATCACAGTATGCACAAAAGCTTGGATGCTGGGTGGAGATTACTGTAGTTGTACACATGAGAAAAAAGCTGAACTAGTAAACATTGACAGTTGAGGCCCCACTCTTCTTTTGAGTCAAGTGGAGGACAATTCTTTGTGGATGATGGTGATATTTCTGAGATTTCTTCACACCTGCCAATGGTAGCAGAGTTTGCATTACTGTTCCCTGTGCTTTCTTCCCTTGAGAGGGAAGAAATCCTTCTCTTGAGGGGGACTAAGAATGTTACTTCCAATGCACTGGCAGAGAAAGGAGATTAATTCTGCACAGGATGTCCCTCCTTGGGGGGCTGAGACCAGCTAATGTAATATGGTAGCTCTCACTTTAAGAATCAGTGCACTAAGCTGTCATGGAAACTGGAATTTCTCTTTAAAGGCTTTTTACATACTGTGTTCTTAACTAAATCACAGGTACTGTAGCACAGCAGGAACATCAGGTCAACTGGCAGCATACCATGTTAAGAAGGGCATATTTCATATTTTTAAAGGCCACAGAACTGACTGAAGTAAAAGCCTTGGCTTTCTGGAAAGACATCCATTGTTTCAGTGATTGATAAAGGCTACCCCGTTCATAACACAAAATAGTAACACAGACAAATGATCTCGATGTATAACAGAACATGCAGTGTACTTTATTTTAACAAACGCTAGTGCTATTCTAGAATAGATTTTTTTTGTAATACTTTTAGAAGGCCTCAAAATCATGAACTTCCCTTTTGTAAACTGTAGTTTTTAACAAATTTTATCACAGCTTCAAAGACTTGTATGAATTGAGCAAGATCTTGATACATCTATTTTATAAAAATTCTCCTATCTTTGCAGAATGCATGTGCCATCTTTGATTTATTATCCTAGGTGCAAACCACAGCATACCATTCTTATATAGTCTCTACTTCAACATAACAGTCTTGGTCTAACAAACCATCTCTTTCCCATTTCCTCTTGCACTGTCATGCACAGCTTCCTGGGTTTGTTAAACCATAGTTCTCTGTTGCATCCATATCAGTAAACACTAAGTAGAAAACTAGGAAGCCCTCTTGTTGTTGTTGTTTTTTGCTGTCAGAACCAGGCTTTAGCCTTTATTTATTGCAAAAAGAACAGTATTCTTTTAGAAAAGAACCATTTTTTTTCCTGTGGACAAAAAAAGCACTGTGATTAACCTACAAACTGGGCATTTTCCTGAAAACTACACTGGAAAGGATTGGTGCTGATAAAGATTTGTGATTTACTGATATTTCATAAAACATATGTCTGTCAAAAGCAGCTATACAGAAAAAATACTATCTACTATTATCAGTATTTCAGATACAGTATAAAATAAAATCACAAAATAACAAGATTTTTTTTGTAGAAGAAATAATCCATTTCTAAAATGTTTCAGATCAGTATTATAGTAAGGCACCCACACTTTACAGCTAACTGTTGAACAAATAGCAAATATCTCCCAAAATATATATTTTGAATCCATGTAAACAAAGTTTACTCCTATTACTTCCTTTCATTTAGGGAAGGGGAGCAGCCCCTCATAGTAGTATCCATACAGATCAAAGTGTAATCTTGATGATCAGGTAGTTTAAAAAAAACTGCAACTGAGCTATATACATATAATCTAAAGACACAGAAAATTCAAGAACATGTTGCTTTCAGAGAAGTCAATATCTGAATTAATTATCTTGGGCAATGCAAGGGAATGAGTTTAGAAGTACTTACAATATTTGATTTTATTACATCAAAATGAAGAAAGCCTTATGTAAAACATTCATTATTCCCTCTCCCCCCCTTAATAATAAATACAAAGACAGTTGTTTTGACATATTGCAACAAAGGAAATATTCTTGCCCCTTGATCTTTAAACATTCAATCAGTAGTTTTCATATTTCATTCCTCGCTGAGGCTTAATCTTCTACCTTGTCAGCTGTCCAACAACTTTTAAGAGTGTCTTATTTTCTTGCTTTAATTGCTCATTTTCATCTTCTATATCATCTAGGTCCTTTGAGAGAAAACACAACAAGGTGTTAAGCTGTTAATAAAGTCATTTGATTAAAATGATCTCGGCTGTAGTACAGTAATGTATGAGAGCAAAGCAAGGGCAGACTACGTATTCAAAAGGCTGAAAAACAAGCTTGAGATGTATAACAGTCAGCAGATTTTTACACTTCCATTTTCACTGAGTGTTTTTTACACTATAAAACTTATGCAGCATAATTCAAAATATCGAAATATCAAAATACTGGTCTATATGGAAATAAACTAAAGCTTGCCAAATTTAGAAAATATGCATTATATGTAGAATGAACTTGATTTCTAGTAAATCTGAGAAGAGAAAATGTACATATTCTATTTGAGTTGAGACTGAACAATGCTTATGACTATATTCCTATTTTGTAAGTGGGAAAAGAAAAGTTTCTGACATGGGAGAAATAAACTTTGTTGCAGGTGTTTCTTTGGTCCATATAGCCAAAACTAATGTCCTTCTCAGTGCCAAATTAGGAGTGACACCAGTCAAGTGATTAGTAATTGTGTATCTGTTTTTTGGAGTAAATCAGTCGGGGTAAACTGACCCAAACTGGGACTCAGGAAGAAGGTATAGATGCACTTTAACTATTTGCCTCAGTATACTTTTAGTCAAGGCTGCCATTGTCTATTTACTGATGGCATGAAACTTCCTAGTAATGCCAATGGAAGATTTCCTTTTCATGGCCATAGCAGGCACAGAAACTCTTTTTTCCCCCTCCGGAATTCAGCAGGTAACAAAAGTTTAAAGCAGTGATGCCACTCGGCAAGGCTTGTGGGAGGGGCACATGGCTAAATGATAACAAGGGCCCCTAAAGACAGCAGGGTTGGCTTGCCATTTTTTGAATGTGTAAAGCAGTATACATTCCCAACTAGAGAGATGTCCCCCTGTCAGACCATTAAAACTACCTCACTAAACTGCTTTATTAAAACCTCCCATGCCCACTAGGATTCCTTGCATCAATGTACATTTTACATTATCATCATAGGAATAACAATGAGAAGATAATGAGGAAGGAGAAGGAGGAGGAGAAGAAGACAACTAAAATTACTAACTACATGAATGATGTCACATCTAGTTTGGCCCTCACATTATCCACTTACACACACTTTACAGTCATGACAGCCTGTACCATGAAACACAAGCCAGGATTTTCTGTCCATGACCAAACAAGGAATACAGTAATACTTTAAAATGCACTAGCACTCTGGAGTTCTGCATGTTAAAAATCTTTACACGTGAAGGAATTAGGACATTTGACACAAAGCATTATATATATGGTGCTATTACATGACCAAATGTGTACTACTATTAGGCATGGGAATATTTTTGCTAGACTTCAATAGTAGTAACTATACTTTAATTATAGGGCTAGTAGGGGCCCACACATTATTTACAACTTAGTTGTTAGGGCTATAGATTAGCAACTGAAAAATGCTTCCCAAACTACTTTCCAAATTTATTTTATTCAGAGATAGGAAAAGTAAAATGTCCAAGCTCCAATTTTATCACAGGCCAAATGCCACATAAGAAAGCATGAGAAAATAAACAATAGGCAATTGTGTGTGTGAGAAGGGACTGTCGTGGAAGTCAGTAAGGGTTGGAAAATCATGGTATATGGCAATCTACATGGTAGATGATGGGCAAAAATGGGGGATTGCTATGGAAGTCAGGAAGGGTGGGGAAATCGTTCAGTCACTGGATACAAGACCAACTCCCCAGCTCCCAAAAATCTTGGCTGCCTTTTCAACAAAAGTTTATAAAAAAGTTTGTAGTGATTCTTCTCAGTGCAAAGTCACTTATGCATACACTTCAAACTGCATTTCTTTTCCAGCACAGGCCTTATATTTTGGTAATCACTTTCTTTTTCTGGTTTTAGGGATTGTCTTGTTAAAAACTTATTTATTTAAAATCACCAGTTGTAATTTTTCAAGATTCAACTCCCTTTCAAAGACACCTGGAAGCTAAATCTGAGGAGCAACACAGACAGACTGTAAATATGCTGGATGCAATCTGGCCTTCCTTTACAGGCTCATATGCATGTTCTTTATCAGGAATACTGCACGAAGAAAGATTTAGGTCTTTACTCCCCTGTGTAAGGAGAATCCCATGGACATGCATAACCATGTATGGCTGCAACTCAAGAAAAAAGGTCACACTGGCAACAACAATGTCCCCAATCCCTTGTTTTAATCTCTCATGCATGGGTTCACAGTCCATTCATATTGAAGAATAAGTGGTTACAACCAAAGCTAAACATTAAGTTGCCATGGAGTACATACTCTCCTTTTCACATGGATGTGGAGCACATCCTCAGTTGTTGATAACAAATGAAATCCTGGGGTGGTGTCTTGTCTTTAAAGAACAAATACCCTCTTTGTTTTTATAACCAATGCACAATAGGCCATCTGATGCCATCACCATGCAGGTAACATGTTACTCCTTTCTGCCTCAGTCCAAAGAAGTACTAAACTGGTGTTTGTTGTCAGTAATGGAGTAGATGAGAATGAAGAAACTGAAATTTAATCCAGACAAGACAGATTTGCTCCTAGTCAGTCAAAAAGTTGATCAGGGAACAGCCTGGGCTGGATGGGTTAAACCCGTACCCCAAGACACAGACCTGCAGTTTTTGTGCACCCCAGAATTTAATCCTGAGCTTTGAAGTTCAGGTTTTGGTGATGTTTAGGAGTGTATTTGCAGTTAAGGCCTGTGTCCCTGAGACATGAGACTTGGCCATAGTGACACATGCCTTAGTAACATCCCATTTGTTTTATCATAATGTGCTTCACGTGAGGCTTCCTTTGAAGAATGTTCAGAAATTTCAGCTGATCCAAAGAGCCACAGTCAGATTATTAACTGGGGCTGGCTACAGGGAGCATACAACTCTGCTGTTGCAGCAGCTTCACTGACTGGTGGTCCATTTTCAGACAAAATTCAGAGTGCTAATGATGATATATAAAGCCCTATACAGCTCAGGTCCATATTATCTGAAGGACTGCATTCTCTCATATCAATCTGCCCGTGTTTTGAGATCTTTTGGGGAGACATTTCTCACTGCCCCACTATCCTCACAAGCGCATTTTGTGTGACCATGGAAGAGGGTGGTTGTTCCCAGGTTCTGGAATTCTCTTCTCAGAGAAGTTAGATTGGCATCCTCCTGACTATCTTTCCACAGATGGGTCAAGATCTTTTTATTCCAGCAGGTGTTTGAGAACTGATTTTCTAGGAGAAAAAGGTCTTACATAAAGTGCTGGCCTTTTATTTGTTGTTGCTATTGTTTTTTTTAATTGTTTATGTTTTTAATTGGTTTTAATTTTTTTATGGTTTAATTGCTTAATTTTTGTATGCTGTGAATTTTTAACTGTTTCACTGTTGTAAGCTGCCCTGAGTCCCAAGCTAAGAAAAAGGCGAGAAAGATAAGAAAATAAACAAACAAATGTTCTGCAGATGGCAACAGAATAAAGCCATCATGTTAATATGTAATGGTTTGAGGGCTGTTTGGTATAAGATAAGTACAGTTAAAAACGCATCTTCATTTTCATCTGTAAAATGTTGTGAAGTATGACTTAATGAAGCCCTGGGCACCTAGGTGAAAATGGCTTGGATGTTCTTAGTGCTGGTTCTGCCACAGTCAAGGAAGTAAGCTCCTCTTCAGCTTGAAAAACACCACATTCCATCAGCTGTGGAAGTTGTAGCAGTCATTATTCAGAAAAGGAAAGGAAAAGCATCAGCTGTACGCATTTTCCTCTTACATCTATGCAATGGCTTCTGGATAACTTCCATTAACTTAGAAGGGGAAGGGGAAGGGGAGAGGTTAGGCTCAAAAAGTTACTGTCCCTTCAAAATGCAATGAGTAACATCAATAATAAGGTTAGTTAGTGAACTGCATTAAAAGTGAAAAGCAAAGGGAGGATCATATTTGGCACTGTCTTCCCACTGACCTACACATTTTTTAAGGACTAGCACAAATAAGAGACCCAATCAAAACAAGGTGGGCAAACAATCCTCTGAGGAAACCATATTCAATTGCAATGCGTTCTCTTGAGCCCTGTAGGACTTGGTTAGCAAAATTATTTTATAATGCAATATTAATGGTTTATATCTGAAGAACATAGCAACCTTGCCAAAATGGAAGTTTGTGGTCAGCAACTATCTTCATATGTTATTTAGATAAAGCACGCACTGTATTCATGACATCCTTTTCAAAAGTTGTATACAGTGGGAACAAAAAAGGAACATAACCAGGTTTTCATTAAAGCAAGAGTCTTTTCTCTGCTCCTTTTGTCTAGTTAACTTGTATGGGGACATACAATATTAAGATGGGGGGCAACAATAACTTTAAGGAACAAATACAGAAATTCTTAAAATTTACCCAGAAATTATACAATCAAGACTCTGTGGAATGTTTATGCACAATAGTAACATTCCAAAAGAGACTAGAAGTATGAGCTACTTGGATGTGGCCCAACCACAACAACTGCCTGGAATTTAAATACTCAGACAAATCAAAAGGAAGCAAAGTAGTCAGTTATAGGCAGCATTTGTTTCTCACTAAACTGAAAACTGTATGCCTGACTTAAAAATGCACACTGGCTATTTAAAGGAACATCAGCACAATGTCAGTTCCAGAGTCAACTGAGGAAGTGTCAGTCATATAGCACCATGGTTCCCAGCTGATCAAAGAAGTCATTAAACAAAAATATTTTTCTTAAATAATTCTCATGAAACCCACTGCAGCCTAGGTCTTATGATTCAATATTTTCCACCATCAACAGCCTAACCGATGATAGTGAACCTCAGCTGGTAACCATCTTATTTTTGTTAATGATTAATGAACTATTTTCAAAACATACCTTGAATTATTATTGTGAATTCTGAAAACTTTTTTTTAAAATAAAAGGAGACAATTTGAATCAGTTCATCCTTTTCTTGTTCTAAGTCATGGGGACATTATATTTCAACTGCCCTTAGGACTGGCTTTTCAGCTGATATCTAATGCTAATACTCTGGCATCCTTCCATCCCATCCCATCATTAATATTACCTCGAATGCATCTTTTTTCCCTCACAGCAGGACACAGCTAGAAGCAGGGGATGGGCTGATAACAACAGTACTTATTCGCATTATCATGGCAAAAGCACCATCTCTTCTATAGGGAAAATGAGCTTGATTCCCACTAAGTTAATGGTTCAGGTAGTGTTAGAAAGAGCCAGGGTGGCCTGTGATGTGATGAATCTAACCATAGATTTTACTGCTGCTTTAAGTTGAACAGGCTGGATCCTAGTTTGATGCTGGAAGAGCTCCCCTTCAATTTGGAGCAGCAGCAGGAGGGAGCAGCAGTAAAATCCAGAGTGGATTCTACTTCTCCAGACCACCAACCAGCACGGTCATTAGGAAGTCCCAAAAAGTATCTTTTTCAAGCTCTGCTTTATTACTATCCATAACACATTCATGGGTTACCTTTCTGTGCCTTTCCACCCATAAAAGATAATATGACATAGCAGTTGGTATTGGTTTTGGCCCAGGGAAAGAACAGGTTGCTTACCTGTAACTGTGGTTCTTTGAGTGGTCATCTGTGCCCTCACACAATGGGAATCTTTTCTTACAGTTTTTGTTGTAAAAAACGAGAAAAACAAATGAAAGACGAAGAAAAAGCCAAGAATCGAGGAACTGCTCAGCGAGGAAGCCTTCCGAGCTGCTAACCGGTCGGCGGATGAAAAGAAACTGAGGAGAGACCATTAGCTTGGCGGGACTGAGCATGCTCAGTACCGGATGGGGGAGAGGTTCCCGCCAAGCTGCTCAGCTTTGGAACTTTCCGAAAAGCTACTACGTATGCGTGAAGATTCCCATTGTGTGAGGCACAGAGATCACGAAGAAGAAGAACACGTTCAAACTCCTGTTTGACCAGAAAGCTTATTAATTAATATTGAGTCAGTTACATAACTGAAGCCAGGCCTAGGCTCAATTGTCTTTAAGGATAAACTCCCAGCAATGGAATGCTACTTTTTTAACCTATAACTTGCAGAATTTTGCTGCCAATATGGCTGGCTGAGGGAGTTCAAAAAAGATAACTTCCCCAAACTCTGTATAAAATATGTCAGGAGCACCAAGGCCAAGATCCTGTTCCTGGAGAACAGGAGAAGTCCCAGCAGACTGGAGGAGGGCAAATGCCACCCCCATCTTCAAAAAAAAAGGGGGGGGAGAACCCAAATAATTATCGCCCGGTAAGCCTGACATCAATACCAGAAAAGATCCTAGAGCAGATCATTGAACAGTCAGCTTGTAATTACTTAGAAAGCAATGCCGTAATCACTAAAAGTCAACATGGATTTCTCAGAAATAAGTCATGCCAGACTAATCTTATTTCTTTTTATGATAGGGTTACAAGCTTGATAGACAAAGGGAATGCTGTAGACGTAGCACATCTTGACTTCAGTAAGGCCTTTGACAAAGTTCTCCATGATATTCTTGCAAAGAAGCCAGTAAAAAGCGGGCTGGACAGGGCTACAGTTAGGTGGATTTGTAATTGCTTGACCAACCGAACCCAAAGGGTGCTCACCAATGGCTGCTTTTCATCCTGGAGAGCAGTGACTAGTGGGGTGCCACAGGGTTCTGTCCTGGGCCCACTGCTATTCAACATCTTCATCAATGACTTGGATGACGGAGTAGAGGGCATGCTGATCAAATTTGCAGATGACACCAAATTGGGAGGGGTTGCTAATACCCCAGAGGATAGGATGAAATTTCAAAATGACCTTCACAGATTGGAGAGCTGTGCCAAAGCTAACAAAATGAATTTCATTGATGTTCCCGGGCAGAAAAAATGGAATGCACAAATATAGGATGAGGGACGCGTGGCTGGATAGCAGTACGTGTGAAAGGGATCTAGGAGTCTTCATAGACCACAAGCTGAACATGAGTCAGCAGTGTGATGTGGCAGCCAAGAAAGCCATCACGATTCTTGGTTGCATCAATAGGAGTATGGTGTCTAGATCGAGGGAGGTAATGGTATCACTCTATTCTGCATTGGTTAGCCCTCACTTGGAATACTGTGTCCAGTTCTGGGCACCTCAATTCAAGAAAGATATCGACAAGCTGGAATGTGTCCAGAGGAGGGCGACCAAAATGGTGAACAGCTTAGGGAGCTGGGGATGTTTAGTCTGCAGAAGAGAAGGTTAAGAGGGGACATGATAGCCATGTTTAAATATTTGAAGGGATGTCATGTCGAGGAGGGAGCAGGCTTGTTCTCTGCCACTCCAGAGACTAGGACAAGGAGCAATGGATTCAAGCTGCAGGAAAGGAGATTCCACTTGAACCTCAAGAAGAACTTCCTGACAGTCAGAGCTTTCCAGCAGTGGAATATGCTGCCTCAGAGTGTGGTGGAGTCTCCTGCTCTGGAGGTTTGTAAGCAGAGGCTAGATGGCCATCTGTTGGGAATGCTTTGATGTGTGTTCCTGCATGGCAGGGGGTTGGACTGGATGACCTCTGTGGTCTCTTCCAACTCTATGATGCTACGATCCTATTGGCAAACAGCACTGTAGGGGGAGGAATTATGCCACCTGAGCTCTTTGAAGAAAGAGAGGGACTAAAACATAAGCTCATAAATAAGCATAAAGGCACTGAATTGATAAATAAGCATAAAGGCACTGAATTCATCACTAACAGTGGGAAATGGACTTAAAATCATAAGGAATACAGAATGAATATGTTTCATTTCTCTTACCACAGTGAATAAGTACTTACCCTATTTAATAGATCAATTTCCTCCTTCAGTTTCCCAATCAGCTCCTCTTTGTCTTGTGCTATTCTTACAAGCCTTAAGTTTTCTTGTCTCTCCTTTGCTAGCTCCTTCAGAAAATAGAATATTTCAATTAAAAACTGTGAACACAACTCTATGCCCCTCTGAGAAGAATGTGACTCCTTCCATGATATGTATGCTCAATAACATTCTGGCTGCATCATAATACATAATATGCAGAGTCACTTAGGAAAATTGTTTACAGAAACTTCTAAATTCTATAAGATGACTTTGATCTATAAAATTCATATGATTTGGAACCTAGAGTATGCAAGGACCAGCTCGCTCTATATGAATCCATCTAGGGCTAGTTATAGATATCTCCACTTTCACAGGTGGTTTTGAGAAAAAAGGTCTCAATGATGAAACCTTGTGTATGGAATCTGATGCCAAGACCCATTTTTAAAAGATCGGGGAACAGCTTTTCTTCCAAAACTTGGCACTTAAGACTTTAAAAAAAGCACCTCCTGGCTAACTTCCCATCCCACCTGATAGCTAGCCATCTGGGGGCAAAATTAGGTATATGGAGTTTTAAAACAATAAGGTAATAGGTTACCTTTTCAAGATCTTCAATCTTCTTTTCCAAAGAATTATTTGGTATGATGTTCCCAGAAGAATTTGTATCCCTGTTGTATCTGTTATATCCTGTCCTGTCTGTTGCCCGTGAATATCTACTAGAAACATCATCATCTGGCATGTTTGTAGCACTGTGTAAAAATGCAAGTTTTAATTTAAAATAGAATGATGGCAGAAAATTATCAAAAATAATTTACACACCCCTCCTTTTGATAGTGTTCAGTATCTAGGCCAAATTATTTATGAAAATACTGACTTTCATTGATCCACACATTAAACTGCACATATGTTAGAACAGTAGTTCCAAACTTTTGGTCCTCCATTTTGGACTGCAGCTCCCAAAATTCCTGACTGTTGGCTGTGCTAAATAAGGCTTCTGGGAGCTGAAATGCAAAACATCTGGAGTGTCAAAGAGTAGGAATCACTGGGTTAGAAACTATGTCTTACAGTAGAGGTGGCAATTGTGCAGCCCTGCAGATACTGTTGATACTGTTCCCAGCATTCCTTTCCATTGGCTATGCTGGCTAATATTACTGGGTGCTGCAGTGCTTGAGCATCTCACAGTCAAAAAGTTCCTCATCCTTGTCTTACAGTCTAATCTTGTATGTGTTTGTTTGTTCAATGCAAATCTCAGTACAATCAGTGAGGTTTCTCTCAGGTACATCTGCACAGGACTGTAAGCTTACCCTCTTAACCTGGGACAGTCTCAAATAGGTTGTCCTTCATAAGATAACAACAACAACAACATAGCTAATTTCAATATTTAAATATTAAGTTCTTTAAAAGCAAGCAATACCATTAACAATAGAGCAACCAATTAAAGATTAAATAATCGCCAGAAGAAGATTTTATCTTGGATTATAAAGGTATACAATGAGGATGTCAGATTGATCTGCCTAGGAAGAGTCACTATGGGAAAGAGTGTCACAGCATTGTGAAGCAACAAAAGAACAATCTGCAAGGGAAGAACTTATAGAAAGAGGTGTTCCTTCAAGCAGATTGGTTCTATGTCATTTAGAGTGTTAAAGGGTCAACATCAACACTTTGAACCAGGCCTTCAAAATATGCTAACCAGCATAGTTAACACAGCCCCAGACCAACTGTAGCCAGTTTGTTTCTGTCATGGTAGGGAGAACTGGGTTTATCTGCAACAGCTGATGAAACACACTCAAGTAAGCCTCAAATAAGAAAGCTAAACCCATGGGCACCAAATAGATAATTCTTTCAAATAGATAACTCTTTGAAAGAAAAAAAAACAACAGCTTTGTAACATGATAGAAACCAACATTATCATGAGGAGTTAAGCACTGGTAAACTAGAACCCGGTTGCCAGACGCATCTACAAACTGTATTTACTTAGGTCAGGGAAGTGGCACGCAGAAAGGACATAAGAACAATCTGGGGTAGGTGGAATATGGTTGCTTTGGGCTGAAAATCAAGAATTTTATTTTTTAATATTGATTGATTGATTGTTGACTTTGAGCAGCAGGCTGTTCTCGGCAGAGTTCTGAAAAGTAACTATTTAGATTATACTGATTTTCTGAATGAAGTGTCTGATTTATTTCCATTTGGTCTTTTTATCTTGTGCAGACAACAGAACAACACTGTTGGTACATGTCATGATGTATTCTGAGAATGTTGCTGACATTGACATGGTCCCATGGCTGTGCTACCCAAGCACATATCAAGATAGAGTTGCTGTCTGGGCTTGTTGCAGGACCCAGTCCTTAGAGCTAAGCCTTTATTTTGTACAGGTGTCTTGTCTGACATGCACATAGACTTTGGATGTGAGAAAAAAGAGCATCAGGAACTAATCTAACACAAAGAGGGGCCTTAAATGAAATTCAGCCAACTTTATGGCATGTTTGTGTACAGTGTATCTACCTGCAAACACATATGTGAGTATAACATAGAATTAAATATTTTATACTGAAAGAAAGCTAGGAACAATAAACATATAACTAACCATGGGCTACAGTATAAAAGGAAATCTTTCAAGGCCTAATGACACAATTGTAAGGAATTCTGCAGCTTAACACTATTACCATATTTGGCACTCCCTAATCTAGCATGCCTTTTTGTTTAAAAAAATCTTTCTAAAAACAGGATATGAATGTTGCAACACAACAGAAACTTTGTAATTTAACCCTCTAAAACTATTTCACTGGAGCTGGATAAAAGATGCAAAATAAGGCAGTTTTTTGCCTAAAGGTTCAACTATGTAAGATACTGCTTTATTTGCTCTTCCCCTGAGCAATCAATTATACCTCTGTAGCACAGGAACATTCTGAGCTTGTTCCTATTGGACTGTATTCCTACATAAAATCTTCAGGAGACATTAGTTGCTATTAGAAGCATTTGATACACACAGAGAATGTTGATCTTACCCCGATAGCGAAGGTGTTAATTCAGGTTTGACTCACCCTATCTTATTGAATTGTTGTATGAGACAGATCTGTCGTTAATCACCTTTATTCTTGGGTTTGGCTTTTAAATAATTAGCTGTTAGTTCACACCCCTCCATATCTGTGGATTCTGTATCCATGGATTCAACCAATCAAGGCTTGAAAATATTTTTTTAAAAATCCCAAAAGCAAACTTTGATTTTGTCATTTTATATAAAGTACATTATTTTACTACACAATTGTACATAATACAACTTAAGCACCCACAAATTTTAGAATCCACAAGGTATCCTAGAACCAAGCCCTAGTGGATATTGAAAGATCACTGGGCTATGAGATAACTGGAGAGATAAGAATGGGACAAGTTCAAAGATCAAGATCCAGATAACTATACATAGATGATATAGCACTTTTGAACAATTTATGAAATTTTACTGATATATCTTTCCCAATCTCTGGTTAGAAAATAAGGATATCATAATTAGTGGTTATCTTCTATGTATTATCCTTGGAAGTTCAACTTGGATTTATAGGAGATATGGACTTGTCAGCACAGGTTGCCTGCTCATGTATTTAGGCATAAATTAATTGAACTGTGATCTTTCAAAAACTATTTTAGTTGAATAATGGATGTGCTACTCACAAAATAATGGTGGATCTGGGAAGGTGTCATTGTCTAAAACCTTCTTGCTTTATTTGACAGTTTGACCAAACTACAGTAGGCCCTCAGTATCTGCTGGGGTTTGTTTCCAGGACCCCGGTGGATACTAAAATCCATGGATACTCAAGTCCCATTATATACAATGGCATAGCAAAATTGTCTCCCCTATATAAAATGGCAAACAACTGAAACAAGTACTGGAAAGCCCCTGAGGCTCTGTGAAATGGTGGGAGGCTACAGTAGAGTATGTGTAGTGCTCTGCACATGGCAAAATCATCGTTTGATTTTTTTTATTTTTTCTGAGTATTTCCAAGCTTTGATTGGTGTGCCTGTTCTTGTTCATGACTCTCTAACCTTGGTTAGTCAATCAATAAAAAATTAAAGAGTGGGTGAAAAAAAGTGAACTAAATCAATATGGACTGCCAAAGGTTAAGGCATCTACAGTGCATTAACTTAATGTGTAACAAGAGATCTTCCAATACTTATTTTGGTATTATGCAGATGGATGAATTTATTAACTTAGACAATGGGCTTTTCACAATGGGCTTCTCAGTATCACAATTATTTTGGTCAGAATAAATGTCACTGCCAGTTCCTTCAGATGCATTTATCTTATTCACACATGTTACTGTGACAGATCTGTAAAACATAATTCACCTCAGAACACAGGTACTTCTAGAGAAGGGGAAAAAGTAAGATAAACCCCAAATATTTATCCACTTGTAAACGTCATTTTAAACCATAATGTGTTGCAGGAAAGTTTACATCAGGCAGAACTACACTATGTGGACTACTGATTTTCTACATAAAGGTAGAGTACCTGCTTATGGTCACCTTTACTTTTTGGTCTGGCTTTGGAACAATTATCTGCTGAACTTATTCAGATATATTTTCAAGTTAGACATTCTGCATTCCTTCACTGAGAAAAAAGGTCAATTAAGATTTCTAAATTTGTTGTGGAGAATAACTAGGGAAAAATTCTAAGAATGATATAAGACAAGTAGGAACCATACTAAAATACTGCTGTGTGGTGTCCTCCTCTTCAGTGTTCCTGTCAGCCAACCAGTATGACTTCATTCCATAACTTCCCACCCCAGCAGTTTTAAATTCTCACCCAACAGACATTGAGCATCCAGCAGCCACTGAATATTTGGGTATTTTTATTTATCTTCCTAGATATTCTTTGCCTAAACATTCTCCTCATTCTGTGCTTGCCTAAAATTATGCTATATAATCAGGAGTGTCGAGAGTGGAGAGATACAGTAATAAGAAATTCAATGGGCTGTCAAATGAAAAATGAATGAAGATTCAAACTATAATAGGCAGAAATTAGATAAAAATTAACTACTCACATTGTATAGTCGTCATTGCATTTTTATTTGCAAAAAGCTCAATATTAACTATTTCTGTTGTATAAGACTTGCAAGTCTATGTAAAATTTTAATAAGAGATATCTTGACATCCTGGAAATGTTATTTTGATCAGACAGATCCTTCTTCCCTTCATTGTAAAATATCAATGTCTCAAAACATATTTGGAATATAACAATAAAAACTTCACACATACTTTGGTTATTATAACAAAAAACTAAGTGGAGACCTTCTTACAAGTGTCCACTTAACTATAACTGTATTTTCTTTTTGACAGAAGTCTGAGGCAGATTAGAACGATAAGCATTAGTTAGTTAGAAATTTTGTTATTTTTGCAAATTGCATTTAGTGCAATTTAAAGAAGTGTGTGTGTGTGTGTGTGTGTTCATTCAGGACTGCTATAATCAAAATTCAAAGCTGTTTAGTTCTTTTCTTTAAACAAACAGAAAGTGTTCACTTGCTAATGAAAAGAAAGCTTCTAAGGGAAAGCGAAGAAAGAGAATGCCCACCAAGAAGTTCTAATCTCATTTACTGTAAATTGAGCTAGCCAATCCTGTCTGATCCTTGGAAAATCCTGCAATTTTTAAAGCCTTGATTTCCTTCTCCTTTGCCTTCTCCTTTGCCTTTTCCATTTATTTTATTCAGACAACTTTCAGATTATTTTTTTTAAAAAATCTTTAAAAATAATTACCATGACTAATGGAATACATTCAAAATTAACTATAATTGGATAAAATCAGTTCACTAATTTTTAATTATTTTAGCAATTTTCTTTAATAAGAAGGTGTTAGTGGAACAATATGAAATGCTAACTGCAAGAATTCATGAAACAGCTGTCTTGTGGTGGTGGTGGGGAGGAGAGGGGAGTATGCTACTTGTGTATTTGCTTTGACAACTTCAAACTGAAACATTTCAGTCCATTTAATAAGTAAAATGCATTCTTAATTGACTGAGACATAGTTATACATGTTTCTTCTAATATATTCATTCCTTCTCTAGGTATCTGGAAAGTTGCTACTACTATAAAGCTCAGTTTCTATTATGCCTGGAACTTTGAAGGTCTGTTGGATACTTTTTGTCCAAAAAAGATAAAACATATGATTGAAAACACATTAGAACTTCAAAAGTAAAGAACAATTATATGACCTTGAGAGGATTACGTCAAGGGGAACTAGTGGTGAAAGCTTATCTGCACAATTCGCTGAAGCTGATCAGTATAGAAATTGTATTTTTAAAGAAATTGTAAGAGAAACCAATAATATCAATATTAGTCTGATTCAGATGTGACCATATGTTACCAAAAGTAGACAGTTAATATCAGGCTCCAAACTAAGAAGTTAGCAATGGAGACATAAAGGATAGGGTGGAGGACAGATCACATAAAAAGGAAATATTGTTTACTTTCTGAGTAATCTAAGTTTGACTGTCTTAAAGATAAACCTCAAATGTACTTGTGAAGACCAAGGATTATTCTTGTTCAACAGATGACAGATTTTCATAGGGAATAATCCTTTCTTTTTAAACAACAACAACAACAACAACAACAACATTGTTTTTATCACTGTGGAATCAGCAAAGGGGAAATTAGATCCTTCAATCATACAAGGCCATGTGGGTTTGCAACACTCCTAAGATCAAAATGTTGACACTAGGGGGAATATGTGTTCACACTCATGTGGGATGTTGTCACTTTTCAGCAACCCCGGTAATGTGGATATAACCTTGACTGCTGGGACAGGGGCAAGAATCTCTAACCTGCATGCATGGAGGATCCCTAAAATGTGACAGGTAGGCTTCTATATAATGAAGATCATATTGGCTATTGTGTGGTTACAGTAGATACTTAAACAGAGGCATTTCATTCTCAGGCCTTTTTCTATGCTGATTTTTGCTTTATAACAGAGATGGACAGCTGCATGGGAACTAGGAGGCAATTCAACTCCCAGGACTCCTGATGGCCTGCACTACCACGACTACCCACAGAAAGCCCAGATGCGTCTGTTCTCCTCTACAGTTCTCCTTCTGAGAGATGTTTTTGGTTTTCACTTCCTGTAGGCAATTGCCAGCATAACCAGTAGTGAAACAGCATGTGAGCTGCAGTTCAACAGCATGTGGAGGGCCATAGCTGCTCAACCCTAAATGAGGCAGAACAACAGTACCTCTGATTTATCTATGCTGTTCAAGGGGAAGGCCTGCGTTTCCCAACCATAATCTTTTCCAGTATTACAACCTTCAAGGGTGTCGTCTCAGCAGAAAAGTGGGGAGAAATGGATGAAGAAAAGAGGGACCTTAACAGATAGGAAATACTATATAGCAGACTATATGCTGTTTGATTTTATATTGGAGAAGAGGAGGTTATATCTAGGTCAGCTGAGAGAAGAGAACTGGAGGTGGGAGAAACTGACTGAGGCACTTTTTGCATGCATTTTTTTTTTGCGTGAGTGCCCCCTGAGCGTCGCGTGAATGGGAGCGTCGCTCCATACGGCACACTCCCACTCGCGTGAAGCTCATGAGGCTAAAGCGGGGCGCGCGGGCATTTTTAAATTTTCGGCTCTAAGCCGAAAATACTGCGTGCTCGCGCAATGCTCGCAGCGCCCTCATGCATTTACCTGTGTGTGATGCTTCGGCGAGCCGGGGCAGTTGCGCTTCCTTCCCCCAGCGCAGCCTACAGCTCCCAGACTGCGCTGCGGAAGGAAGGGGCGGGGCGCTAGTGCGACAGTCGTGCTACCAGGAAGCCGATTTTTTTTTTAGTGCGACAGCTGTGCTACCAGGAAGCTCGCGCGAGCGCCGCTCCCCACTGCTGTGACGAAGGTAAGGTGCGAAAAGGGCCTGAGTTTGTAAAGAAGAGAGAGGGCTATGAGGATGTGGATGACAGAGTTGAAATGATATACCATATAAAAGAAAAAAAATCATTATGAAATACTGTTCTAGGGATTGGTGGAGGGAGGGGGAAAGGGATGAAATATGAATGTTGTGTGTATTTTGTATGTATGATGAATAATTCAAATAAAATTAAAAAGTGGGGAGAAATACAAGAGGGAGGGAGTAAGGTCCCAACAACTGCCTCTGGACAGTCTTTTTGATAGAAAAAGCAGCCAGAATGCATGAACAGGAAAAGACCAATACAATTTTTAAGTGGCTGACATAGTAAGGTCTAGTTTATCTTGTATATCAAAATCCATAATTCTGGCCACAAAACCTGTCCTTGACTTACATTTGAGCTTGAATTACACAAGAGTATATAAAGTATTCCCTGCCTTTCTGACCTTTCATGCTCTGACCTTCAACACTATCGCTGGCATCAGAAAAGTCAATCAACTCCTGATCCTGCCAGCTTCCAACATTCTGCTTACTGCTGGTGTAACAGAACTGCATGAGTTCACATTTGTAAAAACGGAAAACAAATGTTGATCTCAATTGTCTGCTCAATGAAGAACAACAGGGGCTGTTCGTAAAGAAATCACTTGAAGGAACAAGCTCCTAATGCATACATAATCCATTTAGTTTCTATGAATGGCAGAATGGTCACTTTCAAAAGAGGCCATATTGAATCAAGATATAAGATAACAATTAGCTAATTACTTGTAGTTATATGGATGACAACAAGAGCCAGCAAATATGTGATTTTGTTTGGGTTCTCCCAACCTGACACCTCTCTAGAACTGACTACAAATTCCACCATCCCCATTCACCAGTTACAGGTTGTAGGCCAGATTATCTGAGGAGTATCACATTGAATAAAGCTTAAAAGCAGTAGTTAAATCAACAGTACAGATAATTGAGTGTTTTCTCTGTGGATATTATCAAGCATGGTAAACACAAGGGGTGGAAATTGTGTAGCCTTTGAACAATAGGAAAGCTTCCAGGGGTTACCCTGTGGCATTCAGTGTCTCCAGATCCTCCCAACTCCCCATTTGTTTGTTATACATGCTGCTTCCTCCACTGACACCCAAATAGAGGAGAAAAAATCAAAAAGAGCATGCAGAAGTGACTGCCTTTTGGAAAAATGCCCTCATGTGAATTTTGGGGGGGGGAATGTCCTCATATGTCCACCCCTGCTATATATATATTTCACTCTTAAATGGTATACCAAATAGACTTACCTTTTATATCTGTTTGAAACTGTCCTAGAGGTGTCCTGTTGAAAATATTTTGAAAACACAAATTAGTGTCCTATTTCATATATTCAATAGCCAGTTTAAAGCACTGCTTATCCAGTATAACAAATAAATTACAACAGGATCTAAACAGAGTGCCGAAATGTCACCTATCTGATTGGTATAAGTGCTAACTAAACTTCTTTCAATTTCTGTTCCTTAGAAGAGATGTTCTTTGTATGCATGTGCATTTTGCTGTTCTTGTCTGGCAATCATGACAGCTTTTAAAAAGTTCCAGTCTACTTATTTATGCTGTACCCTTCCTTCAGTAAGCTGAAGATGGAGCTCTTTTTCTCTCCATTTTTTATCCTCATAATAATCCTGTCAAGAAGGTCAAATTAACAGATTGGTTCAATGTCATCCAGTGGCTTAGTGGGAAGGAGAACCTTATATCTCCTGGATTCCAATCTAATACTTTAACCATCACACCAGGTGAATCTATGATTCCATAACAGATGTTACCTACAATAAAGGCTGTGTAGTCCAACACAATCCCTCAGGCACTACACACAGATTATATACAAGCAAGCTCATTTATGTCACTCTGCAGCACCCACCACCATAAAGAGGAAGAATCTGAATGACTGAATGGGGCGGGGGGGGCGGGAATCAGGCATAAAAGGTGCAGGATTGTGGTTTTCACAAAATTTTACAAATTAAAAGCATATGACTAGAGCAGTTACTTTCATACTGAAAAATGGCTTTCCATTTTTAAGCAGAGAAATAAGATACTTTTCAAAATGCATATCCCATCTTTCTGTCAAACTAAAATCAAGGCAGTATTGTTATCTGAATATTATGTTGAAAGAATAAAAGTTGAACATTTTAAGTTAACAAGAATATTTACTGGTGCTATAAGAAACCTAGGCAAGTACAAGGATAACCCCACCCCAGTCCCATTCATCGACCAGCAATAACGCCCACAAAACTAACATATTTGTAACCAGGAATCAAGAACCCAGAGAAAAGGGAACACAAAAAATGAACAAATATAAAAAGATCATGTGGTGCTGGCTACAATCAATGTATAACAAGAACAGACCAGCTTTAGAAAGCCTGTTATCATCTCACAACAAGCAAAATCTTTTGGGGGAGAGATATGTCCAATAATAGAGCCAACCATGGCTGTCCAGATTTAGCCCTGTCAAACTCCACAGCATGATGAGATCATGAAGCACAAACATTATCAGCCACTGTAACTAAGCCATGATAATAGGGCTGTCAGTTTCATGCTCTCTCTCTTTGTCATTTTCTCTCTCTCTCTTTCCTTCTTTTTAGACACGCACACACAACACACTATTCATACATGAAACAGTCTTTTGAACACTCGCTACTCAGTAACTGGGAGCTTCTGATTGCTTGCACCCCCCCACCACTAAAGCCGTATTAAAAAACAAAGAACATCTGCCCCCCCCCAAAATTTTTTATTAAGCAGAAGGCTATGCAATTTGCTTGCAGTTTGTTTGGAAGAAACCTGGCAATTAGCATGCAGCTACAAAGCTCCAGGGAAACTGGTGTCAGGAAGGCTTTGAGCTCTGTTTACTAATGGGAATTTATACTAATACATCAAAACTCAGCATTCCCACACAATTAAATAGTCACTGGAGGCTTTTAGACACTAAATTAGTTTTACATACTGCCTTTCACATTGTTGGAACACTATTTCTACTGAATGTTCCATTACCAACAGCACACAACAACATCCAAACAGAGATAACACACAAGTTTTCTGATGATTAACTGAGCCAGGCTCTGTTGCATCTTAAAATTTTAACAGAATTCTGTTCTATGCTGGAAGTGTAATCATAAGACTAAAATGAAAATATAGCGGATAGAGAGTGCAGCTCCCTGGAAGGAATTTTCAGCACCCTAACATTAACTGCATCAAACAGTTATGTGGTGCAGCTGCAGGCGAAGAGCCCTGATAGATAAGGCCCACTCTAAAGGAACTTTTACTAATTAATTATTACAGTTGGCAGTAGGAGTTTCTATCCACCTTTAACTACTCTTCAAGACAGGCGGGCAGCTGTTGGGAGTCCAGGTTAAAGACCTGCCTGGTTGTCACTCTCCCAGATTTTGGTGACCCACATCTGCCACCAATGTCTGAAACAGCCCATACCCTGGGGGCACATACCTTTTAAACTGCCAATTACATTGTTTAGAAGCTATGGTAGGTGTTTGGGCATTTTAAGGTTGGAATTGTGAAAGTGGGGAGAGAGAATGGGATAGCCCAGAGGGGCCCTGGCTATTTACATATGACCCTTGAGCCACATGACTCCCAGCCCTGCATATATCAATTAATAATATTACCTGTAGTTAATCTGTAGATGATAGTGAGAGTGAAAAGGCAGTGCAAGTTTAGCCTAGACTCAATTATGCATGCATGAAAATAATAAGTTAAGGTAGCCCACATTAACCCCAGCCCACATTAACCACTACTCTTGAACATATAATGATGTCATGTTTTCTTTCTTTGGGATCATATGCAATCATGGTAGGTTTGAGTATTAGCATAATATTACATTATTTAATCACTCATAAAAAATATTCTGTACTGCACTTCCTGCCATCTTTATCAGACACAACAGAAATCTATTTATGCAACAATTAATGCATTCTGGAAAATGGAATATAAGGAGGAAAGATTTCAATTTGCCCTACCCTATTCACACAATTGCCTTATATTACTGGAATTCTGAAGTTACCATTTAGGTTACTGATGGTATGGCTTGAAACTGCAATCCTGTAAATGCTTTCCTCATCAGAAAAATCAGATGGTGTTTCTACTAAGTCTCAGCTATGATGAGACCATGCTGTCATCTCAGCTAAGATGGATGGTAAACATTTGTTGTGCTGCAGTAGGAGGAGAATTTTGGCTGCAAATTTCCCATTAGCAGTGAACAATAATTAAATAACAAGCACCTTCCACTATGTGAACCTTATTCTTACCCAAGATAATATGCAATTCATTCCTATCAAATGCTTTTCAAATCTTTTATTATAAGGCTTATGACAATTGACAATAATTCTAAAAGTGTTTTCAACATCTGTGTCAAAGAGCCTATCATCTCTTCTCCTTACTAAATAAAACTATGAGGTCATATTAATTAACCCCTCGCCTGATTTTTCTATGGATGAGATGGGCATTTTCTTAGCCAGGAGATATCTATATATCTGTATATTGTTCTCTCACATATACACACTGCGGAATACTGTTCTGGAAGAAACAGTTTGTCCACCAAACTAGATTTCCAACTTAAAACTAAAGCTCAACTTGAATATTTCCAAATAGTTAAAGACAGAACAAGGAATTAATCTAGCCTCCATTCTAATATTCCCAAATTGCTTAAGAATTATTTTCTTGCACATTTATTAAAGATTGCTAAAGCAGCATAATCTAAACTTAAACAAACGGCAAAAAGGAAGCAGAGCAGAAGAGATGAAAGCCTTTTAATCTATATGCCATATGACAAGTTCAAAATGAAAATTACTTATTTCTGGAAGCAAGACCTGATAATCTGATAATGGAAAGTCTACTCCAATGATGGAGAAGCTCCAACATCTGCTTGCCATCCTTTATGAACAGAAAAATATTAGTAAATTATTTGAGCTCTTCAGGAATAACAATCAGTCAAAATCTTGGAGAAGGAGATATACTGTAGCTGGATGGTTTGACTTACCAAAAAAATCAATCAATCAATCATCTAATACTGAATTAAAGGAAACCAGAGGAGAACTGCCATTGTCCTCCTTCTCCTAGAGAAGGATAAGGACACTGAAGGAGATTTTTGTACTGGCAGAGTCTGTAGCATGCATGTTTGGGGAGGCTTAGAGATATTCACAGATTTTCCACTTTCACAGGGATCCTGCACCTGCAAAAGTTGAGGGTCCACTGTATTCTGTGGACCTCTGGACTATATAGCAGTTGGGACAATAATGAGAGCACAAGAGGAAAAATAAAAACATGACAAACACAATCATATATTGATGTAGTGATAAACATTTTTATGAGAGGGTTCATATTAGGGTTTATTTTAAAATGTTATTTTATGATGGCCTATATTAGCAACTTAGGAGGTAAAGTGCCTGTATTGATAAAACTGTGTTTTTCTGAAAAAGTTGTGCATAAACATGTAAAGAAAAACAAATGGTTATCTATGCTTGTACAGAAACAGAATAACTACAGATTAATTCAGAAAGCAGTAACAGTAGGCAGATTTTATGGCTATATAATAGTGCATGGAGGGCCAGGTGAAGGCATAAGCTACTCTGTTTACTGGGGGCCCAGTTTCCCTATGCTGCCCAGCCAGCTGTCCACTTGCAGTGGAAACATTTGAGCATAATGGAAGGTGCCTAGAGTAAAGACAACATCATCAGAAAGAACCCCCATCTACGGCCTCATGAAAACAGACAGTGCTGGAGCCTAATCAGGAAGCCACACTAGCGTGTAACTTCACTCACTGCCTACTGAACAGAAATTTAATATTGGAAACAGAAAAACAGGGGGCAAATCTTTGTCATTTGGAAACAAAAGGGATTACTTAGTAGAAGTTACTACACCTGTAGCTGCTGAGTCCCAACTACTACACTCACTCTTTAGCTTTGAGATAACTAACCACTGGAGACTACAGCAAAGGTATCAGACAATGTAGTGAGTGAGAAAGAGAATGAATACATTATAAAGAATTGTTGACAGGATCCAGACTTAGTCCTACTAGAACAGACCAACTGAAATCAGTGGGACAAGTTAGTTACAACAAATTTCAGTCTCACTGATTTCAATGAAACAAAGCAAGCAGTAGCAGCTGATGGCATCTGTGTTAGTGGGTGGAGAGTCCACTCTGGGCTTTCAGGGAGTTATCCAAGATGCTGAATACTCTCCCACAAATTAATCCAGCACCTTCAATCTCCCAGAAAGTCTGTGCTAAAACCCAAGGGAATGTTGGGGTAGACAACTGTCAGCCAACAGCAACACACTTTAAACATGAAATATGTTGCTTGACTCTAACTCCATCAACCTCATCCAGTATGGCCAACTGAGAGGAGAGTTGTAGTCCAACAACATCTAAAAAGCTGCACCTTGCCACCTCTCTTTTATAAAGATGAATTATATTGTTGTTGTGTGCCTTCAAGTCATTTCTAGCTTAGGGAGACCATAAGCCAATCCTGTCACGGGGTTTTCTTGGCAAGATTTATTTGGAGGAAGTTTACCTTTTCCTTCCACTGAGGCTGAGAAAATGTGACTTGCCCAAGGTCACTCAGTGGGTTTCCATAGCTGAGCAGTCACAGTCCAACACTCAAATCCCTATACCATTTTGGTTCTCATGAACTATACATTTTTTTTTTGTATTTAAATTGTTATAAGCCACTCTAAGAGGTCTATGGAACTAAGTGACAAGACAAAAATGGAAACAACAATTTTTAAAATTCAAAAGGTTTTTTTTGTTCATTTCATTTCAAAAGGTTCATTTCATAAAATACATACACAAGCACAAGCTATGCCCTCTTCAGCTGTTTCTCATCCATCAACTTTCAAGTTGATAGCGGCCTTGAATTTCAATTTGCAATTCACTGTAGCTTTGACCCTCTATTTTCATGAAGATTTGGGGCACAGGATACGTGTGGAAGTGAAAAATTGTGAATAACTTGCCCCCCTCCTGCCTGAGCGAGTGAGTAAGGGAATGCAAGCCTGTTCCTTCTCTCCTCTCACCCACCACCATCATTTACCTGAGCAAGGGAAAGGAATGCTTCCATTCCCATACCCTTCTCTGCCTTCCCCCTGACCTTTGCCTGGCAGGGAGGGAAGGCATGTGTGTGCTTTCCCCGCCATGCCCTTCCCTGCATTTACACGTCCTTCGCCCAACATGGAGGGAAGGCTTTCTGTCCCCCACACTCTTCCCTGTGTTGTCTGCCCCAGTGGAAAGGGAAGGCATGTGCATGCTTTCCATCCTTGTGCTCTTTCCTGCCTTCCCCTTGTCTTTTGCCCTGCCTTCTCTAGCTCAGGTAAATGACAGGGGGAACGGAGTGACGGGCACAGAGATGGAAGGCACATGAGTGCCTTTCCGCTGGGACAAACCTTCTCTGCCTTCCCTCTGTCATTTGCCTGAGGTTGACGGAAACACACATAGCTCACAAATAATCACATTTGTGAATATTACACTTGCAAATATGGAAGACTGATGGAATTAGATTGGTGTAGACTGTAGATTGATGTAATTAATATTCAGCAGTTCAGATTTTAAATTTTGAACTGTTCTAATTTATAGACTATGGATGATGATATTATAATTGCATCATAATATCATCGTCATCACCACCACCGTCATTATTATTATCCCTCACTTAATAGAACTTTATTTCAAAGTCCATGCCAATGGACATGATTGGGAAAGGTTAGTTACAGTTTTCAAGTTGATTCCCTAAACATGCCTCCTAATTTGTATCCCACATCAAACATCCCACCAAGACGTCCCAGATGAAGAGTGGTCAAATAAATATGTTGACAAAATATGGAGTCAACTATGTTAAGCATGTGACAATCAGAAATGTACTATTAGACCAACAATATTAAGACATACAAACTTCAGTGCTGTCCCCTTCTGTATTTCAGTGTGTTGCTGTTGGCCAACAATGCTGTAACCCACAGGAAATTGTTCGGAATGCAGTTTGCACAAACCACAGGGCTGTTTTTAAAAAGCCATTACAGCAATACTACCAAGAAAACCCAAAATGGAAAATGACCATAGCCTGTTTACTAGATGTTTGACATCTGAAAATGCAGTTAAAGACAGCACTATCAACAATGAAAAATGGAAAGGGAATACACATAGTGTAACATTTGAATATTTAAATCAGAAGAGCATTTTGGAAGGTTATTGCAAACTGCCCAAATAAAAAACCCCACAAAACTATTCTGGATAATTTTTTTAAAAGTACAGGTAATACCCCAAACCTAGTCTTGTGTAGGCTTGAATCTTAAGATAAATGTGATCTGATGAAGGATGAATTGGCCACCATTTAATGTATGTATGGCAGCAACCTAAATATGCACATAAAATTTAATCTGTTACAGTTGATTACCGATCAACAAAAAGTCTTTCTACAATTGACATTTTTCTATATCATGTTTGGAATCATATGATAAGTGGACGGACCTTTCTCCTGCAATTGTTTATTGGCACCCAAAAGCTGGAGAAGTCTTGACCAATTTGGAATGGGGTTCAGAATTAAAGGAGAAGTGACTTGAATCAGGTGGGCCTCCTGGTGTAATGATGTATGAGGTGAAAAAAATGCTACTTATATAAAGAATTTCTAAGTTGCCTAAACGGCTATGTACAAAATAAAAAAAAATGTACATTAAGTTACACTGAAACATCAAATCATATTACTGTTATAAAACAGCAGATAGATGGATGGATGGATGGATGGATGGGTGGATGGATGGATGGATGGATGGATGGATGGGCGGGCGGGCGGGCGGGCAGGCAGGCAGGCAGGCAGGCAGGCAGGCAGGCAGGCAGGCAGGCAGGCAGATGTTTAAAAATATTTGGGAATTGAAGATGCAATGAACAGGTAAGAAGTTCAGCAGCCAAAGCACAAAATTACTCTCAGGAAAAAGCAGACTGGAAAAGGCCTGTTTGAAGTCTTACACTATAAGGACCATGCACATCATAGTTCAATAACCGTGGGGCCACAAACACTTTGCTTCTCCAAACCATCAGCCTAATTTAGTTCTATTCAAAGTGGTGTTCCCTGGACTAGTGCTGGTCCCTGGACTATTCGCTGCCCATCCGTTGAGTTTCCAGAAAGATACAATTACAGCCCATGGGCACAAATATTGCACTGGCCACAGCATACTGGAAAAACAAACTGCCAGTCCCACAGATCACCTAAAGAAACACTTGCTTAACTGATTTTATTTGCAAATATATGAGCAGCTTCCACACCTGAACTTACACGTGAAGGCAGTCCTTCCTTTAGATAACCATACTCAAACCACTTGCGGCTTTAAGGATTAACACCAATAATTTCATCTGAACCTAGAAATGCCTACTCGCTATTGGAAGGAAATATCATATTTAATACTAGCGTAGTTACCCAGCATTGTTTGGGATTTATTTTCTCACAGGTAACACTTGTTAGAAGTACCTTACCTTACCTTAGGAATTAGATGCAGTTGAAATACACAGATTTGAGATTCTGTGCCTGTAACTCCTGTAACTGTCCTGTCCAGTACCTGTAACTTTTCCCCATATTCCCCAATCCAATCTGTATTCAGAGTCGTTAGCATAAGAGAGGTTTGGTTTCTGAGGGAATACACTGCCCTTCTTCTTACTGCTAGGCCTCGTCTCCATAAAAACGGGACTGAGGCCCAAGAGCTCTCCAGCTGAGAATTCTAAAGGCCCCTCCCTAAACTGCCAATCCCAGGATTCCACAGAATCTTCACAGCCAGCCAATCCTATGAGGTCTTCTTGCCTCACACGGCCAATCATATAAAGTCTTGGCCCGCCTGATGCAGACAAACAGAGAAACTCACTCACAAACTTTGACTTTTATATAGCAGATTTAATTTATAAGTTTTAATATTATTTTTGCATGTTACAAAGCACCTTATGTCCTTAGCACTCTGTCCCATTGTTTTTAAATTTGCCCTTGCTGTCTGAAAAAGCCCGCAGACCTAATAAAACCTGATTTGATAATTGCTGAGCTGATGACATAGATAGAGAACCAGTGTGCTGACAAGTATTATGTGAAGGAGCATTTTGCTGTTATGGCTACATATTTGGTAATGCAAACACTCAGACACCAAGACTTTCAAAAATGTCTGCACATTTCTATGCAGATTCTACAAGCAGCAGCATGTTTATGAGACTAATTGGAGAGACGGTGCAAAAACTTCTTACCTGTAATATGTATGAGGCACTTGAGTCTGCACTGGCTGATTCATTCTGCATTGTATTCTGCTGTGTGATTGCATCTTCCCTTTTACGTTCCTTCTGTCCTGCTTCATCATCATCATATTCATCCAAGCTCTAAAATAAAACACATCATTTGTTTGTTTTTTACTTGCACAAGTTCAAAGTACCATGCATGTGTTCACTGCCAAGGTTGTCAAATATTTGTTTAGTGAAACAGAAGGTTACATTTGGAGGATACAGTAGAATACTAAATACGGGCAGGATATACCATTGATCTGGATTTGAAATGAGGTAGCTGCGTATGTTCATCACAGTTTATTGATAAAAATGAAAGCTATTCCTCAGGTGAGGAGGCTGTAGTGCCTGACTACCAGAACTCTAGGTTTTGCAACAGCATTTGTAAGAAGTCTACAACTGTAAAAAAAAAAAAAAGGGAACAAAATAAATGGGGAAAAATTAGTTGTATTGCTGAAGGCTCAGACATAATTATGTCTCCATATAGAAAATATAAGTACGGTGAAGATTTACATAAAGAAGTCGTAGTCTTCTTGGAGCTTTTGGGAAAAATCCAGCTTCCAGGTGACTGCCAACTGGACCATCATTTCTCTCTTCTTTTAAGTGATGCAAAAAAAGGGGGGGCAACTAATGTGCAAAGTAAGGGTAAAGTAACTGATCAGCGGGCATGCTCAGAGGAGGGAGAGCAGAGAATGAAAGGAGTGAAATCATTTTTGGGGGTTGCGGGGAGAAGACCATCCCTTGCTCTTCCCCACAATGAAAGTGATAGCATCAAAAATACTCAAATTACATTGCCTACAAGTTGTGTTCAGTTTCAAGAAGAGTAGTAAGACTTCCTGATATTTTTTCCACAAGATTCTACTCTCCCAATCATTTTCATTCAAGCATAAAGTGCCACTAAAACATGTTTGTTCTTTGCCCAGCTGTAGCAACAAGGGTAAACTGGAGGCAGAGGTGGGCAACTGGGGGCAAGGCTGGAGGCCACATTTAAGCCCCCAGGAGAACTGGGAGGGCCACACACTTAAGGTATTTTGAGGCAAGACAAAGAGAATTGTAATAACTTTCCTTCTCCTCATTTCCTTTTAACTGCTTCTCCATACTCTCCATTTAGAATCCAGCAAACAATTTCATTCCTACACTTCCAAACTTCAATCGACACCTGACTGCTGGAGCTACAGCAGTTAATCCAATAAAAACATTGCCCTTTTATTTCCTATTCTCCCTGGCACTCTAATGTAGGCTACATTTATAGAACCATACCTCAATTATTGGAGTAGTCAAAAGTGTAAATATAGTTATTTTCTATATTTTGAAAAATCAGATCAACATAAGTGAAAAATACCTCACTACATATAAATCAAATACTATTATCTGGATGTTTTTACAGGTACATTTTTTTCCTGAGCATTGGGTTGAGATTCTCTTATGTCACAGGATCCCCATGAACAAACAGCCATTCTGGAGTTAAGAACGTAGTTCAAAATTTAGGAAATGATTTCTACAACAAGAACTATTGACCTCATATAAAGCTGCTAAAGTAAGGGAAGATTATACATGGAATGTATGTTAATTTATTGGAAAAATGAAAACATTGAGATTAGGAAGCAAAGCTGCTTTTGTCCTACAGCTTTAAATTAACCACAGAAAATAAAACCCACAGAAAATTTCACAGGAAAAAAAGAAACCTTTTTAAATGGTGGGTCAGTCTAAAGATAAAATCACCTTGGCAGACACAACTAAGTCCAAAAGTCTTAAAAATTCAGGAAGGATATTTTTTTTATTCCTGATGCCAAATAAGCATGGCTTTTGACATAAAGTTACCTACAATATAGCAAGCTCATGGGGGTTATGGGAGATCAGTGCCTCAAAATTTACAGCACTGCGGCATCAAGGCCACACTGTGTCACACACTAGTCTTATTTAAAATGCAGGATAATTTTTCAGCAACTATTTGTCTGAATCACTAGTATGAATCTTTAAAAACAAACAGAGGAGCCAGCCAACTTGCTGGCTATACAGATCAGGGGAAATGGGTTATCATCTGCAGTGTAGTGAATGGGGATAAAATCTCATATTATTGCTGTATGCAATTCATCATAGGGAAATTCACATTCAACCCACCTCCACAATGAAAGGACAGGTGAAGGAATTTGGGGTCTACACAAGATAGCCCCCAAACCATCCAGTGGTGATACCCCACTAGCATCAGAACACTCAACAGCATGTGAATAGGTCTGACATGCATAGCATGATATGCAAGGGATATATAGGATATTGCATGGAATATATACTACATGGGAAAAGGACCTTGGTTCAATTGGAAGATTCTCCCACAAGGAAAATAGTTAGAGTACATGAATATGGCTGCAGGGTACATTGCCAGATGAGTTTAACATTCTTTCAATGGGTGTGTGGTCATATGCCACCTTGTATCAGCTGTCTCACAACTGTTCTGACAGATATTTTCACAAGTAGCACATTGACCACTGTACATTTTAAAAAAATCTTTAGGAGCCAGAATGCCCAGCATTGTATCAATTTCACAGTTAAGAAGTTAAGTCCAAGACTATCAGAAAAACTACTGCTGGCTTCCATTATTTCACAGTGAATCGTAGTAATTTTTCAACTACAGTATGTACAAGCAACATATAGGAAAAAACAAATTTAAACAACCTTAAAGTTATTATAAAATGAGAAAAAATCCCTCATTAAGCTGGCTTTCATGCATGACTTGGCTAGAACACTTTGATGTAAGAGGCCAAAAGTCCTCTTTTTCCAACACTGCTTTTATATTAGGATATTTACTTCAAATATTATTTACATTTATTTATTTGATTTTTTAAAAATCTCACCTTTCTTCCAAAATGAGATCAAAGTAGCTGTTAGTGTGTTCACAACTACCACACACAAGTCAGTGAATGATGCGGATTGAACTGACTAGAGTGGGCCCTTGGTAGCTGCTTAGTCACTGGTTATTAATCTAGGGTCCATGGAGCCCTCACAGGAGTCTGCAAAGGCCTGCTGCCGGACACCAACACCAGGGCAGGAACACGCTTGCTGTCATGTCCCTCAGAGCTCACACTCCCTGTTGCCACGTTCTTGACTAAAAGAACATAGTGGCAGGTATGTGCATGTGTCTGAACTGTTCCTTTGTTTGCAAAAAAGGGAGCAGTTCTGGCATTTGCACACACACACACCAGGAAAGGGAGATGGTAGCAAATGTGTGCGCATGACTCTGGAGACCAGGGTTTGAATCCCACTGGGTGCCCTCAGGCAAGTCATATTCACTCAGCCTCAAAGAAAGGCAAAGGCAACAAACCTTGCCAAGGAACCCCTCATGACAGGTTTGCCTTAAGGTAACCATAAGTCAGTTTTCAAAGGGAAGAGACATAATTGCTAGAAAGAACCTCCCCCTGTCAGCAGCATTTTGTTGTTGTGTGCCCTCAAATCACTTCTGACTTATGGAAACTTTAAGGTGAACCTATCACAGGATTTTCTTTTTGCAAGATTTGTTCAGAGGGGGTTTGCCTCTACCTTCCTCTGAGGCTGAAAGAATGTAATTTGGTCAATGTCACCCTGTGTCTGAGCAAGGATTTGAATCCTAGTTCCCAGAAGCCTTAAATAAATATTTGAATATTTAAATCTAGATTTAAATGTTTAAATCTTGGTTAAGTTTTGGGGGTCTCCAGCAACAAGTTATATTTACAAGGGGTTGCCAGTAAAGAAAAAGTTAAGAACCAATGTGCTAAGGTTTGCTTCCATGACCTCCATGGATACCAAAACTCATGGATGCTCAAGTCCCATTATGTACAGTGGTGTAGTAAATGGTTTCCTGAATATAAAATGGCAAGATCAAAGTTTGCTTTTTGGAATTTTTTTTTCTTTTTAATATTTTCAAGTCATAGTTGGTTGAATCCATGCAATACAAAATCTGTGGATATGTTGGGCCGACTATAATGTCAACTAGCCATGCTGTTCCATAGCCATGCACTCTGACAGTGACATATCCACAGAACTCGGAAGTAAGTTATTCTTCTTTGGTAACTAGCTATTTTGTGTACTAATCAACTGGAACAGGTATTGTGTCTATGGGAGAGTTGTTCCTTATTTTTGTTTTGCCAGGACTATAATGCACAACTTTTCAGTGGAATGTAACAGGACTTCTCCCTTTTCCTCATTATTATATGTAGTCTGACTTAATCTAAGGAATAGGAAAGAGAGGAAGAAGAGCCATATGGGTAGCTGCCTCATTCTGTCTCTTTATGAGATGAATCACAGTCCATCACTACCTACATCGTGCCTCATTTTGCAGAACAGAGCTTGTCCAGAGGTTTTAGGCATATAAGCTTGGTTTATTTCTAATGAAAAACTATGGTAACCTCCTACAAGACTGAGCAATCCCAAGCTTTGGGACTGAGCATCCACACTCCCATTCCTGCAACAAAGTTTCTGATTTTAGATTCAGCACTATTTGCCATAACATCCAAACTTGGGGAACTGTGGTTTGTTAAGATATGAGCTGAGAACAAGCAAAGATCATTACCTATAGTTATTCCTAATCTTAGACATCACAGGGAACAGTGGTTAGTTTGAAACTGAAAGCAGAAGCTTTCAACCTCATGTAACCACAGTTTTACATTACATCTAAACCAAGCCATAGCTTGTCATTACTGTGATATTTTCGAGAGTTTCAGTGTGTCCAAGGTTTAACTGGCAATTGGTGAAATTTAAACTACTTTTCTTTGAATTCCATTAGATACTATTGGGATTGCTTTACTATCATTTTGTATTTTCAAAAATGCTGCTAATCTCAAGAGTATTTTAACAAACAATTCAAACTATGTGAGTTCTGAAACAACTATATTTTAAAAACTCATGAACATGGTTACACATCTGAGCTCAATACAGAGAACTGATTACATTCTTTAGAAATTTAACAAACATTGGGGATTGCAATAATCATATTTTTGTCTAAATGCTGTTGTGGAAACAAGAACAAAAGTTAGTTGCATAAACCATAGTTTATAAAGCTTGTAGCACAGAGCTCCCAATTAGACTTTGAAACTACATATTGCCAGTCACATGTATTCTACAAGAGCTACTGACAGTTAAAAATATTCACAAGACTACAGCAGCAGAATGCCTTTTATTAATAAAAATATATTCTGATCTATTATACATTCCCTTCTGGATACAGTAACATTAATATCTGTTCAGTGCCTCTTTTTCAAAACTCAATCACTTCAATTTGTACTTGAAAAGGTTTTTTGAATCTCAGCCATCTGAACTTCAATACAGACCTGTTTGATTCTTTACAAATCCCTTTATGATGAATTTTATTCTTTTCATAAACTACCTTCAGCAGACTTATTCAAAGCTGAGTAGCCTAATCACTGCAGTTTTATGGGTTTCTTTTATTGCAGCTTACTGGATGCTTTGCCATAGGGGTTCTAAAACTAAGAAGCTGAACAATGGCATACAGTGTGACTTGGAAGAGCAAGATGCTCAAAAATCTTGCAACCTTTCAAGTGATAATTAGCCATTTTCCTAATGTGAGCATTCCTCACGTTACTAACATTCCTCAACAGCCATTTTACTTCCGAAATACCAGCACAGCCTTGCAATTAGTGGCACAATGCCCACTTCCCTACTTAGCCTCTCCCATCTCCTTCCCTTTCACCTTGTTCCCATTGTCCATTGCCAAATCCCCCACACCATTCCCTTCTTCATCTGAAGATGATCAACACTGCTTCTTCTCCTGTAAAGAAATAATGTAGGGGGCCTTCCATGGTAGTAGCTCCTAGTCAGAAAGGACACTGTGGAGCTAGCAAGGTTTAGACTTCATCTTTCACAGACCACTGAGAACAATAAACTAATTTAAAACTACAGAAAATAACAGCAATGGAGATAATGAAGGAAAGAATGGAAAGCTAGAACAGGATTTTTTTGTTCTAAGTACTTATGCAAATAGCAAAAAACACTTTCTTTCTCTATGCTTCTAAAACAGTAGCAACAAACGCCTTCCCATTTATTAAAGAACAGAACTTTCAAAGTGATAGTATGTTAAATTATTAAAATTAATATCTTGTATGTTGGGGTACAGGAACTACCTTTCTTCCCAGAACCTTAAGTATTATACCTATCCTTCTGAACCTCTAGCACTGCCAGAAAATGGGGGGGGCAAATGAAACCCCCTGGAAAGCAAGATTATACTTTTTACTTGTGCTTTTAGTACTACACAGATCTTTAGTATGTAGTTCATTTAAAGTTAGAAACATCTTGGTAAAGGATATAGTGAACATAAGGCAACCAGGTAGGGCCACTTTATTTCAGAAAAGAAAAAAAGGGAAAGAAATAGCTCAAGTTAGAGCTTGATCTACCAGGAATCTCCCATGTTTGAGTAATATTTATTTTACTTCTCACTGTTTTATGTCTTTCCAGCTTTGATAGAACAAATATTCTCAATTAAAATATTTCTGAACATTATTTTATACAGAACTTGTTATAGAGAACTCTGAATATGCCACCAAACTACAAAACCCAGGATTCCACAGGATAAAGCAATGACAGCTAAAGTGTTATCAAACTGTCACACATACTTAGTTAACATACACTTTGGGTCTAATTCCAAAATGAAGGTGTCAACAGAAATTACTTTAAAATAAGGAGCTGTTTCTTTCCCTGAGGGAATTTTAAAAAACATTTTTAATCTATCTTTGGCAACCTGTAAGATGGTACCAGCTGTTAAAAACCCCCACAAAATCTAAACAAAACTAACTGACTCAAGAGTAACTTTCTATGGTTTGTTGCTTGAGCTCTCCCTATTTCCAACACCCTTTTCATGTGGCTTAAGTGCTTCATACAAAACCAGGATTGCAAACTGCTTTCATCCTGGTTTGTAAGAAGAACCTAAAATCACGTTTCCCAGTTCAGACATTTAAGGCAAACTGTAGTATAAAGAAATTTTTTGAGACAGAAGGGAAAAGGAGGAAGAAAGAAGCACTTAAGTTTACTCCATTCTAAACTACCATTGTTTGTTAGACTGAAAATCTTACATCTGAAGCAAGGCAGTAAAAGTTGCCACTCAAGTTTAATTAGGCCTTATGCCTGCGGCAAATCATCACTTGTCTCAAACATAGAACTATGATGCTTTTCTTTATACAACCAAACAAAGATGCCTTGTTTCTGCAAAAACAAAAAACAAAAACCCTCTCCCCAGTAATGAAGGCAGACACTACAAAATACAGTGTTGGTAACCATGGAAGATCTTTATACAAAATTAGAATTCAAAAATCAGATTACTTGGATGCTTTTTAGGATGAGCTGCAATGAAGCAAGTAATCCTCAACCTCCTTTCCACTCCCCGACCTGCTGCTTTTGAGAATTCTGCAGCACTAGCAGAACAGAGCAAGCACAAAATAGAGGCTTCGTCTACTTATCTGACAGGTTAGGGACTGGAGCACTGTCAGAAAATGGAATTGGTTGAAAACTGGAACACATGTTCTGTACTGTAGGGAGCATGAACTACTCACAGAGGCTCACTTGGGAACAACTGCACATATACTGCTTTGCAAGGTATCTCAACTAGCTTTGTCCCTCCTCGCTCCCAGCTTGCTTTGCAAGCAGTGTGCAGTCCCAAGCAAGTCTCCGTAAGCAAGAACTGATGAAAGAGCTGAACCCCCTTCAAATGACTGGAAATTGCACTTAATTTGGAAGTGTCAAAAGAACAGCTCATCAGATAATGGGCTTCCCGTATGCTTACATATTGATATTGTCTTTAGGGAGGCACCCCTTGAATTACATATGGGGATTCAAATATCACCTATGCTGCTCTAAGTAATCTGTTACTTTACTTATATTTATTATTCTAATATTTATCATTTTGTTTCTCATTAGCAAGAAAGGTTTTTCACAAATTCTCAAGAAAGGATAGTTTGGAACTACTGACTTTCTAAACCCTACATGTGCAAGTGTGTGCACAAGGCATCACCACTATCTCTTGCTGTTGTATCTCTCTACAACAGCATCCATGTAATCAAATTCCATGGTGTGAACAAAGTAAGCCAGACACTCCAGTGACATAAGGTACAGACACCGTTTCCTCTCTGTTAAGAGACACTGTATCTTAGGGTCTGAATGCTAGTTTAGAGTCTGGGAAATCTGTGTTTTAGTCTTCTGTCAGCGTAACAACTGCAAACTGCCTGTGGGGTTCTCTCTCAGCCAAACTCAACAGCCAGCTAAGGTTGTTGAGAACAAGTTTGAAATGAGAACCAGGTATTGTTATGTTGAGGTCTCTGGAGAATTGTGGGATATATACATATACATTCATTTCCACAACACTGTTTTCAGATCATTCTGAAAAATGCTTGAATTGTGGTTTGCCTTGAAGTTAGCATTACAACATAGCCTTCTAAAACTTGACCTACATACATCACTGCAGAACAGCTGTAATATGGCTAAGTTTCAACTGAGGAAATGATGGTTCAGTCCCTGCTCAGCCTTGATCCTTGGGCAACTCAGTCTAACTTTTATCACAAGGCTACTATGAGATAGTGCTATATAATGCTAATCTCACCTCCTTGGAGAAAGAATTCAACTTAAGCATGTGTGGTGGAAGATAGTGTTGTTTAATCTGTAAGAAATAATAAATGGCTAATAATTTGACACAAAAGAGCATGAATATACGCACAGAGAGATTCTCCTTTTTTTGTAAGCGGACAGGTTAAAAAACAAAAAAACCCAGGGTACAAGTGCTGAACTTCACACAGGCTGTGCAGAGGAGCACAACCTACAGCACTGGGCTCAACTGTTGCCCTCATATGTGTTCTGTGAAAGTCCTGAAGCCAGTGTGACCATGGGGCTTTCTACATCACACAACTGAAGCAGTATGATCCTACTTTAACTGCCATTACAACATCCCATGGAATCCTAAGATTAGCTGTTTAGGTATAGATATTTAGAATTCTCAGCCACAGAGCTCTACAATCCACAAACCACAGGATTCACGGGATGCAACTATGGGAGTTAAAGTGGAATCATGGTGCTGTAATTGTGAAGTATGAAGGGGGCCCCATCCACTCTCCTGCATGCCCCAGCAAATGTATGTGTGGATGGAGGATTCTCTGGCTTCTGAGATGTCTGTTTTCTTGCCACTAGTAGTTGCAAGAAAATAATGACTGAGATCACTGGGGATTGGAAGATGGTTATCCTTTAGTTTTGGGAGACTCTTTTTCTCCCCAACCCCACAACTCATACCTGTGAGTTCTAGATCTTGCTGAAATTAGACAAAGTTGGATGGAGCAGTAAACAGTATCATCCTACCACATTCTTAGCTTTAAGCATGTTGATCTCAGTTTGGCAAAAGAGGGCAGCAACATGTTGATAACATTTATGTAATCATACTAAACTCACCCACTGTTTGCTGCTGGTTTGCCCAGTTACTTTTTGCTGTCCTCTTTGAGATGACTTACTCAGTGTATTGTCAGTTAATCACCAATATAAAAGTGTTTTAAAATAAGATTGCAAATGTGAAAGTTACTATTACTTAAAAAAAGTTAACATCTGCTCTACATCCTGAAACTAAACTTATTGAGTACATATACAATGTTTACTTTCAAGGGGCTAACCTGCATCTATTTCAACATATTACAGACCTGTCAGGATAAATTCAACTGTTGAGTTTGGTTCAACCTGAAGACTGGTTTGTTTTGTCGAGCATTTGCAGCACCCACACATCTGCTAAAAAATGTGCGGTTTATGCAAAAAGCTTTTAGAATCACCACTACAACAGCACTGCAGTAACAAATTCCATAGTGGTGGGGAGGGGAAGGATGGAGGTCAGATGCTACTGTCCACAATATTAAAATGTGCAGTTAATTTTTCCTACTGCCTGGTAAAGCTAGTGATAATGTCCCTTAGACAACAGACAGCTGAACGAACATCTGAGGGTGAAAAGGAATGCTTTCACAGGCGCAGTTAGTAAATACCAATGGTCGTAGCAGACATTCTTCCTTAAATGGAAGCTAACACTGATTTAGCGAAAGCATTTTGCTACAATAGATGTGACAGCCCAGCTATTAACCTCTGCAACACCTTTAGCCAGAAGGCTTGCAAGCTGAACCCTTTGGCAAAGACTATTACTTTTACATTCATTTTTCAATTTATTCTTTAGTTTTCATAAAGTCCTCCATGTCATATCTGATCTCCATAAAAGGATCACAAAGGAAAAAACCACAACTGTTTCTCTGTTCATATATAAAACATCATAAAGAGCAAAAATAGCCCTGTAACTCGAGTAGATTTTATAGTGGTACTATAAACTAGTGTTACCATAAACTATCAAAACTGCTATTTGTGGGGACATGGAACAATAAGGCATTTCCCAGGGAGATGTGAAAATTTAAAGGTAAGGCTAATGCAAAGAATGTGGCTTGTCTCCGAGAACCATCTGCTTTACAAAGTAAGGCTTGAGAGAACTCAAGTAGAATTAAAATATGAATATACATATTTTAGGATGCGTCAAAAACTAGTTGGTACATTGTACAAAAGCAGTGGAAGTCAGGAAGCAGAAATGGCCCCTGAGACACTTTGGGAGGCTGCCCCCTGGGAAAAGTATATTATTTTTTTTCTTGCCCCCAAATACACCTTTGAGGTTGGAGGGGCAATTCCTCCAAGTTTCTGGTCCTCTCTGTCCAAAGGGATCTCAAAACTAGAGAAATTGTCTCCTGAACCCTCTAAGGTGGAGCTTGGGGTCAAAACCCTGACAAGCCCATGGAAAAGGGAGGGTTCAGGTAGCCTATAGGCCACACCTCCCCAACTCCAGTTCTACAACACACAAAAAGGGAAAGAATCACTGAGATATAATTGTGCTGTGTTCTATACTTTTTTTACTGATATTTTAAAGTAATCTCTATTAGGATCAATTTTAATGAAGAATGATAAATGAAATAAATAAACAACTGGCTCCTATCTTTTCACCATGTACATACATTTTATAGATTTTTTTTTCCTTTTGATTTGCTTTAAATATTGGCAAATGTGTAAAATAAAGATGACAGGCTTTCCTGGTGGTCCAAGAAAATGATCTGAAGGCTGTATCACATGGTATAGTCATTACTGGATTGTATGCAGTGTTGTCTCTCCACTGACTGAGGGCTTCCTATTCCAGTGCAGGCTGCTGTAAGTAGAATAGGAAAGAAGAACTGGAGAAAACTGTCCCCCACCCCTTTCACTCTGCTGTTCTCTTTCTCTTCCTGCAGCCCCTCACTTCCCAAAAGTTCTGTTCCAGAGTTGGGAAAGCTTAGGAACAGTGTGGAAAGTGGCATAAATTGCTACAAAAGCAAAAATAATTTTTCTACCCATTACACTGAGGAAAACCTCCGTTGAATCCTCAACAACAAAAAATTTAAAAGAAATAGAAGAGTATTTGGGGAAAAAAATAATAAAATGAGATTTACAGAAGAACAGAAAAAGATGCTTAATAAACCAATAGCAATGATGGAAATAGTGGAAGCTATCAGGAACATGAAGAATGATAAAGCTCCAGGACCTGATGGTTTTACAGCAAAATACTATAAACTTTTGGAACATGAACTTTCAATACCATTACAAAAAACAATGAATGAAATCAGAAAGATGGGAATACCAGATACATGGAAAGAAGCTAACATAACTTTAATACCAAAAGAAGGAAGAGATATGACCGATGTCAAGAATTATAGACCTATTTCACTTTTGAACACAGACTATAAGATTTTTGCAGCTATTTTGGCTGAATGGCTAAAAAAGGTGCTCCAAGAAAATATACATGAGGATCAAAATGGCTTTCTACCGAAGAGAACTGTCGGGACCTCCGCGGCCCCAGACGCAGCACCCGAGGAGGAGGAGGATCCGGTCTCCTCGCGAGTAGCGGCGGAGGCCTCCGGCGCCAGGAACAGCTACCCAGACGCCGTCGAGGCCACCGCCGCCGCAGAGGAGGCTACGGAGCCACCTGCCGCTACGGGAGGTCGCCCCGAGCCCGCCTGCCCTGACGCCGCTGAAGACGCCGATGGAGCCGGTGCTGCGGAAGAGAGTCGCCCGGAGGTCGCTGGGCCGCCGCTCACCCACGGGCCCAATCCGGAGGAGCCTGACGGCCTCCCTCCCACATTCTCGCAGCGGCGGCAGGCCAAGGAGGCTGCCCGCCGCTCCCGCCAGTTGCTGGAGCATCAGCGGCAGGCTGAGGGCTCGCAGCTGGCTAAGGATGCACAGCTGTGAGTCCGGCTGAGGGCTCCCAGCTGCGCAGCAGCTTCAGGATTGGCTGGCGCCAGGCCCCTACTTTAGAGCCAGAGGGAGCCAAGTTCAGCACGGAGCAACAACCAACGGCTCTCCGTGAGTTGCCCGTCAGTGCTGCTGCCTTGTTCCTGCCTTGTTCCTGCCTTGTTCCTGCCTGCCTTGCCCCTGCCGCGGCCCCGCTTCGTTCCTGCCGAGACTCTGCTCGGAAGCCTTGCCAGCCAGCTTAACCCTTCGTTGCCCGGGTGAGAAAAACCCCTTTCTTTTCGTTCCTGTTTACCGCCTGAAGTAAGGCCTGCTTTAGTTTTGCGGTGACTCTGCTGGCTGAGGCTTCCGGGACGCCAGCCTCGGCCTGAGCCAGACCCGAGCCTGCCCGGCCCCGCCCAGCCACCGACAAGAACGATGCATGACAATATCAGGACAGTGCTGAATGTAATAGAACATTATGAAAAACATAATGAAAGAAAATTAGCTATGGTATTTGTTGATGCTGAAAAAGCTTTCGATATGATTAACTAGGCATTTTTGAAGATGGTCATTAAGCATTCACAAGCAGGAGATGATTTCATTTCTTGGATTGAAGCAATTTATAATCAGCAAATGGCGAGATTAATTATAAATGGAGAGAGAACAAAGCAGATTGAACTTCATAGACGAACAAGGCAGGGCTGTCCTTTATCACCCTTGTTATTTATTATGACATTGGAAATACTCAATAATAATATAAGGGAAGATTACACACTTAAAGGAGTGCAGATAAAGAGATATCAATATAAACTCAAAGCTTTTGCTGATGATTTAGTCTTGTTTCTTGATGATCCTCTCAGTAATGTTCAAGGACTGGTGAAAACTATTCAGGAATATGGAGAATATTCTGGCTTTAAGATCAAGAAAGAAAAGACAGTTTATTTAACCAAAAATATGAGAGAGAAAGAAGTTATGGAGTTCCAACAGATAACAAGATTTAACAAAGGACAAAAAGTTAAATATTTGGGGGTTTGGATTACTAAAAGAAACAATGAGCTTTTCCAAAACAACTACGAGAAAACGTGGAAAGAGATACTTAAAGATTTGGAGAAATGGTCCCAAATGCAATTATCTATATTGGGAAGAGTGGTTGTGATAAAAATGAATGTACTACCTAAAATGAATTATCTCTTTCAGAATGTTCCAATTATTACAAGTGATAAGCCTTTTGTACAGTGGAAAAGGGATTTAACTAAATTTATATGGCAAGGAAAAAAGCCAAGAATAAAATGGAAAGTGATGATTGACTCAATAATGAGAGGAGGTTTAGGCTTACCAGATTTACAGGTATACTACAAGGCAGCAGCATTCACCTGGATAAAAGATTGGATGAATCTTCAAAATATGAGAATGCTGACCTTAGAGGGAGCTGACTTAAGGATGGGCTGGCATGCCTATATGTTCTACGGAAAAGCTGCAGTTGATAAAGACTTTAAGCATCACTATGTAAGAAAATCATTATTTAAAATATGGAATGAATACAAGACTAAGAATATTAGGCAGCTACCTATCTGGGTCTCCCCTCAAGAAGTTTTCTTTGGAAGATGGTCAGAAACAGAAAAATGGCTGCGATACAAGGACTTGTTAGAAAGGACAAATATAGACACAAATATTAATGTCTTTAAGATGAAATCAAGAGAGAAATTGGAAACTGAAGGGATAAAATTAAACTGGTTCCCCTACAGACAATTAACGGAAAAATTTCAGATGGATGTGAAAACTTATGGTATAGAACAGAAAGATCAAAGTAGTCTATTGAAACTTCTCCAAGAAAACCCACTGCATCTGTTATCACATATATATCAAGAGCTTTTACACCAAGAATGCAAAGAGGAGACAGTTAAAGCAGCAATGATACAATGGGCACAGAATATCGGACATCCAATTCAATTAGAATAGTGGGAGCAGAGCTGGCAACGAACACAAAAATTTATGACTGCTCAGAACTTAAAAGAAAACTACTTTAAGCTTTTTCATAGATGGTACATGACACCTGAAAAACTGAAGATACCGTAATTTACAAGACAGGTACAGGACAATGTTGGAAATGTCAGGAGAATGAAGGTACACTATATCATATGTGGTGGTCATGTCCTAAAATTAAAAAGTACTGGAATGATATTCACAAGATAATATGTTCAGTTTTAAAAGTTCAAATGGATAAGATTCCTGAAATGTACTTATTAAATATGACACATAAGTTGGAGGGAACTGTTGCAAGGAAATATTAGAGAATAATACTTTATATGATTACAACTGCTTGCATTGAGCTTGCAAGGTTGTGGAAGACTGAATTAACACCTAATATTGAGCAATGGTGGGCAACTTTTATTGAAAACCAAAATGCAGATATTGTTTCACAAAGATTAAAAGGGAAATCAGATGATGATATTAATAAAGAATGGCAGATTGTAACGAATGCAGGTTGGGTATTGACAGAGAACTATACATAAATCATGGTAGCAAGTCTGTTAGTGAAATAACAGTGAAATACCATGAAACATGTAAAGTTGAATAGAAAAGCAGGAACTAACGTAGATATAATAACAATTTATTGTGATACATAGTAATGAAGTATCAATAATGATTGTGATCCAGAGAGGAAAGGAAGACAGTTGTAATGTGACATTTAAAGTACAGTGACGATTGTTTGTTTTATATGTGGAAACTGTAATAAAATTATTAAAAAGAAAAAAGAAAACCTCTGTTGAATCAGAGACTTCCATTTACAGAGGGACACTATTGGATACAAACTACTGCCTTCTATTTCTTGATTGCCACATATGTGAAGAAATGGAGTGTAATTTATGAATTAATTGAAGAGATTTGCCATTTGTTGAAATGTGTGTCCTTATATGTTCCTGCTATCGGTTGCATTTAAAACTAAGTCCAAGAAGGAACTTAACTTCCCCTGTTTTACATGCTCTGTCTTCCAGCATGGATATGAAACCTTCTGCTTTAAAATTTCTGAGTTGATAGGGATCCCAAAATACATCAAATCCAGCCCCCCTGCCAGTGCAGGAATCTGCACTGAAACTGCTGCCCATGAGATTGCCCAGTGTAATGATTCAGTCACAAGACTTTAATTTATTTAACTAATCTTGGACTGGGTTCACAAAACCACTGTATCAACCAAACAAACATTGAAAACAAAGCATTCAATTCCTATACCTTCTTCATTTAAACTGAAAATGCTGTTTAAAAAGTGGTCATGCTGGAGTTCTGTAAGAGTAAGTGGGCATGGCCTGACAGCTAAGTACAAGGCTGGACAGACAGAGATGCTGAAGAAAAAGCATCAACTTGTCAATTCCCAGACATCATTACAATAATGTATTTGGAAGCAGCAGTGAGCCTTTATTCAGTCCTTCCTTCTGCTGCCCTGCCTCCAACTTTTTCTTCCTCAGGCGGAGCAGTTGTTTACAAGGACAATGTACTCTCAGCAAGAGTTAATGATTGGTACAATAAGAAAAGAAAAGCCTGACTTTGTTCTCTACATTCCATTAAAGAAGCTTCTTTTAAAATGGGGAGAGGGGAGAACAATGTCCGTTGACCCAGAAATCTAGTCATGGTACAAACCATAAATTAAAGGCCAAAAGAACAAGGAGGATGGCAATTGGTAGTCATGGCTTGTCACATAATGTGCATTTTGTTTTGTTATCATCAACTTGTGATCATTTTCTGCTTGAAAACTAGCATGTCTGAATACTTAATAATGTAAATATAAGTGTTCTTAACATTGTTGATAAACCACATATTCCTGAAAATTAAAACACACTGATTTTGTTCAGCTAGTTTGAAGAATAAACTCTTATTGTGAAATTATTTAAGGTCTGAAATATTAAATGTAGCATATGCAGACAACAGGCCTTTATAACTTAAGAGAAACAGCACAAACTATTAGGTCCATGTGGTTGTGCATACAATTGAGTAGGTAAGTACCCCAGCTGCAAGTATCACACCAGAAAAGCTCTGCACCAGACTTCTCCATTATAACTTTCAGCCACATTCCCATAGCCATGTAGCTAGAATAGGTTTCACTGAATTTAGTAAGATTTCCTACTTCCTAAACATGTATACAATTCTGTTATCCTTAAAAAAAAAACTAAAGTAAGAACAACAAAGAGTCATGTGAAACATCTATTGAAGCAGTCTAGAACACATAGAAACCTATGCTAAACATAACTTCTTAGGCTTAGTTAGAAGTTGCCGTAAGACTCTATGCCTGTCTCCCCTGGAAATGTTGAGCACTCTAGCATTCTACACTTCTAACACAGGCATCAATTAGGTTCCAGGGCAGAAGAAGAGGTTGCTGCTATTCACCTCAAAGTTTGGCTAATCATTGTAATGCCTTTTATACACAAAATAACTAATACTCATATGGCAAATCAGAGTAAAGCACAATATTGACAACCAAGCAATCCAAATACAGTAGCAGCCAGAATTTAAAAATGTATTTATCTTTAAAATAACAACTGAAAAAGGCAAGTATTAGCTGGCCAACAGGCAAGCAGATGTGCCAAGGCAAGTTTGTAGTCATAAAACCACTAAAGATTTGGTTGCATCCCTCATGCCTAATTAATGAATGTGTAAGAGCAGAGCAGTACCTTGGTGGATGATCAAGGGTCAGGTACTTGCATCTCTGAAGAAGATTTTTACTATAATAGAAGTAGAACATGTAAAGGAGGAGCACAACTGAATAGGCCCAACCAAATACTATTAATGAAAAAGGCTAAAGATTGTTTTCAATGAAACTGAAATGAAATTAAAAGAAGTTGAAAATTAAAGGTCTTTGTGTCTTTAAAAAAAAACTAACACTTTTATTCTGTCTCCCAGCATCAAAGCAATGTATTTTGAGAACCACATTTTACACTGGTTAGAACTACAATTGTAATATTGCACAGTTCATGTTGGTACTGTGTTAATAGTGCATTAAATGGGAGGAATATAAAATAATTCTCTTCCATTGGTAGTTTTCTTTCTTTGGGAGTATTCTCTAGTCCTACAGTAAGAACTAGCCGCCCTTATACCTACAACCCTACACCTCAATTTCTTCCCATTTCCTTCTGTTCTCTGCCTTACTGTCATACATGTAAAATTGCAGAAAGATCTTTTGTATCCAGCATCCTGTTCCATAAGAGGGTTTTTTTAAGCTTCTAAGTTTTCAAAAATTAAATGACAGGAAGAACAAATAAAGTTCACAGAGTGCATCACCCAACTGAATATTCAGCAATCTCAGAAGGTATTTTAGTGTGGGGGTGAAGCACTTGAAGGAACTGTTCATTTAGTAAACAAAGTTTTAAAATAAGCTGGTATATGAGTTTACTTCTAACAGCAGCTGGTGAACAGCTGTTGCCACAAGAGTGATAGATCAAAACACTCACAATCCAAACTGGATGAAAACTATTGAATCAGGAGACAAATTCCTTTTGCCTTCCAGTTGGATACCTAGATGACTTATGCAATACCAAGTGAGTGATAAAGTGGAATCCTGTTTATCTCTCCTTGCTAGGGAAGGTTATCTTCAGTTTCCTTTCCATTTAATGCTCAAAAGTTGGGAAGACTGCCTTACAAAATACAGATCAGTTCAAAGTATACAATGTGAGTTTGGGGAAAGGCTGGCCAAGTAAGCAGTTAAGTGCTGCTCCCCACATTAACATGGGATGGTCACATTGGCAAAGGCAAGAAAAACACAACTTGTGTGTTCCTGAAGAATGAGTATGCCTCACAGTTTCCTAAAAATGAAGATGACAACTTTGAATACACTATAGTTGGTTCCTGGAAAAGAATTAAAGCTGTAGTATTTGAAGTGTGCGATTATGATGTAAAATATGCCATGCATAAGATTAATTCAATTAGATTTAGCTTTCAAATTCCAGTAATGGGGAGGGGGCACATTTAGGCATCAAGCCTAAGTAGGGAAATCTCTAGTGTGGTGTACTAGTTTGAGCATTGGACCATGATTCTGGAGACCAAGGTTTGATTCCCTCCTCAGCTATGGAAATCCACTGGGTGATCTTGGGCAAGTCACTGCCTTTTGGCAAGAAAACCCTGTGATTAGTTTACCTTATGAGTCTCCGCCAGCAGGAAACTACTTGAGTGCATATAACAAACTATGTAAACCCCATTGAACAAAAAGGAACTGACTTTCAAGGATTTGTGGGCAATATTGGGCTGCACAAGCAAAGTACTTCACAGCTACAATTATCATCCTTAATGGAATAGAAGATAAATGCAGAAAGTGGTCCATCCAAGAATACAAACTGCTTAAGCCTTGCTGGCCTTGTATGGATCTGTTTAATAATCTGAACAAGAAAACACTGCTGGCCTCATAGAGGAACAGGATATAAGTAAGCCTAATAATTTTAAACATGAAATGTTTTTCCCATCAGCATTTGTACCTCCAATCTCTGCCGAACACAGGTCTTCAAACAGCTCAACCTACCTCGCAGTACAAAATACTTTGTTCTTATTCTGTGCCTTCAAGTGGTTCCCAACTTATGGCAACCCTAAGTTGAATGCATCCTGGGGTATTCATGGGAAGATTTCTTCAGCAGGGGTTTGTCATTGCCTTCCTCTGCAGCTGAGGCAGGGCTTAGCATCATTCTTTCATAAACAGGTTATTTCCTTCTTTCTTGCAGATACAAGAAACCTCCTTGCCACCATTGTATCATATTTCCATCCATTTTTGCCTGAGGATGGAGAAAAGGTACCTAGAGCAGTGTAAGCTGTAACTTTTCTTCTTGACCCTTTCCCACTTTGACTGATGAAGGCAGATCAGGAAGTGCTGGCCAGCTTTATTAGCATGGTAATTAAAGCTTCTTTCTCAGAAGGGCACATTCCTGTCACCCTGAAGGAATTATTCAGTAGGATTCTTTCAGGGTTTAATATAATCTCCCATGCTGTTTGATATCTGCATGAAAGAGGAACTACTGGAGTTCAGTGGTACAGCACATACATTAGAAATCCAAAGTTCAGGCCCTAGTATTTCCAAATAAAGTCAGAAAAGACCTTGGAGTCAATTTAGACAAAGGGTGGCAATTAGTGCCCTTCAGGTGTTGCTGGGGTGCAACCTCCCATCACTTCTAGCCTCCATACCCAATGGACAGAGAACACTGGAGCTGTAAACTAACAACATCTAGAGAGCCACAGCAGCTTACTTCTGTTGTAGATAATATATTTCTGTGCTGATAAGACTGCTCCACTCATCTTTTTGGTTACACTGGCCTTGAGAAGAGTTTTGTATTACATTTTCATTTTGTTTTTAGCAAGGTTAACTATGTTGTGGACACTACCAAGGAGTTCTCCTTATGGATCTCAAACTTGGCTCTCAGATTTTTCTTAGGTGCAATACAGTCCTGGTCAGATCTTGGCCAAATTAACAATTCCATACTAACCAGCAGAACATCTTGTGTGTACAAGACAGTAAGCTACATTTTGGCACTGTCAGTACATAAGCATGGAAGGGCCTTTACATCCAATTCTCTCCGCTCAGCTATGCTGAAGGGAAGATTCTGGAAAAACCCTCTTTTTGATCGCATGTGCCCTTTTGTGTTGCTAAATTTCGTGCCACAGCAGGTACTGTCCAACAAGCCTATGTATAAAGCATCCTCCTCCCTCATTGGGAAGTGTAACCTGTTCTGTTGCATGTTCAAAGTTCTATACTTTTATCATTTTTATTCTTTTTTACACTGCTGAACATAGGGCAAAATACAGATTTCAGTAATAGGACATTAAAGTGGGTCAGTATCTTTGATGGATCTGGAATTAATCCTCACCCTACAACCCACTTTAGGCTGCATCCAACTGTTGCTAGTATATTTCGAATTTTGAGAGCAAACTGTCAGGGGAGAATCCTTTTTTAAAACCAGATTTAAATACCGTAGGTTTTCCTGGTTTTAACTTACATGACAGTGTCATGGGCCGGGCACTGCAAGAACAGCCTGTGATTGTCACGTTCTGCCATAAGGCCATGCATTGCCCACTCCTACACTTTGCACATGACAGCTTCCTATGGTACTGGAAGATAACTGGGGATGGTGATGTTTAGTGTCCCCTGTCCGTTGATGAAATCCAGATCTATGTCTCTAGTTCATCATATACAGGTGCAATGGTAAGGTCTCTGACCTATAGTGAGTACTGAGCTGGATGAAAGTGTAAAAAACACTCAGGTCAAAGAGAAATACAGATAATCTGGACGACAGGTGATTACAGAAGACTATAATCAATTTGCTAGGGATATGCTTATTCTGGATAGAGTCATATTTGCTTAACAGGATCAAGCTATGGGAATTGCTGAAAGCAGCATTACTCTTTGACTACATCCTTAACAGTAAACATAAAGACAGGATCCCCATTGAACTGGGGCTGAAGATTTAAAGTTGATCTAAACCCCCTTATCTAGAACGAGGCCTCAACTTACTTGTGAATAAAGGGGAAAATACACACATATTATAGATAATATTTTTAATGAGCTGTTTAACTCAGGTAGAGCAGAGCCTTTATAGTAACAGCCTGACCCCTATTCTGCACATATGCCTTCATTTTTTCAGAGACTTCAAAACTGTTGATTGGCCCCTGCTCTGACTTAAAAGCAGGATTTTAACCACTGCCGTTTCATTATTGACCATGTTTTGTTTTAATTTACAGTGTATTTGTTTTATGTTTAATATTTATCTTCTTCCCCCAAAAGCTGGTTGTCCAGTTCTAGGGGAAGAGCAGTATAAAGCTATTTCAGAATAATACTTTCCAGAGTTATTTTTCAAAGCATTTCCAAAAAAAGAAATTCCACTAAAAGTGCCCCCTTTCAATTAGGTGATAATACCCATTTAAGAGCACATTTTCTTATTTTTACGCTTGATGGAAGCTGACCTGATAATAAACTGAACCAACACTGGCACCTTTGATCTACAGCCAGGAATGTTCAGAGATTCTGTATTCAGGCTCTGTGCAATTTGCAATAATAACCTGATACTTGGGTGATCAATACAGACATTTACTTTGCAGATCTTTTGTGCCACAGGCTGCTGAAAGCACCATTCTGTCACATTTTCAGCAACCCATTTGACATCACTGCCCTCATTAAACTGAAGGCTGCAAATTCCTGACATTCATGTCTTCGTTATCTACTTATGTAATTTGAGAAGAGGGCTAGCATTTGACCTTTTCCTCATCTGTACCTGGGATAGAAGTAGCAAGACACTGAAATGTTGGCAGTCAGAATTTCACACAATTGTTTTCGGCTCAACTGTTTCCCTGTACCATATTTTAATGGCAAACCTATTCTCTAGGTGCAGATCTTTATGTATCCAAAGCAGCACCATCTACACACAAGACAGAGGCAACAGCAAGCTTCGGAAATCCAAAAATTTACAGGAATGCAAAAGCAAAACAATTTGGAGGGAAGGATAGTCATATAGTCATAGTGACTGTGGAATGGTGAGTGAATGTCTGAGGGAAGAGAGAATGGACAATTTTGTCAAGAGGGAGAAGAGATAACTGAAAGTTGTATGCAGACCGGCTCATATCCTGGGAACTTACATTTGTATGCATCTCATGGTAGTGTGATAAATTTCATTTGGGCATTGTAGTCATAGAGTTCCATTTGTTTTTCTGATACAAGCTCAGGTCCAGGGGTTATAGGTAAATATCCAAGTCCAAATGAAATTGCAAAGGAAAGGGATTTGAAATTTAGTGGGGGGGTTTAAAGCACCCATATACTGAAATGGATAGAGTCTTTAAAATGTGTAAAAACAAAAAAAAAGGAAAAGAAAGAAAAAAAGAAAGATTCAAGAATTCAGTATCATGCTGGGAGAAGATATGGCGCTGTTCATAACATTTATTTTCTTTTTGCAACCTCTTCTAAACTCACCATACAGCAAGAGGAATGTTTCTACTTTAGGCAAAGTATTTTAGGCAAAATTGGTCTGGGGACCAATTTTCAGCCTCTGGACCCTCTGGGGTTTGCACAGATTGCCAAAATACCAACAGTGAAAAGAACCCTATAAAGTCAGAAGTGCTTGGAAGTACACTTTATACCTTTCAACTATCCCAGTTTGGCAGGAACAATTCCTATTAATGTTCTGTTGTTCCACTTTTTCAGATGCTTTGAAAATGTTCTATTTCTCTACCTCTCACTTTCTCTCTTTCTCCTCAGCTTACTCCAACTACAGCAAAGTGAGTTCAAGGTGCAAAAGTAGTCTAGATTCAATCAGGTCAGCTTGCGGGGAGAGGAGAGGGCAGAATCGTGCCCTTCCCTCTAGATTCAAGCAAAAGCAAACTGCAGCAGCCTCCTAGCTTGCATTTCCTGCCTCCTTAATAACTTTTTGCCATCTTGACCACACTCTGATGTTGCTCAGCTACAATATCCAAGTTTACATATCTGAAAGGTTGTATTAGAGAAACAGTTTCAAACTGTGCAGTAAGGCCCTGCAACCTGTTTATTATAAGATGATTCTAGAAAAAGAATTCACCTTTTTTTGCAAGAAAATGTGCTGCCAGTGAGGGCAAAAGAGATTTGGAGGACATTGTTCCTTTATAATACAAGTATTGTAAGCAGCAGCTTGGTAAGTAACAGAAAGAGAGATTTTTAAAATGGTATAACAAAGATACATATCAAATGAGTTAATTTAAAGAAACATGCTTAGATATTCCTTTGAGAATCTATTAAATCAGTTTCTAAGTAATTTCATTATTTTACTACATATGACCCCTCCACTTTTGTTAGGGTCCAGAACTCTCACAAAAGTTTAAAAAAAAAACAACAAAACTCCCCCTGCCTGAGTGACCATTCCTCCCCCCATTCCCTTCCATCCCCCTGCCCATTCCCTTGCCCATGGAGAAGGCACACGTGTGCCTCCCCACCATTCTCCCTCTCGCACTCCCTTTTGCCTGGGCATATGTACCATCTTTCTATGCACCTCAGCAAAAGGCAAGCGAATGGGAGAGGGCAGTCCTGCATGCAGAGAAGGCACACACATGCCTTCTCCCCATTCCCTTGCCTTTCCTTGACTGTGCATACCTTCCTTCCACACATCCAGGGAAAAGGCAAGTGAATGGGAGGGGACAGCCTCATACATGAAGAAGGAAGGCAGCATGCCTCGGCAAAAGGAAGGTAATGGGAGGGGGAGTATGTGTGATAGATGATGGCTCTGAGGTTGATGAGCCAGGAACAGAGCCAGTGATTGACCAAACCAGATTGCAAACATTCCCATCAGTTGAAGGACAAGTGGAGGCAAAGTTGCCCCCAGCCAGCTCCAAAGGGAGAAGGAACTAGCAGTGATTTAGAGGAATTACATTTACCTGTGCCCTCTAGCTCCCAATCACAGAGGAGACTGAAACAAACAGCTCAGAGGGAAGCCACTTTGGCTAGATTAAGGAAACAGAACAATGAGGAGTAACACCTATTTTCAGTGACTATTTAAGTCTGTCAGCATGGATTGCTGTTTGCTTGTAGCAAATTACTATGCAAGCCCTCACAACCCTTGTGTTCTGTCTCCCTCAACCCCTCTGGATGGACCTTTGGCTTTCTGGACCTTTTGGATTTGACCTTGACTTGGCTCAGCGTTTCTACTTGTTGTTTATACTGGACACTCCCTGATGTCTCCTCCTCTTCTCGGGCAAGTACCTTCTCGTCCCCTTCCTTGCTGGCAGAAAGGCACAGGCAGGGAGTTGGATTCTGACAGCATGAAAGGGAAAGCTTGCATGCATGTTCCTTCTCCATGTGCAGAGCTTCATTTTCCCATTTGCTTGCATTTTGCCAAGACACAGAGAAGGAAGGGATGTGTGCCTGGCCAAAAAGTAAGGGAACAGGAGGTAAATGGGGGAAGGCAAGCGGGCAACTCGCAAATAATCAAATTCTCAAAGGTCAGACTTGCAAATCTGGAGGGAGAACTGTAGATTCCATCCTCCTGTTTTTATTGCTGTTGCTAGTAAAACAACACACCCCAAACAGTCTTCCTTTATTCACTGGCAGAGGAAGACAGGCACTGTAGTCTAATCTCTTTGGAGGATACCAGTTTGAGGAAGGCTGTGATAAGAGCTTCTTACCTTGTTTCTCTGTTTGATCACTTCAATAAAGGACTCAATCTCAGCTATACCTCTGTGGCAGAACTAGAAATACTGATTTTATTGTATTTTATTTATTTTTTTGCTGGTTGGTTGGAGTTCCTGCTCCAGTTGGGATGGGGCTCAACCAACTAGAACTTAAAATAACAGGAGCATACACAATTGCTTACTGAACAGAAGGAAGTCCACCTAGCCCCCAAAAGTGAACCAATCAACCTTGTTCTTCAATCTGCTAAACTACTGATTCATCTAAAGTAATCAATATAATTAATGAAGCATTTAAAAAAAGGAAAAAAATGCAATTCTGGGCAGTGAGGAATAGAAATTAAGATAATTATGTCACTTTCCTTGGATGTCAAATGCACAGTCCATTAGCTGTTCATGTCATTTTCTAAACCATTTTAGTTCAGATGCCATAATTTAAGTCATGCTAATCCTGCCATTAGAGAAACAATCTGAATTTCTAACTCCATATATAAGATAAACACAAAAGAAAAGCATTCGTTGAACTGTAGGTCTGGACCACATACAAATAATTCCAAACTGTGTTTCCATGTTTAAGAACCTGATTATCAATAATGAGCCTAAATATGAACTGCGAAATTAAAGAGCAGAATCAATGAACTTGGAATATATATTTGGAACGCCCATGCAAGCCTCATGCTTAGCTTCCGTACAGATATAGGCTCTACAGATATCTGTGCATGGAGATTCAAGTTAAAATACAACTTGAATTTATGAAAAAAATTATGTTAAGACAGAGAAAGCCATGCTTTTGGAAATGCTACAATTGCAACTGAATTGTTTTTCTCATGGATGATTCACCCTGTGTTCCATTTGAGGAACAAGATTTATTATACATCAGGTCTCTTGTATTTCTGTGGGATCTGACTCCCATGTATTCATTACCTCAAATGACCTTATTAGGACATTTAGGCCTTTTCAGTCTTCCTCATTAGGTGCACAAGGGATGCTGTCACTATTTTACACTGCCAGATTTTGATGGTGAAAGGAAAGTGGCATTTACAGAGAAGACATGCAAGCAAAGGTTCAGTGGTTTTGTAGACTTTTTTTCTTGGCTAACTGCACTTCCCTTCTGACATGTACATGTATTTTTTATATATAATTACAATAATTACAATAGGACTAAACATGTAACTTTCAGAACTCAATTTCAAGCAGATCATCAAGCTAAAGGAAGAGTTTTATTTTATCTAACCCATCTGTAGCTTTTAAAAAATGTTTTCCTGACTAACACTAGGTGATAAATTGCAGTTTCTTTGGTGTGACATGTGAGGGCTATCTCCTAAAGTAAATCAGGCACTGGGTGAATTAAATGAACAGGTGAAATAAGACAGACAAGAGGATTTCAAAGTACTTGTCATAAAGTGTGTTTTTTTTAATTTAGGTAAACCTTATGGGTAAACATATAAGTCATGGCAATATAGATGTAAAGAATCCAAACATGTGAACCCATCAGTGAAATTCTATGAGAAATAAATAAGCAAACTCTGAAGGTTTTATCCTGCTACATTAGAAGGAAACCTGAACACTCTAAAGGTACAGACTCCATCTGATCTTAGAAGCTAAGCAGAGCCAGCCCTGGTTAGAACTTGGATGGTAGATCATCAATGAATATCAGACGCTGTAGGCTACATTTCAGACAGAGGAACTGGCAGAACAACCTCTAAGTATTCCTTGCCAACCAAAACCCTATGAAATTCATAAACTGATAGGTGATTTGAAGGTGCACACACACACACACACACACACTAGAAGGATATGTTCAAGGAAATATTCCAACCAAGCACTGTGAGCAAAAGAGCTAGACATGAAAAACTATGCAAAGTTATGCACTATTGCACACTTGCACATTTCTTTTGCTGGTGTGCTTTGTTGCTTCTATGCTACTTAACTGCCTCAGCTAGAAGGTTTCAGGGGTGATAATTTGGCTTGCATCATTCAAAATGAAAAAAATATTTTTCAAAAGCAGAGGGGGAATTCTGGCTGCTTCCAGGTTTGATATATTGCTTTTGTTTGGTTTAGTGGTGCTTGTTTGTTATTTGGCATTTTGGGCAGGCCACATGTCCCCTGGAGAGTCTCAAGGAAGAAAACCACAGTTGCAGAGACCCCAGTTTAAAACCAGAATCAAAATCTATACATATAAACATAGAAATATGTAAATATCTGAACAAAGGCTTGCATATGTTCATCCACATTGTAGCAAGACACATTTTCCTATTCAATAGGAATTTGTTCTAAGGGAAAAAGAACTATTTAAAGCATTACTCACTGGAATTCATGGCTCACCCTTGCCCAATCTTAGTTAAAACACATCACCATAAGCCAACATAAAAGCTTACATTTTAAAACTGGCAAATTTTGCACAGATACCAAAGTAGCTCTGCTGTATTTATGAAATGGATGCAATCCTAGGATTTTTCCTTGGTTTAAACAAATAAATTGGTAGAAGCAAGCAAGCTCCCACTTTCCTGTTAAGTCTTGACAGTTTTAAGATACGTCAAATCTAAACATGAACAAAGTATACACAAGGGTTATAAACATTGTTTTTAACTTTGGATCAAGTAAGTAAATCTCAGGCTCCACCCTCACTTCTTTTTCTGTAAAACATAGATATAGCGGCTGGTTAAAGTTAATATGAGAACTTAGGAAATGCAAAATATACCATTTTACATGGACTACTGTGCATTCCTCCATTTTTTTTCTTCTCTAGATCTTTATTACTGGTTTATTTCATTGTGACAGCTTACTGATGCCTGCTTTGTTTCAAATATATTCAGTTTGGAGACCTTTACTAAAAATGCAGATAGCTGGACTTTTCAAAAGCGTGATATAGGAGAAACAATTTATCTGCCTATACTATCTCTTATTTTTATTTTTAGCATTTAAATCAATTGGCACTTGCTTGAAAGCAAGTGTGTGAGAAAGGTAAGTAAGTAGAACAGCTTTCACAAGATCTGAGTGATTTGTTGGGGGAGTGGAGAATAAATATGTGTAGAAATTTAAGTGTAGACACCATGTGTCACGTGCACCCACTTGTTCTGCATCAATGGCACTTGCCACAGCCTTGAGCTAATTGATTCTCTTATATCATCTATACTACTGTTGAAGGCTTAGTTTTAGTACACTAAATTAAAAATTCATGTTGTGCAAAAATGCACACAATGGTGGCAAAAGACCTAGCAGTATTTCTTACCATGAAGAACCCTTTTAATGAGTATTTAAAATCTAGCTACTTCTCTCTATGCTTGTTCATCTTTTCTTCATTCCAGAAACTTCCAAGGCACAGGAGTCTTTTTGTGGCTATTTTCTTAGGTATTAGAGACAAAGTGAGAGAAAGACTATACCAGGGAATTAATTATGTGCCTTCTATCCTCATTAGCTGAAACCATCTCTTCTGACTTTTAAGGTTAGGAAAAGGGGTTGTAATAGGGAATGCATGGATCAGTTCATTTCTGGTTTCAAGTGCTAGTTCTGCATCCATTCCCTTATAAACTCTTTCTGTCTTTTCTCTGTTTCAATCTGCCATTTTTAAAGTTATTTATGTTAATGGATTTTTTAAAATAGTTTATCCTAAATTAAACACATTAACCTTATATTTGTATCTGGCCACAGTTTTTGCAAGAGGGCTGCAACCTGAAATTTGAGAGACCTGTGAAAACTGAAGGATACGTGCCATTTCATCCATTTATCAGCCTAAAGCTAAGATTGACACACTTTAAAATACATATTGAACTATATCTTCTGTTAGCTGGAACAAACTAGAAAGAGTGTGTGTGTGTTTATGTGTGTCCAAACTTGCTGAATTCATCACCTTAAAATACCAACCATTATTATAACCAACCACATGGCATAATCCAAAGTTTCTGGAGGGAGGAATCAAATTCATTTCCCTCCCAGATTACCCTTTCTCTTTCACAGTTTTAACCACAACACTTCTGAGGCTAACTGATGTGGGCAAATGGCACTATATTTGTTTCCAGTGGCTACAGTTGTTTCTTTCTTCTTTGGAAATATGCCAGGAACTGGTGGTCAATGGTTTAGGGACTGGCACTAACCCAGAGATCACCACTTTGGGCAGGATTGGTGTAGCATACTGCAGATTTCATTATAAAAAGTACGCTCCCAACTTTCATTAAAAGGGCAATCTTAGCTAGCTCTAGTATAGCCACATGCCACACCTGGGTAAAGTATAATGTGGAAGAGAAGAAGGAATTTGCACAAGCTCAAAGCATGTTCCCTTTACCTATGTAGTTAAAAGACAGGAAACCATATGACTTCGTTGAGACTTTCTCACCTGATCTCAATATTTCCAAATTTAAAGAGGAAAGGGAAAAAGCAGAAGGGGAAGAAAAGCCATTTAACAGCATCTCAATGTGTCAGCAAAAAAGCATGACAACATTAGGACGGTTGAGAGTGCCATCTTTTAAAAGAAGAGCGGAGAAAGCACAGTCCTGGGGCTGCTTGCCACCCTCCTCAAGCAGTTTTTGCAGCCGTCAGTCATCCTGGACTACCCAGATTACCCCATTTCTGTCCAAAGGAAAGGGTGAAATGCCTCTCATGGAAGCCCCCCTGAGTAGTAATTCGACTTATAAACAGGTTGCAGGTCTCTCCTGCACAGTTTAACATGCACATGTACACACACACACCACATTTTTTTCATAAAGCTAGAAATTGACTTCTGGCCACTTCTAATTCCAATTCCATTTCTATTTTCAAATTTAAAACCTCAGTCCAACCCAATAATAGTCTGAGACCATCTCTAGTTTAAGGTATGTTAGAGGATGAGAGATGAAATGCAGGATTAAACACAAATGGCAATTACATCACAGCTTCCAGATACTTTGTGGCAGAAACACATTATAATCTGCAACATACAAATACTTATGAAACACATCCACTATGTCGCTGGCCTCCATGTAGGGATGTCGGTAGAACCTTCAACTCCACCAAGTTTATACAGGATTTCAGCAATATTTCTCCACTACTTTGCAGAAGAAACAACATGCCATTTATCTTCTGAAGACTCTTAATTTTTCTTTGTACTATATAAAAGGAAGATCAAAAAGGTTAATGCTTATTTGCTTTGAACTAAGAATGTGGAGTTGGTAGTTCAGCTTTGCTAACAGAGTACCTAAAGCTTTCCCACTGTGGTATCCTCCAGATTCTTTGGATTATATCTTCTAATAGCCCAAGCCACGATGGACAAAGCCCAGCTATGTTGAGAGTTTTATCTGAAAACATTAGAGGGCACAGACTAGCTAGTCTTCTCAATGACAAGCATTTTATAATTTCAAATGGATTTCTAGAATTGCAAAATGCTGCTTATATTGGGAACATGCACTATTTTTTCAAACTGCACTGATTTCCCCCCAGGTCTAATGGTCTTCTCATTCTGTTAGAGGAAGACCACAAATATGCTCGAAGAGGTTGAGTTCATTTAAAACAAGCAAACAAACAAAACTGAAAGAAGAATTCTATAGCTTAGTACGAGAAGTCCTAATCAGTTAATTTCTCAACATGAGAGAGTGAATGGTTTGTATTATTTGCAAAATTACGTGCTGAAAATTAGTTGAATCTTGACAGAGACGTCAAGAAAAGAATGCAGTTTTCCTGAAAAATATGAAGACAGGATTTGACAAGGCAAGCTAAACTTAAACAAACTAAATTCCACAGTCAGCTTAACTGAATAGATATTCTGAATAGGGGCGCTATTTCTATGATTAAAACAAAGTCCTCACTTGGGACCAATTCTAATGACTGCAAAAACTGTGGTGACAGTGCCTTCTAGCCACTCACAGGTGACCATGTGCAGACAGATGACAAATCAAGAACTTTATGCAAGTTGTAGGTGCTGAACTGGTAATAAGGACCAGTCTGCAAACTACAGGTTTTAGCTTAGAAGCTTTTTCTTGTTAATTATTGTGTTTAATGATTAGCACATTGGCATTCACTAGTATTTAAAAAGAGGAGGAATTTTGGCTGGGACTCAAGGCTCCCATAAAAAGACTGTCTTTTTATGAGGTTATTATTTTCCGGTAAGAGTTCTGACTTGTTGGTTTCACAATAGTTAAGTTTTGATAACTTCAATATTAGAGGTTACACCTTTAGAGTTTTATATTAAGATTTAACTCTGTGAGTATGTGTGAAAGAGGGAAGTATTTTGCATTATTTAAATGTTAAGTCTGTGTGATCTTAGTATTATGTAAGTTAGCAGTAAGAAGAAACTATAGGATGAACATTAAACACCTTTTAACTGCCTTCTTGTCTGCCTAGCATACTTCTGCCTCCCTATTTGTTTTTTTTTAAATCTAGAAGCAGATTAATTACAGTTTAAAAAGATAAGCAGTAAAAGTAAAAAGGTTGATTTAACCTAAATAACCTAACATTATTTAGCATTTAAATGCTCTTCAAAAATAAGTGTATATGTGGGAAAAAAAAATACTTCCATGATATTACTTGGGGCAGTAAAGGTTATTTGAGCCAGAAGCTGAAACTGAAGCCAAAGCTTTATCAGGTAAGAGGACCCTCTCTGCTTGAAACCTCTCAACCTCATTTGCATTAGTGCAATGCTAAGTTTCAGTGAGCACAAATAACGCAGCTCCAGTGAAACTAACGCAAGAAAATGGATGAGTTTCAAACTGGGTATTAAAAAAAAGAACAACAACAACAAGCAAGCATTTTTATATATTAACAAACAGAAGGAAAAAGTGGCATGCTATCAACTTATCAGACCACATATGTATTTTAGCACTGCAAAATTTCTTCAATACAGCTGTACTAAATGTATACTGAGAGCTAGCATGGTGTAAGGTAGTGGTCTGAGAACTGGACTGCAACTCTAGAGACCGGGGCTTGAATCCCTGCTTGACCATGGAAACTCACTTGCCGACCGTGGGCAAGTCACACTCTCTCAAACTAAGGCAAAGGTAAACCTCCTCTGAACAAATTTTGCCAAGAAAACCTTGGTTTGTTTCAGGATCACTTAAGTCAGAAATGACTTGAAGGCACCACCGCCACCACCACCACATATTACATCTCCTTTCTCCAGGATTTTTAGCATGAAAGTGGAGCTCCTTGGAGTAGGAACAATCAGTTAAAGGAAAACAGCATTTCCTTCCCAATTGTCCTCCTCCTTTGCTCCATCCTGCTTTGACAAGGGGGAGTCCCCCTTGGTCTAAAAACTGGAATGCATTTTGTTCTATATGGGACAGCTCCAGAATGCCTCTTACTGAAAAAAAAAAAAAGTTTTAAAGATGCTAAATAATTTCAGAGCCTTAGTTCTTAACAACCTATCCACACTAAAGAATACCAACAACAGAAAGAGCAAAGCATATTTTGTATGGGATGTCTATTTAAAAAACAAGGAAAGGATTTGGAAGGACACACCTTCCTGATGGGTCAAAGCAAGTTAAATTGTGTAGACTGCTGCAAAGAAAACAAACAAACCTGAATAGTTAGCGTTAGCGTGACTGGTGATGTGTTAGATTTTTTGTGGTTTTTACCCATGTCAGAGGTCAGTCATCTCTTACAACACACTCTTATGAACTTCAGCAGAAACTGCATTCTTTCTACCTGGAATGGCTGCATTCTAATAAGGGCAGCATATTGCATACTTATAATACATAAGTTTCAACATTTACTCCAGGACCAGTCAGTCTTTGCAGATTGCTTATGGTTTTGTTCTTCCTTTCTTCTTTTTAAACTAGATTATGAGTTCCCAAAGTTGCCAGTGTCAGTGTTTGGGATAAGTTAAGATCTTGTTAAAAAAAAAAAAGATCTTTTTAAGAAGATCAAATTGTTATCAGTCTTACCTGGCTGGATCTTTTTAAACATACACACACAGCAATAAACTAGTTTCAACTGAAACAAGTATGTGTCTGAAGAAGCTAAAAATAGAAAAGGTGATTGTTCTGTTATTTAGCAAGAAGTCTGTCTCATATCAGAACTCACTTCACTCCTTATGAAAACACTGTCTCCTGGCTGACATTTCTTTCAATACAATTCATTTGGGCCACTTCTTTAGGGCCTGTCGACCAAAACTGTTGTCATGGCAAGTTTACAAACAAAATATAAAAACAAATTTTTAGCACCACATCACCATGAAAAACAGCAATTAACATTTGAATTTAGAATTGTTAAAAACTTAAAACATATCTGAAGTCAAAACATCTCATATCTTGAGAATACAAAGAAGGACCCACACAGATTATGTCAACTCTAACACAGACTATGTTTGATATGATCGCATAGAGAGTGGAATTGATGAATCTGGGTCTGACAAAGAGTTCGCGAATGGATACAGAAATAAACTGAAATATAATCCACCATTCATCCAGCTTTATTGGTAATTGGTCTTTTTTTCTAATCTAATTTTTACATGTACTCATTTTAGGCCTTCACACCCTAAATTAGTGGTTCTTGGGTATTTCGGAGTTTATTTTCCATAATCCTTGACCATTAGCCATGCTGTCTGGAGCTTCTGGGAACTGACGTCCAAAACATCTGGATAGCCAATTTTGGAGGCCACTTCAAAGGTGTTCTGCTTCCCCACAGACCTATCTTACAGGGAATATTTTCTTGGCAGGTTAAAATAAAAATTCAATTTTATTTCAACTTCCTGTGTTTCTTTTTTTTTAAAAAAAGTCTGCACAGGAATGAGCAGCTATATCATTATTTGTAAGTGGTGAATACCTTAACAACACAGCCATTTTTATTTTATTATTGATTGACTGATTGTATTTGTAGGCCGCCTTTCTGCTGGAATTGGGACCCTTGGCATATCATTTTCCCCTTAGCATACCATATTCTGAAGAAGATTGTTACTATCTATTTAATTAGGATAGAGACAAATACAAAGGTCTTCTTCAGTGGCTGCATATCCTCCCTCCATACTGTAAACATAGTTCTCACAAATATCTAAAATCTTTTCCATGTTATTGTAATTAAACTTTTTTTCTAAAAAAAATCTATGTATTTCTTGCTAGTGCCACTAATCCTACTTTTCCTCTGGGGTGCTCAAAGAGGCATACAATCCTATCCTAATCTTATCCTAAAATTCTGTGAGGTAATCCAAGAGTTTTACGGTTGAGTCTTCTCAGAATTTGTCTTCGCAGAATTTGTCCACCACTAATTGATCGTGGATCCTATCACTCAACTTGAATTTTTTTCTTGAAGATTCTGCTCTGAAGTTCACCTAAACCCTGAGATCCTCAAGAGATCCACTCCATCCCACTACCTTCATAGGCACAGTTGGTGGTGAGACAGGGCCTTCTGAGCAGTTGACAGTGGGCTCTGGAACTCCTTTTCTAGTGTTGCTAAAATGGCTCCCTCCTTGCTGTTTTGTTTGCAGCTAATGAGCTTTTTATTCAAACAAGATTTTTAAAAGTGAAGCTTTTTGAGAAAATGGCTTTTAAGAGGGTTCTGTATTGGTATAAGTCGTTCCATTTTAAATGTTATTTTTAAATCACTTTAAGTGTATGTTTTAAATTGTTTTAATGTTTTTAATTCTGTTTTTATGTTGATGTTTTATGTATATTTTAACTGTTTGTAATTGTTTTAATTTGTAAGCTACCTCGAGTCCGAATATGGGAGAAAGGTGCAGTATGAATGAATTTGCTAACAACAACAACAGTCTTTAGTTGCAGGATTAAACATATCCTAAGACTCTTAATAATAATTCCATGCCTTGGAAATGAAGTATAACATCAACAAAACAGAGTAAAACTGGTAGTTTGTGATCCAAAACTTCACAGGGAAAGTTTAGAGCTAAGTTGACTACTATATAAGTCATAAAGCAAAGCTTACATGAAATATATAAAGGGATGTACAATGGCTCCCTGCAGTTCACTACTTTCATTTTTTTTAAAAAAATTAATACAGTAAAGTTTGCTTGACTAATTTATCAATTGCCAAAGAGCAACTATCCTGTAGAATGTGGGAAAAGAGGAGACTGTCTTTCAGAAAGCTGAGCAGGCTGGCCACAAAAACGTCACTACACTGATTCTGTGTAAAAAGTCATCAGACTAAGTAATTTGGTCTTTGCATTCTTTATAAGTGACTACAGCTAGAACATGCTTTTGTTTAAATAAACAGTCCCAACTGTAATAATAATGTCTAAGTACCCCTTTAAAGTAGTATTTGGTTTCATGCTTAAAAGATAAATAAATCTAAAGAAAAAGCCATCTGACTGCTACACTCCAAACTTCAAATTTACTTTAAAGTACCTGGTTTTGTACACTGTTTTTTAGATAAGCAGTATCCATAAGGTGAATTCTAATTGATGGCAGTTAGCAACAAAGAGAAAAAGAAAGTCAATTTTGGTGAGAAGCTCTTTGGCCCTTTCCACACGGACTTAAAAAAGCGGTGTAGATCGACCTCCACGGAGGTCGTCTACACCGGTATGCGAATTGGGGTGGATTACTCTCAAGTAATTCCACACCGCAATCCGCGTTTGGGCGCCCACAAGTGGTGGCGCTGCGTGCTTTTGAAAAACCACATTTTATGTGGTTTTTCAAAGGCACGGGGCGTGCAGCCCCGTCCAGCCCCGTCGCAGCGCCCGTGTGGATTTACGGACGCGCGCAAGGGCGTCCCTGCAGATCAGGCAGGGGGCGGGATTTCCGGCTGGCAGGCTTCTCCGATTGGTGGAGAGGCTCCGCCAGTCAAAATCCGCCATTTTGGGCACTGCGGGCGCTGAGGGACGCCATGGGACGCTACTGTGTGTGGAACAGCGAAATGCGCTGCTCCGCATGGCGACAGAACAAGGTAAGCCCCGTTTTGGCGTGGCTTTCCCCGTTTCCCCACCTGCGTGTGGAAAGGGCCTTTGTCCTGGATGTAAATAGTTTAAACTTCTTTGCAATCTCCCCATGTTTCTGTAAAATTTCTGGTTTTTGCATTTGAATCAGCATCTACTTCCTCATTAAGAGATAAAGAGAAAAAAAAAGGAGCAGAACTCCCATCAAACTATGTCATTATGAGAAAGTTTGTTGTTACTTTATTTCAGATAGAAGTACAAGACCATATAAAACAAGGAGAAGACTGTTGTGAACAACATCTTCAAGTTACAATAATACAACATTAATTTTAGAAAATGGCAAGTCTTCTTAATCCTTACCTACATGGTCATTATTTGCAACATACAAAACTGCGATGATTTACAGTTTATTCCTCTGTATACTACACTATGTAAATTTAACTGATATTTATGTGACTTATTTCTCAGAAAGTATGCATAATATTGACAACCTAGTCATCTATGCCAGGTAAAAGAAATTTTCTACGTATCACGTTGTCAGCTACAATTAGTTCACATCAGTATTCTGTTACACCTATGATGAGTTGAGTTGTGATCTATTTCCTACCATTCTTTATGTATTATACCCAAAGGAAGAGACTTTAGGCTTGTAGCATGTTTTTCACTAGAACCCAGAAGAAAGACCCAGCAATTGGAGCCAGGTACAAAACAGTGGTTCAGATTGATGGGTGTAAGAATTAATGAACAGGTTCCTTCAAGAAAAATATGCAATCCAGGAAATCATGATCAGTCCTATAACAGACTCACAGTTCTTTCAGACAAATATCCATTCCTTGTCCTTCTCCTATCCTTCTTTTCCAAGAACCAAATTCAAGGAAAGTGGGAAAGCTTTTTTGTTGTTGCTAAAAGAAATTCATGCCAATCTACTGTAAATCACACAAAAATCTTATTAGACCTTGACTTATCTTCTACCAAAAGATCCTGCTCCAGCTGTCATCTATCCCAGTGTTACTGTATTTTTATCCCACCTTTCCATGCACATGGAAAAGATACCCTAAGGTGGCTAACAAAACATGTTTGCTTGGGATCAAGGCTTTAGGATGTTGTTCAAAATACTGTCTAGTTTTCCAGGAGGCCAGACCCATTATTAGCATGTTGTACCAACAGAGAGGAAAATTGTTCCCAGATGATCTGATGGTCGTTTAATTTGCAGCATGTTCCCAGGATGAGTCCAGTCTGTTAATAGTATTTTTTTTCAAAAATCCATTAGGCATGGTTAAGATTGTGCCAGTATTCATGCCAAAAGCAGCCTGCATTTTGCCAACAGGTCTATTGTATCCTTACAGTACCCATCAAGACCCAGTAAATCACAGCTGGTGAAAGTGTTGCCCTCTAAATGCTGTTGAACCACAACTCCCTTCAGCTCCAGCCAGTGGAGCCAAATGTCAAGTATCATAGGAAATGCAGTCTAATAACATCTAGAAGACTATGTGTTCCCCCTTTCTACAGTAAAAATTAGAAGTTTGCATTTGCTGAATGATCTGTAACTGCTTTTATTTTATTTCATTTTTTTTTGTTAACAGCCTGGATAGAACCTGAGGACAATGCAAATCTGCTTACAGTACATCACAAGTAAAAAGGTAAGTGATGAATGCTGACTGTTGTTTGATTTTTTTTTAATCAGTTCTCAGTTGATTTCTAAACTTATTTCAAAGCTCCTGTCCAAAATTATATCTAGCCAGAATTCTTTAAAGACCCATTTTCACATATAGTTACACCCACACGCTAAATAAGTATGCAACTTGGACCCAGTGTTTTAAACTACAACTCTCATAAGCTTCAGCCAGCATGGTGATCAAGGATTGGGGTAGTTGTAAACTAACTCTTCTGGAGAGCACTAGGTTCTCTACCCTTGCACTAGAACACCTTTGGAGCATCTTCTCCATGATACCCTACCTTCTGATCTGATAGGTTGACTTCATAAAGCTCCTAGAAGGCACTAGCCTTGTTTTATTATGCATTTTATACAACTGTTTTTATAGTAACATCTGCTGAATTGCATATCCGTTTGGACGGAAACAAAAGGTGGCTATATTTGATATACTTCCCTCCCAAGTTCTTTGGCATAGCTCTGACAGTAAATAATTGATGGCCTGTGCTCTAGCTAAATTTTAGTTCAGATTAAAGTGGAGAAGGAGCAGAAGAAACACAAAGATGTTCCTCTACAAAGCCTGCACAATTTAGTTGCTGATCATTCCATCCTTAGGTTCCCTTATAATGTGGGGAACCAGGAACAAAAGGCTCCTAATGCCATTACACCCAAGATCTTTTTCACATGCTATCAAAATTGCACACACTATATTGCATTTTTAAGATTTAAAAAAGTCTTCCAGTTTTGCTTTGCATTTGCCTGCCTGCCTGCCTTTTTAAACAAGTAAACTGAAGAGAATCAGGAATACCTTCTCCACAAAGACATTACTTCAACAAAGGCATGAAGAAAGCTATTTTGGATATTTAGTCCATACCTGGGTCACAAAGATGGCTTTGATATCTGAAAAGATAATATATCATAGTGGACTGGCAAAGAGGGCAGCTACGCAGGACTCCTCCTCAATGTTTCCCTTCGTTTGTTACATCATCAAATACATGAGAATCAGGGATTTCTCCTCTGCTATTTCATTTACATTTTTTTGGAAGGGAACATTCATGTTGTAATCTATGATCGTATGTTTGGGAATTACATGTAAAATACTCACACAAATACATTTGCCATCTTCAGTTTTCTAAGTGTGCCCCTTGCCCAAAAAAGGCATTTTAAGTATCAGCAGACAGGCCATTAAACTAGTAGGCTAGTAATGTTTTATAAACTTTTTTACAAGGCTATAGTTGGCTCAGAGACCAAGGTCTGTGGAAGCAGGACAGATTCATCTGATAAATGCACATTCGAATTCGCTTGGAAAGCACAGTATTTAATATATTTTATTTATTTATATAAAGTATTTTTATATTGCCTCCCAGCCCCATAAGGGCTCCCAAGGCAATGAATAAATAAAAATGAATTAAAACAACTCAAAGACTAAAACATTTTAAAACACACTACAATACTCTTTTAAAACTCCTAAACACAGTCTAAAAACAATCCTAGAATCCTATTTTAAAATAGTTAAAACAAAAGTTTAAAACACTGAATGCTTTGCAGAAAAGTAGTTTTGGCTGCCTGCCTGCCGGAAGCTTAAAAGACATGAGGTCAGCCTAACTTCCTTGGGTAGGGAGTTCCACAGTTGTGGCAGCTCTACACAGAAAGCCCTGTTATATGTGCCCATCAACCTAACTTCACAACAGGACATCCTCTGAAGATCTCAAATATCTGGCAGGCTTATATAGGAGGAGGCGGTCTTTCAGATATCATGTCCCCAAGTTGTTTAGGACTTTCTAGGTCAACCCTATCACCTTGAATTGAGCTTGGAAGCAAACTGGAAGCCAGCATAGTTCTTGCAGTATCAGTGTTATATGGTATCTAACACCAGTCAGCAATCTGGCTGCTGCATTTTGCTTTTATTTTTCAGACACAAGACCGCATAAAGCACACTACAGTAGTCTATTCAGGATGTAACTAAGGTATGAACCACTATGGCCAGATCTGTCTCCCCCAAGAAAGAGTGCAGCTGGTACACCAGCTGAAGCTGGACAAAGGTGCTCTTGGCCACTGTAGCAACCTGGCTTTCCAGGAGCGTTGTGAGGTCCAACAGCACCCCCAAGCAATGAATGTTATCTTTCAGAGGGAGTGCAACCCTACTGAGAACATGCTGTGATCCCATTCCCAGACTGGATTTCTTACTGGCCAGCAGTACTTCTGTCTTGTCAGGATTGATAACAACAGGACTGAAAAAGTTAACACGCAGAATTACAAGTGCATCTGAAAAATAAAGTTCCTGTAAATCCTACATATTTATTAATAGAAATGAAAGTTTTAGAGTGGCACCTATCTATGAATAAACAAAAAACAGTGTGGAAAGAAGGAGAGGAATGCAGAAGAAGAACTGCAGTGGAATGAGCAAAAACTAATTTAGGAATACATTCTAAAAGATTCTAATTGCACTGAACTCTGAAACATCAGCAGTATGAGAATAATGCTATTAACACACAGTGGTCTACATTCTCTTGTTACTCCAGACTATTTGAATCAATGAGACAATTGAATCAATGACATTTACCTATGTGATGACCGACTAATCAACACAGAATGGCTCTCCTCTAAGTGAGACTACCCAACAGGATGCGAGCCAGTGTAAGATTTCATTTATTACACCATCAACTGAATCATGAATGATAAATACAATCATGTGCATAAATCATGTTAGATTAATTTGAATACAGCTCTTGTTTTGAGTATATTTGTGGTATGTTCACTGCTAAAAACACAGTTAGGTAGAATTCTATGAAACAAAGCTATAGCTAAGCTGCGTTGTACTAAAGAGAACAAGGAATGGGAAAATACAGCCATCCAGATGTGGCTGGACTGCAATTTCTATCATGCTCCTCCAGTTATGTTGGCTGTTCTAGTCCTGAAGGGAGGTGAGGTCCAAGAACACCTGAAGAGCCACACATTCCATACCAAAGCAGCAGGTGATGTCTTAAGGAGTTGTTCTAAATACTCCATTTTATTCACGTATAAAACTTTTTAAAGGGAAGAAAGGTAACACAGTGGTTCCTAAAACATGATAAATAAATAGGGTAAATTGAAGGAAAGATGAACTATGTAAAATTTGTGGCAAGGAGCATCTTTATGTGGTTGTTATTGTTTTTTCAGTTTGGTTCCCATTCTGCTGTGACTGAAGTCATTTCAGTCTGGGCATGGTCCAAACCGATAGAAACTCAGTAACGATGTGGTATTGCTGAGCATATTCATTCTTTATTTCTCTTATATACCTACTGAGAAAACTAAAACTGTAAGCCAATTAACAGAAAAAAATAACACCAACAATACATAAATTAGTTACATAAAGCCATTTAATACCATTGTACAAAACTCTACTCAGTGAATTTACACAGTAAAAGTTTTTCCTCTAAAAAAGGAGTGGAAATCATATGGCCTATCAGATATTGCTGGACTACAACTCTCATAAGTCCTAGCCACAGCAGGAAGTGTAAAGAGATGATTTGGTGAGGTGCATATTCTCTACCCCTGCTCTAAAGGAAGATCCTTCTCTCTACTCTAACAGAATATGGCACTTGTGAATAAAAGTTGAGAGGTAATAAACAGGGCCTCCTCTTAAAGCCACCTGATAATACTGATCTTGGCAAAGGGATTCACAGCCTGGCCTCTCATGCTTATTTACAAACTGGAAAGAATGGCCTAGTTTGCACAGCCTAGGATTCTGTAGAAATCCTGGCCTATCATGTACAAAGTGAATGAACATTGTAAATACTGCCTGATTGCTTCTTCTTCATTTTTTTAAGTGTAAACCACTAACAGCAATCTGGGTCTTGGCCTGTTTCCCCCACAAATAAGGAAAAACAAACTGTATAGTGCACCCTGGATTCTCTCTGGCTTAAGGAGAAATTAGCTTGAGTACCATCTCTTGCCAGGTTTGGATATCACACTAAATAAACCACAGAACAAGGTGTGTGGTTTGTTTAGCTGCTCCTTTTGCTAGCAGGAGTACAGGCTAGTGGGAGCTGACTTGCTGGCTCATCCTTGATAAGCTACAGTCCCACAGAATCCTAGGTTCTTATTACATGGTTCCACCCTGTAAGTGTAGGTTGGACATCAGTCATTCCAGGCTCAGAAAAAGATACACTGTCCATGCAACTGTTCTGGAAGATCTAGTGCACATGGATAGCAATGTAAGAGAGACAATATTCTTGTTTTTAATGGCAAGCTGATGCTCGCAACAAAGAACTATAAAAAAAATGGCACAGATTAGCCTTTCAATGTAGTTTAGGTGTGCTTGTACATGGGATGGTTTACAAGTATTGCCTCTGAAACAGGCTATTACTCACCAAAATAGTTACCAGAGAATACAACAGTAACAAAGGATTTCACTAATCCTTTTGAAATAAACTAATAATTTAGGATTATTGTTGCAGCCACACCTGAGGGAGTGGTATAAGCTGCTCAATTGGCATAAAGCTAAATTGGCCTATTAGTAAATAACTGGGCTATTAGTAAGTAACTATTAAACTGGTTATTTCAAAATGAGGTTGTTCTGTTCTTCATCCTGTATCAAAATAAGATCCCACAGCTATGCATAAGAATTCAGGGAAATCCATCAGGAATTATTGCTACAAGGTTATAACCTATATATTGACCAAATCATTAACATGTAGTTTGGATCTAAGCTCAGCGTTATCATTTTTTTAAAATTAATTTCATTATAAAAATGAATGAATGAATGAAATTATGTGAATTATGCAATGCTAGACTCCTGCTGGCAGAACAGAGGATTACAGGAGAGTGAGTGGTGGCAATCCCACTTTAGCCCCTTCTCCAGTCAGCCTCCAAACCATCCCTGGAGGACTGGGAAACCCTTCTCTGGAAGATTTTGGAAGGCAGAAGGGCCTGCAAAAAGAGGAAGGGGAGAGAAAATGATAACTGCCTGCAGAATACGGCACTTAGTCCACTAAGATTTACTTAATTCATAGGACTAAACAAAGAAAGGAGGTGGCAATAGAATTCAGTACAGTTAAAAATGAAGTATAGTTGATCTTATAAATGAAAACCATGAAGAAAAGTATAAATTACCTGCTATTTTGTGCAAATTTAAACCAGTATCATTTCTGGGATTGTACAGTCTTGTAACTTGATCCCTTAAGTACATTAGATGTATAAATAAGTCTCCATTGTATCAAGAGAATGCTGTAAAAACAATTAATGACTTTGCCCATTGGAAGGGGAAATTAGTATTTTTTTACCAATTTGTAAATACCAGTGTGAGCATTAGCCAACCTGTTCCAAAGTTTAGACAAGTTCATTAGTGTTTATGCTCTATGGAGCCAAAGCAGCAGAATCATATATCTCTCCTTTTGATAAGAACCATCTTAAAATGTATACAGGAAACAGAATAAATGTAGAAAGATAACCTAAAAGTTAAGAACCATCCTTCACAAAAGACTCCTGAAACATCAAGAACAGACCTTAAGCATAAAGTGACCAGAATGCACTTACAAGTACTTTTTGCATACCGGTGGTATTTCATCTTTTCAAGAACATGTGTATAGCTTAGCTCTATAGGAAGCTGTAGCTGTACACACAACCAGATGCACATGTAAGGAGACATCCACCATCAGCCACATGCTAACAGTTATACAAGTAATCTGTTTGGCTTATCACATGGATTATTTCCCTCATAATAGTATTAATCTCAGTCTCACTACCTGATGACAAGTATAAGAGCTTCAAAAGCTATTGGTTCATTTTAGGATCTGGGAAGGAAAAAACACCAATAAGGATGTCAGCTACTTTCTTGACTACTGGGACTAAGGCAAGGGTTTAATGCTAAACCATGGTTTCTCATGTTCACAAAGAACAGCCAAGCCTCAGGTTCCTACAGTGCATCCATGAAGAGGTCACTGGGAGCTTACTTTTGTAAAGTAACTGAAATTTTTCAAAGTACCTAAACTGGGGTAAATTCTGGGTAGCTTAAACTATTGTTCATTAACAAGTCTGGATAATAAACCACAGTCTAATCCTGGCTCTTGACAATAAGCCATTGTTTAACATGCTGATTAAAAATGAACCTCTCTCATAAATCTGTTTTCAAGTCTTCAATATACAAATTGTGGCAGACTCCACAAGAGTAACATATTAATATGGATTTTGAAACGCTGCCTTAATATAGACAGAATTAACATTTATGAAGCTACTAGGCTAGTCAGGTTACTTAGAATTGTCTTATTAAGCCATCTCAAAATCACAGGGATGAATCTATCAACACTGATGATATCTAATATGGAACTTCCATGTACTAAGGGAATGAAGCATCTGTGTGTCAACTTTTGAATGGGTGGAGGGGATAGTTAGGAAGGTACCGTGCTTTCCAAAGGTATCCAATTGTCCTCAGAGCCAGAAGACTGAATAAAACAGCATTTGATATGACCTAGCAGTTCAGTTATGGTTTAACTATGCCTTCGAAGAAGCTCTGAGCTCAAATATTCTGATTTCTGTCTATTGGTTACAACCTTGTAATTGAAAAAAAAAACAATGGGAATAGACCACTTACTACCAAAACTATTATATTTTAGCAGAATACTTTGATTGATAGTTCTGTTTTGAGGAAACAAAGTATACTTTAAAAAGCAAGAGCGCTCATGATTATAAAGAGCTTAACAAGAATACTTAGTACTACAGAGGTTTTATGAAACTTTTACTAATATGTCTTAAAGTTTATCATTACTGTTTATTGACCTGAAATATTCAGAATGCATACAGAAGTAATATTCCTAGTCAGGTACAGGGAAGAAGTAGTTTTATTTTTATGAACAACATAAAAACATGGTGGGAAAAGTAATAAATATTTTAGTTTCAAACAGATCTGGAAAAACCTGTTCACTGAAGGTAAGAGAAAGTTTTGCCACAGTCAGTGAGTTCAATTGAGTTCATGATCTGGAGAATGAAAACATGCATTTGATGAAACAGCTAAAAGGCTGGATACCAGAAGGAGTGTATTTTCCTGTATGAGCCTGCCGAAAATTTGAAATCTTCAAGAGGTGCATATCTCACCACCCCGAGAGGGTAGGCTGCTGAGCACACAAAGCAAATATTCCTTTGTATCTGTAACTCTACTGTGGAATTCCTTCCCCAAAGAATCAAACCAACTCTATCCTTGTTCAGCATCTAGCAGACATTCAAAACTATATTCTTCCATGTGACTTTTGGTTTTTAAAATTGGTTTTAAAACTGTTTTCAAAAAATGTACATCACTTGGGGAACCGTGGTGACCACAAAAGCAATTAATCCATACTTTTAAATAAATAGAATATGACATAGTTCACAAAGCTTCATACTTTTTCCTTAAGGTGTCTTTGTTCTTTTTTTTCTGCAACAAATTGAGACAGTTACCACAGTGGTGATGGTGATATTAAGTAACAGCACAACTGTCTTCTAGTTGCCACATCATAACTTTTAAAACAGATGCAGCAGCATGATATAGATAAACGAAGGTGACATTCTGGAAAGTGCTTACAGAAGACATTTGAGCTTATTTTTTAAAAGAGGCAGCAAAATAACTTTTCCCAGGATGAAAAGTCAAAGTACTGTCACAATAATATTGGCCTTCCATAACTTACACCACCAGGACTGAGTGAAGTTTGGAAACACCTTAACGTCCCAGTGCTTCCTGGGTTTGTTATCCAGAAGCTGAAAGGTCACACCAGCAACAGCAGTAGCCTGGGTAATAAAGCCACACCCTGGGAGGGAATAAGACCTGGCTGTTCCAGCAGGCACTCCCAGGATAGGGCTATTTACTTCAGAACCTGCTCAAAGCCCGGTATTCAACAGCAGAGCAATAGCTACAAGATGGGAGAGAACTAGGGTGGATTAGCTGGTGATTTACATGCAACTCAGTCCTCCTCAAGCACCTCTTGTCTATTGTACTCCATTTTAAATATAATGTAAACCACACCATGAACTTCAGTTAGCAGGCCAGGTACTAAAAATAAAATAAAATAAAAGACTTCCTAGCTGGTTATTCCTTCTCTTATGGATGATTAATTTTCCTTAGCGCTATTAATATACTTTGTGTTTTTTTATTTAAAGTGATTTAGAAAACACATTACAGTGAAGATAAACATTCTTTTTAAAATAATATGTATTCACTTAAGGTTTAAATAAGCTATGCTTGTACCATTATTTCTCACAAGAAGCAAGTAGTTATACCTCAATACAGTTTGTTCCAATGGGGTTTTTGTTCTGCAGCACAGATATAATCTCATGATGCAAAATTAAAACCAATCAAACACAAAACCCAAAAGAACATGGGGGAGGAGAAGTGTTGCAAGAGCAAGGCTGAAGCACATCAACTTGACTGAAACAGCATGTTGTATTCTCTATTGAGATAGCAGAAGTCAGCTAATGCAAGCAATCCCCTTCCCCCATTACTTCTGCAACCTGCTTTGCCCCTCTTCCCCCAAAAATCTCTTCAAGGGATTGGTGATACCTACTAGATATAGTAAATAGGGTCTTATAGGGCAGCAGGAACCACCTGAAATCAGGTTGAGAAACCTTGCATGGAGCGGACTTGCACTGGTGAAAGATTCTTCCACTAAGCTCTGGAAGATTCTCCCTCCCATGACACCCATGTAAGACATACCCGCAATGTTTAATAGGTCCTCTAAGCCTCTGGAGAGAGGGAAGGGAATAACTGGTTGCATTCATGCAATGCTGGATACAACTGTGGAACTGTAGGCCCAGAACTGTGTGAAAGCAAACTGTAAATTGGATTTGTTAGTATTTCTGTCAGCAAGCCCTTCCTGCTGTTGTCTCATTGTTTTTACTCCAAATAAACACTGCTATAAAATCCCCTGCCTCAAGGTTTGGCAACTTGTGGCTCTCCAGATGGTACTGGACTTCAGTCCACATTATCTTGTGCCATTAGTTATATTGGCTAAGACTAATGGGAACTACAATGAAATGACATCTGGAAGGCCATGTTCTATCCTGTGTCCCCATTGCTGCCACCACAGTGAAGTAAGAAGGTCATGTTCCAACAGGTAGTAGGACAGAAAGACTTCTCTGTGGATTTTTTTTTTTTTTTTTTATGCTCTGCACAGAAATTCCACAACAAGTAAGTGAACACATCTGATTCTACTTCAAGGCTGATCAATAAAGTAGCTGAGCTGGCCTTCTTGTCTGACAAAGGAGTTCAAGCAACAGAGATGAAGGAAACGCAGGTAATATTCCTGCTAAAATCATTCTTGCCTCCTGCAGATGCATTTAAGAATGTTCACAAATTCACCTTGCCCAAGATCCTGTAGAGCGGCTGCAAGTCAAAGTAGACAATACTGGTCTGGTTGCAGAAATAGTTTCAACTCACCATAAGGAATCATTCCTGTCCTAAGCATGCCCCTAACACCGCAGAAGTGTGAAATGCTTACACAATTGGAAATATGAGGTGGGTTCAGGTTAGGAAGAACATTTAAAGCTCTCTTGCACCAGAGGAGAAAATAAAATGTTCAGCTTAGTAATCTCTTTTGTCTTCTTTAATTAGAATGCTGAAGAGAAAAGTCTTGTGAAGACCTGTACTAGATTTCTTCCTAAATATTCTTCTCTCAGCTTGAAAAGACTGAAGATATTATTATCATGCTTTTGCATTCCTTTAAGAGCATTTTAAATCAATGCCAGATTTTCATGCTAGGAGAAAACCACAGAAGACAGCTGTATTGGCTAACAAAAATATCTTTCTCTCCCTTCTTTAAACCACTGCATTTTTCCAGTGAGGAGAGGGCACTGCTTCAGATTCAGAAGATTACAATGACACCTAAAGGGATACCTCAGTTTCCTTTCCTTGCTATTTTTGTCCAGTAAGATCTTACGGGATTTTTTTCAACGGCTAGAAGAAATAGTACTTCCAACACAAGATAAAGAACTGGGGGAGGGAAGAGATTTTAAGACCCACACCAGTATTGCTATATATGTATTTCTTGCTCTGACAGTATTACTTAATAATACCTCATCTGAGAGATGTCCTGAGGTTAGCATGCATTTTTCCCTTAGGCCTCTCCTTGCATTCTGGTTTCAGTAAAGTCATCCATAAGAAAGGAAAGACAAGTATGTGACAGGCAGCCATTACATTCATGCTTGCTCAAAATAAGGCCGCCTAGTTTCACAGAAACTTCTTCCTCTACACAAGGACAGATAAGGCCCCCCAAAACACAGTTAATTTATGAATCTTATAGACAGCAGGAGCTCTCTGTTGCAGTTAGGATCAACTACTACGGTTGTCTTCCTGAAAGAACCTGTGTAAGAACTGCAACTCCACCAGTATGACTTCCCCATATACAAATGGAGGATCATCACAACAGCTTTTGAACTGTCTTGACTTTCCATACACTTCCGAACAAGCCCAGTCTGATAGAAGCAACCCACAAAGGACTTCCTTGAAGCCACAGAGATCTCTTCACGTGGTTGTAGGCAGCCCTCCACAAGCCACTGACTCTGGAGTAAGTAGCACAGCAGCCCTCATCCTGGAAGGGAGCGCCCGGTGGTTTTGCGACCTCACTCTTACCTCCCTCCCCTCCTCCCAAGCAGCTCCTAGGTGCGCTGCTGCATTAAAAAAAAGAAAGTTATAAATAAGTAGAGCGCAGCCAAGGCCGCTCTTTTTCAGGCAGCCCCTGAGGAGAGGAGGAGCCGCCGCCAAGAAAGCCACGGGGCTCCTCAGGTGAAGCTGAGGGGCGCGGAAAGCCCCTTCCTCGCCACAGGGGCGCCGCCGCCGCCGCCGCGCTCCTTTCCCTTCCCTTCCCTTCCCTTCCCGCCCTCCGCGCGCCGCGGCCTCTCACCTCGGTGGCGGGGATGTTCACCACACCTGTCGAGCGCCTCTTCTCCCTCAGCTTCCTCTTCTCGATCTGCCCTTTCCCTTTCCGGGCGCTGGGGCCGGAGGAGCCCTTCCCCTTCGTGGCGGCCGCTTTCTCTTCCTCCGGGGAGGCCGGCGGCAAAAGGGGTTTGCCCACCGAGGGCTCCGCGCTCCCGCCTCTAGCCCCGGATGGGGACGTCGGCTGAGGCTCCTTCGGGGCACTCCTGGCCTGGGGAGCGCAATTCATGCCGCCGCCGCCGCCGCCGTTGTTGTTGTTGTTAAGCTCCGTGGCGGCGGCGGCGGCCCCCGAGGCTTTGCAATCTCCTGTTGCCGCCGCCAGGCCCCCCACCGGCGGTGCCTGCTTCGCCCGCATCTTCTCCCGCTTGGCTTTCCATTCCTCCAGGAAGTCGGTGGTGGTGGTGGTGGTGCTGGTAGCGGCGGTGGCAGTGGCGCCGCTGCCCCGGTAGCCCCCGGTGGCCATGTTCCCAGCTCGGCACGGGAGCGGCGGCGGCGGCGGCGGCGGCTCACTTCGCGCCCCCCCCACTGGCCCGGCCCCGGCCCTGGCCGAGCCTCTTCAGCCGGGTCGGTTGGCACGCGAACTCGCCGGCCGAGGCGGGGGGCGCTGGAGAGGACGCGGCAGCCTGCGGGAGACAAAAGGGGGCGAGTGAGGCGGCAAATCCGTCTCCAGGGAGCCGCTCTTTTATGATCCCGGGGTATCCCTCCCCCCTGGGATCCAAAGCCCCCCCCCACGATCTTTCTCCTCTCCACCTCCCCCACTCCCGCCCGCTTACACTCAGCTCGGGGTTGCGCCAACTTCCAATCCGATTCTAAATTCCATCCAGTCTCCTACTCAGGAATTATGAAAACACCCAAAGATACGTCTCACCCTCCTCCATCGCCCCCCGCCCCCCAATATGCTGCGCACATTTTCTCTCGCGCTCAGATACACTTTAACCCGGATTAGGGTTCACCGACCGCAGAACTCAGTGCTACTCCTCCCCTATCCCGCCTGCAACAGAAGGAAAGGAGAGGAAGAGAAGCAGCTAGATATTATTATTATTATAATATATATATAATAATAATAATAATAATAATAATAATAATAATAATAATAATAATAATAATAATAATAATAATAAATCTTCTCCCTCTTCCCTGGCGCACCTCGCCTTTCAGCGAGCGCCTAATTCCCCTCCACAGCCCATCCCCGTCTGCACGGCAAGTCCGGACGAAGTTTTGAGCAGTTGGTGCAATCAATTCGGGCGATGCCAGAAAGTTTGGTAACCTTCCCTCCTCCGACCGAGCCTCGATCGTCGGCACCGGCCAGGCGGATCTTACCCCGCGTTGCTCGCGAGGAAGGAGCGGCGGCGCTGCTGCTGCCGGTGGAGGTGGCGGCTCCTCCAGGTGAGCCGAACGCGGTGGCTGCGCGGAACCCCCGGAGCGAGTCCCGGAAGGATCGGCGGCGGTGGCGGCGTTGTTCCCGAAGCTCTCCGACTTTCTCCCACAGGGCGGAGGGGAACCAGGCGAAAGGAGCCGAGGCGGGAGCGGAAACTGCCGAGGTGGCCCTGACAATGGGCGAAGGGGCGTGGAGGATCCTCCCTAACTCTGGGCGCTTGGGTAGGAAAGCATCCCAGCTCCCCGCTGAAACCTGATCGTGGCAGCGGCTGCACGTCCCTCTCCCCCCGGTGCCCGCCTTCTTTCTTTGGGCCGCCCAGGTTAGGGGAAGCTGGCTAATACCTGGCCTTCCCTTTGCCTGAAGTCAGCGCAGAAGTTATTCCCCGGGGATGCGAGCGCATAGAATCATAGAATCATAGAAATGTAGAGTTGGAAGAGACCCCAGGGGCCATCCAGTCCAACCCCCTGCCATGCAGGAACACCCTCAAAGCACTCCCGACAGATGGCCATCAAGCCTCTGCTTAAAAACCTCCAAGGAAGGAGACTCCACTACACTCCGAGGCAGAAGATTCCACTGCCGACAGCCCTGACTGTCAGGAAGTTCTTCCTGAGGTTTAGGTGGAATCTCCTTTCCTGCAGCTTGAATCCATTGCTCCTTGTCCTGGTCTCTGGAGCAGCAGAAAACAAGGCTCCTCCTTCCTCTACGTGGCATCCCTTCAAATATTTAAACATGGCTATCATGTCCCCTCTTAACCTCCTCTTCTGCAGACTAAACATACCCAGCTCTCTAAGTCTATCCTCATAGGGCATGGCTTCCAGGCCTCTCACCATTTTGGTCGCCCTCCTCTGGACTTGCTCCAGCTTGTCAATATCCTTCTTGAATTTTTAAGGAACTCCCATGCCTCCTGAACTCCTTTCCCTTTAACTATTCCTGACCACGGAATTCCAGCCAGCAGCTCCCTAAGTTTACAGAAGTCCGCTTTTTTAAAATCTAAGATGAGTGTCTGGCTACCCTTATCTTCTCTTTCCCACTGAATGCCAAATTTCAATAAAGGGCATGGTCACTCCCCCCTAAAGATCCAACCACTTCTACCTCATTCACAAGGTCATCCCTGTTGGTCAAGACCAGATCTAGAATATTTGATCCCCTTGTGGCCACTTCCACCTTCTGGACCATGAAGTTGTCTGCAAGACAAGCAAGAAACTTGCTGGACCTTGCTGTCTTGGCAGAGTTTGACTGCCAGCATATATCCGGGTAATTGAAATCTCCTATTATTACTGTATCCCTCCTCTTTGAATGTGCAGTCATTAAAAGACACTTGGCAGCCCTAGGGTTTACACAACTTACCTTTGCCAGAAGAAGAGGTTAAGCCATCATTTTGGTTGCCAGGGTTAAAAATAGTATATTACACAGGTGCAAAGTATGTTCTGAAGAAGTGGCAGTGGCCGTATACTGTTTCCCTGCTATAGTTTTAACACTGACCAGTGACAATGTGACACACAAAAAAGAACATTGTGTGACACAGGCATGCTCAAACTGTAGCTGAACAAGCCCATATTCTGGTGATATTTTTATTATGCTACATGAAAGGTGCAACATACATCATGCTAGCTTTTAAATTCACAGGATTCTTCACTGGGGAAAATGATTAAAAAGCATGCTTTGGCAGGAAAGTGTCACCGTGACTCCAGTAACAAGTGTCACTTTCCTTCTCCAAAATGCTTTTTGAAACCATCTTTTCCTGATGATGAATCCTGTGAACTTCAGAATCTAAGATGATACATTTTGTGCTTTTTGGTTTGCAGGACTTGACCAGGATAATTGATGACAGAGGCCGTTTCCACACTAAACTGCTATAGTGCTATTTGTTCCACTTTCACCATCTTCAAGGCCACTCTCTAAACTGCAAACCCCAGGATTCCATAGGATGTTGAAAGTGGAATAATAACACTATAACAGCCTAGTGTGGAAATGGCCAGGGTGTCTTAGAGTTGTGTCATTCATAGGGTTGCTAGAAGTTGAAGTTGACATGATAGCAATTCGTAACCAAAAACAGTATTACCACCATCAGAACATTTAATTTTGCTTCAGCTAGCCCTTTCCCTCCTTTTTAATTTTTTAGAACTGTACAAAACAGAGAAGGGATATGATGCTTGATAAGGAGACTTCCAGTCAGCAAGATTAAGGGATGTCAGGATGGAAAACAACAACAAAACCCTGTGGCACATTAAGGATGAGCAAGATTTATTAGGCATATGCTTTTGTGGAATGCAGCCCATCTCAGCAGAGGGATGACACAGTTCATCTTTAGAATGACTCAACCCTCTTCATTGTTTTAACTGCTCCCTGAAATACTTTCATGTATTGCATGCTTCAGCACATACTTAAGCACAGGCTTAGCATAAGATATTTTGCTTCTGAGACATTTGTGCAAATGTATTTATTCATAAATTGAATTAGTTGTCTCACCTTTCTGATAAAAATAGCACTCAAGGTAGCATTACCCTTTTCCCCATCGGAACACTCAAGCATTTATGGCACCTTGGGCAGACAGTACCTTGCCCTTTCCTGAGCAGTAAAAATATAACAACAATGTATAAAACAGCCATGTTCTGTCTTTTACAACAGAAAAAGTCAAATACACCAAAGCACTCACTCTGTCACTGTTGCAAGTAAACTTTGCTATATAGACACTAAAATACCAGTTATGAAGGCAACTGCAGTAGGTCTGGGGCCCAGTTTTCAGCATCTAGAACTGTCTGGGATTTCACAGACTGCCAAAATTGCCCTCCCCCCCAAACCCCCCCCCCAAAAAAACACAAACCAGAAGTGGCTGAAAGTCTTGATTTCAGTTTTTTTTTGGGGGGGGGATGAGCATATTTGATGTTGAATAATGCAGGGGAGGGGGGATATAACCCATCTAAGACATGCTCCTGGAGACTTCTATGATAGTTCAGTGTTTTTTGGAGGGGTGAGGCATAAAAAAGGAGGGCACTCTAGCCACAAAAAGAGACAAGGGTCTGTGTGTAGCCCAAGAGCTGTGCTTTGCCAACCCCTGATCTGTGCTCATAAGAAAGAGATCAGCAGGCTTGGATAATGCAAATGCTTGCTGCAATACAAGAAAACCCCTTTAAAACCTTTGGTAGAAGACCACCCTCCCCTAAAAAAGAAGAGCGGAAGTGTAAGCATGCTTAATAGCTGTAGAGTTCCAACTAAATCTATAGGGGAGTGGCAGATGAAATTAGTGTCTTTGAAGAAAGTGGCTGGCACCCTAAAGAGAAGCATTTCATACTGCAGCATTTTCTTGCAGGAACCACTTGTTCATAGCAACTAGTAATCTGGATGGACCTGGATTAAGTCAAGTTATTATGTATTCTGCAGAGCATTGTATTTTCTACAAAGCTCCTGATTTTGTTTAAAATTAAGAAGGCTGGTTTTCTAAGAGTATTGCCATTTACTGTATTTGCCAGTGCATGAGATGCACTTCCCTCCCAAAAAAATGCCTTCTGAAAATGGGGTGCATCTTATACACTGACAAATATGGGTAACTCCTGCCTGCCTGGGCAAAAAGGAAAGGAAAGGCACTTTTCTGTTCCTTTTTGCCTTGGCAGGGAGGTCTCCCCACCAAAGCAGAAACAACAGGAACGGGGGGGAGAAAGGAGCTCCTTCCACCCTCCTTCCACCCTTCCTGTTCTTTCCGCCTTGGTGGGGAAGTCTTCTGCTGCCTCCTCTGCGCCTGCTCCCAACCCTCCCCACCCACTCAGCATTTTCTGTGGAGAAATTGCTGTTTACTGTGCCAGAAAGTGTGACTTTAGCACAGAGTAAGTACTGAGCTACAGTAGCTTCCATGTAATGAACAATATTTTCTGCACAGAAGATAACATTTCTTCTTCTATTGGAGGTTTCATACAAGAATTTCCTGGGAAGAAAGTTGTCTGTCTACTGATTTGAGACCGTTGGTCCATTTAACTTGGTTCCTCTCCCCTGCCTGGAGTGTCTTTTCAGGGTTTCAGACAGGTTCCATCCCAATCACATCTGCAGAAGTCTCCCCACCCAGGCAGAAATGACAGGAACTGGAGACAAGGTACTAAATTTTTTCCCCTAAAGAATATAATATATATGCCAGTGCATTTAATATGCCGGCAAATACAGTGATATAAAGTGAGCAAGTATTTGATGGTATAGATTGAGATATAGTGGCAATAATTCTGGACCAAGATTGTGAATCTATGAAGCTGATAGGGCCTTGTGTTGTGGGAGGCAGAAGTCATGTACTCCTCCTTGAGATCTTTGGGGAAAAGGTGGCATAAGAACAAAATGAATTATAGCTTTCTGCGTCATCTATTAAAAATTGTAGTAGTAAAGCATTTGAGGATAGAAGTAACACAGACACATCATATGTCCTGGCCCTCAATTCTGCCTGTAGGGAGGATTAATTTCAGAAAAACAGCCAGTCAGCTGTTCATCATGTATAATTGGGATTCCTGTAGTTGGCATTTTTTTGAAATTAAGCCAGAGGAAGAGAGTGCAAAACATTTTGGTTTTACTATTTTTTTTTTAGATAACTTCAAAGACCTGTCCTCACATGAATTTGAGTAGGTAACTGATGTATGCTTCATCTCTGTGACCAGGCCTTTGTCTATAACAGAAGTAAGTAATCTTTTATCTGAAAGAACCACATTCCTCGGGGAATGTATACCAACAGTGAGCAGGGTTGAAGTCTGTGATGAACAGATCCAGAGCCAAAGATACACGAAACCCCTGTATTTCTCTTCCTTCTCCACCTCCCCCCCCCACTTTCCCCTTACCTGTGGGCTGCTAGGAATGGATAGGTTGCCTTTGAGAAGCCTGAACTGATCAGTTGCAGAGCTGTGGAAATTAGGCTGAGGGCTGCATAAACAAAGGGCCACAGGTTGCCCTCTCCAGATTTTAAAAATAAAAAGGGGATGTTTGTCTGTCAGGAGCATAGCTCCAAAACTTGAAGCTTAGCAAAAATATTAAGAGAACCTTGGGGTGTGCATCTAAGGGGGTAGTTAGTTTTAAAAATGCATTTAAATGTAGCCAGATGTTTGAAGCCTATAGTATTGTATTTGTCTCCAGCATGTAGCCTTGCGTTGAAAGTGTGACAGAATTATACAGATGTTCCTTTCCCCCTATAAGAGCCAGTGTGGTGTAGTTGTTTAAACATTGGACTATGATTTTAGAGGGCAGGGTTTGAATCCCTGCTTAGCCATGAAAACCCACTAGGAGACCTCTCAGCCTCAGAGGAAGGTAAAGGCAAACCCTCTCTGAAGAAATCTTAGGAAGAAAACCCCATGATAGGTTTGCCTTAGGATTGCCATACATTGGAAACAACTTGAAGGTATACAATAACAACCCTTTTCCCCTCTTGTGGGGCAGCCTCCAACACGTGAGCGTGTAGTGAGAAAAAGCCCCCCTTTGAGAATACTAGGAGTGTACTATGGAAGTGCAGGCAAACAGGGATCCCAGTAGCAATGGGTCAGACAAGGTCAGAACAATATGTAACAAAAAAAAATCCTTAGCAAATCAATTTGTGATGAAATTTTAACAAGTGGGGCTTGTAAATTATGGGCATCCTAGGAGGGAAGATTGGGTTCATCTTTGTCCTGGCATGTCCTGAATATTTTAGGTAAAGTATTTCCTCCTGATGGACAGTAGGTTTTGTTTAATGAATTGTAAGATAGATAAGTGTATCTCAAAAATTTAATTATATTGAGAAATTGATGGTATGGACATTTATTTCACTGTGATAGAAAAACAGTGCAATCTTGTATTTGTCTACTCAAAGGTGAGGCTGATTAAATTGATTTGAGATGTTAGGCCTCTTCCTCTCATGTAAGGTTTTTAGCATTGCAACCCTACCAGTCAGTTGGCTAAAAAGTAAATGGAAATAATACACCAGCAACAATGATTTATATCAATTAAATAAATAAATAATTGGTACCATTTAAATATGTAGGTTGGAATCCTGCTCAGTGATTATGATGACATATTCAGATGTTGTTGTGTGCCTTTAAGTCAGGACTTTTCAAATGGTGTGCCGTGACACATTAGTGTGTCGCCTGAAATGTGTAGGTGTGTCACCTACAATCTTGGAAATGTATGTTATTATTTATAAATCATATATTTTTAAAAGTATATGAAAGGTTTTCATGAGATATGTTGTGTCCCCATACATTTTGTTATTATAATTTATGTATGTGTCTATATCTCTTATAAGGGGTTAGTTTGACCTCCGGTTTGCTAGTAAAACTGAATTAGTGTGTCGCAAAATGATGCATGTTTAAATAAGTCTGTCACCAACACGAAAAGTTTGGAAGGCTCTGCTTTAGGTTGTGTCTGACTTATGCTGACCCTAAGACAAACCTATTGGGGGTTTTCTGGGGTTGAGAGTGTGTGATACACCCAAGGTCACTCATTGGGTTTCCACAGCTGAGCAGAGAATTAAACCCCAGTGTACAGGGTTATAGTCAAATGCTCAAACCACCACAACATCATAAGTATTGGAATTCAAATTATGAAATTTATGAAATTGCCCACAAAAAAACAACCTTTAAAGCCAAGAAGCCACCCCTCATGGAACAACTTTCAAGGCAGTGAGGAATGGGTCATTGAGTGAGAATGCATCCAGCCCTCTCCTGGCAGCACACAATGTGACAAGCAGCTGCAACAGAACCCCACAGAGGTTGTTCCTTTATCTCCTGGTTCAGGATCTTGGCAATAGCATACTACATAAGTAGGACAGAGTTAAATAACTTCATAAATAAATTCATCTGGACCCATGCTGACTTGGATGCTGTAGTTGACACAGCCCCAAGAGATGCAACTCTGGTTCCTGCTTGTCCAAGTAATACTATATTCAAACTAAAGCCTAAGGATGTGAACAGGATCTCTAAAGTGGTGAGAGCCATGATGAATGCTAGGGCCTTGCCTTTCCTGGCTCCTAAAGGAGGTCAGAAGGGATTGTCTGGGTGGATAAAGGGAGTGGTACGTAGTTCTCTGCAGCAAAGCAAGGGTTCAGGACCCTAAAAGCAGCAGTTGTAAGCCCTTTACTGAAAAAGCTCTTTCTGAATCTCAACATAGTGGATAATTACTGGCCATCTCCAGTTTTTAATTCTTATGCAAAATGTTGGAACATGTGGTGGCGTCTTACCTCCAGGGGGTTGTGGATGAAACATTATCTGATTCAGTTTAAATCTGTCTTTAGGCCTGGCTATGAGATGGAAGACTCGGGTGAATGGCCTGTGCTAGAAGTACATTCCATTTGGTTGTGTGGACCCTCAGGGGCTTTTAATACCATTTGTCCTGGGATGCATCCTCATCTTTGGGAAGTGTATTTCTGTTAGTTCAGTCATGAGATCCTTCTGAGGTGTGTCTTTGGAAGGGACTTGGAGGCACTGTTTTATGATGTCACCAGTCCTCTCTGGAGGGGTGAACTAAGAAGATGGTGAGCCACTCCTGCTCAATGCTGTAGCCATTGGCCTGTGGGGTCTCTCAGAATTCTCTTTTGTCCCCCTTCTGATGCTATTTACACATACCTGAAACCAGTGGAAATCGCTGCTCAGACAGTTGGGGGCTGGTGCCTCCAGTATGCTGGTGTCATCCTGTTCTATTTCTCCTTTCAACCTAAATCAAAGGAAACAGTTTTACTTCTAAATCAGTCTCTGATACCAGTGATGGACCTAATTATGGTAAAGAATTTGACAAGACAGAGGTATTCCTAGTTAGCTGAAGGACAGATTAGGAGATCAGAATTCAACCTGTGCTGGATGAGGTTTATTCTCCCCCTAAAGACACAGGTTCACTGCTTGTGTGTCCTTCTGGGTTCAGTCATGAACCTGCGTGTTTAGGTGTCTGTGATGCTAGGAGTGCATATCACAATCAAATCTGGAACACCAGCTGCATCCATTCCTGGAGATATCTCATGGGGTCATAGTTAAGCATGCCTTAGCCCCATCCTGTTTGGTTTAATGGAACGAGTTTTCCATAGGGCTACCATCAAAGAGTGTTCAGAAATTTCACCTAAAAATCTGCAGCCAGACTGTTTACTGGGGTAGGCAGTTACTGGGAGCACATGACCCTTCTCTTAGAACAGTTCAGCTGGCTAGCAGTCTCTTTCCAGGCACTACTCAAAGTGCTGGTTATGACCTATAATGCACCATACAGGTTACATCAAGCCTGTCCAAAGGACTGTACTTTACCGTATGAGACTGCCCAGACTCTGAAATCATTGAAGGAGCCCCTTCTCTTGGCTACGCCATTTTCACAGGCATTTGATGAGGATGTGAGGACTGGTCCTTGCCGTGGTTGTTCTTAGGCTCTGGAATTCCCTTCCAAAGGAAGCTAGACTGTCACGCATCGTGTTCTTCTGCTGGCAGTCAAAACTCTTTCTTATCTGGATTGATGTTATCCCATTCTATAGTTTTCTGATAGTTTTTAAAATAGCATAATTTGTTGTAGATTAACATAAGTTTTTGTATTTTACTACTTGGATTTGTTCTTATCAATTTTTATCTGTTGTGAGCTGACCCAGTTCTGGAAGAAAGGCAGAATATAAGACAAATAAATACCAATACTTACTTAGGAATAGCTGAGATGAATAATGAAAATGTTGAAATTGATCCACGGATGAGATGATTCCTTCCAGGTGCAGAAACTCCGATGCACAGACATGCACAAACATACTTGAAGAGCTTTGTTATTTGGAATGGCTTTCTCATGCATTTCACCTGAAGGAGTTTATTTGCACATGTATTCCTTTGTGTGTGTCAAAATTAATGACTGGGGTGGTACTGTCTACACTGAAATTAATTTTATATCAGACAGCTGCCTCCTTTTAGTAGCTTCATGAGGTAACAAAAAAGGTTGTAAGGAGCCTTGTTTCATTTTAATAGCAAGGATCTATATGCTACAACAAAGGTAACTAACGTTTATCAAGTAGGAAATAAATAAATTATATTGATATAAAAGAATGGAAATTAAAAGTCCTGGATATGGTAGTGGTAGAAAAGTTAACTTTTTCACTTAAAAACAAGCCAATCCAGAGCTTTGAAAGAGAATGGCAAGAAGTGATGATTTGGATTAAAGAATAAGAAAGGGAAGAAATAAAGAAAGATTGTTGAAAAGGTGGATAAGGTAAATTAATGTTGTAAAAAATAAAGCATAAGTTGTAACAATGTTAAAAGTAATAGTGTAAGATTGTTTGTTAAATAGAAACTATGTATGTATGGAATGTAAACTCAGATTCAACTGGAAAAAAGATGCTTGGAAGCGGGGAGGGGGTCTTTTTTTATTCTTTATTTAAAATTTCAATAAAAATTAATTTTAAAAAAGTTTATCAAGTAAGGAAAATCATTAGTTTGAAGACGTGGTATCAGACCAGCTAAAGAGGAAGAATTTGACTGGATGTTTTCTATGCTCTCTGGAGAAGAACCTTGTGGTCACTGCTTAAGAAAACAAGATGAAAAAATAAATATAATAGCTATGTATTATATGCTAGCATCATAATTGAAGAGAGATTTATGATTAGCCAATGGGATCTGCTAGCAGTTCAGTGTCCACTTTATGAAACCTCTATTTTGGAAGGTTCACATTGGCACAATCACATAGCACTTAGATGGGATACTCTTATCAGAACTAGTTAGTGTGTTACTAGTGCACTTAGGATGGATTGATTTAAGTAATTAAGTATATATTTCTCCATTCTGTAAATAATATAATTCCTGAGCATGCATAGTTGGTTGCTATAACAATTAAAACATACTGATTTGCTACTACATAGAGGCTTTATACAACTGAGGAGAAAAGTTCTGAAGCTTTAGACATATAATCCATATATACCTTTTGCAGTACAGCATTATTTACTTACAGACAGGATAGACAATTGTAAAATTATCACATTTATGCTTGGTTCTATCTGTACTCAAGCAAGAATAAAAAGTAAGATTATTTAATTCCTAATTAAATGCCCAGATATTTCTAGAAATAGGTGGTAACTGGACAGAGCAGTGTTTACGTATCATCTGGAAAGCGAGGATAAAATCCTGATTAAATTCACAATTTTAACACCCACTGCTATTTACTGGAAAGTAAAATACAGGCCTAATTCTTTCTCTTTGAAGTTAATAAGTCCTTACATTGTTTAATTGTGGCCTAAGTGTGAGTGCTGTTTAGTTGAGAGTTATAAATATTCATAATTGATTACAGGCTCAACAGGATGGACTTCTCCTAGTGGAGCAGTGGAATCCTGGAGAACTGAAAGGAAAGCAATTCCCTGATTGTAGCTACTACAGTCATCCCTTCACATTCTCTAGGGTTAGGGGCACAGGACCCCCATGAGAGTGAAAAAACCATGAATAACTCTAGGCCCTCCCAAACCATATTTAACACACACAAAAAGTATGTTCACCATATTCAACCCACTGTGGATTCCTTTGAGGCATCAGGGTTCCTCCACAAGGCAGAAGTGGGTGGCTGATGGGGCTTACTGCCACCTGCACTGCTACCCCACACTCAACTCAACCTATTTTTAACATACAGTTCTCCCTCTGCATTTACAGGTTTGACCTTTGTGAATTGGATTATTCACGAGGCATGTGCTTGCCTCCCCTCCCATTTTCCACCTCCTATCCCTTGTATTCCTCACCCCAGGCCTGCAAGGCTTGTGTTTAAAATGAACTTTTTTCCTTTTGGGTGAGCAAAGTCCCTTCCCACTGCTGAAGGTGTGGCCTCTCTGCTATGTGGCTGCACATCCTGCTATGTAGTGGCTGCTGATTGGTCAGGTACTGTCTTTGCTCCTCCTCGTCCTTTCTCAAGACGACTGCCAAAAGTATGTAGAACTCCAAAACTCCTCTCTTTTCTGTCTGATGGGAAAGTACCAGTAAGTCTTCTCCCCTCCCCACTCATCCCAGGGCCAGAGGCAAAGGAATGGGAAGGGAATTGCGAGGGGTTCGATTATTCGTAGTTTTTCCACTTTTGCGAGGGTTCTGTGTCCTAAACCTTTGTGAATGTGAAGGAGCTATTGTATTTACTTTAATGTGGTTGAAATGTACTCTTTTCCCCAAAGAAAAGTCTATGAAAAAGATTCTAAGAAGGCCTCAACATTTTAAAATAGGTGTTTAAAATTGCAATCTTCTGAACACTTATTAAGCCAGTTCAATTGTATTTGCTTCTCCATAATCAGGCTAGGATCAGGTTGTGTGATTTGTATGTTGCTTTCGAACTGTAGCTCTATATACCATTGTTAGTACATATTTCCCGACCTCTAAGAAGTTATATTTTAAATACCAAAAATGCTCAGTGACCCCAGTGTCTGTCATTGATTAACTCTAGTTATGTTGTGGTGAAGTTGGTCAAGTGCCCAATGCAAAAATGCTGACTTAAGATGTTAGCATCCCAACAGTAGTATCTTTCATTCGGAGCTTTTCAGGGATAAAGTCCTAAATAAATGTTAAGTATCATTTTGCATGTTTTCTCCACCCACATCTTGGAATAGATGAGGTTGTGTTTTTTTTAAAAAAGTTCTTTTTTAATGCTTTCTAGTATTTAAGCAGAAGGGGTTGTTAATTTTTGCAACATTTCCTGATAGTTTAGCTGATGGCAATTTCACATGATATGTTTCCTACAGAGAGAGAATCTTTGTGTAGAAAGGAAGAGTAATGTCTGAAATGTACTTGCTTTCCCTGATGGCATAGGTTTGGAAGTCATTAATCACAGTGATGCATTTATGAGAAAATACACATATATTTGCAGTTCCCTTTCCACTCTGAAGGAAGTTCTGTATGTAAGAAAAATGCTCCGTGTGAATTCCTGTATTTAAATTGGAAGACCCCCTTCCCGAAGGCTTTCTAAACATTAAAGATTATTCCATCGAAATGGCAGCCCATCTAGGATTTTGCAAGGGTTCAGACACATAGATTCATATCAAACCACACAATGCTCTCATGGATTTTTTATGATGATGGGAGAGTCCATTTGGGAATGTTGCAGAAAACTTTACGCAATATTGAACCTCATCAGTTCAGATTCCAGTTGCAATGCCTATGGCTGAATGTTGAGCTTACACATGGAAATCTGTTTGGCCAGAATTCACTTGCTGCACTAAGTTAGCAGTTCAGTTTTTTCCAGGGTTGCCCAGCACTGGAAGGGAAGGCAGACAAAATCTAATTCCAAGCAGGCTACTTCTCCATTGTCTTACTTCCTGCATATGTTGCTGCGCCAACAGTCTTTTTTTTAATTCCTCCACTACTGCTTGTGCAGGCATACTTATGCCAATGCAATACACCAACAAAACTCTAGCCACAGTTTATAACTTCTGAAAAAGCATTTGTCTCCTCTCTTTTCTTTTTTCTGCAATTTAGAAAGAATCTGTGGTTACAGTTCCTTAACTCTGCTAGTTAAAATTGGTCCACTCCAACTAATAAAGTAAGGAGGCAGCACTTACTTATTTCACAGAATAAAGTTTACTCTTAACATGAATAGAGCTAAGTCCTGGAGTTTGTTCAGTGATCTACCTATTAAAGAATTTAAAGGCTGCAGCTCTGTAATTAACAGAAGTAACTAAAATCAGCTGAATAAGTAACTAATTCTAGTGTAAGAACTTTATTTTTTTTATTATTACCTGCATTTTTATTATTCTATTTTCAGGAAGCTAAAAGCTATGCATGTAATCTTTCCCCACTTTGTTATAAGAGTCCATTGAGTTGAACTGGGTTAAGAAAACTGGCCTAAGGTGAGATTCATGGCTGAGAAGACGTAGGAAAGGAAATCAATAGATCAAATAAATGTGGAATTGTAAAATTCAACTTGGGGTAGAGGTCTGCCTGACAGTTAACTTTACTATTACATCAGAAGTTCTTATAGTCCTATCTAGGACTATTCATGGTGCAATAAAAAGTATGTACTATTTTAGGAATGGTATTTCCCCTTAGATCTGCCTTTGAGCAAGGGGAAGGCTGGATACTAAAAACTTCATGAAGTTAATGTTATTATGAGCTTTAATGGTACATAAAAGGAATACATTACTGTACTTCATAGGGTGGAGAAAATATTACTTTTAATCTGTAAACTGGAAGAAGTATAAAATGCAGAATACCTCTAAATGTCTCCAACAGTATGGCCCTCAAAAGTCAATTTTCCAAGCTTTACTTTCATGATGAAACTGTGCAAAATTGGTACAAGTATGTTGTTCTTTTTTTTAAGAAGTCAGTGATCAGTTGTACTTATCAATATATACATTTCTGCAAATGGGGATCCAAAATTTAAAATTGCAGCTAAATCTGTATATGTGTTAAATGTCTAATCTGGCTGTTCAGAATGGAAATCAAACCCATGTCATTGCTTCATATATCATTATATATCCTGTTATGTCCTTTATGTAGATGAGTATTAGTTTTAGTTTAAGAGATGTCTATTATTACATTAAATGTTTTGATTGCAATAGGTAATGTAATTTTTGGAGATATCACGAGACAACATGACTCACTGGAAAAGACAACCATGCTTGGTAAAGTGGAAGGAAGTAGAAAACGAGGATTGATTCAGTCAAGGAATACAGCCCTAATTTGCAAGAGCTGAGCAGGGCAGTTGATGACCATGGATCTTAAGAGGTTTTCCATTCATAGGGTTGCCATGGGTCGAAGTTGGCTTGAGGGCAAATAACAATATAATATAACTTTAAAAAAAAATAGGTCAGCTTACTAAGGATCTGTGCTCTGTGACTTCCAAGATCTAAGGAATGTTAACAGTATTGATTCTTACAGAGTCCTGGAGCTGAGGGATTAAGGTTGTGTGCTATAAGGTTAAAAATACCTCTTGTTCATGCACTGTATATATGCAGGAAGGTTCGAAAGGGATGAAAAGAAAAAGAATGAACGTTACCCTTGTCCATACTGCAATCTCCTGTTCCAAATTGGGTGGACTGCTAAATGGATGTGTTCAAATACACTATGCAGCAGTCCTTTGCGCACTTGGGAGAAGTAAGGTCCAGGGAACTTTCTTCTGAATCGTCACATGATTGCAAAACTAGTCACCTGCACATGTAGATAACTGCTGCTTGTTATTTCCTTCATGTGTGTATGTACAAGGGAAGATGTAGTGCCCAATTTGGTTTTGTTACCACATATCTTCCTTTGTGAGGTTTTAAAGTTAAGATGTGTGAGAAATGGGATGCCTGAAAAAGTCTGTAGATTAAAAAAAATGGGTTGTCTAACTTAGTAATGAGCAAAAGACAGAATATTACAGCATCACAGACTGAGATTGTATCTGGACGGTCAGTCAGAAAAGCTGCCTTGAAAGTTTGATTGGATTTATAGACTGGGCAGGAAGAAGTCCTCTCTATATTCCAGGGATTCCATGCCTGTTGCACAGGGGAAGAGACTGCACTTGCTGGACAGTCTATGTTCACGTGGTTGATTTTGCTCCAGTTTTCATGTGACACACCATATTCTGGGCAGTGTGGAAGTTCACAGAGTCAGAGTATTAGGAGTATGCAGGTATTTGAATGACTGACAACAAACATGTTGTACAGTCAGTTTACCCAAAAGAAATGTACTCTGTAATAGCTGAGTATTAATCAGGCATTTGACCATTCAGGAAATGCTTAACAAAGGCCTTAGCATTAGAAAGTTACTTCAGATTCCTAGCATTAATGACAGTATTTTAGAAGGCAAGCACACTGATAACACTAGTCCTACACAAACTGGAGTACTCATCAACATCAACAGTATAAATGCATGGATAACCAAGTGCCTACAGACATTTATCTGTTATGAGATCTTGTGCTATGTAACATCATGAGTTTGTCTCCCATGATAATTTTGCTCAGACATTAAGATTTTACACAGACAAGAAGACTTCACACACTTCTCTTATATCCTTCCCCCAAAGCATTAATGCCATATACCTTGCTTGGGGGCAAGACTGCTAGAACTATATAACAAATTGACCAGACTGTCTGCCACAAGAGAGACTGGAATGTGGTGGTCACAGTTTGAAGAGCAGAAATTCCTCAGAACAAGATAAAGGAAACCTTTGATTGTATGTTTTCTTTTTTACTAGCTGCTGCTTTGAGAGTCCTTTTAAGTGCATAAGTGCACTTGTATTAAGTTGCAAGTGCATCATTGTAAGTGCACTTCTAATAAGGAAAAAGCATAAAACTTGCATTATAAGATGTTGTTATAAATAAAACAAGATCAGATCCCTAGTATTCCAGAAAAACTGCAAGTGTGTGATAATAGTGCAGTGTTCACAAGTTTCGGTCAATATAGATCCTGGTCAGGCAGAGTGAGTTTAAAGAACTCAGCTGCATCAGACCAAGAGTCTTGTTTATCACTGCATACCGTTCCTCCAAGAGCCTCACAGACCAAGATGAAGGAAATAGCTGTCCTCTGTGGTTTCTCTGTAATAATCATTATGCAGTGGCAATGACCATGCAGCCCTGTGTGGCTACCTACATCTCAATTTCAAAAGTGGTTGGTTTATTAGAAATCATGATTTGTTTGGGATGTTCCAACAGCATTTTGGGGACATAGCTCCATAACAACTGTTGATTTATGGTCAGTTTGTTGAGAATGGATCTTACAAGCACAGGGCTATGTCTTTAACGAGGTAACTGGGTTACTTCTGAGGCAAAAGTGCATAGCCTTAAATATACAGGTAGCGGAGTGTGTACGCGCACATGGCGGATAACACCCTAAAAGCACCAGATCCCATCTGATCTTGGAAGATAAGCAAGGTCACCCCTTGTTAGTACTTGGATGGTAGACCACCAATGAATACCAGGTGCTGTAGGCTATATTTCAGAGAAAGAAACTGGCAAAACCAACCCTGAATATTCCTTCCCTAAAAAAATTTCCTATGAAATTCATAGGGCTTCCATAAGTCAATAAGCGACTTGAAGGCACAAAGACACACAAGATCCCATTCCCTATACTCTTCCCAAGCCTGCTTGTGCCTGATGTATTAGCAGTGAAACAGAGAATTAAGAACAAAACAAGACAAGATATGTAAACAAGAAGGAATGACTCAATTATTCAGTAGTGTAGATTTGTTAGAAACAATGTAAGTTGAAAACTTAAAAACACCTCAAAACTCTTCTAAGGAAGAAATAATTATTTCCACATTAAAAACTGTAGAAAGGTATGCATTTCTAACCTGCTGTAGGACTATTATTTTGTTCTGCATTGTAGAACATAGGCATCTTAATTGCGTTTACTGAGCTCCCTGTCAGCATTCAGTGCTCTTCCTTATTGCTCAATGCCAGTTGTTAGTACAGTCCAACAAGCTTCCTTTGGAACTGAACAGCTGTAGACTTTTAGCATTTGTCTTAAAGACGTTGCCTTACAGAAGAGTTCATTTACATCTGTAGCAAACATGTGAGCCATTATTTATCTCTGTTCTAACTTGTTTTAATTGGCTCAGTTTTAGACACAGCATTCCAGCTCTTGCCACCTTATAGCTTCAAAGGGGAAAATACCCATGGTATTAATATCCAATCTAACAGTTACTGGCTCATTGTCAGCTTCAATCCAAATCATGTTTTTACTAGTTGCCAGACTCTAAATCTTCTGCCTCCTCTCTTCCTGACCCCTCCTCCATAGTTTTCTTACTTGGCTGCTTTGTATTAACCTGTTGGTAGGGTTGCTGAAACCCTGTTTTTTGCTCTATGTTGCAAAAATGTAACTGGATTTCAGCTACAACGTAAAATCTAATCTACTATGTCATGCTCTGTCATGCTCAAGTACCTGACACCCTCAAGCAAGAAATGGCTAAAAATAAAACCAGGTGAGGCTAAACTTTTAAAAATAATCTTAGCAATCTGATGTGATGAAGAAGTTTCTGTGCAGTAAACTTTAGAAATATCCCATGGTCAGGCCTACAGATCATTAACAAACAAAGAGCTTCTCCAGAGACCTGATCATCAGTATGAGCTACAAATTTTGTTTCTTATTTAAAGAAGGAGGAGGAGGAGGAGGAGGAGGAGGTGGTGGCGGCGGCGGCGGCGGCAGCTTAATCAGATAGGAAACTGGGTTCTGTAGCCTTCAGGTGCCACAGTGAGCCAAGCATTTGGTATCTCCAAGTGTAGCAAAATGGAAAGAGATGGGAAATGCAACATTTCAGTTAACTGTGCAGGTCAGGGCTTTCCAAATGGTGTGCTGTGACATGTTAGTGTGTCGCCTACAATCTTGAAAATATGTGTTATTATTTATAAATCATATATTTTTAAAAATATATGAAAGGTTTTCATGAGGTATGTTGTGTCCCCACACATTTTGTTACTACAATTTATGTATGTGTCTATATCTTGTATAAGCGGTTAGTTTAACCTCCAGCTTGCTAGTAAAACTGAATTACTGTGTTGCAAAATGATGCATGTCTAAAAAATGTGTCACCAACATGAAAAGTTTGGAAGGCTCTGGTCTAGGTGCATCCTCAGGTAGGAATTTTGTAGTAGTGACCAGAAGGCAGTTGTTTTATTTTTGACCATAGATACTACCTAGCACATGGCCACCACAGCCCTTTTCAATTGCTGAAAACTAGCTTGCTGCTGCCCCTTGATGTAGGCACAAACTCAAAGTTTGCAACTTCATCAAGAGCTCAGTGGGAAGAAAGTGTTCTGGGCTTGTGATGTAAATTGAGACTTACGTAAATGGGGAGGAGCAAGTTCTATAGTCAATCATTAGAGCTGAAGTGTATGCATTCTGACAGACTTGAGGTAGCCCCAAAGTTAGCAATTTTATTCAACCCACCATCAAGTTTAAAGTATAAAACACCAAAGCTTACCATTTCCAGGCTAGAGAAAAGTGCAGATGCTCTCCAGAGGGACCAGAAGTGGCAGCAACTATTGACTGACTGACTTGCCACGAGACAACAGGCAGAAGAGCACACAGAGCAGTTGGTAAGAACGGTATTGTTCTGCTGAGCCTTTTTCAGCAGCCTTCCCAGGTGGAGAAAGCACATCAGCAGAAAAAAGGACATTCTACTGTGCCCTCTCAAGCAGACTTGCCAAGTAAAGAAAGCACACTCCAGTTACTCACCTAAGCAAGCAGAAGAAACCTCTTTGAGCCATGCCTAAACAGGATTCCAGTTTCTTCCTCTCCACTCCTTCCCTGCTTTCAAAGCAGGCAAAGGAAACTCTTTCTTCCATATGATACCAAGATTAAGGTTTCTTTCTCTTCTTTACACTCCCCCTTCTAAATAGTTAAAAAAAAAAACCTTCTTTCCGTAAAATGAAGATTGCAGTTCCTTTTTCCTTTTCCTCACATCCCAACCTAGGTGGGTGAAAGTAAACCAGTCCAGTTACCTTTTCTTACTGCTGAAAGTTATGGACCACAACTCTTATGGACCACCTTTGAGACTTACATGTACTCTTATTTGCACAACTATACTTCTTAGGGAGAAAAATAAAAATAAACTCCCAAAGATTCATGTATCATTTAAAATAAGGGAGAGGGAATGTGGTTAATATGGTAATGTGCAGGATTTTTCACTCTTGGCTACATTGACTAGGAGTGCCGAGAGTTACAGGCCAACAAATTGTGAAGGACCACGTGTTTCCCACACATTTCAGCTTACCTCCTTAAGATGGCACCTGAAAAATCCAATTGATGAATATTTGTTTTTTTTCTCCTTAAATTAGCACTTTTTCATAATAATTAGCTTAACTGACTAAGTCCTTGCTGACTGCCCTGTGTGTCATGCAAAATATTTTCTATTTTGCTTTGGCATCACTATTCACACTTTTAAAACATTGTTGTCTTTTCTAATTTTGAATTATGGTTTAATTTGACTAATTATTACTTTGTCATAGAGACATATTAAATGAGATTGAGAAATATTTCTGCAAGAGATAAATTGTGAGCTAATAGCAGATACAACTCCATTGTAGAGGGCAGGCTTTGTACAGAGACTATCTCAGGTTCTGTCCATGCCATCTGTCTTCAGGCTAAGAATGACTCACCTGAAAACCACTGCAAATTAGTGTAAGTGAGAATAAGAACCTGTAGTTCTCCATGGATTATAACTTCATTATCCTTGGTCTGCTAGCAAAGGCCAATGGTAATTGCACATCCTAAAGTATTTGGAGGGATCTCATTGCGGGGAAGGCAATACAGAGCTACATGGAGCAATAGTCTGACCAATGTAATGCAATTTCCTATATTACTATTGAGGAGAAGCAAAACGGGGCACTGAGAGTGTATTTTAACCATTAGTGACTTCATAAAGAAAGGGCAAGGAGAAGATTTCTAAGCTTTTGATAGGAAGTAAGATCAGAGAGTTATGTAAAAATGGATTAACTATGTCACTTTGGAGAGTTTCAAACTGTTTAGTAATGGAAGTGGTGTAAGTTGTGAAACTGGAATGCGAGCAATGTTAACTACGTAAAGAAAGAATCAAGAACATGAAGAGCCTCAAGTAATTACATTGACCCTAACTAACTAGAGTGACCTGAGGATCGCTGGCAATAAGCATCCAAAATCCTACCAAGCAACTTGGCAGATACATGATAAGAGGAGGAAAACAAATGAAGATACTAGCACTATATTGAACCTATATTCAGTGTTCAATAGATGGCGTATTGTTGCATATTACTGTAACTGCTTTGAAACCCTAAATGGAAATATATTCCTGAAATAAACTATTTCAAATACTGTATATGTAAATCTAATATTTGCTTTCAGTATCACTTAGAAAAGGCCTTGCTTTAGTGATATAAAACTATTTGTCCTGAATAAGCTCATTCATGCCACCTGCTGGCTGAATTTAGAATGTCTTCTAAAGCTTACTGGAAGCCTGGCCCCACAATGTTCCTTTGCAACATTTGTTTCAGCTCTGCAGTAGCTTGAAGCTAAAAAAGAATTTTCCTTCTCTAAGCTAACAGGAGCAGTTAATTTTTCATTTACTTTTAACAGTACATAGTAGTTGCATGTATGTATACTAGAAGGCAAAACTAACAGTGCAGTTCTCAATATTTTCCATAACACAAAATACATTACAGGCATGTACTGATAAAAGGCTTTGTCAGATCCAGAGAAAACAACTGCATTAAGCACAACTCCTCCCTACTTATGTGAGGGAGCAGCTCATGTAGAAAAGGGAACTTCTAGTCCAGTATGGCTTGACAGAACGCCTCACAACCCATGTTTTAGAACTGCAATACAGTGAGCTCTTGCTATCCACTAGGGATTCCTTCGAGGAATTCACCGTGGATACAATTCATGGATGCTGAAGTCCTGTTATGTACAATGGTGTCCCTTATAAAATGGCAAAATCAAAGTTAGCTTTTGGATTTTTTTTTAATTACTATTTTCAACTCATGGCTGGTTGAATCCATGCAATACAAAATCCGCGGGCTGACTGCACTTGGAATAGAGAGCCAATGTAGTGTAGTGTTTTGAATGTTGACCCATGACGCAGGAGACCAGGGTTCAATTCCCCACTCAGCCACAGGTTGCTTCTCTGTAATTGTGGTGAAGTGTTTTGGCAGCAGCCCCTCCTCTGATGGTACATATGACCAGCCGTGTTCCTGCTCAAGCCCTCAGTTGGCCACCGAAGCAGCAGCCCAGGAGCTAACCATACTGAGCATGACAGAAGCTCACATGGAAGGGCACGTGTTGTGTGAGTTCACAGATGATCACTTGAAGAATCACAGTTACAGGTGAGCAACTTCTTCTTGTTGTGGTTGCTGTAACTCACACAAAAGGGAGACTAGTAAGCTACTTACCAAAGTGGTGGGTGAGTCATGCAACACAGGGATACAGCACTGCTGTCCCAAAGGCAGCATCAGCCCTCAATCTTAAGTCCAGTCTGTAATAAAGGTATGTAATAAAGGTCAGGCAACTGCCCTGCAAACATCCTCCAAGAGGACACCCTTTGGAAAGGATGAAGGGGCAGCCATAGCTCTTGTGGAATGGCTGCACATATTCACAGGAGGGTCTTTTTAAGCTATTCATAGGCCAGGTGAATCACAGAGAAGTCCTATTTGGAAAGATGCTGAGTAGAAACCAGTAGTCCCTTCTTGCACTTTGAGTAACAAACAAAGAGCCTTTGAGACTGTGCCAATGCTTTTCTAATGTTAGTCCAGGCAATGAAGCATCTGTTTGAATTCTGAGAATGGTTTTAACATGAATGCAGGTAGCATGATGTTAATGCAGGTAGCAGGATAGTTAAGGTGGAAAGCAGAGACCACCTTGGGAAGAAATGAAATGGCTGGCCTGAAGACTTTGTCCTTGTGGAAATGAAGATAGGGAGCATTGTTATGGAGAGCATGAGAGCTCTCCTGTTCACCCAGCTAATGTTATTACAACCAGGAAGACTGTCTTCTACATCAGGTGGTGAATATCTCAAATTTCCATCTGCTCAGTCTCTGGGAGAGCTGTAAAACGGTAAGTTTCAGACCCCACTGGACAGGGGTGACCCATACTGGAGGGTGCAGGGTCTTGTAGCCCTTTAAGAAGTGTTTAACTAAAGAGCACTGGAAGCAAGGACTGCCTGTCAATTGGAACTGATGGGATATAGCAGCCAGGTAGCATTTGATAGGTGAAAGAGAGAGGCCCTTCTCAGACAAAGAAAGGAGGATGACCAAAACATGCTGAATCTGGGCTGCATCCAGAGGTGTGTGTCAGGTGGTCAAGAACAAAAGAAACTTGCCCATTTGTAGGTTTATGATCTTTGAGTGGAAGGCCTCAGAGCAGCTGCTAGGATTTGATGAAGTAGTGTCTAAGGGTGTCAAGAGGGAGTCCAAGGAAGGGTCCTCCAGGCTGACAAGCTTGAGTGTGTCTGTTCAGGATGCCAAACCCAACCACTGTGATGAGTCAGGAGATCTGGTCTTAGTGGGAAGGAGGGGTGGAGGCCTGAATGAAAATGTATTTATAGCAGGCACACTGTGGCTTCGTTGAGAGATATTTCCAGAAGAGTCAGACTTACAAGGATCAAGGGAGAAGGGTAAATCCTTCAGCCAGAGGAATTCTCATTCAATAGAGGGGGGTTGAATGAAAGGGGTTTTTTTCCTCAGGGGAAGCCTAGAGAAGGGGCAGAAGAGGCATCAACCAACTGTTAAATCTGGTCAGAGAGAGTAGCCTAGATTTGGGAACATAGTCTTTGGCAAAGAGGGAAGCCAGAGGGTGCTGTGTGCGCGTGTATGTGGTGTATGCGTGTGTGTGTGTGAGAGGGAGAGGGAGAGAAGAGAGAGAGAGAGAGAGACTGTGCCTTTATGCTGTTGTAAAGAGAAAAGAAACTGTTTAAATGAATTCTGAGGATCTGTTTGAACTTACACATCCATACAAAACCAATATGTTATTCTGTTTGCTGTTTTAATAAAATTATATTTTCTTGGAAAGTTGATCTCAACTGAATGATTCCCAGTGGTTATAACCAACCAGAAGCATGCTACCATAAATCATTAAAGGGGTTTTAATTAACAACTGAAAGGCTTTACCCTGGTTACACAAAGGTGGTGTTTTTAGGGAAAGTCAAAACTGTGCATAAAGAGGCAAGGCGCAAAGCTGCCACTCCAGTCTGAGAAAAGACAAAGCAAGGTCTTGTTGTTGCCTCCACAATCGTGCACTGAACATTCTGAGGTGATGCAAAGAGACTGACTTCTGGTCTCCTTCAAATGTGGAACACATATTGGAGAACATTTGGATGGAGCTTTCCTTTGTGGCAGGACACCAATGATCTGCTGAGAGCATCTACTAAGGTGTTCTCTTCTCCTGGAAGATGAATTGCAGAGTAAGATGTCTCTGTCCAGGTACCAGTCTCAGATTCAAAGACTGAAGTGCAGAAGAATCTTCAACTATGTACCCCCCTGCTTATTCAAGTAACGCCTGCAGTGTTGTCCAGTATTACTCAAACTGCTTGGTACCTTATCAGAGACTCAAACGCATGGAGATTTCTCCAATGCCAACATCTTGATAACGCTGGTGTGGAGCTCCATTTCAAAGTACATCCATTGCCCCTTGACGAGTCCGTCCATGTGGGTGCCCCAACCAACCATGGATGCGTCCTTTGTCAGAGACTTTGTGGGTTGATGAGGAAGAAGGGACATCCCAGCTAGCAGATTGTTGGTGTGGAGCCACTGCTCCAGAAAGCAATGAACTGTCCTTGGAACTCTCAGTCACATCTGAGGCAAATCCACAAAGACATCTGATGCAGAGAAGAACCAGGCTTGAAGCAGTCACATTTTAAGGTAAGTTTTCAGGATCACAAATGTCATGGAGGCGAAAAGTCCAAGGAGAACCTGAACAAATTTGGCAGGCACCTGCCTAGAATGGCAGCAGTGGAGAACAACACAACTCAGAGCATGAAACCGGTCTCAAGGAAGGAATGCTCTCCTATTCAGAGAGTCAAGCACTGCTCCAATGAACTGATTGGTACAGGATGGTTGCAAGAGGGACTTCTTGAAGCTGATGAGATCTAGGTAGTCAAGCAACTGAATGGTGAGATTTATATCTGAAAGGAGGCAAGACCTGGAATGTGTGACGAGGAGCCAGTTGTCTATGTATGGAAAGACAATGAAGCTCTCTTGGTGTAAGCAAAGCATCACAACTACTATATACTTTATAAAGATGTCTGGGGTAGTAGACAGTTTGAAAGGCAGGATGAGAACTGACAGGCCTTCAGTAAAGCAGAGGTAGTACCGATGCAACAGTCAGACCCCAATATGAAAATAAGTGTCTTTGAGGTCCAAGGTCACAAACCAGTCTCCTCCTTTCAGAAACAGCAGGATAGAATTTAAGGTGACTATATCAAAACACCTAGGATGGATGAACAAATTCACATCCTTCAAGTCCAGAATGAGGCAAAGTCCACCATCCTTCTTTGCGTTTTTCTTTTTATGGTGCCTGCACTCAGCAAGCTGAGAAGCAACCTTGAGATTGAAAATGTGTTCTAGTGTTGAAGAAACTCTGGAACAGGAAGCCTCACCTTTCAACTTGCTGGTATCAACCACAGGATTGGATACGGGACATTTGGCACTTTCAGCTGCAGAACCATTGGCAGAGCATCACTGAGATGCAACTCATGAGGTGGATGAAGGAGGAATCAGCACAGAAGAAATGTGAGGAACTGAGGATCTATTGGAGGTTGAGAGAGTGTCCAGAGAAGTCAAGGCCTGCTCATAGGGAAGGACTTTCAGTGTGAAGAGCAGTTTTTGTGGGCCTGCAGAATCACCTTACGATGTGAGGGCCTGATATTTTCATTTTCTCTCAGGCAATGGCCATCAGTATTTGGAATTTTTGCTACACAAGTGGAATATTTCTTAAAAAATATGAATGGCTTGGCTAACAGAGACAGAATAGCTACGAGAGGGTAAGCTGAGAGAAAAGCCAAGAAACAGTCTAAGGCCCTTTCCACACACGGAGGAAAAAAAGGGGGAAAACACGCTAGGATGGACCTTACCTGCAACCAGGTAAGTCCGTCGCCACGTGGAGCAGCGTGTTTTCGCTGCTCCACACTTGTTGGCATCCTGCAGCATCCAAAATGGCGACTGCCAGCTGGCGGAGGCTCTCCACCAACCGGAGAAGCTCGCCAGCCAGAAGCCCTTGCGCGCGCCTGCAAATCTGTACCAGGCGCTGCGACACGGCTGCATGCAGCTGCACGCCCCATGCCTTTTAAAAAACTCATGAAAAGTGGTTTTTAAAAAGCACGCGCCGCCACCACTTCCGGTCGCCCTAGCGCAGATTGGGGTGTGGAATTACCCTAAAGTAGTCCGCCCCAATCCATTTTACGGTGTAGACGACCTCCGTCAGAGGTTGCGCTACACCTTTTTAATACCCCTGTGTGGAAAGGGCCTAAGTCAAACCAAGCGTAATTATGCCAAATTGCAGAAGTCAGCCCAGAAAGAGTAAGCAGTTGGAATCAAGAATCCTAACGATTGAAGCCAAAATGCACAGCTAACCATTCCTTTCAATGCTGCTGCTGCAGTGAATGAAAAGGAACTGAGGGTCTTAGTGGGATCAAGACTGGTCATATGTACCAGTAGAGGAGGGGCTACCACCAAAACCCTTGCATAACAACAGCTCTAGAAGTTTCTGAATGATGCACTGCACAGGTGCAGTTTACTGATTTGTGTGAGTCACAGAGACCATGAAGAAGAACCCATTGGGTAAAGTTCGGCACATAACACACTCTCAGTCTCAGAAAAGCCAGTAACAGATTCACCTTAGGGTTGCCATGAAACAACCTGAAGGCACACAATAATAATAGTTAAGACTATAAGGGAAGGGAACATGGGATTTTTTTTTTAAAGGCAGCTGGCCTTGGAGGAGTATTTTACCCCACGACTGATTTCTTTTAAACAAATGCTCAATCAGGAAGTACAGCAGGAAATTAAGATAAAGCTTAACCTCTGTGGCACATCACAACATGGGATAAAAGCAGCATCCTAGGCCTCCTAGACAATTACAAGAGCAAAGGAGCAGGCAATGTACATAGAGGAGATGGAATACATGTAAGAAGTCTCTCTTCTTCCTTATACAGTAAGATTATAGCACAACCCTTAGTTCAGGAATGGAAAAGCTGATACTTAAACCAAGGAGTCAATCTAGGCTAGGTCCATTTATGTCAGTAGAATTTCAGTACTATGCCATGTAAATAATGCTCAAATTCTTGCCCAATAGAATGAAAGTCAATCATTTCCAACTGCCAACCATGTTTTTTTTAAGTGTTACTTCCTTCTTTTCCCCCAGAATTCTTGCTGTGCAAGGAATTTAAATGGCCATCTAGTAAATGGTAGTGAGATTCCATGCTAGGGTAGGATTTGCTGTACTCAAAGTACAATTATGATTGTCTTGCCAATTATAGTTGAATTGCAAGTGGTATAAAAGTAGCAGTATATTTTAACACTTTGTCTGTGGCCTTTCAGTTCAACAGGGTACTCCAATTCCTTGGATTCTAGTTCCTATAATCCTTTAGTGCTGGCTATGGAAGGCTAAAGGTTCCCTACCACACTTCATACCATGATCCAGTCTTAATTAATTTCAAGCCACAATTAAATTGAAATTCTACTCCATCTTCTATCTTTTTAAAAAATCTTATATTATTTAATAAACAACATGTTAGCAATTACAGCTTAATTGTGAGAGGAAATTGTTTTCAATACATTCAGTAATCAGTTCAGTTAGTTGCTTTCAATATATTCCATGGTTACTGCTTTAAGAACTTTGAACAAAGACATATGGCTTATCATTTTTAAATTTTTTCATTTCCCTAAGTAACTTCTGAGGGTAGTTTTAAGTAGTTTTGCTTTATCTTAAGCAAAATTAATTTTGCATTGGCCTTGCGTATGGATATTTTAACAAAGAAATATAAAGCTATGTATAATCTATAGTATTTCTTTTGTTCAACTTTTCCTCATAAAAACCAGGCATCTAGGAGGCATGCATTAATTTATGAAGGGTGGAATACCATTCTGTTCTCTACATAAACAATGAAAGCATGAAACCCATCTAACAGGTGGCAAGACAAAAGTAGGAAGTGATAGATCTTTCTAAAGGTTACATTACTTTCTTACCTAAACAGCACTTAAAATGTAGGTATGCAGAGATGACACCACAACCAGTTGATTTAAGCAGGTGTAGTGGCTGTGTTTTCCTTACCAGAGAGCTTTCCAAACTTTTCATGTTGGTGACACACTTTTTGGACATGCATCATTTTGCAGCATAGTAATTCAGTTTCACTAGCAAACCAGAGGTTAAACAGCAGGAAAGACACCCCCGGCCCCAATCCTGGCTCACTGCCATTGTCCTCGCCAAGGAAAGACCCTGGGAAGGGTGGCAGCAGTGGGAAAGGCAGCCCCCCAACCCTGGCTCACTGCCGTTGCCCTCACTGAGGAAAGACCCCGGTGAGGGCAGCAGCAGTGGGAAAGGCAGCCCCCCCACCTGATCCTGGCCCACTGCTGTAGTGGTGGCAGCAGGAGAGGCTGGGGGGGGGTCTTTCTCAGTCTGGGGAGGTGACACCTACAGATTTCAGGCAACACACCATTTGGAAAGCCCTGTCTTACCTAATCAGCAATTTAAAATGCAGGTATGATTAGCCATTTTAGCAGAGATGACAACATAACTTCTTGGTTCAGTGAGTTTCATGGCAACTGGGTTTTTTTCAACAAACACTGAAACAGCTTGTCTGTGTATCACACATTCCTAAAAATGTTGCTTACAGTATGCTTTCAACGCTGCTTTATCATAACATTCTTTCCTCTCCGCTTAGTAGAATGGAAAACGCACAGAAAAGCAAATAAAAGAGATGTTATAGCTACAAAATAAATTTGCTCGTTGTCTTTACGACAGCAAGAGCCAGCATGGTGTAGTGGCTTGAGCTCTGGAGATTAGGGTCTGAATTTCTGCTCCGCCATGGAAACCCTTTGGGTGACACTGAACAAATCACACTCTTTCAGCCCTGGAGGAAGGCAAAGGTAAACCCCCTCTGAACAAATCTTGCCAAGAAAACCCCGTGACAGGTTCTCTTTAGGGTTATCCTAAGTCTGAAACTACTTTGAAGGCACATAACAACATTATGACAGTGCAAATATGTATAAATATAACTACTTAGAAAAACTGAGCTTTCATAATACTTTTTAAAGACTTTTGAAAAACCAAAGAAATCTGCCTTGAGAATAAGGGGGGGGAATGCTATTTCTGCAGCGCTATTATGATGGCTTTAAAAGCACCATTTGTTTACTAGATACCACACAAGTGTTGCTAGACTGGTTTTAATTTATACAGTACTCACAGCTATGAGCTGTGTTTTTTTTCCTACATAAGGGCAAGAGCTTTCCTCTCAAGGAATGGCTTATGACCTTATGTTCTGAGCATTACATTTATCAGCAGGCAAATTGCCCAACACAACATTCCCACATCACCAGTGTTTGAGAGATTTCATGTCCACTAGAATACTGTATCTGTTTCAGACAGTAAGAAAATCAAGACCTTTTCAATGCTGAAAAAATGTGGTTCCACACCTACCAACTGATGTAACACATTATGAAATACACATCCCTCAAGTAATTCAGCTTCAAATGTGTATGAATATTACCACTGTCTCAATGTGCTGTTTATCCATATACAATAACATCCAAGCTATTTTTATGTTTACTCTGTTTGAACTCCAGGGAAAGATAACTGTTGTCAATGACGGGACCACACTTTTTACGAACGAGGTTCACCTTGTTTAACTAGTCTTTTTTTCTCATTTAATTTTTCATTCATATTCTGGCAAAGAGAGAAAAAGTTTATTTTTAGTGGAGAATATGACAGACATCTGTATTTAATATAAAAAGATCTGCTGGGGTTATAGAGAGGAGTGGTTAGTATAGCTAAAGGAATTTATATAAGAAATCTCTGGTATGTTCAGCTACAAAATATTCTGGTGAATTAAGCAACCACTTAAGATTATACATTTTTACCATGGCAAAACACATAAAAAACTGGTTCCCATATAATTTCTACATGCAGACAGGTTTATGTAAAATATATAAACATTTTTCAGTTTGTTACAGATTGCATAAATACGGCATTTTACTCTTGCATTTACAGATGTGCAAACACAATTTGATAACAATCTCTGAAAAGTACTTTCCATCCAAGTGAAGCAATGAAAAAAATGCCCAAAGAATTTAAATACCAAACTCACATGTTTAAAATGTCTTTTCAGTAAAATTCACACATTTAAAATAGTTTTATTCATTTTATTTGTATATGTCAAAATACATTTTTTTGCAAAATAGTGGGTTTTGCAAGTAGTTTCATGCAGATGCAAGGTCTGCTCAATACTACCAATGAAATCAACGCAACACAGTAGCCAGTTTTTAAAGAATAAATAACCTATATATAAAACACTAAAATATTAGATACACATTTAATCATTCACAGGCATCCAAAACTTTACCAAATATAATCCACAGTATGCCTAACCATCTCACAACACTACTCAGTGTGTTGCAGCCTCTCAGATGGATCAATTCTCTGCTTGGTTTGTAGTAGCTTAAGAGCATGAAAGATATCCATCTTCAGTCTTTTGACTCAAATAGACCTACTGCAACAAGATATCCCAGAACTATCCTTGTACCTTTAGAATCAAGAATCCTGAGCTTGGTAGTAAGAGCAAAACCTTACATCTTCAAAAAACCTCCCCCCAGCCCCACAAAAGGAACTTGTGTCCTCCTTACCCCAGCTAATCATTCTCCATTCCCCACCCCAAAATGAAGCAAGTCCCATCCCCAAGAATTAGGCAGTAGAACACAATGACCTTTTAAAATGAAGGGGTACAAATTCACATTTAATATAGTATACAATATAATCAATAATACAATAGCTACTACAAGCTTTACAATGTACAATTTATTTTAATGGCTGAATTGTCCAGTGGTTTTTAGGCAATCATCTTTAGGCCAGTAAGATGGTTATATTTAGTAGGTTTTAGTGAAAATAGAAAAGCTGTTTGTCTTCTAACAAAAGCTATCTTCACTGGAGTACTTTTTAAAAGGCCACTGAAATGTATAAAATGGTCAGACATGATGGTGGTATCAGCGTAGATGCCTCTTCACATGGCAATAGCAATACATGTATATGAGTAACAGGTTAGGGCTTTCAAATGACTTAAAGATTACTTTGGCTAGTACAACAGTTTTGGACAGCACTCAAATATAGATATGTGAAATGCAGTGAAGTTATACGTAATTTTTAATATGGGTGAACACTACTCAAATGAAAAATAGGAGGGAAAACGATAAGGATTTTTTAAAAAATAGTTTAGATATTTTTGTGGCTCCATAAATTTCTAATTTCAACCAGAAAGAGTAATGAATTTTGCTAAACATTATTTTGGAACAGCCTAATTTGCTTTAACACACATTTGCCACAGGAAAATATATTCAGGCAAGTCATGTGGGGCTCAAAAATCCAAACAAATATACATGAATATATACAGTATCACTCAGTACCGGCTAAAATGAAGGTGAAGGTTACAGGATCTACTATCTTGCACTACAACCCTTTTTCTTTTCTTTTAAAAAGTGACCAATAAAGGCAGAAGAGAGAAGTTTTAATATAATCAATCTATTTTCAACTGACTTTTAAAGCATCTTTTATAGGAAATAAATGCATATTGCACAACAGTGAAAGCAAAGGTTTCACAAAACCTTTCTGTTTTGGGGAGGTGGGCTGGAAAATACAGGTTTAGTTAGCTACTTGTATTTTTAAAGGGTGTGTCATCTCTGTAAATGTAAAGCTGTGAAAATACTGTACAAGGAAAAATTCTGGTACAAGAATAATTAGGAGGGCACACACACAAATTCAAACTGGAAAAGAAAAAAAATGGCAGGATAAGGAGAAAAAAAAAACCCCAGGAACTGTGACACAACAACAAAATAAAGCAACTGTCTGTGATAGCAGAAAGCTTTTTCAATGCATGTGTTTATGTACAACTAAGGCTTACTGGTTAAATATCTGAGGCTTATCTGGCCTTAAACACTTTCCTTATATGCAGTAGCTGTAAACAAGATTTCTCAGTCATTATGTCTTCTCAGCAGCTGCTTTAACACATGAAACAATGACCTTTGTTTAAAAAACACACACACCCAGGTAAGGGCATTTGGCAGAATATCTGAAAATGACAGTCTCCAAGAAATCTTCCCAGGCTTCCAGTGACTTCCATGCTATGGTCCACTGGAGTTTCTAATTATGTGCAATCTGATGATTTGCAGCTGGAGTAAACAATTTTATTTGGAAAGCTTGCTGATAACTCTGATCAAGGCCCCATTTTCATCTTTTAACCTCTGGTTGTCTGCCTTCAAGTCTGGTAGCATCTGTCAGAGAGAGAGAGAAAAAAAGCAGAAATATGTGATGTTTGAAAAACAGCAGCATGATAAATAAAAGTTCACTTCAAAAACAAACAGCCTCCTTTTCCAGCAGGTACCGTTAGATGTGGTGACAGGGATATTCAACTCACAGTTTAGAGGCTGAAGCCTATCTGCACTAGCAAATTATTGATTCTGTAATGAACATATGTACCAATAAACAGCACGCAAACTAGGGCAAGAAATAAAAGTAACCTCTACAGATTTAGTCAGTCCTGCTAAAGCATGCAGGAAACTATTTACATGGGGCAATGGGAGGAAGGATTTCAGGGAATTCATAGCATGCTATCTATTTCAATTCTAAAAGGAAGGTAATTGATGCACACAGAGCAGAAAGCTTCATAAATCCAGGTAAGACAGATTACACAATATGCCTGTTAGTGCCATTTCATCTCCACTGAAATAAATCAGTCTTGAATATTCACTTAATAGACAAAATATTCATTTCTCTTCAATTCTATCGTCACTGTTTTGTTCCAAGTGGCATAACAATATTCTACAAATTTAATCAAGTTTCCACACATTCAAGTTTATGTAGTTTTAAAAGAAGTTATATTCATCAACATTTCACCAGTATGTTTAACCAGGCAACCCCCCGCCCCAGCAAAACTGCTATCTTTCAAGATTCATCCTTAGAATCTAGAATGTTTTCCCTGCAACCTACTACTTTGAAAAGTACTAATTTGTTTGGTAGCAAATGTAATTAAAAGGTAGAGCAGCAATGAATACCATTTTTGTCTCTTAGTGAACTCTTGAGGAACTAGGCACTAGTGAGAAAAATACAAAATAAAGAGAACCACAACTGCTTTGTATTTCATTTTCAAATGTTTCTGTTTGCCAACCAAATATTTTTGTCAACACTCTTGGAAAGCACAAAGATGGCAAAGAGGCAACAAAACCAGGGTTTTAAAACAAGGGGACAAAATATAGCAGCTCTAACACTATGTTCTTCTTTGCTCTATATTTATCCAAAGAACCAGAAGCGGCATGAGGCTGGGTCAGATATGTGACTACCTGGCCCTGACATGAGAGCACAGATCCAGACACAAGCATCTGCCCTGAACCAGCAATAGGTAGCAAGAAAAAGCCACTCTAAGATGGAAGGCTGCCTTTGTTTAACCAAACACCTTACCCTATCCGCCCAATAACTGCCATGTAGTCCAACATAGATATTCTCACCACATCTGACAAGGGAGGAAAAGTAAATGGCTCATTTATTATTTATGTTTTTTAAAGAACATTATAGCACTGTACAACAAAATGCTCCCAAGGCAACATACAAAGATCAATGATTAGACACTCACTATTCACAGGATTACAAGGTTTTAAATATGTAGGATACATATGAGTGGCTATAAAGAAATAGGGGACAGTAAAATCAGTTTAAAGATACTTCTGTCCTTCAGGGAAGACAGACTGGAAAATATCCAATACTTCACTTCAGTGTTATACTGCAGTCAGTTTTTGGAAATTTTCCACTGTCCTTCCATTTATTTCTCCCCATACGTATCAATATAAACAGTCTTCCCTTTCAGAACTATTGGAATCACATACATAAAACTGATTTGGGTTCATCTGTAACTGTAGACAAAAATCACACATACATTCTGACTTAGATGCTACAGTTATGACAGAATCTGTTCAGGTAGTAATACTGAGGCTCTGTCAAATCAATTTTCCATAGGTGCTTCTGAGACTATACAGTGTGAAAATGGAGGCATAATCCTAAGAGTAATGAGGCCTATCACATGTGCAAACAATACATCTTTCAGCAGAGGATAAGGAATTGAGTGCCTGAGTGTCCTGACTTGAGGCTTGTAGAAAGACTCCTCCGAAAGAAACCGTCTTTGATGCCTTTGATTTAAATAACTATCACCAAAGTTGAAAATGTAAGGTCACATAGTATGCAATGTCCAATCAGTGTTGGATTTCCTTGAATGAATAAGTATATCTATCTTCCAGCCTCTGCATTTGGCTGAAACTGCCTTTGTCAACTGAACCATTACTGTGTTGATTCTTTTGAACCTCTCAATGGCTTTCAACACTACCAACTACTAAAACTTTGTGGAGTGCCTTGCCAGCATGTCTTCATGGGTACCATTCAGTAATGGCTCTGGTTCCTCAAGTAGGATAGGGCCCAGAATGGTGCTAGGGGACTGTTGTTACATGCTGTGGACTTTGGCCCTTAAATTCTGAAAGATTACTTCTTGCCCTCTGTGCTTTGGTTATTCATGCCTCAGTCACTTCCAGAGTTCATTACTATAAAACACATTTTTGTTCTGATTTGTTTTTATTTTTAAGCCATCTTTGAGGGAATGAATGATATAAATTGCAAAATAAATAAAAGGGAAAAGGAATTCCTGCCAGCCTTTTAAAGAAACTATGCCAGTACATGTAACAGTGCATTCCACTAGGTAATAATTTGACAAAGCACTGGGTATCGAGAATTAAATGAACATTTTTATTCTTAAATAAAAGCTACATTTAAAATAAGTCAGTATATCTATGTAGTCCCTCTAGATAAGATGCTGAAATATCTATAAACTTTGCTAAACTAGGTCCGGTCTGACATGAAGCAAATATACTGCAGCAGTTTTCTCCTTTGGTATTTTAGAGCATGCATGCACATTCACAGAGCACTAGCATAGCCAAGTAACTGTATCTACTTCATATGGTTTATAACTTCAGCTTGTGTCCACAGGCAAGTGTTTTTACTTATGAACACATACAACTTGGTCACATGACTGATTTTACAACCTGTGTACAAACATAATTTTTAGTCATGGTTTCCAGCCTCCTAAGAGAACTGTTTTAGTGGTAACCAAGAATTCAAGATCTTACACCGTACAGAAGAGAGACAAAGTACACTTCTCTGTTCCATTAGAAAGAACATTATCTGAGGAACTGCATGAGGATTCTCCAAGGAAGAGGTAAACAAAATATCAACAACTTCCCTAATCACTAAGATTGAGGTATAAATGGAAAGGAGTACTAAAATAATGTGTAGTGTGTAACTCAAGCAGAAGACAAAATGTTTCTGGTATTGAAACCATCTGGTATTGAAACCACTGAAACCACAAGTGTTTACTATTAACAGTTTCAACTTGAGTCTGGCACATGTCTATAAAGTTATACTGGAAAAATACAGCTTCAGCTTAATGCAGAACATTGTATTAACAGTTAATGCAAGATAATGAAATTGAAGCATTTACCATTGCTAGTCTTTTCTTCTTTCCTACATATCTTCCAGTGAAAAGACAATTCACAGTACACTATTAAGATTAAGAGGTCAGTTCCTCATTGCTTTTATGTATGTCCAAGGGAAATAATATTACTGGATTAGAGTGGCTCCCATTTTCAAATTACCTTTCCTAGCACCTGTAGGCTGAGGTTCACAGATTGAATGGAAAGATAAACTGCCAATATGTGATACACTGGCTCTATTTTAACAAACTTGAAAAACAAGTTTCCTCATCAATGAACTAAACTCTAGCATCAAGATGTTTGTAAACTGGGTAGATCTGGAATGCTGGAAACCAAGGGCTGAAGACAAACTTTCTTATTTCTTAAGCAATAAGCCAGTCTTCAGACACATAAGCATAACTAGGCAAGAGCTTGCAAGCCATGACACTAGCAGAAATTTATGTGCCTGGCTACAAAAAGAAAAGAAAAAGGGAAATTACAAGTCCACAAAATGCAGGTGCCTGTATGCAACTGACAGCTTGATAACCCACTCTGGTCAAGGCCCTATTCCCAGTCAGCAGTTGGTCATTTAAGCGCCTCAAAGTCTGAACTTGCTTTTACTTGATATTGTTTCTGCAGGAATCAAAGAAACAGAAGCCAAGATGAGAGAAATGCAATGAGCATAGTGAAAATGTATCAGAGGTGAAGATAACTAAAGAAAAAAAATGTGAAGAGAATTTTTTTTTTCCTTAGTAGAAAGTAATTCCATGGGAACATAAGCAACATACATAAAGAATATTTCAAGGAGAACTAGTGATGGCACACAGTTTTCCAAAAGATTTCAGTACAACAGTGAATTAGGTTATTTCTGTATGAGGTCATACAATTATGTTCCTAGCTTTAAAAAAATGGATATTAATATATCACATTTGAGGAGCTATTACAATGCTTCTCCATACCCTAGCACTTCAACAGAAAATTATCTTACTTAATATATTCATATACCACTCACCCACTGAAAAAACAATCAAGTTTACAACTCTCCTATGTTAAGAGTATTCCTGGATGCTCATGTAACATTCATTATCAAATGTGGACAAGCTGCTTCTCTCCTATTGAACTAAGGTCTGGCTTTTACCTTATATACTCTGGAAACATCTTAATTTAGATTTACCTGAAGCTACCTTTGAAAGCCATTCAGAACTACAAGTCATGTTTAATGTTCAACTATTGCAAATCAAAGAAATGTTTTATACTTATCCTATGAGTGCTGTATTGGGACCCAGTTAGTTTCCAGATATAATTCTAAGTGTAGCTGCTGGCCTTTAAAGCCCTAAACAATATTTGATCCTAGTTCCTTTTCTGCTGACTTCGTATAAGATCTACAAGAGGATTTCTTCTCCACATACCTCAGACCTCTTAGGCTAGTGCAATGATCATGAAAAGCAAGGCTTTGAGATAACAGCATTCTCACTGTGGAGCTGAGCAGATCATCTTCATTTTCTGTGGACTGCCAACTCTAAGGAAATTTGGTAAACTTGCTTGCTACAGCTACTTTAATTTTACCATGGCTTTTGATCACTAACTTTTCCTGAATGGTTTTAAAATTAGTACTTTTTTACTGTTAAATTAATTTGTGTGTGAGCTGCCTTGGTAGCTTTTCCTGTCAAAAGACAGCACAAACATTTTAAAAATAAAGGAAAATGCTATAGTTCTGTCTCTCCTTCTGTTGATAGTTTACTTCTTAGTGGATACTCCTGCATATCTTTCAAATGAATTTGACACAATCTGACACAAAACCCACTCCTGCCCTTACCAAGTCTGCAGACCAGGCCACTTTTAGTAGGGGTCCACTTGCTATCAAGGGTGTTTTGTACAAAGCTAAAACAGACAGAACCCTTGAGCTTGAAGGGAAACCTAAAGCTGATTGAGCTTTGTCCAATAGGCACCCTCAGCTCCTAGGTGGTAATACTACCACTACCTTTACTGCCAAGGGTTGGGGAAAACAAGAGAGGGACAGTCCACATTTGAACTGCTATCCATCACCTCATATGGGAGATGTTCTCAAGATATCACCAAAAGTGCCTACTCTGTCACGTATTATGCTGGAGGAGGGGGAAGCAGGGAGTAGATTCACACTGCGAGTAACACTACTGTTGTTAAGACAGGAAATAGGAAATGCTTCACAAAATCCTATGGGGAATTATTACCTTCACTGTTCTCTGTGGGCAGAATCTTGTTGGTGTACTACTTTGGTGTAACTCTGCTGACATAGGGGGTGGTGGCAAAGAAAAATATAAGGAGTGGCAGATGTGAAGGAAGTACTGTGCTGGAGAAATAAACTCAGAGATAGCAGATTTTGTTTCCCTTCATCACTACAGTGAACCCTGGAAAAAATGCAATTACTAGCACATTGCACCTATGAGATTGCAGCACAAATATCTATAGATACCATTTCATAGTTGTGGAAACTGACACATGTGCTGGGCCACCTCAGACTTTTCTGCCAAAGGTAAGGGACCATGTTCTAGCACTCTGAAGAAAGACCAGCTTGTTTCTCACCACGTGAGATGGGAACTGAGGATGATAATGGGACTCATATCTCAGTAATTCCTAGCCAAAAGTGGGGAATGCTTAGCTTGCTCCCTACACCTGAAAGGAGAACTCTGGTGACCTATAAGTCATTCTGCTTTTCCTATGGAAAATTTTCCTTCTTTGGTCCCTTCTCTTGGAAGTAGGGAACAAAGAAAAGAATAAAAATCACTGGTGTTTTTGATGACTGTAACTTCAAGCTCAAGAACTAGTTAGCTGCTTACCACAAAGGAATGGTCTAGGAAGCTGGATAGAACTTCCCATTACTATTCTAGTGACTCTAGTAGAAAGAGGGACTATCCCTGAGGTCTTCCTCTTCCTTAGGAAGAAATCTGTATTTTCACAATGGAGATACAAAGGATGTAATTTCTACCTTATAATTTAATTACATGAACATTCTCTCTATATTTTTGAAAATATATTTATTTTGATAAAAGTGCCTAGCTATATTAAAACAACACAAGCTGATCTCTTTTTCTAAGCAGATGAATAACTCTTTAGCGTATCCGGCCCAATCCAAGACCAGGTGAGGACATAAGGCAGACCTGAATTACCTAGTAGGTAAATGGGTGATCCGCAGTGAAGTCAAAGAGTTTCAGATACTTGATAATAAATAATAGTAAAATTTAAAGGAAAAGGAGGGGGGCCTCTGCCATGCCAGCCTAGTGATAATGCCTTCTCTCTTCATCTTAGTGTTCCCCACTAGTAAAAGGGAGAAAGAGTGCACACAAGGATAACAGTGGTGTCATCAAATACTAAGAAGATGCCCAGAAGTCGTCTCAGTGTCAGCACAGGGATTTGTCAAGTACACTAGATAATTAGCAGCAGTATAACTATCATAAGAAATGGGTCTCTTGTGACTGAGATTCAATGACCATACATCAGGTGTGAACACACAGAAACATGAGCTACATACTTGTAAAAGTCACTGTTTTCACTGTGGACAAGAACAGTACTCCATGTACCACAGCTTAATTGGAATTATGTAGCAGCAATCACTCTGATAATTGCCTCGTGACTAAGATTTACCTTGAATAGATGCTTTGATAACTAAGATTTACCTTGAGCAGTTTTTCCTTCACTTTTATAAATTTGGTGTCAGTACTAGATCAGCCATTTCCCCACTTTTAGAATTAAACCTTTGGAGGATTCCAGGAAACTAGCCTAGAAAGAGACTGTCTCCTTTCTCAACAACTGCATCCATATTTCCTTTTGTCTGCTTTGTGTACAAATGAAAACATCTTGATCTATCTTTTGTATAGGTGTTTTCCTGACTTTTAACCTAGTCAGACTCTGTCACAGAACATCTTCAGCATTAGCACTGCTCTTTTAACACATCTTGTTCTGGCTTCTTTACATCCACTGCTGTTGCCTTATGAGATTTTCCCAAGATACAATGTTTCCACTTTCCTAGACCCGCTTCTGCTGAAATGAAGTATCCTATTTTCTCCTAAGGCTTTTCATCCTTCTCCACTCACAGTTCAACTACATCTTCTGAAAGACAACTATGATCCCTGGAAAATTAACTTCAACTCAACTATCTGTATTGTCTAAGACATCTCTTTTTGGAAGCAGCCATTTTGCTCCATTGGAACTCACAAAGTATTGAAAAAAATCCTTGTGTTCTAATAGCTCCCTTTCTCCTTGTTACCTTATTTCTTTTTTCAGAAGTGCTAAACTGTCAACCTTGAAGCTTCCCAAAGAAATAAAACCAAGTTTACTCCAGTCCATTCTATCATGCAAGCCTGTGACCTTGTTTCTCAAGCCTCACAGTCATTGCTTTAAACCATGAATATGCTCTCAAAGTTGATCTCTATACAGAAGTCTGAATGATGGATTTTAATTGAATTCTTTTAATTCTATTTTGTGTTTCTGCTGTGCATAGGACAAGAGCTAATTAATTCCTTACTATCTTATCTAATTCCTGGTATTTGACCACTATGGTATTTAACCTCTTGTGTGCTGAGTAAAGTTCATCTGAGAAATATACTGGTGTTGAGTTGGAGCTACTGAGACAAATCTACTAAGACATGTTGCCAAGTTTGAAAGAACTACATATGTATCTCAGAAAAGGCTCAAGTACATACGTCTAGGGAGGACAGTAATTAATAGCTGGTGTATAACTTACTTTGAGTTCCTCTTCCATTTCAGATATTCGCCTTTCTAGAGCTCTTCGTTCCTGCAGAAAAATATTTGCATTAGTAACAAAACAGTACAATGAGGGTATGTATATTAAATAAAGTGAACACAGTGCACTCTCAAATTTAAAGATCAAACATCCATAAGCACAGTGAAGACAAGAACTTGCGAGGCCAGTGATGTGGAAAAAAATACTTTCAACTTAAATCAAAGAGAACGGTACTAAATTTGGCCTAATTCTACAAATTCAAACCATTCTTTACATAAAGCTGAACAGGCAACAGTTTCTGTAACATCTGCTGGCTATTACTCCTTTAGCTAGATTTTGTGGAAGTTCAACATAACGTTCAAGAGATGCAGGTAAAATACTAGCTCTACTTAAGAAGAGAAAAGCACAAAGCATGTGTTACCACAGACAAGCAAATGTTAGTTTGCGCTCTGTATTGCACCCAAGTAGTAGTAATATTGCACCTATGTCCTAGTGTGTATACTGTCATCATTCATACAGTGGACAATAGAGTTCAGGTTTTTTCATAGCTTGAGTTTTGCCTCATGTTAAGACAATGCAGTGAATCTCATTTTAAAAAGCTGCTCTATCCAGCATTTAACATTCAAATATTTCCAATGTGTGAAAGACAAAAGCAGATTACTGCAAAGTGTTCATGAACATCTGCATTCAAGTGTTATGCAAAAGAAGAGCATCAGCTGAGGTGTGTAAAACTCTGGTTAGATCATACCGCCCCGTTGATACTGACTCTTGCCGGTCACCTTTCAGATACAAACCATTTGAATTTAATTTAATCATAGTTAAGTGAATTACTAGGCAAAATTTCCTGAATTTAAGCAATAATTTCATGAGTTTAGTAGAGTAACAGTTTGCTGTGGTCAGCTTCTAATATATTTTTACTCCCTTGGGCAATAACTGAGTTTCTGAAAAATACTTCACTTATAGCAGTGCTCAGTTAAGTAACAGTGCGTTAACTGACAGTAAGCCCTTAAAAGAAGCTGCAAGATCAATTTTAGAGTGGTAGTTTTTGGAGATAAAATGTATTATTTCATTAATGAACTGAGTACATCCATTCTGCTGAAACTGCAACAGAATCAGAACGTAATGGGAAAGCAGCATACAAGCAGACTCTGGACTAGCTTCATCTACTACAAAAACACCACCAGCCAGCTGTACTGTAATTTTCACTTTTTGCAGGTCATACATCTTTGACATGTTCGAATAAAAATTGGTACATGCTGTATCATTCTTATGCAACTGGTGTGGCTATACAAATCACAGCAACCACACTCTCATTCCTGTGTGGTGATGTCAGTTGAGACATTGTGTTGTGCATCCTAAGATTAACCATGGTGACCTACTACTAGGTAGGAGTAGTAACCTCAATCAACATTCACTATAAAATGCTGTTGAGTTTCATCTAATGCTTAATATAAAAATCTGAATCAAGCTGATCTTTATCATCCAAAAAAATACTTCATAGAGACACAAAAGAATCTTTCCAAATTAGTCCACAGTCTAAAATCCCCAACTCTCATACACCTGACCACTGGTCATAACCATGGCTTTGAGGATTGTAGCCCAAAATATCTGGTTAGAGAAACTTAGTTTAAACTAAGATTATTTAGAAATATGAAGTATGAGATCAGAGTCTGTCAGCAGTGACTTAATCTTCCTACATTGACATGAACAGGAGAGGCATATTATTTTAGTGATTGTACTTTTAACAGCTAACTTAAAAGTTTTCTGGAACCAAAGGAGGAAAACTTACCCTTTTTCCATTTCTAGCAGAGACCTATCAGCAAATCTTTCCTGCCGCTGAAACAGATAGGTAATATCATGTAGAGTCATCCACAACAGAGAGATATAGTGGGGAGATAATCCAGATAAATAAATTTTTGCTCTGTTAATACTATGTACTCATTTTTCCTATAGCATGCCAGAATTCCAAACAGTTCTGGAACCACTGGTGCTGCAGGGCATTTTTCTATCTGTTTCACTGACAGCCAGCATGCTGCAGTTAAGAGTGATGGATTGGGACTTGGGAGATATGGATTCTAGGACTGACTGACCTATGAAATTCATTTGTGGTTGCCTTGAGCCAAGCACTCTTTTTCAGCTGACCTATCTCAAATGGGTTGTTGGGAAGGGGAGGCACTGCCTTGACATCACCGAAGGAAAGGCAGGATATAAAAACAATCAAACAATCAACTGAAGAAGTAACAAACACAACAAAACCCTTATGTGGCAAACACCAGGTGCTCAGTTAAAGTTGCTTAACAATACAAACCACTGTTTTACCAGAATCCTTCTAATATATAGCATGTCAAGTATAGACTTGTATTTTGAATCCCTTTGTGTCACGTTTATAACAAAAGAAATTAAATTGCTAAATGAGAAGTTCCCATTAAATACCATATTGCTGCATCAAGTAACTGCAAAACTAATTCTTAGATTCTTAGTGTTTCACATCTTATTAAGAACATGGAAATACAAACCTGAGTTGCCTTTTCTAACTGCAGTTTAAGATCTGTCAGTTCCATGTTGGTATCATGCAACTGTGCTTTCAGTTTTTCATTTTCAGCTACAATCTGTTCATAAAGCTGACAAACATGAAATACATTTTTTAGAATCATGCCATTACTACTGGCTATGCTTACAATATGAATTCTAATCTGTATTAGGTCAAAAACTTTGTTAGGCTAATTCAAAGGTCATACCATAATGTACAAGTTTTGAAATTCCCAAACTCTACACAGGCCTGTGATAAACAGGGTGAAAAAGACATTTATAATTTATTTTTAACTTTTTAATAAGTTTGTTTCCAAAGAATTAAGAACTTCCCTTTCAGGACAAACCAACAGCTCATCTTGTCTCCTGTGCTGTTCCTCAAAGCAACCAGCAACAAGCTTTGAGGAAATGCACAGGCATGACATGAAAGTATTAGTCTCCTACTTTTGCTGTCCAGTAACATACTTACTTCCATAAAGCATGCTTAAGTAAAAGTCAATCTACAGATCTATTTTCCCTTTTAAAAATATCTAAGTGAATCAAGTAGGGTAGAGTAACCAAGGGAGTAGACAGCAGAGTCAGAAGGATTTATCAAAAAATTCTGGAGGATTCCACCCCCAAAATTATTTAAGAACAAAAGCCTCAGCAGTATAGATAGGGAACTTCTGACACACAAGAATTCATCCTGCTAGAGACCCACTCACATTCCCTCTGAGGCCTCAAGCAAATCACACCCCCTCCAAAGCCACGTCCCCTCAAAAGCAAGAAGGAACAAAAGAAAAAGTAGGGGGAAGAGGAACAATCTTGGCTCAGGTTTTGCATAACGTCTTAAAAAGCACTTTTCAAGGCCATAACCAAGCCTGTTTTGCTCTTCCAGAATGCCTTCCCTTATCAAGAAAAGCACAGAATTGGCCAATCTGGCCCAGAATCCAGCTGGCATCTGAGGACTGGTTCCTTCAGGCAGCAGTTATGTCTCTTCACTTGCCGCTTGTCCCAATGAGACAGCAAGTGAACTCAGAAATTGCCTGCAAAAAAAAAAAGTTCCCCCAAGAACCAATAAAACAAAACAGGATTAGATGATATTAGTTCAGGGCTTCTTCTGTTGAAGTCTACCCTATGAAACCATCCAATCAAATAGACTGGTCCTGGTAGGCAATCCAACTGCTGGGACAAATCTGATTTCCCAATTCTTGTACAGTCCATTGTGACTTAAAAGGCAGTTCAATATATTCTAAGTTACCATGAATAACAAAGCCCTTCAAAATCTCCTATAATATAGAATTGTCACTAATGAGAGGAATGTAGAAATGGGCAGTGAAAGTAGCATGGCAATGGGAGAAGAGAGACATTCAGTAACTCAAGAAAGGAGCGAATAAATATCACAGGAGGCCTAAGCACAACAGAAGTTAATGGATCATATTTGAGATTTAAGACTTGAAAATAGCATAATCTATATGTGATTACTCTGTGGGCAACTGCAGGCATTGGCAAAGCTGCAGGCTAGGTGAGAGAATACATGGAGTTGGTAAACATCAAAGTATAATTCATTTTGGTTTATGAAACAGGAAGACACTTAGATTCTTAGAAAGACCAGGATCAGTAACTCAAGAGAACAGTTTGGACTTTGTCTAGGGAAGTACACTGCCGAGCAGGTGGCCAAGGTCAAAAGTGGAAAGCTTAGCAAAAGGCCTTCCTCCATAATTCATGCATTTTGTTGCATAAATTATCTCTCAGTCCTGCACAAGCTATATATGTTGAGATAAACTGAGTAAACACAGCCACAGAGAATTATGTGACAGACTTGTATAAAAGTTACAATACTGTAAATGTCAGCTACCTTTTTAAAATCTGTATCTTCTTTTTCCGGCTTGCTGGAATACGATTTGCGGTCTTCTGAGTAACTGTAACCAGACCGTCCTAGTATTGAGTCATAGCGATCTCCTGATGATCCCGTCTCATATCTTGGACAAACAATTTTCAAAAAAATCAAAGTTTTTTCACAGTTCAATCCAGACATTACACCCCGGATTGGTGAAGCCAGTTTAGAAACTATGCAATCACTGTTCCAAAAATATATTCAGAACATGGTTTATACTGCTTTTTCCCCTCACATGTCTTCTCAATGTATGCTAAAATGACATCTCAAGTCACTTTTACTCATCTGACTGCTATTAAGAAGCAACAGCTGCTCTGTTGCTGTCGGACAGTGACTCTAATACTTAATCTAATACTCTAATAGCTGAAGATATTCTTCCTTTGTCTTGAATTGCACAGCATGTTCTTTTTCTCTACCAACAATGTGCTGAGGAGCTTCTCTACTGGAGAGTGCTTTTTCAAGTAAAATAACAGAACACAGTTTCAACTCTGCAAATAATATGAGAGAAGAACATATCACCAGGCATTTGGAAGCAATGAGGGACCACAGCTCAGGTTGAAAAGACATATAGGTTGTATCTCTGCTTATCCTCTTTCCTAACATTTACTCAGTAATAAAATAACATATTAAGCTCTTCACTGCCCTTGCCTTTCTGGAGGGAATGGAGATGTGTGGAATTCCAGACGTTATTGACTTGCCACTCCCATAATCCCTTTGCACTGGTCACAGAGTACAGGTGAAGGCAACTGCAGTTCAAAAACATCTGGATGACCACACACATGCCACATATGCTTTGCTTTCACTTGGAAGTATCTCCCCTAATTTGGATCAGCAACTGATTTCACAGCCAGGGACAGAGTGATTTTGACTGTGGTTTAGCATGGTGAACCACATCAGTTGGAACATGAGCAAGAGGCTTTATTTTTGTTTCTGCCCAGTCTGGACTTTCATATGGTGGCATAATCGCCTCAACAGCCAGAGCAACAGCTATATCCATGACTTCTCAATTTCAACATCCATCTATCCAATGCCTACTAAAAACTCTTTGAAATCATGGTCACCATTCTCAAACCATGTTTGGGAGTCATGAGAAACCACAGTTCAGCTCTTAAAAAAACATCACTTGTCATGGCATCTGATTATAACACTTCAGCTATACTGAAGACATTATGTGAACGCAAACAACAAAATACAAAAGAAGAACACAGTCTTCTACCTCCTGTAAATTTGAATATTGCTAAAAATGAATTAAAACAATAGTGTCAAGTCAATTATCCTCAATATTAGGCAACTGGCAAAAAACCAAATTTGCCAATGTTATAAAACAATAGTCAAAATCTTGATTTCAGTTTGATGAACAACACTTTTACTACTCCATTTATAGCTAAGTGAACTATATTGGCTGGAATGAATTTGTATTTTATAATGCCACAAAAATTATGGTGGTGCTATGTAGATGTGACAGAAAAAAAGTACTGCCATTGTCAAAATTTAAGTACAATATAATCTCCTCAGTTTTCATAAAGATTGAGAGTTATCCTAATACTTTCTTGAATCTTTCAAGCCATTAGCAATATAACACAATTAAGAATTGCATAATAAACATTATAAAGAGAACCAATCACACAGAATGCACGTACCTTGAAAGGCTATCACTCTGAAAAAGAAAGAGATGAAGTTTTCTTAAAAGATGTTGACAAACAAATAGTCTATAGTTTGTAAGAGAAACTGTTCTATGGTTTCTGAGTATCATGACTATTTAAAGAAACTTAACAGTAAGAACAAAATGAATAATTAGATACACCTGACAGAAACACAGCCTAGATTTCAACTAACTAACTAATTTGCATCAACTGCTTAGTGATACCAGTGGAATTTTTAACTTTTCCCTTTGAATAACAAGTCTGCCCCTCTCCAAATTGAAATGCGTTTCAAAGGCCTCTTAATTACAGAAGCACCCTGAACTGGGCTGGGGCCACTATTAGAGACATGCACACAAAGTAGCTGTATATTCTTTGGATTTCAGGCATAATTTACAAAATCTTTGTATGACTTTAGAGACACAAATCAAAGCTGATTCAAATGAAATAGTCATATAAAGCAGACAAAGCATAAATACTTCATACCACAAGTAAACTACCACAGTAAAAAAATACCACAATAAAAAAATTATTCATAACAATGGCAATACAAACATAAGGAGGGTGTGGTCATACAATGTAAAATGAAAGTTTGCCTCCCATAAAACAGGCACTCGAATTCCCAAGTCAGTATCTAATTAAGAAGCTACTTCTTGTCTGTACATAGTATAAAAATTCTCACTGAGGGTATTTGGAACAATGTGGACAATGAAGAGACTGAAATGGGGCATATTAACAGATTTGGGTGTAGAGTAATTTCAGAATGAATTGCCATGCACTCTGTTCATGAACTCATTTTGGATCCAGGACAAACAGCAGAGGACACAATTTTTCTTCACTGAAACTCAAGTAAAAGCACAATCTTGTAAGAAAACTGAAATGGAAGTATTACCTGTACTTCTTTTTTATTTGTTCCCTCTTCTGAATCAGACTGGTGCTCCTGTTCATTTTCATCACTCTGAGTGGAAAAAACCCATTTAAATAAGTGTTGTACTCTTCTATTCAGGACAATAGAATTTGCATGAACAGTTTGCTTAAACTGCCTTTAAAACTTGCCCATATTTTTCAGGCACCATTGCAATTACAACTGGTAAAAGCATGTCATTTCACTAGGGTTATTCTCATCCTCATCTTGTCATCTCTCTCTCCTCTCCAATTGCCAACTTTTTTTCCTTTCATGCTGGTCTGTCTCTCTTCAGCCTGGTATTGGCCTGCACCAGCTTCACAGGTTACAAACCCCTTTGGCATCCTCACCCAAGTATTACTTCTCTTCTCTCCTCCATTACTCTTTCTTTCTTACTTCCCCAGGTATTCATTCTGCCTTTCTATCTCCTAAATGTTCCCCATTCTCTTAATAGATATGCCATCTTCTAGTTACCAAAGTCCAGCAAGTCAGAATTGTATATTATGCAAATCACACTGTGGGTTATACAATATTAACTGGGACATTACTAATTTCCTACTCGGATTTCCTCCATGTAAAATTGATCCGTAGACAGAAAACAATGGTTTGGCTTTCTTGGATTATTTGCATGTTGTGGGAGAGGTGAACCTGCAGCCCAACTTTTTTCTTGAATATCCCATGACCCAGGAATGTCAAACTCAATTTCATCTTGGGCCACATCAGCATTATGGTTGCCCTCAAAGGGACAGTTGTATCTTTAAGGCTATATAAATGTATCTACTCTTATATCATATTAAATAATTGGCTCTGCATTCAATTATTACTGGTTTTTAAGTTGCCTTCCTTCTGCATCAACTTTGCTTTTCTTGGACATTTTGGAGCTATCTGATCATTGTTTATGGTCCCTATGCCTCTGTAAAGTTACATAGAATTGGTCAGTATATCCAAAGTGTGCCACCTTCTGCTCCCCAGATCCTCTCTGTGCCTCTTTCTGCCCCCACACTCTCTCTGTCCTTCCTTCTGCTCCCCCTCCCCTATGGCTCCTTCTGCCCCCCCCCGCCTTCTCTGTACCTGGTGAGCCCAATCTCCACATTGCGGGCTCCCAGCTGCCAGTATTCTGAAGAGGGGCCCAGCAGCCAGCACTCACAATCTACTTCTACTTCTGACTGCTCCTCTGTTCGACTCTTGCAAGCCACATGGAGCATTGCCATGGTAACCTGCAGCAATGCTCTGATGGTGAGACTTGGACAGAGGAGCAGTCAGAAGTAGAAGCAGATCACGAGTGCTGGCTGCTGGGGCCCTCTTCAGATTACCGGCAGCCAGGGGCCTGCAATGTGGGAACTGGGCTTGCCAGGTGGGGGGAGTGCCACCACTGCAGGAGAACATGAAGGCCACATGAAATGCCTTGGTAGGCCAGATTCGGCCTGCAGGCCTTGTGTTTGATACATGTGCCATGACCCATACTCTTTACCACCTTTCCTTCTCACAGAGCACCTGTGCCTTTAACAGTGATGGGAGAGGCAGATATTTAACAGTACAGCTTCCACAGAAACTGGAATTGTTTGAAAAATCTCGGATGCCCATCTGTGCCTACGCTCATCATCATCACCATCACCATCCTATTTATATGACACGTATCCACAGTAAAGCTATATATTTAAAATGGCTCATAGTATTTTTTACAGAAAAACACAATAAAAACAATGTTTCCTAACAGTTCAATAACAATTATTATTCAAGATGTAAATAATCATGCAATAGGCTAAACATCTCACAGTAATAAACACAGACTAACACTAAACAATCCATTAATAATTCACAATAATTTTTTATTTGAAAAAATATTGAGAGAAACTGAAATCTAAACAGCAGTAATTTATAGCTCAGGTCAATCAGAATTACTGGCTAATGTAGGCAAACCAAGCGTGACATGCTTGGAAACACTCAAGATGCGAAGTGGTAGTAGTAGTGATACTACACAAAACAATAAAAAGAAATAGTATTTCTCTAGAGTATTTTTCCTTGGAAAAAATGCACTGGGTTGTTTTTAGAAATGAATGTGAGGGCCAACTGTCTCTGAACATGTGCAAAAGGTTTACTATCTTTAATATAAAGTAACTTTCTTCTGAAAAAGTCAATGAACACTACACTCCCATACCTGTCTACTATGAAGTCAGCACAGTAAGAGTTCTATAGGGCTTATTCTTACGTAAATTTGGAGTGTTTTTTTTACCTGAAAAACCCTGTCATGGTAATGCACTCCAAAATGAAGTGAGAGACCGTGCTAGAAGGTGAGGTTTCCAGATCAGTAGCCACTCAATCAGCTACTAAGTAAGCAGAAAGGGCAAATAGAGAACACTGTATTTAATTATGCAACAAGATTAGAGCCAAAAGGATGTTTTAGTTGCTAGCAAGATCAGATGTGAAAGAAAAGTCTGAAGTTGCACAATGTATATAGCAGAAACACGAAATGAGAGAAGCATGTTTTACTCTTGAAACAGCATTCTAAGAAAAAATGGAGCAGCATTAATAGTGAGGGGGAATGTGACAGAAGCAGTCAGGGGATAATATACAAAGTATGACCAAATAATATCAATATAAGACTTTGGGAAAAGCCTATCAATATAACCATAATTCGACTTTATGTTCCAACAACAGAGGCAGAAGAAGAAACAAAAACTTTTTTTGCTGGCATCCAGAAGAAAATTAATTATACAGCAGAACAGAATGTGTTGATAATCATGGGCAATTGGGATGCAAAAGGAAAACTGAGCCAAATGAAACACTGCTGGAGAATTTGGCCTAGGAGGGGGATGAAGAAGGGGAGTGACTTAACATATTTTATGAGACTCACTATTTGTTCATTGCAAACACATTCTACAAGCAATTGAACAGAAGAATGTGTATGTGGCATCACTGGATGGCCATCCCAGGTCAGATGTCACTCAGTGAGCTACTGTGGTACAGCACAGGACAATGCCAAATAGTACTGTGGCTAATGACACAACTGGACTCAAGCTAAAAGGACATTCAGCTGTTGACATGCTTAGAGGTGAAAAGGAAGTCCAAAGCTATATAACACATATTATAGGAACATGGAATGTGAGAAGCACGAATCGGGGTGGGGTGGGGCTAGACATAGTAAAAGAAGAAATGGAATGTATTAGCATTGCAATACTTGGTGTGCATGACAGGAATGGGATAATGTGAGTCAGATAATTACACACTTTTTTACTCGGGAAATGAAAATCTAAGAAGAAATGGAGTGGCATTTATAGTGAGAAGAGATGTAGCAAAAATGGTCAAAACATATAATGCAAAATCTGACTGAATCCTATCAATAAGATTTCAGGGAAAACCCATCGATATCACCCATAATCTAGGTTTATGCTCCAACTACAAAGGCAGAAAAAATTGAAAAATTCTGTGCTTGAGCCCAGGGGAAAATTGGTTACACACTGAAAAAAAAAGATAATTGGAATGCAAAAGTAGGAAACAGTGCAGAATCAAAGACTATAGGAAAATTTTGCCTAGGACCAAAAAATGAGTAAGTAGAGCAACTGACTGAATTCTGTGAATCCAATAGTGTGTTCACTGCAAACACATTTTTCAAGCAACCCAGGAAGTGACTATATATCTGGACATCACCTAATGGACAATGCAGAAATTGAATAGACTATATAATTGGAAGCAGAAGATGTGGAAACTCCATTCTCTCTGTACAAACAAAGCCAGGTATGGATTATGGCACAAATTATAAACTGCTAATCTCAAAAACTAAAGTAAAGGTAACAAGGTATACTATAGCAACCACAGAGCTAAAATACAATCTAAAGAACATCCCTGTAGAATTTAAGCACCATGTAAAGTACAGATTGAATGGGAACTAGAAAGAACTGTCGACCGATACAAGGGACATTATCAAGGCAAAATACAAAAGGACATAATGTGTAACCACCAGAGATCATATTGCAAGGATACATTGGTTTTAATAACAATACAACAAAGAATATCAGGAAGGAAAAAAACTATGGATCACTGCAAAAGAAATGGATGTATCACTACATCTGATTCTCCAGCTATGTATAGGCTACTGTCAGGGCAGAATACAGAGAAACAGAATGGTTTCTTACTGGGAAGAGGGTGAGACAATGCTGCATTTTATCATTTATGTTTAATTTATACGCAAAACATATAACACAGAAAGTAGGATTAGACTTGGAGGAAGGAAGCATAAAAACTGGGGGAAGAAACACCAACAATTTAAAATACAAATGACACTCTATTACTAACAGAGAATAGTGAAGACTTGGAATGACTACAGATGTTAAAGGAGAAAGTGCAAAAGCAGGGTTACTCTTGAAAACAAAAATAATGACCACAGATGATGTATGTAACTTCAAAGTGAGTGATGAAAACATTGAAATAGTTAAAGATTTTCTGTAGTGTAGCTTAGCTATTAATCCATGTGGAGTCAAGAAATCAGAAGAAGACTTAAGACTTGGAAGACAAGCTATGAAAGAACTAGATAAGATCCTCAAGTGTAAAGATATATAACTGAATACCAAAGTCAGAATTGCCCATGCTACGGAATTTCTAATTTCTATGTACGGTTGTAAAAGCTGGACAGTTGAGAAAGCTGACGGGGGGAAAAATCAGCTTATTTGACAAGTGATGTAGGAGGAGTTTTTTTATAAATACTCTGGACACTAAAATGACAAATAGGTCCAAGAGCAGATCAAGCTTGAGCTGTCACTAGAACCCAAAATGACTAAGATGCAGCTACTGTACTTTGGATAAATTATTAAGGCAACATAACTCACTGAAAAAGACAATAATGCTGGAGAAAGTGGAAGACATCAGGGAAAGAGGAACAGAAAAAGAGGCACTACAGACAGAGTGATTCAATAAAGTAAGGCACAGCCTTATATTTCCAAGACATAAATAAGGCTGTTAATATTGGAAATCTCTTATTCATAGGATCATCAAAATTGAAGCCAACTTGACAACAAAACAAGAACAATTCAATATAGGGTGGGCTGCTGCCTGAAAAACAAAAGGGATCTGAATAGGGACTTTTGTTATTCCTACCAATGCTCTCTCCCTGCAACCAGTCTCTCTCTCTCTCTCTCTCTCTCACTCTCTCACTCTCTCAAATACACACTATCTAATCAAGGAAGAGAAGACAAGAAGCACATACCAGGAAGCAGAAATCCTCTCTCTCTCTCTCTGTACATGTGTCTTTGCCGGAACACAGACACTACAAATACAGATGTACACATCATACATACATACATACATGCATACATACACACTTGGGAGTAAAGAACATGCAAAGTTCACCAGGCATCTGGGTTATATACTAACTGGCCATGTATTGTTCCCATAGTGACAAAATCAGGAATTCAGGGTTTTTTTAGTCTGATCCTTCATAGCTTCACTCAAAACCAGCTGTGAGCACTTGGACCAAATCTCAAGGCTTCCTGTTCTTGAAGAAGCCTCTTATTCCTGAGGAGACCTGTTACTTCCAAGGAATTTTTATTGACTAGGATTCTGGTGTTTGCCACCTACTGACTCAATGTCACCTAGTGATTCAAATGTGTTATTGGAAGCTAGTTACATACCAGTTACATTTGAGGTATCTCAGTTTTATGGCCTTTGAGCTATGGAAAACAAACACACACACACATCAGAGCAAAGATTTGTGCAGACCAGATTTTATCAGCTGATCATCACTCTAGCTTCAAAAGATCTTGTATTTTACTTCAGAAATGTTAATTTATATAGCATGACAGAAACAAACTCTCCTAACTATTCTGGCTGAGCGGAAAGCAGGCCATAAATTCATTCTTGTTGTTTTGGAAGCTTCTGAGTTGTGGCTTCTTGTGGCTACCTGTGTACTCAAAGATACTGTATGAGAAAAAAACTATTAAGTATTGCAAAGACTGAAAGCACATCTTAGCCTTCAGAATATGCTAATATACTTAGCTACTGACAGAATGCTAGTTCCAATTTCCCACCATACATTAGGGTTATTTGCAGCCTATGTTTGCTCACCTAAATTCTAAAACACAATGTTAACCTTTTTTGCTCAGTATGTCAAGTCTGGCCATATTTTTAAAAAGTACTGGGTCTACAATGTGCAATACTATTATAATCAACAGAAAAATAATTTTTTATGAAATATATATAGTGTTCTATTAATACACTGAAGAAACAAACCTGAAAAATACATATACTATAATTAACTCACACTGCAGACTGATAGTCATATAAACTCAGTGGTACAACTCACTTCCAAGGAGTCTTATTTAACTTTTCCCAATTTAAAACAATACGTGCTCATCCCATGCACATTCCACTAACATTTTGGAACAATCTATTAGCTTTTATATTGCAACATCTTTCTGTAAATTATTACAATGATTAGCAACTGAATTCAGTAAATGCTCCACAAATGGTAACATCATTCGTAAAAAATGTCACTCAGTGAACTCCAATTCACATTGTAAATTGAGGATAGTCCATGAACCTGGCTGCAGGCTGGGATCTGACCTTCAATTATAACCATAATACACTACTGTAAAAATGCCGACACTTTCTAAAATACCCTTTTATTCTTATCTGAATCTGAAATATGAACTGGCAATATGAAAGCTGTAATCATACTCAGAGCTCATTTAGTCAGTGATGCTACATAGTTTAATCATTCACTACAATCAACACTGATTGACTGAATCAACTAACCTGTTTCCAATTACAGATCTATGGACAATTTTAATGGGTTTTACTTACATCTTGAGTCCAAAAAGAAACGCCAGTAGATCTTCGTTTTTCTCTAGGTCGTCGTCTTTCCCTTATTGATTTTGTTTGTGATTTATCTTCTTCCTTTTCTTCTTCTTTCTTTCCTGATTCTATTTAAATAGTAATGCTTTAATATTTAGAGGAAGTTCAGAACAGATTCTGATATATAACACACAATTTTTTACTACTGTGGTTTCTGAAAACACACTCATCACTGACTATTACAAAATAGAATCTCAAAGTGTTTGAGAACATGGAACATATGATTAATGCACCATAATTTTCTTTATATACAATTCTTAGCTGCGCTTCAGCCAAACAAGAATATTTCAATGGAGTATTATACAGACTTTAACCTTAAGAATCAAAACCTGTCTTATCTGCATACATTATGACACATCTACAAACACATATTCATCAAAGCATCCAGAGCACACATATTTAGATAAGTATTTGTTTAGCCAGAAGCATCAAGTTTTCAACGTGCAACAGACCCTTTTTGAGAGAAAGTGGTGTTTAAGCTAGCTAGATTTGTTTTTCTTTGCATCATAATGCATTTAATTAAATCTAGCTATTTTCAGATCATGATAAGGACCCATTTCTGTAAATTTAAAATAACATGTCAGCAAGATCAATTTGATATTCAGCTCCAAAATGCTTTTATTAACTTTTATAAGATTAAGCAGGGCTGCACAAGCATGTAACATTCCTTTGCTATCATGCACTTTATCCATGTTTACCCTTGAATTAACAAAAGAAATCACAAACATCCAGGTACTTGTTTATTGCACTGCTCCAGTCTTCAGGGCTGAAAAATGAATCTATATTAAGATGACACAATACTCAGCTACACTTCAAATAGCATTTTTTAAAAAGCACATCTCTACAATAAAATTTAGAGCCCAAATCCAATGTCATGTGAGCACAACAAGACTTCCCTCTTCTCTCTTCTTCCCTGCAGCCTACACACCTTTTAAGAAAATGTGCTTTAGAGAACCACCCCAGTCTTCCAGAAAAGGTTTTGAACATGTGCAAGGAGCTAGAGTTACCTCACCCTCCCATTCTACAGAGGCAAGCTGTTCCATTGGGAAAGAGGAGAGCTGGCTACAACCCATGAGCATAGTGGAAAGTCAAGCTCTAGTTTAGGTTTTCTATATGTAGGGGACTTTAGAAAGACAACTTCTGAAGAACTGAGAAAATACTGATCCAAAGCAGTGATGCTGCAAGGCACTCCCTATCCGTTTTGCCAATTACTCATTCAGAACTGCCATATTCTCTTCAAGGGGTAATGGTTTCATGGACACTGAAAGCACAACAGGGTGATGGATATCACAGAAAGCCTACCTCTCTCATTTTCCTTTGCTCCACTTCTGGAATAAGCAGAGGTTATACCTATAATGCTATTTGGTCTGTTTAATTGGCCTGAAGAACTAGAAGACGTGGCAACTGAAGAAGCTGTTGTAGTAGTTGAAGATGTAGTTCTATAGCGATGATATGGCTAGTCAACAAGAGAAAGTCCAAATCAGTTTCAAAAGATTACAAAGTACATAAATGCAGGTTAGTTTTATTTTTGAGCAAGTAAGCAATCTCCTAGAATTTCAGATCCACCACCACAGAAATTTAAACTCATGTCATAAAAAAGAAAATTGTGAAATACCTCCTCTATAGTCCGTGCATATCTTTGCCTATAATCATCATCTTTAGTTTCTGATTCCTTCTTTTCCTCCTGTTTTTCTTTGTCTTGCTTTTCCTTTCTTCTTTTTCTTTTTCTTCATTCTCTTGTTCTCTGGTTCGTGTTGCACGACTTCTACCAATAGTTTTTTCAGCTTCTTGGAGATCAGTCAACGTTACACCCTGTAGATTATTAGTAAATAATACTTAGTCTTTTAAAGTTTTAAGGCTATAGTTAATAGCTGTGAAAAAACTGAAACCAGGAATACACTCTTTTGCAATCAGTTAAAGATACAGCCAGCCAGTGTGATGTAGTGGTTTACGTGCTGGACAATGATCCTGGAGACCAGGGTTTGATTGCCCACTTGGCCATGAAAACCCTGTGAGTGATCCTGGGCGCATCACAGCCCAGAAAACCCCATGATGTGGTTTAATTAGAAAGTATAACACCACCAATCAGTAAAGACATATGCCTCAGTAATCACCAGAATTTGTAAAAGCTAACACTTTCCCCACAGTTTTAGAGTATATGTGCCCACACTTTAATAAGGGTTAATAAAAACATGAAGCATCTCTTTTCTTTGAGTTGGGCAGGACACCCAACACTCTCTCCACAGAGTTATAATATATGGAGTTGAAGAAAATACAAAATACCTTTTTTCTTTTAATAAAGGCTATTTAGTTCATAGGTGCCATATCATATTTGATACCTAAAATGTCCCGTACATTTTAGTGTGTAGGACTAAAACACTGATCTAAATCCAATTGCTAACTGCAAGTAGAGTAGACCCACTGGCTCAATAGGAACTTAGTAACTCAGTCGTTAAGCAAGTGCCATTGATTTGGTAGTTCTACTCTATTTGGGATTAACAGTTTGGTTTAGTCCATGTTATCTAAATATAAAATATAAAACCACTGTACCTGTGTTGATCTTCTAGACTGCCTTGCTTGCCTTGATCTCGCTTTTCTTTGGGATTCAGATTCTTCATCCCGAACTGGGGTGAGGTATGACCTAGAGTCAAAATTTACCAGACAGTAAACAATGTTATTTTGAACTTTCTGTGAATAATGTAACAGAAAAAGCAGAAGCTAAAGCTTCCCAGTTTAATCACTAATACATTTTAAAAAGCAAGTTTGATGGCAGGTAAAAATGCTTCACCACAAGAATGTTACAATGGTGTAAAAACAAGGCTACTACCCATGTTTTACCACACTATAGCAGTAACTATATTCAGGCTCACTGTATTCTGACTGATACAATTATATTACAATATCTACATGCTAGCCTAGAAGTCAGCAAGTAGCAGCTTACTTTACAGTTTTACTTAACTGTAATGTTTTGCACTGCTTTTGCTGGAACTGTTTAATTTTTTAAAAAATGTATATATCATGTAGAGAACTGTTGGTAATGGTCAACTAATAAATGAATGAATTGTATGTATATACTACATAAACTTGGTCTGAGCGACAATACAGTAAAATATCAGGGAAAAGCGAGGTAACCTGACAAAAAAACCCCATAAATTATAAGATAATCCCTAAGCAGTTAGCAAACTCACATGATCAAATACTAAACTCCCAGTACATTTATGGCGATTTCTTTTGTACCGAATAGTTTCACATTTCTGTGATTCTATATGAATGTAATTATCAAGTTGCAGTCAAGCTGAGTGCTCTAAGGACAACATAATTCAGTAATAAAGATGACTGAGATGGTGGACATAAATGCAAATATGTTACTTCACCCTGTGCAACACACATACAACTTCTCTGTGCACTGGTGACAGCGAAAAACAAACTCAATGCTTGAATGGTGAACATAACTTCCTTTTTCTCGGAATTAAAATCTCACTGAATAGAACTGATATCTGGATACATTATGCAGTAAATGAGTTTCATCTACGTTATACCGTGTGGAAAGTTATTCCTGTATTACCTTGTAGGTTAAATTGTTTTGAAAACGTTTTCAAAGTATGAAGAACTCTTTACTGTCCAGATCCCCACCTTGCCTTGTCATATTGTAGGGCATGATGCGGTCTATATTGTGGCACTTTCCATGTAACATCAATCTTAAAAAGGGGAATTAAGAACACAGCCTTCACATCAAGTGTGTAGCAGTTCTATGACATCAAATTAATGGGTTTGAGGTATACATATTCAGAGTCAATTATGTGCATCTTCTGGTGCAAGAAAGAGTTTAGCATCTATGTAAAATGTTTAAGTGGAATCTGGGGGAAATTTGCACTTGCTACTTTCTTTATCTGCTTCATATATCTAATGAAATAAGTCTTTCAAGATATCATAACAAGTTTTTTCTCAGTGCTCAAGGTGCCTATTTAACACAGATGATTTTTTCATACATTTATAGAAGGTCTGAAAAAATTTTAAAAGAATGATTACAATACATTTCAAAATGTAACAAATAACTTTTCTTCTGTTACCTGAACCTTTTGAAAACTGATGCTCATATTTGTAAATGAGAGATAACATAGCAAGTTCAAACCATGCCATTTTCCTTTAGACACAAAATTAATGAGAAGCAAGAGACAACAGGAAACAAGGCAAGTTTACACAAGAAAACATACAAAGAAAGTTTATGGCTAAGCAAAGGTGCTTGCAAGCATTCACCATATATCCTGTCACTCAGAAATCTGTCAGGAATGTGTTTAACGGCATATCATGGTTCAACAAGGACTCTGTTTGGAAACACTTCAACCGTTCTAATAACTAATAATTAGTTTTTGTACAATTCAAAAAGTGAAAAACTTTTCTCAGTAATCTGTAAGATAGTCAAGGGCTGGAACTACACAGTTAATATGTACACAATCCTTTGACTTTAAAAAAAAATAGAGACATGTAGGAACCAGTTTACAAGGACAATACACCATAGGAAACAGATAGCTGCCACCTACAAGTTTTCCATTCCCCTGCTCCTATATAAACACATGAGAGAGCAAAGCTTTAACGCATTCCCCTTTGCATGAGTGCATATTAGGGAACAAGGAATTTGTTCACCTCATACTAATTGATTCCTGAAGAAAGAGAAAAGTTATATTTCAGTACTTTACACACCTGCGTCTCTCCCTGACCTCTGAAGTTGAGGACACAGTGCCAGGCGTAGTTGTAGTCAAGGTTGTGGTAGCAGTTGCAGTATTTACAACTGATGGTGCAACAGGAACAGTCACTGCTGTAGGAACATTGTCTTTGTCTCTTTCAGTACTATCTTCAGCCCATGAACGATTTGAGGTACTATGGCATCATAGGAGTAACACAAAAAGAGAAAAGGAAATAGCTAAACAACTACAACAGAAAAACTTAACTAAACACTTTACTGAACAGTGTGACATAAAGGGATGGATTTTTTAAACGCATGAACTGGAGGTCTAATTACAGTAGTATCTAACTGGCTCCAGGTGAGCTTTGTTAGGAATAACATGCTTACTAAGCCAGAACAATATTTTCATTCTTTTTTCAAGTGTTGATTTTATTACCATGTACAGCTACTATCATACAATGCATCTTCATTTTGAGCCAAATTGCATACAGGCTTATGTAATGGAAAAGTGAAAAAAAAATCCAGCAAGTTCTACACAGAAATGCATGAACACACATAAAGCAGACAATGGACTCAATATAAAACACATTGGTGCTCTCACCTGCTTTGTATGCCCGCTGTTGATGAACCCGTTGTAACCTTTGTAGCAGTGCTTGCACTAGAAAGCAGGCTTTTCTGAAGACCAGCAGGGGAGGTAACTGTTGATACTGATGTAATACTTGGAATACTAGAACTAATCAAGTCATCTTGTCTTCTACCAAAGGAACCACTGAAAAGTCATTTGAATTACAAACAGAAGCACCATGTTAATAAAGTGGTTAAGGGGATTCTGCTACTCATCTTTACCAACTCCCAATTTCTATCTATGGAATAGTTCCATAAACTGCATTTATTCAGACAATATTATTGTGGAAACTTAATTTTAGTGTTCTCTTTCAGAAACAACTAAGCTTTCAAACCTAATTCTAACTGTATGCGTTGTCAGTCTTTTCCACATTAAGTTGTTCTACAAACTGAATTGAAATAGATTTAATTGACATCGTTACCACTTAATGTACACATGCGGAGGTGAACAGTGTTTTATTTTGATACAAACTATAGTGAACAAAACCAAAATGGCACTTGTGGATTGCACTCATCTTCAAGTCAATCATTTTTAGCACCTTTGGTAGCAACTACAGATGTGAGTCTTCTTTACCTTAAATTTTTGCAATTCTTCGCAGAATTGCTCCAGCTTTCAGGTTGGATGACAATCACTGGCAATAAGTAATCTTGAGTCATGCCAGTATTACTTTGTGTATTTCAGATCACTGTTCTGCCAGATGGTGAACCTCTGACCCAGCCCCAGGTTGCAACAGGTTTTCCTCTTGAAGTGTCTTTTAATTTTGGCTCTATCCATCCAACTATCCATCCATCCTTGACCATTTTCCCAGTCCCTCTTGCTGGTTTTGTGCAACATACAGTGTTTTGAGGCAAAGCCAGAGAGTTCAATTCTGACCATATCAGACCAGTAATCCTTTCCCCAGATGTTTGCTATGTCTCCCACATGTCTTTTTTGCAAATTCCACACATACCTGATGTGAGTTTCCACAACAGCTCTCTTCCTACTGTTCCTCTAGAAAACTCTGCTTTATGGGATATCTGGGTGAAACCTGTCTCATGGGGGGGCTCTCCCTTCTCAGCACCACTCTAATTCATTCAGAATAACTACTGGCTATTTGTTACTTCTCCAATGTTACTTCTCCAATCCTTACTTAGTCACTGAGTTGTGATGGACATTCTTTGCTGCCACAGCTATACTCATTCTCCAAGCCTTTTTTTAAAATACAGATTTCATGGCATTTCAGGGAATGTTCACAGACCTTATTTGGAAGCTTACATATAACTTTATCTGAACTTATTTTGATAGATCTTTGGCCTTTGTGATGCTGTTTGATTTGATATGCTCTCCAACCAACTATAGGGCCTTCCAGAAATAGGTGTATTTATTCTGAGGCAATACAACACTGTAAATGCACAGGTGGACTTTATTCAACTATGTATGTGACTTCTGGAAGAAGGGAATTACATCTGAGCTTATTTTGGCATATCACAGGAAGGAAGAGTGAATACTTGAGCCACAATACAAATATTTTACAGCATAGTGTGTACATCAAGTAGTAGCCATTTCAAGTGGTAGATCCATTTCAATTCCAGGTTGTAATACAAAAAAAAAATGTGGAAAAGTCGAACAAAAGGGAAATACATCTGCAAACTGTCTTACAAGTTATTGCTTAGGTACCAAAATATTAAGTCTAATTACTGATGTAATTTTCCTTAAACAGAATCTACCAGACCACGCAAAAGCTACAAATAAAATCTTATACATTATGTTTGTTCAAATCCAAGCAGCTATGCCTAGATTACTAAGCAACAACATAAGGAACAAAAAACATGCCCAGAAAGTGTCTCCTGCTCCCACAGATATAATGGCATACTATGCATTACACAGAGCTCCTGTCAACAGAACCAAGCTGCTACTTCAACAAAAAGCTGCAGCGATGCCTTTACCAAAATTCTTGCTTAGCAGTGACCTCTCCCCCGCAAAAAATCCACTATGCAATGTAACTGACTCCAGGAGAAACCTTACAATGCATGGAATAACTCTTTTACCTTTGACTCAACTTCAAATCCAATACATAAGTTGCAAGAAGAATCATAAATGCAGAATCATAAATGCAGTCCTTATAAGATTTGCTTGACTGCACTTTCTGGAAATTATCATTATCTTTATTTGTATCCCACTTTTTCAGATGCTGACAATGCTGAATCAGGCACTCATGCACCTGGGACTAGGAAAAAGCAAGAGCGCTGCTTTCCCTTCAGCTCTCCCCAAAGCAATGGCCTCTTAGCCATCAGTGAATCTAACAATATAATACAGACAGTGAAGCACAGCACTTTCCATTCTCAGGCCATTGAAAACAAAGCTTATACAGTTAGCCCTCCATATCTGCGAGGGTTAGAGACATGGAACCCTCACAAAAGTGGAAAAATAGTAAATATAAAAATGTGTATGTCTGTGGGAAGAACACAAAGAGATGGTGGGGAGGGCACCTCAGATCCAAACCAGGTCAGAAAAAGAAAAGGGAAAGGGGGTGGATCAGCATGGTGGCCCTATACTTGCTCTCTCTTGCCCATCTCCCTCCTTGAATGTGGGGGAACAGCAGGAGAATGTTTGTGGTACTCAGAAACTGGGCTGTAAGCCATCCTTAGCTGTCCAGGCAGTGGCTGGTGGAGGAGGAAAAGGACCAGAGGCAGGTTTTTAAAGGGCTGCATAGCCTGATTAGAGCTTTCGAGAGGGAAGGTTCCCCCAGAAAAGAAGCACCCCGCAAAGGGGGTAGGGGCTGGAGAAATTTGCAAATGACCAGATCCATGAAAGTCAAACCTGCAAATGTGGAGGGCAGACTGTAACACCTGATGAGCCACATCTGACATTCCTCAAGAGCATGAATAATACTATTTATTAAATTTCTACTTGAAAATGCTTATATTCCAAAAACTAAGCACCCACTACAGAGCTAAACAAAAACAGGTAAAATTTTCCTTTACATTTTGGTTATCTACAAATAATTTAAAAATATAAGCTGTCTTCAGATTACAATTTTATTTACCTTCTCTGATAGCTTGTGTTTAGTGCTGAAGATCCTTCATTTGATATATTTTTCTTTGCATCTTCTTCCCATTTTCTTCTTGTATAAGAACCACTACCACGTATTAAACTGGCTGAAGTATCCCTGTTTTCTTTCTCCTCAATGTCCGATGTACTGGCCAGCCGTCTTGGTATTGTAGGTGCAACGTATGCAAGTCTAGTTGCTTTTGTATCCTTCTCCTAAAAAAGCATCAATGGTTTCAATCTGTGTTTTAGCATAATTAGTTTAAAATTCAATCTTTAGAAAAGATAATTCTATAATACCTGAGGGCCATACATGACCCTCATTCCTGTTAACCTTTATGTAAAGTCTTACAACTTGATTCAATTAAGCAGAGTATAACAGTTAAATGAATGCACTACTGAAAAGGAACACATTTAATGTTTTCTCATCTATTTTCTTATTTTTTGGATCAAGGTGGGAAAAAATTATTTTTGTTTTAGTTTTGGTTCAGTGCCAGATTCCCTTGGATTTCCATGCTGACAGTGAACAAAGGCAGAACCAAAACAGGTGATACCATTTCTCTCTGCCATCTGTTCTTTTCTCTGAATTACAGTCCCTCCTTTTTCCTTCCCCTTCTCCTCCCCCTTCATTTGGCTAGCAGGTAATAGAGTCCTGTTGCCAGAGGTTCAAGCTGATTGGTTGCAGAGGACTTTTGAAATTAGTATAGGAACAACAGATTGCCCACCCCAGTTTTAGACTTTTTGGGTGATGTTAGGATCATTCAACAATGAAGTGTTGACGCTGTGCAGATTTCGCTGTAAATAAAACCAAACAAAATTTCTGGTGTTCAAATTAATAAATATGTAGTTGTCAAAATGTGAGCTAAATTACACAGAGACCAATCAACATGCCTGGTAATTGTACAGAATTATGCTTCCAAGACAAGGTGTTAGAGAAATCAATGTGTCATGTTCCCACTGTTGACATTAAAGATACTATTCTGCTGTTACGAAATCCTAGTATTTAACGTAGCTACAAACTAAAAAGATTCTCCAATGTGGTAAATGAAAAAAATGCACCATTCTTGATGCTACAAGAATAGTTGACCCAAGTGCTAGGGTAAGTAGGGAAAGATATGCACAGGTCACTGAAATCTTGCCCCTGACTCCTGAAGTCTCTCATCTGCACATGTCTAACAACTATGTGAAGCTCTGAGACTTCATGAAGATGAAGGTACATGTGTTCATGATTGCCCTCACAGCTTTCAAGGGTGGAGACTTTATTCCATGATCTGTGACAATTTGATATACAGTTCTGCATCTTCATAATCTGGCCTTTCTGATTATTAAATATACACAGATCTGTTCTTAACCCACCACCAACCATAATTATGTTGTGTGCTTTGAAAAAAGTTACCTTGTCTTTGTTGTCTAATGAAGAGGACAATCTAGGGCTTGAAGCTGAACGCATAACTCCTGTTGAATCCTTCTCTTTCTGAGTTTCTTTGCTAGCTGTAATCTCTGCCAGTGCCCCATAACTGCCAGTCTTTCGAAGACCTAATCTCCATGAAGCAGGAGACTCATCTTTTCTCTCTTCTTCTTTGGGAGAAACCTTAGTTGAACTTGGGAACTGTAAAACACAGGGTTGCTTTTCTGTAAGTCTTGTTCTCCAGGTGTCCTCTGTGCAGTCAAACCTTTGGGAGTGTACATGCACAGGCCACAATTTGAAAAATTCTCTGACAGGAGTTGCCTATGCCCTTCTCATTGACATGTATGCATGAAACAGGGGAATCATGTCTTTATGCTCAGTTCCCTTGATACCATGACTAGTCACTAACCAAAGAAATTTAGAACAAGTTGCACTGCTCTGACAGATAAAGACAGTAGGATGTGTAACTGCACAGAGGACACTTGGAGAACAGCAGTTATAGGCAAGCAACCCTGTTTTCTCCTTCGTGATCTTTGTGAAGTCCCACATTTGGGAATTTGATAAATTAATTTGTCTAACTTTTTTTTATCCAACATGGAATCTAGATTAGGTAGATCTTGGTGTTGCTCCAATCCATCATGTTAAATCCCTAAACTACCCCACTTCTGATATTTGTAGGTGCTGGCAAATAATGCCAGCCATTAGAAATTATCTCTTTTTACTTCATCTCATTTAGAAACTTGACACAGTCATTATTATTTGTGAAGCATGGTTTAAAGCCACATGATTTCCGCTTCAACACAATCACTGTAGTGGAATCTCATACAGTTACAGCAGTAGTCTACCTTCAAATCTTCCTGCTTAGCTGTCATATGGCCTGTTCATCAGGAGTTAATGCTCTTTTCCAGAGTTGTACTCTGACTCAGTAAGTTCAATTCTAGCATAAATCCCCTTTAAAACATGACAGCTCCCACCCTGTGATCTCCCCAAATAAGAACAGACATGAAAAAGATTGTCTTCCACAGATACACTGTTTTTAATGTACTTTTTAAGAGACTCATTTCCCAGAAAAGTGGGGGCAGCAAAAAGTTACCAGGGATAATATACATGTACAACCCAAATAATTTAAACTGTTACATGAAGACAGCTGGGACCAGAACAGTGGAGATGACAGTCTCTGAGGCAGCAAAAAAATAGCTTGCCTACCACTGCACTTTGTGGCAGTAAAAGACATTGATCCAGTCTCAAATTATGCACTTAAGGGCAACTGTAGCTGCCAAAGAGGTGGGCACAAGCAAATCATTGCTCCTGTAAAACACAAGACTCTCTAAATGATAAAATATGTTTGTCCACATCTGATGCGAAACTATACAAAAGCCACAGAAGGAAGACATTATAATCCTTATCAATTTTTCATTCTATGATTCCATGCATCATGGAATATTTCAGAATTAATTTCCTATGGATTTGTTTTGAACATCTGGAGAAGGAAGCAAAATCACACACAATTTCCTCAGCAAGTTAATGACCTCATTATATAAAAAAAATCCCAAACTGATAAAAATAATTTTTTAAAAGGTTAGCTTTAAACATTGCACTATAAACTACACATTAAGAATGAGATGCAGAAAACATACTGTTGAAAATCATGCAACTGTAATGTTAACATCTGAATTATCACTTGTTATTTAGCAGTTGTAAGGGAAGGGGAATCACACATACAAAGCCCTCACCAGAGACTTTTCACCTTTACTGGGCACTAGAACAATGCCAGTCTTACGTAAGCCCTGCCTCCATGATGTAGGATTTACAGAGTCCGCCACAGGCATGACAGGAGGAAGAAAGTCATACTAAAGCCAGTTGGGACAGGACATATAAAAAAGACACAAAGATTGAAAAGAAGCAAATGCTGGTCTTTGTTTCAGTTGTCAGTTCATTCCACAAAAAGCACATGTTTACAGAATTAAAAATAAATGTATGTGGAGAGTGAATTGGAGGTGGGGATAACCTTCAATAGTGATCAGAAGTTAAAAAGAGATCCAGCTCTATCTTTTTCTCATGAGGCAAAACCACCACATTCTGGCACCAAATAAAGGAAGGACAAGGAGGGAAGGAAGGAGGGAGAAAGGGAACATGACAAAAATGGAAAGGCAGAATGAAAAAGGTGTAGGAGAGTCAACTGACAGATACATACTTGGTTTCACTTTCACAGATTGCAGGCATAAGCAACCTTAGACTATCAAGTTCAAAGGGGCACTGGCAACTTGGATATGGAAATAGAGTACCGCTGCAGCCTGAGTCAAGTGTTTGAAAGATATGAAAATTAATATTTATGTTTGAACAGGATGGCACTAATTTGTTCAGAGACTGCTTGTCTTGTAACCTACCTACCTGGAAAACCACACTTTTATGCGGTTGGAGAGTATAATCACTTGGACAACTCCTAATTATGTCTGCATATTCCTATGGGATTTTCTTTGTTTTTCAAGGCTATAGATAGGTCATCAAGGCCAATCAATAATCTTCTGCAAGTGAGAATAGTTTCGTACATAAGCCATATCTGCCTTCGCTGTGATCTTAATAAATATGCTTTGTACATCTGCACACAGAAAAGAGTAGCTAAGGGCCAGATTAAGGATAACAGCACAATTTGTGAAACACTAAGCCAAATGCAGCCAATCAGCCACATAAAGGCCTTGACAAAACCACTGGCCAAAGTAATTACGGTCACAGGGCCCCTTTCTTGGTCAAGGAATGACATTCTAATGATGCTTAAACATTTTTGGTTCTAAATGACAGATTAACACCAAAAAGTGTGAAGAAAAGCAAACAGATTTTGCCAGAAGAAATTAGTCAGTTGCTTTGTCTATGCTGATCAACTACAGAAAGCAGAGCACTTGGTCCTTATTTTTGAGCCACCTTGGGTCAAATACTTGGAGAAAGGTGGAATATAAATGTAATATACCGAATGTAACAGATGGGCCTGGGGACAGTTTTGTTCTCTTTTGGCCTGAATGCCTTGCACTCACTGGAAATGTTAAAAACTAGAACTGACTCTAGGAAAGCAAAACAGAAATAAAGAACAAATAGAAATAAATGAGGGAGGGAGGGAAGAACTCATGCAGAGACAGAATATGTCTCCCACCTTGATGGAGATCTTTCTTGAGGGTAGCAGCTTAAATGGCAAAATTTTGTACGACTGTTTGAATCTCAAAGTACAAAATAAAGGAAGCATTGCAACTGGCTGAAGATGATTTTTTGTTAATGTTTGGCCTGAATTCAGTAGGTTAGTCTCTACTGGAGTAAATCCACTGAATCAATAGGCCTTACCTATCTGTTGACTCACTATTTAATATTGTTCCAATGGACCTACTTTAGTTGAAACTAACTAATTGGACTTAGGCCAGTATATTAATGGCAGTACAGGAACCTGAAAGGGCCAACAAAGTCAAACCTGAGAAGTTTCTCATTCTAAATTAACCTGATTAATTAACCCACTGGAATTCTAATGCACTCAATATTCTTCTATTCTAGGTTTTACAATTTAAACCTATCCATTCAGAAGGGGGTAGGTATGGATAGGAGGTCTGCAGTAATACAAAAGTCAGCAGCAATAACTGTTATAGATTTTAAAAAGAACCCCACCAAATTCTGTTCGAAAACTGGTAATGCCTACTTCATTTATGCAAACAGAAGAGCCACCTTACTGGCCATAATCCATATTTTCCCATATGATGAGATTTGCACCATTACTGCCAGAAACAATGTTTTGGGTTTTTTGGGTTTTTTTAATGTTTGAGGCAGAGTAAATTGCCAAACAAACTGAAAGGAATACAACAGACTGTACAAAAAAAGCTGGTACTCTCTTTAACTATAACTCTTTCATCAGTGATCTGTGCAGCACATACTAGTTTTGCACCTGAGCAAGATATCATTTAGAAACATTCCAAAACTGAATGATATAACTTTCTCCACAATGAAGTGCAAATCTTCCAAGACCGCAGCCCTACTGTGCCATCCCTGCTCCCCTGAATTCCCATGGTAATCCTTCAAATCTATAAGAAAAAAACCTTTTGCATCAATAATGGAGATGGAAGACAGGTTGTGAAAGCATCAATGACTTCTAAAAAAATTATAGAGATAAAAATCTGTCATCACGGCGCTTATGCAGAACACACGCGAGTGATTAGTGAACTGATATACTGGTGGAGGGGTAGATGTTCTTCAACTGAAGATAGCACTGCATGCTGACCAAACCTGGATGTTTGTCTTGCCATAAAGGGCAAAAAGAGAAGCCTGTAACCACACATCAGCCTGATACAAGTATAGGAACAATACTCCTGTCTCAGAGTCCAAGTTCCAGTCCAAGTTCAATGAGCATGGATCGAAGGGGAACAAATTAGCAGAGGTGAATTATGTGCACAATCAAAACACTGAAAGGACACTGGCCTCTATGATGTGTGATAATAGTTTTGTATTTTGCTTGTATCTCTGGGTGAATGTCAAGACCACAGCAAAAAGATCACTAAGTAGAAAATAAGGTCTGGAAAAATTCCAGCAGTACTGTATTCCACTGAGATAAAACATGCAGAGAAATTCTATATCTGACCAGAGAACTACTCTTGTTTTTGAATGCAACGGGGAAGAAAGTAGATACAAAGTACAGACAGCTGAACAGTGCAATGCACAGAGGATTTCCAACCCACAAATTCTGAATTTAGGATAAACAGGAAAGAGCTGGGATATAAGATCTTTAAGGACAGCCAACCAATTTCCAGTGAGTGGATAGAAGTTCAGTAAGCCACTCAAAAAACTTATTAAAGCAGTAAGAAAACCCTTTAGTTGGAATATGGCAGACAAAATACATGGTCAAATAAAATCTTCCTGAGAACACCACTGAAACAGCTCCCTTCAGCGATAATAAGAACACAAGGAAAAGGTCCAATGGGCACTGAGCTGGGCCAGATCCTGAGCAACAGAGAATGAAGCAAAACATATCCATTCAGTATCATATGAATTTTCTGTTGAAGGCTTATCAGCAGATCTCATTACACATAGACTGTCTGGTAGTAAAGTCAAGGCAATCAAATCCAAAAAGCAGTGAGCAGATGCAAATGCCCAAAACATCCTCCATCCACTGTTAAGGAGAGCCCGGATCATGGACTGTAACAAGTTAAGTGTGATGAAACAAAAGAATTATAGACATGAACCACAAAGAATGAATAACAATCTGCAGAAAATTCAATAACTTCAGTAATGCTAAAAGCATCACTATTGATCTGGGATGGAGATATCGGACTGTACCAAGCAGTAAGGTGTTTGTTTGTTTTTTAAGGATCTGAGTTTGCTGGATTTCCAAGTGCACAAGATACCTGCTTCATAAGCCATTTCCTCTCAGCAGACCATGGGGGAGAGGAGATGGTTCTATACAACTGCATCTGAGAATGACAGAGGGAGCAAGAGAAGACAAGGACACACCTGAAAACTATTCCGTTTTTATGACACATATATTCAGATACTATGGCTAGATAAACAAAGTGGGAAACTAGCCTACAATTACTGTATGTGCTCTGGTGAAGTCAAGGGTCATTTGTGAGGCTTAGATGCAATCTTAGAGCCATGCAGCTTATGTACTGTAATGGAAAGACTGCTGCAAGTATTACAGCAATTTCAGAGGAACCTATGCCTTTGTATAAGACTTTTTTGTTCCAGTCTTTAGGATTCTGCAGCTGTGGATTCTTCCATTCAAGGGAACAGTGGTAAGATCTATCTTTGAAAAAGAGAAATGGTTTGTCCCAGGAATAAAAGGATAAAAAAGAGAGATATCAAGAATATAGTTCCCTCTACATCCTCTTCCCCAGTGCTGTAAAGAGAAGCATCTTAGCCAACAGGATTCAGACAAGCCTCAGCTGTTAACCTGGAAAACAATACAGGGAGCGACAATGGCAGTACTTATAGTACTACATATCCAGAAGAGGTTTGAAATATTTATCCCCATCTGTCCTTCAGTGATGGATCACTTGCACCTCTTCTAACAAGAGACAACTGAATGCCTCCTTTACCTTGTTTTCCATAAGGATAGATGAAGAGATGATCAGCTGGAACCAGATGAATCGAGATGATCTTTAGAGCAATTTTTTAGTTTGGAAACTCAGCAAGGATTCAAATGTTTGCAATATGTATATTAGAATCTGTAGTGGAGAGCATGCTAGTCACCCACTTCTGCTTTTGAGGTGACAGAGTTCTTTCACAAGGTAGAAGAGGAAGCTGGTATCATTTGTAATAGGTGTTTACTGGATAAAATTCACCTCGCAAAGGCTTCACAGTCTCTCTGCAAGCCTTGTGAGGCTGACTTGAGCGTGCACGATTTTTACCATCTGCAAGGGGTCCTGTAATCAATCTCTCATGAATACCAAGGGCCCGCTGTGTCTTCTTAGCTTGAAAGAGGAAAGCTGTATGATCTGGTGTTAGCTCTGGATTTAAATGTCAAACAGCAGTCAAGTCTACAGGACGATACAGTCTGCAGGAATATACAGAATCTAGCTTTTGCCATATCAGCCATAGACAACACAGCAGTTAAACCCAATTTTAAGATTGGTAGAAACAAAGAAATGGCTGGGAATTGCAAAGAAGCAGATAGAGTGCTCTCAGCTGTCATGATCAGCCCTGGACCTAGCAAAGGCATACCTGGCTATCATATGAAGTGAACTGTTAATAGGTAGATAGTACTGCTCTTTGGCTCAGATTCTACCATTAACAGTAACATCTCTCACAACAAGCCATTTACTTGCCAGGAACAATTACCATATACCTGCTTAGCAAATGCCTGAGAAAACTTGAAGGAATCAACTTTGTGGCCTTCACCAAGATAAACAGGAAGATAGAATTTATTAGACAAAAGCACTTTACTTCCATAGTAACTACATTTGCAGAAGGAACTTTCAGGTTCATATATGCTGAGGCAGGAAGGAAAAAAAACCTCTGAAAGGAAAAATAAAAATACAAAAGGAAAGACAGATCAGTGACACAAGAAAAGACAGCACACTTTTCAGAGATGTGGCAGGGAACATTTTCTAGAAGTTCACCAATGAAACATCCTCCCCTCCCGGCCAATTTTTTTTTTAAAAAGAAATCTGAATTTGAACAGCAAGATTTTGTCCTTCAAGTACACATTCTCTATGGAGGCAGGAGCTAATTGTTCAATTTTGGAATGTTCCCAGATAAACTCTTGCACACATACAAAAACCATGATAAAACAGTAACATCTTAGACATAATAGGCAGTAATATGTAATATGTTCACTAATATACACAAAGCCAGAAGTACAAACTTTCATAAATTTTATCAGATAATGTGTGATGTTGTGCTATCACTCCAGGACTGGACTTCACAGCTAGCGTACAAGAATTAATGTGTGCTATCAAACCAGCTATGATTTGGACATTCATTTTGGTCCTGCCTATCTATCTGGCAACTGTTCTTGCTCATTCTGCCATTCCACAGCAAAACCATTCAATTTGATTTGTACAAGTCTGATGTAGACACTTATACTAAACAAAACATCATTACAAAACCAGTAATTTCTTATATACATAGTACAAGACACCCCGGTAAGTAGAAAGTTAAAATAAAAGATGGCACTACACTCAAGTACCAAAACCTTCCACAAAAAAAAAGCTAATACTTCATCAAATAGCAAGGAATGTCAGATACGGAATGGAATGAAAAGGAATGGAGCTGTGTAGTATATTTCAGTGGTTCTTCACCTGGGGACCAGGAATCTCTGGGGTCTGTAGAGGCCTCACAGGGGGTCCATGAAGCCATGCTGCTGGATACCAATAGAAGTAGCAGCAATAGGGATGTGGCAGCACAAGATATGCGGGTGTTGAAACTGGTTCCATTTGCAAATGAGAGAATGTGACTTGCGCAAGGTCACCCAGTGTCTGAGTGTGGATTTGAATCCTAGTCTTCAGAAGCCTCTAATAAATAAATACTTGGATTTTTAAATCTATATTTTAATATTTAAATCTTGAGTTAAGTCCTAGAGGTCCCTGGCAACAAATCATATTTACAGGGGATTCCCAATAAAGAAAACATTAAGAACCACTGGAATACTTCAACCTCAAATCAGTTGTTACAGGATCTTTGGTGGCAGGCTAAAAACGTATCTGTGGCGATATCACAGTTTGCATTTATAAAGACCATAAACACAAGCAGATCTGCTCTTGTGACAGTGCTTTACCTTTACAACCTCCTGCTACTCCTTATCTCTCCTGAGAATTACAGGGCCCTTGAGAATGGCTCCGGACAGAGGCAGATACAATGAGTATCCAATTGCTCATGAAAACTGCTGCTGCTTCATTTTGCTGTTTCTAAGATCTCTCCTGAGCTCAGGAAAGATTTTGGGGCACAGGCAGAGGAAGCTTGTATGAAGGACTAAGAAGACTGCTCAGCTGGTATTGTATACAACTCATTTAACTCAAGTTTTAAAAAGCCCTTTTTTCTGTGTATGTTGTTTAGCACTGAAAATAAACTTAAATGCAGTCACTACTTCTTGAACATTGGATTGAAAACTTTGTTAGTGTAAGTTTGTACCAGTTACTTTTTTGCATTTTACCACTCCAACAAAGTAAGCTGGCAAAGCTATGGAGCCATCCTTCTGCTTGCACCTTCCCCAACAACCAAGGTGAGGCAAATGTTGGGTTTGTACAAAATGAAGAATGATAGTACAGAAATGCAAATAAAGCCTCCTTCCATTCCATACAGACCACTTATAAAGCACAGTATCATTTCTTTGAAGTATCATTTCTTCAGAGCACTATAAAACAGAAGGTATGTATAACCATAGACACAGCTGTGTCCCTGTAATGAACAGCTTGACAAACACATTTTTAGGCTCATTCCTGAACAAATCATTTTAACATACTTTCTATACACTGGTATGACTTGTTTCTATTATACTCTGACTTTGCATATAAGGAAGTTTATTGAAATAATCCAGTGAATTCAAAAAACAAAGGACCTAAATCCACACTTCTATCTACCAGACAGGGCTGGTTGACCCAACTGTACTTGGCAAATGAAAGCACAGTCCTTGGGAGATATTCCTTCTCAGTAGAACGTGAGGCTTTTTATCAATTCATTAAAGAACTGTTTAACCAGATTTATAAATATTCAAAGACGTGTTAAATAATTTTATACTTTTAAATAGCACAGAATTAACCTTAAGGCACTGCTTTTAATAGTACGTGAGATATATGATTAATATACACAGAACTCATTAGTTATAACATGAAGGACTGAAACAAACTGTATCTTACCTTCTTAACAGGAGATGTAGGTGTCACTTGACCAGTAGGAACAGGTGGTGTTGTCACAGCTATAGGAGCAGCTTGCACATTGATGGTATTTGTATTATTTGTTGTAGGTTTGTTCTTTTCTGTAAATAAACCACCCATAAGTTAAACTTATCACAGTTTCTTTTTGAGATGGTCTAAATATCCTAAAGGCACTTGATCCTATCTGATCTCAGAAGCTAGGCTAGATCTTATCAGTATTCAGAAGGAAGAGTGCCTGGGAATAGCAGCTGCTATAGGCTATAGTTAGAAGAAAGCAGTGGCAAGCCTCCTTGGAGTATTCCTTGCCTACAGAAACACTATAAAATTCATAGTAGCCATAAGTTAATATGTAACTTGAAGGCACATACTTTAGTTTACTACTTTCTACACTACAGAATGGGCCATTTCTCACATTAGGATTTTACAGGCATTGATTGTGACACTGTGCACACGAAACACTGCCAATATTTAATATCACACAACATTTTCATCATCGTACTACTACTCAAAACAACTTGGGATACCAAAATTTTATTTTTTAAATGTTTCTAGTAATTATAGCCACACTCATTACAAAGGATGGGCAACATGTAAAGTGCCATGCACGCTGATGACACCAAACAAACAAACAAATAAATAAATAAATGATTATGATAACAACAATGACAACAACACAGCAATCCATGGGAGCCCAATCTGCTCCCAGATTTTCCCAGGTCTCCCCTTCTGCTCAATACCTCTTCCCCCTACTGTTCAGTTGCTATCTACTAATCACATGACAAGTTAGAGAGGGAAGGGCCTTTCCAGTGATAGCTTTCTTTCTGATCACCTTCTCATCTCACCCATGTCAACTCAATACCATGGAATAGCTGAGCAGCAGGACTGCACAATGTCTTTTTCCTTTCTATTCCTCAGAATGAACAGAAATGAGGTGCGAGGTTGAAATCTATCCTTCCAGTGTTGGAGAGATGCAATGGAACATGTTACAAGAATGACAAAGGGGGTAACAGAGACAGAAAGAAGAATCTCTCTACACTAGTATCAGCTGCAGTCCCACCTATAACAAGTACCTATCCCTTCCCCTACCAATACACATCTCAACCACTTTTCAGCTACACTGTGTGGCCTTCAAATTGTTTCTTCACCCAATGTAAAGAATTAAAAGTTAAAACAGAGCACTGAATATCATTTGTTACTAAGATGATTAAGAAACTTTTTCCTCAGCTGAACATGAGAGTATGTATCATACTTTGCACATGGTACGAAACCTCTTGTTTTCTGAAGTTAAATTATAGAAAGTGAACTGTGCTACCTATACTCAGAAAATACTCAACAGGCTTGAGCATCAACTGCAGTTTGCAATTCTCATTAGTATCTAAAAACATCATAAACCAGAAAGGAACAGGAAAGTTAGACTGTTTTTTTCCAGCTTTCCTACTATATATCAGCATATCCTACTGTATGTAGTAACTCATAATTTCAGTAGAAGTTTGTTTTGTCATAAAGCCCCTTTAAGGACTGGGCTGAAAGATCTGAGTATAAAATTAGATCAGCAAATGCACTATTGTTTCTCACTCTAGGATCAGATGACTATAGATTAGATAAGTGCTCAAAATTTCATATCGGACTCAGATGTAACAGGAAACCACAGTTCTCTAGCCATGTTCTGATTGGAAAAAAAAATAAAATCCAAGGTAAGTACAAAACAACAATAGAACAGGACATGTTGAACAAAAGCCATGTTTTTTAGTCCCAACAACAGTATGTCAACTGAATCAATGGAAATATGGTTAAGACAAGATTTTATTCATGATCCATTCATTCAGTGGATTTACTCGAGCTGAGACTAGAAGGGACTGATAAAACCAAATCAAAACTAGAAGCATCGTATTTGCTGGCATATAAGATTCACTCCCCTCCGCCAAATTAGTTTGAAAATGGGGTGAATGTTATATGCTGGCAAACAGGAAAAAAAAAATCACCACATACAGAACCTGAAAGTAAAACCAGCAGTGAGGATAAAACAGTGCAAAGACCTAAAAGCAGTATAGCAACTTCCAAAATACCTGGAATAATCTTTTTTTAAAAATTCAGCTGCTGCTAAAAAGACAATAAGGATTACATAAGGTGAACCTTTCCAAGCAAGATTTTACAGGACTGTCAGCTCTGGAAAAAAGAGTCTTCTGCCTTGTAGTTACCCACTACACCTCAATGGCTATGGACACTTGGGTATGAGTCACAGATGATGTTCCCTGAGCTTTTAAGAGCTTAATATGGGAGCGAACACTGCAGTTGTACAAATAATAACTGCTCACAAATTATGCAGATAATGCACTCTCTCTCTTGCACACATCAAACACAATGAAGAAGGGCAGAAAAGCTGTGAACCGACCATTTGTGAACTTGCCCACTCTGCTCTGCATATTTATTTTCATAAAATGGTGTTACCCTATCTTTCCACTAAAATACACACACATGGTAAGTGGAAAAGATAGATGTAGAGAGTGATGTGTCTTCTCCATTGTCTGTCTGAAAACGATATTCTGGGTTACACTTTGGTAACTGTACTAACACAACTTTCAGAGAAACTAAATAGTGATTTGTTGGCTCCTTAATATTTCTTCAGTGGGATAACGAAAATAAATTAACCCTCTTAACCCTCCAGTATTTCTCAATTCACTCAAAATTGTTTTCACTGAAATTTGAAACTTTACGCCATAAAAGTGTGCATCAGAACAGGCCTAATTATGGTAGATTTTTAAAAATCAAACATTTATCAAACATTTAATTGTGAATCCACCTTAAAACAAGCAATGGGAAAAGAGGGAAAGTACAAATTTGGAACATAGAGATTCAGCTCCAGGGAAAAGCCTAAGTTCTCTAGCATGCCAAATAAAGTATGATGAAAGCCTTGTTGATATTTAAAAACCTCCAAGTTTACATAAATTAATTCTTGTGTCACAGTCATATTTTCCTGGCACAAGACTACATAGTAGCTACAAGGAAAACACAGTAATGAGAGTCATGGAACTCAAGAAATGCTGAAATGAAAAGTCTGAAACTTTAAGCCATTAGTGGAAATCACTGGGATATATTAAAGCATGACCCCTCCAGCTTACAGTATGCTATTTAAATGAGATCAGAGTACATCCTTTTGAGTCATTATTTTAAAATTAACCTTCAATGCATATTACACAGGAGTACAGGGAGAGAAGATGACAGACAGGGGTCTCTAGTGTGCACAATTACACTTTTGCTACCAAACTAGCTTTCCAGTGCAGAATTTCAGAGCTCTCTAAGGTCAATTCTCATATTTCCCTCTTGAGTATCTTCCAGATATATGTGTGTATGCACATGCACACACGCACACAGATATATAATATAGATTCTAATGGACGCAATCATATGGATTTCCTATGTAGATAAGGAATTTATTATACATAGTTTGTATAATTCCTCTTAAAAAGCTATTTTTAAGTCTTATATCAACCAACTAGATACAATCTTTCCTCTTAACTGGAGAAACAGGCAATCAAGTCACCACTAGCTTCCAAAAAGGGCATACACTCTTTCCCAAAAGAGCCCTTCCAAGCACATATCAATCAATTTGCTCAACACATTCTACACAAGAACTTCTAACCCAGCATACTCACTCTTTGCTTACTCTTCAAGCTCCTTTGGACTCTAAATGATTATCACTTCAATCCTAGGGAAACAGCTGTCCCAATTTAAAATTTTTAGGTTAATACATATATGCTTAACTCTTACAGGATTCAGCTTTTGCTACAAATCTGCTGCCTTCTCAGGCTGGCTGATAGTTCTGTGTAATCCCTTTTTCTCTCACCAACTGGTACAATCCTACCCATTTTGAATCTTTTATATATCTAGATTTTCATCTGTCATGAGGATATGCATCCTCACACTTAAAAATTAATAAGCAGGAAGCTGGTCAGCGACCATTTCTATTGCTGCATGTAGAATTTCCAAGCTGGATCTGTACCAGAGCCCATGAACCTATTAGTGACTAATTCATCTACTTAATGGTTGCTATAGAAGTAAAAACAATTTCCTTACTAGAATAAACTGCTCCTAGGACATGCTCATAAATTCATAATAAATTAATAATCTGTTTCATAATTTGAAACAGATGTTCTACATTACCTGTTTCTGCTTCAGATTCTGAGTCTTCCTCATCTTCTTCTTCACTAGAACAACTGGATTCATCTTTCTTTCCTTCTTCCTCTTCATCAGCTTTTTCTTGTTCTAGAGACTCAATGTTTGATGCATTCTTTTCCTGCTCAATGATCAATGTCTCTTTGCTGTAACAACATATTTTTGAAATGTTAAGTATTTAATTACTAACTTTTTACAATAAACAGAAATCTAAGTGGACTGAAACAGTGGCTACAAATATGGACTCAGCTGTGGTTACATCTATATCAATATCTGCTCCTTCCTATCATTCCTCAAGCACACTCCAATTCAACTCTACCATTTCAAACCACCCCATTAACTCACGCAGTGTTAATGTTAACCCATATACTCACTTTTTAAATGGTTTTTGAGACTGATTATTATCCATGTTGGCTGTAGATTCAATCAGGGGAGATTTCTTTTCTTTTTTTTCACTATGAAGCTTTAAGAGAAATTAAAAGACTCAATTTGATTCCTCCAAACTTAGATGTGAGCACCAAACACATCAAAAGCAAGCAAAGATTGGAGCTCCTGCAATTCAAAACTTGTCCCAATATTTTTTAAAAAGTAGCATTCACCTTTCAACATTACTATTACTTTTAAAGCATGACTGGCAAGAATGTGGTTTAATTTCTGAACATTTCTATATTAAAAGGATTAAGAAGCAAGTGGAGCATAATTAGCACTGTACAAACGCCACAGGTGACACTCAAGCCCAAGGCAACATTCCTGTTTCAGAGATATTCAAACATCAGAGTGTCTAAGGCACCTCAAAAGCAAAGCAATGTGGGACAGTCCCCGGCACCAAAGCTAATCAACCAACCAAGTTGTTGTGGCTCCAATTTGTTACAAATCTCAAGTCTCCCACAAGTTTTCTATAAATTCAAAACACAAATGGGGGAGGAGGTGGTGGGAGAGGAAGGAGTGTATGTCTGTGACTGGCAGCTTTAGTTTCAAACCAGAGAATGACATGACCTGGACTCTCCAATCATATTTGGGGGGGAATGGTTTTGAGAGAATGTACAAGAGCCTAGTGTTTGCTCTCTGTAACTATGTCTTGCTTCAGCAGCAGGAGCAACTCTCAAGGTCATTCTGGATTCAAAATCAAATTGAGAAACACCACTAAATGGAAGATGGTAGCTGAGTACCAGTTGTTACAGATATCAAATTCCTACTAGATATGTGGAATTCTACTGAGTCACCACAACATGAATCAAACTCCTCCAGCCATTTCTTTCCTTTCCAGATAGTATAAGGGAGGACACAACCCTCCTATTAAAGACAGTGCATACTGGCAACCCATAACAGGAGTCCACAAGTTTCACCAGGCAACCAGCTAGTACAGCTGGGGAAGGGACCGATCTTGCCATCTGTGCTGCTGCTTCTCTCTCTCTTTTAAAAACAGAAGGGAACATGTGTGTCTCAAGATGTTGTTGGATAATAACTCCCACCAGCCTTGGTTAATGGTAAAGACAACAGGAGTAGCAGGCCAACATCTGGACAATGGGATTTTTGGCCCAGCATCTCCTCTTTGCCTGAAAGAATAGGGCACTACATAGTAAGTAAATAAGGTTTAATGGTATGCATCGAGCACTACTCTAACAAAGACAACAAGGGGTGAGGTTAAAATTATTACAGGTAATCAAAAGAGACAGAAAATTATCCACAAAATCCCAGGTTGAGAAGAATATTCATTTAACAAACCTCAAAATAGTCTGCAAATAACCTTGCATATATTTGCCTGAAACTCAGCAGGCTTCATCCCCTCAGACTGCATATTTCATTTAATTCTATTGCATTGATCAACAGATGGATTTATGTTGAATTTTTCCACTAAGAAGGAAAACATTCAAAGCTTCAAAAAGAAAGGTGAGGCTCCACCTTTGTTCTGAGATGAAATCTGGCATCAGTCCAAACCTGCAAGCCATAACAACCCATAATCTGGAAAAATAGCTTAGAGTTACAGGACTACAACTCCCAGAATCTGGAGGATCTGAGGTGCTGTAATCTAAAAAAAAATTACGGAATTACTTAAAATATTCATCACCTTTCTGACCACCAGGGCCATCAAAGTGGTGTACTTTAATGTACATTTAAGAAACACTCTCACATACACAGTATAAAAACAAATTTAAAAGCCAATGTTTAAAAACCAGAGGATAGACAAATTAGCATAAAATGCATGCTCTGTATTAACATGGAACTGATATGAAAGTTTTACAGTACATAATTTGTGAACATTAAGTAACTCTACAAAAATGTCTCTGCAAGAATATTTAGAAGCGCATACATACACTTCCATGAATGGGAGCACCTTTATGCTGAATCATCATCAGCCTTCCTATGTAGGGATTGTAATGTAATTCATAGCCTTTGTTGTTTCTGATTCAAGTCAACTGCTGGATTTAGATATTTTAGAGATCTTTTCCATTATTTTTCAATGTGTTATTTTTTAAGTAACAAGAATCTTACAATACTTGTTACTGTCTTATATAGCAACACAATATAGCAGAAATATGTTGAGTGAGGAGGAAATGAACTCTTGTTTCATCTATTCCAAAATGTAACTACATATAAAACAAACAGGAGGCCCAGAGATGGAGCTTTGCATGCAGAAGATTCGATTTGCAATTTCCAGTATTTCCCATCGGAGAGCTATAGCTTGTAATGCTGACAGCCAAAGTAACAAATGCAAAGTGGGTAGACTAGTGTTCCGATTTAGCTTAAGGGAGTTTCATGAATTAATCCACTTAAGTTTTTCTTGAAATACTGAAAGAGCTTACCATATTTTGTTTCTTTTGCAATTCTTCTAAATATCCTAAAATATCTTCATCAGCTACATCAAATGCAGTCTGACCCTAAAGGAGTAAGAAACAGGAGATCAGAATATGGCAGAATTAAATTAGTCAGACAAGGAAAAAGCACACCCAACAGCCTATTTAACAGCCAAGTCCAATGCAATCAGCACAGCTCTGCCATTTTGTAAGTGCACATCATTCAAATAAAGAGTGAATTTAAAAATAACTGGTCTTGTTTCATAGTAACTAATTTTTGCAAACCTAAACCATTTTTAAATATTCTCTTGGCAGTGATCACACTACATGCAATTAAAATAAAAATAAAAATTTGGAGGTAAAGTATTGTTTGCGAAAAATCTTCCTTTTGTCATGGTCTTGTAACTCGCTGTGAGTTAGATCAGAGTTTCAAAGTCACAGCAAACATTTCATTCTGTATTACTCAGAATAGGCAGCCTCTTCTGTGTATGGTAGATTTATCTGAGTTCTGTCCACTTAATTATGATTTGTGTCTGAGGATAATTCCATGAACAGAGAGGAAGCTAAAATAAGGAAAACAAACTTTTCAACAACTCTGAATTCATGTTTATATTTATAAGGAATTATTAAAATAAAAAATAAATTAGTCAAAACTGTCAAGAGTTGCCTTGGCTACATTCATAATTCATACCTGAGAACATCTTTGGGTGTTTTTTTAAATGAAGCATGTTCTCTAATTAGGTACTTCAAATCAAACACTTGAACTAATTAAGCTGAGAGTTCATTATCTATATGTAATACTATGAGGAAGGGAGCACATCATTTAAGCATTCAATTAATTCCTGAAATGTCTGTTGTGTTGCTGCCTTCTGAAATATTTCCAAGTAAATTTCTTGGCAGTGTACTTGGTGACTGCTTGTTTTTGTAGATGGAAACATGAAGAGAAACTGCTGTCAGGAGTTGTGCATTTTTGAATTCACAAAATTTTCAAAGTTCTTATAACAACAATATTTTGAGCTGGGGAAAAAAACCTCATCACATTAGAGTGACATGTGCATCTCTTTCACTCATCACATCTAACTGTTCTGGGTTATTATTTTTTGCCGTTCATACAACACATCATTATTCTACGACTATAGCAATTAAAGATATGAAATTTGTCAGTTTCATTTTTCTTTCATTTTCATTTTCATTCACCTTTTTTTGGAGTCCCACTGCTATTCTTGTCCTATTCCCACTTCCATATCAGGCTGCAAAACATTTTTTAAAATCCCTTTCACTAGGAACATGTTTATTTTTGTACGCATTTCCTTAAAATACTTACATCCATTTTTCCTAATTTTTCACTGCCTTCAGTACACATTTGGTATGAGTTCTTATACAGGGATAGCTAATTTTCCAACTTGTTAGCCGTGTTCTATTGTAACTTGTCTCTCAAGTCTTTGATATTAGTGTGCTCTTTCATACATGCTATTTTTTATTTTAAATTTCTCTTCTCAGAAAACTATTTACAAATGCACATTCACAACTGATTGTAACATTAAGTGAATCTGAAAAATTAGCCTGTCACCAAATAATCAAGGTGGGAAATATCAGATGATGGCAACAATCAGAAAACCTACGTTTTGCAGTGGGTATGCATTTTGAGGAAATGCTTATTATAAATGGGCTTTAGATTTCGTTTGTTTTAAACACATTTTACAAGTGGCAGAAAGAAGCGGTAGCATAATAATTGATATGGTACACAAAATAGCTATACAAAAGAAATATATTTTAAAAAGGCTGGGTGCATGTAAACATCTACGTGAGCCTTAGCAGTTTTTTTGTTTCCAGCACTTACAAATGAATTTAACAAAATCAATTCAATACTGTTGCAGCTGTCAGACTAAGGAATCTCTTAAATGCGGTGCTCGAGTAGTCCAAAGATGCAGAGAAGCACATTGCACTCTTGCTTCAACCACGCTTCTGTGAACACTGCAGTGCAACTATTTTAAGTTTGTTGTAAGCTAAGTAATCTAATATTTTTCAAAAAGTTTTAAGATGTGGGTGCTCATTAGCAGCTCAGAATTATTCATTTCCAAAAAGGTCCACAGCATTTGGAAAGGAGAGAAATATATGTGCCTAGGCACTGGAAGAGACAGAGGACACAAAGCAATGTCTCTCAGAATGGCAACAGTTAGTTCCTGATTGCACATACTGCCTTCAACTACTTCAAACTCTAGCTTTACTATAAGATTTCAGGGAATAGATATTTTGCTTTTTCTGCTTTATTCTCACTCTGCAATCTCTTCCATAATCAGAATACAGAACTGGCAGGGAAACGTGTATGCATTTTTATTTTAAAAAATTAATTTCTCAAAAGAACACAAAGAAAATTATTTGAATTACACACATTTTCTAATTACTATACATGTCAGAGAGAGTAAAGGCGTCTACGTTTTTGGTACAAGAGAGGGAAGTGCAGCTCCCAGGTCCTCCCATCATTCCCTAAAAGTTCAGCACCCACAACCTTGTAAAGGAATGTGATCTGCATTTCAATGTTATAGAGGGGGAATGTTTTGGGGCCCAAAACATCCTTTTTTCAAAATCAGGAGTGAGTGACCATGAAGTCACTTCCAGTTTTGGGGGAAAAAATGAATAGATTTGGCACACAGGGATCTGGGAGGATGGAAAATGGGGCAGGTACAATCCCTATACTCTGATGCTTTATTGTGTGTGTGTGTCCCTCCCACGTTGTCTGTAGACTTATGGCAACCCCATGAATTTCATAGGATCTTCTTAGGCTCAGAGTTGGTTTTGCCAGTTCCTTCTTCTGAAACACAGCCTACAACACCTAGTATTTGTTGGCAGTTTCTCATCCCAGTACTAACCAGAGGTAGCTTTGTTTAGCTTCCATGATTAAACAGGATCTGATGTCTTTATGGTATTTAGTAGCTGTGTTTAAATAATCTGTGCTTGCTTTTTATTAAGGAATGTTTAAGTAGTAATTACATGCCCTCAGGCTGGTCAGTCTATTGAAGCAAAACTTGTGAAATCACCTGAAAAGGCAAGTTACAGGGAGAGATGGGTCAGGTTGCTTACCTATAACTGTTGTTCTTCTGAATGGTCATCTGTGAACTCACACAAATAGGCTTACTGTGCCTGCTCAGTGTATCATTTGGAAACTTCTACAGCTGTTACGTAAGCATTTTGGCAACAGCCAATCCTCCCCAGGTCCATGTAACAGTCCAATTCCTGCTCAAACTCTCAGTTCCCTGGATGCTGAAGCAGCAGCCAAGTTGCTAAGGATAGAACATAACATACAAAAAAGAGGAAGGGTAGGTGTTGTGTGAGTTCACAGGGGACCAGTTGAAGAACTACAGTTATAGGGGTAAGCAACCCATCCTTCTTCTTTATGGTTTCTCTGACTCACACTAATGTAAGACTAGCAAGCTACCTGGTACAGGAGGTAGGATTATTATGCAACACAAGAGAATAAACACAGCTCTCCCAAAGGTAGCGTCAGCCCTCGGCCTGGCATCCAACCTGTAATGAGTAAGAAAGATCAGGGGCTGAGACCTAGTAGCTTTCTTGCAAATGTCCTCCAGATATAAACCTTTGGGGAAGGCCAATGAAGTACCGTACCTCTGGTAGAGTGGCTACACACATGAACAAGAGGGTCTCTATTTGCCAATTTGCAGGCCAGATGGATGAAGAAACCCACTTAGGGACTGAGATGACACAGGTAGACTTTTCCTATTCAAGGAGTAACATACAAAGGACCTCTGGGATTGATGAAAGTCAACAGTCTTGTTAATGTAAAAGGCCAGAGTTCACTTAACATTAAGACCAAGCAAAGTATGGTCCAAATCAGATACAGGGTTCTACATGAAGGAAGGTAAGACAATGTTGTGGTTCAAATTAAAGGCTGATACAACTTTCGGAAGAAAGGAAATGTCTGTCCTGTCTAAGGACCGCTTTGTCCATGGACCACTTCAGATATGGAGGATCCACAAGAAGGGCACACAGCTCTCCTGCTCATCTGGCAGATGTTATCACACCAAGAAGACTGTCCTGGCTTAAATGGTTTCCTGGAAAGTTGCAAAACGACTAGCTCCAGGCTCCACTGAGGTGTAGGCCCCATGAACATTCATATACAGCATATTCACATACAGCAGGTTCCTATAGCCCTTCAGAAACCAGTTAACCAATGGGTTCTGGAAGCAGGAAGGCTTGTCGATGATTTGGAAGTCAGCAGAAGAGAGAGACCTCTCTCAGACAGCGACAGGAGAAACTCCAGCACATGATGGACTTGTGTTCAGTTGGGAGATATCCTTCACAGAGACAAAAAGGACACAAATTTGGTCCATTTATACATGTAGGATTATTGGGTAGGTGTCCTAAGCACTGCTGCAATGATTCACTGAATCAACGCAGAAAGAGAGTATAAAGAAACACTTACCAAGCTATCAGCCTGAGAGTATCCAGATCTGGATGTCTCAACTGCTCACTGTGTAGTTTTAGAAGATCTGGTCTCTCCAGTAGCTTAAGGTACAAGCACTAGGTAAGGTGGAAAAGACTTGCAAACCAAGGCTGTCTGGGTCACTACAGTGTGATCAGGATGCATTTTGCCTTGTTTCTCAAAATTTTGGCAATCACCCCGGCGATGAGGGGAAAAAGAGCAAAAGTGTATATGAGGGAGCTTCCCCAATGCAACAAGAAGGCATCACTGATAGACTCCTTCCCTGATGTGCCCAGAAGCAGTAAGTCTGGCACTGTCCGTTCTGTGCTGAGGCAAAAAGACCCACTTCATCAACATGAAGTGAAGTATGTTGAGATGAAGTCTTCATTAGTGACAAGAGACTGGCATCCTGCAGAAAGCATCAGCTACGACTTTCTCCTCTCCTGAGCAATGGATGATGGAAATGATGATGCCCCTGTTGATGCAACAGTCCCATAGACAGATCTTGAAATGCTCAATCTTGTTCCTCCCTGACTGTTCAGGTAGTATATAACCGTGGTGTCATCAGAGACTGCCTGAACAACCTTGCCATGCACAAGAACTTCAAAAGCCCTAAAGGCACGTTCCACAACCAACATCTTGAGAGAAATGTGGTGAAGATCATTCTCTTTGTCTGCCCAAGGACGCTTTACTGAGAATCCCTCCATGTGAGCCCCCAATCTTTTCACTGAAGCATCCATCATCACCGACGTTTTGGGCTAATGTGGAAGAAAGGCATGCTGACCTGGATATTCTTGGGACTGAACCACTATTCCAGAGATTGATGTATGGCCCTTGGTATGGTAAGACACAGCTGGGGAGAGACAAAGAGTGTACTAAAGCAGGACAGGAACAAGGCCTGAGGAGGACACAAAGCCTTGCATGAAGTATCACTCAGGTAGAGGTCATGAACTTGAGCCGCACCTGGACATCTTCTGCAAGTGCACTGGCACTATAAGACAGCTTTCATTAGGTTCTTGACCCTCTCATCTGGCAAGAACTCAGCAAAGACATGAGAATCCAGAATGTCACTGATGAATCTGACAGTCTGGGATGGCTCCAGATGAGATTTCTCATGGTTCTCGCTCAATCCTCACATGTCAAGGAAGCAGAGTATAAGGTCGATATTGACAAGAAGAAGGTGAAACCTACAATGGCAATCAAGGAGCTAGTCATCAATATAAGGGAACACAATGACACCTTGTTGCCTTAGCAAAGCAGCCACCACCATCTTAAACTTTGTAAAAACATGAGGTGGAGTTTAAAGTCTGAAAGGTAAGATATGGAAATGACAGGCTCTTCTTTCCACAGCACAAAAGGGAAAGCACCAGTATGATGGTTGGATTACAAAATGAAAGTATGCATTCTTCAAAACCAATGTCATAAACCAATCCCCCTCTTGCAACAAGGGCATGACGATACTGAGGGAAACTATCCAGAAATACCTGGGGTGGGATCTAGAAGCTACAGAGGAGGTGAAAAGGGTGGTGTTGGATGCTGCCTGCTCCTTGATTTTAAGGGCTTGCTCACAGCAATAGGACTTAAGCCTAGAGGCCCTGTTCTTAAGTGTCTGGGATGTAAAGTCCTTACAAATAGGACAAGCCCGGATGTTGTGGGCCTCCCCGAGGCAAAAGAGGCACTCGGAGTGACCGTCCAATAGTGGGACCCTGCAACCACAGGATGCACAGAATTTAAACAAAGCAGACATATAAGAAAGGGGGAAGAGTTCTTACAAACGTTTTGCAAAGAAAAGCACAAACAACGAAGAAAGAAGCAAAGCAAACTGCTCAGCTAAGGAAAGGCATTTCCAAGCTGCTACCAGATCGGCAGACGAAAAGAAACTGAGGAGAGACCATTAGCTTGGCAGGACTGAGCATGCTCAGTACCGGATGGGGGAGGGGTTCCCGCCAAGCAGCTCAGCTCTGGAACTTTCCAAAAAGCTACTGCACATGCGTGAAGATCCCACTGTGTGAGGCACAGAGACCACGAAGAAGAATCGAGGTTCTCAAATATCTGGACACTAGGGGGCTGAATGAACACTTCGATCCTGAGGACAGACCATTCATAATGGGACTGAGACTAAAAGCAGTAGTGAGGCTGGAATCCAAACTTTTTCACAGTAGTACGCATTTTATGCATATGCTCCAACTTCTCCATCTCTTTGTTAAAGAGGTTGCTCTCATCAAATTGAAGATCCTCTATAATCATTCATGCCTGACATGACAATCCAGACAAATGCAACCACATATGTCTCTACAGCAAATAGCCCCCCATGTTTTTCCACTGCAGTTGGCTACATGTCATGCAGTGTCTAACTGCTGGGCAACTAGGTTATGAGAGTCCATCTGCAACACCCCTGCCAACTGCTTGTCACCTTCAGACAACTTCACCAAAAAAAGGTGTCATCCTCTCCCAGAGTTTCTGTTGATATGTGGCCAGTGAAGCTTCATAACTGGCCATTTTGAAGGAATGAGCAGCAGTAGAATAGAATTTCTTGGCCACTAGGTATAGCTTTCTACCATCCTTATCAGCAGGAGTGGAAAGTTTCTTTTGGGCAGACTTCTGTTGTCTAAATAACAATGGAGTGAGGTGGTGCAGAAGCTAATCTGAACCAGATTCCACCACATGGTACAGAGTGCCTGCTTCTTGGATGTTGGTTGGATAGTGGGTTAGCCCAAGATCTACGTGCTACCTTCAAGAGAGATGGTACTAGTGGTATCAACACAGATTCAAACAAGTGTTCTGGTGCCTAACAGTAAATTGAATCTTCAGGCTCAGTTTCAGGTTGCCTGATCTCCAATTCTAAGGCTTGTGCCATTTTCAGCATTTATTCAGCATTAATACCACCAGGAGAGAATTCTCCGTAGCGGAACCTGCATGAACTTCTCAAACTGAAGAAGAATGCTGAGACTCTACTGACACTAGTACCAACATCTCTCTTTCTTGCACCTGTTCTGAAAAGGGGACACTCAACAGAACAGTCAGAGATGTGTGGTGATGAAAAGGACAACCTAGACCTTGAAACACCATTCCTCTTTTTCTTATGTTGTCTTTTCTCTGACCAAGGCTTAGAAGAAGAAGCCTCCAATACAATGTCCTAGTGTTGAGGGAATGCAAGATCAAGCCTCAGTTTCAACTGAATGTATCAGTACCAACAACTCTTCAGCTCAAATGACTGAATCAGAGACAGGACTCTTAGAACTGTCCAAAGAGCCTAACACAGCAAGATGAATTAAGGAATTGCAGGCAGTCAGTGCAGACAAGGACCATGGAACTAAACCATGTCCAGAGTCCAAGAGCTTATCAGCAGCTGTCAAGACTTACTCATAAAAGAGCACCTTCATCCAAGACAGGGAGTTCTTATGCACTAGCTTACAGTGGGCTCACGACCCAACACTGTGGCCTTCTCCAAGACAAAGTAAACAGTGTGAATGCCCATCTATCCTAGGGAGTTTAGTCTCGTGGGAGGTACACTTTCTAAACAAACTGGATGGCATGGTAAGTCAATGAGGGGAAATCATTACTGAAAATCTGCAAAGCTAGAAAAGTAGCCCAAAAAAACAGTCCAAGTGAAGCCATAAGACAGAGTCTGAAAGGCAAGTCAAATTGAGATCCAAAGATTAAGCCAAAATACGGTCCAAAGATCAGTAGAAAATCAGTAGCTTAAAACAATACAGCTATTCTCTAGGGATCCTGAATATTGCTCCCTGGATTTCAGATAAACAGTTATACTGGGTCTGCGCATCTTATAGTGCATACATGTACTAAGAAGTTGCTACAGCTTCTTAACACATACAGCTAAATACACATGTGGTGAAATACTAATATTACCCTAACATCTTAAGAAATAGTAGGGCCACCAAAGTCGCTCTCTGCAGGTGTTCCCGCAAGCTATCTAACCAAGATTAATACAAAGCTGTTGTGACTGAAACAGGATACAGTACAAATATAAAACCAAATCCAGTAATTATATGATAACTGCTATAACAAGTTGCAGGATTGAGCTACGGCTTAAGCTAGTCAATAGTAGCAAACCAAGTAATTTGGAAACAATGATCAAGATACTGTAATTGATATTGTAGACAATCAATATATTATAATTGAAACTAGTTCAAATGTCATATTTTAGAAACAGATGCAAGAAAACACTAAATTCCAAGGTCTAGTATTAGGCAAGGAGTACTAATAATCTGACAGCTAAAATTGTTCTAGTCCTATTTTACCTATATACATACGTTTCACTCTGGTTCAGATTTACAATAACATGCTAATGCAGCAGCCACAAATCTAGCATATTTGTTGTCCAACATTTTTCAGTTAACACACAAAGAAGTCTGCATTTTGACAAAGATTACACAGAACTCCTACCACTTTGTTGACAGCCTCCATATCACATAAGTTTTCCACTAATATTCGACAGGCTTCTTCTTTACCCCAATGAGCTGCCGCATGAAGTGGTGTCCAGCCATCATAATCTTTAATATTAACATCATAGCCAGCCTGTATTAAAAGTCTGAAGAAATTTGATCTGTTAGATAAGCAATTTTCAAACAAAAATACAGAGCTAAACTGAAAACTGTAGGTTCTGCCTTCATTTCTAAAACCCTGCTTAGAGATAAACATGTTTAGAGCTTACTGAGCTTAGAAAGTGAATTGTTTTACCACATGAACTTTCAGTATTTATACTGCTGAAGATAAGAAGAATTTACTATTCTTTCCCTTTTAAGTGAGGTATGAAAGCACTGAGAAATGTTTATCAATTTCTCTCCCTCTCTCTCTCTCTCACACACACACAAATTTCTATGCCACCATTCCATAAAACAAGATATTTACACAGAAAAGTAGCAGCAGTTCTTTACTAGAAATGCAAACGTCCCCTACACGTGAATTATGCTGCTCATCCCAACATGACTGATTTTGGAGGACTATAATGCCAATATGAATAGTTTGAAATAGTTCAGCCCTTTTAGACCACATTAAGTATGTGCTCAATACTTCCACAGTGATTAGTATTCATAAACATTAGAACTTACAAAAGTTATACTACTAACAAGTACATCAAAGACCTGATGGCTGCAGAGCTTTCTAACATCAAATTTTAAATCTGCATTAGAATTTATACTTACTTTAAGACTTCTGTATATCCTTTAGCAGCGGCTACATGAAGTGCTGTACCACCAGATTTTGCATGTCGAACATCATTTATATGACCACTGTTAAGCCACTGTCTTGCATCTCTAAGCATTATTCTTTCTTCTTCTTTCCGAGCTGCCTCTATATCAACCCCTGAAAGAAAGCAGACACTTGCATTTTAAATTCCTTGCAGAGTCAGCCCTCCACATCTGCAGATTCTGCATCCACAGATAAAACCAACCATGGCTTGAAAATATTTTAAAAAAATTCAAAAAGTAAACTTTGATTTTCCCATTTTACATAAAAGAACCATTTTACAACACCATTGTACATAATGGGACTTGAGCCTCCATGGATTTTGATATCCATGGGAGATCCTTGAACCAATCCCTAGTGGATACCAAAGACCCTGTATTATTAATAAGGTTTTTGTTTATACAGAATATATAAGGCTTGAGCAGAATTGACTATGCAAAGTCCAATAAAGAAACAGAATTTGTTACTGGACATCAGCATGAATTTCAAAATGGCAAGATGTTGGTGTAGTATCACAAAAGAAATTCAAGTCAAATCTACCAACTACTTCCCAATACTATAGGTACTGTGCTGGGATAGAGATATACCAATGGCAACAATAGTCCAAGCTATGCATTGATGAGAATAGCATTATTCTCCAAGAGGGGGATTACTCGGATTTCCCTCCTGACTGAAGTGCAAGGATGCCTACAGCTACATGAAAACCTGTTATCCAATTATCATATAGTTAAGAGTACAACAAAGTAGTTCAATACTTTTAAATCTGTCTACTGACCAAACATTCCATGGATATGAAAAGTTGCAACCAAAGTAAATTAAAGCGGGTGGTAGTTAATTTTAGGATAAAGAAGAAATGTGGACAGAGAAAAAGCCAATTCAATGCTACACTCTAAAATGAATTCCATTTTACAAAATTATTATTTAAAAGGGATTTTGAATCTGATTCAATAGAAGAGTCAATGATTAAGTGGGCTCAAAATACAGGTCATCCAGTTGAGTCAGATGCCTGGGAAAAAGTATGGAAAACAGACATAAAATTTACTCCAAATTTAAACTTAAGAGAAAACTACCATAAAATGTTACACAGGTGATATATGACTCCAGAAAGATCTCAAAAAATAATCAAAAACGGAGATGTGAAAGGTTGGAAATGTGGGGAAAAAGCAGGGACTTTTTTTTCATATGTGGTGGACCAGTCCAAAGGCTAAGAAATTTTGGAAGGGAATTCATGATGAAAAATTAGGTCAGAACCAGGAGACTAGAAAACAACAGAAGATATCATTGTATTTGATTACAGCAGTACGGTTGACCTACATACAACATTGGAAAGATAAAACAGATATTCGATTAGATGAATGGAAATGAAAAATGTTAGACATGGTAGAGACTGAAAAACCAGCATATTCCCTTAACAATAAAATGGTTCAGAATTTTGAAAGAGAATGGAAAAGGGTAATGCTCTGGTTAAATAGGTAAACGTTTGCGGATCAAGTATGTTGGGGTATTCGACAAAGATTATGTATAAGGGAGAAGAAAGATTCAACTGGAAAATTTTTGATATATAGCAACGGGGTGGTGGTGGAAGGATTATAGTAATGATATATATATATTTGTGTTTATATATGCTTTTATGTATTTTGGAAAATTAATAAAAATTCCTTAAAAAAATAAAACGAATTCCACAGAAAGCGGTATGAATTAAGAAGCATTCCTGTTTTCCCTTAGTAAAGGGATTAACAGCTTTTAAACTAACATTAATGTTAACAAGGACAGAAAGAACTGACTAGAATTGGTCCACAGATGGCAATAGTGTATCCTTAGTTTGATATTTCAACTCTTTCTTCCCTCAAAAAACTATTTGATCTCACTCAGGTAAAATACTTTTTGCAATTATTCTTTTAAAATAAGAATTCCAAAGCTTGAAGAACCCACACAGAGACTAAATTGTAAAGGAACTATCCATTTAAGCCTCTGTGTGGGTTCTTCAAGCAGAAAGGTTTCAGATTAACACCAAAGCATTTTGCTCAGCAGCCATTTTAAAACATTTTTTAAAACTAATTCTCAGCATTTTGGTCTGCAAACACTCCTAGCTGTGTCACAAGTTATGCACTGGGTATTTAAGAAATCAAACACTATTTTTCCTTACTGCCAAAAAACTGAGGAAGCAATTTGTTTACTAGCCAATACCATCTAATCTCTTCAAATACAGCAGAACGCTCCTTCACACATGTCAATATATAACAATATATAACAGATGTTCAAACTGATACAACTTACAAATGGATCAAAACTCTTATTATCTCCATTTTCAATCTCTCAGACTTTCATTCAACATTTAGTCCTGTTCCTAGTACAACATTCTTGCTACATGATACTTATTATATAAGGAATTTTTAGGAAGAAAAGTTAAAAATTACCAGATATTTCTTTAGCAAAACAGGACTTACACTACTAACAAAGTGTATGCAGGTGGCATGTTTTATCATTCTGTTTACAGTTTGGGGTTTCTTAAAGAAAAGTGCACATTATTTTCTTTTTGAAAAGACCTCTGAAAAATGACAGCACTGCTACATGCGGGTTCTGCCATCCCTTCAAAGCATCACTGTGTGAATGGAACATTTCAATTTGTCATTTAACCATAATTCTACAGGACATTTACACATCTTACCTCTTAACAGAGATCTCACAGTATCTGTGCTATACTCCTTTTCCTAAGTACTATATTCTACAATGTGACTTCCTATTCAACATTCTTGGAAAGAATATGCACTTGAATAATCTAAGCAGCCTCCTCTTCCCCTTTAGCCTTTGAGATAAGTGATGGTGGCAACTGAACTTGGCCGAATATTTTCAAAGTCCATAGAGCCAAGGGGCCCACTGCTTAAACAGCAACCTTGCTCTCATCTGACTGCACCTTTCTCTCACATGATAAGCAAAACAGGGATGATGACTTCTTATTCCTCAAGGCTTGAACTTTAAGTTGATGCACATTTTCAGTGTAATTCTGTCCTTAACTTGAGTGCTGGACTAGGACGCAGGGGAGATCCTAGTTCAAATCCCTGCTCAGGCATGAAAACCCAGTGGGTGACCTTGGAAAAAGTTACATTCTCTTAGACTCAGCTGAAGGGCATGGCAAATCTCCTCTGAACAAATCTTGACAGGGAAACCTTGTGACAGGTTCACCCTAAGGTTGCCGTAAATTAGAAACAACTTGAAGGCACACAGCAACCACAAACCTTTTTGTGCTCAGACCCAGATACAGATGGTAGAGGCTTATCTCTGTTCCTGCCAAGAGAAGAAAGCTGCATCTCTGCAGGACTAGGAAGAAGAAGAACAGACAGAACAAGATTTGCATGCCTCCCAGTTACTTTCCTCTTCTCTCCAAGCTCTTAAAAGGTTCATGATTAGGAAGTTAAAAGAGGCCAGAGCAGCAGAATCAGCCCACCCTGACTTGTTCTAAGCACCAGAGAAGTCCAAGTGTTAAGAAGACAGTTCAAATGGCCAGAGAGGTTGAGAAATAAAGGGAGTGTTGAAGACAATAATTGTCAGGGGACTATGGTATCACAGAGACAGATATGAAAGGCTCTCCCCATTCGCCCACTTCCAGTTATGCTTCTGCTCATCTCTGTCATGAAGTACTTGACACACACAAATAAAAAAAAGGTTCCCCATCCTCCAGTCTAAACAAATCAAATCAAATTCCATTCTCCCCAAGATGCCTACTGCCTTTATTTTCTGGAACAGTCACCAATACTTGGGATTAGCCTTGACATACAATCTCACATTATCCATACAAGTGTAGTGCAGCAGTAAGAACACTCCTGACAGAAAGCAAAATATTTAATAATTTTATTTTCAAAATGACTTAAATCTTAAAAGCCTTGTAGAAAACTCTAAACTATGTTGGCAAGAAGAGAAGTTATTTATCCTACTGCTATAGAAAAAAATGAAAGTGAAACCTTTGTGAATGTTCTTGTTAAGACATGTTTTACAGAGTGAAGAATTCAAGTTTAGAAGAGCAACAGACAACCTAGAATACTGTGCATAGCATTTTCCCAACACAGCCAGGGTCTCTGTCTTCTTGCATTACAGCCATTCTTCTATGTTAGGAAACATATATTATGACTGGGTTATTTTTTCAGCCTAGTAGAGAAAAAAAATGTTTGCATCTCTTGACACATACAATACTCAAGGATGCTTTGCTCTCTGAGAATAAAGTTACTCTTTCTACTACTGCTTATTAACTACTAACTTAGTCCAACATATCTGAAGGCTGGAGGGGAGTGGAGAGCTCTAGCTATTTTGGTTATGTCAGTACTCTAGCCCTCTTTTCTTCATATCCTAAGCACACATGTGTATGTGCTTCTGAGTTGCCCATTGACATATGCAACTTCATGAATGACATAGCATTCTCTTAGGCAATACCTAAGGCCACAATGAATATGATGTAATGCACACATTTAACAATTGTACAAATGGTTTTTTAAAAAGCTAACTGCAGGTGAAAGGAGATTTGAGCATGAACCAAACAAACAGGGAGCCTTAACCATTTGTATGTCCTCCAATGAAATAACAAACTTAAACTGAGGCCACTGTAAAACTGTCAACTGCAATGAAGAAAAGGGAGCAACTGGAAGCTTGTTTTCTGAAGAAACACAGGTGGTCTGATGCACAGTGTGACCAGAAAAAATGGCAGAGACTCAAAGCCCTCTTATACCCCACTACAGAGTTCCAAGACTGCCACCTACTTTAAAAAAAATCATGCAAGTATTGAGTGAATAATGTCACATCAACTTTGGCACTGAGTCCAGTGATGCAGATAAGGCAAAATGCAGCATCAGATTTACTTTCCCAAACGAGGCTGGCTGCACTTCCTTTCTCCAAAAATAAAATAACTGTGGTCAGACCCTTTGGAGGTTATTAATGAATACGTAGTGCTAACTACTAAATCAAATCAAAGTTCCCTAAAGATACAGAAGATTATCAGCCTTTATAAATACTAATTCAAAATCTGACAAGAGCAAGAAAATGTTTTTAAACAGGAAAGATAAGGAAAAAAGAAGGCTGTAATCTTTCACTCACGTTCCAAGCAGTACATCCAGTGGAACAGTATGACCAGACCAGCTCAGTTTCTCTGTTGACAAACTATATCTAGGCCTGATTCCACATTAGCAACCAACTGCTTTCACAGGAAGCTACCTTATGGAATGAAACTACTAGTTGCCCTATGCATTATAAAATGTATTATCTGAAACTTTTGATATTACCTTGCCGATTCACTTCATTTTGAAGCAATTCTTCCATTGCCTCTTCCTCAGCAATGTCTAATGGAGTATCTCCTTCACTATTTACAGCTCCTACATGTGCTCCTTGACTAATTAAATATCTGTTAAGAGAAAAAGAAAAATATGATTAACGTGACAGCATAGTTCATGTAAACATAAACTTAAAAGCACACACACATTCTAATTCTAAAAGCATAGACTCTGACATCTAATTAACAGAATCTTTGTAGTGCCTTTCAAATTATTTTTATGAATGAATCAATCATGCAGTTCTTAAGGCTTAAAAACACTTCAAGCAGTTAACCCTGTAACAAGAAATCTAACAGCCATTTTAGAATCTTTTCTACAGAAATATACTAGGCCTGGTTACATACAGAAGAGATACAACACAGAGACATCAACAAAACCCTGCAGTGCTGACGACTAACACACAATTGATGTTTTTGACTCTGCAAACTTTCTCTGTCAAGCAAATAACTTGCACATAACCCCGCCAAACCTTTCACAAAATGAGAAGTTTTATTTTAACTTTATAATCTACCAATACTGTCCCAACTCCAGCCACCGTCATATCTTTTTGTGTAAGGATGTAGTACCTATAATATTCCCCTATTTTGTATCAATACAAAAAGTGCCATTCAATATTCAATATTGCAATAGTGTCATTCAATATTGCCAAACAGACAATTCTCATAATGCTTCCTCTTCTTTTCTTTGATATTTAAAATAAACCTGGCACAGAGTTGGTTCAGGCCAAAATGGCAATAAGGAAGCAAACTGCTTATTTGTCAAAATAATGAATAACAACGGGAAGCCTTCCACATAGTCCAGCTTCAAGAACAACAGAAGACCTTTTAGATAGTTGTTTGATAATTTTTCTAACTACTCAGATGGGTATATGTAACTTTACAAGCCCTGAAACAACTGATACGAAGTGGTAGTTATCCTACTTCCACACAGACCCTAGCCTGTGATTTTGAAGTGCTCTAGATACTAGTCAGCCTAGCGTGACTAGATAACAATACATGCAGTGACATATGGTGAAAATATTTTTCCATCTATTTTTCAGGCATTCAGAATGCACTCCTATTAGCCAAGTCACTAAGGTAACAGTTAAGAATAGATGACTGTCAATTTTGACATTTTTTCAGCCTTAAACTTTATTTTGTCCTCTTTCCATATCAATTTCCAAATCTTACTTTTTGAGTTTGCATGAAAATGTATATGCATTAAAATACACGTTTTTGACACACAAAAAACCAACACCTTTCTATATTTCCACTGCATTTTTGTATGAGCCTTTTCTTGGTGACCTGCATCATAAACTTCAGAGATACGAAATAGCAAAGAATAATTACATTTTGGTTTGCTTATTGCTTCAAGGAGTACAAACAAAGACATTCATATTAATTTCTCTGCCATCCCAACTAGCAGCAATTTATTTGAAATCAAAACTGCCCTATATCAAACCAATTCAGTTGTATACCTAGTTTAGCACTGGCTTTCCAAAGTTTTGGAGCACTTTATCTGTCCACTCTTTAATGTCTGATAACCTTTTAACTGAACATGCAAGTGACTAAAGATGAAACTTCCTCCATCCAAAGCAAGCATTCAATCCTTGAACAATGTTCTCCCTGAAGAAAAACTTGCCCCCCAAGATTCCATCTAAGGTCTGTTTCTATGTAAAAAAAAAATATTGCTGTAGAATACCAGAATGCCCTACTAAGCCAGAAGAGAACAGATTGTGACAAAAAATTAGCTAGTTTTTCTAGAGACTGAAAAAATGAAGAATACAGTGTACCAATGATAACTTTCACTTCAAAGCAAGGACAACCACTTTGGAACATAAGAGATAGCAGCAAAAGTACAGTCATCCCTCCACATTCACATTAAGGGGCACAGGACCCCCGTGAAAGTGGGAAAGCTGTGAATAACTCAAGGCCCTCCCAAACCACATTTAACACACAAAAAAGTATGATCACCATATTGAACCCACTGTGGATTCCTCTGAAGGCATCAGGATTCCTTCACAAGGCACGAATGGGTGGCTGGTGGGGCTGACTGTCACCTCCACTGCTGCCCCACATCATTTTTTATAGGGACGTAAAGCCTTGTTTGCAGTTTCTCAGTCTCACAAGGCTTGCAATCCCTATTAAAAATGGCACAGGGAGGCAGCAGAGGTGACAGCAAATAATCCGTGAATAATCAAATCTGCAAAAGTGAAACTCACAAATGTGGAGGGCTGACTGCAGTTCTTCAGTACACTGATGAAGTCATGTCAACTAGGAGAGCAAGTAATGTCATCTTCAGAACTGAGAATAGCGCAAGACACACCAAAGAATTATTTCACAGTGCCATGAAAATGAGCAAACGAAACTTTCAGCTGTATGATGAACAGAGGTAAACTAAGAGGGAGAAATGATTTTGAAAGACATAGGAAACTGGTCACAGGATTACCACGGTACTCTGCCAAAATTTTCAAATGGCAGAAAGACTACACCTAGAAATGTCGGCACATAAAATTGTAGTCTTTGGCATACTGATGAAATTTTAGACTATAAAAGCCTTAGTTTATATAAGCAAAACTGTGAACATACTCAGTACTAAAGGGAGAAGCGAAAACCAGGTACCATACATCACCTAAGCATACTTATCTCAGTTTTTGCCATATTACAAGTTGGGGGAAAATGATAAACTGAAATCACAGATTTTGTAATAAAATATAGTGTATTATTTGAACAGCTGAGGTTTAATTCAGCACAAAGAATAATTGCACACTGGGATATACAACTTAATTCAACATTGAAAAGAATGACTCTGCAATAGTACTACCATCATTCACATTATATAGCATATTAATTGTGGACAGAAATGAAGGGTACCTGCTTTTACTGTACTGCCTCCATCAAACTAGAACACAAGCAATGAAAGATGCCCCTCTGTCTTCTAATTAAGACTACTGTATCCATTAAAAACTGAAATGCATCTTGTATTTGTGTACTCCATACGCCTACAGTACAAGACAAAAATTATTCTCTAATTCTGCAGTCTGTCTTTCATTGGAGTTTTCCTATATTCTCCAAAGTTTCCAATTTCTCCACTAGATCAACAGATAATTAAAAAAAAGGGGGGGGCACAATATTTTTTTCTTAATTTTTCTGAATTTCTATTTTGTTTTTGTTTTAGATTTTCTGATCCTTCAAAAATATCTAACACTGATCCTTTAAATGGATATGGCACCTTACTTGGACAACCTTTGCCAAAGTCTGCTGTAATTCAGGGCTTTCTCATCTAATTGTATTGTCTTCCATTTCTTTGATGCAGCTTGGTATGTTACATTGCTAAGAACTGTGAGCATAAAGGTAAACATGTTCATGAACATGAAAAGTAGGAGGTGGATTGCTTGGATCAGCCATGACTCAGTCACACAGAGTAACACTGTAGTCATGTAAACCAGCAGCCATGCATTCTTACAATGTGAAGAAGCCATAGGTATCTATATGCACACAGGTCCTCCACATGAGGTGGTCTGTCAGAAGCTTGCTCTTACATGTTAAGAGCCCTATGCAAATGCATCTCTATGAATATATAACCTCTTCACACTGATTCTAAACATACTAGACAACAGGGCATATACCTGGCACGCAGTCAGCAGGTGTAATCTTGCTCCCTATTGATGTTTTCATGGATATATGGGAAGGTGAACACCACAACACTTCATATGTATCACAAATGGCCAAATACTATTAAAACACAAAAACATTATTTTTGCTAAGCAAATTCAATATATCTCCCATATTAATAAAAAAAATTGTATCTAGGTATCTGGAAAAGTTCTGGTGATACAGGATGGAAAGTTTTCATAGGATGGAAAGGAATAAGGAAGATCTGCTAATCAAATTAACTAATATAACAGCAAAAAAAGGAAGTAAAAAGGGTTGCACTAATTCTAATGCATCAGTAAAGAATTGCATTAAGTGTAAAATAAAATGATTTGTTTAGGTCATCATTCAGCTTATCTTGGAAATCTACAAATCATTCAGAAAGTCAGTCAACAGCATACACTATATAACATAGCAAGAGAGTACAAGAAATTGCTCATTTTTTTTTACTGAGTGATGAGAGCTTTAGAACAGAAATGTTGTAGAACTATTCAAGTATTTAATGTTGAAGAAGAATTAAATCAACTCTTTGCATTGTTGAGTGGGAGGAGTGTAAGACTTTCATAAGAAGAAAGAACTTTTGCTTCTCATAGGAAATTCATAGAATTAGCCTTTGGTACAAGAGGAAATTTTTGTTGAGCCAATCTGTTGTACTCTCTACTCTGCATGTATATGAAGATCTGCAAAATACTAAATACGCACATTACACTTTCTTTGAACACAGAAAGGATCGGAAAAGATCCTGGCACCTCACTTTAAACCATAGAGTAAAAATCCTCTTTTTTTTTCTCAACCAAAGGCAAGATCAAACTGCAAATGCCTCTCCTTCTAGCCATTTACATTACATTCTCTGTTTTCCCCTATACTGAGATTCAAAGCAGCTTGTAGAATATTAAAACTAAAACAGACTAAACTGTAAATAACTGAACATTTTTTAGAATCTTTTTCCTTTACCTTAACCCTTCATGTATAGATTATTTACAGGAACACTTTTTGACTGCATCTTTGCATATTGAGGGAACTAGAAACTCAATTATGAATGTAAAAAGAAAATCCAAAATCAAAATCCTAGGTTTCAACAAGAAGTAATTAAGCATTCCATAAGAGATTGTGATTTATTTTTATTTTTTTAGCTGTAGGGCTTCCCACTGAAGTACACTCACTCTCTCTCTCCCCCTCCCTCCCTCCCTCATATATGTGTATCAAAGTTCATAATTTTGGCCCCAGAACCTGTCCTTGACTTATACATGAGGTCAACTTATACACAAGTACATATGGTAATGCCTTCCACATATGCAACCTCCAGATTTGCAATTTGAGCAATCATGGAATGTCATGTCCTATACATAAAATATATGAAATGACAGCAACATAAACATGGATGCATTGAAGCATCCACATGCACATCACCACCATTTAATAATATATGACCCAATTATTCAGATTTTTCCACTATTTGCTACTGGCCCTGGAACCAAACTCTGCATATATGGAGGGTCCACCATCTAAAGATTCTACTACAATAACCCCTCCACATTTGCAAGAGTTTGGGGCACAGAACCCTCATGAAAGTGGAAAAATTGTGAATAACTCCCCCCGCCGCAATCCTTCTGGGATTATGGTGTGGGAGTCTTCCTTCTCCGCACCAAGGTCAGAGGCAAGGGAGTGGGGGGGAGCTCCATAGGGGAGGAGGAGTGTATGTGCCCCTCACTGCCTTAACTTTGACTTCAGTGCAAGTTCTCATACTCAGGCAGAAACATGGAAATAGAAGGGAGAGCTTCAGAGGGCACAAGGAAAGCAAGCACGTGCATCTCCCCACTGTCCTACCTTTTGCCTCAGCATGAGTTCTTAGTACCAGGACAGAGACAAAAGAATGGGAGGGGGGAGCTCCAGAGGGCTAAATGAAAGCATACACGTCTCCCCCTCCACACACACACCATTGCCTTATCTTTTGCCATAGTATGCTTGCCTTCTTTCTCCATGCTGGCAAAACACAAGGGAATGAGAGGAAGAGAATCAGGAGGCACAGGCGCCTCATGAATAATCAAATCTGTGAGAATCAAACCTGCAAATGTGGTGGGAGGACTGTGTACCCTAGTTTGGGGAGGGAAATACATACAAATAAATTATACTGTACACTTTATGGTCTACTGCTGCTTCCACTTCCATAGTTATTTGTGCTTAAGGTAAACAAAACAGTTCCATGACCACTATCTGAAGTCTTTTGCTGATGAACAATTTATGGCGCCAACAAAGAGCAAAGAGCCAAATCCAACAGTGTGGGACAGAAAGTTTTCTATTATAAAGAAAAAAATCCGTAAAATTCATCAGCAACAATGAATGGAATGTTAATACTGTTGGCCCTCCACATTTGCAGGTCTGACTTTTATGGATTTGATTATCTGAGAGCTTCTTCAACCCCTGCCCCTCACACCCCAGGAGCTTCTTTTCTGGGGAACTTTCCCTCTTGGCGGCTCTGAACAAGCTGTGCAGCCCTTTAAAAAAATGGCCTCTGGCCCTCCTCCTCCTCCACCACCAGCCACTGCCTTGCCAGTTAAGGATAACTCGCAGCCCAATATCACCACAAACCCTCTCTCGATGCCCCTCCCAACACCCAAGGAAGGAGATAGGCAAAAGAGAGGAAATACAGGGCCAACATGCTAACACAACCTGTTTCCCTCTCCTTTCCCTGGCTTAGGATGAATCCTGGATATCCACTTTCCCCACCATACCTCAGCCCCCTTCCCCCCAACGTACACATACGTACACACATTCTGACATTTGCGGTTTTCCCTCTTTTGTGGGGTCCTGCATTCCTAATCCTAACAAATGTGAGGGCTGACTGTACAGTGTCAGGAAAGCTTGGCACTTTCAAAGCTGCAATTACTGTTTCTTGGATCCGTATATGAGAATCCATGTGTTTCACTGAATCGTTAAGTTACATACAAACATACTGAATTCCACTTACCACAGAAAAAGTACCCTTTAGTGAAATAGAATGTAGTTCTCAATCTGAATTTGAATCAAGTTGTGCAAGTGATTCTACAGAAAGTGACAGTAGAGATGCTGCAATGACCTCAAAAGAAGAGGTTTAAATTGTTAGAAGCAGATATGTGGATGTGCAAACCATATCATGCAGAATTTATTAGTTCAGCTAACATCAGTTTATCAACAGTTTTCAATGCTCCCCACTCCTAACCAAAAAAACTAAACAAACAATATAAGGGAAGTACATGTAAAGGTAGAGACAAGCATTCTGATAAAAACAAGTTCTCTGAGCCTATTCTATTTTGGACTAAAACTGGATTTAACCCAATATGCAAATCACATTAAGTGTGCGTTTTCTTCCTAGTCAAATATTTTAGTTCAAATACTTATGAGATCTTCAGATATTAACATATTTTTGTTTAACAAACATTAATCAAGCAAACATGACAAATCAGATCATACTTTATTTAAGTCATCAGAAAATTTCACTGAAATCACCTTTGCTACTAGACAAATGCAACAAGAACTTTCCAATGATAAAATGGTCACATGACAATTGCTGTGCAATTGAGTATACTCATGGCAATAAAGAGTCTAGTAAATAATGTATGTAACTATGAACATACATCGTGGGCTCTTAACATTTTCCCATGATAATAGATTAGTATGCCCTGCAAATTAAATGAGACACACAATGACTCTTTATCAGTGAACAAAAACTGCTCAGGTTAATTGGCTTTATAAACTGTAAAAGGAGATTGTGACTAGATGTCTACAATACAAAAGCAAGGAAATGTGGTCTCAGAATTAGATGTCTTGAAAGATAAGTCTGGTTTTCCTTCAAAAGAACTACACCTGTTGACACTAAAGAACAGTTTTAAGACTCGGAATGGACTGGGCCCCTAATCTATCCAGAGTACAGTTGCTATACAGAACCACAAAGGGACCATAAGGCCCACCTGATCCAAGTCCCTGGCATGCAGGAATACACAGCTAAGATACTCCCAAAAGAAAGCCATCCAACCCCTTATTGAAGACCACCCATGAAGCAGACCTCCTCTAAAACTCCAGTTTCTTCCTTCCTTTCACATTTCTCCCAATAAGTAAGTGAAAGGTACTCCTTCTCCCAAATGATGACCAGATTTGAGCTTCTTCCTCCCTTCACACTCCTCCTTCTAAGCAAGCAAAGGAAAAGCCTTCCTGTCAGTAACACCATGACAGCAGTTGCTTTCTTCCAATCTTGGCAGACACGACAAAATGAGCCATCACCTCTTCCTACCACTCAAAACTCTATGCATGACTCCAAAGAGCTGCACTCACTCAACTCAACTTCCTTATTCTCTCACTTTCCTTTCCTTGTTCACCCACCTTGTTCAACTGCACAGGTGTGCTGGAAGACCTATGTATTGTGAGTGAGACTTCAATTTATTTCTGGAGAAACTCTGTCAATTTGAAATGTTGTGAATCTGGTTTTGTTCTATACTTCTCACTTTGCTCTCACACTGAAATCATTTCCATTTGTGCAGTCAATATCTTGCCTTTAACAAATTCTCATTTATAATGAACTCCCTTCCCTCTGACCATGGAATTAGGTCCAGTATTTCCTGAACTTTACTGAAATCATATTTCTTAAAAGTCTAGAGTGCATGTCCGAACACACTTGGCCCCCTGCTTTCTTCTTGGAAATATACATCAAGATAACATGTCACTCCAACCCAAAGCTCCCACTACTTTCACTCATTGACCAATTCTTCCATTTTGCTTAGGAACAAATCCAGAATAATCATCCTCTCACTGACTCCACCACCTTCTAGACAATGAAAATGTAAGTGAGGTCAGGGAGGAATTTATGTTGGACCTTACATTCCTGGCAGAGTTTGATTTCCAACAAATATCAAGAGGGAAGAAATCTCCAATAATTACTATTTTTTTGCCTTTTGAAAGTAGTGTCATGTGTTCTGGGATGGCATCAAGTCTTTAGTCTGGCTTAGGAGTCCAGTGTCACTGGTCTTTCCCTCCCCATTAATTTTTGCCCAAAGTTCTCAGGCGAGTTTCCATGCTTTAAGTCATGATCTCATCAGAAGTGCACAAATCCTTGACATATGTTACTCCTCCTCTTTTTCTGTCTATTTCTTTGGAACAGGATATAACCCTCTTTAACTATATAACCCTCTATAATTACATCCTAATTATAAGACCCATCCTAGCAGCTTTCAGCAATTCTATTAAATGATTTTAGCCTTCTTATATTAAGATTCCATGTTTGTCCTGTTTATGTTCCATGCTCTGTACATTAGTGTAGAGATATTGAAGATGTTATTTCCAGTTGCTTCTATATTGTTTTCTTTTGCCCACCGGTGAAGTCTTGTACTAGCATCCCATTTCTCCTGTATCATGGAAGCTATTGTCCCTAGTATTTGATGTTCCCTGACCAATCTGAAATACCGAACACCTCCACAAACTCAACTCAGTTCAAAACCCTCCTGATTTAAGTCTGTGAGGTTCCTAGCAAATACATTCTTACAAACTGCTTGAAGCACAACTTATCTTTTGCCAGGAGTCCTTCTGCATTAGATACATACCATGGTCTAAGCCAAATCTTTCCCATTCACACCATCTGCTGAGTCAATTTTTCACTTCTGGTATCCTTCTCCTGCTGGGCTATATGCTTCAACTGCAAGAAGTGATAAAATAACAACCTGTGTCCTATGGTCCTTCATGTTCCTACCCAAAGCTTCACAGTCTCTTGCAATAAATGGAAGGCTATACCTTGTTATATCATTTGTTCCCACATTGATCAGAAAGAAGGAAGTAACAACTGGTGGGCTTGATGAGACTTGTCAGTCTCTCTGTCATGCCATAAATCTTCACCTCTTGAAGATAGTACACATCTTATGAAACTTACATACCACTGCCCCTGCTCTTCTCAGCAGGGAATTGTTCACTATCAGCACATATCAGTTCTTCTGATGGGAACTGACAGTAGCCCTTCCAACCAGAGAATCCTAATGCCACCTCTGCACTCTATAGGGACTGGGCCTACTGTCCATGTTCTTGTGCCTCATAATCACTGATCAAGGACAGAGCTTGGAATCAAATCTCACAGCATGGTCCCAGAGGGTTCCGCTCCTGTGTGTTATCAGCTTCCAAGTATATGCCTACCGTGTTTGGCCACTATCTTGTTCTCTAAAGACACAGATGTTACAGATCACTGGAGCAGTTCTCTCATTATCCACATTTAGTTGGTCTATATAAGCAGCACAGGAGCATTCTGGGCCTCCTCCTCATATCCCCACACAAAATGACCACACAAAATGTTTGTAGCACTTGTCCTGCTAGACAAACTTCAGAAAGTGGGGAAGCAGCTATACAGAGCAAAGGCTTGCTTGCTCCATTCCAACTAAGTCAATGACTCACTTATTAGCAGAAGTCTGTCCCTTCAGAACAACAAACAGACAAGCAAACCTCCAAATAGCCCTGCCAGATAATCAGCCTTAAACCAAGGCTCATCTTATTCTACATATTCCACCAATCCCATGAAAAAAGGCCCACTGCCCATTGTCTTTGTCCTGTAGCTGAGCTCATGCTCAATGAGCTTCAGAGCCTGAGGAATCATAGAGGCAGTAGCTTTTGAGCCCTGCCCCAAATTATAGATTTAATGGCTTTCACACTGAACTGTAAATAAAAATTAATGTTAAAACTCAGATTTTTAAAATGTAATTTCTAAGAAAAAATATATTTTAGCTTTATTAGCTCTATTTATAAATATTCAGATTTGGAGAATTTTGTCGACTTTTGTCTATCCAGAAAGCAAGACCATCAAACAAGTTGTAGCAGATTGTCTATAGCAGGACTTTCCAAATGGTATGCTGTGAAACACTAGTGTCGCCTGCAGTGTGTTGGTGTATCACTTCCCTGACTGAGAAAGATCCCCCCACCTGAGCCTGGCCCACTGCTGTCGCTGTCACTGGGGCCTTTCCCTGGCAGGAGTGATGGCAGCAGGCAAGGACAGGTGGAAGGGGGCTGCCTTTCCCCACTCTAGATACACCTCTGGGTATCTCCAGTTTGCTAGTAAAACTGAATTACTGTGTCATGAAATGATGCAAATTGAAAAAATGTGTCACCAACACAAGAAGTCTGGAAAGCTCTGGTCTACAGAATGCCACTGAAACTTTGTAAAGAACAAGGCAAAGATTGTGTGTAATGAATAAAGAAAAGAGAAACATGTAAAGAGACAATTGATATTCACACTCATTGGCACTCCTTTGTTGCCAAGAAAAAACGGATATCGTTGATGAGGGGAGCTAAGCATCACCAAATAACTGCATATCTGGGAAGACAATCACAACTTTTCATTCTTATCCTACAGCCATGGAATATAAACAAAAAACAAAAAATCAGCATCTGTCTAAATTAGGCCTTTAGAACCCAGCATCTTTACAAGAACTGATATATTATATAGTTTGTATCTGTATACCAGAGGGTTTGGCTAAACCTGAACAAACAAATTTCACTTATTACAATAGATCAAACTACCGTATATACTCGCATATAGGACGACTGGCGTATAAGATGACCCCCAACTTTTCCAGTAAAAATATAGAGTTTAGGATATACTTGCCGTATAAGACCACCCCTCTTCCAACGCACACCAAAATGCTTATGACTGAATGTGGTACCCAGTATACAACAACCAGCCAATCATGGCAAGCCAGGTACCTTACAGGTGATTGGCAGGTTGTTGTATACAAAGCCTGCTTAGATAGGTCAGCTCTCCCTGCCTGCCCAGCCCTCCCTCCAAACATGCCTCTTTCACCTGTCTGGCCCACCCCCGTATCCTATTACCAAGGGTGGGCCAGACAAGTGAAAGAGGCATGTTTTTCTGGGCAGTTTTTCTCCAGCAGCTGCCGGAATGTTGCTGAAACTTCCTGAAACATGGGAGGAGGGGCGGCAGCCTCCTCAGAGTCGGAGCCAGGGCCTGCCCTCCCCAGCGAGCCTGCAAGTGTCTCGCGGGCCGGGGGAAACTCGGCAGCAACCAAAGCCTCAGGAAAGGCATTTCAGTCTCTTAGAATGGGGCAAAATCCATATAAAATTTGGACAAGCACCAGATAAAGAGTATCAAGGAGAAGGGAGCAGAGCACATGGCTGGACGGGGACTTTACAAAGGTGAGACTGAAAACCCTCACCTCGGCGGTGGGCGAGAGTATCAAGGAGAAGGGAGCAGAGCACATGGCTGGAGGAGGATTTTACAAAGGTGGGACTGAGAACCCTCACCTTGGCGGTGGGCGAGAGTATCAAGGAGAAGGGAGCAGAGCACATGGCTGGAGGAGGACTTTACAAAGGTGGGACTGAGAACCCTCACCTTGGCGGCGGCGGAGCTTCTTTCCGGGCAGGGGAAGCTCTGGGGGGGCAGGAACGGCGACGGAGCTTCTTTCCGGGCTGGGGAAGCTCTGGGGGGGGGCAGGACCGGCGGCGGAGCTTCTTTCCGGGTGGGGGAAGCTCTGGGGGGCAGGACCGGCGGGGGAGCTCCTTTCCGGGCGGGGGAAGCTCTGGGGGGCAGGAATGGCGGCAGCAGCAGAGCTCCTTTCTGAGCAGGGGGAAGCACCTGGCGTATAAGATGACCCCCCACTTTTGAAAAGTTTTGGGGGGGTAAAAAAGTCGTGTTATACACAGTTATATACGGTATCACAAATGAGAGTGTCAGGGGAATCACCTATACCCTCTCTCTTGTTATCATCAATGGAGGCTGCTAGTTGTAAGCGAAACAAGCAACAAAGCTAAGCCTGCAATCAGCGCACCCTGTACCGTTGTGCTACAATAATGCACCACACTGCCTCCTTTCCTAAACTCTGATTTGTATGGCATAGTGAAAGAATTAGGGGACCAAGGAGAGAAATGAAAACACAATATGTTCATCACCTTCAGCCCTGTACTCAGTGGAAGGAGAGGACATGTTAAGCACACCACTTCCCCTTAAAACGCTGCTGAAAGGGGAGGGGGGTGCATTATACATTTCTAAAGCCTATTATAAAACTGTTAGCAATAGATACCAGAGGGAGTACCTCTGTAGGGAGACTTTGAATATATCTGAGATAGGAAGCAACAGTATATGTTTGTGCTGCCTCTTCCATGACACGCATACAGAGGACACATCTGGAATATTCATGCACACAGCCAATTTCTCTAGCTTATTTAACACCATGTCAAAACTCATTATTTAATGTGATGTCGTGGTGGAAACCAATAAACTGGAGCTGGTTCCTCCTGCAATAAGCCAGGAGAACAACTCATAAGTAAACTAAAGTTCTGTTATTTGTTAGCCACTTTTGATGCATGAGCAATCTATGTTCTTAGAGCATTTACCTTCACAACATATGAACTGGATCCCAAATATGACAGATAGATTAACAGGTACGCAGATAAAATAATGATCAGGAGGATGCAGTGCAAAGGATTCTTCTGCTCCTGCTAAATGTTCTTTCACATGACATTGAAAAATCAATCTCTTAAGTTTTCACACACATGTGACTACCCAAAAATCAGCTCCTATATTTTGAAAAAACATACACTGTATTTGAAAGGAATGATTTTATTGAATTTTAACTATTAACTCTAATAAATTATGTGTATATCAGCTGCACGCATAGACTCAAAGATTAAACCTTAGCTCCTGAACTTAGCACCTTCCCTGCACAATATTAAAAAAACAACAACTCCAAAACTGCTAAGTGTACAAGAATGAATAATATCTGTATTCTTTTATTCTGTGCATTATGTAACACTAATGAAAGTGCAAATTATCCTGTTTAATTACTACCAATTTACTGCCATGCTTGAGAATCCATTATAATTTGCAACAAACTGAAACCATTATTACCTTGAATAAATAACACTATCACTTTAAAAATGGAGGAAGTTCAAGTTTGACTTTAGCTGCAATCTATGGTCCATCAAAGAGGTCAAAGGATTTTCTGATGGACATATGGAGATATAAACATGGGGAAGAAAGAAGATTTACATTTTATTCTGACAGTCATCACACTATGTCCAGGATCGATTTGTTTTTAATCTCTAAAACATTACATTCGGTAGTGAAGGATATGGAAATACTCCCCAGAATAATGTCGGATCATAACCCAATACAAATTGAGCTAAATATAAAGAAGAAAAGTAAATATTCAAATTGGAGAATCAACGATTTCCTGTTGAGGAACAAAGAATACTTGATGAAAGCAAAAAACAAATTAAAAAATTATTTCAAAGAAAATGAAACAGAAGGAATTGCCACAAAAATGGTATGGGATGCTGGGAAGGCGGTTATGAGAGGACTGTTTATAAAATGGAACACGGAATGGAGGAGGAAAAGAGAGGAGAAAATGAAGAAACTGGAAACGGAAATAAAAAGAAAAGAAGAAGAATTACGGAAAGATCCTGGAAACAAAAAACTGAGGAGAGCGTTTAAAAAATTACAAGAGGAGATACAAGCAGAGAATTTGGTGGAAATCGAAAAGGATTTAAGAATACTGAAGCAAAGACACTTCGAAAATGCAGATAAGCCTGGGAAGTGGCTGGCGAATAGACTGAGAAAAAGAAGAGAAAGGAATCTAATACTACAGATTAAGAAGGATAATGAGGTGTCCACGGATCAGAAGACAATAATGAAGGTTTATCGAAAATATTATAAGGCTCTATACCAAAAAAAGACCAGGACAAAAACGAAGGAAAAGATTGAAGAATATCTGGAAAAGCAAGACTTGATAACAATAACTGATGATCAAAAAAATAGTCTAAACACTAACATAACAAGCATGGAAGTTACTGAGGTGATCAAGAGAATAAAGGTGGGGAAATCTCCAGGTCCCGATGGTTTCACGGGTCTGTACTATAAAGAATTACAAGATGAACTAAGTGAACCAATGCGCAATATGTTTAATGAAATTATTATTAATAGAAAACCAGACTCCTGGAATGAAACAAACATAACTCTGATATTAAAAGAAGGGAAGGACTTGAGAGAACCAAATAGTTACAGACCAATATTGTTACTAAATATAGATTATAAGATCTTCACAAGTATAATTGCAGAGAGACTGAAAAGAATCCTTCAGAAAATAATCCATGAAGACCAGAGCGGTTTTTTACCGAGCAGGTATATTAGAGATAACATTTGTACAGTGATCAATATGATCGAATACTGTGAGAAACATAATGAAAAGAAGTGTATGATGGTCTTCGTGGATGCCGAAAAGGCATTTGATAATTTGGAACATGGATTCATGTTTGAATTATTAAATAGAATGAACTGTGGAAATAAATTTATAAGTTGGATCAAACAAATATATTCAAATTGTAAGGCCCAATTATTAATAAACGGGGAGAAGTCAGCTCCTATAGAGATAAACAAAGGAACCCGTCAGGGTTGCCCACTTTCACCCCTACTTTTTATAACAACTTTAGAAGTTCTCTTAAGGAATATAAGAAAGGAAGAAGAAATAAAAGGAACGAAAATAAAAGGGGGTGAATACTAACTGAAAGCGTACGCTGACGACCTTGTTATTTTTCTTGAAGAACCAAGAACAAGCGTTGTAAAAATGATAGAGATTTGTAACGAATTTCGAGAACTAGCGGGATTTAAAATTAACAAAGATAAAACTAAAATTCTAACCAAAAATATGAGAAAGGAGGAAATTGAAGAAATGCAGTTAATGACAGGATTTAAAGAGAAGAGGATTGATTATCTAGGAATTGTAATTACCAAACAGAATAATGGACTGTTTGAAAATAATTACATGACAAAGTGAAGGGAGATCAAAAAGGACCTGCAAAACTGGATGAAATCAAATCTGTCATTGTTGGGAAGGATGGCAACAATCAAAATGACAGTACTACCAAGAATAAATTACTTATTTCAGAATTTGCCGACAATAATAAACACTAGATGTTTTCAAGACTGGAAGAAGGACCTGTCTTTTTTCATTTGGGCAGGGGAAAAAACCGAGGATTAAATGGAAAATACTGACTAATAAGAAGGAAAGAGGAGGCTGTAATCTACCTGATCTGAAATGGTACTTTTTTGCTAATGGGACGACATGGTTAAAGGACTGGATTGTACTGAAGAATGACAGAATATTAAATTTGGAGGGAGCAGACCTTCAGTTTGGCTGGCACGGATATCTTTGGTATAATAAGGCGAACGTAGATAAAGATTTTTTGAAACATGTAAGAAGACTTCTATTTGAAATTTGGAAAATTTGGAAAAGGAAACTTTACTCAAAAATACCACTATGGGTTTCACCGCAAGAGGCTCTGTTTGGGAGACGGAAGGACCCAGCAGATAGTTGGCTTACCTAAAGACTTAATTATGAATGATGGTAAAGAAGGTCAACGAATCAAAACAAGAGAGGAGTTAGCGAATGAGGGGTGGAACTGTCAGTGGTTTGCACATGCAATTAAAATAAACATTAAAAATGGATCAAAAATTAGAAGGAACAGAAACAAACACACAATTAAGCGAATGGGAAAAAGTGATATTTGAGAAAAAAGAACATTTGACATCCCAATTCTACAAGTTTATATTGGATCGAGAATTGGAAACTGAAACAATAAAAGATACAATGATTGTCTGGGCCCAAAATATAGGGCATGAAATAAAATTAGAGCAGTGGGAAAGAAGTTGGGATATTGCACAAAAATTTACCTTGGCACAAAATTTGAAGGAAAATTATCTAAAAATGCTATCTAGATGGTACTTGGATCCCAAGAAGTTAAGTAAGATATATAAAACAAAAGATAAGAAATGCTGGAAATGTATGCAAGAGAATAGGACTTTCTATCACATGTGGTGGCAATGCTCAAGAGTTAGAGGATATTGGAAGAAGATACACAAACTAATGATGGAGATGTTACAAATAAAGATTCCTCTAATGCCAGAGGTCTTTTTATTAAATATGATGCATCAAGTAGACAAAAAGCATAAAAGATATGAGAATACAATTTTATATATGATCTCTGCTGCCAGAATAATATACGCTAAGCATTGGAAAAGACCTGAAATACTGGAGATGGAAGAATGGTTAGATAAAGTCCAAGAATATGTAATACTGGATGATCTAACACAAGCTACGAAGGAAAAAAAAGTAGTAAGAGGGAAAATATAAGGGTAATTAAGAAATATATTGAAGAGAATTGGACAAGGTTGTGCCAAGGAGATGATACATGAAAAATAATAGAGATAATAAAAAGAAATAGAGAGAGAGAGAGAGAGAGAGAATGCAGAGTAGCTGAGAAGCTAACTGTTAGATTAATCTTACAGGTGAAGAGGCAAGTCTTCAGGGATAGAACTGGCTTTGGAGTCACAAAGAAACAGTTCAATGAATGTTCAAACAAGGGAGGAAGTTTAAAAAGCACTAAAAGATAGATAGGATGGAAATATCTAATAGATTTTGGAAGAGAAAATGCAATATGGAAGAATGTACAATAAGTAAATATATGTATGTAATTTTATGTATATGTATATGTATTTCTATATAGTGGAAAAATGAATAAGACATAAAGGCTGTAGAATTGTGAATATACGAGTTTTAATATATTTTATACACACACACACACACACACACACATATACACACAAACAAACAAACAAAGGATTTTTCAGTTGCTCCAAGGACAGACAGAATGATTGGCTCTCAGTAAGGAAGATTCAACTTCCTTGATAAGGCTACAGAAAGATCTAGAGCTGGTGTTTTCCAAATGAAAGAAAACAGAAGAATGTGTCAGGGGATTCTCTGTACATGTTGGGAGAAGCTATGGATCTAAAAGATTCAGGTCCCTCCTGTGTACAACGCTTTTCCAGAACAAAGAACTATGCCACCAAAAACAAGAATGCCAAAATCTGAAGATCAAAGAAAGAAATCTATTTAGCAACTGAAGAGCTTTGAAAGATAGCTCCAAACACTGCACTGTTTGCACGGCAAATGAAGAAGTATTGAAGCAAGCAGGAACTGAGCTCTGGTGTGCCAAAACACATGCTGTGGAGAAGGAGCAGGGTTACTACTCAAATATCTATAAAGTTCCACATGGGAGTCTGTGCAAGCACTAAAATTATTTGTGAGATTCAGACATAGCACAAAGAAAGAATTATGCCAGCTGTAGCATAGTTGTAATCAATATTAATAAAGCAGTAGTCAATGGTAGAGAAACTGCAAACCAGGCACAAACACAGAGAGTATGAGGAAAACACAAATGATACATCTCCCTCCCTTCTGCCCTTCCAGTACTACAGTGAAGCTCTAGAGAAAATGGTTTCTCTGTCTTCAGATCCACCCTTCTCCACCAGCAGAACTGCTTGTTCACATCTTATACTTGCACAGTGAGATATAGGTATATTATATCAGTAATACATGCAAACTAGATTAATAAATTCCTTGTGAGAAAATCAGTGTTACTCTGGAAGTTAAGTCCAAAAGAACATAATGACAGCAGATATTCAATACAAGTAAGAGAAAAGCAATGTGTACAGGCACAAATTATTTTAACTTTGTACGTGTGTTGATATGGTCCTTAAATGGGATATAAATTCTTAGAAAACAGGTAATCATACAAAACAATTAACCAGCTTTTCAAATAAGCCCACAAACTTTTTTAACAAGACAATTGTCTATACATACTGAAGAAAATACAAACCTCTTTTGGAAAGTGTTCCTGCCTAAAGGCAACTTATATTAACGACAGGCATTAGGTAAGATGCTATTTACATGTCTGGCTTTTTATCTGTTTATCTATATGTCTTTCTTTGTGGTGCATCCACATTTAGAACACTATGTGCAGTTCTGCTTGCTCTATCTTCAAAACAAATAACAGATATAAGTAGGCAGAAATAAAAGGTATACATAGATCTGCAGAATGGACTATGTTTACAAATTAGTTACCTAGCTCTTAAATCTATTTGGGGTGTCTGTGTGTGTGTGTGTGTGAATTAAGGATATTTGAAAATGTAGGGCCTCCTGTTAAAAAAATCAATGATTCATTATATCAGTGATACATACCTATTGATCTAGTGATCCTGCCATAAGGAACTGACTCTCAATGCTCAACTGTTATTCAAAACAAAACAAAAAAAATTGCCTACAAATACTTATATCACTTTTCTCACAGATTTCCGAAGTTGCTAGCAATTTGTCATGATGTAGATAGAATGTTTCTACTATAAAAGATGCTACACTGTTTTACATAAGACAACTATTACTGTATTTCTATTCCTTCTGCAACCTTTCCGTGTGCTTCACATTAAAACACATTCATAAAACATATAGGATATTGAGACAGCCTTTAAAAAGTTGAAAAATACATGGAGGATGAAATCTACCTAAAGCTTCTTAGCTATTAACACCTATGTATGAATGCTCCATAGTCATATTTACTTTAGCTACTAACAACAGGTGAGCTTGCAACCACTATCATGCATTCCTTTTCAGAATCCTATATGCTCAAAACTGTCTGGTCCAGATTTGGAGACAATGAACATTTAGTCTAATACAACTTGGCAGCTGCACTTAGAACACAATCACTCTACCATCTGACCCAGCGTGAGATGGAAAACAGACACACATCACAGATATACAGTGTGCTAAAATGAGTGTCCGCCCTAACTCCTCTTCCAAACTGCTCATTTGTGTCTCCATGTGACTTCCAGTCTCCTGTTGACTTACTGTGATACCATAAATTTAATAGGGTTTTCTGAGGCAAGGAATACTCAAAGAATTTTTGCCAGTTCCTTCCTATGAAATACAGCCTACAGCACCTGAAATTCATTGGCAGTCTTCCATACAAGTACTAACCAGAGCTGACGCTGTTTAGTTTTCAAGATCAAGTGAGATCTGGTGCCTTTAGGCCGTCTGCCTGCTCACTTACTTTCATGAAACTTTGCATACTTACTTGCATTAAGTTCTTGAATATGGAAACCAAGCTAGTATATAAATACAAGATTGACCACATCAGCTTAGAAGTCCAACTGGTTTAAGACAAAGTCAGGAGACTCAGTACCACAGTAATAGAAATAGGCAAGAGAATGACAGGCCAGATTCAATACAAGCTTTTTCAAAGAAATGTGCATTGTACATTTTTTCAAATTTTGTACATGCACCAATATGGTCTTTAAATGGGATTAGTTCCATGAAACCTATTCTAAACAAAAAATGGGAGGTGAGTATCAGGTACTTGCACTCTTTTCCCACACTTGTTCAGAACAGTCAAAATTCATTTCTAGTTAGAATTCTCATCTCTTTTTTTGGAAGAAGGTTAAAAATTGCTGCTAGATTTACAGTTAAAATAAATGTTCCTTTGTGTTCTCTGCTGCAATGAAATCACTCACAATCACTACTAACATTTCTGGCCACCCACATAAACCTCTTAACTCCCCAAATAAGGTAATTCATATCTAAAATATGCAGTATCGCTTATTTTCTTTATGGATGGTTTCTGCTCTTGTTGTACTGCATCAAATGTCACTCTGAAACATACCTGCTGCTTTTTAAACTTTAATTTTTGGGGGGAGGGGATGGTGGTAGTAGTAGTTGCTGTTTACCGAAATTTCAATTACTGAAACCCCACCAAAAGGACAGAGGACTTAGAATATGATCTCAATTTAACACTCACAATTTTAAACTCCCATTTAAAATCTTTGATAAGCAAATTGTGACTATCATTTGAAAAAAAAATGAATACTCTTTATGGAAAAAAACCCAACATGGAACAACATTTCATTTTTGAAGCAGGTGTTATGAAACACCAATGTACCATGTATTACCATGATCGATTCAAATGTATTTCCATTTTTCACCTAATTTCCAAGATGGTTTTGCACAAAAAAGTGCTACAAAATATTTCAACCTGTGTGCACCATACTTTATACCTTTAGCAGAAAAAGAATACACTAAATCAAACAATTTGGAAAAATAAGTTCTTTGTCCAGTACTCTTCCTATCTTTCTCAACATAGGTCAAGGCAACCTAGAAACTTTTTCTTGCTAAAACGGCACTTGACAATTGACTGCTGGTCTAGAAACCAAGCTTTATTTATCTCTACTTGCCTCCTACTGGATCCAGGGGATCTCTAAATGGATATGTTTCTGCAGAGCATGCCGGCTGTATGCCCCAAAATTTGGGGTTGCATTTCTGGGCTGTCTATTCAATTTAAATGAAAACAAATGTGTTTTCACTTATACAAAGTAGTGTTCATTGTTATAAAGGCTGATCTGTAGACTCATCCAGGAAATGCAAACAGGAACAGCAACAAAATGTTGCAGTGTATCCATACCTCCCAGCAGGAGTACCTGCCCAGCATTCTTGTCAGCCATCACAACCATCTCCATGATCCTATATTTCCTTCCTTTTGATCATATATTCCATTCCTTTTTCTTTTTCTTTCCAACTTCATGTCATGTAAAAGCTAAGTATTCACTGGACTTAGCTGCCTCATGCATTTTTATTTCCAAACTTTTGTACAAATGCTGGGATTCCATGAAAACTGGAAACTTGTTTTCATGCGTCCGTCTTGCTAACTCAAATTACCAAAAAAAATTTTTTATGACATTCAGAAATAGTAAGGGCTCTTTGCTGGAATTCTGGGACAGAAAAATGACCATGTACAAATAATATTTGAGAAGTCTATGACAGGCATCTCACAGTCCAAGTCCACGTCCAGTTAGTTGTTCCTCCACATTTGCAAGGGTGCAGGACCCAGCAAAAGTGGGAAAACAGCAAGTATCAGTAGGCCTTCCAAACTATATTTAACACACACAAAAAAAGTACAGTACGATCTGCAGAGTCAACCCCCTGAGGATTTAAATGTGCAGTATACAATGCATTTCAATCCACAGTGGGGATCACATCAGCCACCCTGTTCTGCCTTTGAGGTGGCAAGCTTCCTTCACAAGGCAGAAGCAGGCAGCTGGTAGGGCTTGCCACCAGCTCTGCTGCTGCCCTACACCATTTTTAATAGGAATTTATGAACCTTGCCTCAAGTCTGCAGTCTTTCACAGTCTCATGAAGGTTGAAAAGAGACTGCGAACACAAAATGGCAAAGGGCAGCATGGAAGGCAACAGCAAATAATCCTCAAATAATCACATTCATGAATGCTGAACCTGCAGATGTGGACTGCTGACTGTATGAGTTATGTCTGAACCAAGAAGCAACGAGGAGTGCTCTCTTTTGATGAAGAATATCCTTTCCAAGTGAAATTTGAAAGCAGTTTTATAACTGGTGAAAGATAGATCTCCAGTGAGATCACTGAAAACCCAGGAGACATAGTGACTACTGAAACTGTAACTACACTTTGCCCAGTAACAATAACTATAATCATCTCAATTACAAACAGTAGAAGGGAAAAAAAATATGTAAAACTGCTACTCTAACCCTGAAAAAGATGTAACTAACTATTCATTTGAAATGACAAATGCAAATAAAATGAAATATCAAATATCAATTAGAATTGAGGTCCTCTGCTTATATATCATGAATGTTTTAAACACTTGGATCCAAGAAACCAGAAAAATAACCCAAACAAATCAAGGTTTCTTACACACAAGCTGAACAGTGTTAGGACAGCCAGGGAGGCAGAAGAGAGAAGATATTTTATGGCTTTTATGAGGAAAAGACTTTATGCCACCACAGCATCTAGGCCACTCCACCTCATATAAGAGACAACTGGAGCAGTTGCTTTCAAACGTCCATCTCCCTCGTACATAAAACATTTATCCTACAATACTCACATCTGGGTCTTGGCAATTTAAAGAAAGTCATGCAGCCTGCAGTCTTTAGAAATTTAAAGCATGAATGTATGCAAATTAGTAATTTCACCCAGGAAAACAAAGGACTCAAATGAACTAGATCAGGTGGTCAGATCTGCAAACATTTTTGGCAAGCTTTCAGAAAATATGGATATTCAAGCAATATATGGATGCAAGATAATCCACATCTCTGGATGACCTCAAGTGTTAGTGAGACTCTGCATCTACTGTATTTGCTGATGTATAAGATTCACTTTTTCCCCTGAAAAATACTGTCTGAAAATGGGGTGCATCTTATACACCAGTGTGTCTTATATGCTGGCAAATAGTATTTGTCAATGAATAAATGGGGTATGTCTTATACACAGGTGCATCTTATATGCCCACAAATATGGTAATCATTTGTCAAAGATTCCCACCTGCAATTTCTAACAGATCCATTTGACCATAAACAAAGATCTGCTCTGAGATCTGTAAGTCTACTACTGCTTCAACCATCCCACAGTTCTTTCTAAGACAAATCCCCATAACACATAAATACATCAAATCCCAAATCGCAACCAGGATTGGGCCTGGTTAGGACACAGATGGAAAACTAGAAGAAAATACCAAGAATCACCAGCTATGACAGGAAAGAAAATGTGAGCATCTTTCACTATCACCGAAACAGACAGCTCATCCTCCAAGGTGATATTTGTACAGGGATTAATAACGTTTTTATATATCATACTGCAATCCTACTTGGCAAATCTGCTTTACACTATTAATGCCTTCAAAAGCATATATGAGAAAGAAACCAGACAAGCACTGCAAACATCCCAATATCAGAGAAAAGATGTATCTGAGAAACATTTTACACATTTCAACAGTTTAAATCAGTGGGAAACAGCCTTGGAGAAGTGGAAAATGAAAATGTGTATTTTATCATACCTGATACTTCCCCCACTGCAGCCCTAATCCACCAGCACCTTCTGCACTAGTATTTTCTCTAGAACTTCCCACAAACTAGAAGACTCTTGTCTGTAATAATGTCCAGATACATAACATTTAAAAAATTAAACTATGCAAGTGGATAGCCTCCATCTCAATCACTTAAAATTACAAACCACAACACTACATCATCAAGCTTTGGATTCACCACATCTCAATGCAATGAAGAACATTTGAGTTATGAAGGAGGACATATCCAAGTTTCAAAGATCCTGAAACTGAGAGAAAAGAATATTAAGATCAGGGATATACAATGGTGAACAATTCTGCTTTATCCAGAGATCCACCAGCACATTTGGAACTTTTCTACAGGGTTTTGTCTCAATGCTGCAGGAATTACACTGCAGCATGAAGGCAGTGGTAATATACATCTCTTCATCCTCCTAACCATAGAAAGATAGACTTCTGTTGCAGTTTTCAATCCACATTTTTATGCATACCTAAGGGTTGCCCAGGATGTGTGGTAAAATCTCCTAGGTATAAAGTGGCCATATTTCGCTGCCCTATTAGTTAACATGGAGCAATCCCATTTTCCCTTCACAGGAAATTACTACATCTCAAGTACCTCAGATGCACAGCTCACAAAACACAGGTCTGCTTAGTTTGTAGAGCAATTAGCAAACTATGTACGTGAATATCTGACAATACCTTTTTTCCCTCTAGACTGCACTGTGGCAAATTTCTAACCTATACTGAAAAACTAACTTTTGCATCTAATTTGGCCTTTTCTACCCCTGATGTGGCACACTTACCAAGCTGGGTTCTGTCCAACCACTGCAGCCAATTTTGTGGGGGAACTGGTCTCCAGTGATTTCAGTCACACCTAGAAAATAGGAGTCAGTCGGTGGCAGTGGACATTTATATGTCAGCACCAGAAAATCTGAACTCCTCTTCAGAGAATGAGGATGACTGCCCAATACCAAGAAGATAAATTTCTAAAGAAATCTGTACAGAATCCTGACATTATTTTCTGTACTCTAGATTCCCCAAACCCTGGCCTTTAAATAGTTCAAGATGCTTTACATCTCATGTCATCAAAATAACTGCTTCAACTCTAATAATAATGTGCTACATATCACAAACAAATCTTGACTATAACTATGGCAATCTAAGAATAGCTAATAAGAATCAAAACTGATTGTGCTATTCTCAACACAACATTGATCACAGTTTGGCATAAAAGGATTTTTGTTCATTTTTAACCTTGCCTATTCCGTTAATACCTACAGCAGCTCCCTTCCAGATGTTGATTATAGATGCAAGTCTTTTCAAAACCCATTTTTCTTTCTTCAGCTTATCTGGATTTCTTGCCCTCTCAAAGGACTAAGATCAAATCATCTCAACACTTTTTTATACGTAACAATGTTTGTTAACCTACTTATAATGCAATCTATTACGCAAAGACAAACTTATGCAAGACAAAATGCTGGAACTGCATTAGATTTTGCCTTAGTACATCTGTAAAGCAGAGTGCCAGAGGAATGGTGGAACTTTCCATGCAATCCCCTGGCACCCAGCCAGTTGGCTAGCTGTGATTTCTTGCTGTGTAGAGCACTGAAAATGAGGAGTAAAAAGAATGATAGAAATACAGTCAGCCCTCCACATTCACTAGGGTTAGGTGCTCAGGATCACTGAAAAAGTGGAAGAATCACAAATATCAAAATGTGTGTATGTCTGTGGGAAGGAAGCATGGTAAACACTCAAGGTCCAAATCAGGTAAGGGAAAGGAGAGGGAAAGCAGGTGGCTCAGCATGGGAGGTCCTATACTTTCTCTCTCTCTTGCCCATCACCTTCCTTGGGGGAGGCATTGCGAGAGGGTCTGGCCTTGTGGTGCTGAGAAACTGGGCTGTGAGCTGTCCTTGGCTGGCTAGGCAGCTGCTGGTGAAGGAGGACCAGAGGTTGGTTTTAAATGACTGATCAGAGCCACTGATCAGAGAAAAAGTTCTCCCAGAAAATAAGTCCCTGATGTGGGGAGGGGAGGAGGTGGAGAAACTCACAAATAATCAAATCTGTGAGAATCAAACCTGCAAATCTAGAGGGCTGACTGTAGAAGTAAATATCCTCCTATCTGTATAATTCAAGGGTGGAAAAATTGCAGCCCGTAGCAACTAGGGCCACAGTATATAGACCTACAACCTCCTCCAAGCACCCTGCATACTCAAATTCGCTCCCAAACCAGGCAGTCCACCCAAAACTGGCCAGAAACTAAAATCGGCAAGAATCACAGCCAGAAGTGATGTGATGTCATTTTTGTCACAACAAAACATGACAACAGAGGCCCTCTGGGGAGACGCTGACAGGAATTGCCCCACTCCCTCTGTGTTGCCCACCTCTAGAATACTGGAATTTTTTAAAAACAAACAAACAAACCAGAATAGTGGAATGCCGTACTTTACCTCTAATTTGTCAAAAAATTCTACCATGAAAAACAGTGATAATGTCCATCATCTCTGTTAGGTAATCATCTGTACCTCAGAAAATGTGAATATCAGTATACTGAACTCAAAGCTCTCTGAAAACTACCTTTACTTTCTCTGTCCCACTCAAATTCAGACCAATGGGACTATGTGGGTCTTAGATGAATACAGGATTTCTTTCTGATTCTGATATGCATTATCTTGCTACTACACTTACTTGCACCTTTTTGCCTGTACTACTCAACTCTATCTCTTATCTTCTATTTTTCCAAACCTACCTTATGCTATATAAATAACTGACATATTTTGCATCTGTAAATGAGTAAAGATGCATCTGAATCCATAAGAAAAAACATCCTAGAAGAACTAAATTACCAGTGTTTAATACCAAATAGGTTAATGAGAAAATATATTTTCTTTTGTCCTGATGGCAATTCAGGTTAGGAAAATATGTAATTAAAAATCCATCTGGGCAAAAGTCCATTAGGTTTGACAAGCAAGGGAGGGTCCTAGATCATCTCTAATTGAATTGTAAATCCACATTTGCTATATCCAGTTGCTGTACCCCTTAGACATTACTGATACCAGTTCCTGAAAAAGAGTGGCTACTTCCTAAAGGTTACCTAATCACAATACCATACTGACCACAGAGTCAGACCTCCAAAGATTGATGACAAATTCTAACTGTAACAGTTCAAGTGTGAATCCAGAAAGAGGGAACAAAACTACAGAATTCTTATTCCCCACTGTCACACCCAATTTCAAACAAAAGAGAATCTAGAAATATGCCTTCTCCAACTGTGTAAATGTGTAATTCCTTCAGAAGAAGAAGAGGCAGAGGTTCCCTATTAGGTCTCTGCTGATAACTGCTGGTCCTCCAGTGCCAATGTGGTCATGTTTTTCATGTACTGCAACTGTGTCTTAAAAGTGCAACATTTTTAACTTTTCCCACAGGAATAAATGGAAATCATTCACCGATACAGCCAAAAGTAAATACGCACATACAACGAGGGACAGTGATGTGGCATCTAAAACCTACCTTTGGTGTTCCTGGTGCCTACACCAAATTTTGCTCCTTTCAACTATAGTCTAGACTGCAACCCACTTTCTTTGTACCATAAACTCAGTGTAAGTTATTGCCAGCAGAGCTTGACATGGCTCCAAACAGAGTGCTACTTCTTCTTAGTCAAACTAAAATGTGATAAAATGTTGGGAACAGGATGAGGGAGTACAAGATGGGAGCTACTTGATAAAAAGGAGGAGAAATGTCCACAGGAGCCACTCATACAGTAGTCTTGCTGTCATTAAACAAAGATAATTCTTGTCAGCAACTAACAGAAACCTATGAAAACCCAAGAGAAAAGACAGAACAGAATTGAATTAAATGAATTTTTAAGTACAATATGTTGTTGTCATTTGTACTTCTGGTTTTAATGCTGACTTTTGGAAGATAGCTGGACCAAGTCATAACTTCATAATCTGCACATTACACTTCAGCAAGAAAAACTAATGCCCTGAGGGAACATATACAACCTTGTGTCTTTACAAAATGGTTTTTCTCAAAAACACAATTATAGCCCAATTAGGGTAATAGCACCTTTTTTTCTTCATCATCTAAAAAACTTTCAATATTTTAAGTTACTTAAACAGTACCTTACCTACACAGAAGAGTTACAAATTTTAATCTCTTTGTAATGTGACATGAGGTGTGGGCAACAGCATCCAAATAAAGTTCCTGTGCTGCTTTTAGCTACTACATATTTATTTCAACTCCAACATGAGGGACCTCCTTTCCAAATAGTTTTCAGTAAGGTGAATTCTAGATGAAACTTTGTTGCTTTCATTCTTAGAAAATGACACAGAAAGATGCTACTGACTTGTAGAATTTCAAATATCCTGTACATTTAAACTTAAACGACTACTTTGTAGTATAAATATGACCGAGTAAGAAGTTATTCTAAGAAAATATTCTGGGAGAAAATGGCAAATTATTAATTTCTTCCTGTAAAGACACATGGCATGCATCTATAAAGAATTTCTCTAGTAATAAATAAAGCTGTAGTAAAATTACTAAAAATCATTTTTAAGAAACAGCCATCCTTAAAATTCCCTAGTAAAATAAAGATAGCCAAAATAAATGAAGACATCATACAATTACACACTTTCAGACAACTACAGCAACAGGTGAAAATGTATATAGAATCTCATATATGATATTAAAGAATTGTACAGTCTTGACTGTCCAATAAAAAGTAAAATTTATTTCCTAACAAGTATGCATTCATTATGAGCACTAATTTTCATACAGAAGTAGCTGTGCTTTATTATTAGAATGAACAGTATGTGTTTAAACTTTATTTGCCTATAGCTTTGCTAATCACAGTCATGCAGGACTGGGGCTGCAATAATCAAAACAATTATTATTGATTTATATGGCAAGGAGATTAACAGAGATTGGTAAATATTTGGAATAAAAGTAGTGCTAAATGCAGTCCTAAAAAAAGTAAGTTCAGGAAAAATTGCTGAAACTTTTAGCTGCTAAAATGCCATCCTGGCTAACATGCTGGCTCAAATAATACTGTGACACATACTGCAGAGTCAAAAGTAACACAACTAATACCTCTTCCTTTTAAGGGCAAACGGTATCCTAGGTTACTGTATGGACTGTAAGAGGTATTAATGTGTAGCCTGGACAGATGAATGTTCCTGAAACCCACAGTTGCCCTGAGTGAGGCACCCAATACATAGAGTAGGAAAGTTAGAAGACTCTATAAAACTCTTTCCAAATTTTAGCCACCTTATTTGTAAACTTCACCAGAAATTTCTATCCCAAAAAATTTCTATCCTAGAATAAGAAGAAAAACTTAACTTGTTAAGCACTTGTTCATTGATTCTAGCTGTAGTTTGCTTTTATCTACAAGGAGACTAATACAGCAATGCTTGATATCTGACAAAGAAATAACAAGCATGGGCCTCAAATTAAGGCTCAAAGGCACATTCCTGTAATATACGTTCACCAGATACAAGACTCTTGTTACAAGCTGATTAATGTCTGTAAATCCGGACTGCCTCTGTCCAAATATACTTCTTAACATTTTTCTGGATATCTGGGAAGGAAGGAAAGAAGAAAACTCCATTCCCACTATTCTTTGTACAGAACCCACATTTACTTAATCCATAAAACGTAATAAATTAGCTGACATTCAACAACTTCGTATTAGCAACAGAAGTGTTAGAACTCTAGTGAACATTAATAAATGTTACAATAAATAATAGGAGGAAAATTCTTACTCTGCTATATCAAGATATCCACAGGAAGCAGCCGCATGTAGAGGTATCCAGCCTTCATTATCAGGTTGATTAATATTGGCTCCATTTTCCACCAGAAATTTCACCATATCTATGTTATCATCTATGCAAGCCTATAAACAGACGGGGGGAAAAAAGTTAAAGTCGTACAAGTAATTTGCCAGTTGTCAGCATATGGCAATACACCAAAAGAAACCATTCTGCTACCAAATCATCAGTGCTTTCACATAAGCACTTGTTCACATTTATTCATAGCTAGTGTATTTACCCGGTGTTGCCCAGGATTTTATTTTCTCATAGGTAACACTTGTTAGAAATACCTTAGGAATTACCTTATGTTACTTTGGGAATTAGATACAATTGAAATACACAGATTTGAGATCCTGTGTCTCTAATTCCCCAAACTGTGTTATCTAGTACCTGTAACTTTTCCCAAACTCCCCAATCCAATCTGTACTCAAAGTTGTTAACATACAGAGGTTTGGTTTCTGAGGGAATACACTGTCCTCCTTCTTACTGCTAGGCCTCATCTCCACAGCAACCGGCCTGAGGCCCAAGGGCTTTCTATGGCTGAGAATTCTAAAGGCCCCTTCCTAAACTGCCACGCTCAGGATTCCACTGAATCTTCACAGGCAGCCAATCATATGAGGTCTTCTCACCTGACACAGCCAATCACATAAAGTCTTTGCCTGCTTGACACAGACAAACTCAAACTCACAAACTTTGACTTTTATATATTAAATTTATTAAGTAGTCAATAACACCTTTTTATTTGTTCTGCATCCATATAAGAACTACCATTTCCAGTTCTGTTGAGTCACTTGCCACTTCCTTCCCTTCATAACAAAATACTCTTCTTACATATGGTGGTTTGATAAGTTTCTGTACCAGCCCACGGCCATCCTCGGATGGACAGAGTAGAAAACAGAACATCACTGCTTTGTGATACATGCATAAAATAATAAGGATAAAGTATTCAGACATATATAGTCATTGTTTAAAGATCTTATTTTGTGATTACTCTTCTGTGACAAATCAGCCATAAATAAGCATAAGTGGTCTTCAATTTTAGATAGTATATCTAAATAGAACTAAATAGACTCTATAAAAAATATCAGAGGGAAAAGAACTATGGCTTGATCAGAACATGATGCTAACAGAAAGCACCACATTTAAAATGACACAGAAAACAAGTGTAAGCCAACAGCAAATAATATCTCTGATACACAGACGTGCTCTGTTTCAATTTCGTTACAAGTGTAATTCAAAGTTTGAGTTTAATCAATAAAATCAAGCATGCTTGAAGACTAGGTTAACTGCAGTTATCTCCATGTGATTTAATCTTACAGTGTTCTTGCTTTGAAGTACCAAGGTACCACCTCTGAAAATCCACACTAGCAAGTATCTCACTATACTCAACAAACTGTAAGTCCACTTCTTCAAGGGAACTTCTTCTATTGTGTGTGTGTGTGTCTGTGTGTGTATGTCTAACAGATCATTTTCACTGCTTGGATTTGCATTATACATCATATTTGTTTGCTTGTCCATATTTCACAGAGGCAAACTTTGGAAAATAAAACATCCACCCAACATTTCTATGTGTTGAATTGTGGTCTTCAGATCCAAATCAGCTGGAGTACTCTAACCTGAGCAACAAAACATGCCACTTGCAACTATGGTTTCGGCTTCTGACTCAAGGAACAGCACAGAACTTGAGAGCAACAGAGCTGAGGCTACTGATCAGAAGGATGCATTCCATATAGTGCTGATTACTCAAGAGACTACAAGACTAATTTTATGGCATTTTATACCTGATGCATGTGGTGAGCTTCCATTTAAAACAGTTATGCTGACTTTCAATAGCAAAGTCACTAGTTGCTTGCTTGTAACTCTTGGACTCGGCTCAGACATATTCTCATAGTCTGTTGAGATCATACTTTCGAATTCAAACCATAGTTTTAGTTTCAAAATACACAACAGGTAAATCATAATTTCTAAGGCTTGTCTACTTTCATTTTCCATTTCATCAACTTAATACAGACATGTATAAGTTCTCGTCTATCACCATGTCACATAATCTCTAGAAATGAAATTACAGATTTAACTAATTTGATTATTCACATTTCAAGTCACACCATGTTTAGTACAAACATACAAACTGACTCCAAACCACTTTTTTCTGATTATGGCTTGCTCGTCAACTGCAAAAAATAATCTGCAACTTCACACAACACATGAGACCATAAGTTAGGGTTACCATATTCTGAAAAAAAAAAAAAGCCATGTTAACCACCTGACTATATACTTAAACCACTGATCACTATGGGTAATCTCACGTTCACTGTTCCTGGGAGACCGCCAAGGTATATCAGGTTCTGTAAGCAACACTACAGAATAATGAACTGGCAAAACTATCTCTGAGTAATCCTTGCCTAAGAAAATCCAATGAAATTCACGGGGGAGCCATAACTCAACGGGTAACTTAAAGTTATGCACATGCACATGTGTGCACACACGCACACAGAATATATATAAAACGTGGTAACTGCTACTAGAAATATGCCTAACATTCATTGTAAACAAATAACAATTTTGCCTTCCCCATCTCTTCCCACAGTCACCTGACCTGCTCCATGAAACCTCCCCATCTGTTGCCCCTAAATGGCCACTGGTTCCCTTAGCTGCTTTGCTCAGTTAGTTTACCTTTCACCTCTGGGTCTGTCTTCCTTCTCCCCTCCACTCTCTGAGTTGTTGCGCTCTCTCTCTCTCTCTCTCTCAGTACTCAATCAGACCAGTCTCCATCCCTTCTCTTAGCAGTGCTCTCTCAATGGAGGTGCTAATGAGGAAGAAGCATTGGCACACAGGAGGCAAAGCAGCAGTGGGTATTTTAAAAATTGTCAGACATTTTAAAAATCCACAGGGACAGAAATTTTAGCTTTGAAAAATGTGGCATGCCCAGGAAAAGGCAAATGTATGGTAACCCTACCATAAGCATATACCCACATGATACCCTAACCCAGTCTAGCTATCAACATCACAACCCGAACATACTTTTATAATGTATATATAATAAAAACTGGTAGTATACTCTCTTGAAAAAGAGAATCAAGAATAGATTTTATGCCAGAATTACAAAGGTTTTTAAAAGCTTCTGAACTTAGGTCAGAATCACATACTTCAGAGAGCTTTAAAAAGAAGAAGCATATGTACCACTCATAGTTTATTATCATGTGAAATATATCAGTATAACAATAAAGCAAACAAGGATTGTCAGTCGTTGGTCTATTATGCATTCACCATCATTAAAATAAAATGATTACAGTTTATGTGGAAACATGGAAGAATTTTTGACAGTACAAGAAACCAAGATGATTTGAAAATGAAACGACAGAAAGAGAGAGAGGGATACATGACTCTTGGAATCAAAGTAGTCTGTTCACATATCACTAAACAATAATCAAATGCTACAAGGAATTTTAGATAAGTGAAATGTACATACAATCTTCAAAGCAATAGCCAATTTCTTGGGACCAATCAATCAGAATGTGTACAGTGGGAAAAATTTAGCAAATCAGTAGACGTATTTCTTTTATACCACTGTTTAAAATTAAGGAATAATGAACTGTTAAATGTTATACAGAAAATTTATGCAACTGGGGAGACTTGGATATTTCTAGTCATTTTTCATTCAAGTTCCTTGTTAGAATTTTGACACAGATCACATTAAGGAAAAGTGACAGTTCAACATTATTTATTTATTTGCAATGAAATTAACAGGAGTAGGGGGAGGTAGCTATGCAGTTCAGGCTTAGAGCCATCATCTATGTCAAACTCTGTTTGCAGTCCACACAGTCTATGTACATGCAAAACTGCACACGTTCTATTGCCAATGAACTTTTTAAAATCTTTTGCAATTAACCAACCATATTTTTTCAGAGATACAGAGAAGTTAATAAATTTGAAAACTATTCTACATAAAGTAATAAATAAAAATAACTCTTTACTCAGGCATTAAAAAAAAGGATGGAACAGCATGCTCCAATGCTGTTACAAGGAAATGTCTCTGCCTTGAGTTCTACCTATTACATTTTTGGTGACCCCCCAAATCCCCCAGCCCCCAAATCTGCATTAAGTAGGTTAGGTTTAATTGTGCCTGACATTTAGTTGTTTTTTGAGATATAGCAGGAGATGCAGTGACAACACACTTAGTACTTGCATCAGATGAATGCATTGATCATCTTATTCTAAATAAAGCTGATGCACAAAATCTGACACTGTGGGAACAAAGAGGACGTACAATAATGTAGAAAGAGCAACTGGCCATTTCATTTCAGAGCACAAGAATGAACTGCACCTAACAACATACCCTACTCATGCAGTCTTAGCAATCATACTAAAGGATAACACCAAAGTTGGGGGAGGCAATGCACTACTGTGCAAGAGGTTGCCCTTGGGTTTTATGCTCTTTCGAGTACACACACAAAGAACTACGGTGTCTTCTGAGAATCCTAGATGTGGTGGCAGACAGAAAGGTCTGGTCATAACCCCACTAGCATGCCTCACAAGCTGACTCTCAATTCCAAACAAAAGTGCTTTTGTTTTATAGCAAAGAGGGGAAGGGTTGTTGTTGTTTTTTTAGAGTGGTAAAGGAAAGTGATATATTTCCTTCTTTCTTACCCCATAGCTCAGTTTAAAAAAAACAACACTCCAGGTGCATGATCACCCATTTTAACACCACACTCTCCAGGACACTATAACTGAAATCTGTAACAGGTCAATCCCCCGATCGACCTCCAGCTGTGTCCTAACTTTTCTTTAAGAACATCACTAAATATTCAATGGCTCCTTAAGCCACCGGGCACGCAGCTTGTTAGGCTCCTATGCAAGATTTTTTTCTTCAATTCAGAAAATAATTGGGGAGTTAAAATATTTACCCAATCTTTCTCCCAACAAGAGACTCAAAGAAGCACATAAAAATTTAAAACAGTTGTAAAAACTTTACTTTACAAAGTTAAGCAATTCTCTAGTACATAAAAAGCACTGTTTTATTTGTCAGTGGCTCTTTTCACCACTGAACTAATGCAACAAGTTTAGAATTAGTGACAAATATATTACAAATCCCTATGCAAAGTAAAGACAGCTTTCCAAACCTCTACCCTTAATAGTCATGCCATTTTATGACCTCTTAAAGTATTATGCTCCTTGAATACATTCAGTGTCAACCGCTACCTAAAGAATTTCCTTTGGCTATGTATATTAAATGCATTTCAAATGTTAGTATGTTAGCTACTGAGCTACTGCAGGAGGCCAAGGGAAGGGTATTAGACAGTTAAAGACAATTGGAATTTTTTTCCCTTTTGGACTGGTGCCTTCAGTTCACTGCAGCACAAAGTAAGTTGACCATAAAAGGCTCTGGGATTCCCATGCAGAACGCTCAAATGCATTAACTATATGTACGCTAAAACCAAACAAGCTTCTCACTATGAGCCTACAGTGTCTGTTTATTAGTAGAACAGGAATTTCTCCCCTTAAAATCTGTTCACTTTAAATAGTAATTTAAATAGCAGGGAATGATATAGAATGTCCAGCCAGCAGCAGCGTACTTCTTAAATTCAGAACTAAGTGCCAGCTTCTGATAACAGCAGTGGTCATTCCGTCGTGTCTTCTCTTTCACATTTACCTCGTAATTTTACTATTACTATTATTTAGATCTCTGGCTCTTTTATCTGCAAGAAGAGATACCCTAATAGTTAGGGAAGACAGACCTGTCAAAAGCTATTTAGTTGTGATAGCTAAACTGAGCCTTCAGGTTCTGTGATACTATACTTCACTAACAGTTGTCTTAATACAGTACGGTACTCATGGGTTTCCCAAAAGTGTCTGACTGGACAATGTTGGAAATAGGATGCTGGAACAGATGGACCATTGAGTTGATTCAAGAACGTCCTTGCGTCATGAGCCAATTCACTTACCGAAAATTATTCAGCCAAATTTCTCCTTATTATAAATTTGTTCTACATTTTCCTAACTTCCCAGAAAAACCAGAGAAACTCAAACGTATCTTTTAACCTTAAGATGATAATATGCTGAATTCAACTCACTTGTTGAGATAAAACACTACAATAGATCTTCCTCTTATGAAAGGCCAAACTAAATGAACCCTATAGTGATTAACAGTGTATTTCATGAATTTATTTTGGAAGGGTACTATGACATTATCAAAAATAAAAAAAGGCCTGGGAAATGAGAATGAGAAGATTTCTGCATTTTCAAACTAACTGTGGGTATATGTTACCAGGAAAGAAGGATTTTGCCCCTGAGAATGAAAGTATCTTCCTTCTGCTGGAGCATGCCCTGCCATGACTGAAGATGCTACAACTCAGAGAGCTTCTATCCCAACACCACTTGCACATGTTTCACTGGAGAAAAAAGTCCTTTGTCTATAATAGAAAAGCCTTATTTTGTCAAGTTCATCTCACGAAAATAAGAGACTATAAAGGGTAGCTTCTTAGTGATTCACAAATACCTCCAATGGCACTGTTCACATTAGGTCTGTGAGAGTCACAGAGACCATGAAGAAGAATCTGATTAGTCCTAATTTGCACATTCTGCAAAGTGTCTTTGCGGAAAGAGACAAAGCATGGAATACAGAATAACAAATGGCTATCACCTTCTACAAAGACAGAGGAGGAATATGACAGCCAAAACGAAGGCAATTATGCCTTCTTTCTCCATTCTAAAAGGAAAGCAGAGAACAAGCAGTTTTGGAGGATCCAGCACATTCTGAGCCCACAAACAGAATACCGGTAGTTCTTGACTACACAACAGATGGTGGCTCAAAAAGCAAAGGGAGAATAGGTTTAATCCATTTACTGGAGCAGAATCTCTAGGAGCAAAAATCCATCAGATGCAAATTAATAGAATAGTCTTGCATTAAATCAGGAAATTGAGATCTACTTGTAAACAATAAGTTGGATAATGTTTAATGTAATATATAAATTATTATATGTATTAAATCTAGCTTGTGTTGCAGTCAATTATGGACAATCTTTGGCACAGAACTGTCAAGAGATTTTCTTGGAGGAAGGGCAGAATATAAGATAAATTACTGACTGTCTAGAGTGGAACAGGTTCTGGAGGGGAAAAAATGGACAAAACAGCTAATCCCTGGGAGCTTCTAGATTACAATTTGCCATCATAACCCAACACAAAAAAATTGGAGAATGCAAGGGATATCTGTGATTCTGACCACCTCTGCTGTAGTCCCTGACCATCCGCAGCCTCAAACAAACAAAACAAAACAAAAACAACTTATCCAGAATTTAAAGGAGCCTCTGCAATAACGTAGACCATTTCTGCACAAGAGAGGAGCAGTAGTTCACCACGTGTCAACAGCGGCATTTTTATACTCCAGTTCAGAAACTGTGCTGCCTACACTCCCTTGTTTACATCATACTATTGCGGAGAACAGCAGTTGTCGCATCCGCAACAGCAAGTCTCTAGTCACTCCCATTCCCCTCCCTCAGCCTGCTCCGCCATTGTTAACTGGTCTGTTTTAAAACACATACAAGCGCACACACACACACACTTTAAACACATTTCTGTATTGCTATGTTTGTGTGTAGGTATGTACGTGTGTTGATACATGGAAAAAGACACGTCCTAATAGTCCATTACCAGATCCACTCTCTTCCCGCTGTCTGTTTAACACATGAAGACAATAATGATGGCAGTCTGTCCTTTGATGGGCAGAGAGAGAGACAGAGATAGAAATGATGGAAGGGACAGCCTGGGAATGCTCATATCCAGCCACTTCTGCGCTGTGAATCGATGCTACACTTCTCCACGTAGGCAAAAAACAAAGCAGAACTGGTTTGGGAGATTTACATTGGATTTATTCCAGTTTTCTGAAACAGTGGTTTCTCATTGCAGTGAACCATTCTAGGAGCTGAAAATGTGCAGAATCATGAGGAAAACTATGATGCTAAAATTGCTCAATGTACAGACGGGAAAGTAAGGATCTGATGCTACTATGATGTATCAACCTTGTGCAGAAATGGCCGTAAACTATAGCACAGGGGAATTCAGCAACATTCACACATGTACAAGGTTGTCTGGATGCTAGGTTATGTATCTTCTCATACTTTCCCACTTCCGTTCATGTACAATTCCTCACATGCTTTTGAATATGACATGCCAAATGATAGTTCTGGACCAATCAGTGATTAACAGTAACTTGATGAATATTCAGCAGCGGGGGGGAGCACATGCAGATACAAAAGAATATATTTGCTACTTCATCACAAGGTGGAAGTAGCAACTGCATTCTGACAAACTTGTTTTTGGCTCCACTCAATTTATTTCAATCTTAATCGCTAAAGGAAAATGTTCAGTGATTACTCGTTCCTCAAAATAATGTTCTAACAGAAAAAATAATATAAAAATATTTGTATTTTGACCATACCTTATAAATTTTCTAAAGCTTATTTAAACACAACAATAACAAGGAAACAAATGTGTCCTTGCAAGAATAAAATCATAAAACTATGTTGAATATGTTAGGGATACAGTTCTACATTTGTCTGATTCTGATACTTTTTTGTTAATATTATTACTAAAACTGGCATGCACCCAGCTTTCTCCCATTAATGAACAAGTATATTCTTATAGGAAAGGAAGGTCTTTTGTGTACACTAGAGCACAGAAAAACAGTCTCACCATGTATGACCCCAATGTCTTCTTCTAGATACTTTTATCTAGAGTCCATCTTATTGTCAACATAGTGATGAACAGAAGATATGTGCTAAACATACTGGAAATGTCAGTACATCTTCAGTAATTGGTGGCACATGTAACAGTTAATCTGTTGTTAGTCTTATTTTCTAGGATCGATAAGTGGAAGAAAAAACAGGTTATTGATCTCAAATTTCTTAAGGTTATATAATAATGCAGCCCTTTTTAGTATGAGAATAATAAAACAGTATCATATCATGGCTCTACATAAACTCTGAAGATAATATCTACAATTTGACATTTGCAAACTTTTCAAAGGGACTTAATTACATACAGTAAGCAGTAACCTGCACAACTGAAAACAAAGAACTACATAATTCATAATGTGTAGGAAATAAAGGCAGGGTGGTCAAACCTCTACAGGGCCAAAGACTTCTTTGAAAGTGCTTAAGGGCCCCATATCCATAAGGGTACCACCCACTCATGAACTCCCTAGGACTCAAGAGACCCAAAGTTATGAACCCCTCAACTAGTCAGCATCAGAGCATTTAATTCTTTTCCCCCATTGACTACAGTGCATTTACTGGTTTATCACTGAATGACAACAGCAAATGATGATGCAAATTACGCACACATTGGAGAGCACTAGAAGACTGCACAAAAGGAGCTGAGACTCACATTTTGCCCCTAGAATAAGGAATCTTAAAAAGAAAAACATACCAGTGGGGTCAAAAGACTCCAAGTATGCATATATTGTAAAATTCATTTATGGGAACTAGAAAACTGAATTTTCTATTGAAACTAGAAAACTGAAATTCAACACAGCAACTTAGTTTAACTTCTCACGCAGCATGAAAGTCAGTGTGTAGTCACCTGCACAGCTTATACTCCAAAGTTATGCCACTAAAATGCCACAAAAGTGGATAGAAATGGTGACAAACAGAAGTAAATTATATGCAAAAGTATCAAAGGAGTCAACAGACTCTTTCTTTCAAGTATAAAGTTTAAAACTATTATGCTTTTCAGACTTGATTGTTAAAGCTTGTCTTCTCTTCTTTATTGTACGAGTGCATAATGACTTCCTGTTAAACATTCTTTCACTGGTTTCACTGTTCATACTTGTTTTTCTTACTTTTCCCACATTAGAAACAGGAGACCATTAGAAAGAACTCTTGATGTGTATACAGCTACCTAAAGCTGAAACACACCTATTAACAAAGTAGAATGCATTGTTGTTCAACTGGCTGAAGACTGCATCTGTCCTGGCTAAACACGAAAAACATGCTTATTCACAATTTCAATAACTATCTGTTAACACTCTGTGTGTGTGTGTGTGAACAAATGCCTTCAAGTCGCCTGTCAACTTATGGTGATACTGTGAATTTCACAGGGTTTTCTAAGGCAAAGAATATGGTTTTGCCAGGTTCTTCCTCTGAAATACAGCCTACAGCATCTGATATTTGTTGATGATCCCCCTTCCAAGTACTAACCAGTGCCGACCTTGTTTAGCTTCCAAGATCAAACAGTGTATGGTGCCTTTAGGGCATTTAGGCCCTCTCTACTGAGGGAGTATGCCACTCTAACATTCACATTACAATTGTATACACTGGGATGTATCTTCTTACCAATAATACTCCAATTCTGTACTCAAAATCTGTGATACACTGGAACTATGTCTCAACATCTCAGCATATTTAAGAGAGAATGAAGTCAAAGGGCCATTCAAAAATCTCCTGAATAGAATACACACATAGGCAGCCAATTTAATTACAAAAGAAATAAAGCTATTCTATCTCAACCAAAACACAGAACTTTTTGTATTGAGGGGAACTGTCACAGTTCTGATATCAATCACTACCTTTTCTAATTAGTTTTCATGACAGAATATAGTAATTCAATTTTCCACAGCTTCATCATATATAAGTTTATACATGGACCTTAAGACACACACATACTGTTTATATATTATATAATAAATTTTACTGGTTTCTCTGCATGCACATAAAATGAGGTCTTCCTTACCTGCAGTCTCCAGATATTTAATTTTAAGCAACCACAATCATATCATGGTCTACATCTAAAATGATGGTGACAAACAAACAGATGCGCTGAAGTTTCCATGCACATTGTCACCATTAGGTATCATGGGATGCCAGCACTCATGGTTTTTTTCCTTTTACCCAGGGGTTCCTGGAGTGGAATCCCACATATATGGAGGGCCCACCATATACAGTAAGAAAAGAAATAAATTCACTTCAAGACTATGCACTCAGAATATCTTACCATCATTCTCAAGACTTTATGAACAACTTCACAGAAAAGTAGAAGATGATCTAGCATATGTAGCATAATCAAAACAAAAAATCTGAAGTGAATTACTACTTACAAGACGTTTTCACAGTTTTAGTTCTTACAAAAGCTCTACATACAAAAAGAATTTGTTTCCTCAGATGCTTTGGATTATATCTTCCATTAGTCCCAGTCTATATTGCTAATGGTCAAATTATATGTTTTTAGCCAAAACATCTGGAAGGCCCCATGGTGGCTACCCTTGCATTTAAATTAAAAATCCCAAATGAGACATTATCAAAAGAAACATGACCACTATTAATAATAAACTAATGACTACAGAATTGTTCTTAATATAAGACAGCTCAAAGAAAAAAAAGGTACAACATCAAAATGCTCTGGAGTCAACAGAACAATCTGTCAACTCCTTCTCCAATACAGCATTAGAACACAAATAAGATTCTAACAATATCTGTTTTCCTCTTGTTAAGGGTTACAAGTTTTAACATTTGGTCTGCCACACTAGACCAATGGGCCTCACAAAAAGGGCCATGCACCCAAAGTAGGAGTGAAGCCTGGTGTACTCATTAAGAACTTTAAAGTTAACTATAAGCACCTGTAAGTTATAGGTGCCTAGGATTTCTATAAATGACACACTGTTTCTGAAATCCAATGCATAATTCTAATATGACTAAAGTCAATTCAGTCATATATTTGAAGTCAGAAACACATTAATGTGAAAATATCTCCCCTATGAAACCCCAAACACACAATCATAAAAAATGAAGCTAGACTTCTAAACATGATCTATCTTTATGAAAGATTAGGAACCACAGAGAGAGACAAAGCTGAGAGACTGGTATACCAGTTGCAACAACTCCTGAAAGAGACAGTCTGTTTATGCAAAAGCCATCACTGCCTGTTATATCACCCAAGGTTGCAAAGGCTCGGGAATAAAACTAGGAACCCATGCTATCTTCAAAGGAATTGCGGGAGGGAACAGTGTCAGAGAAATTGTGAATATATGGGGTTATATAATATGTTCAGCTGATGTTAGCAAAAGTAATCCACGTTTCTGATGGAACTATTTTCCACCTCAATTGATAAAATATTTCTTTGGACGACCCATCCACCCACTTCTGCTTTCACCTTTCTAACATCCACTAACTTGAATTTGTGCTCCAATAGGAGTGCACAGACAATTCTCAATCCTGTTTAGTGACCGCCTCATCTTACTTGGATATATATGTCAACTGGTTACAGAATTCCCATGCTTTGGCACATTACATGCTCCAGTTCTCTTTTTTGTCATTTTCTTCACACACAGTAGACAGCATTCTGCGACTCCCCAGTAGCAATACACTATCTTATACACCTTCCAAACCACAATGAATAACTGTAACACTTCCTGCAACCAACTACCATACTGAAACATCAGCGACTTGAAAGAATGAAAAATCAATTTAAACCATGACTGTGACAATAAGGGTACTGCACACATATCCTATTAAAAGACCTTTTGGCACAGTCAGTTAACCACCAAATGCTTGTTCATATAAAAATTCTTTACCTGCTAGTGAAAGGAGTTCAAGGAGCAGGGCAACCTAATCTTTCATACGAACGCATTCCACAGCCTGAAAGTAGCCATTGAGAAGACTCTCTCCCATGCCTTCGGCAAAGGTAGGCATGAAGGTGGTGGTACCAAGAGAAAGTCATCTATTATGGATTTAAAACTCTAGCAGGCTCATATATTATTACACTGTATATATTATTACACTGTATATATTATTACACTGTATATATTCATGTATAAGTTGAGCTCATGTATAAGTCAAGGAAAGGTTTCGGGGCCAAAACTATGGATTTTGATATGATTCATGGATGAGTTTTCCCAGAGTGGGGAAAACAGTGCTGCTTCAGGAAACCAGCTGCCCCCGCCTGCCACCACCATTTTCTCACCCAGACATTCAAAAAGGCCAGAAACAGCATTTCAGTGGAGAGAGCAGAGGGGACGGTGTTCTTCTGGAATGGACTAAGCTTTTGCCTTTGTCCACTCTACTAAGAGAAGGGGGTGTTTCCTTTTTTGATAATAGTTAAGCACTTGTACTGATTTGTGGTTAAGTCAACCCAGTTTTTGGGGAAGTTGATTGTTGGACTAGAAGTTCTAGATGCATACACAAGCATATAGAGTAATTTTAACTATGAATGCTTCTGTGCTCCTTAGGGAGGAATTTCATCATGTTTTGAGGAGTCCCTGGGATGTTTTAACTCAAAGAGAATACTTTTCTCCCTCAAACAGTAAAATTTTGGTTTTCTTTCTGTGTGAAGAAAAAGGCTTCTCATGAGCTTTAAACTCAGGGAGACTTCAAAACATGGCAAAATTACCTCCATGGTCCTTATTGTGGGGGGAGAAGTCTGTTAAAAAAAAAAGTACAGAACTGAACCTGGGCAGTTTCTCATCCCTGCACTGATGTAAAATATATGGAACACTGAACCTTACCAGGAAGGCTGAAGAAACAGGTCTTTAAAATACAAGAAATTGCCAGATGATGTAGAATACTGGGGAAAATAATATTTAGGCAGATTTTAAGTTAAAACAATTTGCAATGTAAATGACTAAATACTGACAGATTGGTCTTGAGCATTCAACATATATTGTCGATGGTACAGATCCCATAATCCCGATTCCTACAACATGGTAAGCCATAGCTGAGATAAAATCTTGACTATACATGCTCACACCATGAGGAGGAACTGCTAAACGAACTATGGACCTTCTGTCCCTGTTTTGTTTATCCAAACTAGAAACTCATATTTGTCTCTCTCCCACAAATGACTAAGTCATCTGCCAACAAGCCATAGCTCTTACACTAACTTCTCAAGAGAAAGACAAAGTGGAATTCCTAGTTTGCACATCATGCTGAACAAGCAATGGATGGAGAGTTCATACACTTAGATGATCCAATTAACAAGAGCCGTCCAGCAAGAATTCTAAGCAGTGTGCATAACTGTGGTGGATTATTCAAAATAATGGCTTACTGACATTCAGACAGACCCAATGATCTCCTACATGCACCTAAACTGCCTTAACAAAAGAAACACAGTTCTGGTGACTTTCAGTTTCAACTGCAGCACCTTACCTGTTTATCTGATGCCGAGGAACTATGACAGATTACTGTTTCTGTTGCTGTGCCACCCAGTCTGCTGCTCATCAATCTTCATTTCTGAGCTAGCTGGCATGGTCTCAGGGTTGGTACTCAAGATCTCTCAGTTTATGGTGCTAGGAGACTTCAATATCCATAATGTAACTCCTCTATTGTGTTTGGCTCGAAACCTTATGACTGCAGTGACAACCACAGAATTGTTCCAAGTAGTATCTGGCTCTACTCATGCTACTGGACCCACCCTGGACCTCACTGTGCCCCAAGTGGGGTAATGGGTTTTAGACATGAAGACTTAACAAGTTCATAGTTTCCTTGTTTCATTTACACTAAATTTGGCTGCAAATTAACATTAGTCTACAGCAGTAGTTCTTAACCCGGGGTCCACGGAACCTACGGTGGGTCTGTGAAGCCCTGCTGCTGCTGGATACAAACTGCGGCAGAAGCAATAGGGATGTGGCAACGCAGGGGGGTTCCTGGTGCTGAAACTGCTCCTTCATTTGTAAACAAGGGAGCAGTTTGTGTATATGCACATATACCCCTGCTGCTACATCCTTGACACAAGGGACACAGCAGCAGGCATGCATAGTCACCCAAACTATGACTCTAGAGACCAGGGCTTGAGTTTCCACTTGGCCATGGAAACCCACTGAGTTACCTTAGGCAACTCACATTCTCTAAGCCTCAGACAAATGAAAGGACAACAAATCTTGCAAGAAAACACTCATGATAGGTTTGGCTTAGGGTTGCCAGAAGTTACCTTAGTTTTCAAAGGAGAGAGACATGATGACTAGAAAGAACATCCCTTGTCAGGAGCAGTTTCCTGTTGTGCGTCTTGAAGTCAGTTTTGATACATGGCAACCCTAATGTGAACCTATAACATGGGTTTTCTTTTCTTTTCTTTTTTTTGCAAGATTTGTTCAGAGGGGTTTGCCTTTGCCCTTCCCTGAGGCTGAAAGAATGTGACTTGCCCAAAGTCACCCAGTACCTGAGTGGGGATTTGAATCCTAGTCTCCAGAAGCCTTAAATAAATAAATATTTGAAACTTTAAACAAATATTTTATTATTTAAATCTAAACTTAAGTATTTAAATCTTTAGTGAAGTCTTGAGAGTCCCTGGCAAAAAAAATATTTCCAGGGGGTCCCTGGTATAGGAAAGAGTTAAGAATCACTGGTGTACAGTATTTATAAATTTTGAATAAGACCAATATAATGCTATTCTTTAGCAATAGCAGAAGCGACTGAATCTTAACCTAGTTAAGAATGTACATATGTAAGAAAAAAGAAAACAGGAACAGAGGTTGATATGAAGCAAAGTATAAGTGAGGCAATTATTTCCAGTTACATTTTAACAGAAATACACTGTGCTGTACAGTTGCTCAACTACTGATAGAAAATAAAAACAAAAATATTAACGCAACCATGTTTGGGTAGCCAACATCAACAGCATAAATATTCAGGACTTGAATCAGTTGCTCATGCCACATACAGTAAAACCTCCAGAACACTGAAAAATTGGCAATGCAATTTTACACCTGTCCATTCAGAAATAACTTCAACTGGTTTATTGGGATTTACTTAAAAAATAAATGAATACAGGATTTCAGTCTGAGAATATTACTTCTCAAAAATAGAAATATCTGTTCCTATAATGTCACTAAAGTATTAAATTCCAGTTTCCCACAAACACTTTGGCTATTTAAAGATGAGTCTCATGTTTCTGGCTAGACAGACTAAAGGATGAAGTGTATGCAAAAGTGCGCTGGTACCACCGTGCTTTTAAAAAAACTCACAAATTCTCATACCATTTCACAAGGTTTCAACTCATAGTTAATGACTTCCTTGAAATAACTGAAAAATTCATCCTACTATACATTTATGCTATTTACTGCTCCAAGAATGACTATGGGGAGTCCGCAAATGTCTACACAGAAGTAAGCCCTTTCAAGTTCATATTCATTATTCCCATGTAAGTGTTAACACAGAACCAGCAAGCATGGTGTCATGCTTTGAATGTTAGACTATGACTCTGGAGACAAATCCCCATTCAGCCTACTGAGTGACCTTGGAGCAAGTCACACTCTCTTGGCCTCGGGGAAAGCAAAGGCAAAACCCCCTCTGAACAAATTCTGCCACAAAATCCTGTGATAGGTTCACCTTAGATCAGAAATGACTTGAAGGCAAACAACAAAAGTGTTACAAGTATTATAGTCCTAGTAGATCATAACAAAAAGATCATATATTAATACTGTGCCTCCTGGATGGAGACCACTGAGCTCTAATTGATATTTTCAGTTATTTTTCAGAGATATTTTCAGAAGTTGCATGGTTTAAAGAGCAGAACTTCTGCATTCCAAGGGAGATTTTTGCTTTAATTTTTAAGACAAAACTTGGGGGGAAGGGGCAGCACAATTCTGACTAAGCTTGCCTCTATTCTTCTTAGCTGTCAAAAACACATGTATATGTTCTGATAGGACTGGTAATCCTGGAAGCAATTCTAAGGAAATTAAACCAGACGTGTGTGTGTGTGTGTGTGCATACACACATATATCTCATCAAGTGTGTAGCAAGATGCACACATTCATTTACTGCTTTAACTCCTACTGTCATCTATCACATATGTTACTTGATAAAATATCATTTACACTCTTGTACCTGCACTAGTGATACCAGTACCTTCAAGATCAAGTCATTAATTCCTTGTCTATCTAGTAACTTAACTTCAAAATCTAGTGCTTAATTTGTCAATTAACCAAGTATTTCAGGTTCTTCTTATACCAGTCAGGTCATTTCAGCAAAAGGCTTAGTGAAAAAACATGACACATGGGAAAGCTGTTAAGTGTACACAGTCTTCTAAGATATGGAGCATAATTACAGAAAGGAAGCCACAATTAGTAAGACTGTATCAATGGAAGTGTTTCTTATGTAATACAAAAGTTCAGCTAGCCTGACTCTTGCTCTACTTCTCTTCTATCTTCCTATACAGGTTGGCATTTTAAAACATGCTATACAGCATGAGATATTGCTTCTTTTTTGAAAACCTCATTAAAATTTAGAACACATTTACAATTAAATGCTACAGAATACACCTGCATTTCCACTATGTATAATAAGGTCTGGTGAATTAATTACCTAGTAGCAATGGTACTTGCCCAACTGAAGAATTAATTGCAAAGTTGTAATTAACACCAAAAAGCATTCATAGAATAAGCATCAACTAGATGGGCATGTGGGTACAGGACAAACAACTTTATCATACTTCATTCATGGTACTCAGTTGTGATTAGTGAGTACATTTAGGCTGTAATCTTGTATGGTGGAGTAAGACCCACTGTACTTAATGAAAATAACTTTTTTCCATTATAATGAACCTTTTATAAAAGCACTTTTTCTAATGAAATAGGATAGCCTAACCAGTTTGTGCCTTGCTCCCCTCCTATCATAGAGGTAGTCACTAAAATGTTTTGACTCTTACAAACAATATTTCAAAACAAAGTTCTGCAATGTAAAGACACAGCATTTGATGGCAATATTCAGAGTATCTGTATTACAGTGGTCAAATTACTGTGCAATACACATTTTCGTTATAGTCACAGATAAATGTTTTGTTACCAATATGAACCAGTCATACTTCCTTATTGTTCTAATAACACACTAACAGATTACTAAGAAGGTGACAGCTGAAGAAAGCCTCTATTCTATGCCAGAGTTTCCACTGACTGTCATTTCAGGAATGTATCTAGCAGTACATGACAACTTGGAATGTCTCTGTTTATCAGATAGCATCAGAACATGCACTGCTTACCAGGAGCCCCACTGCTCTACAGCTCTACTGGAGTTTGCCTTTTTATGGTTAAGCAAGATCAACAAAACAAAGATAAACAGCTATGCTAATAAGGATTTCAGGTATTTGCATGCAATGATTTGCCCTTTTGTGTAAACAATGCAATGGGAATTGTGAATATTCAACTGTTTTATTAATGAAGCATGAATGTGCCCTTAACACTGGATATACTTATTTTGTGCAAGACAGACATTTTCATTCTACAGCTTTTCATAACATACGAGGTTCTTCTGTTTTTCTCTCTCTGATATACTTTTTACCATAATGTATACGGTCATTCTGCCTTACAACAGTGAAGCCTCTGAGTGAAGATCCTTCTTCTAATTCAGTTCAAGGGAGGTAGATCATATCTCTGAAACAATTCAGGTTCCACTAGATGTGCATAGGGTGGAAATGTGCAGACACGCACACTGTCTACTGCACCTGCACTTATACAGAAGCTGCAACAGGCAGCATTACTATTGGTATGTGCACAAAATCAGATGAATGATTTTCACAACAGGGTAAACAACTACACATATTTTTTCCTTATACGTATGGTCATGGTCAAAGTTTGACCGTTTGCCCAGGTATCTCATTTGGTTGCTTTGGTTTCATGTATTTGCTGCCCAGATAGTGAAAAATGAGTTTTAAAAAGTCATACGATCTATACATTGTATTTTGTTTTTACACCTCTTTGATATTTCATGTTATAGAGTGTGATATAATTTGACAAAAATCATATCCTAGCAGGCTGGCATGACACGTGCAAAATATTTTAATTAATAACATAATTCTTATCAGCTCAACTAAGAGTGAATCAACAAGTACCACTGAAATGCAATCAACCATTCGAATCCTACTGATTTGTCCCCTAGAAATATCCATGAGTGTTGTTAAAAAAAAAAAAAAACATTTTAAAGCAATGAAAACTTTAGCAGTGAGAATGTAAATCAGTTTGTTTTTTCTCACATTCAACACAAAATTGCTTTGTATGATAATGCTATCTAAACCATGTGTTAATGCCAAATTCCCTTATCACAATGACATTATTCCAGATCACCTGGCACATTAAACAGGAACTAAGATGCACTGGAACAGTTGTATATTTGGTGCCTCCCATCACACTACCAAAGTTGGGTAGAAATCCAATGTTGCACATGCAGACGCCTGTTTACAGAACAGAACTTACTTTGTCCCCTTCATTCTTTGCAGCTCCCACACATATCCAAAATCTACTACAGATATTTCTCCAACCATCTTAAGCTTTTTAATATCACAGGTACCATCATCTGGTTCTACTGGTTCTTTCTGTCAGTAGAAAATCACTACTGGATTTCACCCAGAGAATATGTGAAAAGTACCATAGGGATTGCGTGACTGTGTCTTCTGGAACCAGCGGCTTAGATTTTTTTTCTTTTTTAAAAAAAAGTCTAAATGAATAAACAATACTTAAATACACCAAGTTCCCATTAGTTCAGTGGGTTTACTCTAGCTGGGACTAGCAAATGGTTTAGGTCCAAGATTTTAAAACAGTCTTCTATAAATCACTACCGAACCTGAAGAAGCCAGGTCCAATAATTTTAGAGTGTCAAGCAAGAATTTTAAGGAGCACAAAATATAATGAACATAAACAATACATATTATACTCTTAACCTGTATTGCACCAGGCATAGCCAAAGTTAAGTGCTTTAAAATCCCACTGAGTTCAACCTGAAGAAAAGAGTGCATTTTTAAATTTTGTATTGAAATTAACCGAATTCATAAGCACTAAACTCTGCTTGGATCCTACTCTTCTTTTCTAGAAACTTGTAAAGATCTGTTGTCATACTAAATACGCTAATGAAAATAGGATACACATATGGGTGGTATTCCTTATGTTCTCAATATTTAAAACATCTTTTAAACACAACCATTCAACTATGGATTAGCTAAGATATGCCTCTGTTCAAGTTATGATTGTAGCTGATCTTTAAAACACACTAAGATGATAACAATCAGATACAGTGAACCTATAACCACTTGCCCACTGGAGAACTTTATGTACTGATTCAAGTTTATTATTGTCATCACTACTTTCAAGATGCGCTACTGGCAGACTGACATATTTTCAGTAACAGAAACCAAAATGAGATATTAGGAGTTAACACTGCAGTCTGGTATGTGTATCCTAGAAAATGCTGAATATTGTACTTGGCACATTCTGTCAAAGGCCACCTTCATACTGCAACACTACACATAAACCCTAGGTTATACAATTCACAACTGCTTCTTTACTACACGGTCTACATGCTCTTAATTCTAGGCCCTTTCTCATTTCCCAGCTCTCATGACTGGATATTTTTTCCTTCCCACAACACAAGGAAGTCATTTCTGACAAATACCCCAAGTCTCCATTTCTTTTGCTCTGAAGCCCTTAAAACATGGTCTGGACTAGAGCTTGCTGTAGTTCTTTAATTGCGCCAAAGTAAGAGGCCAGAAACTTTTTTTTTTTAAAAAGTCAGGTCTGCTTTAGGCATTACATCACTTTTCTTACCAAGTGCGTGTTTGCATAAATTTCCAGACCTTTCAGACATTAAGCCACCTTCCTTGCTTCAAGATGAAAAGAGGGGAAAAGAGGAGATCTATTGCAGTTGCAATTTGCTAGAATCCGAGGCTATGTTTCCCTCCTCCTCCTCTTTGAATAAATAAACTTTTTGGCTTTCCTTAGGAAGAAGGAAGATGAGACAATCAGCAGGCAATGATGCTGACAACAGGAAGAGCAGTAGTGGTGACAGTAGCAGGAAACCACTGTTTGAACAATTTCATTAACATCACTTCTTTTAACCACTATGGGAATTTACCAACCTTTTACAAACCCTCATAGTGGGACCATCATGACACTTAGAACATATTACTCAATTAGAAATTAATCCTGAATAGCTCTGGAGAATGTATAGTTGCAATTAATCATTATTACTACTATCACTACTATCATCTTTTTATATGGTGCCATTACCGTACATGGTGCTTTACAGATAAATGAACAATAAAACAGTTCCCTGCCCTAAGTCTTACAATCTGAGTAAGACACAGCAGAAAAAGGGATAGCAGTGTGGGAAGGGATGGAGTCCAGCAGGTACTGCTGGTTCTCCTCTCCCCTGAGGCTGCAGCAATACAGTTAGGGTGGACAGAGGGCCTTTCATTTGCCTCTGGACCTAGATATGATGGAACTGTGCCTGCCTCTTCTCTCTCTCTTTCTCTCTCTGCAGCCAGGGCAGTAGCAGTTGAGATGGAGGGAGGCGTTTCATCTGCTTCTGATTACATAATTATTACAGCAGTCATTTGAGAACGGACATTATGAGTGGTTGCGATTGATTTAAAACAGACTGATTTGCTGGATCAAAGACTGTGAGAAAGTAAGTTAGTGTTTTGGGTGGCTAATGCTTGAATTCTTAACAAATTAGAAGGTTGAGAGTATTACTAGAGATTAATCATTTTTACTGAGTCTATTATGCAGGGAGAAGGAGTGAGTCATTACATATATGGTAACAATGCAGTGACCAGTGTAGGAGGTGTAACAGAGACAAAAGCAATTTTTGACAGCAACACGCTATCTATGTTGGAATTATATCTTGCCTTTCTCCACAAATAGCAGCTACTCAAGATCCTTCTCCTCCAGTCTGTATACTGCCGACAGTCTTGTTAAAAACCCTAAACCTGCTGATACTAAATGTCAGGTGATCTAGGTGCAAAGTAGAGGTCATTTCCAACTGTACTCAAAGAAATGAGAAAAAGCAACAGTAACACAGAATTTCACCTCTTGTCAGATTACCCTCTCCACAGACCAGCTGATTGCATGTACTTAGAAATGGGCAAGAGAGAAATATTTATATCTGGCTCAACCCTAGAGACTTGGTGGACCTGGTTTTTTTATATTGGAACAGAAGGGAATCTGCAGACAGAACAGCCAAGTATGTATTGCATTGTAATTGTAATGAACAGATCAGTATCTGATCTGATTTAGGCTGCTTCACAGTAATTTGGAGATGGAGAACAAGCCTGTTGGTCCACTCGCACAGCAAAACCAGTATGATGTCTTGGGAGGGGAGAATGTCCTGCAAATCTGAAGGGCGGTCCTGCAAAGTCCTTGGTCAGAGAGCCTCTGATATGTGTTTTTACCTTGATTTGTGCCATCAATGGACTTGTTCTCATACATCATCAACCATTCTAAGAATCACAAAGTGACAATGCCAACTTTTAGAGCATCCATGGTAGAAGAGTTGAATGAATATAGATAAAAATACAGGCCTACTCTGTGGTAGCGAAGACACAAAAAATATGCTCATTTCTCCACCAGTACTGTATCTATACAATATTTACCCACAGAGTTTCTTCATGTCATAGGATACCTGCATAATTCAGGTCCACTAGGCCAGCGTGTGGCCTGTCTAACTACCCTAAAGGCACCAGATTCTACCCAATCTTGGAAGCCAAGTAGTGTCAGCCCTGTTCAGATGGAAGACTGTCAATACCAGTTGCTGTATAAACTATATTTCAGAGTGCACATCTGAGCACTTCTTGCCTTAAAAAACCCTATGAAATGCACACAGTTGCCATTAATTGACAGGTGAGTTGAAGACACATACACAGGCAAACATGCAGGACCTTCAAAAGCAATTCTAACCAAAATGCACTACATTTTGCCAATGAAATTGCTCATATCCATTCTGACCTGGACAGCGTAGGTTAACCAAACTGCATATGATTACAGCTAGTGTACAGTCCAATTATGGATAGTTTCAATCTGAGATTATCGATAAGTTGCTTGGGGAGCTGAAACTGCTTATCTGCTCTTTGAATCCATGCTCATTGTGGTTTCTGGACCTGCCAGAGATGAATTTACTGTGCAGATATTAAAAATAATAAACTATTCACTAAGAAATGGGTTTGTCCTAACTGTTTAGAAAAAGGAACAGTGTAACTATACTTCTGAAAAAGTCAAACTTATACTAGTCTTAAGCAATGTCCTAGAGAAAGGTGGTGATACCTTAACTCCAGGTACTCTTAAGAGAGCAGAGATTTATTAACATTATTACCTAGATCCAATTCATCCCAGATTCTGGTTAGTGTTTGGGATGACTTAATAGATGACTAACACTGGGAATAGATGGAAGGTTCTCCTCAACCTTTCAGACACTTCCTCTACCTCCTCTTATTACTGTCCTGAAAACCACCATGATCATTGGTAATTCTTTATGAAAAGGCAGATAGAATGATCTTGCTTGGATATCACTGACTGAAGGTTCCCCAAGCATCTTCAAAACTATCCATTGCCAGTTATTTATCACTCCAGGGCTGGAAAAATAGGTAAAGGGAGGGTGTGTGTGCGTGTGTGAAACTTTTATCCAATCCCCAGCCCTCCTCAAAAACTGAGTTTTGGAGACGGAAGGAAATCACTACTCAGTTGCCAGAACCATTCAAACCAGCTGCAGCTTCGGTATCAGAAGGCTAGCTGCTGATTATTATTTATTTATAATAGTTGCACCCCACCTTTCAGCCGAAAACACTGCCAGAATGGCTTTGCTGTTGTTGCTGCTGCTGCTGCTGTTGTATGCCTTCAAGTCATTTTCAACTTGTGACAATCCTAACACGGGGTTTTCTTGGTTTGAGAGTTGTTATGCACTCTCTGTCTCTCTCAAGGGCCACGGCAGTGGCAAGTGAAAAATGTACGAAGGGGCTGTCAAGAGCCAAACCATGGTGGTGCTGTGCCTGACTGCTATCCTTCGTTGTCAGAGGCTACAATAATGGCAGTTAGAAAATCAAGGGAAGCACGCTCCAACGACAATGACACATGTACCATGTCCAACAGATATGCTGAAATCTGGCCATATGTGTTATCTACACTGGCCCCTAAATATAATAGATGTTACAGTGCCATGTTAGCTTAAGAGGATCAGAATGTTTTGCAAATTAATGCAAAAGTTTTTACTTCATTTGCTCTCGCTCAAACTTTTCATATTATCACTATTACAAATATCAGAAGTTGAAAACAAAGACCAAAGATTATAACTTCACAACTTCAATTTCTATTGCTACAGCACTTTATTCATGTGTGTCAATAATAAAAATAGACAGCATTTGCCACTAACTGAAGTAGTTATTTGCTAAGAATTAACAGTACCAAACTAGGCAACCAAGATTACAGTATTCATCCTGCAGCTACTCAAATTATTTGTAACTTAAATAGTCTTGTTATATACTCTACTCTATATTCTGAGACTTACATATAAGCCAAGTCTTAAGTCTTTGATGAAATACGATGTACACAAGACTTTACTATTACCTACCTCTGAACTAAGAAAAACCCTTACATATCATGGTATAATCACACACAGTATTTTCCAAGAAAAAAAGAAAAGTGAAACATTTTGCTTGCATTTCTAGCAGTACCCAAACTGTGCTGGCAATTCAGATACATAATATTCCTAATATGCTCTATCTAAAGTCATAATATCTCTAATATGTTCTGTATAAAGTTAGATTTCATGCTTTGCACATCAGAGGGTTTTGAACATAAAAATCTTGTTCATTTGGGCCAGTACATCAGCAATTATTTAAGACGAGCTGACAAAAATTCAAGTGTTTGTGACACTGGTTTCAAAACCAGCAATCAAAAAACAGTTTATATTATAGCTTATCAGGACAGTATGAGCTTAGTGATGTCTTATATAGTTAAAAGGTGATCTAAGTCTTATACTGTAAAGCTACATTATTACCTTTATATGTCTGAATAAAAAATATGTTAATGCTAAACTTCTTGAAGGGAAGGGATACTTATCACAGGAGTACACACACATGGTTACAACCAGTATTTAAAATCAGTGGAAACAAAATCATTTTGCACTACTTGTTAACGTACTCTAATCAATTAAACAAACATTATTACTCTACGCTATAAATACAACTACCACTTCTGCATCTTCTAATCTGCAATTGTTTAAAAACCAATTGAATATACTCTTCTATAATCAGATTCTAGTTTTGTTCGTTTTCTACCTGTTCACCAAAGCTACTCATTCCAAAGCATCTAATAATAAGGTGTTGCCAAAGTGAACTAAAGTGAAACACAGAGCAATTCAGGATCAGCCTGTCACCACTAAGGTACTCAATGCTCCAAAAAGAATTCAAGCTACTGATTTTCACAGAAGGTATTTAAATCAATACTGACCTTATCTAGCAAAGTCAATGGGACAATAATACATTTAGGTTTCACTGCATACCAGCTACAGTATTTGTCAAACACTTCAACCTAGCTTTCCAAACCCTATTTAAAATATTATTCTTCAGGTTCTACTGACTTAGCCTTAAGTAAATCTTTGTAATTTTTTCATTTAGCTAATTGCATTTGTATTTTAAATTCATTTTCAGATTACAAAGTCCTAAGCAAGAATTAGTACAAATTGAGCTATTATTTATTCCACTGAGCAAGTTTGTGTGCTGTTTGCAGTGTACGGGACAAAGAAGTTAAAAAAAAGAAAATTATTCTGTTGGTCTTTCTTCAAGTTGTGATCAACTAGTGGTTGTTGTTGTTGTTTCCAGTCTAACTAGCAGCCTACACAGGTGTACTTCTTAATTCAGACTGGATTTTGCAGAAGGAGTTGACAACAACGGCTACCGGTTTTACAAGCTAGCTGCACTTGTTACAGAGCCTCCAACTCGTCTTAGACATGACTGAACTCACAAAATGTTGTCCCATGTTTCTGCAGCTTCCAGCCTAGTGATTATGGCAATGGAACTGTTCCAGAAAATGAAACGGAAATTTCAGTCAGTGGAATATGTAGCTGCTGATTTTTTAACAAGCATTGTAGGACACAGCCACTTAGAAACTGTACTGTGCTAAATGCATTAACCACATTCATACTTCTGAGAGCAATACACAGTAGCCAGTTTAACACTGAAACCCCTAAACAACACAGGGTGCAAATGCCTAAGAGAACACTTCTTTTAAATTAGTTCAATTCAAACTGGAATAACATATCCATGCCCTGCTTTATATGCCTTGGACTGTATCTTCCAGAAGTCTCCATCAGAAAGGCCAAACAGATGTGATCATGGGAATTTCATCCCAAAATAGCTGAAGTATACCAAGATGCTGACTCACGGTGTACACTTTGGAATGCTCGATACACTGAAATGAAAAATTATTTCATCTATATTTTGCCAAGTTTTTTACTTGTGTTTGACGAATTTATGTTTACTTGTTGTTATTTGTGTTTGGTTTCATTTTCTGGTGTGCTCAATGGCTTTAGTTATTTCCCATTATTAGTTTTTATAGTTTAATTGCCACAGTACACTCATTTTTTAAAGCTGTGCTCAGAATCCCAGAAATACATTGTTGTAACTAATTTGTGAGCACTGACTTTCAGTTGTAAGTCACTGTGTTGCTGTAGACAAGAATGCACTGTAATATGCATTGAAGTAGTTTCTAAATAAAAATAAAGTTCCTAGAAAACACAGCCATACCCTTCCAAATATACACTGGCATGATCTTTAAGGAAACATGAGAGAGATATTTAGTAATTATTTACCTATAAGAAACAAAGTCTCAAGCACCATTTTTCTGGACCTAGTCCAAACTTGCGATACGAACTACTTTCCCATACCAACTAAACAATCCCTGGTCCTATGCAGACAACCTCATAACTCACCAAAAAAAAAAAAAAAACAACAACAACTATAAAACTGCTTACACATTCACCTGCCCTTGCTATCTCTGTTCAACAGTAACATCCAACCTGAGAGTTCTGTTCACTTTTTGGGGATTTTTTATCTACTATATGAAAGTCGAAGTTGTCTGTTTGCAAGTTTGTTTGTCTGCATCAGGCATGTGAAGACCTCATATGATTGGCTGTGTGAAGTGAGAAAACCTCATAGGATTGGCTGTTTGTGAAGATTCTATGGAATCCTGGAGTTGGTAGTTCAGGGAGCGGCCTTTAGAATTCTCAGCCAGAGCGCTCAGGCCCCTTGCCTAGCAACAAGGACAAGCCAGTGTATTCCCCCAGAAACCAAACCTCTTTATGTTAACAACTCTGAGTACAGATTGGACTGGGGAATATGGGGAAAAGTTACAGGTACTGAACAAGGCAGTTTGGGGAATTATAGACACAGTATCTCAAATCTGTGTATTTCAACCACATCTAATTCCTAAGGTATTTCTAACAAGTGTTACCTATGGGAAAATAAAATCCCAGGCAATGCTGGGTATGTACGCTATTAATAAAGGGATAACCCTATCAATGCCTCAATTTCTTTTTTATTCTATTGGACTAACATGGTTACAAAGATTAGGTCAACTTTAAAACTTTACTTTGCTTACCCATTTTATGATAAAACCATGAAATACACACACACACACACACACACAAATTTGTTTTGAAAGTTCACACTCAAGCAAGATGCTCAAGTGGCTTAACTGTTCTATCTCTGCTGCAGAAAGCCTACAATCTTGATGAACACTATCAAGTTGAAATTACTTTTACCTTCTATTAGTCACTACATTATGCAGAGAGTGGAGCTATACATTCTTCATTGAAAATAAGGTGTAGCTTTTTTCCTGTAAATTTCATTTTATAATGTTAGGAGAATTCATTTTTATTTCCAAAAGTATATCTGAAGGCTCTAGCTTCATCTACTGTCTACCAAATGGTATATAAAACAAATGTCGTTGGTTGCTTTGAACCTGTCCTCTTGTGTGCAGATTACACTGTCCACGCTTGCATAGAAAATGTGAGTCAATTAGACACTGCCTAGGGACTGCAAATCCTACCAGAAGCAGCAGCATCACTTGCTCCCACTGTCTTGTGGGGTTCTGCTTTGCCCTTCCAATCAGACATCATTCTTTCTGCTTGCCAATGCACAAGGAACTCTGGGAGTTGCAGTTCTTGATACAACAGACCATGTCAAGTAGAAGAAAGGAAATCTGTCCCTCATTTTCACACAGTCCTAGTTTAACTGCACAAGAATACTCTCTCTATTCTACAGAAAGGTCTCAGGCTAGGGGTCAGCCAGGAGGCCCAGCAGTTCAGATGTTTGTTTGGAACTCTCTATTACTGCTTCTGATTAGTGAGATTTGCTGGAGCTAATATGAACAAGACACGTAGATATAAGTAAACCAGTTTCTATAAATATATTTAGAAATGATTTACAGTCTTCCTCAATTTTTTTTTTCATAATAATGGTGACTGCAGCCACTCTGGGCTACTTCAGGCACCAGTAATCTGTACAAACTTCCATACGGGGGCTCTGATAACACAGACCAAGAAAAGTCTGTCTTTCTTGTGCAGGAAAAGTATATGTTTGTCCCAAAACATGAGTTACAATTCTGTTCCATGTTTGTTTGGTTTGGCTCAGAAAGACCAGAAAGTTAGATGTCGAGTATAGTTTGTTCATTAGAACCTTCCAATTTGAAAAACATCAAAATTAAAAAACATAACTGCCATCTGCCGACAATTACTTTGGATCTTCTACCAATCACACTTTTCATCAGCTATGGAAAAGCAGCACTAGAAAGTTTCTTCTGATTTTCAGCACAAAAATAGAACCTAAAGGTATCTCTAAAAACCAAGACAGTACAGGCAGGAGAAACTGTAAAAATAAAACAATTATTCCTTAATAAAAGCCATGTTATCAATTTCTTTTACAGCTCCATGGAACAGCAGCTCTTTTTCTCCGTAAGGAAAATAAATATTTTTATTATATCTATTTCTGTTGACTGCATTGTCCATACAGAACTAAATCTGATGTGTAGCAACAGAAATTGGCCCACCCATCATATGTATTTTGTTTAGCCGTTGCAGCAGCAAAATATCTGTTATCATTAACAGTACTAAAAGTTCTTGCACTAGTTGAATGACATGTACATTTTAGTTTTATGCACATGAAACAGTAACATCGAAATTCACAGAACAATAGGGGGGGCATGAACTTTAACATTCCCTTTCCTTTGTGTGTCTTATTTAGATTGTAACCCTGAGGGCAGGGAACTGTAAGATTAACAATTTGTAAGCCGTTCTGAGAGCCTCTGTGACTGAAGAGTGGAGTACAAGTATAAATAAATGCAGCTGAGGAGCCACCTCATTCAAAGTCCTGCCAGACTCACACCAGCAGGAGAAAAATGAGGGGGAAATTGTCATTTCTGTTTGTCTGTTTTAAATTATCTTCTTCCCAATATCAGAGTTATCCTAGGCAGACGAATGTTGTTGCCTGCCTTTAAGTCACTTCCTGCTTACAGAGATCCTGGGGTGAACCTATAACTGTGGCTAAGAATGTCTGATGTGCCCAATGTCACCCACTGGCTGAGCGGGGAACCGAACTCTGGTCTCCAGGGTCACCGTTCAATGCTATATTGGCTATAAAGTAGACAAATATCAGGACTGATGAATACCTCCCGCAATTCTGGGGGCATGTCAAGGGAAAAATAACACCACAGCCTAACCAAATGCTAGCCTCATTTACAGTAAGCCCACTAGATCACTTGTTTAATGGAAACACTGAAGAAAATCCCACTGATTCAATGAGTCTACTCTAGTTGATATTAGAGTTCAATTTAGGCCCATGGAGCCAAGCCTTAATCCAATCTATCTCTAACACACTCACAAACCCTCTCCCCTTTTACTTTTACCACAAAGGACTGAGAGTTGTTTCTATGATCCCATCACCACAAAAGCCAGATTTCTCTCCCTATCTTTGGAAAAAATCTGAAATATCTTATGGCCTCTGGGACCACAGACTTTAATATTATTCTGTAGATATAAAATAGCATGATATTAAGTGTCTGACATTCTGGAAAATTATGAACACTTTCCATTATTGTACATAATACCCAAAGTTAAAGACCCCCCTGGCAGACCTTGATTCTTCTCCATATTCATACCCTAGGCAGGCAAGAAGCTTGACAGAGCAACCCTATGTCTAACTACTTCAAAGTAAGTTTTGTACAGTTCTATGCAGTTTTCTCCCAGCTAAGCATATGCAGCTGCTGCCTTCATTACAGCTGCTTAAACTACAGTTCCCACAATGCCTAACCACTGACCATGCTGACTACAGTTTTAGTGCAGAACACATAGAGGATGCTAGGAAGGGGAAGACTGACATACAGAACTGCAGTCTGAAGTAGCAATTATCATGGTTCAGTACTGCACCTCAAAAATAGAAGATACATAGTAGAAAATCCCATCCAACAAGCTCTTTATTCATTAATAACCCTACAGTGTAAATACTTAACAGTTTTTAAAAATTATAATTTACAGCCCAAGACTGAAGTCTTACACATTCTTGGAGACTTCCACAAAGTTCAATGAGATTTGTTCACAAGCAAGGTAGATCACTGAAGCTTCCAATGTCCCTTCCAGTCTTCTGCTACATCCTAGCAGAATTGCTCAGCGATATCAAAGCCCAGTGCATTTTATGGTAATATACTAGCAGACATCAGTCCAAGGGTGCAGAACAGTAACACAGACAAATCAGACACTATAAAACTGTAGTACCAAGCTATACTGATCAGAAGTTGCTGGCTAGAGAGAAATTTTCAGTAGGAGATGAACACCTTTTTACTACTATTACAAGAAGATCTATAAATGTTGGTTATTCTACAATATGCGACCAAATGCACATGTTGCCTAATAAAATGTGGCCTCGGCAATAAAACCGTTTCTCTAGGGTGATGAAACACACTTGAGGTTTGCCAATCAGTCTTTAGAGAAATTATCCTTGCCACATTTTACCATAACAAAGGAAGTTTTAATTATCCTTTGGTTTCTTCTTAGTACACTTTTAAAATAGGACACGTATGATGTATCTGAACCTATTACAGCAAGTCATCTAAAGAAGAGATTTCATTCAAGAGACTAGACTGATTATACACCTTGCACAACCATAAAAACAAAATATGCATAACTTGTAAGCCATCTTTGCTATCTTGAAAAAACACAAACAGGGACACTTTCCCCACGCTTGTTTCATCATCTAGAATTTTTAATACATACCAAACTGAAATCTGTGCTTAACAGATTACTAAAGCACTTAACTAGTCAGTCTACTGGGAAGAGAATTTCTACCTGATTCGACAAGACATCCTAATTACTCTGCCTTTGCTGAACTACCAGGACATCTGCCGTTCAAAACAAAAATCAAGCTGTCAAAGTGATTATACTTGCTTTTCTGATACTCAGTGAGCTTAACGTTGTTATTGCTCCTGCCCTATTAGCAGAACCCAGGCCTAACCAAGCAACCCTGCACTATCTTTGGATTGCCACAGTCCTTCCTTATTTGGCTAACATTTTGAGATTCCAATCAGATGCCTATAAAAATTTAAAGTGCACAAAATATCCATGTTGAGAAAACTTCACAACTTAGTTTACCTTCTGCCTTCCCTAAAACACCCGTTTTCACAGGTTGACAAACGAAAGCAATGCCAATCCCACGAAATATTTTACTGCAACTTTCCACATTTGAAACGGTCATGCAGGCAGGGCAGAAATAATACTGGGACCGCGTTCAAGTTCCACAATACAAAGCAGGCACAGAAAGCCCTTATCACAAAGTTTAAAAAGAGTAAAAAAAAAAACCTGTTGGGGAAAAGGGTCTGGACAGTGAAAAGTAAAAGAGGTGATACGGTTTTCTGGGAAGAGCCCAGGAGGCAGCCTTCCTACTTCTACTTATTTGGGAAACGTAAGGACAGGAAGCGGCAACCATTCATCAGCGGCAGCGTCTTAAGTGTGTGAAGAACTACCACCCCATCGCTCCCCTTCGTGAAGAGGAGGACGCTGCCGTCTCCTTTCTGCCCGAACACCAGGGGTGAGTGATGGAGGTCTTCAACCTTCGCCCAGTCTCCACCCCCCAACTCCCCCCCCCGGAAAGCAAGCCTCAGGTCCTAGGCCTACCAAGCGCGCTGAGGAAAGGCGAAAAGGACCCCAAACCGCCGCCCACCCGCCCGCCGAGGAGGAGGTAAAGCGGGGGAAAGGCCCAACTGCCCATCGAAGCCAGCAGGCACCCTCTCCAGCAAAACACAACATTCCTCGGGCACCGACAGGGCTCTGCGCAGCCGTCCTGGCTCCCAACCCAAGGCCGAAGGAAGCCGGAGGGGAAGCGGGGCTCCCCCCCTGGTTGCGCCCCACAGGAATGAAGGTTTCGCTCGGTCGGGAGCCTCCCTGAGAGGAGGAGGAGGAGGAGGAGGAGGAGGAAGGGGGGACCGCGGAGGCCTCGGCCTCATCCTCAGGGCGGGCGGGCGGCTCCTTCCCCCGCAAGCCGAGCTAGGCCCGGCCTCCGGGGCGCCCGAGCAGGCAGACACAGACCTGGTGCAGCGCGGTGAGCCCGTCCACATTGGCGTAGTTGATGTCGGCGCCGCGCTCCAGCAGGCGCAGCACCTCCTCGGTGTCGCCGCTCGAGCAGGCGGCCAGGAAGACGGCGCCGTCGTCGAACTTCACCTTGGTCTTCTTGCGCTTGACCACGGGCGGCTCCTGGTCGGTCTCGGAGCCGATCCAGCGCTTCAGCTGCTCGTTCCGCTTCTGCTTGGCGTCCGCCATCTTCATGCCCTGCTGCTCGGCTCTCGGTCCCCTTCTTCTCCCGCTCGCTCGCTCGCTCTCTCCCTCCTCGCCTCAGCGGCGGCGTTCCGCACCCAAGACGAGAAGGAGGCGGAGGCGCAGGAGCACCGCCTGTATCCCACAGAGCACCGCGGCCGCCGGAGGAATCACTCACTCTCTACCCCGCGCCTCCTCCTCCTCCTGCCACTCAAAGCACAGCCCTAGGATCCCTCCCCCCTCACCAGCCGCGTGCGCACGCGCGCCCGAGAACCTCCCCCTTCGCGCTCCAGCCGGCTGCCTGAGTGGCTAACTCAGCAGCGCGAGCTGGAGGCGGGGGTGGGGTGGTGCCGGCGGGACGGCCTTGCCCGGCTTCCTTAACATAATCTCGCGAGATCTCTCAGCGAGCGAAGGGCCGGCAAATGAAGTTAACTTTTGACGAGAGTTGGGTTCACGGGGGGGCGGGGCGGGGTGCAGGATCGGGAGTGCGGCTGCGCGAGTCCCCTCAGTTTTGCGAACTAACCGTGAGGAGCCTGAGGGCGTTTCCGGGTTCTCTTAGCAGCCGTTTTCGTGGGGAGGTCCTTGGTGAGAAATTCCACAGAGATAGGTGGGCCTCCGGCGCAAAACCAAAATGAAGCCCCGTGGCAGTTTCAAAGATTTAATAAGTCTTTTTCCTGGGAAAAGGCGTTCGACAAATGGCTTCCCGGTGTCGCTTCCTGTACGCTGTAGATTAACAAGGTAGATTATCTTCCTGGGCGTTACTTCTTTAGCAGACACTTTGGTGCCAGAGGCAGAAATAACGCGAAAATAAGGCCACTTCCGCACTGGCCTGTTATAGCGCGATGATTCCACTTTCAACCTCCTCTGGAATCCTGGGGTTTGCGGTTTCGGGAGGGGCCGGCCGGCCCCTCCCGAAACCGCAAACCCCAGGATTCCAGAGGAGGTTGAAAGTGGAATCATCGCGCTATAACAGGCCAGTGCGGAAGTGGCCTAACAGGCATAGGTTCCTGTAGCACACAAAAAAAGAAAAGGAAAAAGAAGAAGAGCAATTCAATATGTTTCAGTAAATTTTTCATTCGAAACTAACAATATGCCCATGTGAATTGAAACCAGGATGTCAGATAAACTTTGCAGAAGTAAATAAAAAAGATTTTGAATCTACATGAAGGCTTCTTCCTAAAATGCATCAAGAGATGATTTTTGTTTTCATCCTTATTTCTGTTTTGGCGTCCAAATATACATGACTGTGCTTTTCAAACATGCTGCAGAGCCTCTGGCCTCCCCTTTTCTTTCTTTTTTGCTGTCCAAGTATTCTGGAGGCAGAGGCTTTTCACCTTCTCTGGTGTAGGCAAGTGCACACAGTTAAAGTAAGATGGACTAGAGCAGAATTCCATTCGTTCCCGGCTCAAGCTGTATTGCAGGCACACTGTGGCAGCCTGAACCTCCATTCTCCTCTCAGGCCATTTCCGCACTACAGTGTTAAACTGCTGCTATTCCACTTTCAACACCCTGTGGAATTCTGGGGTTTGTAGTTTACTGAGACCAAAGAGCGCTTTGGCTGAGAATTCGAAGTGCTCTCCCTAAACTACAAACCCCAGAATTCCATAGGAAGTTGATAGTGGAATAGCAGCACTTTAACACTGTAGTGTGGAAATGGTGTCAGTGTTGATGCTGTTAAAACAAAAACTTGCAGGTAGATAGAGGATCATGAAAAAGAGGGAGCTGAGGAGGCATAGAAGGACTGTAAAAGGCACTTCTTAGAGGCTTTGTTAACAGAGAGATGCTAGTACTAACGTATGTTAGCGTGGTGCAACTTTGCTGACTTTTGAGAGATCCTCTGGCATTGCCACATGCCACTACTGCTGCTGTTCATTAACTGTTTGGCACATTTAGTCTGGCTCCTCAGCAAAAAAAATCTGTCTAATGAGGGAGACCTTACCAGCAGCAATGCTACCAGCAGCATAACCTCATGCCTCACAGGAGCACTCAATCCCACCACTACAGAAAGGTAGTGCCAAGGTGAGAAGACTCATGACAAAAGACAATAATGCTTGTAAGGTGGAAGGCAGTACCAAAAGAGAGACCAGATATCTGTGGGAAAGACTCACTTAAAGAAGCCACTGCCCTGAGTTTGCAAGACCTGAGCCGAACTGTAAATAACAGGGTTACTTTACATTCATAAGCTTGCCATAAGTCACAGTCGACTTAATAGCAATTAACATCAAACCTGCAAAAAAAAATTACATTTTTATAGCAAAGGTCCTTTTTGTACTTCTGGTGGCCTTTCTTATAATTAAAGTATTATTTCTATGGCATTTTTAAATGAATAAATGAATATAAAAGAAGACAAATGGATCAACATAACAAGATGATGCCCTATCCTGAGACAAAAATACAGTCTGCAGACAAAAATATGTCTACCAATATGCATTTACCTGAGTATATATTCCACTGACCACAACGGGATGTATGTAGGACTGAGCTGCACACAGGCATAGCTATAATTATTAGTACTCATAAGATACAAATGCTGACTCAGAAGTCTGGCTTTCACAGAGTCTCACTCCTTTGTTAGTGTACAGTACATATTTCAGCTTCTAGATAGTATCAGTGTTCACACCTGCACACAAAAAAACTTCAACAACATGCATATTTCTGAAAGAGCACACTGGGCCCTCAGTATATGTGGAGGCTCCTCTCCTGGAACCCTTGCAAATACCAGAAATTGTGAATGCTCACGTCCCATTACATTCGATAGCAGTGATGTGTATGCATGCTTCAGCACATCCATGCACACATTACCACCTTTTTAGGTATATGATGCACTGTGGTAACTCAAAATTGTAGATCCAGAGGTCACAGGTGAGGAGGGCCCACTGTACAATGAATCCTCCATATAGGCAAGTACTGGATCTGTGAATTTAAGTGATTGTTGAGTGCCACATCCTATCCCTAAACAGGTGGTAATGTGTACATGGGTGTTTTGAAGCATTCACTTGCAGGTTGCTGCCATTTAATAATATGGGACATGAGCATTCACTTTTTCCCTATTTGCAAGAGATCCTAGAACAGAACTCCTGCAGATATGGAGGATCCACTGTATGCAATATGATTTTCTTCCAAGGAATAAGGTGATAATTCTCATTTAAAAGTAAGGTTGCAACAATTATTCATATCAAGTCATAAAAATTTTAAAGCCTTTTGATCAACTAAAATATGACTCAGGTTAATCAGTACATTTCATTATTACTGCATGCGTGTATATAGATTTAATCAAATGAAACATGATTAAATCAATTAAGATGTGTTTAACTGGACTTACTGGTCTAATTTGCAAGTAACCTTACCAGAAAGCAAAAGATATTTGACTAATAAAAAATATAGATAGGATTGGTCTGCTATTTTGTCTCATTTTCTCTCTATTTTCTGTGGATGCTCAAGTCCCATTATATATCCCATTATATATACCATGGTATAGTAAAATGGCATCCCTTATATAAAATAGTGAACAACTCAACACTTTGCTTTTTGAAATTTTTTTTTAATATTTTCAAGTTATGGTTGATTGAATCTGTGGATGCAGGAAAAAAAATCCAAAAAGCAAAGTTTGATTTTGCCTTTTTATATAAGGGTCACCATTTTAGTAGACCATTGTAAATAATGGGAGTTGAGCATCCATGAATTTTGATATTCATGGAGGTTGGGGGGCTGGAGCCAAACCCAAGCAGATACCAAGGGCCCACTGTATATCAGACCCATTCAATAACTAACTGTATTATGTTGTTGCTGTGTACCTTCAAGTCATTTTCAACTTATGGTGACCCTAAAGCAAACCTATCACGGGTTTTTTTCTGGAGCTGAGAGTGCACAGTGTGCCCAAAGTCACCCAGTGGGTTTCCATGAGCAGGGAACCAAACCCTGGTGTCCAGTAGTCCAATTCGCAAACCACTATACCACATTGGCTCTCCTGTAATATTTCGAAGGGTTTTATCACACCAGCCTGTTGTCTCGCAGCAAATTGCATTATTTCAGGAAGCAAAAACATACTGGTATAGGAACAATCGCTATCACACTGTCTCTGCACTAACACTATACTGTCAGTTTGGTGATGCATGTTCCCACAATCAGTGTTCTACATCAAACCACTGACCCTGCCTCCTTTCCCATGTCTGTGCTACCTAGCACATGTTGTTGTTGTTTTTTTCTTTGCACAATTTCAGCATTGCAGGAGACTTCCTCCCTGTCATTTTGGCATTATGTTTTCTCGCTGTGCTACTATTTCAGCACTTCCCTCTTTCAGAGTCATGGTTGGCCATTTTGCTGTAAGGATGTAAATGCAGTATGCTGGCAACCACCAGGGCAGCACAAGTGCACAATTACACCAAAAGTAAAAATAAATACATAAATAAATAAATTTTAAAAAATAATGTACTGGAGAACAGAGTAAAAACACTTGTGTTCACCTGCACCATATTGTCCTCTTTATCCAGACTCTAGGACCGCAATGAGCCTACACTGCCTAAGGATAGGGAGGGAGAAAGGCATGAACAAATGAACAACACCAACAGACTGCTGCAATACTGGAATTGCATCAGAATGACACCATCACACCAATACGCAATAGTGGAAATGCAATATTATTGAAGCCATTCATGGATATTTCCCATGAATGAAAAGATGGAAAAAAGATGGGAATGCAATTCCAGAACAGGAGAGTGACAAAATCATATGATAAGGAGAGATCAAAAATCAAACTCGGCCAAAGCAATCATGCAACAAACCAGCATGTGATAAAGCCCCATGATTCATGTGATAAAATTGTACTACAAAATCAGAATTTTCTTCCCTCTAATTGGGAAGGAGAATAATTCCACAGATAACGTTTGATTATAAAATAGTGTTCTGAAGCACAGTATGAAAATTTTGGGGAATTATGTTCTTCAGTCATTGAACTTAAGTTGTTCTTCACTCATTGAACTGTATGGCATTTCTCAATCTCTAAAATAATTTATTTTCCTTTTGCTTGGGTCAATTCATGTATTCATTTCTATGTCCAAAACTACAGCACTATGCTTAGAAGTATGTTGAGCTGAAAATCACTGCACTTACTTCTGAATGAACATGAATTAAATCAGTGCTTCATAAGGAATCTGATATGAAGAAACCCACAATTTCTTTTCCCCAGTGTGCCAGGGACTGGTATCATATTTGTGTCCATTGGCTATAATTGTTTGTTTCTGTTCATGAAACTCTTTAGAGACTGGCAGCTTGTGGCTAATGCACCAGCACTGGTCCATGTATCACCACTTTGAGTGGCAATGAATTAGATCACTTAAGTCTGCATTTTTCCTGTGCATATTTTCAATCCCTATGCATGTTCAATGGGGTTAAGTTTGATACCAGACAGAAATCTTACCTTACCAAAAACCATCCCACAGGTCCTTTTCATAGTGGCTAGCATAAACCCCTGTGAATAGCACTAAAAATTACTAGAAACAATGTCCTTAAATATGCATTTATACACAGAATAGTTAAAAAACTACATCTAAATATTTTAAGAAGAAAAAAACTTTGCTATATTTATTATCAGTTGTTGGGTGTATCAAATATCAAACCAAAACACCACAAAAATGTTCCAGTTTTTATTCCCCCCCCCGAATTTATCATCAGAGTAGATAACAGAAAAAGCAAAAGATGAGGAATAAGCAGAAGAGTCTAAGATATTGTTGATAGGAGATCTGCGTATATGCGTATATGCACATGTGTGCACGTGCACCCATCCCTTCAAATTGCCTGTCAAGTTACGGTGAATCCCATGAATTTCATAGGATTTTCTTAGGCAAGGAATACACCAAAGTGGTTTGTCTTTGGGCATTAGACAGAGGCAGCATTTGCCATTGGTGGGTTATTTAATTTGTTGGATGGGTTGGTTCTTTTTGCCTTTAAGATTTTTTTTAAACCTGCTGATGTGAGACAGTCTGTTGCTGTTCCTGTTGTACAGTTGTATGTAATGCTGATTTGGTTTTATGATATTCTATTGATTCTTTTGGATCTTATTTCAAGGACAAAGGTTGTGTGGAGCTGATTTAAATAAGTAAACAATATTAGCACGACAGTTGTTCGCAGAACTGGGCTTTGTATTATCTGTTTTCAATGTGCAGAGACAGGCTGACAAGTGAAAGCAAGAATGTAGTGCTGTTTCAACAGATGTTTTCCAAATAATGGGCTCATTGGATTTGTTAAAAGCCAATTAAGCATGGGCTCCTTTACCAAGTAGCTGGTGAGGCTTGCACAGTTATCCAACAACTCCAATGAGTCCAAACTCCTTTGGGCTGTGGAAACATTCTCCTAAGCTCCCTGGAGCAAGGACTGTCTTCATTTGCATCTTCCACAGCACCAGGCATCATTGGCGCTTACAAACCTAATAACAGCACAATAAATGACTGAGCACACCATTGTGAACATTCTTCTCATACATATAAACAGAAAAAAAGCAATTCCGCTATCTGTTGCCCAGGCAAAAGATTTATTTTATTATTTTATTTTATTTTAAAAACTAAAACTCAGTGCTTTACTACCGCTCTGAACAATATATACAGCATTATCACTTTGTTAATTGCATACTCATTTTCTGTCCCAAGAAGATTAATTGATGTCCAAAAGAGGATTAGGAGCAGTGAGTTCTTGTTCATCAAGGGAAATGCAGACAAAATAGCTGTAATCAATATTAAATACAGAGAGCTTCTATTATTGTTATTATTGTCCTATCTTTGTACATGGTATTTTACAAGTAGAAGTTGTTGTTGTTGTGTATCTTCAAGTTGTTTCCAATTTATGGTGACCATAAGGCAAACCTATCACAAGGTTTTCTTGGCAACATTTTTTTCAGAGGAAGGGTTGCCTTTGCCTCCCTCTGAATCTGAAAGAGTGTGACTTTCCAAGGTCACCCAGTGGGTTTCCATGGCTGAGCAGGAATTCAAACCTTGGCCTCCAGATTTGCAGTCCAATGCTCAGGCCATTACACCACTGACTTTACAAGTAAAAGACCGGGGGGGAGCCTGTCCTCAGGTTTACAGTCAAACCTGGCACTAAAGGAGAATGGGATGGTGATGTGGGAAGGGATTAAGTTTAGCAGATACTGCTTCTTCTTCTCTCCCTTGGTGACCAGGATAGTAACAGTTGGGATGAAGAAGAGGGTCTTTCATCTGCTTCTCAGCCTAGGCATGATGGAGCTGTGCCTGATACTTCTTCTCTCCCTCTGAAGCCAGGGCAGTGGCAGTTGGAATGGAAGGAAGGCCTTTCATATACTTCTGAGGCTAGGCCTGATGCAGCTGTGCCTGACTCTTCTGTACTCCCCTCCAGGCCAGGGCAGTGGCAGTTGGAATGGGGGGAGGGCATTTCATCTGCCTCTGAGGTCATTTGCACATGGCGGTGTCAACCAGCCACAGTAACAGATGATTGTGGTCCCAGGAGCTGTGCAACCATATGATGTTGTGGGTCTGATAGATGACAGCTCAGAGATCGATGAACAATTGATTGTGCCAGGAACAGAGCCAGCGATAGACCAAACTAGCTTGCAAACACCCCCATCAGTTGAAAGACAAGTGGAGGCAGAGTTGTTGCAGCCAGCCCCAGAGGGAAAGGGGACCAACAATGATTTAGAGGAATTTGATTCACCTTTGCCCCCAGACTTCAATCACGGAGGAGACAGAAATGAGCAGCTCAGAGGGAAGCCCTTTTGGCAAGATTAAAAAAACAACAGTGATAAGGAACACCTGTTCTCATCAGCTATATAAGTCTGTCAGCGTGGCTTGCTGTTTGCTTGTAGCAAATCACTACACAAGCTCTCACAACTCTTGTGTTCCAGCTCCCTTGACCCCTTTGGACCTTTGGCTTTCTGGACCTTTTGGATTTGACCTTGACTTGGTTCGACTCAGCATTTCCATTTGTTTGTTGCATTGGACACTCTCTACTGCCTCCTCCTCTTGGCCAAATACTTTTACCTCCCTTCCTGGCAGAGAGGCACAGGCAGGGAGGTGGATTCCCATTGCTATCCTACTGCCAACCACTCCTAATCTGCCCGTATCGCACGCTATGTCAATACCAGAAAAAAATCTGATATTGACCCCAGTTCGCATGACTGGCCCATTACCTGATGGCATGTGGTTCTTGATCATGCCAGTTCCCGTTGCAAATCCAGGAGCCCTGATGCATGGATGCACAGGTGTGTTCAACACTGCCCAGTCAGAAAAAAGCCCCCTAAATCAGCACTGTGGGGCAGGGAAAGGGCAGGGAGAAGGCATTGCTATGGACTCTGTCATGTGGAAGGCACAGTGTTGTTAATGCCGCTACTCTTCCACCACCAAGGGACGCGTGCAGGAGGAATTGGTGCAAAACCACTCCCATTCCAGCACTGGCAATCCCAGGATTGCCATGGATCATCACATCAATGAGGTTTGGTGTGGAAATGGCCTGAGTCTAGGTATGATGACTCTTCTTCTCTCCCTCTGAAGCCAGGGCAGTTTTGACTACTAGGATTATTAGTAGTTTAGAATTTTCTAGCTTCTCTATTTTCTTATATTTTTAACCAGCTAGTGGTGCAGTCCTAACTTAACAATCTGCTGACTGGATGAGGGGATTAGGATGAGGCAGTGACTAATTATCTGCACTGGTGTAAAGCACCCTCTGCTAGAAAATACTACCAGCAAATCACTTTCCACGTGCTGACTCAGCTGAGAGAGCCATTCCACCAAGTATTAACAAGTCTTCTCTCTAGACATGCTAAGTCAACATATACATGGGTATATCAGAACATGGCAGTCTTAGATTTGTGACAGTAACTCACGGTCACATCAGTTCTGTTCCTTCAGATATTTATTTAACACACCAGAATAAGTAAATATACACAACAATTGCTCTTTAGGAGTAATTGGTCTTTAGGAAACATCTTGTCTGAAAAGGCATTCACATACAAATTTAGATAGGAATCTAACTAACTTGTATGCAACAAAAAAACTATGCTTGCTAAACAAATAAGTTAAACAACTGAATCAATAAAATATACACCAGACTTAAATGTGAGATGAAAGAGCTCAAAAGAGCACACCCAATGTTTAAACTGAGGATGGCTCAGCTAGGGGAACTGTATGAAGCTGTCAGGGATCAAAGGCGTAGCTACAGAAGTCAGGGCTGGAGTTCCTAAGACTTCTCAGGAAGAGACAGAAAAGGAGAATGGATGGAAGAAGATTACTAGGCTGGGAAAAGGAAAAGAGACACACACCCACAAACACTTTTTCTTTTCTAGGCACAAGGACAGGCCAATGGCTTGTCCTTGTAGTATGTTACCCTGAGAATATGGAAGAGTAGGATGACTGTGACAGTCATGTTCCACACACTCATGGAGGGCTTGGCATCAGTGCTCCTGCTTACCATATCTCTTTGGGGAATTAATAGTGAATCATTGGCATTAGTGTCTGGATTGTATGGTGTGGTGGTCTAGATCTGGTGGAGAATTGTTTGGAACCCTGTCCCAAAAGTCATGCTGTGCCTCCACAGGCTTCCAGTGGGCATAATTCTCCATTTAAATGCATCCCGCCCCCATACTTTGTTTAGGCTTCAAACACCAATGTTTGAAAACTGGAAGTGACATTCCTATCATTTCTAATTTTTTTTTTTATATATATATATATATATATATATATATATATACACATACATACACACACACACACACACACACACACATACATATATATATACATATACATATACATATATAAAAAGAGTGCACCCTGCAAGAGAACTAAAACAGAGGTGTAATCCCTAGACCCATTGTAGTTGCCTAGCCTTGAGGTTGAGGATTTTGGCAACCAAGGAGAACACAGTGCTTGAAAAGGAAACAAAGAGCTCAACAATAAGTGAACCTAGATACATTCCTTGCCACAGGCTTACGGTGGCGGGGGGGGGAGCACGCATTAACTGGCCAGGCTTCTAACCACCACCAGACTGAAAAAAGCAAACAAACTATCAAAACTTGTAGAAGAACAGAAATGGGAAAACGAGCAAAAAAAAAAAATGGAGATTACCATGCATAGGGAAGTGTCTTCTAGAAGACAGAAAAGCTTTGCATTCTTCTTGAAGACAGAACTGGGATGCAAGAAGACTCTTGCCGCTGCAATGGGAAAACTTTGAAAAAGGCTATGATGTAAGCTTCTACTTTAGCAACAGTGAGAACTCAAGTAGCCAGGGTTGGTGAACTGGAGAAAAGGAAGGAAGTAGACACTGAAGAGCACCTGATAAAATCTGCAGGATAAACTGGAGACATGCTGTAAGATGCTCTAAAAATGGTTCTTTTGTTGGGTTTTTTTAAAAAGTCAACAAATTTTGGCTTGTGTATGTGACCTGGGGTAAGTCACATTCTCTCAGCTTCTGAGGAGGGCAAAGGCAAACCCACTCTCAATACCATGCCATATATATATATATATATATATGTATGTATGTATGTATGTGTATATATATATATGATAGGTTCACTTTAGGGTCTCCATAAGTTGGAAATGACTTGAAGACACACAACAACATATGCTCTTAAGGCTTTCTTCAGGGGCTATTTAGAATCTAACTTTAAAAATTCTCTGGACATGAAATTCTCAAGCCAATTACTGAAAAATACAACAATCCTTTGAGAATTTAAACATGTCTCCAGTTTCTCCTGTGAGTCCTGGAGGAAAGGCCAAAAAGGCTTTAAATCATATCCTCAGCTTCTGTGGCAAAAGTGAATTCAACAAGTGATTTCAGAGGTCAGTAATCTTGAGCAATGGGTATCATGAGAATTTCGTAGCAACAGTAAGAACTGATAAAAAAAATGGTTATTGAAACCCAGGGTTTTTATAGTAATTCTAGACTCAAGAAAACAAAGAGACATAGGCCAGAATCCCATTGGTACACTGCAGTTTTTCAAGGGTCACCCAGCAGTGACAGGGGAAGACCAAATTTGCTTGCTCCGAGCAACCTTATTTTTCCAGTTCTTTACTACTTTGTAGCTATTTCCCTTCTGTTTCCATGGCCTTTGTGGCTATTTCCCTTCCATAGTGTTTCCATAGTGCTCCAAGAGAGTGCTCCAGCAGATTCCAACCTTGATCAGCTTATACACCTATCTAAAAAGGAAGAGATGTCCTCCCTACTGAGATGAGGAATAGGGCAGATTTTAAAGACCAATCCAAACATCTTTCTATCATATGTGAATATGAGTAAATCTTTACCAGTCGTGGAAGTCTCTGAGGGTCTGTGAGTCTCTAATTGTGTATATTCATACCTACTGCCTGACTGATAGTCCTCAGGTATGTTCCTATTGTGAGGCACAATTATATCACTGACCAATTTTACATGTATGGCTTGATACTTGTTACCTATGAGGTAGGAGATCAGTGAGTGGAGCACATATTTTGTTAGCACTGCTCGCTTTTCACGCTTACTTTTTCGCATGGGGTAAACATTATCCTCTTCACAGCAATACTACTGGGGCAAAAAGTTTCTTAGGCTCTTGAATCACAGAGGATGCCAACATCTTGAACCAAGGAGAACAGCTATGAAGTTTTCCATTCCAATTACATGCCCACTTTGAGAATGAAAAACCAAATCGAGTGATAAATTCCCTCTTATCGAGTTTAGTTAGAGAGGACATAAATTCAGAATAGTTATGTACTCTAGGGCCTTCTGTTACCAAGATCAGAAGGCAGAATGAATCAGTCTCCAACCGTACCGCACACATCAGGGGCCCTTTCACATTACACAATTATACTGCAATGATTACACTTTAACTTCTATGGTTCCATCCTATGGAATTTTGGGACTTTCAGTTTAGGGAAAAGAATTTAGAATTCTCAACTAGAAAACTCCATTGCTTTACCAACCTACAAATCCCAGGACTCCACAAGATGTGGCTGAGGGAGTTGAAATGGAATCACAGTGCTATAATATAGGACCTACAAAGGAAAACTTAAGTAACATGAGTTTATGCAGAGCATAAAGCTGTATGTCTGATCCCATGTCCCACATATGCACAGTGAAAAGTGGAAACATAAAGTAACAGGAATATAAGGAAAGAGCATTTCATACCACATGGGGAACACTTAACACCCAAAATGTGGAATTTTGCACCACCACCGCCACCATATACAAATCCTAAACACTGGCCTTACCAAGATTCATCTCTGAAAATCAAATACGCCTTCCAGAACCTGGGATGACCTGCTCACATAGCATTCCATCTGGATAAACCAGAGAACAGGAAAGCAGATAATGTAATAGCTGGACTCAGTGGAACTTATGTTTGAGTAAATATGTATTGGATTGCATCATTATGTCTTCCTATTGTGATTTAATGCATATCAAAACTCAGTCTGATTCTATTATTCCTCTATTACATTAATCTCAATATAAGAAATCAAATGTATTTTATTATCCTTCTGTAAAGCTCTAAAATTGGAGTACATATTACTAGTAGGAATTTTTTTTAATAAAAGGACAGCATGAAATAATTATGGCAAAGTGAGCAGTAAAAATAAAACTATTTATTTTTAACTATATTTGTCCATTGTGGCAAAGTAGCAAGAGGTACATGGGGAGATAGTCTTATCGTTAGTTTGTTCAAATACAAATCCAGAAAACAATGAGTTACAGAGCAGTCCCACTCTGGCTTGGTAATCTCACTGATCTCACTGATTTTGACTTTAAAATTATGTAGGCATCATTCTTAAGAGAGGCTAAGATTAAAAGTAACCGCATGCTGCCTGACGTGGGAGTTACCTTGTGGATGCTGCATAAAAATGAGTCATCAAAACTGTAACTTGTATCATAGCAACAGTTTCATAAATCATCAACCTTTGAAACAGTCTGACATCAAGCTATACTCACATTTGCTAAACCAGTTACTCTGAAGTAATCCTACTGAAGTATCTTATTTAAAGACTTTTGCCACAGTCCTTCACACTAGGTGGGAAAAGTGTTGCAATGGCTTTATGTGACTCCCACCTCATTTTTGTGGCCCACAACTACCCTAGTGTCCCCCATATACCCCAAATGTCCTCTAGGTTGACTTCTGGGTCACCTCCTGTTGTATGTAAGACCTTTCATACCTCTAAAACAGCCCAGAAAAGGACAAGTACCTAGTGAAAATGTCACCATACTCCCTAGAGAGCATGTGGATTCAAATTTTTGCTGGGGGAGGTAGGGAGGTGGCCTGCTGAGATCTCATATGGGTGGTAATGTAATCTCCTAAAGCACAACAGTTGCGCACCCCTGCTTTACATATTGTTAATGTTACTAACCTTTTAGATATTTTAATTGAAATTAAGTTTAAAATGATGATGATCACCAGTCCACAGAGTGACTGATCTTGTAATTATTGTTTGTTATTATTGTTATGGTTGCCAGATCAATAAACAGCTTCTGAACCTAATTAGACCTGAATTTTCATTATATAGCATACTATTTTGCACATGCAATTTTCACTTACCCATGCTAAAAGCAAGAAGTTAGTTGCACCATGTAGCCTTTCTTCAAAATTGCACATATGTTGTAGACCTTCCCCCAGGCATTTGTGCATTTAGCACATTTGAGGAGATGAGAAGATTACTTGCATATAATTATGTGAGCAATATCCATAGAATTTCCAGTCCCATGCTATTAGATCTAATAGAGGCCATGTTGCATGTAATACTCCACTCCCATATTGAGGATAAGTAGGGTCTGCACACCCGAATAGGGTGATAAACTTTCTACTCTTTCTGAGAACTGTTAGCAGTTTTGTCTGCCATTTCTAGGAAAGGTCAGCTCTGCAGTTATGCATTACTATGATTGTTTTAAGAAAAAAGGCACTTAAATATTTAAATGTACCAGGTTCTATGTGTTTAATTTCATTGTTTAACTACTGCATAGTTTCCCAGCTATGTAGCTGCTGGCGAGAAGCAATGGACTGCTCTGTATTTATATGCTGCAGCTTTCAGGAGCTTTCATGACTGGCTAAAACATTCAGTTATAAGTTGTTCTGTTTATGCTGCTGAAGATGTGTGTCAAAATGCATATGACACCAACAAACCCTCCTTTTATGGAACACAAAAGCTTGGAAGAAGAAGAAGAAGGGGGAAAGAAACTAGATTATTGACATAAATCTGCTTTAAATGTATCTTAACTAACATAGAACAGTACTGGCATTATGTCTTGATTCCAGTACATGGAGGTTTCTAGCATCACCTTTCTGTGATGGTGAAATTTCATGCTCCTGGGAGGTAAGAGGTTATGTTGTAGGGTCCCTCAAATCAGACAGGCTTTTGTTGAAGAGCCAGAATAAAAGGGTGAAACATTTTAATGCAGTGTGGACAAACTTCTGGGCAGCAATAGTAGTTGTGGGTGACACTGAGGGAAGATTTCTCAGAGACAACAGCAGTGGCACTTTAGCTAATTCTTGTCAGTACTGTGCAGAAGGAAGCAAGGACACTCCACTTCTGTATGTCTTTTACCTTGAAAATTCTATGATGTGTCAGTGCAACATGAAGCATGAGATAACGCCATAAAATAAAACACCTTCTTCTACCATTCGAAGACATTCAACCAGCTTCTGGAGCAGATAGCATTATGTCTAATGATGCAACTGGATTCAAGGTAAAAGGACGTTTAGCTGCTGACACATGCAAACAGACAACATATCTGGAAGTAGAAGATGGAGAAAATCCATTCTCTCTGCAAAAACAAGACCAGGAGTAGATTGTATCATAGACAAAGCACAGCTAATATCAAAAACCAGAATAAAGCTTAATAACAATATACAATCTAAAGAATATCTCTGTAGAATTTGAAAATCACATGAAGAAGAAATTTGTGCTACTAAGCCTGGCTGACCAGGGACTAGAAGAACTCTGGACTGATAGCAGGAACATTATCAGGGAAAATGTTTTTTAAAAAAAGGAAAAGATGATAATATTCAGTAAAGTGGGAGGCAGTAGGAAAAGAGGAAGATCATGTTAGATGTAGATTGATTCAATAAATAAAGCCATAGTCCTGCACTGGCAAGACCTGAGCTAGACTGTAAAAGACCAAGCTTCTTATATTTTTCTTATTCAGAGCGTCACAATATGTCAAAACCAATGTGACACTAAATAACAAACATAAAGATTCTACTACATTGCTATTCCTATTAGTAGCAATTGATAACATGCACCTACAGTTTTCCAGCATCTTTGTCTATGCATTCTCTGAAGTTTTGGATGTTGCAACTATAGTTTGCAAGTGAAATAGAATTTAAAATCTGTTATAATCAATAAAACTGGTAACAACCATGATGATGACAATGACAGTAATTATGACATATGTAACAGACCAACAATGTGCTTGACATGATAAAGAGTACACAAATGCATATCCCTGCCCTCAGTGGTTTACAATCCAAAATTCATCATTACCAAAGGAAACCACAGAAGAAAGGAAGAGACAAAGGAGTAATTTTTTTGCTGGAAAATGCTGGGGATAGGAAAAGTCCCTGTAACCATATCTGAGATTCTCATCCCATCTTATGTTTTTCCTTCTGTGTTATGCTTGATGACGTAGCCTCTATATCCGTGGTTCTCAACCTTCCTAATGCCGCGACCCTTTAATACAGTTCCTCATGTTGTGATGACCCCCAACCATAAAATTATTTATTTATTATTTACAATGTCTCCTGCCCCCCAGCAAAGCTGGGAGCTGTAGGTTGCGCTGGGGGAGGAAGGGGCAGGGTGGTCGCGCGACCAGGAAGCCAACTGCAGGATGAAGGAGCAGTGAAGAGAGCACCTTGCGCAAGAACTTGCTTGTGCGAATGGCACCCCCCACCTCCGTGATAAAGTAACATGCAGAAAAGGCCCAGGAGTGGTGGTGCACAAGCGTGAGCCATGCGCTCGCATCCTCCTGCCCCCTTTGGCGGGAGTGCATGTGGCTGCACGTGCTCCCGCCAAAGGGGGCAGGAGGACGTGAGCATGTGGCTTGTGCTTGTGCACCACCACCGAGGAGGGAATGGAGTCTAAGACTATCAGAAATACGTATTTTCTGATGGTCTTAGGCGACCCCTGTGAAAGGATCGTTCGATCCCTAAAGGGGTCGCGACCCACAGGTTGAGAACCGCTGCTCTATATGATGAAGTTCTGAGGGTGTGTTTATCTGAAGTGCCAAGGAAGCCTAGAAGCAGGTTGCTAGGCAACAAAAATAGCACCTCAGGAGAGAAACCCAGCCCAGTAGTGTGTGGAAAGGGCTTGTTGTTGATAGAAAAAATTATACAAAGCCAAGTACCTGTGGGTATTGAATTACTTCAGTGAGAGCTTAGCAAGGCGCCAGGGCAGAGCTTTCCAAACTGTGTGTCACGACACATTAGTGTGTCAGCTGCAGTGTATAGGTATGTTGCACAAATGTAACAGATCAAGGGGCTGCCTCTTGCACTGCTGTGGCGAGCCAGGCCTGGGTGAAGGGGCTGCCTCTGCTGCTGCTGCCACAGCTGCCCTGGGCCAAAGAAGACCCCCCGAGAGGACAGCAGCGATGGCAGGCCAGGCTCGGGTGGAGGGCTGCCTCCACTCACTGAATTACTGTGTCATGAAATGATGCATGTCTAGCGTGTCATCAACATGAAAAGTTTGGAAAGCTCTATGCTAGGGAGTAGAGACCCTAAGTCAGTCAGAAAGCGTGGATGTGTGGGGAGTTTTACTTCTCAGTGGAAGTCTAATGAGAGGCAGAAGAATAATTAAGCCCTAGTAGGATCTGGTCAGAGAGTATCACCTAGATTGGGGGTTAAGCCTTTGGTGGGAGTTTAATCAAAGGGCTGTTGTATGGTACTTGTGCCTTATATAAAAGTCTAAAGATATAATTGAACTGTTTCCGAGCAGGGAGTTACCTATTATATTATCTAAAAAGTGCACTGGGGAAATGCATCAACCTTGACCTGCATTTGAAGTCTAAGACACTACTTTATTCGTATTGTTATCTTAGTAAATGTTACAGTTTGTTTTTGTAAACACTGACTCAGCTTGAGTTTTATACAGTATATAAAGTAACATAGAAAACATGCTACTATAAAATTATTAAGTGGTTCTAAATAAACGTTGAAAATCCTCACCCTTTTATACAAAGGTGGTATTATAAGGGGGGAGGCAAAGTTGTGTGGTAAAGACAGAGTGCCTTATCAGATTGGGGAACTGCCACACCAATCTAGGAGAAATAAGTGCCTGTCACACTCTAGTTCACAAAAATCTTGTGCTATAAATGTGCTAGTCTTTTGTTGCTTTTACAGCCATAGGCTAATATTTCAATCACTCAGAAAGTTCATATAATCTATGAAATTATAGCATGTCTAGGTGGACTGTGTGATTGTAGAGGCATTAATGCCAGCTGTATTTCAAACAAGCTGGAAGGCATATGCATGCAGAAATTCTAGTTTTATGTTTAATACAGTTATATAATAGATCCTCAATGTCCAGTTGAGAGCATTCACTTAAAGAATTCTATTTTTCTGTCTTGTTATTGTGAAGCACATTGAAAGTAGCATGATCTGAAGTGCTCCTCCAAAATAAACTTCTCTGTAAGTTTTCAGATCAGAACATGCATAGATGAGGTGTCACAAAAGGACAAGCTGTGTACCATAGTTGCTTGCTGCATGGGGAAACAGCCAAGAAAAGAGTGTACTGCGGACGGTTGCTAGTTAGCATGCAGCATACAGGTGCACAAGATTTTGGTAGTGTTTTAATGCATTCATATAGAAGGGCAGAGGCTGTTCATGTAACTCTAAACCCAGCTTTGGAAACGAGGCAACGTTTGCAAACTATTCTATTAAAGGGTATGTTCAGAAAAGGGACATAAATAGAGGCTGGAATGTCATCTCTGAGGTTCTCATGGCTTATGTCAGCAACAGAGCCCCTACATGGAACTATTGCCTTTTTATGTACAGTTCACACAAGGACAAGCAGCAGCCTCAGTTCCCCAGGGAAGTCCCAACTGCAAGTCCACTGCTGAGTTTCTGAAGGGCTCCATGAAAACAACTGCAAACTTTGGACGTTTGGATTAGACAAAGCAAACGGAACTACACGTTTGGAAAAAAAAAGTGACAGCTGAACTCTCGTAAGTCCAAGTTATTTTAGAGTCAACTTTTGCCGGTGCAGCTGGCAATGAGCACAGGATCCCTACATGATTTAAAAACAGATATACACCCAGTGAGAGTAGTGTGTATATTTGTGTTACTTTAGTATGTTTAACCTCCACTTTAACTGCATAATTTGAATGTGCATGTAGAAAATTGTCCCTGAGCTTGAACCTCCCACAGGTACAATCCATGCTGAGGGGAGACTAGCCGAATTTGTTTGGGGAAAGCCAGGGTACACAAGCAGTATGCCATGTGTGGGACAACATAGTAAACAGTCCCAAAACCTGGCTGTATAAAATGAATGGCTAGCTAAAGGAAATGAATGGCTAAAGGAAAAAGAGACCCAGCATGGGTGGGATTTCATAAAGAAGGGACTGCAAAAAACATATGCATAAAAAATTCCATGGAAGATTAAAAATGAGAAACTTCTGAAAAAGCCTAAATGGTTGCACAGTAAACTCAATGAGACATAAAAAGATAAAAGAGCATATATGAAGTGTGAAAGGGAGGACAAATCACCAAGGAAGCATACAAATGTATAACTCAAGTTTGTAGAAATAGTGTAAGCAAAACTCACTAGGGAAGCCAGAAGCAACAACAAGGGATTTTTCTAGTATGTTTGAAGCAAGAGAATGACCAAAGAAAAGAAAGGACTGCTGCTCAGCAAGGACTGCTTTTTACCATCCTTGCTGAGATCACAATGAAAAGACAGAACCACTCAATAACTATTTTGCTTTCGTTTCCCCCAAAATACTATATGCTTCAATCTCTCATCATAGACCTTAGCAAGGAGTCCAGTTTTAAAATCAAGACTGATACAGAGTTAGCCAGGAATCACCTGATCAACCTAAATGAGTTCAGATCTGCAGGATCAGATGAACCGCATCCCAGAGTACTGAAGGAACTTGCTGACATACTCACAGAACCACCTGCCATCCTTTCTGAGAAATCTTGGAGAACAGATGAGGTGCCAGAGGGCTAGAGATGAGCCAACATTGTCCCTCTCTTCAAAAGGCAAAAAAGAAGATCTAGGAAACTACCAGCCAGTCAGCCTGATATCAGTACCAGGAGAAATATTAGGATGGATTATATTGGAGTCTGCAATATAATCAGTTGGAGCCAGGATGGGTTTGTCAAGAACAAATCCTGCCAAAGTAATCTTATATCTTTTTTAGAAAAATGAGGTTACTAGTTTAGTAGAGGAAGGAATGTTGTGGATGTCATTTATCAGTATTTCAGAAAGTTCTCTGTAATATTTTGATTAGCAGACTACCTAAATAGGAATAGATTAAAACACCATTAGATGGGTCCATAATTGGTTGAAAAACTGTGCTCAAAGAGTTGTCATCAATGCTGCACTTCACACGGAAAAGAGGTCTTGAGTTCAGGGTTTTGTCCTCAGGCCATTACTCTTCAACATTTTTATCAATGACTTAGATGATGGGGTGGAGGGAATCCTTATCAAGTTTGCAGATGATACAAAGCTGGGAGGGGTAGCTAATATATTGGAAGATAAGAACAGAATTCAAAAGAAAATTAGAAAATTAGGCAGGAATTAATAAAATGAAATTCAATAGAGACAAATGCAAAATTCTACATTGAGGCCACAAAAAACAAAATACACAGTATAGAACGGGTGTCATGCCCTGCCTCCAGAACATGGACTCTGACTCGGAATCTGAAACAGGGGACATGCCAAAGGTTGAAACTGTGCATGCCAGGACCTGCTGTGCAGGAAGAGGATACAGAGCCGCAAACAGAACAGGGAGCGGTGCCAGCTCCAGCAGAGAGTCCTGCTCCTTCAGACACAGAAGAGCACTTACCTGTACCCACCTTTGCAGAGTGCAGACAGCAAAGAGAAAGCCAGTGTCACTCTCAGAATTTATAACCTGCGACAATTAATCAAGCCACAGCTGCACTAGGCTTCAGACCTATATAGCTGATGCCCTTTCCTTCCAGGAGTTGTCAGAGCTTATCTGACCTTCTGCATTGCCGGATACCTTGCTGAATACTCTGACTGACCTTCGACACTTGCTGTGGAGCCCCGTTGGACTTTATTTATGACCGTGTGTTTACTGCCTGGGAATAAGTAATTTACTGGGAGCTATTCAGTTTGTTTTGTTAGAATTATCAGCTGTACCGGGACAGAGATAGGACAATGGGGGATATATAGCTCAGCAGTATTACATGTGAAAATTACCTTGGGAATAGTGTTGATCCTAAACTGAACATGAGTCAGTGGTGTGATGGTGAAACAAAGAAGGTGAATGCTATTTTAGCCTGCATTAATAGAAGTACGGTTTCAAAGTAGAGGGAAGTAACAGTCCCACTATATTCTGCACTGATGAGGCCTCATTTGAACAAGGATGGTAAAAGATATGGAGAACAAAACATATGAGGAAAGGTTGAAGGAGTTGGGCCTGGGGAAGAGAGGATTGTGGGGTGACATGATCACAGTCTTAAAATACCTTACGGGCTTTCACAGAGAGGAGGGGGCAGACCTGTTCTCTACTACCCTAGAGGGTAGGACCAGGTCTAATGGTTTTAAATTACAAGAGGGTAGATTTTGATTGAACATTAGAAGGAACTCCTTGACAGTAAGAGCAGTTTGGCAATGGAACCAATTGCCTAGAGAGGTGGTGGAGTCCTTCTCTGGGCGTCTTCAAAAAGAGGCAAGACAGGTACCAGCTGGGGATGGTTTAGCTGGAGATCCTGCATTGAGCAGGGGCTTAGACTCAATGGTCCATAAGGCCCTTTCCAACTCCTTTCCAGTTCTGTGATTCTGTAATGTGCTCTGTGTTTGCTTTGAACCTTTTCCTATGTTGTCATTGTATAGCCTTTCCTATGTCATCATTATATAGTCTTTTCATTTGAATGTGACTATTGGCACCTTGAGTGCCATTTTTGGTGAGAAAAGAGAAGTGTAAATTTAAAAAAAATCAATAAATAATAGTGCAGGATTCAGAAAACTGATACTCTTTAACATTTCAGGTAGACTCACAAGGAAGGGGGTAGAGGTGAACTACAGGAGTTTTTTAAAAAAGAAATTATACTGGAACATTAACTTTAGTTGGACACTCATGGAGTGAATTGGGGAGATGCTCTGCCCTGCTTGTTCCATACATTGACACTTTGGCCCTTTTCGCACATTACCCGTTTGCGTGGCTGGGGGGGCGTCTCATGCGAAAAGCCTCAGCAGGAACGCTGCCACTTCCCTGCTGCTTCGTCCCGCAGCTCGTTTCCTGGTCACTCGAGTGCCCCGCCCCTTCCTTCCGCAGCACAGCCTGGGATCTGTAGGCTGTGCTGGGGGAGGAAGTGCGACCGGCCCGGCTCGTCCGACACACCGCATGGCAGGTAAGTGCGCAAGGGCCCTGGGAGCATTGCGCGACCATGCAGTATTTTCCGCTCCCAGCTGAAAATAATTTTTTTTAATTTTTTTATAAATAGGCTCGTGAGTGTCGCGTGAATGGGAGTGCGTCATACGGACTGACGCTCCCATTCACGCGATGCTAAGGGGCCCTCTAGCAACAGAAACTGCATGCGTAAAGGGCCTGACACTAGCTGATTTTGCTCTCAGATTTATGGTCATAAGTAGACATATGTCATGTATACAGGAGCAGAGCTTTGGAAAAACACCAAACACCATCATGATTGCATTGGGGTTTTGTCTTGTTGTCTCCTGGTGACGCCTTCTAATATGAAGCCACAACGGAACACAAGTGATAGTAACTACAGTTGAACTGAGAAAGCGGTCAAGCACCTTTTCCCAAAATGCCTCTAATGGTAGGTTGTAGTAAGGTGGTTAACATAGCAGAGCTTGAGGTTTTACTTCTAAAATGGTGACATGCTGAAGCCATCTATGACTGAGCAGTCACTAATGCTGCTCATTATGGATGGCTTTACCTTGTCATTATATTCATTCATTTGAAAGGCAACCTTTCCCTGTGTTGTAGAACCTCAGCAACGGGAAAAGAGGAATTGAGGTGGGGCAATATGCCCAATAAAACCCATGCCATATCTTTTTCACATATCCTCTCACTACTACAAACAAGTAAGATTAGATGACAGTAAAAGTTGCATCAAGCAATGTAGAACGTATACATTTGTAATACAGGGTGCAATACAGAATTGCAATGCATTTAATGTAAGTGTCTCTCTTTTTCTCTGGATACCAAGTATGAGAAATACTGGAGGAAAACAAATAATGTTAGAATAGCAGTACTAGGAGTCTGGTTTGGAAATCTTTCCCCACTAAAGTAAGTGTATTGTATCCTTCTCAAGACCATCTCAAGGCATGTTGTGATGGGCCAGGGCGGAGGTGATTGTACTCCTACCCCTCCCCTCAAGCTGGTCAGTGTCCAAGATCAATCAGGCTAAGACTTGAAGCAATAATCTCCCAATCCCTTCCCCTTTAAACAAAAAAAAATAGCCTAACAAATTGATAGGTAACATTTAGCTGTCTTTTCATGACACAAAAATGATCTCTGTGGCAGTCACCTCACCCTGTCTAACAGCAGAGCTGGCCCTGATCCTACTAAAAACACTTCAAAACTTGCATTTATAAGCAACTTTATTTTCCTAGCCAAGTAGCCCTCAAGAGATTTATATGTTAATAAGAAAGATATTGCCTTTGTTTTCTTTAATATTGTGAGCTCTGATAGTGTTTTAAAATGACTGGAAACTAAATTAAAGCTAATATGTTGTCTAGCAACACAGAGAAGCAAACACTTTACTGTTCTCTTATAAGTATTGTCAGTCTCTTACTCCATGCAAGTCAAACAAGCCTACTACAAAAATTAAGTTAATTGCCCTTTTGAGAACATGCTTAGGATTTGACTTTGGAAAAGAGCCATCTCATTGCTTCCCAAAGCCACTTGAGACTCATTAATTCCTTGCAACCCAGTTGATCAACTTGGTCCTCATAGCTTAGACCTCACCCCGTAAGACGAATCCACTTGCTAGGGAAGCTTTCATTGTTTTCTTCATTTGACTTCACTGTTGGAACTACTGGAGTCCAGGCCATGTCAGTAGATTGGAATGAGTTAATAAAGTAATGCAAAAACTATTCTGTGAGAAGGAAAAAAGAGCTGCCTAGTAGCTGAATCTTAGCCTTTTAGGTCATTGCAATTGTTATCCTTTCCCAGCTCTAGACTGCATGACAAATTTTGTATGCTTAAAACATAAGACTATTATTAATCAGGAACCCATAGTGTCCTCCTGCTGGGACCTGCTGCTCTTGCCTGAATCCCCTTCCCTCCTGCAGTCCAATACACCCCTAAAAATCTGTACTGGAGGACTGGAAAACCCCTTGGGACAGGTTTTTGCTGCCACACAGGGCTTCAGCTGGAGTGGGAAGTATATTCCCCCTCACAACATTTCATAAACGAAAACTGAGACCAAGTAATATGAGAGTGTGACCAAGATGAAAAAGTTATTAATGAGGAAAAATAGATACACTAAGGCCATTTCTGCACAACTGTCAGCGGCGGGCAGAGGCCAAGCAGAAGCGGGACGAGTGGCTGGGGTTGGACGGCTTTTATTAGCAGGAGCCAGCAAACAGAGGGTTCCAGCACCCTCCTGCCAATGGGCTGAACAAGTCCTGGTACACACATGCAGGGTTAGGACCCCAGGCAAACTCAGGGTTGGGTCCTCAAAGCAAACATAGGGTTACTTCCCCCGGAATGGAGGCAAGGTCCCTTGGATGCCGGGGAGGCTGGTCACGGTTGCTGGAGAGAGGGGCCGGTCCTGGATGCTGGAAGGAAGGTACGTGGGTGTGGAAGACCTACGGTTGTTGCTCCATGGTCCCTCCCTGCCAGCGTCTGCCCTAAGTAGCCCCCAGCCCAGCAGAGGCCAACCGGGAGTCTCTGGGGCGGGACCCGCAGCTGAGAGCTCTCAGCCGGCAGCCTGGGCTCACTGCTGAGAGCTCTCAGCCCACAGTCGCTTTTCCATCAGCCGCCGGGACCGGTGAACTGCCTCTTTCGCTTGCCGCCGCTGCCGGAAAGGAGGAGGGGTGGTGGCGATCTCTGGGCTGGAGTCACAGGCCGGTGAGAACTCTGGACTGGAGTCGGGGGCCGCCCTCCCGGCGAGCCTGTGGGTGCCTCGGCCGCCCGGGCGGGCTCGGGACTGACGCCAGCATCGCCGGTGGGCCCGATCCCTGCCTCCGCCGGGGCCTCCCCGTCCTCCCGAAGATCTCCCCGAGCGTCCGAGCCCCCATCCGCGTCGGCCACGCTGTCCGCGTCGGCAGCGGGTGCAGCCAGAGCGTCCGAGGCCCCCTCAGTGGCGGCAGCGTCATCCACGTCTGCGGCGAGCTCGGCCGGGCTCACAACAACAACATCGTTATAGTGCTATTCCACTTTCCACATCCTGTGGAATTCTGGGGTTTATAGTTTACTGAGGCCAAAGAGCTCTCTGGCTAAGAACTCTAAATGTCCCTCCCTAAACTGCAAATCCCAAAATTCCATAGGATGTGAAAGTGGAATAGCAGTACAATAACCTCATATTGCGGGAATGACCTAAGAGAGGCTTCAAGAGTTTGCTTCTGTCTGAGTCTACTGAGAAGACAAAATTTCATCCCTTCCTCTCCTGTCACCTCTGTTAGGTTAACTGAAGGCAAAATACTCTTGTACTTTGGACTGTCTGCAACAATTGAATTAAGACAAAGACAAAGGAGGAGAGTGGGAGAAAGAAAGAACAACTGGGACTTTTTTAAAAAAATCTGGAAAGTGGGAGAAGAGAGAATTAATTTGGTCTATTCCTGCCAGATCAGGACAGTTTTGGGGAGGGTGGCAGGAGAAGAAAGATTTAATTCCACTGGCATTGGATGCCAAACGACACCAATGGATATGTAAATTCACCACTGGATCTTGACTTAAAAACACTATACCACTTCATAATGTTCCTTTTGCTAATTGAAAGCTTGCATCATGGACTTGAATTGATTACTCTGTGCCTGAGTGTTTTGAGTTCTGGTAAGATCTGGTTGGGCCCTGAAATGCATGTGCTAACAGGAAAATGGTAAACATCACCTTTGTAAATATCAGCTATACCTCCTTAACTCCCTACGTAAGGTTCACTCTAGCAGGGCCTTATCAACAGCTCTTAAATACTTGTGAAGTGCAAACTTCATACAGGATATGGTGCTCACTAAAATATTTATTTTCTTTTCATCAGGCAAATTGCTCGAGTCTTACATTCATTTTATCAGAACATGCTTCTTACATAAGAACATTGCCTATTAGTATGCAATTTTCCCTTCTAAGATGAACACCTTGGAAGAAATACAAGTCTCATCCTACTCAGTTTCCCACATCTTTTATTTTGCATGAGTGCTGTGATGGTACCTATTAGATAATTATAACATTTCAGTATTGGTTCAAATCTCATTGTGTTATCTGAGAAATGGGCACTGATCATGGCAAATTATAGCCCTTTGTTTTTAGCTTTTACCCTAGGGGGTAGTTTGTTCCAATTAGTGCTTCAGCAAGCAATTATTCCTGTACGAAACTCTGATTGTTAATCCTGCCTGGTCCAGCTGACTCAGACTGATACAGTCCTATGAGCACTGGATCCTGCATAGGAGTCTGGTCCCCTTATGACAAAAGCTCATTTCCCAATCTATGTGTTAATAGATTTTGTTTCCCCATTTGTCTTTCAACACATTTTACCTGACGGGATTGTAAACTGTGCCATATGGCACATCCTGGTGAAGATGAAAGTGAAAGAATGGTAGCAATCAGAAAAATAAGGTGGGTGGTTGACCCCAACAGAAAGCCGTAGGGATAAACCAGGGACACCTAAGAATAGAGAGACCTAAGTACAGATTTGTCTGTTGCAGCACCCTGGTTATGCTTCTCCCTCCCAAGAGCAGTCAGGTCGGTTCCATTCTTACTAAGCTGCCAAGAGGCAGTCAAAAGAATGATTGAGCTGGAAAGTACTCCAAGGACCATCTAGACCACCACCTGTCACTGCAGAGATGTCTGATAGGTAGCTATCCAAACTCTGGACCTGTGTACACTACATTGTTATAGTGCTATTATTCCACTTTCAACATCCAATGGAATCCTGGGATTTGCAATTTAAGGAGGGCCATTTAGAATTCTCAGCCAGAGAGCTCTTTGGCCTCAGTAAACTACAAACCCCAGAATTCCACAAGATATTGAAAGTGGAATAAGAGCACTATAACAATGTAGGGCGGAAAGGCCTTCTGTATAAAAGCTTCCACTGATGAGGAGTCACTACCTTCCAGACAAGTCTATTCCAGTACCAGAAAGCTCTTATTATCAGAAGTTCTTCCTCATACGTAGCTAGATTTCCTTTCTTTTAAGTTGAATTCATTTGTCTGGGTCCTGTCTTCGAGAACAGCAGAAGACAAACTCATGCCATTTTCTCCATGGCAGCCCCTCAGAAATGTAAAGATGGTTTTTGCATCACTTGTCAATCTTCTCTTCTATTGGCCAGACAGATCCAGTTCCCTTAACAGGGTGATGTAGCAGCAAGAACACTCAGTGCAATTCTAGCCTGAATCACCCAGAATATAGTGTCCAGACAGGACCACTCTATTCTACTTTGGTCAGACCTCATCCGGAATACTGGGCACAGTTCTGAGCACCATAGTTCAAGAAAGATATTGACAAACTGGAACATGCTCAGAGAAACGTAGCCAGGAGGGTAAAAGGTTTAGAAACCAAGACCTAAGTGGAAGAGGATTTTTTTTTTAAAAAAATGTTTTTAGTCTATTTTATTCATTATTTCATTCATTCCTTCAATTTATACCCTGCTTTTCTCCTGGTAAGAACCCTCAAAGCAGCTTACAATAATTGAGAGTTTAGCTAAAATCATACTTGACAAGTTTTAAAAGTTAGCAACAATTCTACATAAAAGTACAAGGACTAAAAACAGTTTAAAATACAACTAAAACAAAAAAGAAATGTTTTTCTTTTGTTTTTATATTGTGGTTATGTTGCATTATCCATGGCTTTGGAGACCTTGGTTGAGTATGAAAAGTGAGTATGCAATACCTTAACAAATATCTAATAACAACTGCATGTGTGTCAGTGCAGATATAGAGAGTTTTATGGTACAAAATGCTCAGCAACTCTATATTCAGCCTCATGAGGACACGTTGAGCTGGTTACTTTTCTTTCCACATAAATTGACAGCAAGAGAGATTTGCCCAAGGCCACCCAGGATGTATAAATGGTTGAAGTCTCCCAGGCTTTACTCCCATAATTCACTGAACTAGGGATGTAAATCTTTGCTTATCTTGTTCTCCCACAGGAGAAAAAGAAACGCTAAAATGTTTTTCCTTGTCTGCACAAAAGTGAGGTATTTTCTGGTCTTCTCAACTGGAGTCTTGATGTGTGCAAAAATTATTTTTGGACAAATTACAAGAGTAATGTCTATATAATCTGCCTGGTGCTGTAACCTTTTACAAACTAAAAATATTTGATACGTTACTTCTGTACTGTGGTATCCCTGCTTTGCTTTCCAAAGGGGAAAGACAGTCTTTATGTGCAGACACTTTTTTCCCCTAATTACAGAAATCTTGGAGCACTGTACATATGTATCTATGTGTCTGCAAGTCACCTGTTGACTTATGGTGGCCTCATGAATTTCATAGGGTTTTCCTGAGCAAGGAATACTGTGTGGTGATTTGCCATTGCCCTTCTCTGAAATATAACTTACACCACTTGGTATTCCTGGATCACAGTCCTCCATCCAAGTACTAACAGGCCTTACTCCTGCTTAGCTTCCAATCTGGTGCCTTCAAAGTATTTTGGTTGCTGATGAAGCACTACTTCTCCACATTCTTTGTCTTGTTCACACATTGGACACAAAATAACTCTTGTGGAGGTTGGTTGATTTCTTGACAGGCAGTTTCCATGTGCCAAGATAGTTTTTCTCATCCTGAAAGAGACATTTTGTGGATATTCTTCATATCCCCACATTTAAGTCAAGAGCATGGAGAAATTATGCTTTGAATGCCAACTCCCATAAATCTCTAACCAGCGTGGCCACTATCCATTGGAGATGTCTAGGAGCAGCTTTCCCAGTTTTTGATTTTACATTATGCAGGTTGATAAACACTCATTGTATAATTGGCGCTCAATCATATTTAGATATAAAGCTGTAACTCAGAAAGAAACGTGTTACTGGGGGGCAGTGATAGAAGACAGCATCTGGATATAAAACCATAATGAGGACAATGTTTAGGGAAAAATAATCTCTTTGGAACCCTTTTTTAAGCATTTCATTTTACTGACAGCACACAGCCACTTAAGTCAGAGGCAATGTGATTTACTGCAGTGCTAACTGGTATTATGACTTCCATGCATCTTTTTTTTTTTGTCATGCAAATAGTTAGAAAAACCAGATCACAGAAACATTGCCTCACTTCTTGTAATGCCTGAAATGGAATACAACAATGAGATGTAGTTTTGTGAGTGTCATTTGTCTCATTTCTGCCTTTGTCACTGTCACTTTCCTGAGTCATTTTTGGATATGTATTTAAAAAATAAAATAAATCAATGCTTAGTTTCAGAACTGGAAACCAGTAGCTGCAGACATAAGCTACCTATCATTATACAGCACAGCAGAGGAAAACTTCAGGGAAAAGAGAAGGGAAAAAGGAGCCTTATTTCAGGTTCTGCTTGCACTGATGTGTTGCAGCACAGTGTCCCACCTACTCTAAAACTCAGAAGGATTTACAGTATGATGGGATATACTCCATGGAGGACAGAGCACATTTTTCTCTACACTTTAGCATTATAATGCCTAAGTGAGAACGGAAGGAGAAGCTATGCATCATCTTTCTACTGGCAGACATTTAAAATGGATGATTACTGACATTATCCAGACATCAGTTATGAATCTGTAGATTTTGCACTTTGTGCTGCTAAAGCTTCACAGCATGTAAACAGTCTGAAAAGCATCAGCAATCCATTTTCTGCCTTTAGGTAATCTACAAGATCAGCCTAAAAATGATTGCGAAGAATGCTGAATGACTAGAAGTGGCTTCCTCGAAATTTCTACCATATGATATAATAAATCCAAAGTAGAATTCCAAGGTAGAATGGTGCAAGTTGAGTTTTCAATGGCAGACCTCATGATTTGCATGCAGAATGCTGTATGTACATAATCTTGAAACAGGGCTAGGAAAGAATCTTTCACTAAACAACTACTGCAGAGTCGACAGTAATGAGCTTGATGGACCAATGGCCTAACTTAATGTACGGCAGCTTTCAGTACATAAAACGCTATTTTAAAATTTTACCTGTGAAGCAACATAGCCTTTTCAACAGTAAATATTTGAAACCCATGTGTTGGTGCATGGTCATCTCCTCTGCGTGCATTTAGATTCATTGGATTATTGCTACAGAAGATCAATGCAGTGGTTGAGTTGAAGTCAGAAACCTTTAAACCACTATCCTTTGTAGTAGACGCTTAAAAAGAAGTAAACATGTTGATCCATAAAAAACAAGCTAACTAGGACAATAACTCTCAACTGAAAAAATTTAGGGATCAGAGTGACAGCAAATCAAACACTGCAGATTTCTTTCAACCTTTAACCACAGTCCCTTATACTTGAACCATCACAGGTCACAAGCATCTTCTTCCATAGGCAAAAGCAGAAAAAATCATGTTTTAACCTTCCCATCTCAGGCTATTTCCACACTAGACTTTTACAGTACTATTATCCCACTTTTAACATCCTATCGAATCCTGGAGTTCACAGTTTACATCCAACAGTTTTGGTTAGAAATTTCTGCAACATATTTGTAGGCTCACTTAGATTACAAGCTGTATATCAAGCTGATTACTTCTCAAACTGATTAATGATCACAGCAAATTATGGAATGATATATATTGGTTGTGGAATTATTTTTCTTTTTGTATCTAACAGCAAACATGGGATAGAAAATTACTATACCTAAGATGGTCTATTATTTTATATATGTCATCCAAATGTTGGCTATCTCTGTTTAATAACATCTATAGTTTTTTAAACCCATTTGATCTGCTGTTTCTTATGTCAGGTTGTATTTTTTTAAAAATAAAAAGGTTTATGTCATATATCTGTCACACACATTTTTCCATTTAAGTATAAGCAAGATACTTTGCCCAGATGTGGAACAAATTGTTGTTCGAGTCATGGGATCCACAATATTTCTCCTGTAGGCCCTACTAACCATGAAGAAATATTGTTTTCATTGGTCATTGTTGGGGGAAGTAAAAGGCCTTCAACCTCCCTAATAATCTTCACAGAGAACACATTTTCCCTGTCATTCTCTCAAGGAAGTAACATTTGCTAAAACAGTCCCCTAATTTCTCTTCCCACAAACAGGTTAGAATTTCAAAAGGCCTTTTTCCTCTAGGATCAAGTACATGTTTTTCTTTATCTGGAAAGTGCATCACAGCAAGGTATCTTTGTCATATGGAACTGATGTCTTTCTTTGCAGAATCCATTAAACTAGAATTAGTACCAGTCAGTCTTGCATTATCAAATGATTAAAAAAATACTGAAACCTAGTGGAGTTACTAGGGGAGCTTTTCTTTTTTAATTCCATAATATTTTTTAATGCAGCATTCTTATGGAAAGAAGATGAAATATGACAATTTAAGTGGGACTGAAAAATCCAAACAAAATATTCTTTCTTTTAAGGACTAGGGATTGTACCATACACTCCATTATGAAGTCATTTACATGAGAGATGAAATACAAACTGCAATTCTACAGTTTAATGTTCTTGAAATCTTGATCTGGTGGCGCTTAGTAGTTCATAATTTTGTACTATGAAAGTTGAGTGGTATTGCAAATAAGATTACCCAGAAAACCAAAGCAAACTCCTTATAGGCTTTGGAGGCCAAAAGGGAGGGGAGTTTGGTCTTGGCTTAAAAAAACAAAACAAACAAACAAAAAAACCCTTGGCCAGATTTGAAAAACTCTATTTGAAATCAAGATTGTTCAGTAAATGGAACCTCAATGTAACACTGTTTATTTGAATGCTTAAGTAATTTGGCTTTTATCAATAAATTAACTTATTTAGATGTCATTTCAGATGATCTAAATGAAAACTGAAGCAGTTACATTTCTAGTTTAAGCATATTAAGGATTCTTAAACACAGTCATTCAATCAAGGAAAAGAAAAACCTGTTTATATTTTCCAAATGTAATTGAAGCTGCTTTTACACTGCACTTTGACACCATTTTAAGTGTAACAGCTGCATCTAATGGGATTTGTCACAAAGCAGAGAATTCTAAATACCTCATAAAACTACAGATCCCAGGATTGCATGGGATAGAGTCATGGAAGTTAAGGTGGTTTCAAAGTGCTAAAATTGTACTGTGTGAAAGTAACCCAAGAAAGATAAGGACACATCCACTAGAGTTCCTTTCACCAGTCCTTGCTCCTAAGTAGTAGTTGATTTCACAGATCACACATCAATAACAGAGGTTTGCTGTCAATTTTACACTAAGGCTGCAGTCCAAGGCACCCCAAACTGGGAATAAGCCCTACTGAACTAAGCATGATTGACTTCTGGAAGAAAAAATGGTAAGATGAGATTCTGTGAGAGTCACAGCCAAGAGTTTGCTTTCCAAAAGGATTATTTCTATAAAACAAACAATCTTTTTCCTCTTTCCATTTTACATTGTTGTTGTTGGAAATAATACTTTTTGGTGTGCGTAGGGTACTTTATAACTCTTCTGTAACTTTTACATAATCTCCATAAAAACCAAACCAGTCTAATAATCTGAGAACATCTAACACATGTTCTTTGGAAGTCAGTCCCAGTGAGTTCAACAGTACTGACTTTGAAGTATATATGTATATATATGTGTGTGTGTGTATGTATATATATATATATACACACCGTGTGTGTGTATCTATGTATATTGTATATATGTATGTTTGTGTGTATGTGTGTATATATATATATATACCATGTATGTGTGTGTGTGTGCATGTGCGCATGCATATATATATATATATATAAAATAAATGTGTGTGTGTACATATAAAAGTCTAATTTGTGTCTAAAGCTTGAGTTCTTTATATTCATACATGTTTCTTATAAGGTGTATCTAGAATTGTAGCAGTTTGATATCACTTTAGCTGCTGTGGTTCCATCCAATAAAATTCAAGGATCTGTAGTTTGGTGAAGTACTTACACTTCTCTATTTGAGAGCTCTAGTGCTGTAGTTCAAAGGAGTAGACCAGAGTTCTACAACAGAGTGCTAAACCAAATCCAACTAAAATCCATGGACCCCATCAGAATAGAGCCATGACAATTTAAAGTGGGATTAAATGACTGTACCCTTATATGGTAGATTTCAGATATGCATTATAGGTAAAATAATCAGAACAGTATCTGGAGTTATCTAACTGATCTATGGAGAGAGCCAAAATATGCCATGTAGCTGGCAATATCTCAGTTCAAGATTATCGATTTAAAATCAGGTACATCTTGTCACTCTACTGGACTGTAGTTTGCACCTTTCTCTGAATCTCTTGAAAGCAAACATCTGAATGCAACAGTTTCCTCGCTGTCAGTTAGGAAATATTCCAGATGTGAGTACACAGGGTAAACTTCTGTAAACATATTCTCCTCTTTGGCAAAGGGATAAATGTCAGCATAGGCTTGAAAAAATCCTCCAATCTCATTCCAAACATACTATTGTTACCTTCTTTTGTACTATAGTCAAAGATCCCCAACAGTTTTAGTTTGAACCTGTGTTAATATGCTCCTGCTTAAAATTTTATAGTTAGGCTACACATACTGTGAAAATGTTCTCTGAAACTTTTCTTACAATGAAAAGCACAATATCTCTAGAACTAAATTACTGAAAAACTAGGGCTTCTCTCAATGTGCAACAATGTGTTCATCCAGACACTGCGGGACTGCAGCTCCCATCAGTCCTACCCAGAGCAGGAAACAGGGAAGGATGGTGCAAGTAGAGAAAGGATGGTGCAAGTAGAGAAAGGTTGTGTGGTGCACACAGCTCTGTTTACCCACAGATGGAGATGACAAAGGGCTCAGAATGAACAAAGAAATGCCTGCCATACTTGATCCAGGCATCTGCCACCTGAAATATTTGCCCAATGATAGGGACAGTGCTAGTAGTAAGTCTTAAGTACTCTTAAGAGACTTTTCACTCTATACAATAAGAGCACTATAATTCCATGTTAACTGTCATGGCTGCCTCCTATAGAATCCTGGGGTTTGTAATTTGGTGAGGCACTAGAACTCACTGACTGAGAATTCTACATGTTCCTCCCTAAAAAGCAAATTTCAAGATTCCATAGGATGCAACCATGCAGTTAAAGTGGAATCACAGCACTATAGCTGTGCAGTGCACTCAATACTAAGCCAGTGTCTGCTGTCAGCAAACAAATCCAAATAACTTAATCCAATTAAGAAAGAGGTACTCCTGGTCAGAAGAAAGGCCCATGAGGGAATCCAGCCTGTGTGGGATGGGGTTACACTCCTCCTCAAATTTCAGGTTCACAGTTTGGGTATACTTCTGGATTCAGCCTTGAACCTGGATGCCGAGGTATCACTGGTGGCCATGAGTACGTTTGCACAGTTAAAACTAAGGTACCAACTGTACCTATTCCTGGAGATATTAAAACTGGCTACAGTGACACATGGCTTGATTACATCATGTTTGGATTATTGTAATGCATTCTGTGTTGAAATTGTTTGGAAACTTCAGCAGGTCCAAAATACTGTGTCAGAGTGCTGACCATGATTGTTTATGGGGAATATATGGTTGAAACAATTGTTGAAACAGCTTTACTAGCTACCAATTCATATCCAAGCTCATTGCAAAGGCTTGGTTATTATATATCAAGCCCTATGTAGCTTGGGTCAAAACTATTTGAACTATCATATCATCCCCTATGTGCCTGCCCAAGTTTTAAGATCCTCAGGGGAGGGCTTTCTCTCAGTCTCACCATCTTCACAGGGATGTTTGGTGAGGACAGACAAGAGAGCTATCTTGGTGGCTGCACCAAGGCTATGGAACTCTCTATCATAATAGACCAGGCTGGTGCCCACTTTACTCTCCTTCAACCTGCAAGTTAATACTTTTCTCTTTGAAGAAGCATTTGGTGACTAAATGGCTACGAAGAAAATTCTTTCATGTGTCTTGCAGATTTTTTCTATTGTATTGATGTTTCAATTTGGTTGCTGATTTGTGTTTAAAGCTTTTTTACTTATTGTTGTGTGCCTTCAAGTAATTTTCAACTTACAGAGACCCTAAGGTGAACCCAACATGCTGTTTTCTTTAAAAGATTTGTTCAGAGGGATTTGCCATAGCCTTCCTCTGAGGCTAAGAGAGAATGACCTGCCCAAAGTCACTCAATAGTTTTTCAGGGTTGAATGGGAATTTGAACCCTGAATTGCCAGAAACCTAGTTCAACCACTACACCATGCTGGCTCAGAAAAGTTTACTACTAATTTTTAATTCATGTACTTTGTTTAATGTGTGACCTGCCTTGGGTCTCATTTGGGAGAAAGCAATGATATAAAAATAATAAATACATAGATAAGTAGATAGAGTATAAGCATATTTAGAAGGCCTGGGCCCATAATTAGAGCTTTGGGGGTATAAATCTGCAAATAGGCTGCCAGAAAGACAGAGATAAAGTATTTGGAATCAGCTGTTGCACAGAACTATAGAGTTTTCTGTTTCCCTGCTTTTCCTTCAACAGATGAGTAAATATTGCATACCTATGAGCAGCCACAATATCTTCTGCCTATCCTATACTACAGTACTTTTCATCATGAAAAAAACATAGTGAACACTCCCATCTTAAATCCTTCCAACAACAAATCCTAAATTAGCAGTGGGAGACAGTTCAAGGCTTTGCGTCAGAATAGCATCACAGTGTTCAGAACTTTATTGTTTTGGAAATCTCTCAAGATGAGTCTTTTAAAGAAAAAGAGTGAGTGAGCAAGAGAGAGATTTGCTGTAGTTCCTGGTTTGAAAGAGGTCAAAAAAGAATGTTTTCACTGTGAAATATTTTTCATTTCACTGTCCCCCTGGGGAAAATGTATTCACTGATGTATCTGTCACCAAGGCAGACGCACTCCAGAAATGGAAGGATAGGCAAAAGACAGCACCCAGGTGCTAAAAACCTTTTCAAACGTACATTTCTGTGCTTGTATGTTGAAAATATTTTAAAGGAAGGAGACATAAACTAGCTGCAGGAATGCATCTTTTTAATGTGGGATTAAGACATGAGTTTTAGAATGTAATCGACAGCAGTGCTTATACTACCCTTATAAACACATGATCAAAAACTTAACAAGCGATTCTGGAAATCCACTGAAGTTTGTACTTTATTTTCATCTCAAGGTACAATCTTATATCCATTTACTTGGAACTCAGTGGGGACACACTTCTAAGCAAATATGTATTCTATCAGTTATCCCCAGGACATGTCTAATTGTGGGTTGTTGTTTTTTTTAAATCATAGCATTGGCATACAGAATGGACTGGACATTAAGTAGGAAGAATTATTCGGAAAGAAAAGGTATGTCTGCTGTAGACATTTCAAAAAGAATGAGTGAGATAATTACTAAATGATGGTTTGCAGTGTAGTTAGCAAGAAAGCCAGCATAGTATCAGGGTCTGTGTGTTGGATTAGGATTCTGGAAGACCAGGTTTCAAATCCCCACTCAGCCATGGAAACTTACTGGGTGACCTTGGGCAAGTCACAGTCTCTTGGCCTGAAAGGAAGGCAAAAGCAAACCTCCTTTGAAGAATTCCTACCAAGAAAACCCCATGATAATTTTGCCTTAGCATTGGCATAAGTCAAAAATGACTTGCAGGCATAAAACAAAAAATCAGCAAGGAACCCCTATCATCTAGAAGTAAGAAGTTCAAAAGCCCCAACAACAGCAGCAGCAATACAGGAATGCAAATAATTAATCCTTCAGGCTGTACCCTGCAATGAGAGATAGTACTGGTGTAAAGGTTTAAAGAGGGAAGAATATACCATCTATCACTTTTCTCCCATAAAGTGACCTCATCAGAGCAGGAAGTGAAGAGGATGAGCCTCAGTAACTACCAGGAAAAATGGCTCACTGTCAATATATCCCTCTGCCTGGCAACATTCTACAGTGGCTTATTCTAGAGACACCCGTGAAAATGGACAACATTCAGTTCAAATTACCAATTGTCTATTACAAACAAAATATTCACGTAAAAGCAAAAAACATCAATAGATTTCCCCAGATTCCTGGCTATTAGAAATCAAGGGTGAGTTAGCTTTCAAATATGGATTATCAAAAGACTAAGTACTACCTATAAATACACACACATTTACTAGCACACACACACGCACACACAATTTTAGACTCCATACCAAAATAAACTTTTCACAAACTGATGGTTGTAAATATAAGGCCACTATTAGTGATCTGGGCAATGCAACAAACCATAAATTAAACATGATCTTGGAACACACCAAGTTAAAAAGGGTAGATCTGTGAGTAAAGTGAGACTTGATAGACTTCAGTTCTGAAGGTTTTATCTGAGAGAAGATACCACTTTCAGGAAACAAGCAAGACTTCTGTATGTAATGTTTTAACAAGAAAGCAGAGGATGACCTATGCAACACCACTTGAATAAGAATGTTTGAAGATAAATGAAAGTCGCGTCTTAAAAAGCAGCCCGTAGTCAGATCACATAACCTCCAACAATCCAATTTGGCAGGGACAGCCTTGATTAATCCTCTGTCATCCCAGATTTTCAGGTGCTTTTGAAAGGTCCTGCTTTCCCTCTTCTCCTCCCACTTTCCCATTTGTCCTTGGCTTACTTCTGATAGGAACAAACTGAGTTCAAAAATACAAAACTAAGTTTCCATTCAATTAACTCAGCAAGGCAAGAGAGAGGAGGTAGCAGAATCCCTGTAGATGCAGGCAAAAGCAAACTGTTGCAGCCTGTCCTAGCTTGTCTCTTTTTCCTTACTGATAATGTTTGCCATTTTGACTACTTTCTGGTGTTGCTTATCTGCACATATTGTGCTTTTCATCTTTGAAACGTTGGAGGGTGAGATAGGGGATTTTCCTTTTTGGAGTACAACCCCCAGAATCCCCCATGCTGGGAGAGGGATTCTGGGTTATAGTCCCCAAAAGAATTAATCTAAATGCTGCCCAAAGGAGGGTAAAACGTTATAACTAAGACCTTCCACATAATCCAAGATGGAAGCATGTAATTTTCTGGATTTGAGGCCTGAAAGCGATGTTCTGAAAATGTATGAAATACTGAGACTTGACTAGTGGTAAAGCAGTAAGTTCTGAAGTATAAAATTAGCAACACATGTTGTAACTGAAAAAAGGAACAGAGCAAAGCATATAAGAAATGTTATTTTAGTCAGAGCACTAATTTCATCTTTCACATATGGAGCCAGTGACTAAATACTTGTCTACCTGTTTTATTTACTTACTTTTTTTGGTCTGGCAAGCCTTCCATTAGCATTTAATACAATAAAACAACAAGATCAGTTATAAAGCAGTGAATTTCTAATTAAAATGTCTACAGTCCAGCAACTAAAACTCCATGTTCCAAATACATTGCTAAAAAGATTTTGAATCCCAACAGCTAATGAGCCTGAATGATTGACCTAGGAAGGGAGTTTCAAAGTATGAGTGCCACTGCTGAAAAAGCCCTGCTGCTTTTGGTCATCATCATTGGTTTGGATGGCTGTGGATTCAGATCCCAAGATTATACAGGACAGAGATGACCTACTATAGGAGAAGCAATCTACTGAGTCTTGCTGTAACTTGAATCATGTATAGCAACTAACTAGCAACAATTAAAGTTATTTAATACTGGAATATGTTCCCAGTGGGTAATCCCATTCATCTAATCACTCATATCTTGGATATGTAACTTGTTTGGACAGCAAAACAAGATGGTGCTACACTGCAGGATAATTCCAAGGGAAATATTACCACTTTCAATAGGAAGAAGTGAAACCATTGCAAATTGTTGGTTGGTGATCTCAGAAGCATCCCATAGCCAAGAGACTGTCAGAAACATCCACATGTACTATCTTTTCTCAGGAATCCTCTTCCTCTCTTCAAGAAAAACTTTATGTCTACACTATTTTAAGGGGCAAATGGCACTAAGTCTTCAAATAGAGAGTATCTGATCACCTCATGGATGATGTTGGTCAGTCTTCAAGCCAATCAACTTGAGTAGGTGTCAACCAAAGATCCTATCAGCATACATTTCTGACAAAAGAGAAATTTCAGCAAAGCAAATGCAAGTTATGGATAGATTAGATGGTTCTCATACAAGATTTATCTAATAGCTTGGATTCTGAGATGGAAAGAAGCCCATGTTCTCTCTTTCTTCTTGTTTCTTTAGGCCACTGGTGACCTCCAAGCCTCTGCAGGAGGTTAAGTGGGCATTCCTGAACAGTTTGGGAAACAGAGCAGGGAGCTGCTAGATCAATGACTGAAAAATGAGATTTTCATTCAGGAGAAAACATACCAGCAATCATATTAACCATTCTGATCAATTTCTTAATCAAGAGCTTCATGAAGGCTTTGGCAAGGTAGCATTGTATCATTATTGAAATCCCTCTGTGGGCATTCTAGAAACTAACAGAAACCAAATTTCATCTAAATCAGGAGCTACAGTCTAAAGGAACAGGTTAATGTCAAGTAGTAGAATTACCAGCCGTATCTCTTGTTTATCTGAGCACTGAAATATTTGCTTCTGTAATAGTATTATTCACTTTAGCTATCATGACTAATAGTGCCTGACAGACCATGCATTTTATTTAATCCTCTGTTCAAGCGATCTAGAGGTCCCACTTTTCAGAATGTATTGTCCGCTTCTCGCTTTAAGGGTTTCATGCTGCTTGCCAGATAATCCAGGTGTTGCTTCTTTGGGGCCTTTGAAAGAGGATCAAGTTTCATTTCTCACTGGTTTTAATACACTTTAATTATTTCATACAGATATATATATACATCCAAAGTGTATTTGCCAGTACAAGTATTAAATAAGGAATTTCAGCTGAATAATCAATAAACTAAACCCACCATATAAACACACCTATGCATTAAACTATAGATACTTATTTTGTAATATTGGAAGAAGTGTAGCCAATGTAGAATTAGATCTCACAACAGCCCCCTCTTTAGGGGAAAATCTGTAGTAAGTTCAACAACTTGTGGGGGGGGGATATTTTTTTGAACTACTCCCACAATCTTTCCAGTTGTAGTCCAAAGGCATAACTTTGTCAAGCTCTGGATATATTGCTTAAACCAAAATATAGTAAATCAAATCTACTGTGCTGTTTTGTGGACTGTGCTCAGTCTGTTGTGTGGGGCCTGGACCTTTGCCCAACATCCCACTCTGATGACACCACTGAATAGAACTAAAAATAATTTTAAAAAGCTCTCATTATTATAAGAAAAAGCCATTTTTCACATTTTCTTTTTTTCATTGCTTATTAGATGAATACACTAGAACTGTATGCCTCAGAAAATAAAAACATATTTCCTTAAAGCCGGGTCCCATCAATTAAAACTGCTGCCAACTATTAAAATGCTCCCTCAGCATGCTCAATTCTTATTTCAGATGATTAGCTGGCTAAGTAAAATGATCAGGCTTGCAAATCTAAAAAATGTGTATATATCTCATACAATAGCTCCATTACACAGAGCTGGAATTAAGGTAGATCCCTAGAAAATCATGTGATTATCATCTTTTCTTCTTGCTTGCTTTCCCTGGCCAACTTGTGACCAGAATGCCATATTCAACATTTCACAGATGAAAACCGAGGCACATGTGGCCAAGCAACATCAGAGTGTGGTCAAGCTGGCAAAATCATTAATGAGGAAGAACACACAAGCAACAGGAAGCCGCAGCAGTTTGCTTTTGCCTGAGCCCCTGAGAAGGCTCAGATTTTTCCTTCTTTTGCTGTGTTAATTGAGTGCAAACTACATTTGCAATTTGAACTCAGCCTGTACCAGCTGAAGTAAGAGAAAAAGGAGGAGGAGAGAGATAAGGGAACACTTTAAAAGCACTTGAAAAAGCTGAAGACAGCAGATTAACTGAGACTGTCCCTGCTAAACTGGGATAGTTGGAGAATATGGATTTTTTTCATATATTTTGGTTTCATTTATAGGCTTTCTCTGTTGCTTTTTTAAAGGTTGTCTCCCTAGATCTCTTCATAAGCTGCCTGAAATCCTACTTTGGGAGAAATGGATGGGTTGAAGCATGGCTGTCAGAAACCTGTTTTTCACCCAGGAATTGTTTCTATGGTAACTAGAGAAGTGCTAGGTCATTGCTTTATTTTCCTTCTAAAAGAGTAGGTGATGGCTCATAAAACTGGTATGTGTGAAGGGAAGCCCTTTTCCTCCTACAAAACCCTCCAGCAGCCCTAAGAATACACATTCATACCTGATGGATGTGCATGCAGATGTGTGCATGCATGCAACTTGGGCTAGCCTCCTCCCCTGACAAGTCACTATCACTCACAAAGCCGAGCAGAGAGGTGGGTACCTTGTGATGCTCCAGATGTTGATGAACTGCAACTCCCAGCAGACTTAGACAGCCTAGCCAATGAGGAGGAATGCTGGAACCAATACCTATGGGTAGGGTCAGTTCTGATTAGAAGAGGCTGGTGTACTTAAATGTGCTAACAACTCTGCTATCTGGGGATTTTGGTTGTTACTGCTATAAATCACCAGGTTTTTAGGTGTCTGAGGGCTGGATGACCAACCAAATCTCCAATTTGCTCTATATTAACTCTACTACCTCTACTATCTATTACGGTAGTTCCATTCCACACAACTTAGTTTATTACTTGATCCCTCTGTTAGGCCCAACAGTCCATTTTAGTGGATAAGAGAGTCTGCTAGGAGAGGAGAGTAGCTAGGCTTCTTGTGTAGTGAAGCCTTGCTTTCTGTATATTAAATTGTGTACACTTATCTGTGAAAAAACAAGATGAACATGGCAGTGGTGGCTGTGATGCACAGGGCTAAGCAAATGCTGCGCATCCAATGCTGAACAGCATCTGTAGTATCACGGAGATTACAGACATCAATGTCTTAGTATTTGTATGTATTTGTATGACTATATATCATAACTGATATACAGTATACCGGTATTTCCCTCAGGGCTCCAGATCCTGTCTGATCTTGAAAGTTAAGTAGGGTCAGCCCCAGTTACTACTTGGATGGGAGACCAGCAATGAATATCTGATGCTGTTGGCTGTATTTCAAAGGAAGGAACTGGCTAAATTGCTTCTGAGTATTTCTTGCCTAAGAAAACCTTATGAAATTAATGGGGTTGCCATAAGTTGACAAGCAACTTTGAAGGCACATATACACATATGTATCTCCATATATCAATTTCTGGGACCCATGATTGAGACATGTACTTGCACCCATGTCCAACTGGAGGGCTTCCCACAGGTATCTGATCAGATACTCTGTGAACTGGATGGACCCTCAGTTTGGTGCAACATGGTTCTTCTTATGTCAGGTTGTTTTTTCATTCTCGCAGAGTCCACACTCATTTGGTACCTGCATTTGGTTAGTCACCTACTGAGAAAGATCATGTTGTAATTAACAGAACAAGTAACCATCGAATGTAGGAGTTGCATGGGAAATCTCATCTCCAGTCATTTGACTTGCCAGCTTTGATCTTGTAAAAAACAATACAGTATGAATGATTGGCTCATGATGTCAATAAATAGTGGAGTGGCTTGGTGTTTGCCAGGGAAGGTAGCTGTGCTCTCACTGGAAGAGCACAACTGGAGAAGTATGGAAGGCTTAAGACTGGGGATTTGTGAAAATGGAGAACCCCACCTTCCTACCTTCCTAACAGTGCAAGCTTATCCTTAGTACTGTTTGTGGAAGACATTATGCAGATAAAATGTTAGCACTGGGAACCCAAACTTCACTATATATGAGCATAAGCAAAAATAACCTGCAGCACTGACACATTCCCAGGAAGAAAAACAACAGTTGCGACTAATAGTGATTGCAGCACAAGGCTCAGAAAGTTCCTTTTAAGAAGAATGAGTGTAATGACATGCTGAAGCCATCCATAACTGAGCAGTGCGTAATTATGGATGGCTTCAGCATGTCATTATACCCATTCTTCTTAAAAGGAACTTTCTAAGCTTTACTGCTGTGCCGTCTTGTCATGTGCCACTGTCAATCATCTGTCATCACAAACAAAAACAAGCAATGCAAATTTTACCAGTACATCACACTATTAAATACTGATCATACATTCAGTATGTTATTAGTCAGGAAGAACTTTTGTCGATTCTGCTGACTCATGTTACCAAGCCTCATTTTTATAGGCCTATGAAGAGATGATTTCAGGGTTGAAAAAGTTGCAGTTGTCTATGGATGCCAGAGCAATGATCTCCACAAACAAAGAAGAGCCATGGATTTGCCGCTAGATGCGGTATCCAAGGCTAAATGTGTGATACTTAAACCATCTGAAAAATAATCCAAATTACCCAAAGATATAAATTTGAAATGTAACTTCACTCAAGTGTAATGTGATTTCTTATCTATACTGCCTCATAGAAATATTGACATTGGCAGTAATGGCAGAAATAACACCAGAGGGGCTCCTGTGTGACTTAGATTAGTGGCAGAACATGCGCCTTGCATGGAGAAGGTTCAGTCCTGGGCATCTCTGGTAGGACTGGGAAAGAAACATTCTCATAGATCTAAGAGAGCCACAGACAGTCAGTGTCAGAATGGGCAACTGTGGTGGTTTCGGAGCTACTGAGGACTCTGAACTGTCACAAAGGCAAACAATCAAGCCAAACAAGAAGTGGGCAGAAGTCTGGTTTTTATTTTTATTTTTTTGGTTAAACAGTGCAAGGGCTCACCTGCAATGTACTGTATTTTAAATGTTAGATGCTGGTCTTGGAGCTTCCAGGAAAGGTACTTCCTCTCCTACTGGGGAGGAGGTTTACAAAAGGGCCAGTATGGAAAGAGTGGAGGGGTCAAGGGCCACAAAAACAGCCTTTAAGGATGCATATGGGCCCAGGGTCACACTTTGGCCACCGTGATGTAGACAATGCTGAGCTAGATGGACCAGTTGTCTTCACCAGCCCAAGATAACGACGGTATGTATGTATGTATGAGAGAGAGCACCAGCATGGTGTAGTTGTTTGAGCACTAGACTATCACTTTGGAGACCAGGGTTCAAATCTCCCCTCAGCCATGAAAACCCACTGGATGACTTTGGACAAATCACACTCTCTTAGCTTCAGAAAAAGGCAAAGGCAAACCTGCTCTCAACAAATCTTTCCAAGAAAACCCAATGATAGGTTCACATTAGAGTCACCATAAGTTGGAAGCAACATGAAGGCACACAGCAGCAGCAGCAATAACGACACAGTCTTCATATTTCCTTTTCCATGTGAAAATTGTAATCTTTTATCTCTCCTTTATTCTGTGCAACCTGTCTACTGTCAGATCTTTTGGATACTCCCATACTTGTCTTCACGTCTTTTCCCATTCCATCCTTGATGCCTGGAATGGCTTTTTCCGCTCAGTTCATCAAGTCATTCATGTCTCATACCTTAAGTCATTTCTCAAGATCAAAGCCTTTCTTGAGTTATCCTTACCTTATATTGCTTGATATTTTTCCCTGTCAGTGCATTTTCCAGCCAATTCACATAGATAATTAACAGTCCTTGTCCTTCCTCATTCCACGTCATGTCTAATATAGACTGAAAGGTCTCTGAGTGAAGACTGAGTCACGTTTGTCTTCCACATGAAACTCAGTAGTACACTAGTGGTTCTATGTAAATACTGAACAGTAGCTGCAAAAAACAATTACACACATTTCTGTGTAAAAAACAAGTATTTGTACATTGGTTTTTTGGTGCCAAAAAGGGTCTGACATTTATGCTACAGATTTTCCTCAAGATTTATCATCACGGTAGGAGAATTCGCATCTTGAGAAATGAGGTTTTCTTCTTTAGATAGTTTACACCTTATAGAGTAAAATGCTCCTCCAACCCCTGAAGCATGGTACTAGCAAAATTGCAGTGTGGCTTGTTTTGTGAGGGTGTGTATGTGTGTGTCTATGTAATGAAGTTTTAAATCTTTGAAAAATACTTATTTTGCCTGTGGAAAAGGAAGATGGCAGCATAGGGCAGTAGTGAAAAATAATATGGATCAGCAACCATTTTCAGCTTCAAGGGCTGCTCGGAGGAAGGAGGTGACTAGTCGAGTCTTTCTAGTGATTTCCTGGCAAGCAATGGAGCAGTTGGACCCCAGCCAGTGTTTCTCTACATACCTGTCTCACATATGAAGAGAAAAACAAAGGGAAATGTATGCATATATGCAATTACAATTTTAGCCAAATTTCTCTAGCAGAAGTATCAACTGTGCCTGGACTACTCTTCCATCCAACTTCATCTCTCACTGGTTTTTCTTTCTTTCTCCCTGTTTTTTCTTTCTCGTTACTGTTCTTTCCCCCACTCCATTCCCCCTACATACTCTTTCCTCTCTTGGTTGCCATTCTCTTCCCCAGGCCCACCTCCAACCTTGTCTTTAGGGCAGATTAGAGACACCTAGTGTCTAAAGATGGTACTGCACTCTCCAGGTAGATTTTAATTAACAAATTTAATTAAACCATATTATAAAATCAGATAACTCCTGAGAGGCATGACCCTATGTCTTACATTGGCAAATTAAAGAACAAATGCTAAATCATTTATTATTGAGGAAACATAATGAATGACCCATGTAGGGAATGATCAGTAGCAGGGTGTGTTCTCCACTGCTTAGGTCAAGATATGAGTACACTCTCAAAGCTATGATTTGATGAATGGGCAGAGAAAGAAAGGGGATGTGCGTGATCCAAGTTTGCCCATTACATCTCTCTTTAAACTACAATTTTCCTGTCTCCAGCTCTACATGTTACTGCAGCCAGCTGGGCTCATGAAAGATTTGAGCTCCTTGTAAATAATAAACATCCGATGGATGTATCATTTCCTCTTCCACTAAGATTGCAAAGCTCTTTTTGCAGACTCTTAATGCGTACAAAATCCTTGCTGTTAAGAGGCTACTCTACCCAGCAACTCTGTCAGTGTCAGGGGAAGAACGTGTTCCCTGCTGTATTGTGTTTTGTGTGTGTGCGTGTGCGTGTGTGTGTATGTTCTCCAGCAAAAGCCAGAATAAAAGATATCCCAAACTAGCCTCTTGATCAATCTGAAAAGAAAAAGAAAAGGAATATGAAGTAACAGGGAGATGGAAGGGTTATTCTGATTTGCTGGCCATGCTCATCTAGAAACATTACATCGTATCCAGGTATACAGTATTGGCTACTTCTGAGCTCATCATCAAATACTGCTAAGTGAATAAAGCAGAACTGGAGGACACATGGCTGTCTTGGGATAATTCCACACTAGCCTGGTATAGCGCTATGATTCCACTTTCAACATCCTACGGAATCCCCTAAACTGCAAACCACAGGTTTCCATAGGATGTGGAAAGTGGAATAATAGCACTATAACAGTCTAGTATGGAAATAGGCTAAGACAACTAAAATGATACCTTATAAGAAACTAATACAACAACTGGAATCAAACACTATGAATAAGGGACAAAGGGGTGATACATTTTTAAAGCAAGAGGAAAAGGGGAAATTAAGTGTTTGATTAGATCCTCTTAGGTTTTAGCTGTTTATTCTAAATCAGGGTGGAAATCAAGTAGCCCTCCAGATGTTGTTGGACTGTAACACCCAGCATTCCTAACAATGGATTCGGTGGGCTAGGACTGCTGGGAGTTATAGTCCAACAATACTGGGGGGGGATGGCATGATTCCTATTTGTGGCCTAAGCCCAACTGCTACCTCTACCTAGAATATACCCATTGAACCAATTGCTGATTGACTAGTAAGTCCAAATGTGTATATTCTATCGATTCAATAGGTTTACACTAGTTGGGACAAGGAACTGGACCTGGACCTTTAATTCCAGATGAAGGGCCAGATGAATTACATCCTAGGATATTAAAAGAGCTGGCAGAGGTCATTTCGGAACCGCTTGCTATAATCTTTGAGAAATCTTGGAGGACAGGAGAAGTTCCAGCAGACTGGAAGAGAGCAAATGTTGTCCCCATCTTCAAGAAGGGGAAAAAAGAGGACCCAAATAATTATCGCCCAGTCAACCTGACATCAGTACCTGGAAAGATCCTGGAGCAGATCATTAAGCAGTCGGTTTCTAATCATTTAGAAAGCAATGCGGTAATCACAAGAAGTCAACATGGATTTCTCAAAAATAAGTCATGCCAGACTAATCTTATCTCTTTTTATGATAGAGTTACTAGCTTGATAGATGAAGGGAATGCTGTGGATATAGCATATCTCGATTTCAGTAAGGCCTTTGACAAAGTTTCCCATGACATTTTTGCAATGAAGCTAGTAAAATGTGGGCTGGGCAGGGCTACTGTTAGTTGGATTTGTAATTGGTTGACCGACCAAACCCAAAGGGTGATCACGAATGGCTGCTTTTCATCCTGGAGAGAAGTGACTAGCAGGGTGCCACAGGGTTCTGTCCTGGGCCCAGTGCTGTTCAATATTTTTATCAACGACTTGGATGAAGGAATAGAGGGCATGCTGATCAAATTTGCAGATGACACCAAATTGGGAGGGGTTGCTAATACGCCAGAGGACAGGATCAAAATTCAAAATGACCTGGATAGATTGGAGAGCTGGGCCAAGGCGAACAAAATGAAATTCAACAGAGAGAAGTGTAAGCTCCTACACTTAGGTAGAAAAAATGGAATACAGAAATATAGGATGGGGGACACGTGGCTGGGTAGCGGTACGTGTGAAAGGGATCTAGGAGTCTTCATAGATCACAAGCTGAACATGAATCAGCAGTGTGATGCGGCAGCCAAGAAAGCTAATGCAATTCTCAGCTGCATCAATAGGAGTATGGTGTCTAGATCAAGGGAGGTACTGGTATCACTCTACTCTGCTTTGGTTAGACCTCATCTTGAATACTGTGTACAGTTCTGGGCACCCCAATTCAAGAAGGATATTGACAAGCTGGAGTAAGTCCAGAGGAGGGCAACCAAAATGGTGAGAGGCCTGGAAGCCATGCCCTATGAGGATAGACTTAGAGAGCTGGGTATGTTTAGTCTCCAGAAGAGAAGGTTGAGAGGGGAGGTGATAGCCATGTTTAAATATTTGAAGGGATGCCATATAGAGGAAGGAGAGGGCTTGTTTTCTGCTGCTCCAGAGACCAGACAAGGAGCAATGGATTCAAGCTGCAGGAAAGGAGATTCCACCTGAACCTCAGGAAGAACTTCCTGATAGTCAGGGCTGTCCGGCAGTGGAATGTGCTGCCTCGGAGTGTAGTGGAGTCTCCTTCCTTGGAGGTTTTTAAGCAGAGGCTTGATGGCCATCTGTCAGGAGTGCTTTGAGGGTGTTCCTGCATGGCAGGGGGTTGGACTGGATGGCCTGTGTGGTCTCTTCCAACTCTACATTTCTATGATTCTATGATTCCCAACTCAGGCCCTTTTTGCACCTTATCTGCTGGCGTTGCGTGGGGATTGCATGAAAAGCCATGTCCGGAAGGCACTCGCGTCCCCTCTGCTTCCCTTCCACACCAGCTCCGTGCTGACTGGAATGAAGCATGAGTGCTCCGCCCCTTCCTTCTGCAGCACAGCCGGGTACTTTCCCAGACTGTGCTGGGGGAGGACGCACGATAGCTGCATGCCCAGAGCCTCCACATGCAGGGTATGTGCGTGTGGGGCACGGGAGGGATGCGCCATTGCGCATCATTTTCGGCAATGAGCTGAAAATTATATAATGGGCGATCATCTCCTAATGGCCTTGGGAGTGTCACACGATTGCGAGGACATCGTGTGGAATGGTCCTCGCAATCACGCAACGCTCCCGAGGCCATTTCGCAACAGGACTGGCGTGCGAAAAGGGCCTCAGATCTCTGTTTTAGCAGACCTGGAGCTTTCATCTGCCAATATTCTACGGAAGCAGAGAGAATAGGAATCCCTTCGCACCAGATTCAAGAGAACAAGATACATCTAAAACTGGTGACATAGTGGGATGTTAGAGACTGGAACACAAGTTAAATTTCCTGAAAATGACTTCTCTTTAGCTCCTAATCCAGCGCTTTGTTGTCATGTTCAAAGTATATCCCAGAAGAAATGTGCTGTTGAACGATATTTGCCACCTTCATTTCAGTCTAACAAGAAAGCACAATACTTAAACTGAACATTTAGAATTGTGTTCGAAATAGTTCTTTTATGGTTGTTGCTGCTGCTTATGATGCTGAATACATTTTCACTTACTGATTATATCTCAGAGCTTGGATAAGTTGCTTTTTTCGGACTATAGCTCCCAGAACTTCCCAGCAGCATGGTCACTGCTCCAGAGATAATAGGAGTTGTAGTGCCCCCTCCCATAACTTTTCTAAGCTCTGGATTCTTCATAGGACAATGGTCCTAAAATTATGTTCCTATAAAATTTATCAGGGTCCTTCAGAAAGGACTGTTACTGTGAACATACTTCCTTGAAAAATAGATTATGTATCATTATTGAAGATACCCCCTAGAAGGCAAAACTGTGGTGGAGTGTTAGGTTTATTTGGGCAACACTCTCACTTTGAACACAGCAAAGCTAAGTCCAAAAGCCTTGAGTGGCACCCTTTATAAAGCACTGCCCAAATCCTTTTTGCACCATCTCCAGTTTCATTAGTGGGCAAAATGTTGTTCAAATAGCTCCCTGAGGGTAGGTAGGTTAAAAAGGAAAGCTGTTCTTGTGAGGAAGGAAGCAATGCCTGAATTTAAAGGGCAATCTATATTTTTAAAAAACCACATCTGCTTCTTGTCCATCTGTATAAGCGGTGTCACGTGAAATCTGTGGGGAAAAAGGGCAATAGGGAAGAAAATACTGAGCCATGGAAGGGAGAAGAGTAATCGCAGTTGTAGGGATGATGGGGCTACTGTGTTTTAGCACAAGTTTCTTCCGTGAATCTTACATGGAGTCCAGTAAGAGTATAACTATAAAAGGTAAAGTATGTTGGTAAGCCATTGGAGCCCTGTGGTATTCCTGAGGCCTATCAGATTGTTTTAATAGGATAGATAACTACTGGATTAAACTGCTTGCATGCACATCTTACTGTAGTGGTTAATTACCGTACCATCTACTTGGCATGTAAATTGGGAACAACCCCCTCCTGGATAAATAAATATGTGTAAGTTGTAAAGACTAATAGGTGCTGGGAAAGGGTGAGAAAGAAAGAGGTCTCGGTTATAATCAATATCAAGTAGCAAAGTAATGCCTTTCCCAAATACCTTATACGGCTATAGCCAGCCTTAGTCACTTCTTGCCAATTTATGTTCCCTTTGTGTTGGTGCCATGGCAACTCCTCTCCGTTTATTGTTGGCATGCCTGACAGAGGAGTTCTTGGAGGATGAATTCCTTGACCTTCCCAGATGCTGCTTATTTGGAGTTCAGAAGACTGTTTCTTTTTATAGGCAGCAAGTTAAATTGGGATTTTCTTACATATGCAAATAAATCAGCTTGTCTCTGATCACACAAGAACCAACCTGTTCCTCGTCGTCTGCGGCTACTTTATCTAGCAGGTTGGCTCTTTCTTAATTGTCTGAAGTTAAGATTTTAATTATGTGTCTAAAAGCAGAAGAAATATTGCATTTATAGCCATGACAGAAATAACAAATAAAATATGGAAAATGCTGAGGTAATCAGAAGTCAGAATAAGCAGGAGTGCTCTATTACATAGGGACAGCTGGATGGAAGACATAGAAACTATTACAATAACAATGCAGTATGGCTGGTGCAAGAGTCAGATGTTTAAGCTCAGAGTCAACCCCAGAAATTTTTGCTGCCTGAGCCAGAGCAGAATGTAGTCAGCCTCTCTGTTTTTTAACAGAGGCTGGATAGCCATTTGCTGGGAGTGCATAGAGTATGTGTTCCTGCAAGGCAGGGAGTTGGACTCAATGCCTGTTGTGGTTTCTTCCTATTCTATGATTCTATAATTCAGTTGAGACCATAGTGCCAATGGCCAGCCAAATAATTTTGGTACCTAATAAAGAAAATCTTCCTCCCTCCACTGGCAATAAAAATACATTAATGAACTAAATAACTAGGAAATGTGCTACCCTTTCATGACACCCCCCAGATCAGCTGCCTGAGATTGCTGCCTCCCTCTGTCTAATGGTAGAGCTGGCCTTGCTTAAGTCAAATGACTGCAAGCACTTGGGACAGGAAGACACAAAGCAGAGGAAGCAAAAGACTTCTTTGTCTAAAGGGCTGCAGTATATCTGTGGTTTGAGCAGGGGGTGTCTGGAATCCAAATTTCTAAATGACCCTCCCCGTTCCTTCTGAGAGCTATTGCAAGAGATAATAGTATGGGATTGGATGTCTGGAAGCATCTGATTTCTGTATCAGGAGTTGGGTTATGGTGCTGTGACTGCCTCTGCCAGCTCTAACTTCCTCTGTCTTCCAACAACAGAGTTCCTGATTCAAGCCACTCAGGGCCACATAATGCATCGTTCTGATCTGATAACAGGACTGCCACACTTAGTTTGTACTTATTTAAGGGCAAAGATAAATATTTTGGCATTTGCTGTTCTTATCTAATTCAAGGAACTTACTTTTGTACACAGTGAAATTACTAACACTTTTGTGTTTATCCTGTATGATGTCACTAATATGTACACCTTCAACCAAATCAAAACCCTACTAATTTCAGTAAAACCTCCTTCTGGAACCAAAGAGGTCATTTTAGGGCCAGGATCCTACAGACAAAATCCTGGTCCCTCCTCCTCCTTGTAGCCCCAGTACAACCCCCAAATCTGTTCTGGGTGACTCAGAGACCTCCCAGAACTGTAGGAGGAGGCAGTGTGGAAAGGAAGAAAACTATATTGTACCAGCAGACATCCATTAGACACAATGAGAAGGTGAAAGATATACTGTTGTTGCCCAACTCATGAATGCATACTGTATCTTTACATCCATACTGAATAAACACAGCTTAGCCCAGAACTGATTGACTTCTTAGCCAGTCACTTTTTTCCCACAGGATATTTTACCAGGTCCTATACATTGAGGTGGGCAGGTGGAAGAACAGAGAACCACCATACCATCCAGAACGCACCTAATCTGTTCTGATTTTGAAAACTAAGAAGGATCATACCTGGCTAATACTTAGATGGGAGACTGCCAAAGACTGCCAGGAAACACCAGGTGGGGCTAGGAATGACTCTTACCTGAAAAACTTGGACAGCCACTGCCAGTCTGGGTTGATAATAATGCATCAACGGACCAATTGATCAACTGGAGCAATGGATCAATGGTCTGACTCAGTACAAATAATTTTTCTGTGTTCCTAGAGACATTGTGGCTTTTGGTACTTGGTCGTTTAACTGAATTATAATTAAATGAAATCTATTGTTTTATGCATTAGTAAGAACACTCTTTTCTAACTTGATGCCTTCCAGATATTTTCAATTGCAGTTCTATCACCCCTGCTCAGCAGGATCATAGGACAGGCTGGAGACAACTGAGGGAGAAAAAAGCCTCAAAAATATTTTCCCAGGCTGAAGACAGGGGTTCTGGAGTGACATGTTTGACTACATCCCATGATTCTCCTCCCCCAAGTTATTCTTTTCCCCAGGTACATTACTCAGTTTATAAGCCTGGGGAAAGCCCACTAACCTAGCCATGGAACCAGTCTAAGCAGGAGGGTGGGGGAGAAGGAGAGGAATGGAGATCTGGAGAATTTCATCTTTGACAGCACTAATTCTGCACTGAGCATTCTGTATCAAAAGAAAGAGTCAAGCATTATTTTGCGTAAGTCATGGAAAGCCTTGAATCAGAGCAATGTGCTCATCTGGAAAGGAAAGATGACTGTGTGGTGTCTCTGGCAATGCCTTATGAACACTGGAGTGGACAAGTATCTTAATGGCTCTCCTCATGCCTTAGGCAGCCTTCCAGACTTCTAGCTGATCAGTGGCAAACAGGAATCCCGTTGGTAGGAGCATGCTTACATTTAGGCAATGCATTCTCCTTAACTATAAAAATGACCTCATTGCTTTCTAACAGTTTCACCCACTGAGCGGTGTGCCCCACTTCACTTTACAACAAATGTTGTCACTGCATCTTGAAGTGTTACAGAAAGATGATAAATGAAATTCCTATTCTTTCCTACCTTGCTGTGCAGCAGGGAAAAAAAGCCAGAAATGATCTGCTTGGATGGTTCACTTCTTTACTCAGCATTCAATGGCCCTCTGGTGCCAGTATAATGAGTTGCAAGTCATGAACCTCATCTACAGTCTTAAGGGTCCTGAAGATTTGAACAGATCAAACAGCAAGGAATGGAGAGTGGGTGGGTGGGAGTACTGGCAACAAACAACTGGCAGTTTGTCAGTATAATTAATGGTTAGCTCACTGGCACTTCTGCTTTGGTCTTTGTTTTCCTTGTTTTAATCTCTGACAGCATTATCCAAACCAATCTTCTATTTTTCTTTCCGGACTATTCATAGTTGCTACACAAAGATCCCTTATAGCTCAGCCCTATGTACATTTACCCCACTGTAAACTACGGAGTAAACCCCACTGACAACAGTGGGCTGTACAGAAAACACATATTGTAGTGGCTTCAGCGTTGAAGTAGGATTCTAGGAAACCAGGATTAACATTCCCCTTTAGTCTAGGTGAACTTAAGTCAAGTCACACTCTCAGCCTAAGAAGAAAGCCAAACCTCCTCTGAATACAGTTCACAAAGAAAGACTTATAAGATCTCCATCAGCCAGAATCAGCTTGAAGCCACGTAACAAGCCTCTCTGCTTAGAAGAGGGGTTGCATTCGAGTAACTGCATATGGAATTGCAGCATTCATTCTATGAGCTTGAAAAATTTACTTTTCTAGACTTTGATTCCCAGAATCCCTACTCACCCACTTAATGAACGAGGGGGAGAGAATTAGAGAACTAAAAGGATATCAGCCAAATCTACCCTTCAAGTAAAAATCTGGAAATCATTCATACTTGGGTTTCACCACAGTCCTTAAGAAAAGGAGATTTATGGATTGGAAGCCAGCCCCACACAACATATCTCTGTATCAGTCTTCTCCAAAATAATACTCTTCAGATTTATTAGATGACAACTCCCATCATTCCTAGTCAGCATAATAACTGCTAGTTAATTTTTTTTAATTAATCCTTTTTCATTTTTCCCTAATGTTTTCACAAGCATTACTTAACAAAAAGGACATCCTTTGTAGCTATTTATCAGTAGCGTACATAAACAAGATGGAAAAGGTTTATAAAGGGCTTAACTACATGTGATGCAATCCAGTGTTCTGCCCTTTTTTTCAGGGTCCTTATTGGTGTGTTCTCAAGAGACCGCAACTTCCCATCAGCACTTCAGAAAACAGTTCATCCTTTAATGGTTTCTTTTTCATGCTGACTAAAGATGGTGGCAGGAAGCCACTGCTGCTAAATATGTTTATCTCTCCATCTGACAGCTATGACAGTGCAAAGTTATTTGCATGGCAAGGAACTATGGCAACTGCAAAAAAGCTACTATATGCTATTAGCATTCCCATCCATTAATGTGACAGAGAATAATGGCACACTGCTTTTTAAATGTGTAATAAGCTAAAGGAAAAAGCGAATGTTATTCTTGAGAATATAAAAGCCTCACTTGACCTTGATTAACAAGGACATGGGCATCATATTTGCCCAGAGCTCCCCTCCTGCCCACCTTAATGGTATGTTAAAAAAGTGAACACTTTGATATGAAGCTGTGCATTCTTAAGGGGTTCAACAACAATCTGTTTCATAAAATGCAGAATCTGCCCCTGCCCACCTTTCTGCATTTCTGGTACACGTTGGCTTAATGTTTTTATTCATTCAGCACCATTTTTCTTCTTTCAATCATCACCTTATTGCTATCTGAAAGGCCATATCTCCCTGTACAAACCAGCTAAATCCCTAAGATCTGCTGGGGGAAGGCTTTCTCTCAGTCCCACCACCACCCCAGCCTCGCCTGGTAAGGACGTAGGAGAGAACCTTCTCAGTGGTTGCTCTCCCCCTGTGGAACACTCTTCCACTGGAGGCTAGGCGGGCCTGCTCTCTTTTTGCTGGCAGGTGAAAATATTTCTCTTTAAATAGGCTTTTATGTAAGCCGGGGAGTTTTATTTACCAACTTGTTTTAAATTGAATATTGTTTTAGGTTTTTAATGATTTTATGTCCTTTTAATGTTTTTAGTTGTTTTAAATGTTTTCATATTTTAATTTATTGTTGGAAGCCACCTTGGGTACCATTCCAGGAGAAAGGTGGCATACAAATATAATTAATTAATTAAGTAAGTAAGTAATTGCTGGTTGTCCCCAGAACTGCCTGAAAAAACATTTCTAGAGAGTTTCCAAATACTTTGGAGTTGGTTCTTGGAGTTGTACTTCCAGTAAGAGTTATCTGACATTGGAATAGACTTCCTTATAAGGGCTTTGCTTCACTGAAGGTTTTTAAACAGAGGGTAGAAGGTCATCTTTTGGGGTACTTCAGAGGTGGATGCCTGCAGTGACAGAAGTTTGGGCTAAATAATAACAATAATAATAAAAATAAAAATAAATAATTGTTACCCACTTTTCTCTAGGCTCAAGGCAGCCCTTGAATCCCTTTCAACTCTGATTCAGCCCCATTGTTTCATCACCACATATCCTTTGGATGCTACCCAAGCAGCTTAACTTCTCAGCAAGAACAAGACCTGAGACCTAATGATTTTAGTGTATTTATTTATTTGATGCTCAGTCTTCTCTTTAACTTAAGGAGTTTTTTTAAAAAAATAATAATCCTAGAATCTTGATTTATTTCTCATATCTGATAAATACATAGTTTTTCCAAAATTAATCATCACAGCCTTAGCTTTATCTACAAAATACACATGCAGAACACTGGTGCTAATGCTGTCATTTTCCAAAATGGCTCGATGTAAAATAAAATAAAGTAAAATAAACAAAACCACCCAGGTTTTTACAGACATTTATTTCTAGATATTCCAAACATGCCTCTCACATGTATCATTCTTCTAGCACCAAATGTAATACTTATTTTGACATTTTAATTAGATTTTAATTAATGGAATTCATTAATAGGCCATTCTCTAGTACATCCCGAGTGCTTCACATCATAAGTAGGCTATAGCAGCAGTAAATCAAAGTTAAATAACTCATTAACAATTTACAGCTGTTTTCCTTTGTGGAATAGGTTCTTTCTGGTGTGCGCCTATCAGCCAATGTAACCAGTTAAACTATGTTATTACAGAACAAGCAGCATGTGGAGTTCAGTCTGTTTAGAAGACAGAGCCTGCTTAAATCTGACAGCCAAAAATAGAGGAGGAGAGGGGAACCTATTAAGTACATGGGCCTAGGGAAGGTTATGGGATCTTCCTTTTCAGCATAGAGTAGAAGTTGTGTATGGGATGGTCCAGTTTGACTGAACTGTCTGCTGGACTGTACTTCAGGTCAGTATAGTGCCCAGAATTTGGGAAAGCAGAATACAAATAAAAAACAAACCATCACTAGTCTGCGTATCATATGATAAACATGTTAAATGAAAGTTTCCACTTCTCTGCCTAGTGATCTTTCCCGCCTGCATGTGATATAAAGGCTCTGTTTCTAAAAATATATTGACCGTGAAAAATATGTTGGCTTAAACTCACCATCCATCATAAAAACTTGTTGTTACATGCTATCAAGTTGCCTTCAATTGGTGGCAACACTGAATGAGACACCTCCTTTAAGATTTTAATAGAGAATAAAGTTATATAAATCTTCTATGACAGTGCTTCTTAACTTTTTCTTTAGATGGTAGTGCACACGCTGGTAAACTCAGGGTTGGACTTCTGCAACATGCTGTACAATGTGCTGGGCTACTCTGTATTAAGGTCAGAAATTCCAACTGGACCAAAATATGGCAGCCAGATTGGTTACAGGTACATTGAAGAGTAAGCATATCACACTGATATTAAAATCACTCCACTGGCTGCTAATTACTTTCCAGGCAAAGTACAAAGTGTTTGTTATTACCTTTAAAGCCCTACATGGTTTGGGCCCAAGTTTGGGTCCAACTTACCTGTAGGATCACCTCCTTCCATACAGTCTGCCCTGTACACTCAGGTCCTCTGGGCGTCATTTACTTAAACCATCCAGGACTAGACTGGCCAAGGTCACCCAGAAAACCTTTTTGTCAGCTTCCCCTATACTGTGGGATGACCTGCCGGAAGAGATTCAACCACTAAACATGCTGTCTGAATTTTGAAAAGTACTAAAAAGCTATCTCTTCTGGCAAGCCTACCCAGTTAATTTTTAACTATGAGTTTTAAATTGGTGCATTTTAAATAGTTTTATGTGTTTTAAATTATATTTTAATCTATGTTGCACCTTGCCTTGAGCCTTGGAGAGAGGCAGGTAAGAAATAGTAATAACAGTAATTATTTGCTGCTGCCCCCCCCCATGATTTAATTCAAGATGTAAATATCTATTTAAATATTCTAACATTTGTTTAAAGTTGCTCTTCAGCTGCTCACCCTTATCACCATTTTTCTTCCTTCCAATGCAAAGGAAAGGAGACTTGTTAATGGTCTGTGGAGTAGCATGATGAGATACTTCAAGTGCCAGAGTAGAATAAACTGGGAATTTCCTAAAGGAGGGTTATGAATGATGGCAGGTCTAAAGAATAATTTATTTTACCCTTTCCCACAAAGCAGAACCTGGAAAGTAAGGATCTTGGTGCTGCTTTGGAGGAAAGCACAAAGGAAATGATTTTTCCATCCAAAAGAGCACCAAGTGTGTTACCACCCCTGTGCTCTTAGCCAGTGAGATAGCAAGACTGGGAAGGGACATCATTTTTATGTAAATTAAATATATTTATGGCTGGAAATGCATGGCTAGATGCATTCTGGCAGGAAAAAGGGTTGCTGTCAGGTCAAGTGGCTGAGATATGACTAAGGCCATAAAATTCGAAGGAGATTGAGATGAAAGCCCTGGCCTCAAGGAGCACTAGCTAATCTCTTTTTTCTATCACAAAAACCTGAACACAACTAGAGACCATTCCTTTGATCAGAGACTGTCCTTTAGGTTCTCACCCAAATACCTCTCTGGCACTTCCTTCCGCTTCCCCTGACAATCCAAACTTCAAGAGGCTATCATGATTCCTATAATTCTGTTGATTTGGTGACAAAGCAAGCTTCTGTCAGTCTGTCAGTCTGTCCCATGAGAAGCTTTGCCAAAACACCACTAGAAAGTGTGGAAAGGGTATTTATGCCCTGACTGTTTTGCAGTCCCTTGGAAGCAGGCTGCCACTCTGTCAGTTTGATCTCTGATCCTAGACTACCTTCAAGCTCTTCAGGTTTGAGCCTTGAAACTCTATGAGAAAAGACAAATACAGATGTTCCAATTAAACTCATTTCCAGGAACCAAAAGTGCTAATTTCTACATCTTTGATTGATTAAGCTGTGCGCACAACACACACAGGCAAATTATGTTTAGAATTTAGACATTCACATCTGGTAAGACTGCTGCAGTTTCAACACTGGCATGCCTGCCAGTCAGAGAATGCTTCTACACCCATGGACTGTTGTGAAGATATGGATGTGGGGCAACTCTCTCCTATTGCACAGTTGTTAGCTATTACACAGCAGCAACCAATCTGCTCGGATTTCGGTTGTTTCCTGGCACATGGTAGCAGCTACATAATGTAACAGCTAAAAATTATCTCAGAAGTCCTTACTGCTGTAATTTTTGCATAGCTTTCCCTCTTCTGGTACTATAACATTTTCAGAGACTTTGTCATATCTTGGGATGTTTATAAAAAGCACATCTGTTTTTTTCATGATGTTTCTGAATTATCCTCAAGGGATTAAAAAAAAAATGAAACTCATCAACTTACTTTTAAATAAACATTCCACATAACAGACTATCAATGTTTGTTTCTCACCATTAAAATGCACCTATGTCTTTTACATTATAAAATGCAAATTGCTTAATTATATGTGAATTTTGCCTGCACGAACAAAACCATCTGGCTTTTTTGTTTAACCATATGGTTTGACTAAAGGTTTTAGTCCCTAGAGTGTTAGTCACATAGGCCTATATATGACCAATGCTTTACATACTGTGGGAAAACTTTTACAATGTAATTCAGATTAAACTGTTTGTTTCTAGTTTTTTTTTAAAAAATTACTTTTTAAGTATCTTGTGTTTTGGCAGGTGCTCAGAGTGTTACTACTGGCTAAATTCTGCTTCCTATCTACAGAGGAAAGCTGAATTACGGGTGCATGTTGATGTATTTATGTTGTGAGTCATGAAAAATAGTATAGCTCCTTGGATATAATGAATAGCCTGTGAATATATTCAGCCTGTTGAAGTTGCATGGCTGGTTTATCAGGTCTTCTGTAGTTTCCTTGCAAATCTAGTAAAACTTTCAGAAAGCTACCATTATGTTTTTACCATAAAAACAAGTGTAGATTTTCATTGTACAAAACATTAGATTATGGTTAGGATTTGCAGGTTAGAACTTCTTCTTTGTGACTGTTTTCATCACACCTGAAGTTACACATTTCTATCTATTTCAAAGTATTTTTTATAAATAGTTCATTATGAGTTGATCCCCCATGAACCACAACAAAATGACTTCAATGGGTATAAAGACAAGTTCTTAACCATGTTGGCCTCACACACTGTTGGTCTCACTTCATATATGGTAAAAGTATTTGTTGCAGAATTTTGAATATTGCTTTGCCTGCATAGGATATTAATTCAATGGTCTGGTAGTTATTCCAGCTTCTGCTATCCCCTTCCTCATGGATTTGATGTATATTGAGTGTTTCCTATCTGTGGTCCATTCTTCTGTTTTCCATATTTGCTGACAGATTTTAATTAGAATTTGAGTGGATTCTGTTTCTGTTGCTTTGGAATAGATCTACTGGTATGCCATCTGTTCCTGGTAATTTATTTCTCCCACGTTCTCTGAGTGCAGCTTCCACTTCAGTTTCTAAAATTATAGGTTCATCTTCAAATGGTTCTTCCTTGAATGAATCTGTCATCCTTTCATCTCTTTTATATGGTTCTTCACCATATTGTTTCAACTGTCTCTTTATTTCTACTTGGTCATGTGAGGTGTTCCCTTGCTGATTGTACCACATCTCCATTCTTGATTTAAATTTCCCTTTTATTTCTCAGGTCTTATGGAAGAGGTCTCTTGTTCTTTTTCTTTTGTTGTCATCATCTATACCTCTGCACTGGTTTTTATTATAGTAGTTCTCCTTGTTCCTACGCACAGGTTCCTGAACAGCTACATTCAGTATTCTGATTCTATTTCTGTACCCATCTACATTTGCTTCTCATCTGTCCTTAACTGCTTGAAGAGTTTCTTCTGTCCTCTATTGAGGTTTCTCTTTTAAATGGAGCTAGGGATTCACAATTTTTCTTGTCATGTGTCATACATGTGAAATAAACACTATGACAGTGAAACACCTCAGCATCATTGAACTGGTTTTCAAAGAAGCACACAGAAAGATGATAAACCCCCAAATGGTTTACATGTTGCCTTGATCCAGCACTGCAAATTACTGCTGTAAAATTGGATGGAAATCTTCTGCCACAGCTCAACGGATGGCATGCAAATATTCTTATGAATGTTCTCATGTGATTTTAGGCTGAGATGGTGAACTCTAGCTAAAGAAGGATTCCGTATTCAGGTTGGAAGCTCCTTCCATAATACTCCCCATTCCTTCCAGTGCCATGCTATCAACAATCACTGACTGGAGATAATAGCTGGGAATTCCCTGCTGAGCGCTGAAGAAATATAACCCTTCTGCAGCCCAGTGCAAGGAAACTCGATCTGTGATCAAAGAGCCAAGAGAGGTTTAAGGCATTCAGACTTTAAATACCCTGCTTTCTTAATCAGTGTGTCTGGAAAATGTTGCACTGAGATTTACTGTTGAGGTGAACTGATGGGAAAATGTCTAAATTGGTCAAAATGACATCTGTACTCGTACCCTTTGCTTTCATCCTGCCTGTTCGCCACTCCTTGGTCCTGCCCCAGGACTTTCCCAAATTGTAATTTAATCCCATGGGGTTGCCGTAAGTCTATAGGCAATGTGAAGGCAGGTGTGTGGACATGCATTATATATGCACACCCTGGTCCAAAAAAATATTCCTGTTCTAGGATACTTTTTCCTTAAGAGCTACTTAAGATATATATCGGGGGGAGCATGAGCTGCATGGATCTCCAGGTATTTTGGAACATCAACTCCTTAGCAACATTTGCCAGCATGCGATGTTGTGACAATGGCAATGCTCTGGAGGGGTGCAAAATTCTGATCCCTCAGTTATACCAATTTCACAGAGCTCAACTGGGGCAGGGCTAAGGACTGAAAAGCAGGATGAAAGCAAAGAATTTCAGAACAGGATGGAAGAAAAATTCATCATGTTATCCCAATAGTAGCAAATATACTACTGGTGCTAGTACTACTAAATCTCCAACTGTCCAATATTATACTTCTTTCCACATTATCTCCTCACTGCCTTGTCAAGCCTGGATTAGATTTGTAAATTTCCTAGCTACAAGACTACAGCTTTTTACTGATATATAAGGAAAGACAAACCACAGATTCTGGACCATAATCAGTAAGAATGAACAGATAAAATACTTAACTTTAAACTTTCTTCTTATGTGGACCCAATTCATATCAATTATACTTTGGTACAGTGGAATATTTGAACCATGATGCTGTATATTTCTGCTGTTAGCTCTTTCAGAGACAAGTTTTCTCTCCCTTGAGAGCACTTAAGATTTGTAAAGAGTTTTCCTAAACTGATCAGATGTTTCTGTTTCTAAGGAAAATCTGGCCTCTCATTTCTCTCAATTAGTATATGTTTCCAACCAAACTGTTGTTTGTTACTATATCTGTTTGATTTTCTCTTCTGTCATGAGCCCAACAATTTGATTGTGTGTGTGTGAGAGAGAGTCAAAATCAAAGGCAGAAAGACTTCAGCTAAACACAAATATATCCTGGACAACTGGGGTTAAGGACTACAACCAGGGCCATGAGAAAGAGGCAGGTACTAGTGGTGGTCATTGTTATGGGAATAAATCACTTCTAGATCCAGTTTGTGATGGTTCTTCTTAGACAGAGATAGTCTTTATGTGCCAAAGGGAAACTAAAACTCTCAGCTTTTATGCATGAAGAACAAAGCAAAAGAACCACTACTGTTGAGAAGAGAAGTCCTGGATTGCCTTACTCTATAGTCTGATTTGATCCTTCCTGTGCCACAATTCCTCTTTGCTCCATCTGGTGGAGAAGACTTCAGGTTTGCTTTCTTGTCCCCTGCTGCATTTTTCTCTGTCCAACTAAGAAGCATAGGGATCTTGTGAAAAGAGAAGCTTCTCCCTTTTCACCTTCTGTCACAGCTGTCCAAGACTGATTTGCCAAAGGCTTGATTTTCAGGGGAAAAGAAAGAGCACGCTGGCTATTGAAAGACTTAGTACTTCCATTTCATGGAAGGACCAGTTTCCGTTGAGCTTCTACTAGGAAGAGCTCAATCTAATGCATTTTTAATTAAAAGTAAAACCAGATATGTTACTATGTAGATCATATCATAAACATTCTCCTTATCTTTATTAGAAGAGTAATTATATATAAAGTTCAGTATGATGTAATATAATATAAAGCTCCAGAAATTGATGTATTTATTCATTTCTTTCTATGACTCACTACCCTACCAAACTGTCTGGCTGACTTGCATATTACTTTGTGATAACACAGTCAGTTGCCCCAGTTTTCAACTTGTTTACCTATCTGCATCTTAGATCTATTAATTTTGTCCCTCCCATGCATAGTTTGTTGTTCCTAACACTGCCATTCTTTCCAATCCAAATTGAAATATATAGGGAAGCAAGAAGAATAGGATAAAGCCTGTGACCGTTTATGCCTGGTATCTTCAACCTGAGTTTTGATTCAAGTCTACAGAAGAAAACCTGGGTGAAAGATGAGAGCCCTGTCTCACTATACAATTATAGTACTAAAATTCAACTTCAACAGTCATTGCTTCTTCCTATGGGATTTTGGGATTTGCACTTTAGTGAGGGATACTTAGAATTCCCAGCTGGAAAGCTCTAGTGTCTCATCGAACCCCATGTTGTCAAACCCCATGTTGTCATACAATGCTATAACTGTGTAGCATGAAAAAGTCCTAATAAAATGTGTACATGAACACAGCCTAAAATATATGTGAATATGATGGTAAGCCTAAAATGTGTTCAATCCTTCCTAAAGTTCTAATCATATCCTTCTAATCCACAATCAGAAAGGACAGCAAGGTACCACAACTCCTCCCATGATCAACAGTTCCAGCATACCAATGAACCCACTGCAGTAGATGGTTGGAAACACAGAGTGGAGAAGGTATCTGCAAAAACTGCCTCCCCCTTTATCTGTGTGGATATTTTTACTGAAACAAGAACTTTCAAATTACATTCATGGTGGATAAAACAACCTCACAAAGTCAAGATTCAGATACCAAATCAAAGGTACCATAAAAGATAATCCAAGAGAACAACATAATAAAAAAATAAGCAGCTATATTTCAGAAGATAAAAATCAGCAGCCAATTCACCCTGAACATATGATTTCTATTTATTGGAATCTGGTTTTAAGAACATAAGCTATTATTTTTTTTCTCCAGGTGACTGCAAAATTACATGAGCTGTGACTTATGAAAATCAGAAAATAGGACCAATTGTGCCTTGTGATTTATTGAGAATGGCTCATTAAATTCTGAGTCATAAAATGAAATATGCTTTTATACAATATGCTAACAATGCATTCATTGACTCAAGATACCCCGAGAAAGCCAAGCATTGCCAACCCAAACATTCTGGCAAAAAACACACTTTGTAATTAAGCAACAACGTTAATCTAGAATAGAATTTTTTAAGTTTAGAGCCCAAAACTTTACATACTGCTCTCAAACACAGACTCTGAGTATAAGAAACTTCCCAAGTATATAGCATCACTTGCATGTAACAACCTTGTGCTGTCTATGTAGAGCAGGTCTCTAATTATAAATTGGCACAAATAAGCAGAACTGGAACTTCTGCTTGCATATTAGCAAAACTAGTTGCTGCATATAACTTTTTCTGGCAATTAACTGTATTTATTTCCCATATCAAATATAGATAATATATGCTCACTGAATAAAATCTAAAACAGGATTTCTTCAGCATAGCAGAAACCTTTCTGTTTCAGAGACATCAGATAAAAATTAGGAAGTTATAGAAACTTATATACTAACAGAACATTTTCTTCACATACTATTGTTAGGAAAGGAGTTTGATTCTACCCCAAGTCCCAGATTTCAATCAAAGACTGCCAGATGATAGGCTTATATGTTTCCATCTATTTATAGCGTTCAAAGGTGTTGCATGCTTTCTTTTTTTGGTACATGAAGGAAAACAACCCCACTTTTCAACATTCACAACTAAATGGTTTTTAATCTGATTTCTTTGATTTTTGAAGGGTTCCTACCAGTTGGATCTTGATTTTATAAAGAGTGGATTTTTTTTAGGGGTCTTTCCCGCCCCCCAGATAATCTTGATATAGCTGTCAACTCTTGCCTCCACATCAACTTCACTGAGTACAAATGACCTCAGTTATATAATATGTGCATACTTCATTCATCGCTGACTAAAATAGCAAATGTCTTAACTTTAAAAGTACACAAAAGATTTTTACAGCACTGGAAGCCTACATTTTTTAAAAACAGTTTCAGGCTTCAGAAAAATAAATAAAAATAAAACAAAATAAGATGTACCTTCAAAAGCATAAAGGGCTGAAATCAAAGATCTCCTCTAGTTTTTAAACTATTGTACAGCCATTTTTCACTTTAATTTTTATTAAATTTAGTCAGCCTGTACACCTTACAGCAAAAATACTCTATTTATTTCATATTTATAAGTTAAATACCACCAATTTTATAAGTAGCATTATTTTGTACTTCAGACATATCATTATTTAAAAAAGAAGTCTCATAGTTAAAGTGGAGCTGATTTTTCCCATCTTATTATGCTATAGGCTATATTTCAGACGAAGGAATGGGCAAAATCACCTCTCAGTATTCCCTGTCTAAGAAAACCCTATGAAGTTCATGGGGTTGCCCTAAGTCAGCAAGTGACTTGAAGGCACATACCCATATTATACAATGCAAATGTCCTCTGCATTGCTAAAAATGAAGGCTGAACCACCTCATGTCCTGCACTCATTGTAAGTCTACATGAGTGGGAGGATTGTAACATAAGCCCCTCTTTTAAAAAGCTGTTCAGAATTCAATGAAAGGAGGTCTTAGAAACACTGCACAAAATGTACTAAGTCACTTTGCTTCTACCCAACATATACCAGAGTGGTTGGTTCCTGGTCTTCTCGGTTTGTAACAAAATATTTTTCACTGAGACTGTTTTCCACCTCCTTTTTATGAAGTTTTTATTTCTGTTACCTCCAAACCAGGCAAAGCTCACACTGGCTGTATAAACTACAGAGCAATCCCTCCATTTGATGTTAAAATACAAGCTGTAATTTTGGCTTATAGGCTTCAGAATGTAATAACAACCCTAATTCATCTGGCTCAGGTAAGTTTGATTAATCATAGGAAGGGAGCTAATAATGTAGGGTAAGCTACAATTTCATTTGCTTTAAATGTTAAGAGACCTGACCCTACTGCTATCATTTTGTTTGAAATCAAAGAAAAGTGGGGTTGTTGGGGAGGGAAATCAGTTAGCAGTTTATATTTATGACTTCCAAGGAATTTGGCTTAACATTGGAATTTTTCAGATGGATTTGGACTTTTTAAATCTTTCTCCTAGATCAAAAGTGATGTCAAGTGAGAAACTTTCAAGTTTTTTTTCCTCTAGAGAGAGGCATATGACAGAGATCGTCCTCTCTGATATTTCATTTATGCTTGGAACCTGAGACGTGCTATTAGGCACAATACAGCTATATCTGGGTTTATATAGCAAAAATATAGATACACAGTCACTGTTTTATGCTGATGACCTTTTAATTTTTAACCTCTTTAATCTCTTTACAGGAAGTGATAGATTTTATTGATACTTTTAGGGCTTTTTCATGTTATACTGCTAATTCGTCAATATCTGATGCTATGCCTTTTGCGACCCAAATAATATTGAGAATATCAGCCAACAAACAATTTTCTTGGTATGCAGAAGCTGTCAGGTGAATTGGTTCCTTAGGATGTTACTCAGTTAAGCTGACTTTGTCTGACTGTAGCATCCTGTGTGCTTGTACTATAGTTGAAAGACTCATACACCAAGGCTGAGAAAATAAATGTTCAAGGGTTATAAACAAGAGATTAGCAGGGAGTTTAACTAGATTGCCCTTGTGGTTCCTTCCACCTCTAAAATTCTGTGAATTCAGTGGACATCAAGTCCAAGTAGATTTTTTTTTTACATGTGGTCAGCTTATATACGCCTGGATTGTATTCATATCTAATTCATTTCCTCCCATCTCCCTCCTCTTCATTTCTTTACGTGTATAATTCAAAAATACATTCAGAATATAAAAAAACAACAAAACAATGGTACTGCTGCTATAGTATATCGAGTGAGCTGCATTACACCAGGCAGCTATATCAAAATATTATAGTGTATTCCCACATTCTAACCCATACTGTACTGTTCAGGACTCCATGCAGTTGGCCATGCCCTCTTCTAAGATATTCCATTCCTATACAACTGCCACTTTCTTCTTTGTGCCTTTTCTGTCTGAACCATCGTCCTGTAGATACTGAAGTATGCCAATCCTTATCAGGATTCTTTTTCTTTTCCTAGTTGCTTTCATTATTTGTGGGGGTGGGGTTGTACTTCTGCAAATCTTAGGCCCTTTCCGCATGTGGCGAGGGAAACACTCCCTGCCGCTACTCACCCGCTTTTTGGTGGGTCCGTTTGGGTCCATCGGGATGAGGAGCAGTGCGAGCTTGTTGCTCCGCACTGCTCCGGCGTCCAAAATGGCGGCTTCCAGTTGGTGGAGGCTCCACCAACCGGAGAAGCTCACCAGCCTAAAGCCTGCCCCTGGCAGATCTGCAGGCATGCATTAGTGTGCGCCTGCAAATCTGCACCGGAGCGTGGCGACGGAGCGACACAGAGTTGCGCGCTCCATACTTTTTAAAAACCTCTTAAAAGAGGTTTTTAAAAGCACGCTGCGCAACCAGTTCCGATCGCTCCGGAGCAGACTGAGGTGTGGAACTATGAAAAGTAGTCTGCCCCAGTCCACTCCACAGTGCAGAAGACCTTCGTTGGAGGTTGCTCTGCACCGTTTTAATAGGCTGGTGCGGAAAGGGCCTTACGTTTCTCTGGTGCATGGTGATACCACCTACTTTTTTTTCAGTGGCCATTTTTGGCTGTATCTTTCTTGGCTCTAGCCAGCAGTGGTTGCTGCTAGAAGTAGTGATACATTTCATATACTTTCTTATTGCAAGAGTGTGCATGGTCTGTGTGAAGCCCACAAGGCCCTCTTTTTTGGTGCTCTCTCAGCTTGCCCTCCCCCATACTCTTGCAATTCCCAAGATATCAAGGTGAAAAATGCCTGAAAATGGCCAGCCACTGCTCATGGAAGTGTCCAGGAGTAGCAGCAGCAAGAAACACCCTTCCCCGGAGAGTTGCAACAGCAAGCAGACCCTTGATTATTTCCATTTATAAATGTTATCCAATTTTGGGGTGCTGAGCCAGCACAGGGGCAAAATCTGCCACAATCACCCAACTGACTTTTCATAAATTAAATATTAAGCTACACAACTTATACAAAGGTAGCTACACATGCATTTACACATAGTAAGCTACACTATACACAGACCCATGGTATACAGACCTACAAATGTAATCCCTTTTTCGCTTCACTATCTGAGTTATTAAACTAAATTACAGGTTCAGTGTACAGTTCTCAATGCCCATGTTGACACATTTGCTACTACTCACTGATCATCCAAATAGTTGATCAAAAATATTCTGTTATTTACAAAATTTGCAAGAAAAAAATAGGCTTTTGTGTTTGTGTTCACCAGCTACACCATTCTTCTCTCAAATAAACTCAGATTAGGCAAAACTAAAGGAAAATGCCATCTGTTCCTGATATTCATAATTTACAATGTCTTCTATTTCCCTGCAACAAACCTAGTTACCCAAAAAACTTTATTATGGAAGTAAGGAATACAAAATTTGCCACAGTGGGAACAGCTTTCAGTGTCAGGATGTCTCATCTGGATTTTCCTGTAAGCAGAGCTTGGAAAACTTACTTACTTAGGCTATCAGTTCCAGAGCCAGCATGGACAGAAGCTTTCTCAAAATTTGAAAGTCACTTTCTCATCCTCAGTTTCAGCGTGCAATAGGTTCCCACACTATGAGAGAGTTACTTTCTCAGCCGCAATCACAGACTACAGTTTGTTGTTGAAGAAGCTGTGATTTGTATGCTACACTGCCCTAACACTCCAGTTGCTATTGCTTGTACTAATAAAATAATTGTTTAAATTGTTCTATTTAAAGTGGCTCTAGAATTTATGTATGATTGTTCTAAAAATAACTGCACATTTAGGGCACTTTTGGTTCAGTTTCTTTTGGGGAAAAAGAGTGTGTATGTGTAGCAGTAAGTAGAATATATTTTAATGTCAGGGAATTATATACAATGTTACATGAAGAGACTTCTCCAAAGCATATGGGATTCCCCACCCTGGCAATTCCTATATATCTATTTCCCAGAGTCCTTAATCCTCTGAGGCAGATTTGGAAAGCATGTAGGCCCTACAAAGGATGAGATTCAATCCACCATCAATTTCATTCCCATTGGTGGAAGGACAATTTTTCATATAGCCCTCAGTCTAGGAGGGATGGTACTCAAAACTATTTACACAACTAGGTTCCACAAGAATCTGCAGGAAGAATTAGCAGAAAGGGGAGAGAAGGTGCCAAGCAATAATATAAAGTAGGTATGATTAGGTAATGAGTACAAGGATAAGATTTAACAATAGCTTGTGAGCATGATCATAAGTTTTCATATATCATTTATCACTAGTTCATATCATGCCTTGGATCAGGAATTGCAAATATTAATTGAATGTGCATTTAAATGTGCATCAGAATGAAGATGTTTTCTATCCACACTGCATTGCTTTCAGTGAGAATATATTTAGAGGGAAAACTGAATGCTATCTTCACAGCTGATTATATGTTAGCATCATTTTGAAGACACATCTATGTGAGTAAAACACCTGACATTCAATGACTGGTAAGATTGTTTTCTGACTCCATGGAAATTCTGGTATATTTCCAAAAGCATTTGAAGTGTATCACACAATACTCAAAACATCCAGAGCCAGAAGAACATAAGCTCACATGTGGTAGGATAAAGATTTATGCACATTTACCATTCAATGAAATCAGCCTGTGTTCTGTTATAGATTTCTTAAAATTCTCTGTATAAAATAGAAGATTGTTGTAACATTTTCAAAGAGAGTATATAGGCGTTAAATATTTACAATAGGGGTTCAGTGAATATTTTTCAAAATTTTAACTATTTTACCACTATAGTAGTCCAGATCTCTGTCACTGGGCCTCAGTGAACTGGTCTGGACCCTGTAAACTGGCCTGGAGAATGAATCTATATCTCCCAGGAAACTCCCTGGAAGAAGAATCTAGACATTTTCATCCTCTTTCTACAATAACATTAGAAACATTTGCAAATAAAGTGCAGCCATACTGATATAATTCCTCTATTATGCTTTTTTTCCTGATAAGAAACCATATTAAACAACCACTAGGTGGCACACAGATTCTGCACATTTGTAAAACAATTTTGTCAACATGGAATGGATTGTATTGGAAAAGACAAGGAGATTACAAACAGAAGGCTTCCAGATCTGAACAGATGTAACAACAAAATATACAGAAAGTTACTACTGTAATGTTCATAAAGAAAAATAAATGTGCTTATCTACAAAAACAATTCCAAAATTCACCATCAAGAACTAAATTTATTAGGACAAAAAATCCAAAACAAAACAAAACAAAAAAAACCACGCACATGAAACTGTAGACAAGTTTTCCAAATTTCCAGTTTACCAGGACAAAATGTTACAAAAAGCATGGTGCATGGGACAAGAGAAATAAATGACTGCCTTTCTGTTTAAGTGCAGAAGATGGATGGGATAAAGAAAAGCAGACTTAAAAGAATTGCTGACACCTGACTAAATGTCAGCAATTTTCAGGTTATGCCTAAGACAAACACACACGTTGGCCAATTATTTTTGGAAATATATAAGAAACAATTGTTACTCAGATTTGTTTCCAATCTCAGGTGAAACAAATAGGTTTCTTGGTAGGTAGAGAACAAACGTTAAAAGAGAGCAGTTTTTATACTGGCCAAATAAAGTTGGCATAAAGTCAAAATTGTGAAGGAAAGTGTTAAGAATTCACTTAAAAGTGAATTCCCATAGTGGTGTTGTTGATGTTGCTATTGTTTATACCCCATGCTTTCCTCAAAAATGTGACAGACTCAAGGTGAAATGAAAACAAACATAGATTAAAACACTTCGGTGGAAATAGATAACTCACCATGGCACTGCCTTTCTGTGGTGATGGGACTGCATGCTCCTGTGTGGCAAGAGGCTATGTTGACAGCAGAAGTGCTGCTAGTAGAGTCTCCCGTGTCAGACAAACTTTTATTAAGGAGCCAGATTAAATATGTCAATAACTGGGCAGCAGCAGTAGTGGGGAGGGAGGAATGACACTAGCAGAGGATCTCTTAGAGTCAACCTGGAACCATAGCTAATGCTTGTTAGGACTGCACAGAAGGCTACACACTCCTGAAGCTTTCAACCTTGAAAACCCAATGATGAAACAGTCCAAAATGAAACAAGAGATAGTGCCAGAAGATGAGACTGCTAAGTCAGAAGGCACTCAGTAAGCTACTGGGAAAAAACAGAGGACAAATATAAGCAGGGCTGTAGCTACTGATGCAACTGACGTTCAGCTGTAGACAGGCTCAGAGGTGAAAGGAAAGCCAGCAGCTGCACAGCAAATATTATAGGATGTGGAATGTGAGAAGCATGAATCAGGGGAAGCTAGAGATGGAACGTATAAACACTGCAATACTGCTAAAGCGTACAGGAATTGGACTTTTGCAGCCAGATGTTTTACTTGGTAAATGAAAATCTAAGAAGAAATGGAGTGGCAGTAATAGTGAGGTGAGATGTAGCAAAAGCAGTCAAAGTATATAACGCAAAGCCTGATCAAATATCAATAAGACTTCAGAGAAAATGCACTAATATAGCCATAATCAAAGTTTATGCCCCCATTGCAGAGGTAGAAGAGGAAAAAATGGAAAGATTCTACAGTGGAGCCCAAAAGGAAATTGACCACACATCAAAACAGGAGATGTTGGTAATCATAGGTGGTTGGAATGTAAAAGCAGGAAACAGAGCAGAGCCAAACATTGTGGGAGAATTTTGCCTCAGATCAAGAAATGAACAAGACAGCAACTGATTGAATTTTGTGAAGCCAACAGACTGTTCATTGTAAACACAAAGAGGTGACTGTATATGTGGACATTAACTGATGGTTAATATAGAAATCAGATAGACAACATAATTGGAAAAAGACAGAGAAGCATCATTCTCTTTGTGGAAATAAGACCAGAAGCAGATTACAGCACAGACCACAAACTGCTACTATCAAAAAGTGAAGCTAAAGTAAAACTGAAGAACACTAGAGCAATCACTGGACCAAAATACAGCCTGAAGAATATCCCCATAGAATGTAAAGATAATGTTAAAAAACAGATTTGCTCTATTAAGCCTAACTGGCCAGGAGCCAGAAAAACTACTTCAGATTGGAATCCTGGGGTGGCACAAAGTGACTCTCCAGCAGGCCGCTGTCCTTCTCCTATAGATCCAGGCGGTCCAATTGTTTCAAATGATTTCTCTTTTTCTTCTTTTCAATTTCTTCCCACTTTTCCAAAGGCCCTGCCTGAAAAGATTTCCATTCAGGCCAGACTTCATTGCTGCCCCTACGGCAGTACAGCTGGCAATTTCTTACCCCAAACAACTCTATCAAACCATTGTTTTTTATGCTGTCCCATTTGGGCAGTTGACCCTCCCACCAAAACAATGGGCACATGAGTCCAAGAGGACTAATGCTGAAGGTGCTTCCAGCACCCCCACACAGCTGGCACACTCTAGTCCCAGAGGACTAATGCTAGGGATGCTCCCAGCAACCCCCATCTTTTCAAAACTAGAGCCCCCAACTTATACTTACCCCATGGGAATCACCCCCAAACTCCACCTTGAGGCAGTAAGCCACAACTTACCCTAGTCTTGGCAACCCTGTGCACGCTGGTCAGCCTCTTGACACTAAGTAGGACTTGAACCCACGACTGGAGGTGGATGCAGGGGGGTAAATTTCATAGGTGCAAGCAATTATATCCCGGATGAGCCCTCCCAATTTTTTGTGCCAAGTGGCACTCAAACCCACAGTTGATAGTTTACTCCAGAGGTGGGACTTGAACCCCCCTCCAATATTGTAAAGGTTACCCTTGAATTCTTTAAAAATGTTAGGGCACCAACCCTGAAACTGTTAGGGCAACAATGCTGAACACTAAGAAAAACACATAGGCCAGACCTAAAATATTAGGTCTGCACAGACTACCTCGGGTAGTCTATGCGATTGTGAATGAGCTCTGAATCAGCCTGGAAAGATCCCGAACTTCAGCCAGAGGTACTTCCCCCCGTCAGCAAGAACCCAGTCAAACTACTGACATGAGCAACGAGATGAACCATTTCTTGAAAGAAGGGAGGGGTTATATAGGTTTGGGATGACAATGATCTCATAGAGCATACAGCGCATGTGCAAGAATAGTAAGAATATTTGCTTTCCCAGGATTAAAATTCTGATACATGGGTGATAATGCAGTAGCTTCCAGTTAACAATCAACAGTGAACTTTGTATCACATATGTATTTGCTCAGCAGTGAAATATAAGCAATATTGTTACAGAGAGTGCTGGGAACCAATGTCGCAAACCCAGGCTATTTCCGCACTACACCGTTATAGCACTATTATTCCACTTTCAACATCCTATGGAATCCTGAGGCCCCTCCCTAAACTGCAAACCCCAGGATTCCACAGGATGTTGGAAGTGGAATAATAGCACTATAACAGTGTAGTGCAGAAACGGTCTTAAAGTCCAGGTCCAGATCAACCAATGAGCCTGGCTATATTCCTGCAAATATAATATTGCAGGTTTATGTTCTAACTCCGCAACCGCCAAGGATTACTTCTGTTAGCCGCAGTTGAGATTTGTCTGCAACCTCAGTCCAAACTTTCCCTCAGCGGGCAGCTGCTGGTCACTTCCCCTTACACCATATAAGACTGGTTTGCCTTTATGGCCATTTCCGCACCAGACTGTTATAGTGCTATTATTCCACTTTCAACATCCTATGGAATCTTGGCCTGCAAACGCCAGGATTCCATAGGACGTTTAAAGCGGAATAATAGCGCTACAACGGTCTGGTGCGGAAATGGCCTACGATGCCGCAGTAAAGTCCGGATATGACTTTTTTATAGCGCGATGATTCCACTTTCAACAGCCTCTGGAATCCTGGGGTTTGCAGTTTCGGGAGGGGCCAGCCGGCCCCTCCCGAAACTGCAAACCCCAGGATTCCAGAGGCTGTTGAAAGTGGAATCATCGCGCTATAACAGGCTAGTGCGGAAATGGCCAATTTGTTACGCCCGTTCCAAAGGGAACTTCCCGACGTTAACTCGTTCCAGGTGCCCCATCCCTGGAATTACACTTGTGCCGCACGTGTGCTCGGGGAAGAGCGGGATTATACAGCCTAAAACGTGAAAAACGTCTGTAATCGCAGACTCCTGATGCTGATAAACGGGCCCCTCCCCCAGCCGCCCACCCCCCTCCCTCAGGCATCGAAGACAAACGACATGCCAGAAACCAGCCTCACCCAGCGCGGCCGTAAAGCGCGCGCGGTGTCGCTCTGCCGGAAGTGACGCCGGGTTTTGCGACTCGGCCGGCCCCTGAGAAAGCGGAGTGGGAAACCCCGTCCTTCCTTTCGCGGCTGCTCTCTCGGACCGTCGGGTGAGTGTCTGAGGGGCTCCCGCGGGCCTCGGCTGTCCGTTCCCCCGACCCCCGGGCTTCCGAGGCGGCCTCTCACCGCCCTTATCTTTCTTCCTCTCTTTCAGGCGCCATGCCGGCCAAGGGACCCCTCCAGAGCGTGCAGGTTTTCGGGAGGAAGGTGAGGCTCGCGTGGCTCCTGCGGGACGGGGCCTAATCCCCCGCCTCGCCTTTCCTCTTCTCCCACAGATGTTGAATTGGGAGTACGGGGAGGGGGAGGGGGAGGGGAGGCTGTTGCTGGGAGCAGAGTTTGAAAGAAGAAGCCCTTTCCCCGTCCTTTTGTCTGCAGCCTCGTGTCTCTGTCTCTGGGCCCAGCCTGTTCTCATGCAGCCACGTTTCTCACGTAACCGTTGGTTCTCACGTGTAGGGCAGTCCGGTTCAGGCGCCCATTTTCTCCCTTCCTTCGCCCCAGAAGCCCAAATGAATAGTCTTCCATTTGTCTTCCCTGCATTGCTCCCCCCCTCAGTCACACATGCGGCTGTTCCAGTACTGGTGGCGGGTGTTGGCTGGTGGTGGCTTTTTTCCGGCCTGGCCGCCTCTTAAGACTTTTTTCTTTAACCCTCGCTGCTTCCTCTGGAGTATCTCTCCCAGCCTCACTTCCTCCCGTTTCTGGCAGGGGAGTGATTTGGTCCTTTAGATCTGTGCTTTATATGCGCAAAATTAAAAATTAAATTAAAAAAAATCCTGCTCCAGTCCCCAGTATCCGTATTTTGAGGTAGGAAACACGACTGAACCCGTGGAAATGTGCTGCTGCTTTATGCAATACTGAGCTTGATGGAGCAGCGGTCTGACTCTTTTCTGAGTTTATATAAGTTTGTTGCCGCAGTTGTGGGTGATCCTTTCATTTGCTGTCCCTCTTCCTGTTCTGTGCAGAGCATATTAAAAGCTGTGTGTGTTTGTGTTTGGCTTCAAGTTGCTGTTGGCTTATAACAACAGCAACTTGAACTTCATAGGGCATTCTTAGACAAGGAATACTCAGATGGATTTCCCAGTTCAGTCCTCCGAAACATAACCTAACCGCATCTGATATTCATTGGTAGACACCTAGTCAAGTACTAACCAGAATAGCTTCCAAGGTGAGGTAGGATCTGGTGTCTTTAGGATATATATGTCTGTAATACTGTGAGTCAGATCTCTGTTCTCCTGGTAGTCTCAACTGGAACTTTTAGTTTTCTAAACCTCCCGTAGTCCCTTGAAAGGTATTTGTAGTTCATCTATATTGTCATAGTAGTAGTAGAAGACGGGACTTTATAGAATGTGTAAATGGCAGAATACCTGTTGATAGCCATGTTTAAGTATTTGAAGGGATGCCATGTAGAGGAAGGAGAGGGCTTGTTTTCTGCTGCTCCAGAGACCAGGACAAGGAGCACTGGATTCAAGCTGCAGGAAAGGAGATTCCACCTGAACCTCAGGAAGAACTTCCTGACAGTCAGGGCTGTCCGGCAGTGGAATCTGCTGCCTCAGAGTGTAGTGGAGGCTCCTTCCTTGGAGGTTTTTAAGCAGAGGCTTGATGGTCATCTGTCAGGAGTGCTTTGAGGGTGTTCCTGCATGGCAGGGGGTTGGACTGGATGGCCTGTGTGGTCTCTTCCAATTCTAGATTTCTATGATTCTATGATTCACTGAAACATGAATGAAATTCTGACTGAGGCTGAAATCGGTTGAAATCTCCTAGCTGAGATTTCAGTCATAGAGCTATAGGGTGCATAATTTATATGTTTTGTATCAGAGCATACGTCAATCTTATTCTGCTTATCATAGCTGTATAAATATTGTAATTGTTAATTTTTTAAAATGTTTTCTCTTAGAAAACGGCTACTGCAGTAGCTCACTGCAAAAGAGGAAATGGCCTAATTAAGGTGAATGGCAGGCCTCTGGAAATGATAGAGCCCAGAACCTTGCAGTATAAAGTAAGTTGGTGCTTATGTTTTGTGAACATTAAGTAAACTTTCACATTGTATACTTGTAGTGGATGACTTTCTGTTGTTTTTATTAGTTATGGTTATTGGTTATGTTGCTGAGATAAGTAAATGGACAAGAGTTTACTATATTAAGTTTCCTTAAATACAGTTTTTGCTGCTAGTTGCTCAATCCCATTGATTTTAGTCCTCTATACATATAGGCATATGTGTAATAATTCTGAAGCTGAAATAACACTATTCATCAGGTGAAGTGCGCTGTAGTTTACAAAAGCCTGTGTTAAATAGGTGAGTGCAAGAGGTTTTGTTGTTGGATTTCGTAAACAAGTACTATATTTTCCACATATTTTGATTACATGTTCAGTTATGCAGAGGCCAAAGCTCATTGGTGGCACTGTGTGTGCTCTTACTAGGTGAAGGCCTCAGGATGATCATATGGTGCCATGCAAACATTTTGGAGACAATAGAACTCCTAAAGTTGTCTAGGACTGTTTCTTAATGACAGGGTATAAGCCTGTGCCTTTAGAAGTAGGATAATTTTATTCTGTGAAAACCACTGTGGTAAGAGTCCCTAAAGACTCCAAAAGCAAATAGATTTTTGAAGGGCTTCAAGATTGTCCCAGCTAGAGTAAACCTGTTGAATCAGTGGGATTTGCAAAATGTTGAGTCACCATTTAATGGTAGTTCTGTGGGTCTGCTCTAATTGGACTACCTGAAGGATTCAGGACTTTGAAGGCAAATAGTAAAATCTGAATTGTACACAAGGAAACAGAAGCAAGTAGCATGCCTGTTACATCTTTGTATGCTTATTGTTACTCTTTGAAGTCAAGTTTAGGCTGCTAACTTAATATGTTACTACAGTGCAGCAAAGAAGAAAAACAAATTCATGAGAGGGTCTGGTAGAAAATACTCCTCTGCTGTCATTTACTCTTTGTGAAGATAGAAGAAAAGCATATTAAATTTGAAGTAGTACAACTGAAATGTTTAAACGCTATCTGGTGCATGTTTCTGAGAATTAAGGTTTTTTTTCCTCTTAATAGGCTTGCTCCCTAGTAAGTTTGCTTAGGATTGAGAGCAGTGGAACTTTGGAGTAAACATGCAATTGTTTGCACTGTTAGCAGTCTATTCAGTCTTAACTGTATTTAATACAGTGGATTCTCCATTTCTGCAGGGGCCCCCCCTCCATGAATGAGGAAATGTGTTAATCCTTGTGTCCCATACCATTAAATTGTGGTTGCATGTACATGGATGCTTCATTGCATCCACACACACATTGCTGCCACTTTAGGATATGGTGCTCCATAGTAACTTAAATTCACAGATGGAGATGTTTTCATATGGGGAGTCTACTGTGCAGCAAAGCCCACAAAATTATGATACTCTTGTTGGGCCAGCTAGAAAGCACAATCATGGAAGCTTTCAAAACTTCACTGGCTTATTCTTTGGGCAAGGTGTTAAAAATCATAGAAGAGAGTATTGGAGTCACACGTCTATGTTTTGTCTAATACATTGCTTCACTTGTCAGTTAAGATGGTCTGTAGGAGTATCAGTACAAGCAGAGGCCTTTTGGCTGTGTGGAACTGGGGACAAAGAGCAATAAATGATAAGCAATGACATTTTAAATCCATTAACAATAGCAAAGTAACTTCAAGACTATATCTGTCCTGTGCAGAGCTAATTTCCCCTTTTTTAGTAGAGAACATTAGATTTCTAATAGTCTCTGTACTGTTACATCTGGAAAAACTTTTGGGTATTGTATAGTTAAAACTTCTCAGTTGTAGTCCAAATGAAAGGAGATAGAAACTTGGAAGAGTTAAATCCCAGCTCATTAGCTCCCTTTTGTTTTAAAAGGTTTAGTTTAATAATGATGGAAGACAACCATTGGATTGGTAGGACAGGAAGTAGATTTTTTCCCTAGTTGCCATGCTTTAAGTATGCTGAATTTGTAATGATTGCTGAAGCATTTTATGTTCTTTCTTTAGCTGCTTGAACCAGTTCTTCTTTTGGGCAAAGAGCGCTTTGCAGGAGTTGACATCAGAGTCCGTGTGAAGGGTGGTGGTCATGTAGCACAGATATATGGTATGCTTTCTTTGAGTTAATTGGTTTATTAGAATTGGAAGAAGATAAGAATTTGCCTATATTAACTATATTCAAACTATTCACATTTGAAAATTTTGTATGAAAACAATAAGTTTGCTATTGGTTAAATTTGCCAACTTGTTTGCATACTTTCTTCTTGTGAATTGGGGCTGAGAAGGTGTGGCATGAGGCTCTTAGAATAATTCTTTCCTCCCCATACCTATTTATACTTAAAAGCAGGTTTTTAAAAAATCAGTAAGTGCAACAGAAGTTGACTTTCTATCTAAAAAATGGCATTTGCTACCTGGGAAAAATTGAAACAGCTGACTTTGGTGATACGGGAGAACATTTTGCCCCTGTTTAAAAAAAAAAAGGCTTTTTTCAGAGATGGATGGATGCAGTGTGGGCAGCCCTCCAAATTTCCTTTCACATTAGTGTTTATAACGTATCTGCTTATTTAATTGTGTGTAACTTTTGTATTCTCCTTTGTTTCAACTTAAAAATTGTCAGCTGCCTAGGATGTCATTTTGGGAGAAAGGAAGAGTGTTAGATAAATAAACGTCAACAAATAAATCAGTATAGTTCCCAAATAAATCAGTATAGTTCCCAAATAAATCAGTATAGTTCCCAAACCCCTAGCAGTTGCCTACCTCATCAATAGTGGAATGCAGATACATGTTCATTCATGTTATATGTTTCTCAGAGTTACAAGCTAGCTCCCAAAGTCTCAAAAGTTAGGATTTCTAGCCTAGGCTTTGTCTTGTTGCCTCTTCCTTTTTAACTTTTTTGACTTGTTAATTTTTTCTTTTCCTCTACAGCAATTCGGCAATCCATTTCCAAAGCATTGGTGGCTTACTACCAGAAATGTAAGTTGTTTGGTAGAGTTTTATTTTTAAAATGCCTTTCCTAAGGTGCGTAGAGTAGCAATTCATCAGCCGTAGGGTCAATGCTCAATCTAAATAGACCTTGCTGATATTCTTAGCACCACGTTATCTACTTATGAGTTAACATCCAACATTGAACGTAAGTGAAAGTTCTAACATAGACATTCTTTTGTTTCCCAAGATGTAGATGAAGCTTCCAAAAAGGAGATCAAGGATATCCTCATCCAGTATGATAGGACTCTTTTGGTTGCTGATCCTCGTCGTTGTGAGTCCAAGAAGTTTGGTGGACCTGGTGCTCGTGCACGTTACCAGAAGTCTTACCGTTAAAAAGAAAATTATGCATTTTGCTCTTTAAATAAAGAAATTTCATTCCTATTTTGTGTTTGAAAGTTGCTTTAGTTTTTTATGCATGTTTGAGTGTTTAGGAAGAACAACAATCAGCTTGTCAGAGTTAAAAGATAAAACTGTAGTGCAAAAGTGAGACCAGTGTCTCTGTATTTGTGACTAGTAGAGTGGTAGTCATTGAAATGGCAGCATTCTCCCTACATTAATATGAAAGGGAGATGACATCAATGAAGTTTGGTAAATGTAATTTAGAAGAACTGAGCTGTGAAAGCTCAATAGGAAAAAGTTTATGAGGAAGAATCAGAATTTAGATACTGCTCTGTCCTTATGAAACAAATTGGTGTTTATTGTTCAGTTTATTTTTTTGTGAGAAAACATTCATGTTATTCTGGTACTCTACGTAGTTATCATTTGTACAAGGTAATTCTGGCACTCAAAAGACAGCCTAATCCTATACATACTTATTTAGAAGCCAGTCCCACTGTATTGGGTATGTTACGCAAAATTGCGGAAAGTGTGGCCCACAACCCCTATTTGAGTCCCCACCCAGAACTTCCAAAAATTCTTGCACTGAAAAATTGCCCACAGAGTGCTGTGTGGAGAGCAATTACATATCAATCATGCTTTGATCCCTTATACTTCCCACCTTAATAATTTAGCATGTGCTGCTTTTACATGTAACACACCAAGCTTGTACAGAATCAAATCTGACCCCTGTTAATAGTTTTCTCTTAACGCAAATGAACTATATGGTAAAATGTGTCTCAATAAAATGGAAAAAAATCAGATGTTTAAAATGGAATTATAGTTCATAGATATTTGTAACACATTCTGAATTAATTACTCATAACTTCCAGACCAGTTAGATGTTGCCTGGAACTTTCAGTCTTCCAAAGGTATAATTGAGTACTGAAGGAGAAAACTTGTGGTTCAAGTAAATGTTCATTGTGATCATTGGGAGCCAGAAAGTGTGTGCGCGTGCATGCACACCTACATTCCTTCAAGCTGTCTGTTGATTTACATTGACCTGATGAATTTCTTAGGGTTTTCTTGGGCAAGGAAAGTCAGCTGATTTGATGTTCCTCTCCTCTGAAATAGCCTACAGTGCTTGATATTTGGCAGTCTCCAATCCAAATACTAAGCAGAACTGATCTTGCTTAGTTTTCGGACAAGATTTGGTGCTACATTGCTAAATTTAGAATTTCTGTCTTTGTACTGGAAGATAGCAAGGGATATTTATTTATGGTCATCCAATCTTATTTGGTGAGAGAAATTTGCATCTACTTGCCAAGCCCAGTTAATGGTGTTATGCAGTATTTTAAGCTGTTTTTAGCAGTTTTATGCCCCAGATTGCAGAGACTGTTGCTAATTTATATTTGCAAGAGTGTGTTTTCTTTCTGCCTATGGATTTGCTATACATTGAGTTTAGGTATGGCCTAAAATTGATTTGTTATTTGGTTGGTAGTAAACTTGTTTACAAATAGTTATACTACTACAGGCATATCTCAGTTGACAAAGGAGATGTATTCCTGGGCATTAGTTCATTAACAGAAAATTAGTTAGCAAAGGCAGAAAAAGGGTGGAAAGAATAGGGGGTAGGCTCACATAACAGAAAAGGGTAATTCAGTGTATTCCTTCATACTTTTGATTCTTATGGTTTCCATTTTTGAGGCCAAACTTACAGATCTGTGTTTTTGGTTTTTTTAACATGGGGATTGGTTGGTGTGGCAGGCTTATCTGCTTTCCCTTTTTTAATCTGTGTTGCTGTTCAAGGTTCTAGAGGTAGCTGAAATTTGTCTGTTGGAGGTAGACCCATGGCTACAGTGGAATCATAGAGTTTTCCAAACTTTTTGCATTGGTGACACACTTTTCAGACATGCATCATTTTGCAACACAGTTCAGTGTTACTAGCAAACCAGAGGTTAAACTAACCCCTTACAAAAGATACATACACATACATAAATTGTAATGACAAAATGTATGGGAACACAACATAGCTCATGAAAACCTTTCATATATTTTTAAAAATATATGATTTATAAATAATATACATTTCTCAGATTGCAGGCGACACACCTACACACTAACATTGCAGCACGCCCATTTCAGGCTTCTTCAAATACTTTGTTTATTGCAGGAATACTATGGCAATGTGATATGGAAAGTGAGTTTTTTTCCAGCTCTCCTTCACCATCCTTCGAATGCCAATGGTGTTCTAAAAATTTTGCAGCTAGACTAAGAATGAGGATCTGGGGGTATAAAATGACATTATAGAAAGGAACTTCTTTGTCAGAGGCTTTCCTAAGGTATGTCTGTATAATTAAATTTGCGTATCCAAATAGAGTGAGAGCCAGTGAGTGATTTAAGTGTTGGGTCTATGGCTCTGGAAAACGGACTCAACTCATTGAGTGACCTTGGGCAAGTTACATTCAACCTCAGAGGAAGGCAATGGCACGCTCCTGAATGAAGCTCATTAAGGAAACCCTGTGATAAGATTGCCATAAATCAGAAGTGACTTGAAGGCACACAACAACAGCTACTCCAAATACACTTGGACAACAACACAGTATGGTAATGTATGCAACTTGTTCATTAAGTTAGTTATGTAAAATTTGTTTTCTTACCTGAAGAGATGTATTTAAAACAACTTTCCTGTGCCCACCTCTGGCTCCACTAGTGCCATAGCATACAGAGCTTCCATTCTCCAGTGCACTCTTACACATCCACCTTTTTAGTAGGTTCTCCTGAGCAGAGATGGGACAGTCCAGATAAAACGAGCAGTTCAAATCCCCATCCTCACGCTTGCTCAAATTGTTAATAATTGAAGATGAAAGTATAGAGCTTAGGATTGCTTAGGAGACTAATGACAGGTCAGTTTTGTTGTTTTTAACTTTTGAAATCAAAAGTTTGCATTGAGTTTAAAAAAAGAAAAGTGACATATTTTTTAATAGAAAAAACAAAAAGGGCTGAGTACAGGTAAGGAATCCTGAGAGGCCGTTTTGCCACTTCCTTCTCTGAAATACAACCTACAGCACCTGGTATTCATTGGTGGTCTCCCATTCAAGTATTAACCAGAGCTAACTCTGCTTTCAAGATCAGACAGGATCTGGTATCTTTTGGATATCTCCTTAAGGTAATCCAACTCACTAAAAACACAGCATCTATAAGAGTTAGCAACAACAATGGAGAAAAATTTCCAAGTTGCATAAGGTTGCAAAATTCATTTTGCAATTAATATATTTCTAGGTGGGGGTGCTGCTGCTAGCATTGTCTTCCCAAATTAGAGTCTTTCAAAGGTTTGAAAAGAAACATTTATGTCTTGCCATTTTCCTAGTACAGGTATACCTTAGTTAAGGAAGTTCCTGGGATTTTGGTAACAGGTAGAAATAAAATGGATAGATTCATGTTTCACACACACACAAAAGAGCAATTCAATGCGTTTCACCAAAGTTTTAATCAAAACATGGTATACACAAAGAAAATTAAAGAACTAAGTCAAGTAAGCCTTGCATAAGCAGACAAAAACATTTTCTGCCTTCTGTAGGCCGTTTGAAAGCTTCTTCCAAAATGCATCCAGAGTTTTTTTCTTTCACCAGCATCTACTTCTCTTATGACTTCCATTTTGACAGCTTTGTGCTTTTTTTTTTTAACATACTAGGTGAGGCAGGCTAATTTGCTTTCCCCCTTTCTCTCTTTTGCTGTTCATACATATATATTAAGGGGCAGCTGCTGTTAACTTTGCCTGTGATAAGCAGCCACACACAATTGAAGTAGGATTGGTTGAGTATCCCATTCTTTCCCAGCCCCAGCTTTATTGCATTTTATTTTGCTGTTTATTGCTGACATGCTTCATCCAGCAGTTTAAAGCCTGGTTCTCAAGTTCTTCACCACCCTCTCAATTCCAAGCTGTTAAAAATGCTTCCAGCTAGAAGGGGGTCAAGGAGGAAAAGAGGAGGGGCTGTATAGTTAGAAAAAGATTTCGTGAAAAGCAGCATCTTTGCCAGAGGCTTTATTAACCGAGGGATGCCTGTACTGGGAATCAAGGAAGTTTACAAGAATTGGTGAAATATGAGCAAAAGCATGTATCATTAAAAGCATACAAAAGTCAAAATGCAATTTAACAAATAAGGGCATTTAAAAGTGTCCCTCCAAAAGACAAGAGACTACAGTACAGAAATGGGCCAGTAAATGCCTTAAATAATAGCATTTTACCTCATCTGTGCGCACACAGCAGACAGGGTGCTAATATAGCATCCCTAGGAAGTTCCAGAGCCTGGGAACATCTACTGGGAAGGCCATTTTCTGTATTCCCACCAGACATGACAAGTTGGCAGAACCTGAGCATAGACAAATGGGGGCTGGCAATTAAGTATTGCTGAAAGGAAACTTTACCTGCTCTTAATAGGTTTTATTGCTTCTTTGAGGACTATAACCTGATGCGTCTGCAAGTGAGTGGTTAGAAGATGAGAGAGGTCACATTGGGGCTTGATGGATTTGTTTGTCAGCTGTTATGTTTGCAAAACCAATGAGGTTTGTGAGAAGTCCTACTGAACATTTATATGCTGGTACCTCGCTAAATCTGATGTTTACTGGCAGAACTTTCTTCCTCTCCTTTAGTTACCTGTGCATCTGTGTGTATAGGGGGGTTCTTAGCACTTTAGAGCTGGTTTTATTTTTATTTTTTTAATACAATTTTTTATTGAAAAAAAGTATAAAAATTACAAACATATCTCATATACATATAGTAGATCCTACTATTTCCCACCACCCAGATTCCCCCAGTGCAAACTCTCCCTTTTATAAAAAATATCAAAGTTACAAAGACACCACTTACATACATATGCTAGATCCTACATACAATCTTATCAATTCCCACCACCTAAAATTCCCCAGTGCAAGATCTCCCTCTTCCTTTTCCTCCCCCCTTCTGAAACTCAGGGTACCCTGCTATCTTATCTGTTGTTTCCTCCTTTCAACTATAAATATTTCATAGATTTCTTACACCTTTTATTCCATTTCTCCAACTCTAGTCTTTTACTCCAAATTACTTAAAATTTTAACTATTTTTGTATTTCTAAGACTTCTTTTCTTATAATACCTCTTTCAATATATACTACATTTTCCTAATTCTTATTTTTAACATATAAATATTATTGCTTTTTCTCCCCAAAACTTTTCCCATATAGGGAGTACCATTTTCCATTCTTCAAGTACTTTCTTTTTTTGATTATCCTTTAAAGACTCAATCACAATATCTGCTTCAGCCATATCAAACAGTTTAAACAACCAGTCTTCTAATGTTGGTATAATTTTTTGTTTCCACAGTTGGGCGTAACATATTCTTGCTGCTGTTATCATATATAGTGTTTTTTTCCCTGTGATTTATTAATGCCTAATTCATGTATCATATTAAGTAAATAAATTTGAGGTATCAAATCAAATCTTATTTTTTAACATTTTTTGTATTTTACTATGTACCATTTCCTAATTTTTTTTAGCTCTTTTACATTTCCACCATATATGATAAAATGTACCACGTTCTTCACATTTCCAACACATATCGCTTACATTTTTCTGCATTTTTGCTATTAGTACTGGTGTTATATACCATTTGTATAGCATCTTATAATAGTTTTCTCTTAAACTAACCGGTGTTATTAATTTCCAAGTTGTATTCCAGGCATTTTCCCATTGCTCCATTGTTACTACACCTCTTATATCTTGTGCCCATTTTACCATTGTTGTTTTCACTACTTCCTGTTCATTTTGCCTTGTAAGTAGAATCTTATATGTCTGGCCTACCCTATGTTTTGTTCCATATTCTAATATTTTATCAAATTCTTTTCTTTTTATTTCAAACCCTCCTTCCTTTTTATCTTTCTTATATATCTCCCACAATTGTCTGATTAGCAACCAATGTGTATTCCAGCCATCTATCTGTAATTCATTTTGGGTTTTAAAATTTATTTCTTCCCCTTGTATTTTTAGTACGTCTTTATATGTTATCCATTCTCCACTTCTTGTTTTTTCTTTATTATAAAATGCCTCATGAACTGAGACCCATAACGGTATCTTTAGATATAATTGTCTTTTATATTTCATCCATATTGTTATCAAAGCTTTTCTCAGAATATTATTTTAAAATTTTTTATCTATTGATGCTTTACCATACCAGATATATGCGTGCCATCCAAAATTTAAGTCCTCTCCCTCTAGATATAACTGTTGTTCCTCAGTGTAATCCACTCCATTATCCACTCCAAATTATTTGCCTGATAATATAATTTTAGATTTGGCAGGTCCATTCCTCCTCTTTCTTTTGTCTCTTCTAAAATTTTTGTTTTTATTCTAGATCTTTTTCCTTTCCATATACATTTTCTTATATCTCTATTCCAATCCTTAAAAGGGTTCTCATTCTTAATTATTGGAAGATTTTGAAATAAAAAATTCAATTTAGGCAGTATATACATTTTAATTACTGCTATCCTTCCTAATAACGATAAATCTAATTTTTCCCATCTCCTGAGGTCTACTCTTATTTCTTTCCAAACTTTATTATAGTTATTTTCATATAGATCTACGTTATTTTTTGTAATTGCAATGCCCAAGTATTTCACTTTTTTAACTACAGTAAATCCCATTATTCTAATCAGCTCTTCTTCTTCTTCTTTCCTTATATTTTTTGTAATTATATTTGTTTTTTCTTTGTTTATCTTATAAGCGGATAATTCTCCAATTTTTTTTAATATATCTGCTAAAATTTCTATACTATTTAATAGGTCTTCTATTATAATTGCCAGATCATCTGCATACGCATGTAGTTTATATTCCTGATTCTTTACTTTTATTTCCTGTATTCTCTTTTCTCTTCTAATTTTATTATTCAATAATTCTAATATTAATATAAATAGCGACGGTGACAGAGGGCATCCTTGCCTTACTCCTCTTTTAATTTCTATTTCATGTGTCTTTTCCCAATTTATAAGTATTTGTGCTTTTTGCCCTGTATATATTGTTTTTATCCATTCCAAAAAAATTTCCCCTAAATTTAATACTCTTATTGTTTCTTCTAAAAATTTCCAATTTACTCTGTCAAATGCTTTTTCTGCGTCCAGAAAAAGTAGAGCTGGTTTTTCCCCCGTTATGATTATGATAATATTCTATAGTGTTTAACAATGTTCTTATATTCCCCTTTATAGCTCTTCCCGGTAGAAATCCATTTTGATCGGGATGTACTATCTCCTGTAATACCTTTTTTAATCTTTCTGCTAATACAGTAGTAAATATTTTGTAATCCACATTCAGAAGTGCAATTGGTCTATAATTTCCTATTTCTAAATAATCCTTTCCTTCTTTTGGAATCATCGTAAGATTAGCTTGTCCCCATGATGGTGGTCGTATCTTCTTATTTAAACCATTCATTATCTTATACAGTGGGTCTGCCAGTTGTTCACTAAATACTTTATAGTATAGCGAGGAGAAGCCATCTGGTCCCGGTGTTTTACCTGGTTTTTGCTTCCTAATTGATTGTAAAATTTCTTCTTTAGTTATTTCTTTATTTAGTTCTTCTCTTTATGTTTCTGTAATTATTAAGTTACCTTCTTCTTTTATATATTGCTCTATCTTCTCATTTTCCCATTGGTCAGAATTTTGTTCTGCAAATAAGTTAGCATAATATCTTTCAAAAGCCGTTTTTATATCATCTTGTTTTACTAAAAGCTTCCCCTTTTCTTTTATTTGTGTTACTATTCTTTTCTCTTTCTCTTTTCTAACTCTATATGTTAATCATTTATTCAATTTATTCGCAAAGAAAAATTTTTTTTGCTTTACTGATTTCAAATTTTTTTCTATTTCATAAGTGTCCTGTAATGAAATTTGTTTTTGTGCACTTTAATCTCCTCTCCAATCTTATTATCTGAGGGGGAAATTTTCAATTTATTCTCAAGGTGTTCTATTTCTTTTAATATTTTTTGATCTTTCATTCTTTTCTCTTTTCTTATTTTTGCCTCTTGTTGTATTAAAAAAAACCCTCATAACTGCCTTTCCAGCTTCCCATACCATTCCTATATTCACCCTTTTATCCAAATTCTCCATAAAGTACCATTTCAAGATCTCCTTACCCTTTTCTACTATTGTTTCTTCTTTCAGTAAGTTCTCATTTAACCTCCAATTAAATTCTTTTTTCCTGCTCTCCAATGTTATTATCATAGGACTATGATCTGATATGTTTCTTGGCAATATTTCCGTTTTTTAAATATACTTACTTATTGTTTTAGAATTCCATACCATATCTATCCTCGACTGTGATTTGTAAATTTCTGAAAAATATGTATATTCTTTCTGTAATCCATATAGACTTCGCCATGTATCCACCAGCATTAGATCTTCCATCATATCAAATACAATTTTTGGCAGCTTCCCTTTATGTTTTGTTTGCTTCTTTATTTTTGATCTGTCTAGTTCCGGATGTACAACCCTGTTCCAATCTCCCATAATTATTATCTCTTTATATTCTTTACTTTCTATATCTCTAATTTTTTCCCATAAAATTATTCTTTATTTTACAATGGGTCATATATCCCTAACACTAATACCTTTGTATCTAGTATATATACTTCTACCCCTATATATCTTCCTTGTTCATCATTTAAATTTAATATAGTCTCATATTTTGGATTCACATAAATTGCTACTCCCCTCTTTTTCGTATCTATACAGATACAAATACTTTTCCTATTTTGGGATTTTCTAAAAAAAATTTCTCTGTTTTTGTTATGTGTGTTTCCTGAATACAATATATGTCACATTTTTGCTTTTCTAAGTAGTGAAAAATTCTTTTCTTCTTAATTACTGAGTTTATCCCTTGTATATTCCAGGATAAGATTTTTATCATTTTAAATTCTAAACTTCTTCTTTTGTACTTTCTTATCCTATACAGTCTCTTCTTCCGGTTCAATCTCTTCTTCTGTCTCTTCCTGTTCTTCTATTTCTTCTTGCTCTTGTTCTTTTTCCTGTTCTTTTGACTTCTGTTCTTGTTGAGTATTTAGTTGTTCTCTTTCCTTTTTCTCCTCTTTTATTTCCTCCATATTCTTTTTGTCTTGTTTTCTGTTTTTCTTTTGCTCTCTCTTTTCTTCTTCCTCTCTTCCCCTTTCCATCCTTTGTCCCTTTTCTTCTCTCTTCCTTTCTCTTTTCAATCTTTTCAAAAAATCTTCCACCTTATTTATTGTATTTATTATGTATCTTCTTTGATTATATGTCAATACAACTCCTTCTACCTTCGCCCATCTGTATGTTATTTGCTGACTCTTGAGTTCTTGCACTAAAAAGTGATAATCCTTTCTTTTCTTCAGTACTTGAGATGGTACATCCTTGAAGATTTTTAACTCTTTTCCATCAACAATCAACTTGTTTGTATAGCTCTGAGATATGATAAACTCTTTTACTCTCTCCCAGACAAAGTACACCACGATGTCCCTCGGAACTTTTCTTTTGCGCGCTATTAGAGAGTTGATCCTGAAGATCTGGTTTTAGGAGTATGTGGGGCAGGCTGCAAGAGGAGCGGTATTGGACCTCTGTTCTGAATGAGGAGGAAAAGGGAAAAAGAAACAAAGTAAAGTAGAATTCCACTTGCGACATTAGGAATGTGCAGCTACAGAATGAATGGCCTATTGTGTAAACTGTAGAACAATGATGACATTGTACCAAAGACTGTATAAATTGTTAAACAATGCTCAAAGGGGGGTGCTCAGTCTTTTGGAAGCGATTCCACCGAGACCCAGCCAGCTGAATAAACTGCGAATTTCCACTCTGTGGGTCTTCATCTCGATCTTTCTGCAACATTTTCTGGGGGCTCACCCAGGATCTCAGGGGCCTTTTGCCCTCTTAAGCAGCCACCGCTTGCCCAGTATCCATGCCCCAACTGACAGGGACCTTGGGCGCCCCTGATGTTTTGTCGGACAGTCCTCCTCGTGAGGGCGCTGGACCCAGGAATCAGTTTTCCAGCTTGGGAACCCAGGATGGTTTGGAAAATTCGCCATAGACACAGCCTTAGGTAAGTGCTTCCCCAAAAAATTGAGTGAAAAGGAGAGAAGAGGGGTTTGATCACCCCCTTAGGACCTGCCCTAGTAGAGTGGCCACAGAGGGGGGCTACTGAAACTGCAGGATTCCTTAGGAGAACAGGAAAAGGAGGGTGGCTGTGTTGTTTGGGTGAAAGAGTGTGTGAGTGGCATCGCAGTTCCCAGAGCATACTGTTGAGAGTCCGGGTGCCTGGGTCAGTGTGTGTGTGTGACTGTCTAAAACCCTGTTGTGTCGGACTGTTGGGACTCCTTACCCACAGTGCAATTCCCCTGAACCATTGCGTGTTGTTATAATCAGGGAAGAAAATGGGTGAGGGGTGGTAGCCGACAAACACCGCTCCAATGTATGTTGAAAAACTTCAAGAAACGGTTTAGTGGAGACTATGGATGCCCAAAATTGACACCAGTAAGGATGTGTCATACTGAGGGCAGCAGTTTCTGAATTGGAGAGTTAAGCGTTAAATTACAGAAAGCAGGCTTCTCGGTTCTCACTCTCTCTGTCCCTTTGTGTCCTGCAAGGAATCAAGCAAGGAGGAGGAGGGGGAGTGAGCGAAGCGGCATTGTTTGTCTAAACCGGCTTTCGAGGTTTTTTTCCTTTCTCTTCTTCCCTGCAGCAGGGAGGGGGGAGAGAGAAGGGGATTTTTGGTAGCAGAGGATGGCTGCCCTGGTCATACAAAGCCACTCTTTAGGAATGAGTGATTTCTGGATTTTCCTCTTCCCGCTTTTACAGGGGAGATGGATTTTTAAAGCTGCAAAACTCTGGCATTGTGCTTCTGAGTAAGCAGTTGGCATTTCCCCCCTTACTTTCTACAGTCAGTGCTGAGCAGGCAGAGCTGACTGGAATTTGCTCTAAGTACTTACTGATGAAGTGAATGTTGCAGACTGGCATAGATTTTATCTCCAGGAGGTTTATTTTTGTTGTTGTTTCTCTCCCACATGGCCTCTCAAGGATTTTTATAACTTCTCCATCGAAGCATCTCAAAGCATCTCGAAGATGCTCACTTCTTTCCCCTTGATCGGGCAATTCTTTCCCCGTGACCTGTGAGGCTGGCCCAACAATAAAAACTGTAACCTAACCCCAACACCTCATTAACCCTTGGCTTACCTGAAGAGGGAAGTATCCCCCTTCAGCCAAAGTCTAGATGATAGGAAGCCCCATTATCACAGGTTGCGAAGCTTGTGTGAGGTAGAATGGCTGTCATTCAAGGTGGGGCTGTGTATGCAGTGGTGGTAGGGAACCCTGGACACCCAGACCAGTACCCCTATATAGATGCATGGGACACAGTAGAAACCGAATCCCCCTCCCAGCTTGCAAAATGTAAGGAACAATGCAGTAAAGTTATGGTGCTGATGAAGGAAAAAACCCGAAAAAAGTACCATCGCCACCATCACCCCCTGCTCTATATCCAGATTTGTCAGACCTGAAAGAGGGATCCACCTCCCTTAGTCCATCTGATGCCTATGATCTCAGAATTGGGCCAAAGATAAAGGCCAAGGAGATTAAAAGAATACAAGAGAAGCCCCTTTGTGAGGCCCAAGACGAAGAGGAAGGGGATGAAGAGGAAGTAGTGGCTCCACTTAGACAGGATAGCCAGCTGGTCTCCGATGCCCAGCAAGAAGGAGGCTACAGGCAAGTGCGATGTTATCAATATACTCCCTTCACCACGTCAGACCTCCTGAATTGGAAGACATACTATGCTACTCATACTGATAAGCCTCAGGAAATAATAGAACCTTTCTCCACTATCATGGCCTCCCACATTCCAAATTGGCAAGATTGCCAACAATTGTTAATGACCTTGTTCACTACTGAAGAGCGGAGAAGGATAATTCAACACACCGAACGGATAGCCCGGAACAGAGCATCCACCCCCCTTGGAGAGGCAAACTCCGAGCAATGGATGAGGAGGAGAGTTCCCTTAGCCGATCCAGGTTGGGATCCAAATAACCCAGACCAAATGGCTATGCTCCATGAGGGAAGGAATGAAGAGACCTGTTAACATGTCCAAGGTTTCGGAGGTTCTTCAGGGGCCCACTGAACCTCCGGGGACATTAATTGGAAAGGCTACTTAATGCCTACAGGCAGTTTACCCCTGTGAATCCTGATGATCCGGGTAACCAGCAAACTGTGAACTTGGTTTTCATGGCCCAAAGTTATCCTGATATTAGGAAGAAACTTCAGAAGCAGGAAGGATTTGCAGGTATGAATTTGAGTCAACTGTTGGAGATTTCCCAGAAGGTGTACATAAATAGAGATCAAGAAGAGAAACAAGAGAAGGATAGGTGAATGCATGAGAAGGCAGAGTTGTTGTCAGCTGCATTGAGCACTCAGAAGGGTGACTCTAAGCGGGGAAGAGGAAGGGGCAGGAGATGGATGAGGAGAAGGCCAAGAGACTGGCGCTGGAAGGTCAGGTGCAGCAGCTGGGGGAAGAATCCAGGACCAAAGTCCAGGAGCTTCAGCAGCAGCTGGCAGAATTGTCCTCTGCTGCCAGAGGGGAGACAGGCGAGTGCGGGAGGCTGGAAGAGAAAGTCCAAGCCCTAAGCAGGGATCGGGAGCAGCTCCTGCAGAAATTGCAGGTTGAGCAAGCAAAGGTGGCAGAAGCGGAAACGCAGATGAGGCACCTGAGCACCAAACAACAAGAAGCCCTGGCTGAGCTTCAGGCCAGTTTGTCTCTTGCACATTCCCAGGTGGTGGAGGGTGCCAAGGAGAAGCTCAGAGCTGAGATTGCCTCTTTGCAGGAGGAGATGGCGGCTATTCACCCAGAAGCGGCCTAGAATGCAGCAAAAGTGAAAAAGGATGGGTGTGAAGCAGCGCAGTCCTCGAAGCTGCCACCAGAGACCTGGCCAAGGAGAAACTCAAGAGAGCAGAGCTGGAGGCCAGAGTGAAGCAACTGGGTGAGCACAGCCATAAAGACCAGTCAAACCTCTCCAGTATCAGGTCTTCCCTGAAGGAGAAGGAGCACGAGGTGAAGCAGCTCTCTACCCAGGTGAAGTTGCTGGAGAGCAAGTGAGGAGGCCATACAGCAGCAGAAAGGGGATCTAGCTCTGTGTGATGAGGAAGCAAAGCGGGTAGCAGAGGAGGAGGAGCGAGCCAGGGCAGAGCTAGCCTCAGAAAAGGCTGGCAAGGCAGCGCTGGAGGTCTAGCTGCAGAACCTCACCAGTGAGCATCGCGTGGAGGTCTCTGGCCTCCAGGAAGAGGTGGCCAGAGCCCAGAAGCTGGTTGAGGAGAAAGAGAGGGAGCTGGAGGAACTGTGCCTGAAGAACGTCTCTTGCAGCGAGGAGCTGAAGGACCTGCAGAAGACTGTCAGCAAGCTGAAAGGGGAGCTGGCTTCCATTGAGTAACTGAAGGAGAGGGAAGACAAAATGCAGAACGAGTTGCAGGGCTTCCTGGAGGTGGCCAGGACCCGGGAAGCATAGCTGAAGAGTATCAAGTCCCTGGTGCACTCCAAGGACCTCTCCCTGAAAAACCCAGAGAAGGAGAAGCACCTTCGGGAACGGGAGTGTGCTTCCAGTCGGGAGCCCTATGAGAAACACCTGAAGAGTGTGAGGTACTGCTCAGCCAGATGGGGAAGCTGGAACGGCAGTGAAAGAAGCACCAGAGCACCCTTGCCAAACTGGAGAAGGCTGTGGCAGCCTCGGGGCAAGAGCGGCAAACGGAGATGGAAGCTGTAAAGCAGGAGGTGGTGCAGCACAAGCAGCGAGCCTCTGAGCTGGAGAAGCTGCTGGAGGCTTCCAGGTCCACGCAGGAGGCTGCTATGGAGAAGCTGAAGAGGGACCTCCTTGAGAAGGGAGAGCAACTGACCCAAAGCAGAGAGGCCGTGTCGAGAGCTGAGAAGGAACTGGCTTCTCTGTGTGCCTCGGCCCAGGAGAAGGGCAAGCCCGAGGAGAGCTGGAAGGAGCAAATGTCATGGTGCCTTCAGGAATCTGAGAGGAAGGCCAGCCTGGTCAACAGCCTGGAGCAGGAGATGTCCATCATGCACAGGCAGCTGCTGGAAAAGGAAAGTCTATCTTAACGGGATACATGGATTTGCTGCCCTGGCCTCCTCAAGGTGTCCGCTGGGCACCAAAATTAATCCCCGACAGGGACCTAAGATGGAGGAAGGACAACAATATCAAAGAAGCAGGCCCTTCGAGTCGCAGGTTTCACTGAATTGCCCCGAGCTGGAGCCTATCGCTACCTCCTAGTCTTTGTACTTACACTGGATAGGTGGAAGCTTACCCTACCCGCACCAAGAAAACATGGGAGGTCATACGAGCCCTGCTCTGAAATATCATTCCCCGACACAGATTACCACATCATATAGGCTCAGATAATGGACCTGCGTTCGTCCACAAGATCATCCAAGACTTAACCACCGCTCTGGGAATCACCTGGAAGCTACACTGCGCTTACCGACCCCAGAGTTCAGGGAAGGTGGAAAGGATGAATCGAACCCTAAAGACAGAGTTGTCCAAATTGTGCCAAGAAATAAGGTTGAAGTGGCTGGATGCACTACCCATAGCCCATTTCAGGATAAGGTGCATGCCACATCGAACCACAGGGCTGTCCCCTTTTGAGTTGATGTATGGACGACCGCCTACTATTTTGAGTGGGTTGAGGGGAGATACAAAGGAATTGGGGAATATGGCCCTACAGGAGGAGGTTAGCGCCTTAGGGAAAGCCCTGAGTAAAATGAGGGAGTACATGTTAGAGCAGCATCTTCCCTTCCTACAGACTTAGGCACATCCCTTCCAACCAGGAGATGAAGTATGGGTGAAGGATTGGAAAGGAGAGCCACTCAGCCCCGGGTGGATTATACCAGGTTATATTGACAACCCCCACTGCAGTGAAGGTAGCAGGGTTGAGGCCTTGGGTGCATTACACTAGGATAAAAAGGGCCTATACTGACTGGGCTGCTGCCCCAATCATAGGGCAACCCTTGAAGATGAAGATCACCAGAAAGCAGTAAGGAAGACAGGGACTAGGCCTTGCTGTCTTCACATTCTGGGAAGCTGAACACCCGGTGCATGGCCAGATTCCCATCTGGAAAGGGAGGAAAGAAGACTGGGACTAGGCGCTACTGCAGTTGCTACCAGGGACGCGCTGCTCTACGTATGGCCAGATCCTGAATGTGGGAAACAATATTGTGGGTTGGAGGAGGTATAGGGGGAGCGGAAAGCCTTGGCTATCTACTGTGGGTCTGGACAATATGTGGATATGGGGATTGTTGCTCATGATGGGAGTGACATTGAGCGAGGGAGGCTCGAAGTAATCAATTTCACCAGTTAGTCAATCAGATCTTGAGCACCCTGAATGTCAGTAATTTCTGTGTATGTTCTCATGGGCCAAGCTCACACATGCAAGGCTTAATGGCCCAAACCAAGTAATTATGCTTAAATTGCTGTGTAGAATTTAGCATAAAAGGGGGGAATGAATGAGGAGGAAAAGGGAAAAAGAAACAAAGTAAAGTAGAATTCCACTTGCAACATTAGGAATGTGCAGCTACAGAATGACCTATTGTGTAAACTGTAGAACAATGATGACACTGTACCAAAGACTGTATAAATTGTTAAACAATGCTCAAAGGGGGGTGCTCGGTCTTTTGGAAGCGATTCCACCGAGACCCAGCTGGCTGAATAAACTGCGAATTTCCACTCCATGGGTCTCAATCTCTATCTTTCTGCAACAGTTCCACTGTTTTAGCAGTTCAAAGTATTTTAATGCAGGGTGGAGAATATTTCAGCCCAAGGGCCTAAATCAATTTCAGAAAAGTTCTAGGGAGTTGCATTCCAGTGATGGGTGGAACCCAAGACAAAAGTATGAGAACAAAAATATATTTTGGTTTAAATCCCTACTGGTTTCCTCCACACAGGACAAATATATCAGGAGGGTACAGTATTTGTTGCTGTAGTTCTCACAGGTTTTTAGAACATCCAAACAATATTTCTTTTTCCCAAGGCTATTTTCTGGCAATTCCCAGTAGCAGCTGCAACATCTTATTCTTACCCTTTAGTAGGTTTCTTTTTAATTCTGGAACAGTATGTTTGCTTTTCTTTTCCATTTTTTATGTAATTTTTTTTTCAGTTACAGTAGTGAAAGCTTTTTCCCAATACAACTAATAAAATAAATAAATAAATAAATAAAAACCTCAGAAAAACAGTTTAGTAGGATAGCCAGCATGATGTAGTGCTTTGAGTGCTGGACTATGGCCCTGGAGAGCAGGGTTTGACTTCTTGGCCAGGGAAACCCAGTGAGTGATTTTGGTCACTTCGCACTCAGCCCCACAAAACTCAGTGATTGGTTCGCCTTAGGGTCGCTATAAGTCATAAATGTCTTGAATGTGCACAACAACAGCTGTTTAGGAAGGAAGAAGGTTTATGCAATTACAGCAATTGCTAATTGCTGTGCAAAAATTGCATGCTGCAACTAGAAGGAGCCTGGGAAGAGTATTTTGTTGGAACTGCAATACAGCTAGACAGGCATAATTTGCTCTTTTCATACACCTGTATTGGTAAACCACCCATCCAATGAAGTAGCTGCATCCTGAAATGTTACTGACAATTTGCTGAACATGGAGGGTCTGTTGGCACAACACTACTTGTCAGATGATGCTGTTGCACCAAATGACTGTTTAGTATTGGCTACTGGACTCATCAATGCACTTGAATGGGTAACATTCCCAGTCCAGCCTTTTATATAACTTTTCTAAATAATGTTCAGGCAGTCAACATGGTTCAATCTCTGAAAAGTTTCAGTCCTGATTCCCAGGTGGCTGAGAAACTGCTTGAAACATCTGCCTACATGAAAGTGGGATCATTAGTGTGTATTGGTATATGAATAGTTCTTATTCACCTTTCAAAGATGTAGATATCTAAGACAGTTAACAGTGTAAAAGGGATAATAAGACCTGAAAACCAAAAACCTTGATATTTGTAGCTGTCTTTGAGAGAGAAAGATCAAGATGAAAATATTAAGGTATAATTAAGAGCAAAACATGGCATGTCAGTTTTCTAGGCCACTTCTTTGAGCTGTATCATCTGAAGGTTAAATTAAGACTTTGTTATCAATGAATATTCCCTTGAGTAAAGTGACATCCTTGCTATTACAACTACTGTACTTTTTCAAAAGCTAACAAAAACTTCTGAATGTTTGAACTCGTCCTTGTAATATGAAAATTACAAAAAGAGAAAAAGAAAGAAAAAAAGGAAAACTTGATCAACACAGGCTTCAAAGCAGACAGATGCAAAATGATCTCTCACAGTATCATGGCACAGCAAGATTTCTTTCTGTGTCACTGTCCCCAAGCGTTATAAAGGGTTGATTCAGTCCAAAAGAGGAGTAGGAACGTAGGGTCTCATGTAACTAATACTGACTCAGGTAAGGAGCTACCATGCATTACTAATGAAAGAAATCCAGCCAAAACATATGCAGCATTTCCAAAGCTCTATAAAAAAAGCTTGAGCGCAACAAGCAAAGCTCCATTTTGTTTGTTTTTCCTTTCTATTTCAGTTAGTTTATCCAATTTTACAAGGACTCATGAAGGACATTAACTTTTAAGATGCCATCATAGTTAAGGGCATTCATACTAAGAAGCTGCACTGAAATGAACATTGTGAGAAAAGTGAATTTCATGATACCGTGGGATGTATTTTGGCTTCATTTTCTGTTCTTTTCTTTGGAAGGTAAGTTTTTTGCAGGGAGGGTGACTACAAGTAATTTATAAAATCTTTATTAAAGTGTTTTTCATTAAAAAAAGTATCTTTGTGTTTAGAAAAATGGAAACTCTCATACTTTATTGTTATCATACTGACCTTTCAAAGAATAAACAAATGTTATGTTCTTTATTGCTGCTTTTGTTGCTTTTTTAGTATTTTAGTGGACACCTGTAATTTATTATTTTAGATATCTATAATGTTTAAATATATATAATCTGATTTTAAGTGTGTTTTTTGATACAGATTGTTAGCCTCCTTAGCTTGATGCATAGCCCATACTTCCACAAAGATTATTAAGAAGAAAAAGATTATTCTGGATCTAACAAGAACATTGGTTGAAACTAACATGTTTAGATTTAAAAAGAAAATGGACAGTACAATCCTATGCAAGCTTACTCAGTAGTAAGTCCCATTGTGTTCACTGGGAGTTACTCCCCCCAAAAGTATACATAATAAAACACTTAGGGGGAAGCACACCAAGACTTTGGAGTACACAGTGAACACAATAGGATTAATTTTTGAATAAACATGTACTGGTTTACATGGCATGTTTGCTAGCCTTTCCTCCAGATGATAAAGATTTTTTTTAACTGCAGTTTGGTAAAATCTTAGAATAAATACTTAATATTAGATAAAATATTAGGAAGTGCTTTATTTGCTCATATAAATAATGGATTCTGTGGATATTTTGAAAAAAAATATTTAGAGAGTTAGGTTTTTCACATGACTATGAAAAATTAATATGAAAATATAAAATAGTAGAGAGGTGTACACTAAAATTGGATTGGAAAAGTTGTTTTAGTTGCATGGTCCCTTACCAATTAGTTCATTTTGTATAGTAAGGACATTCATATTTAATGACAGAGAACCTGATCCTTCAAAAATTGTGTGTGAATCCCTGCAAAATTTGATCTCAAGCCTTGCCCTGGCTGTATCACTACCTTGCACTTACTTGGAAGTAAACATTATAACCAAAAATAGGTTCAGCTGTAATGTGTGTACACAACTATTTGTAGGTGCTTAAGTGTAGCAAGCCCTGAATTCTAAACAACTTCAGTGTTTTGAAAAAGCTGGCTAATGTTCATAAAAATTACAACAATATCATTTACCTTTGAGAAATATTTCATCTAGATACAACTGAAAATCTTGTTGGTTCCTTGAAAAGAACACACCTCATTCTTGTTTTTAAAACTGGACTATTGATGAAGGCTGCTTTTCTGAACTCAATCAATAGACTGGATACAAGGAGAGAGGTAGAGAGAGTGATATTCCCTATTTATATTTAACAGGATCTGTTGGTGAATTACCTCTTCTAAAAAGAACTCCAGGGTAAGTCTAAATTCCACATTTGGAAGCATCTGACAATTCATTCACTTGGAGATTATGATACTACTTTTAATATACTGGAAACTGAAGAATTAAAAAAGGGTTTTAATAAATTATATTTTGAGCAGTTTTTTTTTTCATACTCAGGAATGTTTTTCTAGCAAAAAGATTGCCAGAAAGCTTTTTAAAAAACTTTTTTCCTTGGCACAGGTCTGCTTTGTAACTATAGAAATGCATAATAGAGCACTCTTCTGTATACATTTGAAAAAATGTGGTTTTGATTTGTTTTGAGTTGTTTGAGACTTGATGGGGTACCCTACATTTCCAAAGATAAAATAAGTGAGCAAATATCATGTTGTAAACCTATGCTGAAGTATAGCAGATAGTAGTCTAAAAAGTACTCTTTGGGAAAGAAGGTAAGCTATTTTGTACTCATGAATACAAAATATGTTTTCTTTAGATATCATAACAGCATATTTGTGTACAGCAAGATTGTGATAGATCAGTGGTTCTTAAACCTTTTTCAGTCATGGATGTCTTTGCAAATCTTTTAAAAGCTAGAGAACACCCCTCCATGTATCATGGTTGGCAATGGGAATTGTACATTACCTGACCATGAACAGTAACATCTGATTCCATCCTGTACATGTTCGAAATGAAACAATACTTAATAACATAAACTAATGTTATTCCCCCACCCACACACTGACTAAGACAATATTTAAAGTAACAAAAGGGAAATCAGAAAAATAATAATTTTAGGAACTTCATTCACAGACATACTAAAGCCCATCCATGGACCACCTATGGTGTGTCTTTGGATTTAGTTAGACAATGAATATCTGATGACCATCCATTAATTAGAATTCTCTTCAGTAAAAGAGGGAGGATGAGAAAATGTGTTTATTAAGAACAATACAGACAACTATTTCTGTTCATGGATGGATGGATTATGGAAAGTATCCAAGGTGCTGGTTAGTTTTTCCATGTGACCCTGTTTGCTATAGATGAACAGTCACACAATGGAAACTAGATGATATTCAGCACTGAACTATGTCTAAGTAAATGTAAAGAAAGCCATTTGGTGATATTTTTAATGGTATACTGGTGCTGATAAAGCTATTGGATTTAATTATATTATACTCTTCAGAATTAAGCTTGTAAATTAAGTCACCATCTGCTGAAAGTTTATTTTGAGAGGCAAAAAAAATAAAATAAATCAGTCATGCATTTCAGCATTTCCTGTCCCAATTCATTTGTTGAAGAGGTTTACATTCTTATCTGATGTAACTTGAATATTAATTTCCCAGAAACAAAACTTAGGAGAACTCTCTCAGACCACCTGAGTCCACAACTTCCTGAGCTAAAGGAGTTTATATGAGAGTGAGTCTAGATATCAATTACCTGTGAAAGGATGGGTTTTTCTTCACTGGACATCTTACTGTGGAGATCAGACTGCTGTTTGCTGAGAACTTTGAGACATGTGGGGACACGTGGCTGGATAACATCTACGAGTCTTGGTGGATCACAAGGTGAACATGAGTCAGCAATTTGATGCAGCAGCCAAGAAAGCCAATGCGATTCTTGGTTTCATCAATATGAGCATGGTGTCTAGATCAAGGGAAGTAATAGTGCCAATCTATTCTGCTTTGGTTAGACCTCATCTGGAATACTGTGTCCAGTTCTGAGCACCTCATTTCAGGAAGGAAATTGACAAGCTGGAGTGTGTCCAGAGGAGGACAACCAAAATGGTGCAGGAAGCCATGCGGCTTAGAAAGCTGGGTATGTTTAGTCTGCAGAAGAGAAGGTTAAGAGGGGACATGATAGCCATGTTTAAATATCTGAAAGGATGTCATGTTGAGGAGGGAGCAGGCTTGTTTTCCACTGCTCCAGAGACTAGGACAAGGAGCAATGGATTCAAACTATGAGAAAAAAGATTGCACTTAAACCTCAGGAAGAACTTCCTGACAGTCAGATCTATTCGGCAGTGAAATATCCTGCCTCGGAATGTGGTGGAGTCTCCTTCCTTTGGAGGTTTTTAAGCAAAGGTTGAATGGCCATCTGTGCTTTGATGTGGGTTACTGCATGGCAGGGGGTTGGACTGGATGGTCCCTGTGCTCTCTTTCAACTCTATGATTCTATGAAAGAGATTTCTTTGGATTAGATAGCTTACCAGTCCCTCTCTATCTCTTTGACTGTGTGATGCAAAAGGCAGCTCATTTCCTGTGAGGACGAGCTTTCTCTGTGCTTATAGTCTCTAGCTTGATTAGCTTGACAAAGTATAACATGGTAAGGTAATCTGTGTTATTTAGATTTATTGCTTTTATCATTACATAAAATGGAAAATGAAATTAAGTTATGTGAAAACTATGATTTCTCCCTTGGCTTTCTCTTTTTTAATTAACTAAAATCTGCCTAGGTCTTAATGACTTCCTCTCATTAGGAATATCTCACAGTTTGTGTCTATGAGCAAAAATTTGGGCTGTTCTGTATTTTGTTAAACACAAAAAGGAAAACAAATGTGAATGTTAACTTCTAAAAACCCAGAACCTAACCGTCTAAAGGTGTCTTTGATAATGTGAGAGAAATCAGAGAGAAACACCTCTCTCATGGGAGCTTGCTTATTCAGGTTGCTTTGAAATCTTTGATTACACAAGATTCTTTTTGTTTTCTTCCAGGAATGAATTTAATGCAATTCGTCAGAAAAGAGATCTCTTAGCAGCTGAGGTAGGTTATACCTCAAAAGGAAGAAAAAACCCACACGCTCACACCCATCTGCCTACTGAGGGCAGTTTGCTCTTTCTACAATGAAGTCTTTGTAAGGCAGAATGAAAATGTTAATAGCAAGGCAGGATGAGGAGGAGTAGCTTTTCCATACCTGTTTTCCTGCAGTTCTCAAAATGCAAACCTACATTCAACCATTCTCTCATTCATTCTTTGCAAATCGCTTCTAGAATTAATCAGTGCAACAAACTAAGTGACGCACATCAAGCGGAAAAAGAGTCCTTTTCACTCTTATCTCTTTTGTAAGAGCTAACAAAAAGGTTTGGAATTTTGTTAGTGCTTGGCACAAAGCACAATCATGAAACAGTAGATGGGCTGTTTTGCAAATGGTGCTGTTACTGTCACAGCCTCTGCTCAGCTCTCCAATAGGTTCCCAGGACAGAGATGGTACTTGTGAAAAGTGTTCTCCTGGCTTTACTTCAATTGAGATCCAGAGGTCTGAAAAGTAACTTTATGGATGACTTTTCCCAGGAATCCTCAGGCCAGGATGGCCAAGTAGCTTTTCCAAACTATGAAGATCAACCAAGCTTCTGACATCACAGTTTCAGTGTGGTTTCAAATCATTTGTTTCTGTGCCTTCAACCATTCTTATTAGCTTTGAGATATGTGACTTATGTGCGGACAGAAATGTGCTTCTAGGTCAGTTGTGATCCAGTGTACTCTTAGCTTCTTCATCAGCCATACTTGAAAGACCTTGAGATAGCTCATGCTGGCGCTGTTACATTCCTTCAAACTTACTTTAATGTTCTTATTAAGCTGCAGATGGGTTCAGAGCTATAGGGCCTCCGTTCTTACTATAACCATTAGCCTTGCTGTTGCAAACCTCCATGCTATTTTAGCATTTTCATTCTATCAAGGAATTTTTCTTCTACTTCTTCAATATTAGGTCCATCACCTGAGATTATGGTTTCCTATGAAAGAGAATCCCACTTATCACACTGATTCCCAAAGCAGGGAGAAATAAAGGTGACATTCATGTCCTACCTGGGTTTGTCTTCTCCTGGAAGGGAGAGCACTTAGAACTTCTTTTTGGTACAGTTTTGGTTTTGTTACTAAAATGATTATGTTGGTTATCCAGCTACTTTAGCACAACACAATTTTTTTATCTAGGTTCCTCTTTAAAAAGCATTGATCTGTGGAATTACCTGCCACAATTCCCACTAAATTTCACAAATAAATCTGACTGTGACGAATGTTATTTCAGTTGTAACACCTTTAAAGTATTGCCATAAAAACAGACCTCTCTATGTTACAGAAAAATGCTACTCTCATTCTCGTTGCATAGGCATGAGGTTTACTAAAGATGTTAATAAAACAAAGGTGTCATTTTTCTTACAATAGCTTAAATGTACTTAACGTTGAATATACTTGGTTACTGTTCCTAACGACTGAGACTGCAAAGAGACTTCCCCAGCTAGTATGCTCTCAATAGTTTTCCTCTTAAACCAGATGTCCCTAAACACCTATTCATGTTTTTCTGGCTGAAGTTTTCTCTGGTCATATCTTGGCCTGAAAAGGTGTTTAGGCACTTCTGGCACTGGCCTTTGCTGCATGCTTGAAGTTTCACCACTCTGTCACATGATGGCTTTTGTTCTTTTCCAGTGGTAATCAGGTTTTCCAGTAGGGTTCTCTTGTTGCTGAAGTACATACTAGGATAAATTTTAAAATAAAAATCAACTGGTGGAGAAGGTTTGAACCTTCTCAACCCACACCTATTGGTCCTAACCTAGACTGGGGATACATGTGCTTATCTGAAAGCCGGGGGAAGGGAAGAGAAAAGTGGACTAGGAGCGAACTACTTACCGGAGATCCGCACCTCAGTCTGCTCCAAAACAACTCCAAGTGATCCTCCAGTGTGTTTTCTAAAGACTGCAAAAAAAAAGGGCTTCATTTCCCTGGAACGCTCCCTTGTGCAGATTTGCAGGCTCGCATCAATGTGAGCCTGCGATCTGCGGAGGGCGGGCTTTAGGCGTGGCGAGCTTCAGACCCATGACCAACCAGAAGCCGCTATTTTGGAAGCTGGAAGCTGCCATTTTGGAAGCCAGAAGCCACCATTTTGGAAGCTGGAAGCCACCATTTTGGAAGCCGGAGCAGTGCGGATCTACAGATCTCACACTGCTCCGATTTGCCCTGGACCAAGGAGGAGCCCTGCAGAAGGGCTTCAGGCACAGTCTGCATTGCTTTGGACTCCCAGAAGAAGCGGTAGGTAACGGCACGGAGCAATTCCCTCGCCTCATGCGGAAAGGGCCTCACTCTCCCTTTGCTTCCTTCTTTCTCCCTTACTCTCCTCCTACACTGCTCACTCCTCTCCTACTTCACTTCATGCCATGCCCTCACAGTGTGGCCCTTCTTTGCTTCTCACACAACGCCACTTGCACCGCTCACTCCCCTCCCTTGCTTCTCCTTGCACTTTCACAGTGTTCCCCCCTGCTTCTTGTGTGCCATTGCTCATACTGCTCAATCCCTTCCTTTTCCCTCCCTCACCTTATGCTCTCACAATGCACCCCTCCCTTGCTTCTTACATGCCATTGCTTGCACTGCTCAGTCTCCTTCCCCCCTACTCCCTCCCTTGTTTAACTTCACATCCTAGTAATACATCTTTCCACCACTTACCTGACTTCATTTTCCTTCCCTCATGCCTGAAACGTGACAATGGATTTGTTTCTCACAGAATGATTTCACAGAAGAGTGTCTCCACATTTCCCTCCATACCTCACTCTCTACTAGGGACAGAGGCTTGCTGGTTTTTTTAAAATGAAAGCTTGGAATTGAGCCAGGTGATGGTCCAAACAGGCACTGGGTGGCCTGGAATCCAGTCTGTCTGTCTGTCTATCTATCTATCTATCTATCTATCTATCTATCTATCTATCTATCGACCTACCTACCTACCTACCTACCTGTCTATCTGCCACTTTTATCTCTCATATTTACATCTACCAACGTCCTCCATCCTCTGGCCAGAATCTTTGGCCGATTGGGTACTTGATGGACTTTCTAATTTCATTTGTTGATATGCTCCCCTCAAGTCACCTTCAAATAGTCAGCTTGAAGTTTCTCTTCCATCTCGGCAATTGTTCTCTTATTGCCCAGCACCCACTAGCAAAACCAAGTTTCTGGCCTTGTTGATTCCATTACAACCTCACTCAGAAACTAGGCACAGAATACAAGCACTTCTTTTTGTTGTTCTTACTGGGTGCCTTCTAGTTGTTCTGACTTATGACTCTTTCATTTTATTTTTGTCTGTTTCTTTGTCCCAGACTGGGACACTCTCCACTTTTGATTTCCATCAGTCTTCTTAAGTATAGCTCAGTATAGAACCAATTTGTTTGGACTACTGTAATGCTCTCTAGATGGGGCTGCCTTGACAAGTGCTCAGAAACTTCAGTTGTCCCAAAGGGCAACAGCCAGACTGTTAAGTGGGGCTGGCTTCAGGGAACACACCACTCCCTTGTTGCAACAGCTCCACTAGCTGCCAGTCTGTTTCCAGGCATAATTCAAAGTCCTAGTTTTGACCTATAAAGCCCTGTATGGCTTGAGTCCAGGTTATCTGAAAGATTGTATCTCCCTTTATGAGCTCATTAGAGCTCTAAGATAGTTTGGAGAGTCCTTTCTGTCTGTCCCACCAACTTCCTAGGCTTGGTGGGAACAACAGAGAGGGTCTTCTCAGTGGCTGCTCCCAGACTTTCAAACTCCCTCCCTAGAGAGGCTGGGAAGGCACCCTCCTTGTTCTCCTTCTGTTAGCAGGTAAAAACATTTGTTCCATCACGCTTTTACAGACTGACTAGGGTTGGACTGTTCCTGCTGTGCAGTGCTGTTTTTAAGGTCTGTATATAGTCTTTTAATGAGGTGTAATATTTTTAATGTTTAATTGTTTCAACTTTATAAATTGTTTAATTGTTTTGAAATAACATATTTATATTTTTATTAATGTTTTCATTTTAGTTTGTATTGTTTTAAATATGATGTTACCAAGTTGAATCCCATTATTGGGAGAAAGGTGAGATATAAATGAATAAAACAAATAAGTAAATCAGTCCATCGATCTGCAGTAATAAGTGTTTCAGGTAGGCATGCATTATTTGCATTAGTTTCTGCTTCTCTCATAGACTGGTGCAGTTTCCTCTGGGGCTTCCATTCATGTGGCCTTTTCGCACACTCAAAATTCATCAAGAGGTCAGTATCACTTTCGTGGCTCTTGTAAAAGATAGCAGTGAAATGTTACTTACATTTTTCTCGCATAATAGTTAAACTATTATTGCCAGTAATTCTCGATAATGCTATATAATTATCCATAATATTCCTTTGTGTAATACATTACCATGGAGACTGAAGAGAACCCACCAAAATGTCCAATGTAAAAGAGAAGACGTAACAATGATATGCATCTAATGTTAGCTAGGTTAAGGCAGAGCTTTCAGCAACAGCAACCATACCTCACAGCTAATGAAATGTGTGATAGCCTCCTGTTATAAAACAGACGGACTGCAAAAACAAGGGCTTATTTACAGAGCCAGTCTAATGCTTTTTGCTACCCAACCCAAAAGTCTCAATTCCTGTTTCCATGTTCAGACACTGGCAGTTGAGTCTTCCTAGAGGCAACAGGGCCCCATCCTGCACTGCATCCTATGGCAACATTTTAACTCTGGAATACATAGGACATACACAGCTCTGTCTTCCAATTCATATTTATCACTTGTTTTTATTTGAAAATTTTCCAGGCTGTCTTTCATCATTGAACTGAATTCCAAGGAAGTATGGAGATATGCATTTGTACAGTGGGCCCTGCACACTGACAAGTCTGACATTTGTAAATTTGATTATTCACAAAGTGCATGTGTATCGTCTGTCCTTGTTGGGGCAAATGGCAGGGAGAAGGCAAGGAAAGGTGCAGGGAAGGAAGGCACAGGTGTTCTTTCTCTCCCCGCTCAGCCGAACAACAGGAGGAAGCCAGGGAAGGGCATGCCTGTGCCTTCCCTCTCCACTGGGGCAAAGGACAGGAGCAAGGCAGGAAAGGGCCTGGGGATGGAAGGCACACACATGCCTTCCCTCCCAGCTGGGATAAAGGACATGCGGAAGGCAAAGAAAATCTTGAGGATGGAAGGCACGTGTGTGCCTTCCCTTCCCACTGGGGCAAAGGACAGGGGCAAGGCAGGGAAGAGCCCAGGGACAGAAGGCATGTGTGTGCCTTCCCTCCCCACTGGACAAAGGACAGAGGCAAGGCAGGGAAGGGAGAGGGCATGGAAAACACAGGCAGATGCATTCCCTCCCCTTTCTTGGGTAAATGATAGGGGGCTGGAAGGGAGAGGGATGGCAAGGGAAGGTGTTGGGAGTGGCAACCTTTGCATTAACTGGCTAGTTAGTTTGCATGTCTATTGTAGGCATAGAGGGGACTGCCTAGAGTAAACTTCCTGTTGTTTGGTCAACACCCACTTCCTCTTGCATGTTCTCTTCCTTCTTTTGTTCTTTGGCTTCCCTGCAAGCATGTGGTCTCTGTTCCTCTGGCAAGCATGCTTCCCTGTAGGCATGTGACTGCTTAATTTCTTCTTCCTTTTCTTCAAGAATTTGAACCTGTGTAAACTATGCACAAGATTATATGAGTAAATCCTTTTACATCTAGGGTCCCAGAACAGAAGGAACTAACATGCATTCCCTTGCTTACTTGCTGTGGCAGGAGGGGGAAAGATAATTGAGATGTTTCACTTTTGTGAGTGTCCTGCTCCCCAAATTCTTGTGAATGTAGAGGGCCTACTGTACATATTAATGTAACAAAAACACAACAAAACAAAACATCCACAAGTAATAGTGACAGAAATTAAAATTCAGAGAGTCCTACATTCCTTAGAAGTGGCATTGCTTGCTGTATGCCACTGTGTATAGATCAAAATCATGAAGACACATAGAAGAAACAAATGAAACAGTTTCTTTCTTGTTTTGGATATTAGTGCACAGTACACTCCAATATACTTGTGGCCAAGCAACATCATGTGGCAAAAGTTGTCAGTAGGAAAGAAAAACATAACCTAGGAGAAGCTAAAGCAGTTTGTTTTTGCTTGCATCTATAGAAAAAGCCAGGATCCCATCCTCTCCTTTCTCCTGCTGAGTGCAAACTGTTTTGTTTGAACTCAGTTTGCAGCTAACAAAGTAAGCTGAAGACGAAGAGGGGGAAAATGGTAGGAAGGATATAGAAACTGGGACATTTTAAAAGCATCAGGAAAAGTGGAATGGCAGAGGGTTAATCAGGACTGCCCATGCCAAACTGAGATGGTTGGAGAGTATGAACATGTCCTGCCTTAATGCATAGGAATATAGGAAGCAGTGTTATACTAAGTTAGACTGTTAGTCCATCCTGCCCAGTTCTTCCAACCATGGCTGGCTGCAGCTCCTCTAGATTTTCAGGCAGGATTCTTTGCAATCCCTGGCTAGAGATCCCTGGTACTGATTGGTTATCTCCTTCAAAGTATTCACCACTTCCCTGTGGAAATGTGAACTTTCCATTAGTCAAAGAAAGCCTTGGGATTTGTTTCCTTTCATTAGCATATAAGGTGGCGTGTTACAAAGATGAAGTTTTACCTAAATAATTTAGGACCACTTTTTCTAACCCAGAGCCTCTCTAGATTTGTTAGACTACAGCTTTCATCTGGAGGCCAGCAGGCTTGGGAAAGCTGATTTAAGATGTCAATACAGTTTTAATGCTCATTTGGAGTTGGCTTTTTGTTATGCAGGTTCTTGCCATCAGGATTGCCTTAATGGAGCACTTTGCACTGAGGCAGGAGTGTGTGACTGTGAGACATTCCAGGCACAGGGGGAACGGTGTCAAACTGGTAAGTTCCAGTAACAGATTACAGATGCTGAATTTCATATAAATGTGAACTGTTAAGTCTAATTTGTTAAAATAATAGTGCAACAGAATGCACTGCCAACCTGTTATCAACACTTGGAAACACATTGCAATAATATTTTGTTATTACCATTTTAGCAAATCTAATTTAACACCTCACAGGTAATAATATGACATATCTCTTGTTTTAATGTGCACTTGTAACATGGATATCCTCTACCTCCAAGCATTCTTGAAAAACTGGGAGATTGGTTGGCATGTTTCAGCCTCTTTAAATCACTTTGCTGACTACTTCATTTGTAGTTGGGGCAGGCAGTATAATGACTATTTATGATATGTGTAAGTCAATAGCCCATGATTATTAGTCAATGTTATGTATCTGTGTGATGTATAGTGGGCCCTTGATATCTTCTTGGGTTTGATCCTACCTCCCCCCTACCCCATGAATACCAAAATTCCCGGATGCTCAAACCCATTATGTACAAGTGAATAATAATAATAATAATAATAATAATAATAATAATAATAATAATAATAATAATTATTTATTTATTTGTATCCCGCCTCTCCACATGGATTGAGGCGGTGAACAACATGAAATACATTATACATTACAAATTTAGCTAAATAGTGGCCCTTTTATAAAATGACAAAATCAAACTTTGCTTTTTTGGATTTTTGGGGGGAATATTTTCAAGCTGTACCTGGTTGGCTGAATCCATGGATACAGAGTCTGTGGATATGGAGGATCAGCTGTATGGTAATTCTTCAGTGCTTGGACTGAAAATCATATGGTCCTCCAGATGTGGTATCACTCAGTATTCCTCACCATTATGCTGGGGCTTGAAGAGCAAGAACATATGAAAGGATTGCATGATTCCAGCTTCTGTTGTATGGATTCTGGAAATCAGAGACCTTTGCCTACTCTGGAACTTGTAAAATCTGTCAGCTACACTGCCTCCCACTTTCTCTGGTGCTTGCCTTCTCCCCCTGCTACCAATCAGTTTTCACACCCTGCTGGCACTTCCTGCCTATATACAGGAAATTCTCACCAGAATTGTGGGACTAAACCTTTCATCTGTGAACATATCATCTAGGGAGGTACACCTGTCTCCCTCCTAAACTACAGGCCCTAGAGTTTCCTGTAAAAAGTACTTTCTCATTTTTTCTATCTTCTTGAGGGGGACCTGTAACTGTTCAGAATGATGCAAGTGAACAAATCCCAGGAGATCTGGATACAGTATATAGGGGAATATGTTTGCGTAAATCATCTCTAGTATGATCTGCAGTTTCAGTCTTAGTTTATTCCTGATAACAATGGATTTGCTTGTTATCTTTGATTATTAAAAGTGTTTGCTCCGTGTCTTGAGGCAATGCACAAATATCCTTTAAAATGCATCAAACAGTGTTAAAGTCTTTAAAAACATACAACACTTAAAACAGTTAAGGATCAAAGGCCATATGGAATAATACAGTTTTAGATATTATCTGAAAAATCAGTAGGGATAGAACCAGCCTGATCTCTCTTGGGAAGGGTGTTCTGTAACAAAGATTCTGCTGCTGAGAAAGCCCCATTGGTAATCTGGGCTCTCTCAGCATGGTATGACACACAACAAGCCTACAGTGAGAGTTTCAGTCTCTAAGCAGATTTATATGGGAGGAATTGTTTTTTCAGATGCCCCCCCTCCTCAAGCCATTTATTGCTTTTGTGTGTCAAAACCCGGGCCCTGAATTTAGTTTGGAAGCAGTTTGGAAGTCTGTGCACTTGATATAAAACTGACAATATGTGGGCTCTAAAGTGCATATACCAAGTAACAGCCTGGCTGCTGCATCTACAAGTGCAGCCTCATGTAAATCATCTTAGTAATAGCGTATATCTTCAAGTCACCTGTAGACTTATGGCAACTCCATTAATTTTGTAGGGTTTCTTATACAGGGAATACTCATAAGTGGTTTGCCATTGCCTTCCTCTGAAATATAACCTACAGTACCTGGTATTCTCTGGAAGTTTCCCTGCCACTAACCTGGTTTGACCTTGCTTAATTCATAAGATCAGATGGGATCTGGAGCCTTAAGGATATTTGGGCTGTGTAAATTTTAGGAGTATTTAGTATCTATGTTAAGGAGAGTGCAGTGGGACTAGTGCAATATGACCTTCTGGAAGAAATAGGAGAAATTACTTGGATACTCTTGTATCTTTCTTAGGTCTACTTACTCGAGCCTTTGCTCCCTCCTTATTAACAGATGTCACTTCCCTGTTCTTTCAAGAACAGTGCCTTTAGGTACCCTATCAACCAAGTGGTCTAGATAGATGGTGGTCAATGAAAATGGATTGGCAGCCCAACTGCTCATACTTCATCCCTTTCTACTTCTAGTTGTGGGAATTGTTGTAAAAAGAAAAGAGATGATGACAGCATTTGGAGTGGGTGCTTATATTTGTTGTGTTGGATTTTGTTGCTACATTTGTAAACCAATCTCTACTTTCTCTAGTTGCAAATGCTGGCAAAGACAGAGATGGAATTTGCAAATCATGGGGACAGCATCACTTTGAAACATTTGATGGCATCTACTACTACTTCCCAGGAAATTGTTCTTACATTTTTGTGAAAGACTGTGGTGATCCAGAGCCTCAGTATACTGTGTGGGTAAGACAGAGAATTTAGGTAAAGACGGAATTGAAAGTAATGGAAAAAATAAATGGACCTTTCCCCTTTATTTCATGTAAAAATGGTTTAGACTGATTAATTAATTGGCCAAATTAGTTGTGAGGACCTGTTAACAGAGAATATTCTTTGCATCTAATTAGAAATGAGAGAAAGACAGAAATGTAGGCTTTGATGTAGATCAATCAAATGTTGCAAATTCATTATGCATAGTCATTCCATGTAATGTACCAGGATTTTTCTCTCCTCCTTGCTGAGGAGAGTTAAAGGAATAAATTCTTATTGGACATGACTAGACATAACACTTCATCCTGGTTCCGGCTGTGTTTGTATAAAAAAAAATGACAAGATGATTACTTCTGGAGCCTTGCTTTTGTCTTGCTACTGCTATATTCTAGTTGTTTTTCTTCTTGTTATGTGCCTTCAAGCTGACTCCAAATTAGGGCAACTACATTATAGGGTTTTGTTGGTAAGATTTATTCAGAGGAGATATACTATTGCCTTCTTCTAAGAGTGAAAGAATGTGACTTGACAAGGTCATCCACTGGGGTTCCATGGGTGAGTGGGGATTTGAAACTGGATTTCCCAGTGTGCTAGTCCCACATTCAGAATACTATACTAATCTGACTTGCATCTTGTTGGAGTTATTTCTGAGTTTGGAGCCCCACATGACAGAGGGCAGCTGAGTGAAAAGCACTGTGGGTGATTTTGCTTTGTCCTCCTACTCGCTCATGCTCCAGATTGCTTTTTCAATCATTCCACCTCTGCTGTATGTGGAGTATTCAGCAGAAGACCTCCTTAGAGTCATTTAAGTCTTGTTTTATTTAGGTATTCTACCTTATGGTTCTGCAACAGCCCTGTTCATACATTCAGCATAGGATCATAGAGAATTTATGAGGATGTAGGTACACTAGCCCTGCACCATCTTACATGAGGGGGTGTTATCCATACAAATTGGAACCCTGTGATTCAGAAAAACTGAGGAGCAAAGTTGTTGACTTTAGCATGTGAATGTGTTATAATGCCATCCTAATAGTCTCTGCACTACTGGTCTACCATCATGTTTTTATTTATTCACTCAATTTATATACCACTTACTTAAACATAACTTATGGTGGTCTTATCATGCTATTTGAAGTAAACAGTGTGACCCATCTTTATCGGCTCTTAATGCAGAAGCATTTAAATCTGCATTTATTTATTTTTTTTAATAGTGAGGTTTTTTGGCAGAATCTTTAACCTCAGGAGCTGAGGATTCTGGAAAATACTGGAAAACTGTTTATGTTGTATTTTATGCTTTGGTACAAAAAAACCTGGATACAAAATATATGTGAACAGCATCACTTTTGGCAGTTGTATGTCTGTTATCTACTTACTTTCACAAAATTGGTCCCTATTCTAGTCTACTTATTTATTTACTTAATTTATATCCCACTTTTCTTTTGCCCTAGGATTCAAAGTTGCTAACAGTAATTTAAAACAAAGTTTCTCTAAAATTCTCATATTACAAAAGTTTAAAAACAAAAAAGCAATCCTATTAAAAACACATGATTAAAAACAGTTTATAACTTATTTAAAACATAATTAAAACAATATAAAATAAAAGAAGATGAACACACGAAACTCTACTTCCAAAATACTGTTCTGCTACATGAATTAAAAGAGAAAATTTAGGCCTGCCTGAATAAAAAGGTCTTAGTCTGCTTTAATAGAGTGTTATTTATTTCATCCGTTATTTCTAAAAAGTTTTAGTCATCCCTTGTCACCAGCCTTAAGTTCTTCTTAGCCACTTTGTAATGTCATTGACATGATATATACTTATTCTTTGTTTTGGAATATGGTAGGAACTGTTGACAGCAAATGTTTCCAGCTCTAGTACACCTATTTTGGATATAACTTTAGTGGTATGAAAATGCTAGAGAAAATAATAGGTTTCATACTAGTATGTATCTGTTTCTCTTGTTTTAAGATTAATAACAGCCCGTACTGTGTTGGTTCAGTATACTCCTGTTTGCGGTCGATCAGCTTGTTTTTTTCAAATCAGGAAGAAATACTCATATTCGGGCATGAAGTAAGAAAGGGCAGAATCAGGTAAATAAAACTCTTTTTAAAGTGCGAAAAACCCAAACCCAAACCCATTAAGTAAATGGATTAAGTTGTTTTCCCTAACACAACTCTGTTCTATACACTATGGCCTAAATCCTTTGCTCTAGCAAAGCTAGCAAACCTCTAGCAGGTTAGACCTACTGATTTTTTATTGTTGGGAGTAATAATTGGATTTATGCCTATGTGATCATGTTGGAAATAAGGAGTTGGTTGGTCAAGGTGATAAAGGTAATTTTTCTCAGTAATGTCATTTCTACATTACTCTATTGAAAAAGAATGTAATATTAGTTAATCTGATATAATATAAATGTTTCAATAATGAGAAGAGAAATGGATAATCGAAACAAATAACTTTAACACTGTAACATTATTATAATTTGCATAATAATTTGATTTCTTTGTTTTTATTTGTACCAAGGCTGAATTTTTGAAAAAGCAAAGATTTCTGTGTGATCAAATGGATATGGGTAGCAACGTTTATTTTGCTTTTGCAGGTTGGCATTGCCCCAAACAATCGGAAATATTTTCATTGAGAGATTAGCAGATTATATTCTGGTGAAAACTACATTTGGCTTTTCCCTGGCTTGGGATGGAAATTCTGGAATTTACATTAAACTGACAGAAGAACACAAGGGGAAGACCTGTGGTCTCTGTGGAAATTATAACAACAATACTTTGGATGACTTTGTCATACAAAATAGTAAGCATATACTCTAGGCCTATTATTTGTTGACAACACGTTCTTAGGCCATATTCACTTGTAATTCCAAGAGAATGTTGCAAAGATAGTAAATCAGCTGTAAATTGTAATTACATTTTTTTTTCAAAATTATATAATTTATACTTAGTATTCATGTAGTGCTTTAGATGATGTTCCCAACCTTGGGTCCCCAGATGTTGGATTACAATTAAAACAGATTTTCAGTAGCACAGAAGGGGTTATTTAATACTTGTTAGAATTAGGCAGTTAGTTAGAGCATTCTGGAAGATAGGGGGATGTGCTAAGGGCCCGCATTCCTGTGTGAATATTTGGCCCAACTGGAAAGAATAGCCAGACTTTCTTTTTGTAGTTCTTTGGAATATCAGCTTTGGGCTAATGTCTATTTTAGTTACACTTTAAGAGGAAGGTATGTACCAACCTAGAGAATGTGTGTGTGCCTTAGGAAAGTCTGGGTTGGATTTGTTCTTTATAGACCATAGGCCAGCATCTGCTACAATGCGATTCTGGTTTCCTGTTAGCTAAAGGACTGGAAATGCTTTCCTGAAAAGAAACACCTGTTGCATCCATTAATGCTGAGTAACGTCCACCATTGTACTTGGTCTCAACTTGATCACTCATGAATCTGTTTTGATTGGTGAGCCTCATCCAGTTTCATTTGTCTTCTCATGTTAGATTTTGCTGTTTTTCCTGCCACTAATGGGTTTCCAGTATCCTAAATGCAGTTAATAATAGAAAGGTGACTATGGCATTATCAAAATAATAATAAATAAACGTAATAATAATTACCGACTCCCTTTAATCATCCCAATACTACAGTCAGGCCTCCACATTTGCGGGTTTCACTTTTGCAAATTTGATTATTCACAGATTATTTGTCACTTCTGCTGTGCCTCCCTATGCCATTTTTAATAGGGACTGCAAGCCTTGCAAGACTGAGAAACTGTGAACGACGCTTGTGAGCCCCTATTAAAAATGGCGTGGGGCAGCCATGGAGGTGGCAGTTAGCCCCACCAGCCCCCCCACTTCTGCCTTGTGAAGGAACCCTGATGCCTCAAAGGTGGGTTGAATATGATGATCATACTTTTCTGTGTGTTAAATATAGTTTGGGAGGGCCTAGAGTTATTCATAGCTTTTCCACTTTCACAGGGGTCCTTTGCCCCTAACCCTAGTGAATGTGCAAGGATGACTGTAGTTGCATCTCCATATGTTTAAATATAGAACTGCCTCACTCACATACGGATGGAGTAGTGGCTCAATTTGTCATAAGTAGCTTCCAGCATGAGTATGTGGTTTTAGGTTAATGGTAGTTTCAGCTACATACATAAATACATACGTCTTGCTTTAAAACAGAATTACAAAATTAAGTTAGAAACTGATTAGAACTTTGAGTAAGTGAATACGTATTGTAGTATTACCTGTATAACAACATGGTGGCGAAACGTTGCTTGCTTTTCTGGAAAATTGTGTTTTTCATTAGGTGACTATAAAGAAGATATTGCTAAATTTGGAAACAGTTGGTCTGTGCAAACCCCAGATGATGCAGCTTGTGTAGCCACTGCCTCTGATTTTCCTAGTCCTTGCTACATTGATGAAGAATCTTATGAGGTAAATTGGCTAGTTTGGTATTTCACACAATAATGGCCTCTACAAAATTTGTATTAGTGAATGGAGGAATATTTGTGCAAGGAGGCTTTCTGGTCATTCCTTCCTTCCTGTATATATCCCTGTGAACCCTTTGAAAATTTTTACTGGAGGGTCTAGGGACCTAAAGTGTTCAAGAGACCGCCTGATCCTCTAGGTCAGGGTTAGGAACCGTGCAACCTATAAGCAGCATATAATCCCTAGGAATCTTTTTTTTTTTTTTGCTCCAGAGTTTACCAAAATGACCTCTGGGGTATGTGGAGGACATTTACAACATGTTTGGATGTCCCCTGGACCCTCCAGGCATGAAAAAACATTTTGCAAAATGTTTCTGTTTTTAGTCCCAAATGCTCTCTAAAGGTTTGTGGGGGGCATTTGCACTCCAATTTTTGGGGGGGGGGGTCCTGGATCAATTTAGATTCCAGAAAAGTCTCTTTTGAAACAGGAAATGACTTTCTTTCACTTCCTGATGTTAAAAAAAGTCCTCTCAAGAGCCTAAAATGGCCCAGGAAGACTCCAAAACATGTTGAAAACCTCAAAAGAACCTCAAAAGAACCTTTGCAAGCAAAACACTTTTTGATTTGATTGATCCTGGAAGTGAGACTGGTGGTGGACAGCCCAATGCAGTTTCCCAGCCATCCACAGTTTCCCACCCCTGCCTCAGATAAACTTTTAAGAATATGAGAGCACTCATGCTAGATTGGGCCAAAGATTGATTAGTCCAGCATTCTATTCTCACAGTGGACAGTAGAACAATAGAGTTGGAAGAGACCACAAGGGCTATCCAGTCCAACCCTCTTGCATGCAGGAACAGACATCAAAGCACTCCTAACAGATGGCTATCGAGCTTCTGTTTAAAAACCTCCAAAGAAGGAGACTCCACTGCACTCTGAGGCAGCATATTCCATTCCCAAACAGTTCTAACTTTCAGGAAGTTATTCTTGAGGTTTAAGCGGAATTGCTTTTCCCGTGGTTTAAATCCATTGCTCTTTGTCCTGGTTTCTGGATTAGTGGAAAACAAGCCTGTTTCCATTTTGATATGACATCCTTTCAAATATTTAAACATGGCTATCATGTCTCCTCTTAACCTTCTCTTCTGCACATTAAACATACCCAGCTCCCTAAGCCTGTTACCTTGTTTACTGGGGGTCCCGGGAGGGACAACTAAATAACCTTATAATTACAAAAGATGGGGAAATTAGTCAAGAGCACTGGTTAGCACTACGAGAGGCAGGGTAACACAGCAGGATCTTGTAACCCAATGTTTACAGGGTCAGGTCAAGTCAAGAAGCAAACCGTGTTGGAAATTAATGAATGATCTTTATTAAATACAGGCACACAATGTAAGTAAAACATGCACACAGATAATTAAGGAAAATAAAGGTTTGAGTTTGATAGCAGGATTTTCAGAGGGATAGTTGTTTCAGGTGATATGGAACCTGTTCCTGGAGCCCAGAAAGAAGATAGAGAGCAAAACTGGGGTGCGATGTATCTCAGCACGTGGAGCTGAGGGGAAGCTCACCAAGCAAAGCAGCAGCAAGGTGGTCTGGAACGCGGGAGCGATCCGAGGATGGTCTCGGAATCAGGGGTTTTTATAGAGGAAAATGTGACTGCAGGCTATGCCATACTTGGGGAAAACAATGCGTTTTAGGAGCGAGACAAAGCTTTGGAAAGGTCAAAATTTAGCATGATTGAGTTAAGTCCAAATTGACAAAGAGTTAGCCAGTATGCAAATGTGGAGTGCTTGGCAGTTGAGTATTCAGCTTGCCAGGGTGCCTGCTCGGCGCAGGGAGTCCTTTGTAAATAGCGTGCATACATAATAAGGGTGTTTGCAGAGAGGTCACCTAAAGCAAGGATCTGGCTATTTCTGGCCTGCCTGGGTGGAGAAAGGAATGTTCAACAATTAGTGGCTGGGCCTCGTCTGTGCTTGTTCAGGGGCCTCACAAACATGTGGAGAGGGGTGGTAGAAAAGAGCCAAATTATTGATATCAAAATGATATCTAGGGGTATATCCAAGTAGGCCTAAACTGCAGTAACAAACCACTCGTCATAGGGCATGGCTTCCACCTTCACCATTTTGGTAGGAAGGCTGTAAGCAAGTCATGAGTGCAAAAGTATCCTCCTGCTTGTGTTGTCCAGCAATTGATTCTGTGAGGCAGAATGCATCTGATACTGGAATAAGACGTAGTCACCATGACTAGTAACCTCATTCTCCTTGAATTTGTGTAATCTTCTTTCAGTGTTCCTTGGGTTGGCAGGTGTGTCTACCTTTGTGAAAGTGAATTTTGTATTTCACTGTGTGAAGAACTATTTTCTTTTATCTTATCAAATGTTTTAAAAGGAATATAGTAAAGTTAAAGGACCTCTAGTTGTGGAATGTGATCTTGTACAATTTATACAATACTTTGGTTCCACTGTCAAATGCAATAACAATTTAATTCTAATTTTTGCTGTCTCATTGTTTACCTCAAGTAAATATCTGTGTCTTACCATACAGGGCTGGACAATTTTGGTCTCTTCAGATGTTGATGGATAGCAACTCCCATCATCCCTCATTACTACCATGTTTTCTGAGGTATTTGGGAGTTGGAGTCCAACTCATCTAGAGGAATACAGGTTGTCCATCTTGTCTGTCTAGCCAGAAGGCATTTTGCCTAGTCAATGTTTCTGAAGAGGCATATAATTTGAAATAAAGGGAGAAAGTATGGAAGGGTTCTAGTGAGAATTGTGGTGGTCTGTCATAGAGGTATTAGATATTCATTAAAAATATCCTTGTAATACTTGGGGAGAAGGGTAAGAACTTATGCTTTGTAATGGAGCAAATATTAGTAATTGGTTATCTTCTTCTTTTCACAGAACATCTACTTCAAGTGCCAAATACTCTTGCAGTTTCCCTTTTTTAGCTGCCACCAAAGCATAGACCCTTATCCATATATTTCCAGCTGTATGAATGATCTTTGTAGGTAAGCAGAAAATAAATTTTTTGAGTGTGGGGAGGATCTCATGGGTTGTATTATATAGTAACTGTGTAATACTAGTAACTATTCTTGTATCCTGTCCTGTAAATGATTTTATGCATTAGGGACAATTCTAAATGTTCTTGCTGAAGTCAATAATTAGAAGCATGGGACTTGCATTGTTTGACTCACATTGGATAGACTTGGAAATGAGCTGGGATATTTATCCCCCAAATCATCTATAGCTCAATTTGTTGCCAAACTAATCCAGATGAGGTAAATTTTTCTGGGGCCATAAAGTCATAGAGCTGGCAGAGACTACAAGGGCCATTTAGTCCAACCACCTGCTATGCAGGTGTACTCAGTGAAAGCACGCCTAAAAAATGGCTTAGCTGTTCAGAAGAACATTGCATTGGGAATTTCTGTGCAGTTTTAATTTTACTTCTGGAACTGTGATTGCTTGTCTCTCCCTTGAGGATGATGTTACAGAGCACCTGAGCTCATTTCTGGTGCTCAACCCAGCATCTTGGTTGGCATCTCTATCTGAAATGTTATCTATTTTTGCTTTTTTAAAAAGCTGGAAATTTGTAGCAAGTAAGGATGCTACAAATACTGTAAACTTTGGGGTTTAATTAATTTGGGAGCATTTATGAACAAGAATTGTTGTTGTGCAATTGAATGCATGAAGCAGCATGTGGAGCCACATTGTATATAGAATCACAGAATCATAGAGTTGGAGGAGACCGCAAGGGCTATCTAGTCCAACCCCCTGCTATGCAGGAACACCCATCAAAGCATTCTGAACAGATGGCCATCCAGCCTCTGCTTAAAAACCTCAAAAGAAGGAGACTTCACCACACTCCGAGGCAGCATATTCCACTGCTGGGCAGCTCTGACCGTCAGGAAGTTTTTCCTGAGGTACAGGTGAAATCTCCTTTCCTGCAGATTGAATCCATTGCTTCTTGTCCTAGTCTCTGGAGCACCGGAAAATAAGCCCACTCCCACCTCGAGGGAGTGGAGTGGGCGTGAATGCCAAATCATTCTTTTTGTAAGATTCATTTAATTGGATTATGAAGAAGCCTGATGGTCACAACTTACTGATAAAGAAAACTGCACAAGGATGTACTTTGTCATCAAATAAAGCTATATTCCAGTAACACATTGGTAGAAGACTGAATATTTGATCCTTCTTTTTGGAAGTTGTCATAGCTTTGCAGAGTTAATTTAAAACTTAAAGGCTTAACTAGTAAGAATTTATTTTGCCTCTTCAGAGAAGATGATGATGAAACTTACTGCCGAGCAGTGACAGAATATGCTAGATCGTGTTCGCATGCAGGCTACCCAATACGAGATTGGAGGGATGATTTTCCAGCATGTAGTAAGTTTGGTACAAATTCTGTTTTAATACTGGTCGACTAAAGAATAGCTGTTGTTAATATTTGTTTGACCATCTTTTGAGTACCAGTGGGCCATTTCCAGTGTAGTATCCAATGATGCTATGGCAGGCACATTACAAGTGCTTGGATAAAAGAATAGTTCTAGCCAATAGACTTCAGATATTTTGGGTTACGACTACTTAGGCATACTATCTCATGTTTTGAACAGGATTCACCATCATGTCAAGGAAGACCTGTAATCTCCAATATATTTCTTTAATTCTTTAAAATATGCACCACCATACTAAATTTCAGAGTGCTTTCCAATAAGATTATCATAGTAGATTTCTTCTGACAAGAGCTTGAATCCTATAAATGTGCAGTTTTGCATCTTCACATTCCTATCACTTTAAACAAAGCTTTAAAGACCTTACTCTAGTTTTTAAAAAAATTGAAGTTGAAATACACTCTAAATTTAGGATACTAGTGATTAGGTGCACTAGTATTAATCCATAGTATTAACAGCTATTGTTATTAAAAATGTTATAAATAGTTTGTGTATTTTGCATCTGCAGGCAAATGAAACTAACAAGAACATAATAATGTTTAACTTGTTATATTTTAGTTGATAAGTGTGAAGACACTTTTATCCACCGGGATTGTATTAGCTGTTGTCCACCAACTTGCACCTTTGAGAAAGATTGCCTTGGAAGTAACCTTCATTGCTTAGATGGATGCTACTGCCCAGATGGTAAGTGCAGTACTTTTTATTAATGTTACTTCAGATTTGAACTATGTCAAGTACAGGAGAAGCATCTTTAAACAGAAGCAGTATCCAATTCACTTGAGACAGTCATGGATTTCCAGTTTGCACATATAAGTACCTGCAAAGTTCCATACAAAGCTGGAAAAATTTCCAACAATTACATTTTGGATCCCAAATGTGTGAGTGATGGATATAGATATATAAATAATACACAACATTTGATAGTGTAATTAAAATATGTGTGCATGTTTATGTCAGGATGCCCTGAGACCCTTGGCTCCTTTTCTTTTGACCCAAACTTATCCTGTGAGGTAGTACTTCCACTGTCCCAAAATGTCCACTCAATCTGAATCAGAGGTAAACCAGGACTATAGCAAACTCCTAAGAGTCTAAGAGACAGGGGGCTAAGGTAGAACTCTTTAGTCTAGAGCAGTGGTTCTCAACCTTTCTAATGCCGCAACCCTTTAATACAGTTCCTCATGTGGTGGTGACCCCCAACCATAAAATTATTTATTATTTACAATGCCTCCCCCCCAGCAAAGGCTGCCTCACCAGCCAGGAATGGGGGGGCGGGCAGGGAGGGAAAGAGGAGCTGCGTGTCTCCCCCGGGAAAAAACTCTGAGAACTCCCCCCGGGGCTCTGCTTCTGCTTCGCTCTCATTTCCGCTGGGGGGGCAGTGTGGGAAAAGTTTCCAGAGTGTCGACCCTGGCCGGGGGACGGAGGAATCCCAGCGCCTTTGTCTTTTGTGCCCCCCGGAAAAATGCCGCCTTGCGGCCCCCCTGCCCTTCCACAGCGCCTCCCTCCGTGGCGAGTGGGGCAGGGGCCGTGGTGAGGAGGGGGCTGGCCCCCCAAGCTGTCCCGTCAGATGGGAGGTTCTCCCAGTAGCGGAGAAGGGTAGCGATTTCAGTCTCTTCTGAACAGGGGGCAGGAGGACGCGAGGATGTGGCTCGCACTTGCACACCACCACCGAGGAGGGAATGGAGCCTAAGACCATCGGAAATACATATTTTCCGATGGTCTTAGGCGACCCCTGTAAAGGGTCATCCGACCCCCAAAGGGGTCCTGACCCACAGGTTGAGAACCACTGGTCTAGAGCCTTAAACAAAACAAAACAAAACTTTATAAAGTAGCATGTGACCAAATGTCCAGGACTGGACCAGGCAATTCCTAGAATAAAATGCACTCACCAGCAAGTTGAGGAGATGCTCTTATTTACAAGTGCTGAGAAAAAAGAACAATACTTATTTACAATTAAAATACACTTTGGGAAACACATTACACAGTCAATAACAACTATCTGTATCAAGTTTACTCCAGAAGACATGATCCAGAATAGTAGGAACAGAGCGTACAGACAGGGTAAATTTCAAGCAGTAAGACAGACACAACCTTTTGTTACAAAATCTGAAGTAATAGCAACCATAGCAACGATGATGTTCCCAATTCACCAATCGGAAAAAATTTGGAATCTTCTACCTATTTAGTTTATATCTTAAGAGTACTTAAAGATAATATCATCACTTCTATTTACTATGGTTAATACTGGACAGAGTTCCACCTTGATTTGAAGGAAGAAAGGTCTTTTGAAATGGCCAACACTTTGGCTGAGGAATATCCTTGGTACACATGGAACATCTTTGTTATATATTTAATGACTAGTAACGCTATATTTTCTGTACATCTAGATTTCATTAATGATATTTTTGTTACTTAGGCCTCATATTAGACAATGGAACATGCATTTCTGTGTCTGACTGCCCTTGTATTTATCATGGGAGAGCTTTCCCTGTAGGCTCAACAATTGAGCAAGAATGTAGTAACTGGTATGTAATTTTTATTTCTGTCATCTCTCTGCTTTGTGTCTGAATGCCCATAGTTCCTTTATTGTAAAAGAATTTGCTGTGTTCTATTACTATTGGAAGACTGTCTTTTTTGGTATATGCATTTATTTTAGTAAAAAGCGAAAAGGTTACAAAGAATGGTTGTTTAGCAGAAATGTTTACAGTGCTTCCCTATTATCCCTGAATATATATAGCTAATATTTTTTCTACATTATAACTTGTTTAGCATTTGTGTTGGTGGCATTTGGAACTGCACTCAACATGATTGCCCAGGTAAGTTTTCACTTACAAGTATATAGATGCCTGTGTGTTATGTGAGATATCAACTGATATCTAACTAATACAAAACTTGTGCTAATCTCGTGGCATGATTCTATGCATTTTTAGTTGGATGTAGCTTTCGCTGAATGCATTTGCAGTTACTCCCAAGTATGTGTGCAAATTGGATTGCATTGATTGCAAGAAGCAGCCCATCTAGAAATGTTTTACAGTTCTTCTAAATGATGGTTCAGGTGTCTTCCACAGAAGTTCATAGTTGGTCCTTTAGATTATATGGTTGATATGTATCAGCACATATACACATGTTGGAAATTGTTAACATCAAGCAGCTTGTTAGGAGAAGTCTTGTAAAGTGTGATAAGATTTTCCAGAAAATATGCCAAATTTTACAGCTTCCTATATGCTTCATGCACACTGACCACTGGCCAGATTTGGATAATAATATCTCAGTTTTGCTCAAGTACACAAGTGCTTCATTCCTTTGCATTAACTATGGTTCAACCAGAAGGTTTAAAACTAACCACAGTTCTGTGTTTCAAACAAAACAAATCCAGAACAAGAACAAGTCAAGATTTTATACCAACTTGGCTTTGCCAGGTTGAAGATTCTAGAATGTCTTGAATTTGATAATGATAGTTTCACAGTCTGAGGAATAAAGGAAATGGAGGTACATTAGAGAATTTCTGTTTTCATCATAATTTGTACAAAATGCAGGGGAAAGGTGCTACATCACAGAAAAAAAAATGCTTGTTTGCATCTTGGATTGTCAAGTCAAGCTATGATTATCTGGAGTGGGCCACCAACTTTAGAAGCCACAAGAAGTGAAGTCCATTTCTTCTCCATGGCACATTGATAGTACAACTAAAAGGGTGTTTGGGTGTATCTTTTCCACTGCAGTCCCTAAGCTCATCCAATCTCTTGAATGATGTACTGCAAGCTACTTTTGAAGTGGTCCTAAATTTCAAGTTGTAAGTAAGGAAAGAATTAGAAAAACTGCCAAAAGGACATTTAGAAGGTTATCTCGTTTTTACTGCTTGTTACATGTTGTCATCTTACTGTGTGATACAAGTTTTGCTGCTCCTCTTTGCCTTCAGCGGAGTGTTCAATTGCTGGTGATTCCCATTTCACGACATTTGATGGTCGCCACTATACCTTCCTTGGGATATGCCAGTACATTTTGGTGAAAGGCACAGGGAAAGACAAATTCACACTCACTTTACAGAAAACTCCCTGTGGTCAGGTAAGGTCACACTTTAATTAAAATTTCATAGTGAAAAATGGATGCCTACATATCTTTATGCAGTTAGAGCCAATAAATTAAGAAGATTAGCAATCGTAAATTACTCTTTTACTTAATATTGAGCATCTAGCTGATCATAACCTGGATTTTATTTCACTTGTAAAGACTGCCTTTTGTAAAATCAATTGTGCCTTTTACTGAGATTAAGTCTACAGAGCTTTTCATTCATGCATGATTACACAAGCATCTACATATTTGGTTACAGACTGAGCAGGTGTCTTAGGCAGATAAATGCTCTTGGTGACAGGGCTGAATAGTTTTGATATACGGCCAACCAGATAAGAGGCGTTTTGAAGCTGACTGAGATATTTATTTGATATTTTATATGCTCTCTCATTTCTTGGAACGATAAATCTGAGAGCTCAGAGAATACTGAAATATTAATGGTAGGGCATTCTAGCTGGTGGTGGCTAGTTAAATCCAGAATATGCTGAGTTTGCTGCAGCAACATGTTCTTTTCGAGCATAAAGCAATTATTTACATTAAATATTAAGCATTAAAACACCTGTTTACTTGATTTGTTAAAATGTTTGCATTCCAAGAGTGGAAAGGAATGTCCATTGTTTATAACCTGCAAGGTGAATGTCTTATAGATAATATGTTATAACTTTACTTTCTACCTCCAGTTCCAAAGCAGTAGCTAGACAGGGGGTTGAATCCTGACTGAGTCATGGATTTACTGAGTAAGTCACAATCTCATAGATCATTGTGAGAATTAAATAGCAAGTTTAGGGAAATCATTCCTGCTCCTTGGAAGAAGGCATTATAGAAACACAATGTTGATCAAAATGAAATGTTATCTAGTTTAATGAAAACATTTTTGTATCCCCCCTCACTTATTTTTCTGGAACACTCTTCCACTGGCTCATACAGAACCTTGATCACGCTTGCATTCAAGCTCTAACACTTGTTCCTGATGATGACATAAACAGACAAGTGATTCTGAACCGCGGTGGTGAAGTTCAATATGGTTCTTCCAATCAGGCTTTAAATCTAAATGGTAAGACACTTTTACCATATTTCAGTGGGGTTCATATTGTTTTCGCTCTTGTTTCTAAGTCTTCTTAATATATTATGTTAGAACATTCCAACCAAGCTGTTTCTGTGATAAGGTGTGAATGTCGATACTGAACTGCATGCATGAGTATGTGCTCTTATGCAAGGACAAAGAATGAGTTAAACCTTACTTTTTCTTTTTAAATAAATTCGTATCAATTTATGGACCAATCAAGTTTTGTATTCTCACAAAGCTCTTTGGTTTTGGAACTGAGAAGTGGACCAAATGAAATAATTGAAGGCATTGACAGATACAGCATACAGACTTCAATCATCAGGGGAACTGAATTAGGTAGTTGGCCCATGTTGCTGGAATTCTATATGTGAAACTAAAAATGCATGAAATGAAGCAAGTTCTATTACTCTAAGCCCTATCTCGTTACAGTTAATTGATGTATTATGCTTTTGGCATTGAATGATTAGCACGTAGCTTTCATTCAACATGTGAACTGAATTAGAAAGTTGTTTTACATCTCTACCATTCTGTAGGTGAAAGCAAAAATGCATGAAGTGAAGCACTTTTTATAAGCTTCTCTTGTCACACAGTTAAATGATATATCATGTTTTGAAGATCTTTTTAGGAGACTACTATGTGAAAGTATTTAAATAGCTTGAACACGCACACATATATGCTAGCTGCAAGTGACTGTCCTACATGTCTGTCTGTCTCTTGAGGATAGATTGACCATTGCTCACTGGTCTTTCCCCATTTTCTTCTACCTTTTAGGAAGGTGCCACAGGATTTGGAGAAAGTTGTTATTTTTATTTCTCTGCTGTTATTTGTAACTGGTATAATGAACACAATATTTTCAACATGCAGTACGCAGTCTGCTTTTAAAATTAATAGCATGTGAGGTATGACTAACTGAGGTTGTTGTACTTTGGCCATATCATGAGAAGACATGGCTCACTAAAAAAGATTATAATGCTTGGTAAGGTAGAAGACATCAGGAAAAGAGAAAGACTTGCATTAAGATGCATAGACTCAGTCAAGAAAGCCTTTGCAGGATGGTTACTGATGGTTACTCTATGAATGAGGTCTCTCATTCACAGAGTTGCCATATTTTGAAGATGAATTGATGGCAGTTAACAACAATGAATATGACAGACTTCTTTGGTTACAAAATTATTTGATGTTTGCAGATTTTGAAGGTTTGCCATTTGTGAGTATCCCATGAGAGGGAATGAGAAAAATCAAGTGTCAGTATAATTCAAAGAGATATCTGGATTAGATGTGTACTTGTTCTTAAATCAAAAGTGTTCCTGTTTGTAGAAGGGATTGGGTGTGAACTACAAGCAACAGAAGGAAGTGTTTTTCTTTTATTTTTCCTTCCTTTGCGACCCCTTATGCAGGTAGTGCTAGCTCCTATGTTGTTCTGGGGTATGGCAGGGTGACCCTGGCCCTTCAGAGCAAAATTTTGGCCTGGCTTTGAAGCCTGTAGAGGTATTGCCTTTCTGCTTTCCTTCAGAGGTTACATCTTGAATCTCAACTGTGTCTATTTATATATGCCTTGAGCAATTGTCAGATTTTGTTCTGAAATCTTCTCTTTTTTCTGTTCTGTGTAGGCTATGTTGAAGTACAGAACTTGTCTTCATTATTTGTACAGCTGAAAACTAAATTTGGTTTAAAAATCCAGTTTGCTAAAGATGGTGAAAGAGTGTATATTCAACTCAGCACTGACTGGAAGAGGAGAACTTTAGGTCTTTGTGGAACTTACAACGGGAATTTGAGAGATGATTTTCTGTAAGTTTGACAATTACAGTTGCTTCATTCTTCTTTTATTTCACCTTCTGGTCAATTTATGCATGGTCATAAGACTAAACTATGCACTGAAGCGTAGTGTATGGTACTATATCGCATTGATCTCACTCATTTATTCATCCAAATTTATAAGACAATACAGCTTTTCTGGAGAATAATTACGCTTGTGTTTGATTAGTCTCCCAAATTACATGAATATAGAGCAGCACCCAAATATACCCCTTACACAAGGTTTTCATATGCGGTGGTTGCCATCACGAATATGCTCTCAGCTGATCCCAGAAACTCCATCAGAATAAAAGGGAGGAAACATAAGCTTGAGCTGTAAACTGTAAGGTGCCAATCTTCATGTATTAATTACATTTAAAAACAACCCCTGAATTGTATCTTGAGTCATAAATACAGCTTTTTAATGAACATATTCTTACATCCTCCATCACATGTATCCATCAACACCTCCTATCTGTGCCTGAAAATGTATTAAAATCTCTGGATGGTTTTATTTTATTTTCTAAATGGTAATCTTTCTTTCTGTGTTCTGGGAAAGAACTCCAGTCACTACATTGAGTATGGTGCAGTATTTGTCTCCATCCAGCTTTGGGCTTCTTGCTTGTAACAAACTAAGACTTCATCTACTCTGATTTCTTTTTTGTTGCTGTTGTTGTTCTCTGCCTTTGAGTCTGACAAGCAAACCAGTACACTCTGCTGGCTTTCATTCTGGGATATACCTGGCTTGTTTTCACTTCAATTATAGCTGGTTCTTCACATAGAAACCAGCCCCCACCAATACAGTTGTTCTCAGAAAGGAAACTTAAAATATTGGGAACATTCATATGGGAGCTGGGGAAAACATCTGTATTGGCCTTTTTGCACAGCATTTTCTATGCGAAAGAGTGCCTGGAGTGTCGCGCGATTGTGAGGAACAATTGCATGATGCTCTAGGGGCCGGCAGGGGCCGATTGCGCACCTTTTCATTTTCGGCTGGAAGCTGAAAATGGTACGCAATTGCACATTTCTCCCGGGCTCCGCACGCACTTACTTGGTGTGCGGAGCCTCCAGAACCACACCAGTTGTGCTTCCTGCCCCAAAGCAGCCTAGGAATCTCCCAGGCTGCACTGCAGAAGGAAGAGGCGGGGCTCTCACATGAGCAGGCAGCTCGTGCGGAGCTGAAGGACTCTGGACGCGAGAGCCTCTCACCAGAGACTGCTTGCGCGATCCCCGCACCCCAGTGCCAGAAGAAGGTAAGATGCGGAAAGGGCCTATGTTTCAGTCTCCAGCCTGTGAAGAAGAAATGATGTTTTCCATGTGTATGATTGAATGCCACATAACATATTGCTTTACGTTGATTGTAGCGGCACATCAAAATTCTGTCTGTGGCATCCAATGTATATAGTTGGCTTGGTACAGTTGGATAATTAATGCATACAGTCTTTCTCAGCATCTATCATGCCTGCAGGCTTGTTTTCTTGGCCAGTCTAATTAAATCTGTTTAATCATGCAATTTTCTCTTTCAGTTCTCCAGCAGGAATGATTGAAGGAACTCCACAGCTTCATGCCAGTGCATGGAAGGTTTCATCTGCATGTCACATGCCCGTCAACATCCCTGTGGTTGATCCTTGTAACATTAACCAACAAAATGGTGCACTTTTATTTCACATTTTTGACATAGAATTCTCTTAGTCTGATTGTTAGAGTAGCCTTTTGTGGTGCCTGGGCTTTATTATTACCTTTAGAGGAACTCGGTCTCTTCCTTGGATCTGTCCTTTTGAGAAAAATCATACTGATAAAGGTGAATCACTCCCTTGTTTGCTGAAACCCTTTTGATTTAAATAGCCATTGAATACATTTAGTATATGGTCATTTCAATACCAGTGGTGGCTGTTTGGAGCCATATCAGAGGGATGATGAATCTAGGTGTAATCGAGGCTTTAAAGAATCTTTCCAGGGTACTAAACCATTTTCTCAAATAGGTTCAGCACCTTGGAGAGCTCCTTTAAAGCTACAGTTTTCCCTCCACATTCACAGGTTTCACTTTTGTGAATTTGATTATTTGTGAGGTGCCCATTTACCTCCCCATTCTCCCTCTCCCATTCCCTGGCCTGAGCGAGTGGCAGGAGGGTGCAGGGAGGGTGATTGCCCATTCCCCATGTTCCTTCCACCGCTACTGAGATCTTCCCCACTTGGCGTTCCCCTTGCCCCCATCTGCACGATCACGAGGGGGAGCACAGGAAAGAGCCAGCGGGTAAGCTCTTTCCTTGCCCATTCTCTCCAGTGCCTCCCTCCACCTGCATGATCATTATTGTGCAGGTGGGGGCCCACGGTTATTAGTGGGGTTTTTTCACTTTTGTGGAGTTTCTGTTTTCCTATCCCCCGTAAAAGTGAAGAGCCTACTGTATTTAGGAAAATAGTTTAGCACTCTGGAAAGATTCTTTAAAACCTAGATTAAAACCTGGAGTGCATTCACTATCTCACTGATATATGAGCCACCACATTTTACTTTCATTGGGCTGAAGTCAGTGGAATAAGGCCTATGGCCTTCTATTTCCATACACTGTACTTGGAGCAACCTGTAGTTTTGCTTTGGTATGTGTTTTCTGTCTTTATAATTTATGTTTACAGAATGTGTTAATAGCGTTAGCATTATTATGAGATGTTATTTTTCCTTAGTTGGGTATGCATCCCAGTGTGATGTCATCAATCAAGAACTCTTTGCTCCATGCCACGTCTACATTGATCCAGGGCTGTATTACCAGCTATGCCTTTTTGATGCTTGCAAATGTGGGAGCAGCTGTATGTGCAATGCCCTTGCACACTATGCCCACCTATGCAGAAAGCATGGAATTAGTGTTGACTTCAGATCTCAAGTCTCATTTTGTGGTAAGTTTCTGAACACAAATGTGGTTTGCACAAAAAATTGAAATGTTCTTAGGATGGATTCATTCAACAAAATAAAGCACTCAGACTCTGCTTGTTTCCAAATCTACCCATTTAATCACAGACATACTGAAATATTAAGCAGCTACAGCACATTCTTTAAAGCTGAACTTCACTACTTCTTTACAAAGCAAGCAAGAAGAGACTGGTACTTAACTGGGCATAGGCAGTCATTCAGATTTGAACAGCCTCTTTGCATATATTAGGAGATACATGCTTTATGATATCATGAAATGAATGTGTTTGAAATTGTCTGTGATCTTGCTTGATTTCCCTGTTTGTCTATTCAGATAGTTATTATACTGTGTGGAGAGCTGAATTCATCAGTATTTGTAAACAATACAAGCAAAGGGAAGAAGAGGAAGAATAAAGAGAGTGTGTGTCAGTAGTCAGGGAGCATGGGAATTTATGCTCAGTTAAGGACACATTGACCATGTTTGGTCATCACAACAAGCCATGGTGTAGTTTGCTGAAATCTGGCCTCTTTTCTTTCCCTTCTGAAAATATCACAATCCTTTTCTTTCTTACTGCAGACATGTTTATAGGAAATATTTAGTTCGTCAACAATTCTTGAATAAGGGAGAGCAGAACCCTACCCATCTTCTCTGTTGATATCCTGTAGAATAAATGGAGTAAAGATGCAGCATGGAAAGCAGGAAGGAGGAAATGACCCCTCTACCACATGAAAATAGGATACAAACAACCATTTCTCTATGAGCCACCACTTCTGAGATTTTGCAGTGTTCTCTTGGCCTTTTTTGCCTGATTTTTTTTTTTTTTTACTCCCTGTTTTGGATGAAGGGATATGGTAGTGCAGGGACCCATAGGGCAGGTCGTACTTCTGCCATCATTGTTATAGACAGCAGATGAAATTCATTGGTGCATTTGTGCATCCAGTGCTAACAGAACTGGACCTTTCTTCCCCTTCCTCTCCCTGTGCAACTCCAGATATCTGCTCCAGAGGGTTCCCCTAGCCCTCCATAGTAAGTTTTTAGGGCATTCATGGTCTACAGGCAGAGGGAGGGAACAATGCATTCTGGTAGAAGCAGTAAGCCTTGGCATCTGGCCTAGTTTTCTGCTGTCAGGTCTAATTTGGTCTTAAATTGCCAAAAATATCTTGAGCAAGGTTTTGATATCATGATTAATACAGAGAGGCATTCCTGGAATAATTAAACTGCAGTTATGGAGGCACCTTTCTGTTCATTAGAATTAGCATGGATTTGATTGACAAATGCAGGGAGTAGATTTTTATTTAAGGTTTGTTAAAGCCTTATGTCTGGACTGTATTTTATTTCAAAACTGAAATAATGTATTGTATCTCCACAGCATTAGTGTGCAGGAGTGGTATGCTGTATCACCCATGTGCTTCTTTTTGTGAACGTTCCTGTTCTTCCGTTTCTCTTCTGGATACATGTGATCCTGACTGTGCTGAAGGATGTAATTGCCCTCAGGGAAAATATTTTGAAGAATCTATCAACTTTTGTGTGCCAGTGTAAGCTATGCTAAATATATTTATCTGCAGGTTTGTTTGTTTTTTAAATACATTGTAGCTCTACTGTTCAAGGTACGTTCCCTTGCCTTTCCTAACTGATGTTAAGATCATAGATCTGTGTAGACTCCTTAAGTTGCCTTAAAAATAGTTAATTTGGCAGTTACCTGTCTTCAGGCTTACAATCTAAATAATATACAAAACATAAGGAAAAGGGAACGGCAGTGGAGGAGGCAATTATTTACAGCAGATGCTGCCTATTCTTTTCTCTTTTGGAAACCACAACAGTGACAGTTGGGACAGATGGAGGGCTTTTCATCAGGTTGCCTTTCTTATAACATTGTTCTCTGTCTCCATAAACCAATGCATTATGCAAAGTGATCTCTAATGCCTCTTCCTTTTCTGAAACCAGTTTGGTTATCTGCAGTGATATATTTAATTCTTTTACTCCAAGTCTCAAGTCTCGTCTCAAGTCTCTACCTTCAGATCTCAAGTCTTGTCTCAAGTCCTTGCAAGATACTTTCAAGTCAAGTCTCGAGTCAAGTCTCAAGTCTGGGAGTCAACTTTATACCCCAAGCTATATTCCAGAATTTCTGGACAGAGTCAAATACAGTCAGTTTTAACAATTTAAGTAAAGTCAGCCCTCCACTTTTGTAATTTTGCAATCTGCAGCTTCGGAAGTGGGGAATAGGATCCTTTTTACTTCCCATTTGCAAAGCCTGCCTTCTGCTCTTAGGAAAAGTTTTAGAAAGATCCCCTTATATGAAGTGCAGGCAGGCTGCTGAGCAGACCTCAACTCCACCTCAAGCCCATTTGCTGTTCCCCTTTAAGAGATGTGTCCACACTTTGGGGTTGCGACAGATTGTCATGTGACCAGTAAATTGTAGGGTTTCTGGAGGAACGTGTTATGTTACTGAACTGAGGCAGCAAGTCAGTCACTAAAAATATGCAAATCTTAAGTCGAGTTGAGTGTGTAATTTTTACCAAGTCTAGTCCAAGTCAAGTCCCTGAAGTCAACTGACTTGAGTCTAGATCACTAGTTATCTGGCATTTCTCCCTTCATATATGGTAAAATTCTTTGGCGGGATCTCTTCCTGATAATTTATTTTTTCCAAATGCAATGTCCATTTCATTTTCTAAAATTAGGGGTTGATCTTCAAGGAGTTCTTCCTGGAAGGAATCTGTCATCCTTTCATCTTCTTTATACAGTATCTCAGTGTATTGCTTACATCATATTTTTATTTTGTCCTGAGTATATAATAGGTTTCTCTGGTCATATAACATCCTTAGTCTTGATTTAAATTTCCCTGTGATTTCTTGGATCTTGTGGAAAAGGTTTCTTATCATTCATTCATATATATATATATATATACATACACACACACATACACACACACACACACATACACACAGACTTCTATTTCTTTGCACTGCTTATTATAATAGTTCTCTTTGTCTCTGTGCATAGGTCACTGAACAGTAACATTCAGAATTTTGACCCTATTTCTGTCACCATTTGTTTTGCTTCTCATCTGTCTTTAATCTTTTGGAGAATTTCACCTATTATCCAATGAAGCTTTTCTGTCTTTTGGCTACAGACTATATATATTTTTGCATTTTTCCTTGCTAAAATCCTTGGCTTCAATCCAGAGTTTTTCTGGATCATGGTCATTTAAACTTAATAGTGCAAATCTGCTCTTTATGTTGTCTTTAAATTCTACAGGAATGTTCTTTAGAGGATATTTTGTTGCTGTGAGTGATTATAAGGTCTTATTTAGCTTTAATCTGTTTTTTTATATTAGCAGTTCATGATCTGTGCCGCAATCCACTCTTGGCCTTGTTTTTTGCAGACAAAATAGACCTTCTTCATCTTCTGCTTCCAATTATGTAACTGCTTGATTTCTCCTTCATTGCAAAAAAGAATATTTATACAAAGAAGAAAATGTTGACCTTACAAAATTTGATAAGTTGCTCTTCTGCTTCATTTCTTGATCCTAGGTCAAATTCTCCAACAGTTGGTTTTGCTCTGTTTGTTGTGGTCTTCTATGATTATCAGCATGACCTCTTTGGGTGTGTGATCAGTTTCTTCCTGAATACATGCACAGAGTCTTTCAGCTCCTTCCTCTTCTGCCTCTGTAGCTGGGGTATAAATCTGGGTTATGGTTTTATTGGTGGATGTTCCCTGAGAGTCTAGTTGACATTATTATGTCAAAGTTTTCATAATACCTCTGTTTACACTTGGGCTGTATCTTGCCTCATTATTAATGCCATCCCATTTCTTTTTACATTGTTATTTCCAAAATATAACACAGTGTAATTAGCTGCTTGAAAATGTCCTATTCGTGTCCACTTTAGTTCAGTCACACCAAGTATGTCTGTCTTTACACATTCTGTTCCTTTGCTTCACATTTTCTAAGTTTTCCTGATTCATGCTTCTCATATGCTATGTTTCTGTTCTATGTGTTGTACGGACATTCCCTTTACCTTTGATCATGTCAGAATCAGCATCCTGTTGGCTCGTGTCCAGATGCATCATTAGATACTGTATTTGTACTTTGCTTTTTCTCAATAGCTGATTGTGTGCTTTCTAGTCTGGCCTGCTCATCTTCCACCACTATCTCTTCCTTCATTTTGGATTTTGTAACCACAGTATTTTTATGGTAAAAGACATTCAGAAGTAGTTTGCCTTTTTCACAGTATTAAGAAGAATTAGCTGAAGTGCTACTGCCCCTGAGAAATCTTCCTTTGAATAAAACAAAATCTCTCCCAGAAGTAGTGCACATATGAATTGCCTTCTCTCTCTCTCTCTCTCTCTCTCTCATATACACGTACACAATTAAAGCAATATTATCCAAGATCAGACACTTACTGTGAATGTTAATGTGAAAGCCAGTGTTTCTGGAGGACATGCATACTGCTATGATAAGAATGTCATTGTAAGTCACCGTAAGTCATCCTTGTATTGTGGTCTGTTTTGTAATGTTTGACTCCATTTTTTGCATGTTCAGGGCTAGTTGCCGGTGTTACTATAAAGGAAGAAGTTTTCAATCTGGGGAAATTCTGCCTACACCATCAGGTTCATGGTAAGTTCTAATATTAAGAATTTCATCTTTTATCCATCACATATGATGGCACTGAATCCACAGACTGACTTTTGTATATATAATTTTGGATCTGTAGTTCTCAATTTATGATCAGTTGCTTCTGGTACTGAACATTTAGTGGGATTCCCCAAACAAGATTTGTATAGTGCTTGTTAATTTTGCTAACATTTTAAAATTTATTTTAACTGTAATAAAGGTTGAGTATCCCTAATCTGAAAACCTCCCAAACCTGCAACTTTGTGCCACATGCCTCCCACTTCTGCCTTCATGGTAGTGGTTGTGGCACTCCTACTTGTTTGTCTCTCAGATCCTCAGTCCCTCTCCAGCTTTGCATCTCATATGCAACAAAAGTAGCGAATGAATGAGACATAAAGCTGGAGAGAGATGCAAGGATCTGTGAAATGGTGGAATCCAGCTGTAGTGCTCAGGATGAATCCATGCCTTTTGCCATTTCATATATCCTCATGCCTTTTTCCAGCCTCACATCTTATTTGTTCGCTATTTGTGTTGTGTATGAGATGTGAGGCTGGAGATATCCTAAGGATCTAAGAGACTGGACCTGATACCTGTATTGAAAAAAAATATAGTACAGGAGATTTCTGGAGACCCTGCCAGCTACCTATTTCCACCTTCAAGGTAGTGGCTGTGGCACTCCTGCTTGTTCATTTGTAGTTCCCCTGATCTCCTGTACAGTACTACATTTTATGTATATGCAAGTACAGGTATTTCTAAATTCAAATGAATCCAAAATATGAAATTGTTCTGGTCCCAAGCATTTTGGATAAGGGATACTCAAGCTGTATATTATGCAACAATAGTCACTGTTCTCTACATTTTGAAGTGCTGTACTTGCTTGAGAACAGTATTTCTTGCACAGAAAATATTTCTGCAGAGGAGTATTATGTTCTGTGCAAGAAATGCTGTTTTCCGCACAAAAATCTATGAATGTTGCGCAGATTTCCGCACAGAAATGTTATTTTCTGTACAGTAGGTTTTCTGCACAGGAAATGCCGTGCATAGAAGATGCTGTTTCTGCACAAAACCCCCGTATGTGAATTTTAATAAGTCCAAACTAGGGTAGCTTTCAAAAATGATGCAGTTTTCACAGTCTTTCTAGCGGCAGGAAGAAACTTGCTAGAATTACATGTTTCTTCTTTTAAGAACAAAATTATTGAAGAACTATTACCCTTGAGAAGGTCAGGGATGGGTCTGCCAATCATGCATGACTGAGTACAGCACCACCATAAATTGAAAGAGGGGTGTCCTTGATGCTATCTTCAAAGTGTTTCTTGTGGTTCTTGCCCTGACATACCCAGATTATAGAAACAATTCTAAATATAGCCCATGTTGAAAAGCCAGATGAACTGGCCCAGACATCCGAGGCAATTGAATCATATTCTCAGTACAAATTATCTAAAGTGGGATTAAATGCAAGTGTTAAAAATTGTAATGTTATTGAAGTTTAAACTTTAATGACTGTTATATCCCCATGCTGTAGTGTCTTTATCGCATAACTAAAATACATATTAGGTTTCAAAAATATCCTATGATGAACACGTTGCTGTTGTTGACATTAGAGTTATAATTTTCTTATATTAAACTATGATTTTTTTTTTAATGTTCACTGACTAGCCAGTGTCTCAATGGAACAATGAGATGTACTGAAGCTGCTGTAGTTCCTGCAGGTAATTCCATCTGTATTTTTCCCCAGAAGAATAATTCTGAAATACCATTTAGTTACCTTTCTTGTGGATTCAGACCCTGCATATTGTAAAGAAGGTGGCTGGATAGAACTGGAATTTGAAGCTTCTCTGTTTACTCATGAATACTGTTCAGCCTGATTGGGCTTGAGTAAATCATCCTCATCTAGACTCATTCCCATTTCTCCTTAGATTGAGGAATGTCAGTTGTATTCATCACTTGGAATCAGCAAAAATGTCTATTCAAATAGACAAGTTGGTCTTATTTTATGAAACTATCTGAAATGTTATTATTATTTGAATCATTGGCCAATTTTTCAGTCTTGCCAAAAGTTCCAAGTAGTAAGCTTAGCACTGGGACCTATGGGTGGATGTATACTGTTTATGTTCAAGCGAGACCAGTTCATGCCAGGTTATTGATTTAGGAACTATTTATATAGATGTAACACTTAAGAAAGTTTGGATTTGGATTTCAAGAGTATACCTAGTGGTGGCTGTCAAACAAATGTGAAATTTATTTCACTAACTTCAAATACTTGGCAAGATATAATTTAAGCAACTTATTCACATTTAATCTAAGAAATAACATTGTACAATTTCCTTGTCCCGGCTGGGAGATGGATCAGAGAATTCTCCATAAGCAATCTAGCATGGTTTAAGAAATTAATTTGAGACCTTTGATTTATGTTAAATGTGCTGAGGTTTGCCAAATAAGAAGCCATTTGATACATGCTGAACTCTGCACTGCTTTAGAGCTTAATTTATAAAATGTCAGTGATCATGTTTGAGTTCCCACAATCCTGAGCACTGGCAAACTGTACTAATCCTACGCAGTGTAAACTGAAGTTTTTTAATCATTTAAAGAATAAAAGTATTACATTATAAACAGAGAATATCTTGATTTATATTGCTGAAATCACGAGCCAGTAAAAATAAATACTTCAATTCCAATTGGTTTCAAGGTGGAATTAAGCACATACTGATCTCATGTAGTTTACATTTCATGTTTGCAGTCCAGACATGCCCTGAAGGAAAGATCTACTATGACTGCCGATCTCATGAACCTGGCTTGCCATCTGCTGGAGTAAACTGTGAGCTGTCCTGTGCAAACCTAGCCATGAACTTTACCTGTGCGCCATCTCCACCATGTGTAAGTGGTTGCATCTGTCCTCCTGGGTAAGTGTTACAGATAGCTAGAGAATGGGACTGAGAAATATGGATGTAATTTATTTTTTATGTGTTCTTCATCTCTGTCAGTAATTTCAGAGATCTGTGGTGTTTAGATAATAGTACTCAAGACTCAAAGATTTTTTTAAAAAAAAACCCATTAATTTCACTCACAAATATATGAGCAGAGCCTTTTTAAAACAAGATGATTGATTGACCAAATCAGAAAATTACATCTTAGCTAAATAAGTCAAGAAAAGAGAACAATATTTTCCCTATAACTTTGTAGTGAGCTTGCAGACAAATCAAGAGGCTTCCTGTTAACTAGTCTCCACTTTCATCTAATCTGGGATTTGGACAAGTTACTTTTTTGGAGTACAACCTCTATAATCTCCTGACCAGCCCAGCCTATGGGTATCTGAAGTAGGGAGTTATGGACAAGGGCTTCAGAACATAACAAGATATTACACCAAACTATGATTTGATATTCCCCTTTCCTCCCCAAAGCTGTTATGCATAGTAGGCTGGACTAAATGGGAAGCTGCAGTTAATGGAAAACTTCCTGGTTTATGACAAAGGCACCACCAACAGAATTGCATGCCTGGGCAAAAAGATTGTTTATATATTATGCTATTAAGAGGTGATAGAATCATCTCAGCTTTTCTGTAGGAACAGGGAAATGACAGCTAAGCAACTCATATACCTAGTTTGAGATAGCTCTAGTTCAAGAGTGGGTAGAGTATGTCTCACTAGCTCCATGTGATGTCCCAGGGATATTTTTATGCCCTCCATTTTTAAAAAATTGACCTAAAATGCTCCTGAATGCCCTTTTGGGCATCCCTTGGGCCAGGAGATGCCTATCTAAAAACTGGGAGTTAACTAGATATGACTTCTAGACACTTCTTCTGTTTGATCTTGTGCCTATAATAGCCCAAGGAGGGCCAAAAAATGGCGAAAAATGCCACCCACAGCCCCAAGGCAGCATTGGGGGACATTTGGGGGCAAAAACTTTTGGTTTTTTTTTTTGCAATGATGGTTGTGGTCATGGGGTGTCCCTCCCCCAAGTTGTCTTGTGGGGGCAACGTGGCTGGCTAGCCTCTCACAATTACCTACCCTTGATCTTCCTAGAAAGTTTCCATTCTCATTCCATACATACTCTTAGTTATCAGTACTGGAGACCATCTCCCTTTATTGCTTCTCATTAATGAAACATCAACAGATTATCCTCACCCACAATTAGCCTAGCAAAGGCAGTCTGTCAGCTGTAAAAATATATTTTTTGTCATCAATCAGGCATGATTCAGCCTCTGATAGGCACTGTTAGGTAACTTTGGTTTCAATGAGAGAGAACTTCTTACTGTCACTGAGCAATATGTCGAGGCAGCCAAAGTAACCAAATTTGTTCTTATTTTTTTCCTCATTATAGTTCCTTTTTCACATTTTCTAAGGCATTTCTCTTTTGCAAGGGAGGAGGTATTTTTATGCAATAGTTGCACAGTTATTACTTGATCATTTCCGTGTATGCAGAGGTAAGTTTCTAAGACAGTGCTTCTGTTTAAGAGGAAGAATGTTTTTTCTGTACTTAGTCTGCCATGAATTGCCACTGGAGCAAAAGCATTTCTTCTTTCCAACTACAAACAAGAATTCTCTAGTGGCAACCTTTGAAATTGCCTCTGCCACTATGTATTTCAACACTTTGCAGTGTATATGCAGAGGAATCAAAGTATCTGTTACACAACCTCTACAGTGCCAGTGTTGTTGACTAATAGAAATCCAATGTCCCCCAAGGAGCTATTTGCCTCACTAGAGAAAATGGACAGACATTTTGTGTTTTCTCTAACAGGTTCCATTGAAGATAGACTGTGTACCCTTACTTGTTCCAAGCATGCAAAAGTATTTTTCAGACTCACAGAACTGACAGAATCCCCAACTAGCACAGCCACTGCCTGGGGGTATTCTATGATGTGTAATAATAATAAAAAAAACTTTTCTGAGCTCTGCCTGCCACTTCTGGCTGAATCAAATTCCAACTCTTCATAGCAATGCAACTAACTTTTAAATGAAAAGCTGTAAGTGATTCTTTCACAGATATCCAAAATCTCATTTAATTTGTCTCTCAGAATGTCATCTCTTCTTACATTGATGGTGGACCTTAGATCCACTTCCCAGGCAACATTAAAAAGTCTTGATCTGTCTTTCAGAAATGTCCTGGGTGGTTGGAATAATTCCCCACATTACCAAAGATGGAGACCTATGCACATGAACTATCTTACTGTCAGGAAAAGTGGTCAGCAAAAAATTAGCATGCAACAGTAACCAAATGGACTGCTCATCATTGTAATTGTCATGGAGCAGAGAACACCACATGCCACTTCAATGCTTTCTGCATGTTGGTCATATTTACACCTCAATGTGTTCATTGAAGCTTATTAATAGGCACTATATTCTCCTTTGTTAAATTTTGTAGGATAACACAGGCCTGTGGTGAAAAAATATTTTCAACATTGCAGGTGTTTGTAATGTATTTTGGAGTGCTAAATTCAAAAAGCACAATGAAAATGTTGTATCACACACAGTTCTTTCACCAATTTGATATTTTTTATCAATCCAGTTATTACTCAGTTTTGAATAAGTGTGGTTGCTAATGTTGCAGTGCAATTTCAGTGTGGCCCAAAAATTCCAATTCTGTTTCCACCAGAAATATTGGGAGATTATTTTAGTAATTCTATTTCCTATACTGATCATGAAGAATTTCAGTATAAGAAGCCAAGACTCTCAGTTGTTCACTCAATCTGAACTAATAATTTTAGTGAGAGATCTGAGATTACCTAAGGATTCTGCTGAACTATTGGCTCTGGCTTAAAAGAAAAAAATTGAAGATAATCATTGCCAAATTACATCAAGCACTGATACAATGTCAATTAAAAAGTTACTTTTTTGAATGATAACTCCCAGCATCCCCCAGCCAGCATGTATTAAAAAAGGAATTTTTCTAAACTCTGCAGTCACTGCACTGACCCTGACTGGTCATTCAGTTCAAAGAATCACTAGCTAGTATATACTGGTGTTCTGCCTATACTAATCAAACAAGCACTGTGCAGAATTTCTCTCTGTTTCTTTCTCTGAAAGAATAACTACAAATGAAAGTACCAATTTATGCATTTATTTTAAAGGATGGCAGAGCATAAAGGAAAATGTTATGTACCTGACAGTTGTCCATGTATGTGGAAAGACTGGGAATATCTGTCAGGTGAAGTGATAGATACACCTTGTTACACATGGTAAGTAGTAATTATTTGGTTACAGGGCATGATGGTATAATTGTATTTACTATTGCATATAATGTGATACATCTTCTTGTTCTTTGTGTCGTATAATGCAATTAATCTTAAAATGAATAGTACCTTTAAATAAATGCATCTGAACGAAGTTCATGGTTTATATTTAAGAAAATAAATTAATAGACAAACAATTAAAACATTTAAAGACAGAATCATATCAAAGAATATTATATTCCCCACACCAACAACCTAAAATTAGAATTGTGGAAACTATGTTTGTGACATTGTGCATAGAATAATTATGGCTGAAGTTTATTTTTCCCTCGTATGCAGTAAATTTCATTTGTGATTTTGTAACTGTAAAATATACAGGATACCTTGCAGAATTTAATTTTGTAAAACAAGGTGTTAATACTCTGACTTTTCATGATTGTACAAGTCTGTTTATATGGCCTGTTTTATAATGTCTGGATTAACCCAGGGATGAGTGTAGCTATATTTTTGGACACTGGAAACATAGATGTGATCTTTTAAAATCAGGAATACTGGGGAAACTTCATAGTGATTAAACTCCCAGTCTAGGCTTGATTCAAAGTTTAAAAATGCATCATTGATACTGCATATCATGATGGCCAAAAAAATCCCACATCACAGAGTATTAACTTGTTGCAGCAGAAATTAGTCCTTATATTTTATAAAACAGAAAATTCTTTCTTTTTTATTTTTTAAAAATTAGCTGTTAAAGATATATTGTAACACACACACACAGAGTAAGAGACAGAAGAAGAAAGAAGTGGAGAGAAGGGGAAGTGTATAGGATATAAGCAAGGACTAGACTCACAGGGATATAAACTGACCATGATTCCAAAATAGGTAGAGCCTATAGAATACCTGTTCATGTGTAGTTAAAACAGTAAGGTCCTTTGACCATTCAGTAATTAATGGTGAATGTTTAATGCAGTGATGTATTTAAGTCTTTTACTCCAAGTCTCAAGTCAAGTCTCTACCTTCATGTCTCAAGTCAAGTCTCAAGTCCTTGAAGATTTTTTTGAGTCTCAAGTCAAGTCTCAAGTCTGGGAGCCAACTTTATACCCCAACCTATGTTACAGAATTTCTGGACAGAATTGCATAAAGTCAGTTTTAATGATTTAAGCAGTCAGCCTTCCACATCTGCAATTTTGCCATCTGCAGCTTTAGAAGTGGGGAATAGGAAGCTTCAAAAGGTTTAGAAGGATCCTTCCTCCTTAACCCTGTTGCCTAACACATTTGCTGTTCCACTCTGCACTCTGAGCGAAGTCTTTTCTTCTGCTCTTAGGAAAAGTTTTAGAAGATTCCTCTGTTATGCAGCAGGGACAAGCTGCTGAGCAGACTTCAAGCCTGCCTCAAGCCCATTGCCTAAGCTGTTCCCTTCTGAGAAATGTACTCACACTTTGGGCTTGAGACAGACTGTCATGTGACCAGTGGGCAAAAAGAGATGGAAGCGTTCTCCAAAGTCATAGGGTTTCTGGATGAATGTGTTATGTTACTGAACCAAGAGCAGCAAGTCAGTCACTAAAAAAATACAAGTCTCGAGTTGAGTTAGTGCATCATTTATTGCTGAGTCAAGTCTGAGTCGATTCATTGAAGCGACTTAAGTCAAATTTGAGTCTGAGTCAGTCAGCTCGAGTCTACATCACTGGTTTAATGTTCCAACCTTGAGGATAAGTCTTTTAGTAACAGGAAAAGTGTGAGATTCAACAAAGTTGATCATTAGTTAAATTACACATTGTAGGAATATAATTTAAAAGTACACGTATATCCCTGTAACACAGCGCTGATGAAGTTTAGGCTGTCCGTATATTTGGATGTACAACTCCCACAGTCCTTTACCATAAGCCATCTAGTTTGAGTTTCTGAGAGCTGAAGTCTAAAACATGAGGAGGTCAGATTTCCTTACTTCTCTTAAAAGGCATGTTGATGATGCTATATAAACAAATAAATAATTATTTCACCATTGGAAATTCTCCCTCGAATCTCTGTTTCATGACAAGAAAGCATGCATCTTTGTTTTCAACTCACAAAATATCTCAAATAAGAGGATCTTGATCTTTTCCCCAACAGCGTTTGTCGGCGTGGGATGTTTAATTGCACTTACTATCCTTGTCCTGCTGTGTGTACAGTCTATGGGGACCGACATTACTATACTTTTGATGGACTAGAGTATGATTATGTCAGTGACTGCCAGGTTTATCTGGTAAAGGTAAGGACACTCTTTCTTTCCCCTTCCTTCCTTCCTTCCTTCCTTCCTTCCTTCCTTCCTTCCTTCCTTCCTTCCTTCCTTCGTACACCTCACTGCTTCTAAAGCAGAAATTATTGTATGAATCAAGAGTGGGCAACTGTGATGGGTTCAGAGGCTGAATACTGGTTCCTCCCTTCTGTCCAGTAATTTGCCAACAATGCCAAAAAACAAAGGAAAAAAATCCAATACAAAACTGGAAGTGGCTGGAAAATGTTTCTTTCTTTAACTTGATTTATTTCCCTGTCTTTTTCTCAATAAGGCTTACAATATGAATTAAAGCAGAATAACTAAAACAATATGTGGTACAAATGTTTTTTAAAAAAGCATGGAACAATCAATCCAGTAAAAATATTAATTTTAAAACAAAGCACATCAAACACATTGTGGTTATTTAAAAGCAGCACACCCATTGCTCATTTTGGTACTCCAGTCGGCTAAAGGCTGGTTTGAATATGCAAGTCTTTGCCTATGGGTGAAAAGAGAACATGGAGAGCACTATAATTGAACCTCACTTCAGAAATTCCATACTCTAGGAGCAGCTACAGAGAAATCTCTCACCTATTATTTCACCAGATGAGTCAGTGGCCATTGCCGCACTACACTGTTTATAGTGTTATTATTCCACTTTCAGCATCCTATGGAATCCTGGGGTTTGTAGTTTAGAGAGGGGCCTTTAGAATTTTCAGCCAGAGAACTCTTGGGTCTCAATAAACTACAAACCCCAGAATTCCACAGGGTGCTGAAAGTAGAATAATAGCACTAGAGTGTAGTGTGGAAATAGCCTGTGATGATTGTGTAACAGAGAGAAAGCCTTCCCTCAGTGACTGCAAGACTTGGGCAGGATGATATGGAGAGAGGCAGGCTTATAGATCGTTTGGACCTAAGATGTATAGGGCTTTATAGGTGATAACTGGGATTTTAAATTGCGCCCAGACACAGGCAAGTATCTAATGGAGCTATTTCAACAAAGTTATATGCTCCCTATAGAGATACTTTTAACAGTTTAAAGTGTTTAACAGTGCAAGGTGGAGGAATGGGGTCCAACTCACTTGAAAGGTTTTTTGAGGGGGTCAGGAAGGCTTTTTGAGGGGGTCAGGAAAAGGGAGATCTAGTGAATCTCAGAGAACCAGTATTATATAGTGGTATGAGTGTTGAACTATAAATTTGGAGACCAGAGTTTGTATCCCCTCTCAGTCATGGAAACCATATTGGGTGACCTTGGGCAAGACACACCCTCTCAGCCTCAGAGGAAGGTGAAGACAATTCCCCTCTGAAAAAGTCTTGCCAAGAAGACTTTATGATGGGTTTGCCTTAGGGTTGCCATAAGTCAGAAATGACTTGAAGGCACACAAGAACAAAGTGAGTCTCATGGGGTCATGGGCTGCAAAACTGGCTGGGTGGGAGCTGCATGTGGCCCTGGTCTTCAGTCTGCCAATCCTTGGTGTGAATGGTGGCTACTACCAACAAGAATAAGAATGGATAATGGTTTGGGATGGATGGTAGCTACCTCTTTTAGAGGACCTTGTGGGAGGTAGTAGGAATCTGTTGCAGAGCTTGGAAAAGGCACATTTTGGATTACAAGTCCCATATTAAATCTGTGTTGTCTGGAGAATTATGGAAGTTCTAATCTCCTCCAAATGAAAATTTCCAAGTTTAGCTCTGTTGGACAGTGAAATAGGACCCTTATTCTTCCTTCTTGTGGAAGTGGTCAGAGAGAAAATAAAGAAAAGGAGACATTATCTCACTCTCTCTTACTCCTGAGTGGTTCTGTGAAAAGCGTTTGATTTTCCTTTATAGCTGAGAGAAAAAGATCATAATTGCTTGATTGGCTTGCTTTTGTGCAAATGAGTGTAGAATGGGCTGAAAATTGCATCTGACATTGCAAAACCTTCCTGTGATTTCTCCTTTCTCCCTCTTGAATGTGTTGAAATGACTTGTTCTTTCTATGTGCAATCAGGATATTGCTAGTTTTCATGGAAAGGGATGTACACTGAAAGCATCCATTGTGCAATGGACCATGCTGGTCACTCACTACAGTTTGGTCAGCTTGGCAAAGCGTGGCAGCCACAAAGTGCTTTTGCCTGCTGCAAGTCCCTTTTATACAGGAATGCCACTCTCCTTCTGAATGTACAGGTGCCAGGATAGTCATGTATGGAGTGATATTTGCACTTCCAGTCCCCATCCACATATATTGTGGAAGCAGTGCAGTCTGAGGTGGGTATGCACATTTGGACTTCCAGGTTAACATGTATTGAAGGGTTTGCTCCCCTGGGGATGTCCTCTAGCCAAGGACTCCACCTTTTGGGCATGTCCTTGGTGGAACTGAAAGGTGGGCTATAGCTTGTGCTCTAGCCAACCCTACTGCAGCTTGGACCTCCCCTTTGCATACCTAACTGGGGAATCTGACTGTTAGAAGACAGAATGGGCATTGCCTCCTGTTCATTTTTGAGCTGAGGTGTTTCACCCTTAAATTGCCCTTACAAGATGCCTTCTTGCACTGCACTGTGGGATATTTGCATAACTAACTGTTTTCCATGTTGTATATGGATTAACTTAAATAAATTAAGCCCATGTTACAACCCAGTTTGTTGTTTTGTATTTCTTTAATAACATGTCCCTCCTTCCCTATGGGGCATGATGGCGATTTCACCATGTTCCTTCCCTGGTTGTTATAAGCCCATGAGACACCATCTTTCAACCAGGAAGTCAATCAGAAATTGACTCCAGTTCACGGAAGGTTGTTTGAAGAGAGGCCTCTTCTGGGTCTAAGAGAGCCTAGGAGAACCAGAATCATGACAAAATTGCTCTATTCCATGGATCTTAAGGAGCATGGAGGGCATATTCAGCTAAATAAAATCCAAAAAAAAAAAAAAGGAAGAAAATGTAGGATAAAGCAGGAGGATGTGGCTCTCCTTCATGGAAGGACAATATAGCCTCCCAGCCCTTTGTAGTTGATCACTCTTGCCCCAGGAAGATAACCAACTTAATGTTCTGTGGTTCATATCATACCCTTGATGTGTATGAGAAAAGGGATATTGAAAAAGTAAGCCAATGATTTCCCATCCTTGCCCTAGGTGTCCACGTTTTGTGGATATTTATAATTCCCCTTTCCATCTGCCACCATAATTTTCTGCTTATTCTGCCAGGGGCATGTGGAGTTCTAAAGTTCAGGAGAGAAGTTGGCATCTACAACAAGATAAGTGGCATATTGCCTACAGGCCTTTCATCCAACAAGCAAGATGACACGAGTGATGAAAACATTGGCTGTGTAGATTCTTGATACCAGAACTAGCCTCCTTTTTTTTAAAGACAAGTGCAACACTAGCTCTATCTAGAAGGTTTTTCAGACTTTAGCTTTTTTTCTTTAAAAAAAGAAAGGATGAACTGCTATTTCATAATACCTAATTTGTTCTTAACATTTGGACTGCACAGGGCTGTTGAAGGATTTCTCTGGCCTTGCAGAAAAGCTGTTGACTGTAGTCTAGACCAGATATTCTCAGACTATGTTGTAGTGTACCTCCCTGGAAGAGTTCATCACTGAACTGGGAAGGCAGATCTCAGATGAAGGGAGTTAGTAAAGCTATATATTTGGAAAAGCATTGTACAGGAATACTTCAGTTAACAAAGCAGATGTGTTCCTGGGCATTTCTTTAACAGAAAGCTCAATACCAGAGGCAGAAATAATACAGGAAAAATAGAGATAAGTCCCTACAACAAAGAAAAAGGGGGGGGGCAGTTCAACACGTTCAGCAACTTTTTATTCAGAACTAACCATATGCATGTGTGAAATGTGTGCAAGCTTCAATAAGCCTTGCATAAGTAAGCAAAAATATTTTGAATCATCTAGAGGACACTTGAAAATGTCATCCAAAATGTATCTGGGGTAATTTTTTTTATTTTGCTAATTTCCACTTTTCTTACAATTTCCATTTTGGTAACCAAACTTATAGATCTGTGCTTTTCTAACACGCTGGCATTGCTGATTAGGCAAGGCTTACTGGTTTTCCCCTTTTGTCTCTATTTTAGCTGTTCACACATGCTCAGTAAAGGATTCTGGGGCAAGTGCTGTTTACCTTGCCTTTTGTAAGCATTCATATACAACTATAATAAGGCTACAGTAGAATCCCATTCTTTCCCAGTTCAGCTTCATTGTATTGTTTACTACCCACTGCTTCAGCAGGTCAACAAAAGTCTATGTTTTTCCAGCCCTTCTTCACTATTGTCCCAATGTCAATGCTGCTAAAGAAACTTCCAGCCAGCCAGAGGTCAAGAAGGAAAATAGAGCTGGGCAGGCATAATAAGGCTTTGTAAATGGGGGTTTCTTTTTCAGAGACTTCGGTAACTGAGATATGGATGTATACATTCCATAAGGAGAGAAAAGAAACTAAAGAAAATAGCTATTGGTCTCATTTGTGTATTTGGTCATTCAGAGCCACTAAGAATCACTAGATAGTCAAGAATCACCAAACCATCCACTGTATTTGTGCTTAGTGTGGTAATTGTTTTCCTTTGAAAGTATGAGGAAACCATGAGGGTATGTAAGGAGGGAAGCACTGAGTATTACAGCTTGTACTTGACTTTTTGTCTTTTGGAAGCAACTCCTGGTATCCCAGAGTTCTTTCCTCAGGAATGCTAGTGAGAGGGTTTGGCAGCTGTTGAGGCTGGCCTGTGAAACTTTTGGCTTGGCCATCTACAGACACCTAGAAGACCTCACTACAAATTTCTACTTCGTCATGAAGCTCATTGGGTGTATTTGAATTATTTGCTCTCTCTGAGGCTATTTTCGCATGACCTTAAAGAAACGGTGCAGAGCATCCTCCAGGGAGGACATCTGCACCTGGGAATGGACTGGGTTGGACCTACTTAGTGTAGTTCCACACCTCAGCCTGCTCCAGAACGACCCAAAGTGGTCATCCAGTGTGCTTTTGAAAGACCGCTTGAAACAGGTCTTTCAAAAGCATGGAGCGCACCACTCCGTGCCCGTGCTCCGGTGCAGATTTGCAGGCTTGCACCAGTGCGAGCCCGCAATCTGCTGGGGGCAGGCTTTAGACTGGCAAGCTTCAGCGGTTGGTGGAGAGGCTCGACCAAACAGAAGCCTCCATTTTCGTCCCTGGAGCAGTGCGGAGTGGCGGCTACGCACTGCTCCGGACCAGCCTGGACCCAAGCGTGGAGCCAAGAAGTCCGGTAAGTACCGGCATGGGGCGATTCCCTCTCCCCATGTGGAAATGGCCTCAGACTAACCTTCTGGAGTCTGTCCATACTACAAATTTAAACCTGTATTATTAAAAGTTAGTTTTCAAGGAACCCTGAGAAATTTTGTTTCCTGGGGCCCATTCGCAACACACAATTACGGCACTATTATTCTACTTTAACTGTCATGGTTCCATTCTAAGAAATCTGGGGATTTGTTCTTTAGTGAAGAAGTAGAGTGCTGAGGCTGAGAAGTCTAAATGCCCCTCCATAAACTGTCAGCTCCAGGATTCCATAAGATGGAATTATGATAGTTGACATGGAATAATGGTGTGATTTTTTTTTAAATAAAAGGGCAGGTTGCTACAGGTTTAGCAATGCTGAGAATTCTCCAAAAGCATCTGCACCAAACCAAAACTTCCCAACATTCTCCGATGGGTGCCTTAGCAATTTAACAGAGCTATACTTAAACCACTTTTGCACTTTGAATTCAGTTTGCAGCAGCTGAAGTAAGCTGAAGACAAAGGGGGAAAGTAGGAGGAGAACAAAATAACTGGGACACTTTGAAAGCAGCTGAAAAAAAGAGATAAGAGAGAATTAATTAATCAGCCTTGTCTTTGCCAAAGCAGGACAGTTGGAGGGTTATAGCACCATACTTTGCTCATCCTTGATGTAGAAACATGCTCTTCCTCCTTTTGACATCTTCCTCCTTTGACTTGCAAGAGCAGTTAGTATCAATAACCCAACATTACAGGAATGAGAGAGAGCCTTCGTGCCTTAATGGACTGTAGCAGTGTGCATGAGCAAGGAAGAAAGCATTTGTATGGATGGATGTGCAGCACCTTACTGTGTATTCTGTGTGGTCCTTGGCCCAAGAAGAGCTGCACACTGCAATAGTTTCATCTTTGGAGGAAGAACAAAAAATAACTTAATGAACAATTGTAGAAGTATGCACATTTTTTGTGGGACAATAATTCCAGGTAAAGATTGACATTCTGGTTGGAAATATGAACTTCCTTAATTCTGAGAATTTGAAATATCGGCTGGTCTTCCTCACTACTAAGCTGCTTCTGCTGAAGAGGTAAATAGCATAGGTTCTTGATGTGAATGTGGGGTATAGGCATCAAAACACAGTATTTGAAGGCCTTTGCCACCAAGTATTATAGGTCCAGTCACTATTAACAGTAGAAGGATAATTTCTTTGAGAGTGCTTTGGAGCTTTTCGTCCGATCTTTATTTCTTTGCTCTGTAATTGATGCCAGGCTACTTAGCTGGCAGTTGCCGCTTGATTTGGCCATGAGCCTTTTGGAATCTGATGAGCTTTGTTTAATCTGCTCTCTTTTTACCACTGTGTCCTGCTGTTCAAAAGAAGCTTTGCATTTTTATTAAAGTGTAATATGTTCCAGCTGTTTGCATTAAGAATGGGGGTGGTGATGGAGTTGAGGTTGAAAGCAAAGCGTGTGCTTCCTATCAGACATGCTAATTTTAAATATATGCTGAGGAGCAGATAATTATGGTCTGTTCACATTTGTAGCCAGCATGGTGTAGTGGTTTGAGCACTGAACTATGATTCTGGAGACCACAGTTCAAATCCCTGCTCGGCCATGACCACTGAGTGATCTTGGACAAGTCACATACTCTCATCTTCAACAATAACAATAATAACAACAACATACTTGTTTAAGATTAAATGAGTTAGTATAATGAAATGAGTTAGTATAATGAAAAAAATGAGTTAGTATAATGTTCCTCTTATTGGAAACCCAGACTTATACTGTGCTGTACAAAGCTGCAGTGGGAACTGGAAAGAAGAATTAATGGCATGAGCGTGCCCACTTAAGCAAGGACTACACTTGAGAATCACTCCTAGTACGGAAGAACCCACAGGTGGATTTCATAGTAAGCACAGCGTGCCCAGTTGTTGCTGTCTTGTAATAATGGTTGGAGTTTAATGTCTCTGTTGGATGGGATATTTTAGTTTTAATCTGCTGCTTTCATTTATTTTGTTTTGAAATTGTTGTCACTTCATATTTGTCATTGGAGACTGACTTGTGAAGGTTTTTGTCCTTAAATTTGGACTATGCTTTTTTAAAAAAAAAATCAGTAAATGAAATGCTCTTCAGTTTGCAGGGCAAGGAGCATAACTCAGTGGTATGGGATTTTGCCTTTTTGTTTGTTTGCATTGCCTGTGAACACATGCCCCTATCTATTCTGAATTTCAGTTTCCAGGTAGGGCTAGGAAAGATTCCTCTTGGAAATTCTGGAGGCACAGCTCCACTTAGTAGAGGTATTTCTGAGCTAACTGTTAGTCATCTAGCTGGACCAATAATGTGGCTTGATACAATGCATCTGGCTGCATTTCAGAAAGGCTACTGCTTAGATGACGCTTTAACATACTGTAAACTGTTCATAAAGGTTTGAGAAATCTTCTGAATATCATGGTACCCAAATCCCAAACTGCAGAATTAGAAGGATATTGTAAGATAAGTTTCTAAATTCACCCCAGTATCTTATTAGGCAAAATACCACTTTCTCTCAAACCTGGAAAGGTCAATTTATAGCAGTCTTCTAAAAATAGGAGGAGTATGGAAAGAATTCTGTGACTTTAGTGCCACAGTAGAGATACCTCAGATGTCATTATAGCCAATTGTGCCTCCCAAAAGGAAAGGATGTGTAAAGTGTCTTGCAAAGCTTGAGGCACACAGGTTAAGGCACTGCTTCCATACTCTCCAGCTGTCTCGATTTGGCAGGGACAGTCCTGGAGAGAACATGGAGGATACCAGCTGATACATTTGGGCTTTAGTTCATCCCATGCTAAATGGTCTAGTTATTAAAGTCTGTTTGTTGTCTTTGGAGCAATGGACTAACAGGGCTAGAAGTTGTTACTCTAACTTGTTACAGTTGCAGAAAATATTTTGGTGTATGTCTAAAATGGGTGCATTGAGCAGCAAAGCATTCATCTAGTGAATACATTTATCACAATTGTGCTTTCTCATTTCAGCTGATTGGCCTTTTTTTCCACCTTTCTGCAGTAGGCAAAAGATCTCATTGCATTTGGCACTGCTTTTACATTCTTTTGGCTGAATCTATTCCAGATCAACAATTTTGGACTCATTTGCCTTTATATATGAAGCTTCTTCAGAACATGAAATAATTGTGAATAGCTCTCCAAGTTATCTTTTCAGTTGTACATCTGTCCCCAAAAATGACTGGAGAAAGAGGGAGTTCTATAGCAGGTGACGCAGCAGATACACAGCCATCTCCATTAAAGCGATCAGCCTATTCAGAAGTGATAACACGGTCTGCAAAAAGAAAAAAAAATACATATAATGTATATATGCAGGAGTAGCTGTGTTGGCTGTGCAGCAAAATATAACAAAATCTAAATTCTACAGGCAGTTATACCTTAAAGGTCCAATAAAGATATCACTACTTGTGGATTTTGGATTTTGTTGCAAAAAGAATGTTTTGCCAGGCCTGACCCTACCATGACACCTAGTAAGGCTTCAGGCAGCAGAATGTAAAGGGTGGCAAGTGCACTACTCCCTTTGCTGCTGCTAGCACTTCAAGAAGGTCTGTTCTGCTTTGGAAATCTGCTGCTACAGGTAACTCTGCAGACACAGCTATTACTTGAATATGTTTCTTGGAGGTATCTTTCAGAGCCAAGGCACTCTGGTACGAATGACTTATAAAATCACCTGTACCAGTTACTGTCTCAACTTCTTCCTCTTTCCCTAACTTACAAGGGATGATAGAGCCAGCTCCATCTGCCTTCAATGTCTGGAAGCATGCAGAGATGATGCAGCAGCTGCTGCTGCTTTTTTCCTCATCTTCCTATGATAGGAAGGGGGTCTGTTGCCTCCCTTTTGATTTTGTTAGAAATGATTGGATGGTCCCTATATCAGAAAGGGGCGATGGCACTTCCGTGGCAGATGATGTAGCTGGCATATGCAGTAGTCTTTATTAAAGGGATCAAGCGCTTCTCTGCATACTGTGCTGTACAATACTGAGGAGGGGGCACCAGCATTTCACTTTTCTTCTCAGGTGGAAGGACTGCCAAGGCTCCCTTTACTTTCATCACTTTATGCTAGCAGTTTGGTACATTGACTTTGTAACTGTCTATCAACTTTACCAGTTATCTGATTATCTGATCAGTAGTAGCACATCCAGCAGCTTGGTGACCTGCCCCCTCCTTATACTCACTCCCTTTCTCTTCTGATTTTTTGCATAAATGTCACTGCAGTAAAGCTGCAATGTCCCATTCTACTATGTCTGTACAACTTCCTCACAGTTATTATATATGAGGATAATGCTACTAGTGACAATGTTTCATGGGTGCAACAGCTTCTTGCCTTGTATAGGAGTCCATAGAATGAGCTAATCACTTTGTGTTTTTTGGTATGTGGGGAAGGCTTTCTCAATGCTGCTTTTTCACTTGGAACTTTGGCTATGATCACAGTGTGCATTATGAACTTGTTGAAGCCTGGGATGTGCTCTAGATTCATATTCAAGGAGCATCTCACCTTGAGCCTTTTAGGATTTAATTTTTTCAGTAGTCCTGGGTATGGGATTTTGTTTCATTACTGTAGCTGTGCGAATCTATTCAGTTCCTGACGCTTGGCTTTACTGTAACTGTGTGCTACTCTCAGCATATATTGTCTCCTGGTACAGCAAAAATAATGCAACAGAAGCATGATTTAATGCCATTCCTAGAAGTCAGATGCTAAATTTTCAGAGCAGTTAAACTACTATGCATATATTTGAGGCTGTCTTTGTCATTTTCACTGTAATAAGAGAAATTGCTTCTGAACAGCTATCTTGGTTATACCAATGGGCAAAATTCTTTTGAAGTTTGAATGTAATTCACATGTAATCAGAGCTGCAAACTTAGACACAGTTATTTGCAAATCAGACCCACCAATCTCTCATGGGCTTCATTCTGAGTAGATGTGGATTGCACTTTAGTCATGAATTTCCATTGATATTCATGAAAGATCATTCCATATACATTCATTTAGTAATGTGAGCTCTTTCTTTCAGAGTTCAAGAAGTGAACTTGTTTCACAGATATATAACAATGCAGCTTACAGTTTCAATAAAAAAGTATATTTCAGATAGTATCATTTCTTTATGCATTTTCTCCTCTATTTTTTATTCTGATTTACATGAGAACAAAAGGAAACATATTTGAAAACAAAAACACTAATCCGCTTTTTTGAAAACAGAAACACTAGCTACAGATTTCTAGTGGTTTTCACCTGTTGTGCAATGCAGATACGTACTGTAACACATTGCCAGGGATCATATCACTTGGAAAAGGATACCTGAGCATTCCTGAACCTTAATCTTGGAACGATCAGATTTTTAATTAGGAAAGGATTGCTGTAATATAACCCAATAAAATACCAAATCTGATACTAAGCAGAGGAGAACCAAATACATTATACAGAAGACAACTGTTAATTGTGATGTATTCTTTAAAAATACATTAAATATATTCACTCACTGCACCATTTCTTATTGAAATCAAAGACCATTAGGAAAAGCAGTGTTAACCTGTCTAATTAGCTGTCCATTTTGATAACCTGAGCACATACCTATCTTTTGTACTAGAACTTTGACAAGAGTCATTGTTGAATGCCCATTTCACTTCTTTGAATGAACAGACTCTAGAAACTGTTTATAAAGAAGACAAAGGAAATACCTGGAATGCACACCTGTTCAGCCTGTTCATACAATGGATGTTTACATAAACAGTTCTTTGGAACAGTGACTTATGGTGTCTAACACTCCTTTTGCTCTTTCTAGTATATTCATCCTACGCTAACAGTTCTCATGTTGTCTTTGTTATATGCCAGTCAACTCCAAGCAATGGCAACCCTATCAGAGGGCTTTCTTGGCAGGATTTATTCAGAGGAGTTTTGCTGCTGCCACCTTCCTTTAAGGCTGAGAGAGTATGACATTCCCCAAGGTCTCCCAGTGGATTTTCATGGCTGAGCAGGGGTTTGAACCATGGTCTCACAGTGGCCTAGTATAACTCAACTGTTACACTAAACTTTGTCACAAATATCTGAAGGAGTGCCTATAATCGTATCCTCTTGACCTTGCGCTAAGATCATCAGAGATCACCATGCTTGGGAGAGATGTTTGAAGCATCCTCAAAACAAAGGGCTTTTCTAGGGAGTTCTCGGCTTTGGATTTCCTTTCTAAGACAGATAAGTTTGGCAATAACACTCTACTCTTTTTTCCATTAGGTCAGAACATTTGTTTTACCCGGATATTTAAAAGTAGTAGTCTTGTTTGTTGGATAAATAGATTTGTTATTGAAATGATGTTTCATTGTCCTTGTTGTAAAATTGTATTGCAGTTTGGGCCCTGGGTTCCATTTTGGGTGAAAGTACCTATCAGAAAAAAAATTGCAACATATAAATAATGTAATTACTGAATAAAGAAAATATAATTTAAAAATGTGGGCCAGTGTGGTGTAGTGGTCTGAACAGTGGAGTATGACCCTGGAGACCAGGGTTTGATTCGCTGCCTTGCCATGGAAACCCACTGGGTTAACTTGGGAGCATCACAAACTCTCAACTCCAGGAAACCCTGTGATAGAATTACCATAAGTCAGAAATAACTTTAAGGCACAGAACAGCAGCAGCAGCAACAACAGTGAAAAAAACGCTTAGTCCTATTTGTCCTAACTGTATGGGCCATCATTGCTAAAGATTTAATATTATGAGGAGGTGGGATTTTTCTCTGCATTCTAAAATCTTTCATGAGGAAAAGGGAGACTGCTAAATCAGATCTTTCATGTCCTATTTGATTTTTTTTTTTAAAGTCATAAAAGAAGAGACAGATAATTTATCTTAGTTTCTGCTGTGGTTAGAAATGGAGTATCTTTATTTCATATTCTAATTTTTAAAGCTGTAATCAGCTGACTAAAAGTGAATTAAAATGGGGGAATGTATATTTAATCTTAATAGCTTTAAAAATAATTAAAGGGATTTTAGGAGACTACCATTTTAGACACACTTGAAATACACCTTACCTCAACCTCATGTGCTCCATTGGTTAGGCTACAATTTCCATAGTGCCCAGACAGCATTTTGATGAAGATTGTGGAAGTTGCACTCCCACCCATCTGGAGGATCTTGGATTTAGGAATGCTCTTGTACTATATCTAACTTTTGGATATGGAAAAGTCAAAATGAATTGACCCAACATACTTTTTCTTGCCCTTCACAATTAAACTAGTAACAGAAACTTCTGTTGTGAGTTTTATCTCTAAAGGGATTGCAGTTCATTATTTTATACACTGACAATATATTATGTTCTTAAACCACAGACCTATTGTTTAGTTTTTGGTCACTTGCCTAGGTTTCTGCTCTTGTTTCTCTATTCCTTAGCAACACCAGACTATCACAAAGCAAACTAATACTAAGTTAGAGCAGGCTCATTTTTGGTAACTTCATGGGAAGATAGGAGTGAGTGCTATGGAATTGGCAGGGGGAAAGCATTTTGTGTTTGCTTTCTCTCAGTGTAAGCTGGCTTCACATGAGAGAAAGTGGTACTTCCTTCTCTGTGCTTTACCTTAAAAGGTAAAAGTAGTTCTGCTACAGGAATTATTATGCTGTGACAGTGGCATTTTACTCTTCAACTTCTATTTGTAGAGGTTAGGAGGGAAATTACCTTTTTGGCAATGGAATTTTTTTCTTTTTGCTATAGCTTCCTTGATATAGCCAACAACCAAAGGGAAGTGGTACAGATCAGTGGACCACATACTTAGGACAGAGAAGTTCTCAGGTTCTCTCCCCAACCTCTGTTGTTAAAACATCTTAGATGATGGGTCTGCCAGCTTGAGTAGAGATAGTGGGCTGGGTGGATTAAATGGAATGTAAGGTATGTTTATATGACCAACTGGAATTCTGTGTTAGTTTCAGCCTCTCCCAGTATGGTGTCTTCTAGACAATGGACTGTACCCAATATGGTGCCTTCCAGCTAGCATTGTCCTAATACATCTGGAGGGCATTAGACGGGGCCAGGCAGAATTAATCAATCTGGTCAGATATGTTGAGAGCAAATACTATAGAATCTACAGCATATATCAGTGGTGAATGATACTTTTGGAAAATATACCGTATATAAAACTGAAAGCGTACCATTCCACATCTTTTTCTTTCTACTTTCTAAGACATTCTTCTCTCGTCTTTCTTGTACTTTATATGTATACAAGCATAGAGTATTGTAACTGGCATGTGGTACAGTACATAATTTTGAACTGCAAATACTTAAAAGCAGGTCTATAATTTAACATTGTCTTCAGGCTTTTCTGATTCTTACAGAAGAACTTGTCTCTTCCTTCATCACACCAAACTTCTGGAGGTACTCCACCTAACCTGAGTATTACATAATAAGCATGCTCTAGGAAGAGAAGAAATGGGAGAAAGGCTAATTACCAATTACCAATATGTTTATTGTGCTAGCCAAAGGCCATGGCAAAGAAATTAAAATACATACAATAATAAGCCTTTAAAATAAAATAAAAAATATGGGAGTACAAAAAACTACAAAAAACACCCCATACATTCCATGCCATAGGAAAGGCTAATTGTCACAACCTAGGCAGGCAAATATTAGTAAGTAAAGTAGTAATTTCACTTCTGTCCTACTAATAATACAAACTACGAAATGCTACCATTTCATTTTTATTTCTGCCGTGCTTCAGTCTTCATGCCGTGTTTTATAGTTACAACTGAACCAGTATAATGTTTAAAGCACTGGGCTTGGAACAGGGAAAACCAAGTTAAAATATCTGCATAGTCATGGAAATTACTGTGTGCCCTTGAACCACAATTATTGTTCATCAAACTTGACTTATAGGCCCTTTGTTTCTTGTACTCTGCTTGCTCATACTGCTTGCTCTACCACCTCTCCTACTCCTCTGCCACACCACTTCACACCCTTTCAAATCCTCTGTCTTGCTTCTTGCACTAATTTCACACCTCCACATTGTGCCCTTCCTTTGCTCCTTACATGCTGCTACTTTCACTCTTTCTTCTCTCCTGCACCCCTGTTTCCTTGCCTTGTACCCTCACAATGTGTCCCTCCCTTACTTTTTGCCCTTGGCTAACCACACTGCCCGCCCGCCCTCCCTCCCTCCCTCCCCTCACCCCCTTGCAATACACCATTCTTTTGCTTCTTGTACTCTGCTACTTACACTGCCCACTTTTCTTTCCCTCCTACTCTCTGTGTCTTTCCCCACCTCACACTCTTATAATGTTCTCCTCTGATGTTTCTCATACTGAACCAGCTGAATAGCTTATATTCCCTGCCGTCACACCTGAAAAGCAGGGCTGGAATTGGTTCTCAAGGGGGTTGGACTGGATGACCCTTGTGGTCTCTTCCAACTCAATCATTTTGTGTTTCCATGAGAACATAGAAAAGCACCCCCAAATTTTCACCATATCTCAGCTCCTACAAGGGCTAGAGACATTGTTGTTGTGCATCTTCAAGTTGTTTCCACCTTATGGCAACCCTAGGTCAAACATCTTTTCAGGGGCTGAGTGTGTGTGATGTGGCCTATGTCACTCCATGTGTTCCTATGGGTGACTGGGAAATTGAACCCTGGTCTCCTGAGTCATAGTCTAATGCTTAAACCACTACACCACACTGGCTTTCTATTTTGCTCTTTAAAATGGCATCTTGGCCAGATGGTGGTCAAAATGGCACTGAGTGGCATGCCTGGAATCCAGGTAAAACCCAGACAAACCATACACAACAATAACAGAGGTTAAATCTAGAGCAGGAGGTCCTTTGGATATTGTTGACCTGCAACTTTTAACAACCCTAACCAGCATAGTTGATAGTAAGGAATGCTAGGAACTTCAGTCCAAAAAAGATCTGAAGAGCTGCTTGATTTCTACCCTTGGATGGGTTATGGAAAGGAAAGGTTGCATTCCTTTTCATTTTTCAGAAAACTTTGCAAGTTTTACTTTTAAAAACATCCTTGAACTGAGAATCATAGGTGATCATTTCCACCTTCAAGTGAAGAACTGTGTTTTTATCCTTATACGAAGTAACCAGGTTTTTCCAATCTGAGTTGCAATGGGCAACATATATGCAATGAAACCCAATGGATAACATCTGTTCCACTGAGTGGACTCTGGATGATCTGGGTTTATATCTAGGTCAACCTGACATAACTTGATTTAAGGCAGCATTAACTTGGGCTGACCTACAAAACAGCCCAAGGCAGCTGGAGTCCACTTAAGGAAATGGGCTGACAAACTTTCTGAAGATCTGTTGTGTGGATGTTGCACTGAGGTATAACCGTGTTTGTACATAACAAGCCTTTCTCCTCTGCAGGGTGCCAACAGTTCAAATTTGTCCATAATTGTTCAAAACAAGAAGTGCTTTGATAATGACATTGTTTGCTCAAAGAGTGTTTTTATTTCTGTTGGAGATGCTGAGATTTTTTTCAGTGAACCCCTAGACTTACAGGTATGTTCTGTTTTTCCTTTCTTGACTTTGTTGATTCATTGAACCATAGTAGGAGGCAGTATTTAAAATGCCATTAAAACCCCACTTTTCTAATTCAGAGCCTCCATGTGTCTGTTGGAACATAATTCTTATAATCTCCCATATGGGATAACTGTGCTCCCTTGGGACAATGAGTATTGTGGTTTTCCAGCATACTTGGAGGGCACTATCTTGTAGAAGATCCCCCAACCCTCACTTAACATAAATTCTATTGTCTTTTTTCTTTCTTTTCCTTGAATAGACATTTGTATAACCAGCATTCTACTAGATATGATAAAACTCCTTCAGAACTAATAATCGGTGTCTGTTGCCATTAATTCCTAGCCATAGTGTTTTTGGGAGAAGTCCTGACTACTCTACCAAACAATCTAAAGCAACCTTCAATTAAAACAAAAACTTTATTAGAAAATGAAAGTATGAAATATGAATGAATGAATGAATGAATGAATGAATGAATGAAATAATGCTGGGGGTTAGACAGGGTTTGCCCTGTCTAAATTTCTAAACTGAAGAATTGTCAACATTTTGCCCAGAATGGTTTTAACATTTTGGTGGCAGGAAAATGTGGTTTCTCTTATGAGATTGATGTTAATTATAAAAAAAGCCAAGCCTGCTCTCCCCCCCCCTTGAAAAACACTTATTAAAGGCCTACAAATTCTTAATTCAGGACAAGAGCTGATAATCTAATGGTCTAGTTTTCACATTTACTTTGGATCTGGTCATTTTGTTGCATTGCTCCCATGCGCTGAATGTTTCATTTGACTGTACTGTCATGTGTTATAGCCTCTGACCATGTCTAGTACAACTTCAGTTTTCAGTGGATCTTCCATAGGCCCCCAGTAGAGATGGATGCTTCAGATCCATCCGAGAACTTGCATGCATATCCTGAAATTAACTTGATACATCTGTGTGGTATTCCAAAAAACTTTAGAAACTGTCATGAAATTTGGTGCTTTTCTTTGTGGTGTGAGATAAGGATGAATCAGTTGCTTTCAAAGAAATGCAAGATTAAAGTCTTGTTGGATGTCTGTAGCTGGACATTTCTTTATCTGGACTGTGGCTGTTGTAAGTACAAATTCTTATGCTGCAGAGGAATGTTTAAAAACTAAATGAAAGTGAGGTGGTAAACTATGTGGAGGCTGGGCCTAATGTAAGTGTTTAAAAGAGTTATGATGTTTGTTATTTTAAAAAAAGATCTTTGGTTTTGAATAATAAACATCATTTGAATTGCACCTTACTTCTGTCCGGCGCAGTCACACGGGGATCACACGAGCAGCCTCTTCCATGCAGGAGTTGCCGGCCAGCCAAGCAGCCGGCAGGATAAAGGCTCCACTTCTTCCTTCCACAGCGCAGCTGGGTATTTTCCCAGGCTGCACTGGGGGAGGAAGTGTGAGGGCCGCAGCTGTGGAGCTCCCCATGCAAGGTAAGTGTGTATGGGGCCCCGGAGCAACGTGCGATCACACACCATTTTTGGCTAAAAGCTGAAAATGATATAGTGCACAATTGGTACTATCGTAATCTGAAATGCTCCTCGCAATCGTGCGATGCTCCAGAGACCTTTTGCGAAAAGGGCCTCTTAATCAGGTCCTACTTTGGTATTAGTTGAGTGCATATATACGCTATATATGTTACATGTTGCTGATCTAATATCAATTTCTTCACAGAAGATGCTGAGGAAACATGAAAATAAATCCAAATATCAGCTTTGGAAGGCTGGGTTTTATACAGCAGTACATTTCCCAGAGCAGGAGATCACAGTACTATGGGACAAGAAGACCACAATTCACATCAAAATTGGAGCTCAATGGAAGGTGAATTGATATGAAATTGAGCATCTTGTATTTTACAGAAATTGAGTCTGTACAGAAGGGAGTGAAGTAGGATTTAAATGGCAAACATATCCCATGTTGCAAACTGGGGAATTGATAGCAGTCTATAGAAATGAGATACGCAAGAATACACATAACAAATGTTATGTGTATAAAGACTGAAAAAGTATTTGTCAGAACAGGAAATAGCATGATGGCTCCAAGAAAATGTGTGGGTTATGCTTTCTCATTGCAAATTGGCAGAAAAGAGAGCTCTTCGATTAGGACATCTCCTCCATTCTCTCTGAGGTGCCTTCATCTCCTTCCTTTACCAACTGTCACAGGTGGACACACCAACTACCCTGCAGGGAGAGGAGAAGATGGAGTCCCAAGTACAGAAGGGAAAAATCCTTTCTTAATATAGCAAAAACCACTTCAAACATTTTCTGCCAACTATGGGCATTTCACTGAATGAAGCTTCTGTAAACAATATGTTATAAAAAAAGAAGTCTTTAAAAAAAAGCTAACCATATTTTCTTCCCTAATCAATCCAGCAATATGTCCAAATATAAATATCTTGAACTAAGCTCCAAAGCAGATTGGAAGTCAATGTACTCAGTGCAAGAGTGGTAATATGTGACGTATTATCCTTGTATAGCTTACAAAGCCTTTTCAAGGGCATTTCTATATATAGTGCATTGTTGTTGTTCTTGTTGTGGTCCTTCAAGTTATTTCCAGTTTACAGCAATCTTAAGGTGACCCTATCACGTGGTTTTCTGGGGCTGAGAGTATGTGACATGCCCAAGGTCACCCACTGGGATTCCATGGCCAAATCAAACCCTGGTCTCCAGGGTCATAACCGAACGCTCAAACCACTACACCATGCTGACTCTCATATAGTGCATAACAGTAATCTAATAGTCTTCAATACAGATGTCACTTTCAGAAGCTGTTGTGAGGAGCTACCATGTTCAGTATAAATTAACATGAAATATGGCAGCTTTATGGAAGTTTCAGTTTGTCCAATCTGTGGGTTTAATACTGAAATTTTACTTTTCTTCTTGCAAAGAATATGTTGTCATCAGCCTGATACCTGTTTTGATTATTGAAAAGTGAACAGTCTGGAGAATGAATCAATAAATCATATACTTTTATAATTTCAGGGTAAATTGGCAGGTTTGTGTGGAAATTTTGATAAATACACTTCAAATGATCTGACTACATCCAACAACATGGAAATAAGAAATGCTCAGCTGTTTGGAGAGAGCTGGGCAATAGGACAGGTAAGCATGGGAACAGATTGAATGTTCATTCCATTCTTAGAGCATAAGTTTTTGTGTTAAGAATATAAGAACATATAGTGATATGATTTCTTTTAAAACCAGTGGCTATAAAGCCCATCAATTTGATAGTAAAGATATGTGTTTCTCTTATGTTTCTGCACAATCAGTTTCTAACTCCTACCAGTCATGGCTGGTGGCTTCCATGTTAAGAATGTGAGTCTGCAACGTGGTGTCAATTTGGGAGACACTACAGTCTTTAAAAAGCAAAATAAGAAGACTGTGTTTTTTTTTTGTACTCACACATTGTGTTCCAGAAGAGGTTGCCTCGTCTAAGAGGAGAACTACAGTTCATGTAGTTTCCAGGAACACGCTTCTCCTTTGAAGTAAGGTCTATATTCAAATGTAATCTCTCCAATTTAACTGAAGCACAGTTGCCTGCAAAAAGGGTGTTTTTCCTCTGTTCTGCCACTTATAGCTCTTTTGCAGGGCTGCTTCACCCAACTTGTTTGCTATACGGATATCACTAATACATTAATCTCTATGTATGAATTGTGTATGCTGTGTAATATTGAAGGGCCAGATTCTTCCGGAGAACCAGAACTCAAGGCAGCTTTCAACATCTGAAACTGACACAGATGAAAAACACATATTAGTAAAACATACAAAAAGTTATTACTGAAAGGAAATTAAACTGTCTATAGAATTAAAAACATATCTATTGAAAAGATAAGAAATAAAAACAGTACAGTACACCTTTAAAAGCCATTTTGTTATAAATAGTCATTTTCCAAAGACCTACAAGAATTAAAAAACCAAACAAATTTTCATCTGCTGAAAAAGGGGGGAAAGAGCGTTTTAGCATACCTTCCAACATTTCAGAGATGAAAACTGGATCACCTGTGACCAAGTAACATTGGAGTGTGATCAAGATGGCAAAACTTATTAAAGAGGAGGAATAGACAAGCTAGAAGGGACTGCCACAGTTAGCATTTTCCTGAGCCTACTGAAAAGGGCAACATTCCATTCATGTATCTCTTCTTCCTCCACTGAGTTGAGTGCAACCTGTTTTTGTACTTTGAACTCACTTTGCAGCAGTGGAAGTAAGGTGAGGAGAAAGAGAGAAAGTGGGAGGAGGAGTGAAACTGGGATGTTTTAAAAGCCTCTGAAAAAGTGGGATGACAGAGGATTAATCTGGACTTTCCATGCCAAATTGGGACAATTGGAAGATATGTTCTAGTCTAGGAGGAGAATTCCAGAGCCAGAGAGAAACCACCAGAAAAGCCATCTCTCATATTTCCACTAAATGTGCCTGTTATGGCAGTAGGTCTAAGGAAAGAGCCTCCTACAAAGATCTCAAAGCCTGGTCAGACTTGTAAGGGAGAAAATGGTCTTTCAGATAACCTGATGAAAAGTCCAAGACAGTTTTCTGCCTGAGGTAAAGCAGGAAATGGCATTTGTTTTCCTACCCTCTCTTCTGTAAAAAGAATAAGGAGGAGTACAGTACCCAAAGCTAGCCAATGTGCTTTGGCATCTGAAGGAGAAATTCTTTCTCTAGCAAAAAAATAAAAAATAAATAAAATCAGTAGTTATAAATTAAGCAATTAAAAATTTCCTGCCCTTTTGTGGTACCTAAAACCTGCCTCTTGAGATAACTACCTTATTCTGCTTAATGGCAGGACTGGCCTTGCTCCTTAGAAATACGCATATGTCTATTTTAATATATGCACCGCTCACAGGGATTGGCAGAGAGACTAGATATGTTTATACAGTGAAATAGACACATAGGCTTTTGCAGGTTTCTTAGAGGATACATATAATAATACCTGCACTTAAATTTATTTTGAGACTGTGCATGTTACAGAAAGCATATCTCCCATCAAGACATTTCTTTGTTTAAAAAGCTTAAATGTCAAAATACTCTCAGCTGTTTGTTTTACTTTTCCCTTTTTCTTCTTTCTTGTTTTTTTTCCCTTTTTTTGTCTTTATACTTTATTTTTTGTATATTTTCAGGAGACAATTTGCTTCTGCTGTTCCTTCTTCAGGCAAACTTACTTAATCAAATTTTCTCTTATAATTGAATCACTGAAGTTTAGCAAAATGATACACTGGCTAAACAGTGTTTTGTTTATGATTTTCAGTTGGCTGCTCTGGAAACAATGATATGTGGTACATAAAACATTTAATTTTTATGCTAAAAAAGGAAGATTGTAAGTTAGGTTTTTTTTAAAAAATAAAAAAGGGTCATTTCTAGTTGAGCATTTTTAGTTGCAGGGAAGGTATGAGACAGGCTTTGTAAATAACAAAAGAAATAAATTGCATCTTGGGGCTTGGGGTGAACATTTCTGAAGACATATGCCATGCAAAGAAAATCATGATGTACTTATAGTAACTGTTCTGTTTGTTTTTCTATTATCAGTGTGCAAGTCCCAACGAAACCATAAAACCATGTGAAGTCCATCAGAGCAAGTTTCCTTATGCCAAAAAGGAATGCTCAATTTTGTACAGTGATGTTTTTGCCCCCTGTCGTAACATGGTAAGTTAATACTGCATAAACCATCTAAGGCCCTTTTCGCATGTTACCCGTTTGCGTGGCTGGGGGGGTCCCACGCGAAAAGCCTCAGCAGGAATGCTGCTGCTTCCCTACTGCTTGAGTTCTGCAGCGCTTCCTGGTTGCGCGAGCGTCATGCAAGCGCCCCGCCTCGTCCTACTGCAGCGCAAACTGGGAATTGTAGGCTAGCGCTGCAGCAGGAAGTGCAACTGGTCCGGCTCCCGATGCACCGCACAGCAGGTAAGTGCACGTGGGCCCCAGGAGCATTGCGCGACTGTGCACCATTTTCGGCTTAAAGCTGAAAATAAAAAGGTGCATGTCTGCTCTGCATCTGGTTCTTGAGTGTTGTGTAAATAGGAGTGCGTCGTACGGACCACCGCTCCCATTTATGCGGCACTCAAGGGGCCCTCTCGCAAAAGAAACTGCATGTGAAAAGAGCCTATGAAAAATGGGAAGTCACCAAATATTTAAGACTCTGCTTTACCACTTAAACTAGGTTGAGAACCACTGTTCATCTTACTGTTGCCAAGGTAGCCACCAGACCACCTGCTATTCCTGAAGTCTATGACAGGAATCTCCCTAGTGGATGGATAAGAAACATCAGCTGTGAACTGTTATGGCACATTTTCAGTTTTTTCACTAGGGCTACTCAGCACTGTTATTTTGTGGCATTTTTTTTGGCAGACTTTGTCACTTGTAGACTTCTGTTTTCAAGGACAGCACACATGATGAGAGTGCATGAAGTCCTAAACGTCTGTAGTAGTGGCACCTTTAAAAAAAGGCTGCGGTATAAATGAATAGAACATACTCAATTTATCTACTACCCAGAGGTTGGAAAAGTTACATTTTTTTGCTCATTGTTTCTAGAAACCCCTAGTCAGTGTGCCTAGTTTGCAAATCCAATGCTAAGATGACTGATTTTGATAGCTGAAATAATTATTACAGCAGGTGGCAGCATTTGCTTTCCAGTGCAAGAAAGTACTAACTGTTCAGCTTTGTTTAAAATGTTTATGGCTATGAACTCTCAAAGAAGTAGTAAAAAATGTCAGTTCATTGCATTTAAAATACAAAGACTAACTCAAGAACGTTTACATACGTGTGCAGGAATCAAAGGCATTTATATCCATATACAGCTGAGGCAACTGCAAGTCCAGAGTGATATAGCATAATGGGAACTTATTAATTTTGATAAATGGTTACTTCTGTTTGACAAGCATCCCCCCGGAAACAGATTGTTCATATGTAGGTATCTGTTCAGTGCCTTGGGTGGCACAGACTGAAGTAAAGAAGCTAGTCTGCCTTCAGTCTCCTTCCTGTCATCCAGCCCTTGGTTCCATCTTTGCCCATAGTGGCTGTTTTGCTGTTCCAGGTGTATTTAAATAAATATGTCTTACAGTTTTAGTGATTTTTCATTCAAAATGCTTCCTTGCATGTCTTGTCCTCAATTTACTCAGCTTTGCCAGTGTTTATGTTGTTTTCTTTTTCTATTCTCTCCTTTTTCAAAGGCCTCCACTTCGGCAAAGAAATTCTTCTTCTTGCCTTTTGTGGCTTCCCAGATATTTCTGTTTAATCATGGTGAATCATCTTGAGCTTTCTACAGGGAGGCAATGACAGATTTGTTTAGATTAGCTTTTGGCATTTAAGCTTAGTAAGTTCAAGCAGGTTTTTGTTTCAGTATATTGGTATGATTTAATTGTGCACTTCATCAGCTTTTATGTTTTAAATGCATTCATTTTTATTTGAATTTTTCTGTTAGCTTCCTTGCCTGACATTTTTAAAAAGAAAGGCTAGATGTCACTCAAAAGAAGGCAAATCATGCACGTGTATGGGTCTGTATAAAATCATGTAGGCCCAAATCAGTTAGGCTCCCAAAACAAAAGCATGTTTTCATTGGAATGAGAGCACCTGTAGGCACCAACTGGTCCGAAGGGGAAAGTATTCCATAACTATACATTTTACATGAATTTATATAAATTATAATAGGTTTAAATAACTACCTAAGTTTACCTGAAGGATTTTGACAGTCCTTACTCTGCACTTCAATTTTGTTTCAACCAATCCTGTCATTTCTCAGAAATGTTGACTCTTCCCTGTATTTTTCAGATTGATGTGACGTCGTTTGTCAAAAACTGCCATACTGATACGTGCAATTGCAATCTTGGTGCAGACTGTGAATGTCTGTGTACAAGTATTGCAGCTTATGCACACAAATGCTGCCAGGAGGGTGCAGTAATTCACTGGAGATCTCCTTCTCTCTGTCGTACGTATGGTATTCATTATGCCCATAAACATCATCGGTATAGAGGATGTTGATTATTCTGTACCTCGTTTGCTTAAATTACCGAGGTTGAAAGTGCTAATGCTTATAAGCCGTGGTTTGATACCTTAAACTTTAGCAGGGGTAGATAACTGTGTGAGTCAGGAAACCAAATTTCAGACTGCGGCAGTTTCTGAGGTCTGTTCACTGCTAACCACATCTATGAAAATGGCTGTGTCCTACCATGTATTTAAAAATGAGTCTTGCAGGACAGGCAATTCACACCCTTTTTGTCTAGAAAAAGGACAATCTGGGGAGTTTGGAGTGGTTGAAGTCTACAAAAACTGCCTAGGGGTGTCCTTTGTCTCCTCCAAATTATACTACATAACTTCTATAATGGTATATATTCATTTAAAAAATTGATCTTATGTTAAAATCTATATCTTGTCGGCCTATTTGAGAGATCTATCTATCCATCCATATCTCCATTCATTTTTATTTTGGTATTTTTTTTATAGTCTTAGGTTCTTTAAAGTGGCATTTTTATTAGCATTAGCTTATTAAAAAATTAGTGAATTTTTAAACATATTTGGCAAGTTTATTTTCCATTGCATTTACAGTGTGAGTGAAAGCCTTTCTTAAAGGTGTAAGCCTGCAATAAAACATTCAATCAATTCCTTAACTAGTAGGATGATCCTAGAAAATGAGGCTCCCAATTAAAATATATGGAAGGGTGTGTTTTGGTGAATCAGTTTTTATTTCCTGTGAAATTGCTTTGGAACTATTGCGGGTAATGAACTCTTCAGTTAGTTTCAGCTATGAACGCTTCTAACAGTGTACCTATTTTTTTCCTTTCAGCTTATGACTGTGATTATTACAACCAAGGTATGTAATAATTCTGTGGATGAAATGAAATCTCCCAAGCACTTATCCTTCTTATTCAAGAAGTAGATGTGTACTTACAAATGATTTCACACACACAATGATTTCCATCACCCCAGTGATCTGCCTTCTAGCATATTTAAGCCATTTCCACACTAAACTGATAGTGCTGTTAGTCCACTTCCAACATCCTATGGAATCCTGGAGTTGCAGTTGCAGTTTAGACCCCTCTCTAAACTGAAAACCCCAGGATTCCATAGAATGGTGAAAGTGGAATAACAGCACTATAACAATCTAGTGCGGAAATGGCCTTAGTGATACAAATAAGTTCAGAACTACAAGTCCAAGATAGCGCACAACAGAAATGTTGTGTTGTGCTGTAAATGGCATGGAAGTGTTTGAACTGGGCAGATGAAGTCTTATCTATGAGACAGAAATTGTCCAAATATGAACAGGTGAAATAGAGTGAACAGCCAAAGTTCTCATTATTCAACATTTGTGATTTGAGCAAATGAACAGAGATTTATTGCTCCTTGAATATCATCTCTGTTGCAATGTCAGTTTCTTTTCCCACCCTTGTGTGTGTGTGTGTGTATGTAATAGAAAGAGGCTTTAATTATTAATTTCCTCTAATTTCTTTTTATTTAAAAAGCAAAATAGTACTATTTTCCTGTGAAAAGAAAAAAAATAAGAAATTGTTATTTCCCCTTCAGAATAACAACTGAAATAGAGGCTTTTCAGGGAGTAGTTTATGACTGTTCATCCACAATAGTTAGTCCTCACCCATGACCATTAGCAAGCAATGAAATAGGCTGACCCTACAAGGAGGAAAATTGAATTAAGGTAATCACTATTGAACAGGACGTGCTTGTCATTTAATATTAGGGAAGGACTTTGGTTATGAGGAAGAGGATTGCTGGATAGAATAGTACATATTTAGTTTTTCTGTAGATCCTCAATTTTACTTTTTGGGAGTTAGAAAAGGAATACCATTAGCAGCATTGAAAGGCCGTAGTGTAGTAAGTGCCACTTGTTTTCTTCCTAGTTTGCTTTTCCTACTTCTGTTTAACATTTGGTTGTCGTTTCCTCCCTTCAGGGCTTGGAGAAGGACCATATATTTTGGCCAGCTATGGTCAGAACGACACTGTTATAGGAGTCAATATCACCAGCAAAAAAATATTTCCATTGCCTAGAATCAGTATTGGTGGAAATGTGTATTTTAATTTTATGTTAACTCCTGGACTTTTCAAAGATAAGATACTATGTAAGTTTTATCTTACAAATGTATATGATCAGATCTGCTTTTAGGAATTAGGAGGAAAAATATTAGCCTTTCTATACCAGAGTATGCTTTTATAACATAGCTTAAAGGAGTCAAGGGGATACTTTGTCTCTGTACAGTTAAGGTGGGGAGGAGCTTAGCATTTTACAGATTTCACAGTCCTGAGCTCCAGCTGCCTTCCACATCTCTGGACCCTACCCATTGCAAACAAGCAGGATGCAGAAAATTTTAGAGGATTTGCCCCATGCTTCTCATCCCATTTAGAATTACTTTGTTAGGATTTTAGTTATTTTGTTTTCCTTAACAGTTTGGGGATGTTGGAGAGTAGATGTGGTCTACAACGTCCAGGGGAGGTCAAAAAAGCATTCCAAAACTACAGAATGTCTCCACCACTGTTCTTCTTATTTGTGTAAAATGTTTGAATACAATCTCAGATATAAGGGTCTTTTCCCAGTATTTAAAAAATAAATGCTTGTGTTTATTACTGGAAAAGAAATAGTTATGTTCCAGACTAACTTGTCCAATACTTTTATATAGACATGTGTTATACATTTTCTAAGATGGTAGTTTGAATATGTTTCTTACTTGGGTTTATAGATCAAAAAACAATGCTCTGAATCAATGATGACCACTCGTGAATATTACTCAGATTCAGATTCTGAATCACGTGAACTTCACCCATAGTCATTGTCTATTAGAAGTAGGTTAATGCTTAGTACTGAAGAGTGGAGAATACCTTAGGGAGGGCAGTAGTAATAAGGTTACATAGTACCAGTGACTCAGTGTGCTTCTTTTTTGTTAATATATCCTGACCTCTTTGTGATGTACACTGATAACCTTAGGGATTTTCTTTTACCTCTTCCCCTAGTTCCTACCTCAACTCTTCTCCTAGAGAAGTTAGATTAGCTTAGCACTCTGAATAATTTCCTACAGAAGCATATTTAGGGTGGGGAAACTAGTGTATGTGCCCTGGGAGCCAATGCCGGGGGGTGCGAAAAAGCCATGCCAGAAGATTTAGTAGTGGTGGCAGAGAAGGAAGCACCCTGGAAGTATGGGCGCAACTTCCACACTTGTCCTAGGCACTGCTTATGCTAGATACGCTTCTGTTTTCCTATTTTAGAATAGTGTCCCTATAATAAAGCATTTAGGTTTTTTTCTATACAACTGGTATCTTTGTTCTTTAGGATCTCTAGGATGTGCTGCATGCACTCTCCATTAGTGTAGGCATAATACAAGAATAATTATGATGAAAATAAAACATTTTAATATATTAGCAGATTTTCAGTGTAATCTTGCAAGGATTGAGTTGGTATTAAATAGATTTTTAGCTGTAGTATATAATGTTCAACATTTAGGTTTTGATAGTTGATGCTTACTGTTTATTGTTATGTATTTAATTTGTGGCAGCTCCATCTCTGGTTTCACTTGAGTCTGCAGAACGACCAAACTACTTCCTATATGTCCACAATGACAAAAGTGTTTCTTTAGAACAGTGGGATGCAAGCTCAGCATTTCGTAGAAGGGCAACTTTCTTCCATCACCAGGGTCTTTGGATCCCAGGTTACAGTGCATTTGAACTGCATAGCAAGAAAGGCTTCTTCATTATACTCACCACCTCTGCTGTGAAAGTGTCAAAGTATGACAATTCTGAAAAATTCAGACAGTCCAGCAGCTTCAGTATAGAGGGTGAGTTACACATGATAAGTGGGCAGGGTGAGTTGGAAATGCTGCCAATATACCACTTACCACATTATGGTGGCAGCACAGTGTCTTTACAACCTTTGTGGATTAAATTAAAAAAAAAAAGTTAGCCATGGCTTCTCTCCTATGAGGTCTCCATGGTGTAACATCTAATAAGAAGACTTCAATTTCCTCCTTGGCATTTGCAGGCCTTTACAGCTGGGTTGATTGTATGTTGCCGTTATTCTGATATGTTCTCAAGTTTCATGCCATTGTTTTAGGTGCTACTACTAATTAACATTTTCCCCAGTTTTAATGAACTCCCTGTATATGTTATAAATGGATCGTATAGAAATAATATGCAGGAACCCATAACTCTTCCCAACCTATTCTCTTCAATGCACGGTTTGACAGCCAGAGATGAGGAACAGGTGGCTGTCAAGATATTGCTGGAAGACAACTCCATCACACCTCACTGTGAGGGTATGCAATGCAAATCCCTCAGTATTATGCTGTGTAAGGCCAGACACACTCATTGGTGTACTACAGTGTACACATGGTTAAAAAAAGGAAAAAAAACTATTTAGCTGTAATGCACAAGCTGGTCATATATAAAATATTTATCTGTTTCTATTGAGCCAGTCAGCGCAGATGGAATACTGCCTCCAGGGAGATTGTGTCAGGGGCATTTGCTTTTTCCCTGACTTTTCTTCAGAGTGTATTTCTGCTTCTTTGTCAGCTTAACTCATGGTTTAGGGAGAGGTTGTATCTAAGAGGCCATTGTAAACCCCTCTGGACTTTTAATTCCTTAGGAGAAACCCTCTTGAGACTACTATTACGTGAGCGGCCCACCTGATAGGCATGCATTTTCTTCTGTGTTGTTCCCTGACTGTGAAATATGCTCAGAACTGTCAGAACTATGACATTTGCACTGTTGCTGCTTTTTGGGGGGAATGTAAAGATGCATTTCTCAGACTGTTCTTTAAAACTGTTTTTAATGTGTTGCTGCCCTTTGTGATTTTTTTTTACCAGTTGTGATTACCGTGGTTTGTTTTTAACTTGTTTTCCATTATGTTTACTAGCTGCCTTGAGTGCTTTCATTTTTTTAATGAGGAAGCAAGATAAAAAATAAAATAAAATTTCAAGCTATGTTATGTTGTTTCTTAGAACTTCGTACAGCAGTGCCTTACAGGAGGATGTGTGAATGGAGATATGAACCTTGCACAAGTCCTTGTGTTAAAACCTGCAGTGATCCTGAAGGAATAGCATGTAAATTTCTTCCACCGTGAGTACAATTAATTAATTTGGGTAACAATGAAGTAAGGTCTTAGCATTTTTATATTGTCTAGGTCCGTTATTCCATATGGAAAGTCTTAATGCCATTTTTTTAAAAGTTGGATTTTGCTTTATTATAATGTAATATAGTTTATAACTCCTTGCAAAGGCAGGTGTATCCCATTGTGTAGAATGGAGCAGAGATCCTTTGGCCTCAGTAGTTTGGCCTACAGTTCTTATAAATTCCACTTATCATGGCCAATGGTAAGTGACTGTAGAAAATGTAGGCCCAAAATCTAGAAGGCCCTTCTGTACCCTTGAATTAGCATAGGTATAATTAAGGGGTTGGGAGAAGATAGATTGGAATCTAGTGATAGCTTTCTACATTGTTTGCAGTAGGTTGGCAAGGCTTTCTCAGTTCCAGAACCAAAAGGTCCTCTTTGCTTCCCCTTTCCAATTGAGCTGCTGAAACAAGAAGGGTTTTTGTGTAAGTAGCAGAGAGAGGACCAGGTACAGAATTTTCATGTGAAAGACATGGTTTTGGCACTATAAACAAATTCCTTGGCTGGGCATGAGCTCAGAGTCCTGGGCCTGCACCTATAGTCTAAGTATGGGTCTTGCACTCCCTTCCAGCTATTGTTTTGCAGTTGATGCTAGTCAGTGGACCTCAGGGTAACAATTCATAGTAGATGCTGCAAGTCTAAAAGCTACTGTAGTGTACTGGATCAGTCCATTATACCTCCAACTCACCATCACATATGTTTTATCCAAGTGGAAATTCAGAGAAGGCTTCTGGTATGCAAACTGTTTACTGATCCTGGAAATAGAATGAGAAGAGGGAGGTTATCATCCTAGACAGATGTGAATATGGGAGTTTCCTGCCTTTGCAAGAGCTGATAGTAATATTATAGTAATATTCCACAATATTATACTTTATTTAGAGGTGGTTCTGGTTACAGTTTTGTGCTCTCGAATTCTTTGCTTGGTCTGAAAAGCAGATATAGATCACTGCCATAAGATAGGCTTTATTGGTGTTAAATCATAGGGGAACCATCAAAGTCCTTTAACTGACTTTTTCAACAAGTAATAGGACCAGGCCTCTAAACAATAAATTGTATCCCAAGGCCAGTTCCCCAGCCCTTACAGTTAGATAGTGAGTTCTCTGGGTGAACAACCTTTAAGATGCCCCCTCAAGATCACACAGGGCAGAATCAAGCAAAGGAAATGGAAATTTTCAGGTGTGTACATTTCATACAAATAGATATGAAACTTGCTGAGAACAAGAACTTTGCTGATGGAAGAGTTTACCAAAACTTGAACTAACGGGCAAAATTAAAACTATCTAGGAAAGTCTATTGAAGACAAAACAATCCTTTTCATGCCACTGGACAGCTGATAATGTTTGGCTGTGATGCTAACAAGGATTCTAGAATCCATCTCCTACATATCTATGCCTGCTACACACTTTGAAACAAATGTGAACTACCTCACTTCATTTGATCTCCTCTCTTTATGGTGAATGATGGTACTCTTCTCTCTCTCTCTCTGTGTGTGTGTGTGTGTGTGTAGGCCAAAAGTTACTTCCAGTCTCTTTCAGAATGGTATCCTTGAGGTTAAATATTATTGAAATAGTCCTTGAGAACTTCTTGTACGAGAATAGCCGTTCCCAATCCAGTGCCTTCCTGGTGTGTTGGACAAAAACCAGCGTAATTCTCCAGCACTGTGGTTGTGGGTTTATGTGAGTTGTATGGTGCTGTAGCCTATATTTTAGACAAATGAACTGGCAAAACAACTTCTGAGCATTCTTTGCTTAAGAAAATCGTATAAAATTCAGATGGTCACCATAAATCAACAGGTGACATGAAGGTGCACACACGCCCCATACACATACACACACACTTGGAGGATATCAGATTGGGGAAAGATGTATTCGAAACTGGCTTGCATTTTCCACAGTTTGTCATCTGGTATTTTTAAACAATATATGGGCTATTTGTAATACAAACTGTCATGTGAACAAAGGTATAAAGTTAAAGAACAAAATTCAAGTATTAAAGAAGACCAGTTCTCAGCCAAGTCCAAGTTGCAATTTGAATTCTGTGTTGATTACAGCTGTGGAAACATCTACATTCTTGCCTTTCGAGAAAGACTGCGAAAATAATTACTGTTGACTTTTTTTTTCTTGAACTTTTTTTTGTAGGGCTGAGGGATGCTTACCATATTGCCCTAAAGATATGATTCTTGATGAAGTCACACTTAAATGTGTTTATCCAGAAGACTGTAAGTGTGCCTATATAACCTTCCTAGATTGGTGCAGTAATATCATATACGTTTATTATTAGCAGTATCATTCAATGTTAGAGAAGTATTTTGGATTCTTTTAATAAAAGGTGCTATATTAGCATTTTAAGGCTGCAGTCTTATGTATTCTTTCTAGAGAGTAAAAGCAGGGCTGCTAAGAGTGTGTTTGAGCCCAGGTTAAGTTTTTTGAAGGGTGGACCCCCCATTGTATCCTGGAAGCAATCCTGTACAACTGATAGTGTCCACTAGTGAGTATCCTCAACCCAGCTGGCTGCGTGAGTGCTTCTAGTTTTGGCTTTGGGCCAAGCAGGAGAAGGGCTAGAGGCTGTGCATGAAGGGCAGAGTCCCAAGGAAGAGGTTTTCCCCCGCTTTTCCTCTCCCTTCTTCCTTACCTGACTTTCCATGGGCTGGGAAGAGACTCTGGAGACCTGAGCAAGGAAGTAGGAACTATTTGCAGAGTTTCCAGTTACTAGACATCTTTTCATCCAGCAGGGGGACTATGCAGATAAACCTCATAACACATCTCTTAAGCTGGGAATCCTGGATTTAGTCAATTTCCCCCCCTCCTTGTCTTTACTATGGAGAAGCCTTCCTGATGCCAACATATTTGGAGGGCACCAGACTGGAGGGAGGCTGCTATGGAATAATAACAATAACTATAGTATTAGTAGTAGTAGTGGTGGTAATAATAATAATAATAATAATAATAATAATAATAATATCCATTTTTAATGCAGGCATATCTGTGAGATCTACAGAATCTTCTTCCGCTGTGACAAAACCATCCCTACTAAGTACCCATCTAGTAGACACAATGGAAACGTTTTCTCAAATGCCTCCAAGATTTGTTACTGAAGAGGTTGAGCTAACATATATTAATCTAACTACTAAAATGCCATCTGAGGAAACAAGAGCTGAAGAGCAGATGCTTGTAGGTCTTCATTCAACAGCAACATCTCATGGAAGCACAACTTTGCTTGATAGTTACAGTACCACAACACCATCTGCATTACTTGGATCTTCATCCTCAACAACTTTCTCAACTACTTCAAGAATCAAAACAGCTACTGCAAAAACTACACCCTACAATACAAGCTCCACTTTCTTCATTTCATTGCCCTCTATACCACCATTGACAATCTTTCCTCTAACAACCACATCCACTAAACCATTACGATCCACAGCCTCTTCTGCCACAATAGCTACATTAACTGTTGGACAAAGTTTTACCAGTACTGAAATGCCTGTAAGCATCTTAACAACCAGAAGTCTTTCCTCAAGCCCTTTTCAAGTGTCAATAGGTGCAGCAACACAATCTTTATTAACTGAAAAAACATCTCTTCCAAGTCCCATGTTCTTTACACATTCACCATTAACATACACCTCTCCCATGACTGTGTCTCCAGTTCCCTTATTTAGTTCTAGACCACCTGTATTTGTTACAAGGCCTGTTTATAGCACCTCCGCTTCAGACTTAATGACAATCCAACCTGACTCAAAGACAGAAGCTAAAACATTTCAGCATACTTCTCTTTCACCACATCTAACCCCAGAATATATTGTTCCTTTAACTACAAAACATTTTTCTATAACTACAGATATAGGAAGTGGAATATCATCTTCAGTTGCTACCCAACGACCTACAACAATGTTATCTTCATTGGGTCTGAATGTGACACATGCAATGTCTACATTAGTGCTGCCTCCAATTACATCTCAGAGACCCAAAGCAACTGGGGAAGTTACAATTGTCTCTAAGAGCTTTCATATAGGACCTTCTGCAAGTTCTCTTCCAGATGTTCCTCAGGCTTCCAAACCATTTTTACCAAGTACAGTTTCAACAGAAAGTAAACAAGCACTGCATACAGATTCATCTGCAGTGCCAACTGTTTATATGAGTTCATCACAGTTTGTTGGGACCAGGACTATGCCTAGTAGTACTTCAATGTTACCTATACGGATCTATGATACAGCACAAACAACTTCTACAGCCAGCATGGATAAGTTTGTCCCACACACAGAATTAAAAACTTCACCTTTAGTTTACAGTGTGGATACATTTACTACTTCTCCAGAGTTTCCAGGAACTTCATCTTTTACAAGTGCATCAGCTTTACTCACAGTGTTAACAAGATCTTCTGTTCCACAGAGATCTGTTTCAGCATCTCACTCTGAAAGTTCATCAGTAATTCCCCAAACTGGCACCACTTCCCTTCTGATACCAGATACCACTGACATATCAATGCCAGGAGTATCACTTGGTGAAAAAGCTACTTCAAGAAGTCCAGATTCATATCTTGCAGCATCTCCTTCAGTCATTCCTTTATTAACATTAAGTGCAGATATTTCCATAATACGTACTACATCTTTACCTCCTCTAAAGGTCACAGATATGCCTATGCTGTCTTGGGGAGGTACAAGTTCTATGACTCCAACAATGGACAGTAGAGCATTATCATCTTTACAAAGTACATTTGGTACTCAGCTTGTAGAGCCAGCAACACAGCCAGCTTTTACAGTGGGTGCCCTTTCAAATATTTCATCAATTATGTCAGATGTCACTGACAAGTACTTCCTTAGCCCATCAGTTAGTCTACTATTTTCATCTGTGGGCACAAAAGCTCCTCCAAAAACTTCACAAGTTAGTGAATTCTCTCCTGTCAGTTTCAAATTTCACACAGCTACTGCATTAGTCCCAATTCCTGCTACCTCCCAAACCACTACAAATGTTCCAAATATTACTTTGTTTTCACCCAGGCTTTCCACAGAAGCTTTAAGAACAATGCCTGTTAAAATAGATGAAGTCACTACTTCAGGAGGCGTAGAGCTGAGCATGACACAGACATCTGAACTTCAAAATGCAACTTCTGCTAGGGAAACTATGTATGCTGTAGCGAGTAATCAGACCACAAAAATACAGGAAAGTGCAAGTACTGAAGCACTAACACTACTCCCAATTCAGATGACTCCAGCAATCAGTGAAGGTAGCACAGTACCAGTGAAACCAGTCTCTCTCTCTCATGTGACAGATATAACAGTATTGGATTGGTCTAGAGTTCCTCCACCAAAATCAGTCAGACCTTACTACAGTGTGACTGAACCACAGCAAATAAGGATCACCAGCTCACCAAATGTCACAGTAACAGATTCATCACACTCTCTTCCACTGTCTTTGGGAGCAGTAACATCAGAGGCGGAAATGGAAGTAATGACAACAGAGAGCACAGAATATGCTTCATTTGGCACAATGATTCATTCCCTAATGTCTGCAACATCCACAGAATGCATGGTGAGAGCATTATTGACTACTTATTTTGCTGTTTACAGTGGCCCCTCCACATTGGCCCCTCCTGTTCCCCTCTGGAGCTTCCCCCCTTCCATTCCTTTGTTTCTAGCCCTGATGTTCCCCGGGGGGAATTAGATAAAATAAAGGGCTTACTGGTACTTTCCCCTCAGACAGAGAAGAGCAGAGTTCTAGTGTTCTACTGCTTCTGGTTGCCACCTTAAGAAAGGAGGGGATAAGAGGAAAAAGGCCACCTGACCAATCAGCAGCAATTACAAAGCAGAATGTGCAGCCACATCGTGGCAAGGATATGCCTCCAGCAGCAGGGGAGAGACTTTGCTCACCCAAAAGGAAAAAAAAAACCCATCCATTTTAAACACAAGCCTGAAAAGCCTGGAGTGAGGAATGCAAGGGAATGGGAGGAGGAAAAAGGTTGCAGGGGAGGCAAGCACATGCCTCACAAATAATATTTGCAAAGGTCAAACCCACCAGTGTGGAGGGAGGACTGTATTCTAATTTCTACTCTAATTTCTAATTTTGTTGAAAATTTCTGTTTAAAATTTATTATGTGAAATGGCCTTTATCTGCTTTCATTTTTGCTTCATTAAATGTCTCTATCTTTATACTGTTTCTAAACTTCTGTTGCTTCAGTGGCCAACTGTTCATAAAGATTTCTGCAGATCTACACTGAGTGTGTGTATTTAGGAGCCCCCATAATTAGTATCCTCAGTGGGCAGAATTCTGTTGGTTTTATTTTTGAAAGCTACCTGCTTACATTCCAATCATGTTTTCTATTTATATCATCCTTACTAGCACATCCATTCATACTATAATACCCACAGTCCTTTGTAGTAATGGTGAAACTTTCTTCATGAAATAAAACAATGATATAATGATGTTATTTTTTTTTCTGTTACCATGGAACAGCCACGGTATCTTGATCCAGTAGACCAATGTACTCAGTATGTGTGCATTAATATGGGATGGATGCTGTACAACCTCTCAATGAATTGTCATAAAAATGTGGAGAAACCTGATTGTGGTTTTCGAGGGATGCCAGTTCAAGTCAACAGTGACAGCTGCTGTCCAGAATGGCAATGTCCTTGTAAGTCTTTGCATAGATTCTAGTACATTGTTTATAAGTGAAAGTCTGAAAATTATGATTTGCATTCAAAACTGATTATAATTTTGGATGATGATGATAAGAAACTCATAGAGCCAGGCGCAAAGACAGGTATCAACAACAGGGGTTAATCAGAGACAATAGCAATGCAGGTCACAGAATTAGATCCAGACCTGGTGGTATGATTAGATCCAGACTTGAAGCAGACCTATGGGATTTAATTCTTTCATATCACCCCACTACTTTCAGTGTGGCTACTGGATCCCACCAATAGTTTGCCTAGTTGAATCAAGCCAAACAGGATGTTCTACCATAATTATTCAGAGACAAAAATTAAGTTGACATAGGAAGAAAAATACCTAAATCATTCCATGGGGAAGGGAAGTTTTAAGTGTCTTTGGCCCTTTGCACACGGTATGGCTGCCCTGCAGATGGGACATTATGGCAGCGCTCTGCGGGTTGTGCTTCTGCAATGTTGTCATCCTGCCGCCACCTTGTCCAACTGTCGCACGAGCATGGTATTTTGCAAAGTGGAAAAAAATCCATTTTACGCTTAGCATTGCACTGTGCCTCCACCTTTCCCAACCATGTGGAAGGGCAGAAGCACACTGGCAACCCCTCCCTTGCCAGTACAGCAATGGCAAGTGCCTGGCTGCACTACAGAAGGGAAGAGGCGGGGTCAGAGCACTCTCCTCTGCAGCAACTGGGTGAGGTGCAGAGGGGAGCGTTCCTGGCACGCTTTCCCACCCTGCCAGGGCTGCAACAAAAGGACTATGCTGAGCCCCATTGTGAGGAAATGGCCTTTGTGTAAAAACTGCTCCATTTAAATTGCAATCCTATAACACTCTTACCTGGTTGGAAGTTCCACTGAACTGGATGGAGCTTACATCTGGGTAGACATTCATAGATTTGCACTGTTAAGCCTCCCCCCCCCCTTGCAGTGGTCTAATTGAATTTTTTTTTAATTTTAAATTTTTATAAATTTTATTGTAAGAACCCCCCTTACATTTCTATTTCTCTCCAAATTTCATTTACATAGTATTACTTAAATAATGTATTATAAATCATACTGATTATATATTTTAGTTATATATATCTGAATCTCATTCTTATTATACCAGTTGTTATTAATCATACCCATAATTAACATTTTCAAAATATACTGTTAATAATTTCATTCTTATTTCTTTCCTAAACCTTAATTATTCTTTCCTAAATACTCTTACTACCCTACATACCAATATACTATAGCAATATACTATTGCTACAAACCATCTCCCTTACAGATTTGTGATGTAAGATGGACTGGAAATTTACTGCTGTGATCTGCTAAACACAAACCATGGAACAGTTTCTATGCCATGAGATACACAGTAGAGAATCTTCACTAAACCTGTAATAATATGTAAATTGCTCCTGGCCTTAGGAACTTGTATTGTCTGCCAAGCTGAAAGGAGTACTGAGCTGATAAGCAGACTGCCAGAAGTGAACTAGGTTTTAAAAGAAGTGTGTAACCCTTCAAAGTTGGACAGGTTGTTTGGAACCAAAAGGTGCTTCCATGAATTAGCTAGAATTAATGAGGGTGTTTTTTTTTAAAAACAAAACAAAAACAAATTAGGCTACAAAGTCCTAACACAAGATGTTTCTAAACCCAGCTAGCTACGATAGTGCGGAAAAGTCAATAGTCCCTCTAATACATCAGTGTATGATTGTGGTCAATGTAGTGCTGTAATTTACTAAAGTCTTATGTTTGCAGTCACTTACAGATATAATTTAAATGTTGCTCTTATTGATTTTCTGTGAATCATCATATAACTTGCATGCCTAATTCCTTTCAAGACTGTATATAAGATGTTATTGCTAACTTATGCTACACCAATTTAAGTTTCTCAAAAGTTCCAGTTAAATTAATACCAGCTTACTAAACAATTGTACATAATGGGACTTGAGCATCCATGAATTTTGGAATCCACGGGGTGTCTTGGAACCAAACCGTAGCAAATACTGAGGGTTCATTGTATATGCGTTGCTGCTGAACAGTGGTCTTTATCATATCTCTGTTCAGTGAAATATTTTTCTCACTTCAAGAAGTAGGCATAATAAGTCCTGAATGAGACTTACTACTAGTGTAATGGATCCTGAATTTAATAAAAACACCTGAAGTGTTATGTTTAATGGTGATATCATTAACTGTCAGCTCTTTCCTAGGTCAGTGCTCTGTCCTGTCTGAACTGAGCGTTATTACATTTGATGGAAATAACCTAGCACTGTATAAAGTTGCTTCCTATATTTTAGTCAAGCTACCCACGGAGATTATTGTGGCTCATATTGAAAAATGTCCTGCTAATCAGGTAGGAAACTTGTGTAGTACTATACAACATTATATGTTTTTGGTTAAGAAAAAACTTTATAGGAAGTAGTCATATTTCAGTACTAATAAAAACCCATCTTCTATGAAAAAATAATAAAAACAACTATTTCTCAGATATGTTTTATAATTTGATGATATGGAATCCATCAAGTTACATGGTGCCCATGGTTCTTGAGGGATTCTGTTGAATAGATCAATGAGAAGAGTTTCAGTATTGGAAATGCAAGTTATATAAGTAATAAACATTACAAATGCAATTTCATAAGCATCTACTCAGAAAAAAAGCTCCAGTGAATACAATAGGGCTTATTTCAGATTTGCATAAATTGGAATGCAGCTGGAGGTTTTTAGTACTATCAGAGGAATCATCAGTTCTACAACAACGTTTGTTTACATTCAAGCAACTTTTAAAAGGAGTTTGTTTAAAAGGCTTTATGTTGAATTCTAAGCAGTAGTGTTTATAGTATTTCTGGAATTATGCTACTTTTTGCAACAGGAATTCTAACCCACTTTTAAAATTATTTTTCAGAGTGCCAATTCAATAAGAAAGCTTGTGAGTATTTTTTCTAAGAATGGTTTTAATATAAATGTAAGCATACACTCCAGTTTGTGGTGATTGTGTTATGTCCCTTCCAAAATGTTCTCTGTCTTTTTCATTCAAGGCTCCACCTGGAAGTGCTTCAGGTCTCTGTTTTAGGAAACTTAATGTAACAACACCGTTATACACAGTACTTATCAATCGTTTAGCAAGAAAGGTGAGTTGCAAATTAATAAAACATAATTGTGGTATGCTTCTGCTAAAAATGTAATTGAAAAAATAGACCAATATGTAACATTTTCTGGGATGTGACAAACCTGCTTTATTTAATACAGAGGAAGATTTTTATTAAATGACAGCAACAGATGCTTCAGTACATCCACACACATCACTGCCGTTTTAGGTATAGGATGTGATGTTCCATCAGTGCTTAAATTTGCAGATCCAGAGGCTGCTAATATGGAGGGTCCACTATACGTGGTTTTGCTTTTAGAAATGCAGTTCTATCTTTGTAGTTTATTATGCTATAAAGAGTTCATAAAGAGGAACACTACCTCTTGTGGTCCTCAAATGCATGATATTAAAACTATATTTTTCATTCATGCGGTCTTTTTGCTTTATTTTAGGTTGTTGTGAATGCAGTGATTCAATCTCTGCCTTTCTCGAAACATGGCTTATGTATTCAAGACACAGGTGCTATGTATGTAATCAATACACCAGCTGGCATCAACATTAAATGGGCCCATGTTACTGGCATTATAGACATCCAATATGGCTTTCACTCTAATACATCTACTAAAACGGAAGGACTCTGTGGTGAGAATAATTATAATTATTGTCCTGCCTTTTCACCAAAATTGGGATTCAAGTGAGCTTATTATTTAAAACATGTATGGTTTCTAATTTTCAGTATATATTTTTAGTCTTCCAGAATAGGTTTTTTTCCAGAAAGGCTACAGTGTTTTTTTTCAATGTCCTGTCAACTGTCTTTTTTTGTTTTGTGATCTTATTACTCTCTTTCTGCTCTGCCTTCTACACTTACCCTAAATAAAAATACCTCCAGTAAAGCCTGTATGTTGACTGGCTTACCAAAGCAGGTCTTGTGGAGGGAATAAACCACTGATATGTGGCAGCTTCCATGAATCTGATCCAGATTTTAAGATGAACTTTAAAGGAGGTGCTGAACCTAATTTGAATTAAATTTGAAGTAAAACCGGAAAAAATTCACTGCTCCACTGACATGGAAGCCACCAGTAGCCACTAGAATAAATGATCTAATGGAAGCTATCTGATAGAAGATAATTGGGATGAAAATATAAGACAGCAGAAGCAAAACTCAAAACATAACATGACAAAAAGTAAAAGAGATGTTTGCTTTAATGGATGCCTAGACAGTTAAGGAGCTGTTGGGCATTTGTGTCAAATTAGAACATGCTACAAAATGAGATTAGCCACTTCGCTTTTTCTATCTGCAGTGGGCTGCTTTCTTGCTCTATGCGAATACAAAGTAATGTCCCATCTATCCAGTATTTTTTACTGTGACTGGTAGCAATTTCCCAGGACATCAGTAGATAGCCTTTCTAACACCTGAAGATGCCAGTGTTGACCTGAGACTTTCTGTGTATGGCCTACCACTGTGCTGCACCTCCTTCCAAATGCTAATTCCTGTCTATGTGAAGAGGAATAAAAGATTGCTGTAGAAACAGTAATAGATTTCCACAAGACTCATCTGAGGTGATAACTGCAGGGTTCTGCAATGGACAGTAGCATTTTATTTCTAGGATCCTTGAGAGTCGTGTTTAGAATGCACTAATCCTTCAAATAAAGTAGAGAACAGCATTTATATTTCATTGTCTGACTATTCTTTTTACATTGACATACTAAGAGTTATAGAATAGGAAAGAGAGCTAATAGGAAAGAAAGCTAATAGGAAAGAGAAAGTAGATTTTGTCTCTCAAACAGAAGCTTCACAGAATCAAGTGAAACTTCTGCCTTTCTGCTTGCATATTTAATGACTTGAATTTATTTCTTAATGTTAAGGTGTCTGTAATGGTGATCCAGTTGATGACCTGAAAATGCAGAACAGAACAGTGATCACAAATATGGAGGAAATTGAGGCTTTCATTAAGAGTTGGGAAATTGAGAAGTCTATTGATGTAACAACAAGGAGAATTGTAAGAAATTGTACAGAAGATAATTGTACATATTGTATGGAACTCTTGAACAGATGGGTTTTTACTCCCTGTCACAAGAAAGTAAGTATAAAACCGTAAACAGTCCTATATCTAGAAGATCAATGCCTAACGGAAAAATAATGGAAAAAGACACTATCACTATCCTTTTTTTAAAAAAAAAGAGAGAGAGAAGCCTCATTGGATGACAAATGAAACTTTTCAAAAGTTTAAGGGCAGTTGAGCAGGAAAAATTAAAGATGATACAAAGAGGTCAGAATCCTGAAATCAACAACTTAGCACAAGAATGAAGCAAATGATTATGATAAACAGGTAGAGAAAAAGAAGCTAGAACAAGAGACCTCTTCCACAAGGTCTGAGAAATCAAATGAATTTCTCAGGAAATTTAAATCAAGAGTAAGGATGCTATGTGACCAGCAAGGGAACATGCAATGTTAGCTACTTAAAATAAAAAGATGATGGAAACAATAGACTGAAAAAATATACAAAGGAAATGAAAGGATGATAGATTCTGAAATTACAGTAAAGGAAACAACATTCTGAGTTTTCAAGTCCTGAGTAGGGCTTTTCAAGATTAGGATATATGAAAGACCATAGGCTGTTTCATAAGTTCATCATGAGTTGAAGCTGACTTAATTGGCATACAACAAGTTTTTACAGTGGATGGTGAATTTAAGCTAATGTATTTAGGCTGACTTTCCTCACAAACAAGAACAACAATGAAGAAAGAATTAAATTGAATTGAATTAAATTAAATGTTGAGCCTCTTTACATTAAAAATGAAAAACTTAATAGAAAAGCTTTAAAATTTTACTGTTGTGAAATACAACTCCTAGAATATTTTAGCTTGCATAGCCAGTGACCAGTTGGTGGGACATTCTGGAAACTGTAACCTGTTTACCTCTCTGTTGTTGTTGTTGTTGTTGTTGTTGTTGTTGTTGTTGTGTGCCTTCAAGTTGTTTTTGACTTATGGTAACCCTAAGGCAATGATATAACAGGGTTTTCTGGGGCTGTGTGTGTGACATGCCCAAGTTCACCCAGTGGGTTTCCATGGCTGAGCAGGGAAGTGAACCCTGGTCTTTGGGGTCACAGTCCAAAACTCAAAACACTACACCATACTGTCTCTCATTTACCTCTTTATCTTTGTTTTTCCCCGCCTGTAATTTATTTAAGTAGAAGAAGATATATAATGCAGTATTAATTGATATCCATATGCCTGTCTCTATGTTTAATTTAATCTAGGTTTCACCACAGGATTTCTGTGAGAAAATGTGGATCAACAATACTTACTTTTGGAATTATGAATGTGATGCACTTTCCGCATATGTAGCATTGTGTAACAAACATAATATCTGCATTAAATGGAGAACACCAGATTACTGTTGTAAGTACAGTACTGTCTTTTCTGGGCAGGAATTTTCTTACTCTTAAATGTGATTGAAACCTGTGATTGAAACCTTTTCTGAAGTTAATAGTGGCATTCTAAGTATTATGTGTGAATGAATGATGGATTTTTATGGAGTGCTAACTTAAGCTTGATGAGTTGTCTAGCACTGGTCATTTGTATTGTTTATGTGCATGTCTAATAGCATTTTAAAGTTCTCCTATGTTCCTAGTTGTCAGAATAGATTTGGGTGCAAGCTAAGATTCTTTTCGTTATGAGGACAGGCAATGCTCACCACTCCTATTGCACACTTATATGATTTCTATGATATTACAACTAGATAAATAGCTGGATTAAATTATTTTTAAAAACTCTGGTGGTTAAGGGAAAAAAGACCAAAGATAAGACTTATCTTGTGTTACCTGAAGTTTCACAAAACCAGAAAATTGGAACCCATGGCATCTCCTGAGGGACTAAAACGGTTATGCTTGAGTCCTGCAAGACAGCAAAGGGATAAAACCTTCATGTTTCATCATCCTTTGGATTCTGATATCTGTGGTAACATATACCCAAGAACAGGAGTGGTGGGTGGGATGGAGCTAAAGTCCCCCAAGACTAAGGTAATGGAGTTGAGCCCCCTCAGATTATCGGACAAAATTGGACCACCAAGATTTCAATGTAGTTGAGCCTCCTCGGACCTTATTAGTCAGAAGTATACTAAATGATTAAATACTAAGAAATACTAAAATGACTATTGTTGTTCAGCTGTCCAAAGAATATTAAACGCTGTCTTCCATCTTTCTTGTGGATGCTTACTTGGGAGTAAGCAATATTGAATACATGGAGATGTTTCTACATTCACATTGTGCTTGTAAGAGTCTTCAAATTTCAGAAAGTTTCAATTATAATAAATGAAAAGTAATTTGCCCTCCCCCTGCTAGTACCTGCAGGTAGGCAAAATTGATAACAACCTGCCTGCCAATGTTGAGGCCCACGACCTTAAAAAATTTTTGTGGGAACCCTGTGTGGTAACATGTAGCTTTTTCCTGACAGGTCACATTCTGCAACTAATGACAATATATTGAATGTGTATTCCCCTATATTCCCTCTAGAACGCAGAATCCCGCTTTAGAATGAGGCTGAGCATACACAAAATAATTTCTCCAGCACTTGTTCTATTAGGTGTTTATGGTTGTTAATGCTTCGTAACTTTAGAGTGGCACCTCAGAACTTCAGGAAATCAATATAGGATTGCCTGAGTAATGTACATCAGTAGCTTGCAAAATGTGACATAAATTACATAATATGCCTGAGCGAAACAAAAAATGGAGTAAAAAGAGGTAAATATGTCAATTCTTGGCATTTTTAAGCTTGCAGTAACATGCTGTATATCTGACAGTGTTTATAGCACTGGTTTGAAATTTGGCATACTTGTACACTTTGGTGACTTGGCCATGTATACCAAGTTTCAAGGTATTATGATAACAGGAGTCTTTGCTATGTGCTGTAGAATACTGAGGTGTCAAATGGCAAAACCCTGTCCTAGCCATAATTCAGCTTAACCAAAAGGGCATTCCTTTAAACCACACATAGTTCACAGAACAGTCCTTTCTACATACATTGCAAATTGTGACTATAATATGAAGTGGAACACATGACAGTTTGCCATGATACTATTGATATTTCCCTTGTACCGTAGAAATTGTCAAGTCTTAATATAAACAGTCGTTGAGAACTGTAGAATACAATGTGATCTGTGACTTGCTGCTGTTCCTGCTGCTTATTTTCCTCTATATGTGTGACCTGTAGCACTCAGTTGTCCCAGTGGGAAAGAATACCAGCCATGTGTGCAACCCTGTGCTGCCAAAACATGTCTAAATAAATGGTTCTATGAAGAATCACCATGCTCTTATTTAAGGGAAGACTGTGTTTGCAAAAATGGGACCATTCTTCACAGAACAGACTCTGACCTCTGCATTCCAGAAGAAAAATGTGGTGAGTAAACCTATAGCTATGTAAGCATTTTTCTTCCCTCCTCTTAAGCCCAAGCATGCATATTTTCTAGTGTGGCAGAAGCATGGTTTCTGTCTCTGTCTTCTTTTTTCCCTAAAGAGTATGAAATTAATTGAGAGGTCAATGTACCTCCAGTTTTTGTATTCATCAATGGGTATAGCTTCAGCGCTGAGTTTTACAATTACAGCCTTTGCTAATTTATCCCACAAAAGTGTCCATAATATTGCAGATTGTCTGCTTTAAGCTGGCAATATTATTCCTGCAAGAATCTTTGATTTTGAAGTAGTAGGTTCATCACTGCTATGAACCAAGGCGAAACATTATTAATGTATTAAAAGAAGATTAAATGAAGGGCACCAAAGGCTACACAGTGTTATTATTCCTGCAATCTTTTTGTTGCCCAGGGAGCAAATATGGTCAGTACAGGTTCCTCACATTCTCATATTTCCTTTCGCACTGTCTGCCATTTTGAAAGAGGTTGAGTATATTTTATTATAAGTCAAATTCCTTAAACTCTTTATAGATTTGTCTGTCACAGAGGTATACTTTAGAGGAGTTTGGATCTTGGTGGTTTACAACTCCCACTGTCCCTTACCCTTGGCCATACTGGCTGAAACTTAAGGGAGTTTAAATTCAAAATATATGGAAGGTCAAAGTGTCCTCACTCTTATCTTAGTGTCAGTATTCTTCTGAATACCAGATACATGGTGGACTAGATGGAATTAATCCAGTTATAATGCTTCTTAATTTTCACAAAGTTTCCCAGAAAGATACCGATTCCTTTTTTTACAGCTCAAAACAATTTGTTGATCTGCACAAACGGTATAATATTTATGAGCTTCTACTCAGGAAAATAAATTGTCACATTTTGGGCAGGGAGTTAATACTTTCATTGGAAGCTTCAAATGGAAGTTTTCTGACATTTCCAGACAGATATGATTCACATTAAAATGTATCTTTATATTATCTTGATTTTTTTCTTGCGGGTATTTGAAGAGATATCATTATGTTTTGCATCCATAGCCTGTACTGATAATGAAGGGCATCCTCACTCTGCTGGAGAGATTTGGAATGGCTCCAATAAAGGATGCTGCATGTATAAATGTTTGGAGAATGGAAGCATTATTTCTATAGAGCCTGAATGCAAAAAAGAGCCACCCCCAATATGTAGGCGGGAGGGTGAAGTGATTATTAATGTAATTGAAGAACGAGCTTGCTGTCCAAAGAAAGTCTGTGGTAGGTAATATTTATGAGCTGGTATAACATTCCAGAATTGATCTCTGTGCAGGATTAATGAAAGTTAAACTATCTGACCCATTGCTTATATTCAAAGGAAAGTGATTTCTCATGGGTAAAGTCAGTGCTGTGGATTTGGAGAAAAAAACCTGCTAATAAACCATGAAAAGACTTCTCTCAGAGTTGTGATAGAAATGTCCAGTCCACCAGTGAAGTGACCAATGGTTATAGAAGAATCAAACACCAGTTTGGTCATACCTTCTCATAGAGAGGTGGTGGGTCAAACTAGGTCTTATGCTTTTAAAAAACCACAACATTAAGTATATAAATAGGCCAGTCAAGATCTGCTAGGGCTTTTCTTACCGAATCCGCTAGGCAGTGATGTAGACTTGAGTTAATTTATTCGGACTCAAGTAACTTCAGTGAGTCAACTTGGACTTGACTTGGTCATAAATGATGCATTGACTTGACTCTTGACTTTTATATTTTTAGTGACCAACTTGCTGCCCTTGGTTCAGTAACAAAATACAGTCATCCAGAAACCATACAGCTTTAAACAATGCTTCAATCTCCTTTTTGCCTACTGGTATGTGATGATCTGTCTCAAGCCAAAATTGTGGGTGCACATCTTAGAAGGGAACAGCAAACACCTTAGGCAATGGCCTTGAGACGGGATTGAGGTCTGCTCAGCAGCCTGTCCTTGTTTCATATTGGAACAACCTTCTAAAACTTTTCCTAGGAGCAGAAGACAAGACTTGCCTCCAGAGTGCAGGGCGTGTTTCTCAGAGGGAAACAGCAAATGTGTTAGGCGATGGGCTTGAGGAAGAAGAATCATTCTTCCTAAATTCTTTGAAGGTTCAGTAATGGGAGGTAAGAAGGATCCTATTCCTCACTTCTGTAAAATTCTCAAGCTGCAGAAATGGGAAATCAAGAAGGATCCTCTTCCCCACTTACAAAGCTGCAGACGCTTGTATGCACCCCACCACCACCACCACAACATCCTTTTTTCTGTTAAAGTTGGCTCCCAAACTTGAGACTTGACTTGAAAGTATCTTGCAAGACCCTGTGACTTGCCCTGAGACTTGAGGGTAGAGACTTGAGACTTGGAGTAAAAAACTTAAATACATCATTGCCTCCAGGGATTCTTAAAAGTGGAATCTGGATAGGTTTTCTCTGGAATCACAAACCAATCTCTTGAATATATTTGCTGGGAGAACCATTATGCTGCAGTGCTGAAATGGGATTTGAGAGATAGAAGTTTAGGTTCTCACTGTGCCATGAAATTCACTGCGTGATGCTACACAAAACACTTGTCTTAGCCTGACCTACTTCAAAATGGTGTTATGAGGAGAAAATGAGGATGAAAGCAGGCATGTATGATGTCTTGAGTGCACGAAAGAAAGAAAGAAAGATCACGAAGCATTCCAGGAGTACCCAAATGAACAGCTTAACCTCTGATCTTCTCGCTGTGTGCTGTGTTCCCAGCAATAAAGAAAGCTTTCCTTAGCATGTTGATGATTCTCCACTACATGTTCAAGCTTTTCTGCTTCCATTGCAATGTGATCTGTAATATTTGCTATCATAAGTATTTTTTCATGACATTGGCTCTTAGGCTTGAGTTGATGTTATTATAATTTGTTCACACCCTCCATTTATTTTGTGCAAATAAGGATTACCTCAATATATAAAATTATTGACTACAGTCAGATAAATAATAAATCTAGAAGTTTATTTGGTATAAAATTTATATTCAAAACTGGAAAATGAAAAGTTCATTTTTCTTTGAAGCATCTTCATTTTCAGGAGAGTGTTGGGTAGTAGTATACTTAAAAAAGCCATCTTTATTTTTATTTTTAGAATGCAACATGACTCTGTGTGACTCTATCATACCAAAGTGTAAAAATATGGAAAAATTGGTAGTGGGATACAGTCTGCATTCCTGTTGTCCTCAGTACAGATGTGGTAAGTGATAAACTGAAAGTATTACTTTGAGAAACAATGTTTTACTAAATATGCACAGGGCTTTTAAGCATAATTAATTAATTATATTTTACTAGATTTTTTTTTATATTCAGAATGTGACCCATCAGCATGCCCCAATGCTTCCCGTCCAGAATGCAGAGAAGACCAGTTTATTGTTGAAGCAAAACAGGAAGATCCTTGTTGTTTCTCCTATTTGTGTGGTAAGGAGCCTTCTCTGTTTTGATAGTTCTGTGAATAAACAAGGAACTGTAGAATAACCATGAATAAGAGCTAAGGTAGACTTTACTATTTAAAGTGGAATGAAAAATGTCCTTGATTTAAAGTGGTGGAATGCAGATGCTGTGAACTTTGAATAATGTGCACAAATTTTTCTCCTCTGTGCCTAAAAAAATTAGGATTGCAAATTCATCTTTAAGTCTGTTTTAGACAATTCAGCCATTTAAGCGATTTTAGTTGTAAAATCAATGGACTTTATATAAGTGATGACTAACAAATCCCATTCATTTCAATGGGTCCACTCTGTTTGGTACTAACATGGGATTAAGCCTATGGCCACCTGACAAATGGTTAGGTGGCAATTAAGGGGAAGCCAGAAGTATTTGGTCTCTTAGCAAAGGCAATGTAATACAGTCGCCCCTCCACATTGGAAGAGCTTTGGGCACAGAACCATCGTGAAAGTGGAAAAACTGCAAATAACTCCCCCCCCGGTGATTCCCCCTCCCATTCCTTTGCCTCTGACCCTTGCACTCTGGTGAGAAATAAAAAGAGACGGTAAAGGGCTTAATGGTAATTTCTTCTCAGAAGAAAAAGAGCTGAGCACTGAGTTCTAGCATTCTAGATACTGCTGGTTGCTATCTTGAGAAAGGAGATTCCTCCCAGAGGGAAGGGGTAGAAGCAAGGAGAGCACCTGACCAATCAGTTGCCATTACACAGCCGAATGTGCAGCCACGTGGCAGAGAGGACAAGCCTCCAGCAGTGGGAGGAGGTTTTGTTCACCCAAAAGGAAGAAAAAATCCAGTTTAAACACAAGCCTGGGGTGAGGAATACAAGGGTATGAGAGGAGGAGAATGGGGGAGGGGGGAGTCCAGGATGTGCCTCTCAAATAATCAAATTGATAAAGGTCAGACCCACAAATGAGGAGAGAAGACTGTAGCTTTTTTTCTTCTCTCTTCTCTCCTTCTACCTTGCAGCCTAATGAATGGAATGGCTGCCACTGCCTGACATTAGGAGACAACCCTTTGGTTGATGTTTTAGGAGAGCCCTGCTTCTCTTCTCCCCCTCTGATTTGCATCCTCACTGGCTGTTCCTAGGTAACAGTAAAGGGAAGCCAGAGGTTGCTGCCCTTCTCAGCAGAAGTGATGGAATAGTCTTGTTTCTCTCTGCTCCCTCTGTTCTGCCAGAGGGAATGGCTGCTGGCTGAATGACAACTGTAGGGAAATCCTGAGAAGAAATTACCATTAAGCCCTTTACCTTCTCTTTTTATTTCTCACCAGAGTGCAAGGGTCAGAGGCAAAGGAATGGGAGAGGGATCGCCGGGGAGGGGGGGAGTTATTTGCAGTTTTTCCACTTTCACGATGGTTCTGTGCCCAAAGCTCTTCCAAATGTGGAGGGGCGACTGTATTACATTGCCTTTGCTAAGAGATCAAATACTTCTGGCTTCCCCTTAATTGCCACCTAACCATTTGTCAGGTGGCCATAGGCTTAATCCAATGTTAGTCTCTTCTGTAATGAAAGAGTCCTGTTTCTCTTCTGCTCTACAAAATGAAAGAATGTCTACCATGAAGTGAGAGCTCAGGGAGGGGCTTGTACAGATTAAGATGACTACTGTACATTTGACCCTCCATATTCATTGATTTGATTATTTGCAAGTTTCTCTAACCCCTCTCCCCTCCCGCCTCAAGCACCTCTTTTCTGGAAGGACCTTCTCTTTCAGCAGCTCCAATCAGGCTGTGCACTCTTTGAAAATGCACCTCTGATCCTCCTCCTCCATCAACCACTAACTGGCCAGCAAAGAACGGATCATAGCCCAATTTCCCACCACAAGCTCTCCTCTGTTGCCTCGCCCACACCCAAGGAAGAAGATGGGCGAGAGAGAGGAAGTATATGACCACCATGCTGACTCACCTCTTTCCTCTCTCTTTTCCTTGACCTGGTTTGGACCCGGAGTGCCTGCACTTCCCACCATGCCTTGCCCCCTCCCCACTCTCTCTTTCTTTCACACACATACATTTTGATATTTGCTGTTTTCTCTTACCCTGGCAAATGTGGAGGGCCAACTGCATTTGTTAATTTTATATCGTTTGATGACTATTGCAGTTGTCAGGCAGTAGGATTGAGAGGGGATCTAGCTACTTTTATTTACTATTGTTCAGAAACTGCACATTGAGAAGAGGCAGGAAAATGACTATGGGCAGCTAGATTTGAAAGTAATTGTAAATTTAAAAATAGCCTTCAGGATAGGGCAGAGTAGCAAAGGTAGTTTCAAGAGATGAATAAAAGACATTTAACTAAATGTTGGTCAAAATCTGAGATGCCTGCAAAATCCATATGAAGTTTAAAAAAAAAAAAGGAAGCCAACATTTGTCGTTGTTAGTGACAGTTTGAAACATTACCTGAAATATTAAAGAACCATCAAGAAGCAAATGCAATATAATTTAAAACTGACATTTGAATTATATTCTCTTGCAGTTTGTGAATCCTGCATCGAACCTATCCCACTGTGTAATGAAGGGGAAATTCTCACCGTAGACCGTAGCACTACACACTATTGTTGTCCTCATTACCACTGTGGTATGGTTTGCTTTGTTAATATAGCTTGGATTGGATGAAGATGACTGTTATTCTTTTTAAGAGGAAGGGAAAGTATTGTTCAGTGCACAATCACAAAAGCCAAGCAGTATGATCATTATGAAACCTGATTACTTTTCTTTACAGAATGTATAAAGAATGACATTTTGGGATGAGTCGAGAAAGTGGAAAGATTATCTTAAGCATAATGCAGGCATTTAAAAATCTAAGTATTCAGAGATTGTGACTACTTCACTCTCCAACTCAGCCACTGATCAGGAAGATCTAAGGGTTGATTGTAACCATACAGGAGGTCCTGATTCAGGAGTGTGAACATGGTAACAGCCATCTCTGCAATCAGGAAACCTAGTGTATGAGTATTACACAGTTGCGGCAGCTGTTTGTCAGTTTAAGTACCATGACTGAATCCTATAGGATACTGAGATTTGTAGTTTGAGAAAGCACTTATAATTTGCTGCTAGAGAACTCAAGTGCTGTAGTTTAAGGTAGTGAGTGCACCAGCACTTTCCAGCAAAGAATTCTACATTCCTTACTTCAGGATTCTGTAAAATGAAGCTATGCCTGCTAAAGTGCATCCTGCTGATATACCTGGGTAGTGTTGATACGGTCTAAGTTTCCCAGTTGCAGAGAACTTTGTTATCATATTCAAATGAATATGACTACAGTTCTCCTTTTATATCTTCTTTCTCAACACTGGCAGATTGGAACAAGAAGGCAGTTTTATATGCGTGCCAATAGCCTATCCATGCTTGGACTTGTTGAATGTTTTCATAGACTTAATTCTTATAAAAATTATCAGGTGACTGCCATACGTCTCAGAATCACTTATAAACGCAGCATATTGTCTTTTGCTGTTGTTGTTGTTGTTGTTGTTGTTGTTACTGCTGCTATATTTATTTATATCCTGCCTTTCTCCCAAAAGTACAATATAGATGAAAACACACAAATAGTGAATATTAAAATAGAATTAATCTATTCACCTATTAAAACAATTTAATCCATGCTTATAAAGATAAAAAGCAATTTAAAACAGCTCAGTTTACAATACCACTTTAAGCCCTTTCTTTAAAACCTTGGTCTTTGCCTGATGAAGGAAGGACAGCAAGAAAGAAACCATTCTGGACTCTCTAAGAAGGGAGTTGCAGAGTCTGGGGACAACCACAGAGAAGGCCCTGTCTCATGTCCCCAATAACCACGCCTGTGATGGTGTTGAGATTGAGAGAAGGGCCTCTCCTGAGAATCTCAGGACCCAAGCACGCTCATGTGGGGGTCTGCCAAATAGCCGTGACATGAGCCTTATAGGGCTTTATAGGTCACAACCAGCACTTTGAATTGTACCCGGAAACAAACTAACAGCCAGTAGAGCTGTTGCAGCAAGGGAGCTGTATGGTCCCTATAACCTGCCATGGTTAGCCCTCTGGCTATAGCAATTTGTACAGTGAAACCCACTTCAAAGGCAGTCCAATGTTGTGTGCCTTACAGTAGCCAAATAGGATGTAACTAAGGTTTGTGATGTAAATATGGTATGTGGACAGATCTGGTATCTCAAGGAATGGACACTGTTGGTACACAACCTTTAAATGTGCACAAGCCATGGCAGCAATCTGGGCCTCCACTTTCAAAGCTGAATCCAGGAGCACACCCAAACTGTGAACTTGTGTCTTCAGAGGGAATGTAACTCTATCGGAATCTCTACTCCCTGATCTGCCTTTTGACAAACCAGGAACACCTCTGTCTTGTCTGGATTAGGTTTAGTATCTGGCTTCATCCAGTCCATTACTAATGACAGACACTGGTTTAGAATCAAGACAGCCTCCTTGATTAGAAGTGGAAAGGAGTAGCAGACTGCATGTCAATTGTATAATGATGGCTTCAGACCTCAAACGCTGAACTACTTCCCCCACCAGATTCATGTTTAATATATATTGCTTTCAGTCGAAGATATTAATGTAGTGTTTAAGCTTCACACCAGCCCTTTAAGGTACTTCCAGTGGACAGTATAGTGACTTATACAAGGTTACTCTGTGAACTGCAAAATTAAGCGAAGAATTGAATTAGAAATCCAGTATTCTAGCCACTCTACATATTCTGTGCATACTTGATAGTATAAAATTCACATCATCTCTAACCAAACCTGAAGAACAACAACAAAAACTTGACAACTGTTCACACCAGCACAGTTTTTGAGTTTTTATACCTGAAGCAACTGTCTCTTGTGTTACCTAGCACATTCATTTTGAATCTGTGTAAAGGGGTATTTCAACAGTAATTTTTGTTATGCTTCAAAAAAGCCAAAAATTCCATTAGGGATGTCGAATCTCTTAATTATGGTTAAAATAACTCCTTTAGCTCATGACCCTTTCATTTAAGGTAGCAACTACAAATAACAAAGACATTAAGGAAAGGTCTTGGGTGCTGGACAACTTTTCCTGGGGAATTATGGGAATAATCTTTAACACTTAATTTTTCTTCCTGTAGTCTGTGACGAGACTCTCTGTCGCTTGCCCCTTCTGAATTGTTCTGTTGATATGAAGCTGATGAAGAAAAGAATACCAGGACAGTGTTGTCCAGATTGGACTTGTGGTATCTGTCACTTGTTTCTCTTTCAATTACTTGAAGTAACAATTTATGATCTGTTTTTCATCTTACATGGTTACATTGATCTTTATATTGTTTTTCTCCCACCCACTTTGCTTTCTTTGTGCAGACTGTGACTGTGAAAATTTGACTATACCAGCTTGTAAACTGGTAAGAAATATTTGGTTTAGTTATTACCACATTATGTCTTAAAAGTTTTAAAGTTATCCCTGCTTTTTATTTTGTAGCTTTTTTGAAGCTGTCATCCGTACTACAGTCCTCCTTCCACATTTAACCTTCACAAATTTGATTATTTGTGAGGCATACATATGCCTTCCCTCCCATTCTCCTCTTCCCATTCCCTTGTGTTTGCCATCTGCGGAAAAGGAAGGCAAGTGCACCCAGGCAAGAGGCAAGGGAATGGGAAAGAGAGCATGAGGTGAGTTATTTGTGGGTTTTCCACTTTTGCAAGAGTTCTGCACTTCAAATTTTTGCGAAAGTGAAGAGTCCACTGTATCATCATACACAATAGCATAGTAGTTGTATTTGACATTAGATACATGATTGTATCAGCAGATTAAGTAGAATATGTGATTGTGCAGACCTCCAAACCTGGACAGGATACAAAAATAATGTGCATACAACTTGTAATGCCTATGAAAAGCAAAAGAGTGTGTGTGTGTGTGTGTGTGTGTGTGTGAGGGAGTGGGTATATTATTAAACTGTATGTCTGTTATTTGGTATTGTTGTAATTTGTTTATCTTGCCCAGGATCCATCCAGGAATATATGCTGGTAAAATCACTTCCATCAGGAGAATGGGGAAAATCTTCTCTCCCCACTGCTGCCCATACACCCAAATGCTTCAGAGGGCTGCACCTTCTAGAATTCTTTCAGTGCCTTTTTGAGGGCAGAAAGAAGGGATTGGGAAGAAATATTTGTCACGTTTGTGCCAGCATGTGCCTTTGGCCTTTAGAGTTAATTATGCATTTTTCTTTTGGATGAAATTATGTTTTTGTTTTTAGGAGATTGGACATACATGATGCTGAATTGTTTAAACTTTTTTTTTTAATATTGCAGGGAGAAGTTCTGAGAATAGATTCTAATGTTTCTAGCATGTGTGGATGCCCTCAGTACACTTGTGGTATGTATATCTCTCTTATGTTTAATATTTTTCATTTTTGGTTTTAATAAATGCTTATTTCTACTTTAAAACCATCTCTTGAATTCTCTGTAATCTTAAATATCTGCATGTAAATGAGAAGAAGAGAATGAGAATAAAAATATTCCAAATCAACTGTATCTTCTGTCTTTTAGCCATAATACGTTAGAAGTTGTTAACAAATGCTATTCCACATATATCCCATTGGGGTCAAAAGATAAGATATGCATTAGAAAATAAAAAAAATTGTCTAAGTAAAACTTTTATAACTGTAGTCATGTTAAATGAAGAAATCCAAATACTCTTGTATAGAGTGCAAAATATAGTTGGGTCCACCTTTCAATGCAAAGTAGAGATATAATAGATCAACTGCAATCTGAAATTATTCCTGGCAGAATTTCAGTTAGATGTACTTCTGAATGTATTCCCCATAGAATCATGCACATTTTAGTGGAATTTATGTATAATGTAACATAGTGGCCTATGTGTATCATTGTGCACAAGTGTATTTTCATTTTGTGTGCATACATTTGAGAAAAAGACAGAGGGATTGAGAGCGGCCCTTTCTGCACCTTACCTCTTTCCAGTGTGGCAGTGTGGGGATCACGCGAGCAGCCTATCCCCTCTGCTTTGGCTTTGCAGCTGCTGCCTGCTGGCCAGGAGGCAGTGTGGGGGCTCCACCTCTTCCTCCGCAGCGCAGCCGGGCATTTTCCCAGGTTGTGCTGGGGAAGGAAGTGCGAGGGCCACATTTCCGGGGGCTTTGCATGCACAGTAAGTGCATGTGGGGCCCCAGAGTAATGCGTGATTGTGCACCATTTTCAGCTACAAGCCAAAAATGAAATAGTGTGTGATCAGCACCTGCCGGCCCTGGCAGCGTCGCACGATTGTGAGGACGTCATCTGAAATGGTCCTTGCAATCGCGCGATGCTCTGGAGATCCTTTCACATGGCAAATGCCATGCAAAAATGGCCAGAGAGAGAGAATAAGTGTTCATGTGGGAGGGAGAGGTGTTATGAAAAGTGCCTTATAAATGACAATGCTTTTTAAGTATAATTAGTTTTTACAGGTTCAAATGTGTAACATTTTATGACACAAGTGTTTTTGGTTTTGTTTTGTTTTTTTTTGCATTAGAAAAGGACAATGTCTGTCTGTTCCAAGAAGTAACCATTTTGAGCCCTGGGCAATCCATGATTCAGTATCTGGATGGAGATCTTTGCTACACAGCAAAATGTACACAAGAGAGAGACCCCAGCACAGGATTTCATGCTATGAATCTGACAGTAGTAAACTGTTCCCAAAAATGTGAAGCTGTAAGTTTTGCTAATGTACAGGAGAGAAGTTATTTTTGAGTTGCCCTTGAAATCCATTCAAAATAGTAGGCAATATCATGACAAGTGTTTTATGTCAAGGATGGGAACTGTGTAGGTCAGCAACTCCTAATATTTCTGGTATTCAGAGGGGGGTTGCCTTTGCCTTTCTCTGAGGCTGAGAGAGTACAACCTGACTAAGGTCACCCAGTGGTTTTCCATGGCAGAGTTGTAGTCCAGTTGTCAAACCACTACACCATCATGGCTGTACTGGCTGAAATTTCTGGAAATTGCAATCCAACTACATCTGGAGAGCAGCATAATTCCAAGCCCTATTTAAAGTTTTGCTTCAAGTCAAACCCTCCTCCTGAGTAGAGTTGGGCAACTGGGACTGTTGTGAGGAAATCATTTTCACCTCCAAAGGCCTCCCCCAGGATGTATTGCCTGTGGAAACAAAGGAAGATAGACAATACCACAACTGCAAGAAGAAGTCCTCAAATTTAGGGATGGCTGGACTTTAGGGATGCTTTGTGGTAAATTGCCACTCCTGGAGGTATCCAGGAATAGCAATTGACTGTTTAGGCCAGTTTTTTAAACTAGAGGAGCCTAGGTAATTCTGGGGTAACTCTAGGACCCACATAAAAGTTCTTAGGGCTGCATACAGCTTAGAGGGTGCATGATACCTATCCTGCTTTAGAATCTGATACATACCCTGAATTAAGGTAATCTTAATGATAGTCTAGAAATGGACAATATAACAAACTGGTTAAATGCTTCTGAATTCCTAGCTTCTGAAGTCCTCCATGCAGCCACATGAGAGGTAAAGATCCTACTGCAGCACATTCTTGTAACAGTAAACTATGATTTCACAATGTTTTAAACCAGTCAAATGAATATATAACCTAAATGAGAAAATTCCTTGTCATAATTGTTCCAAAGGCTAATGGTAGTAAGTTTCAATATAGTTGCCATCACAGCTATTAAATATAGATAAAATAACCTGACTACAATTAGCTGTATGTATTTGAAAATGATATAATAATGTCAGTATGGATTTTTTTTAAAAAAAATTTCTCTGTATTTAACAGCACCAAGTATACGTTCCTTCTCTTAGTCAGCATTCTTGCTGTGGCTCTTGCATAAATGTGTCATGTCCCTTTGATACTGGCAATGGAACCCTAGTCATTTATGAAGTAAGTCTTTCTTTGAAAAAAAACTGCAAAAAGTAGCGTATGAAAATATTGACTATGTAGCTTTGACTCTTTAAAAAGAATCTTTAAACCTTGAAGTTGTTCTGTACCTTCTATTTCTGCACCTAATTCAAACTATCTTTGGTTCCAAGTCCATTTATATAGTCAGTTTATTTGTATTCCAAGAGCAGTTGTCACAGGTCAGCAAATATTAGTTGTTGTTACCTGCATGTGCTCTTAGGTAATAGACATAATGTCAAAGATAGAAAATAGGAAAAAAAGCACTGCTTAGACCAGCTGTTCTTAACCTTATCTTTACCATGGATCTCTTTTAAATATCTTTTGTTGCTGCTGACCACCAAGACTTAACTCAAGATTTAAAAACCTAAGAGCATCAAATATTTATTTAAAGTTGCTAATCAAGGATCTTCAGATTTGGAGGGAAGGGAGAAATATTCCTATTGAAATGATTCCATACAAATAAAAAAAATTAATAGTAATTGTAGTAGTAGTAGTGGTAGTAATACCTGAACACTGAACCATAGTCTAAGATTACTTGCTAATTTTAATTAATTAATTAATGAGCAGGCTGGTGCTGCATTTTACTTACAAGGCTTGCTATATCAGGCTTAATAGCCAAAACTTGTATTAAAAATGTACTCTGTGTTTTTAAAATGATTTCAATACTTATTTTTAAGATAAATGAGAGCAGAAAATTGTTTTTCACACAATTCTGCTGCTGTAAGCCCCTCTGGTCCCTTCATAACTTTTGAACAGTTTGAGAGATTGTAATGGAACTTTGTACAAATGATATCTGACACCAGCAAAAGACTCCTGCTCACAACATTTTTTCAAGCTTTCATGGTCCCCCTTTGAGGACATCATAGCCCTCCAAAGGTTCACAGACCATGGCTTAAGAACCTCTGTCTTAGACCAATTTGTTCCAATGTTTCCAATGTTTGCCTCTCTTCTGAGGTTAGCATCAGGATAAGAATATTAATTTGTTTATTTTTTAAAAAAATAATCCCTGAGTCTATAATTGGCTACCTTAACATTAAACAATAAATGTGAACCTCATTGTGCATAAGCTGCATGCTTGTCCACTACTGCTTGGCTCTTCCTGCTAATGTGACAAACTAAACAAACCAAGATTTGTTCTTAATTTTTGGATCCTATTTCATAGGGGAGCAATAAACCAGGACCCTTAGTTTGGATGATGTACTAAATCAGTGTTCTCTAACTGGTGCTTTCCAGGTGTTTTGGACTATAACAGTGGGAATCCCTAACACAGGCAGTTTTCCCCAGTTGGAGAAGTCTTTGTTAAAGAAGCTATTCTTACTTTGCAAAGGAATCTTATTGCACCTTTGAGATTAACTGGGAGAAAGAAGTTGGTAGCATAAGCTCTTATAGACTAAGGCCATTTCCGCCCTACACTGTGCTCTTATTCCTCTTTCAACCTCCTGTGGAATTCTGGGATTACTGAGGCCAAAAAGTTTTCTGGCTGAGAATCTAAATGCCCCTTCCTAAACTGGAAACAGTTCAGGAGAAAGGCAGCCTACAAATATAACAAACAAACAAACAACCAGAATAGTGTGAAAATGGCCCAAGGCTACTTGATCAGCTCTTGCATAGCCATAGTAAATGTTTCTGTCATTTTAAAACCCATTATTCTGAAAGAATAACATTTTGTCTTGTACTTTTCAGGATGGAAACACATGGGTCTCAAACTGTATTAAACATGAATGTACAAAGACTGCTATAGGTGCAATAATGCTTGGATCCAGCGTCATTTGCCCACCTTTTAATGAGACTGAGTGTATAAAGGTTTGTACCCCTATGTAGCACATAGACAAGATCAAAATGATGTGAAAAGACATTTCTGTTTGTAATTTTGATTTTGTGCAATACAGTGTAATCACACATAGTCGTGTTCCATTACTTTCATTGGACTAAATCTAATGTTAATTTCAACTAGAGTAGACCCACAGAAATAAACAGTAACTAACAATCCTATTTATTTCACTGGTTCTATAAATGGACGAACCTTGGATTTAGTCCTTTTTTTCTGAATTATGCCACAGTGCAAATAATACTCCTGAACTTTTGTTTAAATTGTATTTTTCCTAACACACTGATAGCTAATACTAAAAATATTTCCTGAGTAGGGCTATTGCCCTAAGCACACTTATATGGAAGTAAATGTCTTTATCCAGAGACCACACAGTTCCTTTTTGCCAGGAGCCACCCTGGATCATATAGTTTGTTCCACTGAATTTTGAGAGAGAATAAACTCATGCACAGAAATAAATTGCTGTTGATCTATTTCTGCTTGTGGAATGAATAATTGTCAGAACATATTACTGTGTAAGAGTAAGTGTGGTTAGGATTGCATGTAAACTGTAAAGGTCTCATGATCTTACAGAGTTAAATTCTATTGATTTACTTTGGGTTTACCCTGCAGTATATGCCCTTAAAACTGGGTGAAGATTACAAAATTCAGACTAGTACTAAAAGCATGGTCCAACATTGCACAAGCATAACTGAATACAGACCAGAGATATGAGTAAACTAGCAGGTATTATGAGCTTTGTACATAAAATTTCTGGGGATTATGTAGGGTTTGCTCTATACTTATTAAAAATCCAGATCCAAAGACTCATATGATCTCTTTTACAAGTGTTTGTTGAACAACAACTCTCATGCCACAAACCAAATCACTTTTGAAAATTTTGAATGATTCATTCATTCAAGTGAGGACAGTAGCATGGTGGAGAAAGTCAGTCCCAGTCTGACAGCTTCAGTGTGAGCTAGGACCAATGTTTCAGTGTCAGCCATAAAAAGATGCATTTCTCTTTAAACACACATGGATACACCAAAAACCTGAATGAAAAAATCCAACACACTATGGCCATTTCCACAGTAGACTGTTATAGTGCTACTATACTACTTTCAACATCCTATGGAATCTTTGGGCTTTGCAGTTTAGGGAGGGCCAGCTGGCCTCTCCCTAAACTGCAAAGCCCAGGATTCCATAGGATGTTGAAAATGGTATAATAGTGTTATAACAGTCTACTGCAGAAATGGCCTAAGTGTCCATAGGATTTGGTGCTGATGCAGTGTGTTAGTTCAGTTAGAAAGCTCAACATGAGGTGGAGAGAAGAGGTTCACATCACTTTTTACTGCCATACTATTGATGTATCACTTCCAGTACCAATATGGACAGGGCATTTGAGTGGGTTCAAATGCAGTTTGTCTTGTGCATACTAATTGTCTGCACACAGCAAATTGCCATTTTTCAGTGGGCTAGAAAGTCTAAGGTTAAAACTGTAGCTTATAACATAACACTGAGAGTTCTGCTGAGGTTTTTATGATAAGAAAAGCTTGCTCCCTTATATATGTTGTGAGGCTGAATTTCCTTAATAATGTAAACTATTACAGTTGCATAGGGATGTGGAGGCAGAGCGGATTTGCCCTGGGTGGCAATGTTTTTGGGGCGTCTGGGCCTGTGGCCATGCCCCTGCACACTGCGGCCATGTCCTCACGCACAGAGGTGACGCCCCTCATGCCGTTGCCCCACCCCCCACTCACTCCAAGCTCTGCCACTGAACTATTAACATAGCTAACTTAAATAAATATTTGCACTGATTTTAGATTTGGTTACTTCTTTCTTTTTACATCTTTCATATAAATATATCGACATGTTCCTTTGGACACAGTCTTTTTTGAAATATTCTTTTTAAATTTTTCTAGAATGGAGGCACTGTACAGACATATAATGATGGCTGCTGCGAGACCTGTAAGTGAAGAAAGCTGCATTCAGTGCTAGATATATGCTAGTCTTGCTTTTTGATTTTTTGGATAGATCTGTGTTCTTAACTCTTCCAATATGGACATTTGGAAAGAAAAAAGCATGCTGCCCCCAAATCATGTTAAATATATGTATAGTTTTTAACAAATATCATTCATAAGTCTTGCTTTGTATGGCTACTCACATGGTGATCTGGGATTTTTTTTAACCATTCCTTCTGGAGTATAACTAAATCTCTCCAAATATAGTATATGTGCAACTAAAATTATTTTAAAAACCCCAAAAAACCCAAATTATACATTTTATTACCAAGAACAATATATGCATATCTGCTCAAGAACAAGATCTGTTCCTTGAATAAATGAAAGTTCAAACTTGGTCATTTGATCTGAGTTACGTACTGAAAAAAATTATTTTGATGGTGGTCATAGGTTTTTCTATCACATGGTAATGAGTAAAGAAATTTAACTTTGATTACTAGAGTTCTCATCTTATGCTAGGACTTATCTGAAAAGGAAAAGCATATATTCCTACAGACTCTATAGGAATAATGTTTATCTGTGTCATGGTTTACATTTCTCAGCATAGTGAAGCATATTCGACATTTGAATCTTCTTAAAAAGTTGCATCTTAAAATCCGAAAATTTAAACTAAAAAGGTAAAAAATCAGCCAAAACAGTTGGAAGGATCCAGAAAGCACAGAAAAATGTGAGGTATCAAATACAGATAAAAGGAAGAGGGGAAAAATAGGAAAAAGAAAAAGACAGAATGGTTGCTCCTGACATATTTTGGGGGAAAAGTCTTTATCAAAGGAGATTTATTTATACCATCTACTTAAGTTCCTCCTTCCCTGCAGGTCACTAAAGCAGGCTGAAATGTCTCCAGCCCAACAGGACATATATTTGATCGTGTCCTGGCATACCTATGCCTTCATAGTTTTCAAAGCGTAATTGGGAATTACCAATATGTTGTTTCTTTTCAATTCAAAATGTTCCTTGTGTGAAAGGGAAACATTTTCATTTATCCCAAGTGAAGTTTCTGCTGCTTTCCAGCACACCACGCATACATGCACGCTCCATATGCCAAATCACAGTCTAATTCAGAGAGTCTATACATGTTGCACAAGCCGAACTTATTCTCTATATGTTTCCTCTAAATCTACGCTAATAGGTAGCACCCATTTTAGTTCAGTCTGGTTCTTTCAACAAGTACACACAGTATATATACTTTTATACTGCCTGGTGATCTTATACTTGTAAAAAAAAAAAAAAAAGGTTGGTGATGGGGGCAAGCCCCCACCAGTTCCAACAGACAATAGCATCAGTTATTCAGTACAGTAATGTAATTTTAGATTGTGCTGTAAATGGTAACACTAAAGATACATAACATGAAACTGTGGGTTGGTTCTTGTTAACAGAAGAGCTGAAATCCAGCAAAGTCTCCTCCACCTTTGGGGGTGGGGAGACTACTTTCAATTCCTCTTCTTCAGTGCTTTCCTCAATGCATTTAGTGCCCAAAGTGAATGACCTTCTGAAAGAATGTTTGTGGGGTGTGTGGAGTTCAAAGCAAAAGAAAAAATATAAAATAAAAATTGCCTTCCTCCGCCCCCTGCTTTCAGTGGGACTGTCCTCTGAGTGGATTTCCACTTGAAGGAAGATTATCTTTCTATTTATTTATTTATTTATCTATCTATGTATATATCTATTTATTTATCATCTGGCTAAAGACACAGTCCTAAAGACACAACCTACTTACATAGGTTATGTAATATTTTCTCACCCTTGTCTTTAAAAAAATACTATTGGAAGGCATGTATGTACATATAATAATTAAAAACCAGGGATAATTTTAGCTAAAGAGGTTGTTATTCTGAATACTAAACATTTAAGAAAAAAAAAATTAAGGACAATTATTTTCCTAAGTGGATAAGCAAACTTCAATCTTCCTCTGTATTATGTAATGCATAAATTATTTATTTATATGACACAGACTTTTAAAAACTTCAGTGCTAGCTGCATTGTTTACTGTGTTATATATTCTTAGGAAAGGCAATGTTATACTTCAGAACTGTTTGCTGAGATGGCTTCTAAAAAAATTGTAACACAAATGCTTTTTAAAATGCTGATAGTGAATGTTTTTTAAAAACTAAAAGCATGTGCTTTTATTGTAAAGCAGATTAAAAGTCATCTACAAGTATAGCTTGCAATTCTTTGGGTTTTAATGGGTACCAATAATCTTTTAATTTTTAAAGAAAAATGATTAAATGCATGCTAAGTGAGTTCATATATTTAATTCTTACCTTGCCAGAGTCATAACATTCCCTAGAATTTTTTTCTTTTAAAAACACTGTAGTTTTGATGTCCTCACAAGTATTAAAGCATAGGCTTATCAGTGATTTAGAAAAATAGGAAGACGTTTTACTTTCTACAAAAAGAAAAATTGCAGTTGGCAGTGTAAGAATTAATGCAATGTTGAATATATAACAATGTTTTTCTATTACAAGAAACTTATGTTCCCAATAATTCTGCCAGGTTCTGGATGGGGTGTATTACCCTTTGCCATTAGCCCTGTAGTCTCTACTGGTAGTATTAATTGTGAACCAGGTATTATTATTTTTAATAATGTGTTTTCTTTCCTTTAAAAGAATTTTTTAAATGTCAATATTCTTTATAGAAATGTCCATATTTAAATATGACTCAGTGTCAGAACAGGCTGTGCTATGATCCTGATTGGAACTGTAAGTCTTCAAGGTACTAGCTGTCACTGAGCACATCAGGAACTTTTTTTTTTCCTAATGAGGACCAGAATTAATTGTACACCATTTTACAGATCAACTGCTTAGGCTTGGGATGGACTCCCTGTGGATCTACAGATGCTGTTGGACTGTGGTTCCTATTCTCTTTCACTGTTGGTTGCCAAGGGTTTATGAGAGTTGCCATCCAGCATCTGGATGGTCACAAGTTGTCCATCTCATATATATTTTTAAACATGTTCTTCCTTTCCACTTCAGTGAGTCAGTTCATAATAGTAGTTATGGCAGGCAGTAACTCAGGGTGACCAAGGAAGATAAGACACCTTAAATGGTTGGTGTTATGATATGGTGGAGGCAAGGCACAACAGTGATGTGGACAGAAACATCTAAATGGTATGGAATTTCAAGTATCCATGATTGGCTTTGGTGTGTAGTCTTAATTGGGTGTTCCATTACCACATATTATGAGAATCTGAGGAAAGGGAGTGCACAAATTCCATCCCTCTATCATTGTTTTCATTGTTCTCCATATCTGGAGAGTTAATTTTTGAAAAAGATTGCCTGCTTTGATCATAGAGATTCTTCCCACTATTGCAGGAAAATTGGTTTTGCTATCATTTAGCATCATATGGACAGCCTTCATCCTTAGAGGAGGCTCTCCCCTTCAAAACATACCCTCCATATGGGAAAAATGGATGGGGTCAAGCTAGAGCGCTCCTTGTCTTCACATGTTTATTGTCCATAATTTCAGAGCACCTGAAAAAGGCTCATGTGATATGATTATTATAGATGTGCTTCACCTTATTTTCTCCATGCAAATATATATAGAGAAGCAGGATTGATATATGTACCTATTCCACTGTCAAATTCAGTTGCTAGCCCAAACCCAATACACTTGTGTTGACACTGTGATGTCCAGTGGAGCTTCCAAAGACAACCAAGAAATGCAATCCTGAGATCAAACCACAGAAAAAATCTTTGAATTCCCTGTTCTCCCTCTTATTTATCAACTAAAGTCAGTGTACATAAATGTCTATGTGTCTGCTGCAAAAGAAACGAAGTGGACAGATCATACATGATAAGGAGTATAGGGCCTTCGCACATGTAATTTCCTTTGTGTTGCTTCAACAATACAATAAATCGGTTAATCTTTAATGGCCCAGAAGAATCTTGATTGTTCTTCTGCAATGACCTAGTACAACAGATTTTATGTCTGGTTTAAGTGTGCATATGCAAAAGAGTATGGCTCCTTCACTCCACAGCATATCAAACTTGTATGTTGGTTTATGTGAATTGGGCCTCTTGAAAGCTAAATGTACTGCGTGCAATATTTAATGCATTCAGTAAGAAATACTGTATTGCAGTCTACTCTTCTTCTTGATTTTCATAATGTGGATTTAAAAAATTATCAGCTTGAAATCAATCAGTCTCCAAATCTTCAGTGAACATTGGGACATTTACAGATTACTTTACTTTACTTACAGTGATTATTAAGTATAAAATATTTTCCCACACAGAAAGTGGATAATGACAGGAATGTTACTAAATCACAAATTAACGCTGAAGAATCTACTGAGGGAAATGAAATAACTATAACCATATTACTAATTAAACTAAAGCCATGATCTATAGGGCCATGAGGTATGCTTAACAGATACAGTATAATTTCTTGAGTTCCTCACATTTGAAAACAGTCTTCATAGGACAAGCTCTCCAAGCTCAACAACAACTATTTGGCCTCTATGTACAGGGAACAATGGTTAGGCAAGCTGGAGACAAAGATGAGACATTTCGATATTTAGCTAAAAGCACACACCTAGAGAGCTCTTTAGATCATGGCCTAATAAATGCTATTCTGTATGTTATCTTCACACTTTACATATTAATTAATAAATGACTGAATGTAGGTTATTTTATATTTCATCAGGCAAAAGGGATGATAGGATTTGCCAAAAGGTGATAGTCAGGACAACTATAAGGAAACACGATTGCATAAGTCAGAGTCCTGTAAGTACAAGTGGTTTATTTTGTTCTGCACTTTCTAGTTGTATGGGTTATAACATGCAAAGCGTTAAAGGATACCCATAGTTTATGTGCTAAATAAACACAAATATAAAGAAAGGAAGGGCGAGTTAAACAAACAAACAAAATAATGTAACAGCACCTTTAAGACCAAGTTTTGTTTTACCATAAGCTTTCATGGATATAAATCCATTTCTTCAAATGCAGTTCAAACTGGTATCCAGCTCTCAGGATATAAAACATATTTATGCAGTTGTGGAAGTGGGATGGAATATACAAGGAAAGATGCAAATCATGACCCTTGCCCTAAATTTTTGAAGGACTGTGTAAGGTGATACAACAATGGGTTTATATCCATGAAAGCTCATGCTAAAATAAAAATGAGCTAATCTTAAAGATGCTGCTACCTTCCCTTTTTTTAACCTCCCTCTCCCCCTTTTTTTTATTCTGCAAGAGATGTTGCTACTTCATTGAAAACTAAATAAATATATGGGCCCTTAGGGCTTGCTTTTCCCTGACACCTGGAAGATATCTTGAAAATGTTCTCCCACTCATACGTGTGTTTACTGCTTAATTGCCTCTACCCAAACATGACAGAAGTGCTGAGCTTTTCTGTTTAGAATAACAACTGCCCCCAGATGAACTACACACTGTATAATTGCTTACACCAGACAAATGCTTACACCAGACTTATCATTATATGCCATCCTTTCTCTAAATGAAGAGTGGCAAGATGCAGATATGCATGAAAAATTTTGATTTTAAAACTCTCTGTTCTATGACTTCTCACCATGGATATGCTTTGGATCTCATAGATATTTAAATCCTTAGGAGAACTGGGATATAATTCTGTTCTTGTGCCTGGCATTTGGGGCCTAGGCAGCTCTCAGTAAATAATCTCCTTCTGCTTTGTGGTATTGGCACTCCTTTACACCTAAGGCAAGCAGATTTTGCACAGTGGTGTTGATTTTGCAGGGCTCAGGAGACATGAAACTGAAACTGATGGGAACTAAAAAAAGGGAGGTATGGAAATGGCCCCTCTCCCTATGGGGAGCAGTGGAATTCACCACTCCTGGCTCTGTGGATGCCTCTACGGGCCTTATAGGTATGCAAGCATCTGCCTTGGTTTCAGGTTCCTCTTAGGGCTATGCCTCAGAGTGCTGGGATAAAGAAAAAAATAATCCTTTCTTTTATAAATATATAATAGGCATCAGTGGCTGAATCTTAGCCAGCTGAATCTTAATTCTTTCCTTCCTAGAAGGCTGGGGAGGCTGAGGGTATCATCCCACTTTCCCTACATCTTAGGTCTTCAAACAAGCACCATAAATACTGACATCCATGGATTGTCCAGTATGAGAAGCAGCCCTGTGGAGCCATTGGAGGAGGCATATGTAGAAATGATACTGACAGGGAGAACTGATTTCAAAACTGATTCTTATACATTGGCTGTATAGACATAACATACTTAGGCATCCTTTTAAAATGTGTAAACCCAGAAATGTTTAATGACTTACTTTCTTTCTTTCTTTCTTTCTTTCTTTCTTTCTTTCTTTCTTTCTTTCTTTCCTTTCCCTAACAGATTAATATGGCTTCTTGTGATGGAAAATGTCCCTCTGCCACAATCTTTAATGTCAATATTGATAGCCATTTAAGATTCTGTAAATGCTGTCGTGAAAACGGAGTGCAGAATCTAACTGTGCCACTCTATTGCTCAGGAAATGGCACTGAAATTATGTATGTGATCCAGGAGCCTACAGATTGTTCATGTCAGTGGAACTGAAAATTACATGGATATCACAGACAACTGTGTTCAAATGGGATTACATGTTTATTACTGTATTCAGATTTTATAACCAGTGTATTAATATATGCATATTTCTTATGTTTCAAACATATTCAGAAATTTATACGTATTTTTGAATATCACCTTTAAAAAGGTACACGATGTCATATAGTCAACAGTTAATTAATCTTTCAGTAGTCTATTTATGGCAGATTTGTGAATTAACCAGTTCATAGTAAAGCAATCTTAATCATATATATTTGCTCCAGAGTTGTTACATCCCAAATCCCTTCTTGCAGCTTGTTAGAACTGCCATGTGCATCACACCTTTTTGTTTAAAGTAAAACCCACAGTTCAGTGTAATGTTCTGTGGTATTTTATTGATTATTTTAAAAATCCATGACACACCAGTATTGTTTTTATGGTGTGTGTGTTTGTAACTTTCAGAATGCTTTACATCTTTGTATTCCTTCTGAGCAATGCTGTATATTTAGGAACTTTTAATTAACATCCATTAACACTGTTTTACATTTACAAGTTTTATTTTAACAGTGAGATAATTTTTATATAAGTTCCTTCAGTAAAATGGTAACATAAAATACCGCAGTTGGGATCCTGCATCAAACATTTAGCCACATTAGCTCCTCTTTAACTCCTCATCCAACCTCTGGTATCGTCCTTAAAAGTCAGTCAGCCATTTGGAGTGATGGAGGTCTGTTCTGCAAAATGATGTAACCACACCCCTCCTACCCTACTTGTGCTCTTTGCAGTGTTGCTCACTGGTGAGATAGGGTTGGTGACATCATCCTGCAGTGCCTCACTCACCAGCAGAACAGATATCTGTCTCTCCAAAGGGGTGATTGGCTTTTAAGGTGGATTTCAGGATCATTTGTGATTGTGGGAATAGTGCCATGATTGCAAATGAGAATGCGAAGCAGTTACAATGTCCTAAGTAACTTAAGACTTTGCAACCGACAGAATGCCAGCCTAGGAGCTTACTATATTTCTAATAAAGAAGAAAATGCACCTTTATTTTGGGGAGAGGGTATTTTTATGAGTTTAATCATTTTATTATATCTATATATATATGATGAAAATATGTGATAACTGTTGTTGTACACAGTTGTTTTGCAATAAACTCAGTGGAAATCTGGCATAATGCATATTATATTGCATGCTACCCATACTAGCAGTAATATCAGGAGGAATAATACAATAAAATCTCTTGTAATTAACAAAATCAAACTGTTCTTCATAAGTAGAACCTGATAGATTTTAACAGAAAGCTTGCGAACAAGCAATTCTCATACAAAATGTTAGTACAGGCATATGAAAGAGCTGTGTCTTATTGCAAAATGTATATCTGCACTGATAGTTACTTTGAGGCTGGAAGCTTATTGGGTCAGATTATGTGAAGATACAGCTTGTACAAAATCATACATGTTCTTCTCAGACACAAATTTGCTAGTGTAAGCCCATCTTGTGAAACGTGGCACATTGTTGAGCTGGTAATCTGGTAATCTGTTATTTCTGAACAATATAAATAAATAAATAAATAAATAAATAAATAAATAAGAAAATAAATATGTTTTTAAAGTTGCTGTACATTATTGGCGTATTAAGCTTTTGCAACCATAAGTCTTACTTACTGTACTTGCATTGGGAGTGAGAAATGGATTTACAAGAATATTAGCATCCTTCAGAATAGGTTTATTATTTTCATTTTCCAAGTGTGCCTTTATATTTTTGGATTTGTCAGGATTTTGTGACATTCTTTGGGGACAAAATACACCTTGCATGCAAGCGTGTGTACTTGAATGGCTTTTGTCATTGCCATTGACACAAGGTCCTACCTTGGTCTCATTGTGGTGTGGAGGTGACTCCCTCAAAGTTATGTCAGTAGAGTGGAAGCTCCAGCTGGTTCAGCCAAGTTCACAAGACTTCAGATCCAGCCTAGGGGCAAAACATTGTCTACAATCGTAGACTAATCCAGCTAAGTACAGAGAGAAGGCTACCAAGTGATGAATTGACCATATCAACTATGAACATAACAACAACCTGCACTGGTAAAGGGATTATCTGCTCTGAGTAGTTCATGGATCTTCAGGGTATTCAAAGTAACAGCAAAAAACCATTTCTATTCTTTTTTCCTTAAGGAAAGTGGTTTCAAGAGGGAGGTGTGTTGCAAAAAAGAAGAGGTAGCTTGATGCATTCTGGCTTCATATTCCAAATTACCCCTCAAACTGCTTTGCATGTATTTGTTTCTGTTTAGGAAAAAGAGAGCAGCTTGGAAAGGAAGAGTGTCAGCACTGAAAAGTGATGTGCTCACTCCTATAGCTGTCACTTTTCATACAAAAGGGGTCCTTTCAAAGCCATTTTTCTTCATGAACAGTGGAGACATGAATCTGGCTGCATCAGACACAATTGTGTAATGTGTAATTTAGTCCTTTGTTTTAACTTTAACAGAAAAACAAAAAATCATTTAGGGAGTATCTATTTAATTAGGACAGAATTTGCTATGTCCATACAAAACTTAGTTGGTTTGTTTTTAAATGAGTGCTTCTGCTGATTACATTCTACTGGACTACTTATAAAGGCTTCACTGAGAAGCTGACAGTTGCAGACTTCTGTTGGGAGAAGATATCACATAGTTTCACTCTAGGACTTAGCCAGATGGTCAGTAAATGGACACCCTAAACAGATTTTAAGACTTATGTAATGATCCCACTAGCAGTTGAGGCTAGAAGAGAAAAGCCTTGAAGCAAAAGGAACATAACAGCTTTCACACTTCATTAAAAAAACAAACGAATGAATAATACTGCTTATAAGGTGTTGGAATTTGGGGTATGAAGAAATGTGTAGTAATACCACTAGTAGTATTAACAAGAACAATAAATTTTATATATCTACTTATCTAAGAATAAGTCCGGTAGAACTCAATACGAATTTCTTCTGAGTACACTTAGATAGTCAATCTAATCTAATTCCAGCCTCAAGGTAGAAAATCCACACCACAAATGCAGATAAAATATTACATCATGTAGCACAAACCCAAAATTTCATATAATTATGATAGTATGCAAAAATTAATTACAGCCACTATTGTGCTGAAACTTGATTCCCTTGAAAAGTCCTAAATTTTAATATTTGTTTCCAAAACATTTCAACACTTCTATCATTTTGCTTTCCAAAATCTTGATTCCCCAACTCATATTTGAAATCCAAGATTAAAATCAAATTTTGAAAGAGTGTTTCTAGATAATTTCAAAGAGCAGTTATAATACATTGCAGGGGTTTGTATGACAAATGGCAATGTGTAAATGTGTAAAGTATTTAAAGTGTAAAAATATTTTCTCCTCAAACATTCACTCTTTCCAGAGATCTTAAAACACAGACTAGACAGCCATGGATTTTCTGTGTCAAACAGTTAGGTGACAGCAGTGCTAGATAAGCTACAAGGGTGATTTCAAAATCTGATTCTATATTTCTATAATTTAAATATTTCAGACCAACACATTTTGGTAGAGTCACCCTTTCACATTATACAGTTATACTTCCATAAATGCATTCTATGGAATGCTGGGTTTTGTAGTTTAATGAGGCACTAGAGCAAGGCTTTCCAAATGGTGTGTCACAACATGTTAGTGTGTTGCCTGAAGGGTGTAGGCTTGTCACCTCCCTGGGCTGAGAACAAGCCCCCCGCCAGCCTTGGAAAGGTATGTTATAAATAAATCATATATTTGTAAAAATATAAATGAAAGGTTTTCATGAGATATGTTGTGTCCCCATACATTTAGTTATTACAATTTATATATGTGCCTGAATCTCTTATAAGGGGCTAGTTTAACCTCTGGTTTATTAGTAAAACTGAATTACTGTGTCGCAAAATGATGCATGTCTTAAAAAGTGTGTCACCAAGACGAAAAGTTTGGAAAGGTCTCCACTAGAGCATTCCAGCTGATAATTTTAAGTACTGTTCCCTAAACTGCAAATTCCAGGATGTTAAAGTGGAATCATAGTACTATAACTATGCGGTATACTTGAATCATTCTGGGTGGCTTTTTCCTCATTCACTGCTGTGTCTCAAGCCCATTTCTGTATTTTACCTCTCTGTGTCAACAAAGTTGATGTGGAGGGATGGCTCTGCTTGAATTAAGGAAAGTTTCATGCTTGTTAAGAATTAAAGTAACATTTCTACACATGCAAAAACAATTTTACCACCACCAGAAGCTGTTACGTGTAGGCACTGGGAATGTTCCATTCTCTACCCTCCCACGCTAAATTATGGAGTCCACAACCAAGATTCCATAAAATAAATCTCTTTCTTAAAGCCTGCCTTCCTTCTGCTGTCTTCTCATTTCACATGATTTATTGGATTCTTTCTCATCCTCGAAATGAGCACAGCATAGAGAGAGTTCAAGCAATCTGGAGCTGGGCATTTGTTGTTCGGAGAGTATCAACTTTTAGACACTGCCTGATGGTTAGTATTTAAGCTGTTTACATGGAGGACCACCTGAGTCCCCCACCCCTAGTGTGCCAGGAACCAGCCCACTGACTACAAATGTTTCTTCCTTTCCGGGAAACATGTTGTGGAATGGAAGTCAAAAGCTCACAGACCAGCACTGACCCATGGACCACCACTTTGAGTTGCACTGGTATACAACTCTAGACTTTCTGATGCCAGAACGCCCATATTGCTCATGGGCATTCTCTGGAGTGCCTGATGAAATATCAATGTATCTAGCTCTTATTGTTAATTGTCCTCAAGTTGATTTTGCCTCACAGAGATCGTACAGATGAGAAACCTCCAAGAAACCCTGTTATTGATAGCCCTGCTCAGATCTTGCAGACTTGGGGACATGACTTCTTTGAATGTCTAGCCCCCAGTCTTGTGATCTTCCTCTTTTCCTGCTGTCTTGTGCCGGACCAAGCATTATTGTCCTTTCCAGTGAGTCCTCCCTTGTCATGGTATGTCCAAAGTAAGAAACTAATCTTGGCTTCTCTGGAAAACAAATACAGTCAGCCCTCCACATTTGCAGGTTTCACTTCTGTGGATTTGATTATTCACAGATTATTTGCTGTCACCTCTGCTGCTTTCCTATGCCAGTTTTAAGGGGGACTGCAAGCCTCATGCGACTGAGAAACTGTGAACAAGGCTTGTAAGTCCCTATTAAAAATGGTGTGGGGTAACAGTGGAGGTGGCAGTAAGCCCACCAGCCCCCCACTTCTGCCTTGTGAAGAAACCCTGATGCCTCAAAGGAATCCACGGTGGGTTGAATATGGCGATCATACTTTTTTGTACACGTGCGTTAAATATGATTTGGGAGGGCTTAGAGTTAGTCATGGTTTTTCCACTTTCAAGGGGCTCCTGTGCCCCTAACCCTGGCAAATGTGGAGGGATGACTGTCCTTACTGCAAGGTTATCAAAACTGGACTGATTGCTCATGGACATCACTGAAAGAGCCCATAAAACCATGTAGTGCGCATGCAGGTGTTCTGACTGTATGCAATTACTCTGTTACTAATCAATATTTTTTGTTTGTGCGTCTTAAAAAAAGGCTAAATAGTAAGAGCAACAGTGATCAGTCCAGGATGAAATTTCTAAATTCAAACTCAGGGTAAGCCGGGATTTAGAGAAGTCCAGGATTCAAGGCTTTGGACTGAAAAGGTTTCAGAGGCACGGGGAGCGCCTCTAACGTCTGAAAAGACCCCGAAGCTGAGATCTGCTTCTGCTCCAAGCAGAAGCCACGCGTGGGCTTAGCTTCCCCAACTTTTAAAAACTCTCTGGCCATTTCCGCACTAGGCTGTTATAGCGCGATGATTCCACTTTCAACATCCTCTGGCATCCTGGGGATCCTCCCGGCCCCTCCCGAAACTGCAAACCCCAGGATGCCAGAGGATGTTGAAAGTGGAATCATCGCGCTATAACAGCCTAGTGCGGAAATGGCCTCTGTCTGGCTGAGTCTTCCGTTCCTTTTCTCCTGCCGGTTCACTCCCTTCGTTTCTACGGAAACTCCCCCTCCGGCCGCCCACACGAGGGAAAAGGGCAAGAGCGACCAGAGCTGGTTGGAGCGGGGCTGCTCAAGACGGACAGGCGAGGAGGTGGCTGCCGCCCGCAGGGAACCCCGGCGCTCCGACCGGCGGGCTTGGCTCCCCGCGTCCGACAGCAGGTGGGTTCTGCGCGCCTCCTGGCGACTGGACTCCTGCCCGCAGCCCTCAGGGGTGGGTTGCCCGAGAGAAAGCAGGATCAGCCGCCCCAGGGGTTCCTCGCCGGCGCTCCTTTCCCCCACCTTGGTCAGAGCGCGAAAATTGGAAAGGGAATCAGGAGCCGCCTTCTCGCCGGAGCCAAAGCATGCAAACCTCCTGGGCAGCCTCGCAAGCGCATCTGTGGGCTTTGTTTCTGGAAAGGCGCTCTCTGCGGGGAAAGGCAGGCATGTGTGTGAAAAGGGGTGGGCACCCATTTCCCACTAGGCGGTTATAGCGCGATTATTCCACCTTCAACATCCTATGGAATCCTGGGGTTTGCAGTTTAGGGAGGGGCCGGGCGGCCCCTCCCTAAACTGCAAACCCCAGGATTCCATAGGATGTTGAAAGTGGAATAATCGCGCTATAACCGCCTAGTGCGGGTGGTGCCAAACAGTTTTACTTCTTTTTTGCAACAGAAAAAGCTGTCCTCATGGTGTCTTTCTGCGGTCGCGTTTTATATGCCTAATGAATAGATCCTGTTCTGTTTGCTCCCTTTCTGCCACATATGCTCAGTTAGCTCAGCAGGGTTGGAAAGAGAGAAGAGGGCAGAATCTTGCCCTTCCTAGGAGGCTCAGGCAAAAGCAAACTTCTTCAGCCTCTCCTGTTGTTCTTTCATTTGTAACTTTTGCCAGCTTGACCGCGCTGTGATTTTACCCGATCACATGTCTTCCAGGTTTGATCTGGGAAACTTTGAAAGGAATGCCAGTATGCTTGATTTCTGCTAGGGTTCAAAGATCGTGAGAACTGGGCATTTGAACAGGAAACAATGCACCTGTTGTGATAGCCATGTGATGGTGTGTATATGAGCCTTCACCCCAATGTGCCTAAAGAAGCCTTCTTCCATAAGGCAGCCTTAAAGGAGGAAGCACAATGGGCAGTGTTCCCAATGTCATTCGTACAAGGGAGCGCATCAACATTGTTGCCAACTCATTTCTTTCTGCATCCCACCAGCTTGAGATCCATAGACTAAATCCAAAAAGTAAGTAATAGGTAGGGGCCAGGGTGAGCCAGAGTGGTGTAGTGGTTTGAATGTTAGAATATAACGCTGGAGACCAGGGTTCAATTCTCCGCTTCACCACTGGGTGGTTTTGGGTGCATCACACACTCTCGGCCCCCAGAAAATCTGTGATAGGTTCACCTTAGTGTCATCATAAGTCAGAAATTACTTGAAGGCACACAGCAGCAACAACCAGGGGCCTCAAACAGTCTCTGTATCTCGAAAAGGCATCATGAGAATTGTAGGCCAATATGCCTGGTGGATGCCAAGTTAGGAAAACCTCATCTAGAACATTTCTACATTGTCAGACAGCTTCACTACCCTTAAGAACCCAGAATTCCTTAGATTCCAGTTTCATGCACTTTTACTTGGATGTTAGCTCCATGTAGCTCAGCAGGAGTATTGAAGAAGCATATTGGATTGACATGTTATTACATAAAAGTACAGGATGTATGCTTTTTTTTCTTCCAAATGTTTAAAGGTATATGGTGGTTTGGGGAAGGATACATTGTTAACAAGAGCCATTGGTCTCCATAAATGCAGGAGCAAAAACTACACTTAGAAGTCCTCTGAAACAGGGAGGTTCCGCCAGATTTCATAAATAAAGAGTACTGAACAGAAGTAGAATTCGCTCTGTGAAATGTGATCATATTCTGGAATAAGGAACAGCCTCTTAAAATGAATGACACATACCAGGTCCTCATCGTGGTCTTTGCCATCTTTTCTTTTCTGAATGTAATTGTTTATTCAAAAATTGTAGCGAATAATAGCAATTCACTTGCCCTTCCTCCATTTATTGTTTCCCCGTGATTACAGTGCCACTCCAAAACCTCTACTTGTGCTGTCACAAGTTTAAAATAAAACTCCTATTCATGACTTGGTGCTTTGATATTTGTGGGCTGTTCAAACACTTCTAGTTAGGTAGGCTAAAGCAGGTTACACTAATTCAGACCTCCAGAGGGTTGCAACTAAGCATTTTAATGGTGATTTCTATGTTGCACATGAACACTTAAGGCCCAGTTGTTGGTTAGTGTGCTCATTTTGCATCAATCATCCTTGAAGAGAAGACTTGGCAGTCATCATGGGGTTTTCTGGGGCTGAGAGAGTGTGACATGCCCAAAGTCACCCAGTGGGTTTCCATAACTGAACAGGGAATTGAACCCTGGCCATCTTAGTCCAACAGGCAAACCACTAGACACAGCTATTTTCTTGGTTTGATACAGATTCCCCACTTGGCTGTGGAAACCCACTGGATGACCTTGGACACTCATGCATTCTCAGCCTCAGAAAACCTGTGATAGGCTTGCCTTAGAGTCATCATAAATCGGAAGCAACTTGAAGGTATACAATAACAACAGATGGGACCAGAAATACAACAAGACAGGGCAAGATTATGTGGTTCCAAATGTAGATTCTACTGAGTATAATAAAGGACTACTACTAGAACAGTAGGGCTAAAATGCAAAGACTTGCTCATTAGATCAAATTGTGATTGGCAAATTGTTATTAAGGAAGGAACAAAATATAGAAAGGGCTAAAAAGTCTAAAGACAAAATATAGGATCAGTCTGCTTCCCATCATTCATCGGAGACCCACTTTTTCCATTATAAATTCCATTATAAATGTTCATTCACTCCTAAATAAAAAAGTTATATGCTCTAATCCTTTGTTCCCACCACCAGCTGGTCCAATCACTATTGAGAAAGCTCTTATGTATAAAGGGTAGAGAAATGGGCTCTGTAATATATGGAACCTCTCCTGTCCCATGAGTGCATCATAAGGGGGAATGGGTATTTTGCTGTTTTTCTACGAGAAGGCAAATGTTACCACTCTCCTCCCATGTTTCAATTTTTGATTAACCAGTCAGTTGAGGGTGCCCTTCTATAACCAAAAGAAAGAAAGAAGAAAAAGAAAAGGTAAAATGGGAAGAAACCCTCAGGTTCAACCTATTTTGGTATTTGCAGATGCTTTAACATCAGTGGCCCAACATTTGTATGCACATTGTCAGTTGAAAAACAAAATGTCAAATTATTACATTTCTGTGTGTCACTTTAATATATTTATCATTGGTGGCATTTTATAATATATGAAATGTATATGTAATGTATATATGGCTTTAAAAGTTTGAAACTGGAAGGAGAGTATATATACATGGGTTTCTCATCTAATTTAGAATGCAATACAGTGTGAATGAAAGCAAGAATGAACACTTGTGTTAATTGTGCCTATCTTGTTTTTTTTTTTTTTCCTGAAAGTATTCAGTCACAATTTGAATGAAAGTGATTGGGATCCTGACCTATACTAAAATCTGGAAGTCAAAACAGTCACATCTTATGGACAAAGTAATGTGGCTATTGATTGTAACACAGTACGTATTTCAGGTAAGAAGTAATATCCTGTTTTGACCACTAACCTAGTTAGGGATGGGATTTTTGTAAGTTATCATGTCAAAGCAAGTGATCTTTGCCTTTAACAGAAGGACAGGTTTTCCACAGTACTGAAATTTTCTGTAGGGCCTCAGCTAATGATACCAGTTATATATTAGAAGACTCTAAATCCTTCCTTGAATTCAACTACTTTCTCTGATAATGCTTCGGTCTACAACATCAGTGTATGCATAACATCCATTCATTGGCTTACATGAAAAACAATGCATTATCTCAGAGAATACAAAATACACGTTGAATCAGAAATTCATATAAACTTCATGCATTTGGTAGTTTGGGATTTAAGATGTAACTGACCTGTAAAACCCTGGAATATGTCATTTCCATGGTGTCCTAAATCTATTCAGAATGCTTATGCACCTTTGCAAGTTATGTAACCTAAGAACAGGGATTTTTGCTGATTTGGACATGTCTGGAAGTTCATTCCATTTTTCAGCCTCTGAATAACTACTATATTTAAGTACAGCATTGTTCTTGGAATATAATACTTCCTGAACTTCAATAATAAGAGAAGTTTAGTTGAATACCAATGTTGGTAACATTGCTAAGTGATATGCATTGTTTGCTAATTATTTTAGATTTCTTTTTTTAAAATACACTACTTGCTGTTCTTATTGACATATATAATACTCCTTTACATTGCAGGTATCCAGTGGTCTGACGTGTGATCAGATCCAGAAAACTTTTAGAGCAGTTTTGCTGGAATGGCCAGAATTTCCAAAAGGAAAGCACCCAGATGTGTATGCTGTAACATACCATCTCAGAGATAACTCCATTCAAAAAGTATGCTGAATAATTCATAATTACATACTTCCACTGATTTTACTCAGCTTGATGGCAACATATTGATAGAAAATGCTGGTTAAAAAATAGTGTTGCGAATTATGTCTTAGATATCCAAGAAGGTTTAGAAGAAAGATTTCCTTTGCATTCCAACTTTGGGGATGGAAGTGATAAATGAAAAGATAGAGGGATAGATAGATAGATAGATAGATAGATAGATAGATAGATAGATAGATAGGATTTAGAAAAGAAAATGTCTAATTATAATTCTGTGGGTGGAAAATAAGTAACAACAGGAAAAAATATACTATAACAATCTTCAGATCCACATGAAAAGGATTCACCTTGAATACTTGTTCTGAATAATAAGATTGCTTTTTGAAGGTGAATTAAAATTGGCCTCTTTATATGTCCCTTTTCAAAAAAAAAATGCTATCACGGTGCCGTTGACAGTCCCTCTCGCCTATAGGTAAACAACAGAATCAGTGTTGTTGTTATGGCTGTTGTTGTTTGTCTCCAAGTCATTTCTGACCTACGGCAACCTGAAGGTAAACCTCTCATAGGGTTTTCTTGGCAAGGTTTGTTTGGAAGGGGTTTGTCATTGCCTTCCTCTGAGGCTGAGAGAGTGTGACTTGATCGATGTCACCATGTGGGTTTCCATGGATGAGCAGTTTCAAACCTTGTTCTCCAAAGCTGTAGTCCAACCCTCAAACTACTACACTATACTACACTGGTCTAAAATCAACAGAACAGACCACCTCCCATCTAATACTAGATGCTTGAAGGAGAAATGGAATATTTTTTAAAGAAACACAATAATGACCGCAGATGATTTACAAAACTTTAAGGTGGGTAATAGAGTCATTTAAATAGTTAAAGAATTTATATGCCTAAGCACAGTCATTAATCCAAATAGAGACTGTAGTCAAGAAATCAGAAGACTTGGTGCCTTTCCACACTACACTGTTACAGTGCTATTATTCCATTTTCAACATTCTGTGGAATTCTGGAGTTTGTAGTTTACTGAGGCCAAACAGCTCTCTGGCTGAGAATTCTAAATGCACCTCCTTGCAAACCCCAAGTTTCCATAAGATGTTTCCATAAGATGTTGAAAGTGGAATAATAGCACTAGGACAATGTAGTGTGGAAATGGCCTATGAAGAACTAAATAGCATCCCTGAAGTATATAGATATATCAAAGTCAGAATTATCCATGGCGTAGTATTTCTGATTTCTGTTTATAGTTGTGTAAACTGAACAGTAAAGAAAACCAACAGGAAGAAAACCAATTCTTTTAACAGGTGGTGCTGGAGGAGAGTTCTACAGATACTATGGACTGCTAAAAAGACAAATGTAAGAGTCCTAGAGCAAACCAGGCTTGAAATCTCCCTAGAATTAAATCATGGTTGGTCATATCAAGAATGATGTGTCCTGTTGGAACAGCCAATAATTCTCAGAAAAGTGAAAGGTAGTAGGAAAAGGTGATAAGCCATAACTGCCCTGAGTTTGTAAGATCTGAACAGGGCAGTTAATGACTGGGATCTTGGAAGTCTTTTATTCATCGATTTGACTTGATGACAAATAACAAAAATGAGGGTGGAAGAAAAAAGCTTAACATGCTTCCAGAAAGAAAACAGAGAGCTATATAAATTTCTATCCCAGAGCTCCAGGTTTCCAACAGAAATGGAGTTGATTCTCACAGAATTGTTCTAATTTTTGCATAAGGTGAAAGCTGAAGCAAGGCTTCTACAAACAATTCTAAATTTGGTCATTTGCCTGAGAAGTTGGCCTCTTTCCTTTAATCAACAGTCAGATAATTTTGATCAAAAACAAAAATTTTGATCAGATCAGAAACAATGGTAGCTAATGCAGATAACAGAGTAAACACACTTGTTAAAAAGATGAGAAGAAGAAACATTTAACATGAAGTAAGTTTCTGAACCATCTTTTGACTATTTCAATTCAGTCACTGTAATACTCGGATATCTCTTGCTCTTTTTCCAGGCATTTTTTGATAGAGGCCTTCTTTTAGGGACAGGCAGAAGAACCTGTGTACTCCACTGTCTCCAGGGCACATCATTTCATGAATTACAGACTTTGGTGTGACATAAAATTAAGCATCATGGTGCATATAGTCACTGTCTTACTGAAAGCACCAATTCATAATTCTTCCTAGACAAGTTTACTCAGCTGTAAATTCCACTATCTCTAATAGGATTTCCTTCCTAGTAATGTCTTTAGGACTGCTACCTCGGATATTATTTTTTTCTTAAAATAACATTGAAAATCCTTCCTTAATCATAGAATAGGAAAAGTGTTTCTACCACTCAAATAAAAGCAGAGAATGTTACAATTCTGCTTGAAGAAGAGAAGAAATATGATGTGATGGTACAGTCACTGAAGAATGGGAAGATTCTGTCCTCAAAGTCATTCACAACAAGTAAGTAAACCAATGTGAAGTTTGCTTTTAGAATCCCTGTCTGTTAGATTTGTAGTAAAGACAAAAAGGGATATAAGAAAATATTGCTTTTATCATAACAACTTTGTATTGCAATGAATGTAATATCCACAGTGCTCATTCAGTTGCTCTTTAATGTTCTTTCATGTAATATGTATTAATGGATTATTTTCACCACAATGTTTATGCAAGTACAGTTACACATTCTTCGGTGTCACTAGGATTAGTACAATAACTTTATATAACTTTATATAGTGGATTGTTTTATGCATTTTGTATGTGTTGTCTGCCTGTCTGCCTCCTGCATACATGCATACCTGAAACTTATTCAATATATTTTCCTCTTGATTTGTTCAAATAATAACTGATTTCTAACAACTGATTCCATTTTCTTGTATGTCTATTACAGGTGGGATTGCAGGCAGTTTTATAAAAACACATGCAACAAGCACTAGTGTATTGTTTAATTGGAATACATTAGCTAATGATTTTTCTGTGGAAATTTCACTGAATAACTCTTCTCGGATACTTAAACATGATGACATCGCCTATGAATGGAGTGACCTGACTCCTGCAACACTTTACACTTTTACTCTTGTATTTAGACAACTTCACTTGGAATTTTTTAACGTGTCTCAGACACTAGACATTCAAATTGAAACAGGTGTGTATGGTAAATGTTACTGTTGCTGTTCTTGCTGTTCTGAGAGCATCTAACATTTTTCTTCACCAAGCAGAGCCAGTGAAGCACTGGAAAACCCATGTAAGTTGTTCTGGATTCTTGTAAAACAGGAACAGAAGGAAGAATAACAGTACAAACAGTTTTTAAAAAATGATTTCAGCAGCACTTTACTGTTCAGCTAGAAGGTTTTACTAACCATTCTTAGCAAGGAGTAAACCCTACTGAGATGGATTCAGCTACAAGTTTCATGTCATTCATTGTGACGTAAGAACATCTAACTGTATTGGCTGCTGGCCTCTCATTTAAAATGTATCACCAGATGCAGCTAGACAACTAAAGAAACGATGAAGAAAAATAATTCACTTCTTCTACAGTGTTTTAAGGGTTCTTGGCTTTATTGCTGCACAAAATTCCAGTTTGTATTGACCACATTCGTTATCCTACTGAAATCTGTCCAGATGTTGTATTAAATATTGAAAAGCTTCTATAAGTTATGCTTTAGTAGTTATATTTTGGTTTCTGAAAGTTACTTAAAAAAAACCTGAACTGCTGGAGGGTCTCCCCCTGACTCATATAAATGGGCAGAATGTTTTAGAAAAACTGTTTAATGAAAGCTGCACTGGGTTTTGTGAAATGTAGGCATATAAGTATTTTCCTGTTTGGATGTTCAGCACAGATATCACCTCAGAACAAGAAGGTACAGTAATGATCTTAACTTGTAGTGCTGGCTGTTGCCAATCCAGCTAATCTCTGAATATCGCTAAATATGTGGATTACAAGTGGCTATGATCTTAGTTTCAGAAAAGTCTCACAATATGATGACTAAAATCTTAAGATGTGTTAATTTAAGGAAGCTTATGAAAAGAAAGGGCATAAATACCCTAAACAGAGCTTTCTAAACTTTTCATGTTGGTGACACACTTGTTTAGACATGCATCATTTTGCAACACAGTAATTCAGTTTTACTAGCAAACCGGAGGTTAAACTAACCTCTTATAAGAGATACAGACACATACATCAATTGTAATAAACAAAATGTATGAGGATACAACATATCTCATAAAAACTTATGATTTATAAATAATAACATACGTTTCCAAGATTGTAGGTGACACACCTGCACACTTCAAGTGACACACTAACGTGTCATGGCACACCATTTGGAAAGCCCTGCCCTAAAGGCACCAGATCTCATCTGATCTTAGAAGCTAAGCAGGATCAACTCTGGTTAGTCCTTGGATGGGGGACCACCAACAATATCAGGTGTTGTATGCTATATTTTAGAGGAAGAAACTGGCAAAATCACTACTAAGTATTCTTTGCCTAAGAAAACCCTATGAAATTCATGGGGTCAGCAAAAGTCAACAGGCAACTTGAAGGCATGTACACACAAATATGAAAGGAAAGTCTACTGCCCCTTCTCCATCTCACATCCCATCTCTCTATTGCAGAAGAGCCAGAGAGGGGTGTTGCAGGTAACTGGGTGGGGAAAGAAGGTAACTGTAGGAAGAAGGAAGGAAACTTTGCTTCCATGAACATCCTAAAATTAGCTCATCTTTGGGTCTAATTGTGCCTTCAAGTCATTTCTGACATATGGCACCCTAAAACAAGCCTGTAATGGGGTTTTCTGGGGTTGAAGGTGTGTCACGCATCCAGGATCACCCAGTGGATTTCTATGGCTGAGTGGGGAATCGAACCTTCATCTCCAGGGTCACAGTCCAATGCTCAAACCACTATACCACTCTGGCTGTCACACCATGCTGGCTCTCTATACTGTGCTTCAAATTGCATCTTTAAGGGACATTGTCTAGAATGATTGATTGATTGGTATAACTTACTAATGTAATATAAAGAAGCTTATTAATACAAGTAATGCTCTTTGGGTTTTAAACCTGTAATCTTCTGTGTAAATATAGTGTTTATTATTGTACTGCATCTGATGCAGAACTTAAAGATCATTCTACAACAAGCTGGTATAAAACTTTACTGATTATGTTTGTTTCAATGAAATGGAAAGAATGCATGATTTATTATTTATCTTTCATGAAAAAGGGATTTTCATCAATTGTTAAATGATTATTTTGCCTCTTTATGTGTAGTCTTGAAATAGTGCTTTGGAATACATGTAATTATCTATCCATCTTTAGGTTTGTGTTCAGATGGTTGGACAGCTTTCAAACAGAACTGCTATAAAGTAAGTAAAGAAAGCAAATCTTGGAACACTGCACAAAAAGACTGTAGATTATTTTCAAGTGGAGCACATCTTGCTGATGTAAGAAGTGAAGAAGAACATAAGTTTCTGTCTTCTTATCTGAAGTCGTTCAGCCAAATAATCATGTTGTGGACAGATCTGAATGATATTAAGGTCAGTATGTAATATTTTAGTTTTCTATGAGAGAGAATCACTGTGATATTTTATGAGAGTCACTGTGGATTTGCAGTGATCTGAATTCAGACTCAGCCTCTGCCATTGATTTAGTATGTGACCTACTTGTAAAATAGAATGACAAATTCCTGCCTCATTATACTACATTATAAAGCATTTGTTAAATTGTAAGTGCATAGCACCCAATATTCCCAGGCAATCTTTCATCTAAGTACCAAACAAATCCTACCCTACATAGCACCAAATTCAGGTATGTTTAAGAAGTAGGGCCGTAGACAGAACTAGATGGCAGTAACAACGCTACCTGAAGTAGTTCTGCAGTCATTATTGTGTGATTTTCTAATTGTAGGACAAGGAATATGGTTGGAGAATGAGGTATGCCAAGGAGTCATGTAGTTCCCCCTTACCCCCTATCCTAATGGCATGGGAAGGATACAGAAGGCTGATGGATCCTCCACAGCCTTTTCTGGCATACCTAGGGAGCTCTCTCTGAATGTCTCATTTTTGTCCTGTCTGACAGAGTTATGAGGTTGGGGAAGCACCTGAAATAGACCTTCCTACAGCCTCATAGGAAGTCACCCTTTCCTCTGCAAGGTATTTATCTGCTCCCTGAGAAGGACATTAAACAAAAAACATGGTACCTTAGGATATCCTTCCATGGACTACAGGCTTATAGGCTAAATAATGATACCACTTTTTTAAAAAAAATGGAATCAGTCTGCAGGAATTTTATGTATGGATGTTATCGCTGTGAAACCTATGGTGAAATACATACACTGCAATTCTGTTTTCTGAAACAAAGTCTTATGGAATGTTAAAGACTTTTTCTGGAGTACAACTCATTTTATCAGAAGCATTATTTCAGTTGGTAAATTATTCTACAACAAGTTGGGTGAGTGGGACAGTGTAATCAATAGGATCAGGGGACACTGAAATGTTAAAAAAGATACTGTACAGTGATAGTTATTTTAATGATTACTAAAAACAGTAGTTATAGCACAGATATCCTTATGCTGTGGACTGTGGAGGAGTAACAAAAATTTATGCGCTAAAATTTCTGAGTCTCTAAGATGCCACAAGAATCTATCTTCTATGGGAGGTACAATCTTACATCTCAGCAAAATGTTATATCTTTTTAAAGTAACACGATATGATTAAAGGACAGATTCCCCCCCCCGCCAGTAACAGATATGATGATAAAGAGTGACTTACACCAGAAGACAAAGAACAACAGTTGCTAAAATGTACCTACCTCTACTGTTGAAAGCAATTCATGCACATTACAATATAGTTTAAGAAATGAATTACGTTGTTTTTGATTCTTTCAGGAAGAAGGACAATTTTCTTGGTCAGATGGTTCTTCATATCTTGGAAAATCTGAACTCCATTCTTTGGCAACAGTACCAGAAAATGAGACAAATTGTTATGCTTTCCAGAAAAATCCAGCTGGACCAGATTATTTCTTCGTGGGGTTTTTCTGCTATATTCCATTGCCATACGTTTGCAAATATGAGTGTAATTATTTTATCAACTTTAAACATTTTACTAAACAACTTCTTACAACAAGAAATTAAAACTGCCTGTGTAGTATTTGCATTTTAATTTAAAGTTCCTAAATTGTCCTTTTCAGTACCTTCTGTTCCTGAAAACTTCACGTTTAAGGTGCAAGATATTGGTACAAATGAAGCAGCACTTTTCTGGAGCAGTTTGAATGGTTGGCTTCATTCAGGCTTTCAGATCATTATTAAATACTATCTTGAACATGCAGACCAATATTTTGAAACTGTTACGCTAAACACAACGAACACAAACATTGTGGAATTGTGCCCAGGTCATTTTTATAATTTTTTATTGTCAGCAAGAAACCCTGAAGGAGCACAAGTTACTCTACATCCAGTCATCATGGCAGAAACAAGTAAGTGGTAATGCTATAAAATATCTGCTCTACATACGCACATTTAATATATGTATTGCTTTAAAAATATTTTTTCTTCTGTGCTTCAATGTAAATGTCTTTAAACATTCTGAGTGAAATTTCAGATTCAAACATCTTTATTTGGAACACAAAACATTCCAACATTGCCTTTTGAACAAATTGTTAGATTAAATAGGAAATACCCCTTATTCAGATGATCTAAACTAATTAAAGCAAATACTTGAGGAAGGAGAAATTCTGTAGCTCCACACTTCCAGTGTCAGTGATGGAAAAGGTGGGGCTGCAGCATTCTCTCTGTCTTGGGCTTACTTCAACTAATTTAGAATACCCGAATGTGGCTGTTGCATTTTCCCTGTTTTGTATTTACTTTAGCTAATATAGAATACCTGAATATGGCTCTTGCAGCAATAGCAAGATGCAGAAGATGGGTTATACACTTGGTGAACCAGTGATGGAAGGGTTTTTTGTTTGTTTTTAATAAACAAGGGTGGCAAACTGGTCCTCTAAATGCTGGCCTGCAGTTGTTTTCATCTTTCACCATTGACTATGCTGGCTGGGCCAATGAGAGTTCGCCAGTAGTACCTCAGACAGTGTGTTCCCCACTCTAGGGGTAACATATGGCCTTTAGACAGAGGTATAGTTACTATTGGACTTGGAAGGGCATCACTCCCAGCTTCTAACCAATGGGACAATGTCCATCCTATCACTGCCTGCCCTAACTCCAGTTCCTTCACTAAAAGACAAGATGGTGTTGGCCAGGCTTACAAGGGGCATTTGAACTACTTGCCCTGGGTCTCCAGGCATTAAGCAGTGCCCCTGCTTAAATATCCTTTGAATGAATGAATGAAAGTACGACAGAACTGTTCAGCCTTCCTTGATGGCAAAGGGAACCTAGCAGTGATTGTTCTCTATTGTAATACCAGTATTATTCTTTTTTGCTTCTCTTGCCATATTTGTTCCATTTGCATGAGACACACAGGTTTGAATTTGTACTATATGGGTAATAGCTTCAAAGCTGGGGAATAGAGGTAAAGATGTATTGAATGTGTGAAATCTAGCAGCATTTTCAAAGCCCAAAGTACAGTCTAAAAGGTAATATAAAAACATAGGGCCTGTTTGCTACTCCTTGTTTGGTTTAGGCTGCATTTCCTGGAGTTAACTCCCGTGCCACTTGTGGCTTATCTGGATTTATGTAGATGTACACTTTTAAGTTTCACTAAATATAGACAATTAATACTAGTGAATGTTGTTAGCAAACAGAAGCTATTTATATGAATCCTGGCAAACAATCAGAATCTAAGGGAAAAAAAATAACTATCTGCAAGGTTAAGTAACATTTTCAACCAAAGATTTTTAAAACAGTGCAGGCTTTGAAAGAATGATAATTTTTATAAGTATATGGTAAAACTTCAGTAATTTGATACACTGAAATAAGTATCATGTAGCTTTAACTTAGAAAAATGTGTGTAGCTTATGGTCAATAGTATATAGCTAAGTGGCAGGAGAGGGAATCGTGGAGTTGCTTTCTTGCTTCCCTTTATCCCCTGGGTTGTAATATGGATGGGGGTAGGATTTGACATAAGAAGGATAAATGGCCCAAAATTATGGCCATTTCTGCACTAGGCTGTTATAGCGCTATGATTCCACTTTCAACATCCTATGGAATCCTGGGGTTTGCAGTTTCAGGAGGGGCCGGCCGGCTCCTCCCAAAACTGCAAACCCCAGGATTCCATAGGATGCTGAAAGTGGAATCATAGTGCTATAACAGCCTAGTGCGGAAATGGCCTATGTGGAGTCAGCTTGCATGAAGAACTACCTGCTTACACAACCTTTTCCATCTAATTTATGGCAGTTTCCCTTTACAAATCAAACCAAACCAAATCAAAGTTGTTTTTGTGGAATTTTTTTTAAAAAAAATAGAAATGGAAAAACTACTTGCATTAGCTAAAGTTTTGATATTGTAAGAAGTGTAGATTCCGTGTATGATGAGCTATTTTTTAAAAAAAGATTTTTAAAATAGAAATGCATCCTAACAACTCCAGTACAGCCTTTCAGAATGTAGTTTGCAAACTCTTTCTTTGCTGATTGAGTTTCCCCCCTATTATTTGTGTAACAATATTTCTGCCATTAGGGACTTTCATCTTAGAATTATATTTTTTCATCTTTTAATCATTAGGACCATTACATGTACACAATGTAAAGGCAATGCGGGTGACATCATCGGAAATAGTTTTACAGTGGGATATTCCGGTGAGCTCATGTGATGCATCTTTTCATCACTATCTAGTTAGCATTTTTGATAGCAAAGCAGGAAAATGGGAAGCATTCCCTTTTGGAAAAACTAACACAACAGCTGTAATTGGAAGTGTCAAACCATACCATCAGTATCAGCTATATCTTCAGAGTGTGTCTGCACAAGAAACTCTAAGCTGCTATGAAGATCCCGTGACAGTAATAACAGGTATGTAATTTGAATTTAGCAAAATATGTAGACTGCTCCAGCATATAGGAAATACACACACACACACACACACTAGAGGAGCATTCAAATTCAGATGGAAAGATACTAATTCATAACAGAGGAGAATATCAGCAGCTAGTGGCTGCAATTCAGCACACAGTTAAACAAGCTTATAGTCTCATTGATATAAGCCACCACCAGACTTAATTCAATGACTTATATTTTTCAATATTTGTACAGATTAAATTTTAATCTCAAGTGCTGGAAGCATACCAGTGTTGTTACAGAATGTACATTTCTATGTATGAATTTCTCCTTCAAATTTAGCAGCCAAACAAGGAAACCTTCATATGACTGAATCAGTGTATAAAAACTTTTCACTAGTGACTGCATGTATGTTTTTCAAGTAAGAGCAAAATTTTAAAACGAGGGCCATGAAAAGGAAATAATTTTGACTATTGAATATACAGCCTTCTTCAAGAACTTGTGAGTGTGTGTATGGGCCTTCAAGTCGCCTATTGACTTATGGTGACCCCTCAAATTTCATAGGGTTTGCTTGTGCAAGGAATACTCAGAGGTGGTTTTGCCAGTTCCTTCTTCTGAAATATGGCCTACAGCACCTGGTATTCATTGGTAGTCTCCCAATCAAGTACTAACCATAGCTGACCCTGCTTAGCTCTCAAGATCACAGAGGATCTGGTGCCTTTAGGGTATTTAGGCCATTTCAAGAATTTAGCAAAGCTTTTAGAACAAATTACACATGCAATATTTTGTATTTCACTGTTTGCAATTTAATATATTAACATTTCATTGTTTAAGGACACATTAGATATATGGGACATTATAAAATTTGGTTAAGTAAATAATAAATAAATACACTGTATTTTTGTTATTTTTGCTTTGTTTGTTTAGGTGTCAACCCACCTACCAGTGTATTCATCCATCCAGAGGATATAGGAGAGGACTATGTAACTGTCTACTGGAAACTGCCACAAGAGTGCCAGGAATCCTATATTCAAGTAAACTCTGCAACATGCAAGGACAAATGCATGTCATTTTTAGTGAACAACATGGACAGATTTAAAATTGAACACCTTATACCCGGAATGACCTATGAAATAGGAGTGGCCACTGTGACTAATGGGAATAAGAGTGATCTGAATAGCATTCAGTGCACACTTAGTAAGGTTTTTAAAAGCCTGATAAATGTATTTTTAACAAATAAGTATTCAGCGTTAAAAATTCAACATATCAAGTGATTTCATCTCACTGTCAAAGTTGTTATTTGTTATTTTTAGTTGCCCTCATTATCTATAGAAGCCAATGGTAACTTCAACATAAATTTCAATGGGAACAAGATTAAAGTTTGTGAATTTTAGTAGATCCTAGTTAGTTGATTTTAAAAAAAAACAGATAAGGACACTTAATTCCAAATGGCGGCATCCTGGCATGGGGACGTGAGAGGAGTGGGACATGATGATGCTTCCACCTGACATCATTGTGGTCCTGCCCTTCTCGCGTCACCAGCTGGTGCGATCACAGGGTATATAATTGATGGAAAAACTCCATCAATGACACCTGATCATGTGAGCATTCCATTGCATCTGGCCATGAAGAAAGGCCAGAAGCGCAATCATGCACTTCCTTCTCCACTGCGGCATAGGAAGAAGGCTGGCTACAGTGCAGAAGGGAAGGGGCATGTTCCTTGCGCTCCCTTCCACAGGCAGCTGGTTGGGTGCAGATACAAGTGCTGGGGACACACTTCCATCCAGTCAGAGGTGTTGCTGGGATTGCACTGGGACGACACATGAGAATGTCGTCCTGTAGAAAAGGCCTCAGGCAATGTTACCTAAAGGCCCTTTTTGCATGGACCTTTTCCCGTGCAACAGCCCCGTGAGCCTCGCAGGAGTGGGAGCGTCGCTCCGCACGACACACTCCCACTTCCGTCGGGCTCACGGGGCTGAAGCAGCGCGAGCGCGGGTTTTTTGATTTTCGCTTCCAAGCGAAAATCACCTGCGCTCGCGCAATGCTCCCGGCGCCCGCGCGCACTTACCTTTCGTGCGGAGCGTCCGGTAGCTGGCCGGGTCGCGCTTCCTTCCCTCCGCCCCTGTGGAAGGAAGGGACGGGGCGGGGCGCTCGTGCGACACGTCCTGCTTTGCGCGTGCGCGGGGCGGACGGGAGGAGCGCCTTTCTCTCGCACGCGGGGGGGATGGAGGGGACAGGCTCCTTTCTCGCGCGCGCGGGGGGGAATGGACGGATGCGTGAGCCGCCGCCGCCTCCGGGAGGCTGCCGCTTCGCCGCTGCTTCCTTCGCCTGCGGAAGGAAGGAGGGGGAAGCGGCAGCCTCCCAGAGAAGGATTGTCGCGCGAGAAGACTAATGCGAAAAGGACCTGTGTGAACTGAGGAGTTACAAATGTTATGGAAAATATAACCATTGCTAACCAGTAAGGATGTATGCATTGTGGTTTCAACTGGGATGAACTGAGAATTTTAAAAACTTTATTTATTCATTCATTCAGTTTATATCCCACCTTCTTCTTTGTGCAGGATCCAATGTGTTGGGTCCTTTTTAAAATACTGATACATGGCATAGGTAAATTTACTGAAGCACCTAGAAGAATATACACTATACTAGGCTTTTGGACAATTTATAGAAAGAAAAATGAGATAAATCCAATTTATCATCACAACTAGAGCAGAATCAGGGAGTCAGTGCAGTGTATATAAGTATTGACCCAGCAACTTTCCACTGATTACTTGGGTCAACACTAATTGGGAATTACAGTTGGATTTCAGCCACTGAAGATGCATTTCAATTAAGTGAAGGATGGGGCAGCTAAAATATACCAACAAAATTGCATATGGTTGAGAGTTGCTGAATTTTTGGTGTGGCATTTTAATCCCAAATTTAAAATTCCAAATACACATATGTGTGTGCTATCAAATCATTTCTGACTTATGGCAACCATAAGGCAAACCTATCGTGGGACTGAGATTGTGTGACACACCCAGAGTCATCCATTCAGTTTTCATGGCAGCCAGGAATCAGACTCTGGCCTCTAGGATTGTAGTCCAACACTCAAACCATTAGACCGTGGTGGGTGTCATTTAGATACAATGTAGGGATGGGATGAATCCAGAATTCTCCAAATCCAAATCCCTGGAAGGTTCTGGGAATCCACGAATCTCACAAATCTTGAATCTTTCAAATCCTTTTTTAAAAAAAGGGTTTAAAATGTATATGTGTGTGTAAATATCACATTTCCGAATATAATTTCCACATGGCATCTAAAATGTATAAAAAAAATTGATCCCCACTGATTTGGCCTGGATGGCATTGGAAACCACTTGTTTTAAATCATGTTATGTCCTCATTAGCTAAAATGGGCAAATCCTCAAATTACTTTCTAATTTTTTTGGTGGAAGCTGATTAATTTATTTAGAATAGTAACTCAATGGGTGAATCTCACCAAATTTCAGGCAGATACAGAGGTCTTTCTCCAGGGGAGTCCTTAAAGTTGGGGAAGGGAGAGATTTGGTTACCTCTTGTGTTGTGGTTGATGGAGACAGTTTGGATGAAAATAACCTAAATCATAATAGAAAGAAATCTCTAGGTAAGAAATCTGCAAAATTTCACACGGACAAGGTGCAAATAGTTGTGAAGAGTGAAAATTGGTTTCAGGTCTTTATTGTAGTTTCTGCCTAACTGGTACAAGCAAAATCACAGAAATCTTACATGCTTCATTTTTGATGGAGTGAAGGTGGTGACCCTTCACTGAGAAAATATTATGAAACTACACTGTAGGAGTTGTGCACACAAAGTACTTCAGGGCATTTTTTTAAATTCTAGAGGAATCTCCTGTCTTTTTGAACATCATCTTTTGTGTTCTTTGTTGCAGTGACAGCTTGTGTCTCTGAGGTCACCGGGGTTAGTTCTCTCCTGGTTTCAGTATAAACATTAAAGATGGCTGAAGGAATCCCCAAAATAGGTTTAGCACCCTGTATGGCTTCTGTATGGGACAAGAGCTCTGAGTGAATTCATCACCTGACTCTGCTCTGTTGTGTGCATTGTGTGTATTTTACACATGCATATAGTACTATAATAGTTCTTGATAAAATATAAAACTCTGCTAGCTTGTTTTTTGTGCATCTCTTCCCCTATAGCATTTCATTCTTCTCCTTCTTTGTTTCAGTGGAAGAATCCCAACTCACCACTGAGCTTTACAAGCATCAATCTGAGCAGAGGCAAGAGAGGAAGTGGAAAGACCCATTTCTTCTCCCCTTAGCCAAGCTCACAATCTGACTGCCTGCCTGATATTGGTCCCCTCACCCACTCTATAGACAAGCGGGTACCAACTTTAACAGGAAGATTGTCATTCCTTCTCCTGTAGTTGACAGTTAGGAAGTAAGTGCAGGAGCAACTTGACACAGATTGTGGAGACTTTTTGGAAATCTCTATATCTGGCCAGGGATTCTGAGGGAATAGGAGCCTTCTATTGAACAAATAAGAGTAGTTACAGGCATCTTCTAGTTAGGGCTGGCTCTGAAACTGTTCCTAGAAGCTTTGAGCACTGCAACTGTCTCTGCTGCTACAAACACACAATCACAGAATGTGTGAAAATACAGGAGTGACTTTTGATTAGTTCATTCAGTATCTCTCCTCAAAGCCTGGTGATTAGAATCAGAGCCCTGAGAAAGTTATTTCCTGATTGGAACCCATCGTTGCTTCCAAATCTACATGTATCATTTCTCCATCTCTTTCTTTAACCTGTCATGTTCTTATATGAAAATCTAGCAGAGCAGTGTTAACGATTTTTGCATGCATATTATCTGCCATTCCCTTTGCTTCTGCATCTTTCAATAAGTCATGAAGCTTTGGGAGGACCCAGATTCCTTTCACTTTAGAATCTCCACAATCTCTCTGAAATAGCCCATTCAGGTACAGGATTTGGCCCCTGGCAAACACTAACCTAAACTTTACCAGCAGTGGTCAGTGAGAAGGATTTGAACCTGATTTTAAGATCTGGAAACCTACTGAGTGCAAATGTCGCTTCAGACAACTTTGTCAGAGAACCAGGGTGAATAAAATGTGACCCATCATTCTTGCACCCTCCAATGCTCTCTTACTCATTTGGGAAGGGAGATAAAAATCCCTCACAATGGGCAATAGTGGCTCCCAAAATCTGTGGACATTTTCACTGTTTTGTTGTTTGTTTTGAGTCCCCAAACTTTTTTAGGCCTTGGAAATGACCTTCTTCTATGAAAATTGGAAGAAATTAACTTCAGAGTTTGAAAACACGCATACTTAAAATGAACAAGGTATCCCCTAAGATATAATGAAATTCTGCCACATCTCTTAAAGAGAGTGAGTGTCCTTTTGAGTAAATAAAATAATAGTGGTGTTGGGCAGTGTGTGCACATCCCTATCTCTCCAAGCAATAGTGGGAGCATTTGTGCCCCTGGACTTCTGGAAGTTGCTATGTCCTAGAGCAGTATTGCTCTAGGACACAGTATTGACATGAAATGGTAGGCAGTATAACTGGTACTTTTTTACTGTCTTGCTCATAGCAATATCCTGGTGGCTGGAGTTTGACAAATGTGGCAACAACAGTTGAAGTAGGGGACAGCATCAAGTCATTAAATAGAAAAAGAGAGAAAAGGTGCTGATTTGGATGAAATAAATTTAATAATTATTTGTAAGTGAAAGTCAAAGTAGGTCTTCTGGATCCTAGATCAGCTAAGTTCTTTTGGAACTGAGAAATTTGAGAAATTACAGTAGTAAACATACAGGATTTTCCTACTTTGTTTCAAGAGATTTGAAAAAAAAAAAAAGATAACAGATTCAGCCCGTTATGTTCAGTCCAATCCTACCAAATATTAGGCCTATGGATTTGATGTTGATGCAATTCCTTTATGTCTGGTGAAATACTTCAAGAGTAATGAGGCATTTGTGAACCATGCCCGCATCTGTGCCATGTGACATTTGGAGTGAGATAGCTTAGATCTGAAAAAGGTCAGGTGGGTCATTCACACATATCTCCTCAGGTGCTAGACCAGTGGACTATTTATGTTCTAGATCAGAGTTATCCAAATTGTGTGTCGTGACACATTAGTGTGTCAGCTGCAGTCTGTCACACAAATGTAACAGATGGAGGGGCTACCTCTCTCACTGCCCCCAGACTGAAGAAGACCCCGGCGAGGGCAGTGGTGGTGGTGGTGGGCCAGGCTCTGGTGGAGGAGATGCTTTTCCTGCTGCTGCCACCTCAGGCCAAGGAAGACCCTGGAGAGGGCAGTGGCAGCAGCAGGCTAGGCTCAAGTGGAGGGGCTGACTCTCCTGCCACCACTGCAGCCACCTGGGTTGAGGAAGACCCCGGCGAGGGCAGTGGTGGTGGCAGGCCAGGTTCAGATGGATGGGCTGCCTCCACTTACTGAATTACTTACTGAATTACTGTGTTGCAAAATGATGTGTGTCTAAAAAGTATGTCACAAACATGAAAAGTTTGGAAAGCTCTGTTCTAGATGGTTTCCAATCAGCTCCTCCAAATAGTTCCATTGAGATTTTCCACACAGGAACTCAAGAACATATATTCAGTTGTTTTTAACTTATCAACCATTGACCAACCATTCCTAGGATCTGTATTCTTCTGTGTTTGGTCCATGTTTAATACTTTCATTCTGAGCTTATTGAAAAATGATATATTTGATCTTGGGTTTTTTGTCTATTATTCTAGAACCAAAACCAGTACAAATTGTCATCCCGTATCAAGTTCATGATAATTCTGTGGTACTCTTTGTTCAAATGCCCACTGTTGGAATAGCTGATGGCATACATGTTATAAGTAAAGGAGGCCCTAATGCATCACTGACTTTATCAACTGATGGAAAAGTAACTGTAGAAAACCTACTGCCAGGCACAGAATATGATTTCTTTGTTTCGACAACTAGTGGCTATATGTTAAGTTCTGCATACCATCTGCCAGCTATCAGAACATGTAAGTTAAATCATTGCATTCCTGTAGTTCCATATGATTTTTTTAAAACTTAAGTTGTTCAGCCCATATATTTTGACCATTATAACAAGAAATGTGAAATATCTGGGTGGGCCATTTTGAATTAAAATATATTGTTAATTGTTGCTGACAGCTGTTAAAAGTCTGTTAATATCTATATGTGTTGCCATGAACATGGTTTTGTCAAATAATTTCATTAGCCTTAAATGTGTAGTCTGATGTTATGCATGTTTAACTGAAGGTACTACGGTTGAAACTCATTGATGAAAGGTCTTTGCTTTGTTGCATGTTCTGTACATAATAAGATTTGAAGTCTTAGATGCAATCCGTAATTATAGGCAGATAGCTAGAAGCTTATTTCAGAGGACATTTCCACACTGCACTGTTATAGTGCTATTATTCCACTTTTAACAGCCTATGGGATCTTGGGGTTTGCAATTTAGAGATGGGCCACAGAGCTCTTTGGCCTCTTTGGTCTCAGAATTCCACAGGATGTTGAAAGTGGAATGATAGTACTGTAACAGTGTAGTGCATTACACTGGCCATTTCCGCACGAGATTGTTATAGCTCAATGATTCCACTTTCAATCTCCTATGGAATCCTGGGGTTTGCAGTTTAGAGAGGGGCCAGACAGCCCCTCCCGAAACTGCAAACCCCAGGATTCCATAGGAGGTTGAAAGTGGAATCGTTGCGCTATAACAGTCTCGTGCGGAAATGGCCACTGTTACAGTACTATTATTCCACTTTCAACATCCTGCGGAAAGACCCAGAGTATATGGACTTCAATACTTCACATGCCTTGATATGTGACACATTACAATGTATATTATCAATCACTTTTCAATGAAAACAGTGCAAGAAAAGGGTTACATAGGTATTTGGTGTTTATCTACCATACCATACTCTGTACTCCTTTTCAGTAATACATTTCCCCACCTTCTTGTATGGGTATTTTCTGGCAATAAAATCAGCAGGAAGTAGATTGCAGCTTGAACAATTAGTAAAAGTATAATTACAGATATGGTAGAGATATTGTCTTTTAACTTCTTATCATTAGGCTCTGTAGTCTTTTTTTTAATTCATGATGTGAGTTGCCTTAGGGTTCCACGTTGGGAGAAAGATGGGATATTAAACAAACACAGATATGCCATTTTAATACAATTGGCCCTTCTTATCCACAAAGTCTGTATTTGTGGATTCAACCAACCACGGCTTGAAAATATTTTTAAAAAATCCAAAAAGGGATACTTTGGTTTTGCCATTTTATATAAGGGACACCATTTTACTACACTATTGCACATAACGATATTTGAGCATCCACAAATATTGGTATCCATGGGGGGTCCTGGAACCAAACCCTAGTGGAATCAGAGGGCCCACTGTATAATGTATTTCCAGTGATGCAATATATTGCCATATTTTCCTGGATTTTATTCAAGAAGGTCAATCTTTTATGAGGAAATTCAAAATATGGAAAGTGTCTTCACTCAACCTCAGCTGTTCTCAGATTAGTAGTATATCACCACAAGGAGTACCTCACCACAAACCCCTGGTGTAATACAAACAGATTCTTAATAGTTGTTCTGCAAACACACAGAAGAAAAAAAGTTGTAGGGTTAGCTAACACTAGTAGAGGAACCTTCCCAGTTTGTTGTGTGAGATCCCACATATCCAGTATGGTGAACTAAACTATGCAACATGATAAACCAAATCAACAAGAAACTGAACTAAATACAAGAGTTTATCTGAGAAAATAGGCTATTGTTGACAATAATAAATATAATGACATGCTGAAGCCATCTATAACTCGGCATTGGGTCCCAGTTCATCATCTTACAGCTGCTCAGTTACAGATGGCTTTGGCAGCATGCTGTTATGTCCATTTTTCCTAAAAATATCTTTTGAAAAGTGATTGATAATATAAAAATAGTTATAAAGGCAGGTGTGGATACTTGAGGAAATGCAAACTGGATTCTTCCAGAGCTTTATAAGGTCCCCAGAGCTCCTACCAAAGTTAGTGAAATTGTGTGAAACTGAATTGTTCTTCTCTCCTTTATGTATTTATTTATTCATTTATTTCTATCCCATGTGTCTCCGATCGCAGGATTCTAGGTAAACATAATGGTGTACCCCAAAATTAAGAATGTGGCTATCTCTGCTTAAAGAGATAGAGACATGTGTAGGTAGACACACTATGTGTCCTTTCTACCATTCAAAACATTTCTATGCTGCCTCTACTGCTACTCATGCAGCTTTTGCAAAATTAATTTTGAAAATATAACTTATAAATTGAAGTGGTCTACCATAAACGTGTTGATGAAAGGTTTGTGTTAGTGCATTTGGGTAATGGCAGGAATCCAAAAGGCTTAAAAATTCATGCAGTTCAGCTTTTCCTTATGACATGAAAAATATCTTTTTGTAATGTGGATGTTTAACATATTTTGTAGGTCTTGCAGCTCCAGTAAATATACGTGAAGGCAGAGTTACCAATATTTCAATACAGATTATTTGGGATCAGGCAGCTGGAAACTTTCAACAGTATGAAGTCATATGCATAAACTGTGCAGGTACTTTCATGGTATGTTTAAAAACAACAGTGATATATAAACAAGCAAGTTATTGCTGTCAAGTGAATTATAGCATTTTTTAAAAAGAGCTACGTCCATGCAAACATATTGCTGATGGGTTTCTGCTGTATATTCCAACTGATGATAGGTGAATGCTTCCAGATTCTTCTTTTACTTTTGATCTAGTCCTTGTGTTGTGCTAAACTATAGACTTTCTTATGTCTGCCTGTTGTCTCACAGCTATCATGTTGCTTAAGCAAACCAAAACATACTGGCATGGAAACAATAACTTTGTTTAACACCTTCTGTGCAATAATGTTATGGAGCTGCTCTGGTGATACATGTTCCTACAATCAGTCTTCCACACTGCCTCACTGACCCCACCTTCCTACCTGTGTTTGCACTTTGCATGCTGTTTTTTTTGTTTGTTTATGTATTTATTGCCACAATTGTGCACTTTCAGTTCTGTAGTATGCAATTTTTTTATTTGTTTTGCCATAATTGTATAACTGTGGCATGCTGATATCTGCCACAGCAGGACAATTGCACAATTACGGCAAAACAAATATTACTCTGTACCAGGGAACAGAGTAAATGAACATTGTTCCTGTTTATTCCCCCCTCCACTGCATTATTTCTTTTCTTTTTTCTTTTTAATGTTCTTCCGTAATTTCATAATTATGGCATGCTGGCACCAGAATGGCAGTGCAATGCTGCAAATTCAGCAAAACAATTTTTTTCAAAAAAATAAATATGTAGTGGGGAATGGAGTAAAAGTGACATTGTTCCTGTGCACCATCATGTCCTCCTTGTCTGGACACTGAAAGTGGAGTGATTTCATCCTGCTTAGAGATAAGAAGGGGGAGAAGAGAACTATGCCCACTGATAATACACTGCTGGAATATCAGAACTTCAGGGGAATAAAACAATTGTCCCCAGAAGCAATAGTTGAACAGCAGTAATATTGGAATATTAATAAATTTTTCCCATCAATGAAAAAATGTGATCCAATAATGATAGAAATGCAATGTAACAATAGGAGAGACACAGTGTCATATGATAAGGAAAGATCAAAAGTAAGCCAGTGCAGTTGTGAAACAAACCTATTGTATGATAAAGTTCTACAAGTCCACAAATTAGCAAAGAAGAACAAACACTTTGAAGAATTTGAAGTCTTGCTGTTTATCCTAGCCTGTCCTATTATGCAGCACTGCTCATTGTTGTGGTCCATGGGTCATTGAATCATTAGCTGTTGGTTTGCATTGAACTTCCAGAAAAGAAAGAAACAGTTGTAGCCAATGGCAAAAATAGGCTACTTGTTCCGGGTACATTGAAAACAAAACAAGACTGCTGATCTGCCGCATCATAGAGTAAGGAGCACTGTTGTCATGTATACTGGGAAACTGTAGAATATTTGCAGGACAAAGTCATAGGCATGTGTTATGTGTGATTGGATGCATATTTGAACTCCACCAAACCACCAAATGATGATATTCACAAAATGAAGTCACAGCTCATGTTGACTACAAGTGTTGCACTGAGCAGGTGTGTCCACACAGACATGCAGATACATACACAACACAGACACCTACAAAGCCACAAAGCACAACACTCCTTTTGTTTTGATATGTAGGTCCAAAAAGTCAGAAAAGAAATGGCGGAGTTTTCCAGTTTGATCCCAGGCTTGCTGTATAATTTTACAGTTAAAACAGAAAAAGAAGGATACAAAGACAGCCTTCCTGTGAACATACAAATAGAGACAGGTAAGTGGATGACAAATTTTGTTAGTGTCAGACATGGTTACTTCAAACAGCACAAAAATCTGGCACAAAAGTTCCTTTCCTTTTTCAACTTTTAGTATCTTATCCCAAGACATGGTAGTTCTAGTTTGTGGGGAAAGGTGGGATATTGATAATGGTGATGATAATGATTACAAAGTTAACCATTGTCAAAGGGAATTATGCATCATGTTTTAATGGTAATTACTTTCCTGTTAATAGCCATCTTCTTGTATCTTGATGAAACTTTATTTTTAAGAATTGTTTAAAAAATTGTTGATATGTGGCTCTTACTGCCTCTTAAGAATCCCCGGGGTTGGAGCTAATAAATGTTGGTTCAGAGGTGTGGCAGGATTGCTAATTCTCTTAATCACTTTCTTTGTTGACAGCGCCAAGCTCCGTTAAGTACATAAATTTCAGTAAAGACTCTGGGTCAATAACTGTTGTCTGGCCACCAGCACTAGGTGTCTTTGATGGATACCTGACTACATTGGCTGGCAAAAACTACAGCAAAGAAGAGTGGTTACCTTCAGATGCAAGGTATTGTTTGACAATCAGATATTACTTTCTTACTTATTAATATGGCTGGCTAGTATGCTTTGGTTGTCAATCTAAAAGGGCCTGTGGCTGCTTTAACCTTTTTGGTAAATGGAAATATATGTTTAAGTACTTAAATAAACCAATAAAAAATTTGAAAGCACCATAGTGCTACATATTTAGAGGAAATAAAGAGGTTGAACCAATTTTTTTTTCCTCCTAAGAATTTGTTTTTCTCCTAATTACAGCTGAATAAGGCAACAAAACCCTGGAAGAAAACTAAAGCAGTCTTTTGTGTGCTTTTTTTTTTTTTTTTGGAGGGGGGGAGACTTCTTAAACCTGCATTTAGTGGGAGCCCATGTTTTATAAATTCTGCATATTATATTATTCCTGTGGGATAGTTCTTGTGAAGCAGTTCTATCCTGTTTGCCTATCTAGCTATCTGGCTGTCTATCAGTCTGTCTAGCAATCTAGCCATCTATTTTGTTTGTCATTTATTCAAATAGCACTGTCTGTGTTTGATTGTGTTCTGATAATGAATTAGATTCTTACAGAATGCAGAGATATACAGTTCCATACCCTACATGTGAGTGTATGTATGTATGCATGCAGTGCATAATCATTCAAACATTTTAATCCTTTAGATTATATATAGCCTAAGTTTATCTAACATTGATTAAACTTTGGTGGTTGTATAGCTTTAATATTTGTGTTTTCAATCTCTTTAAGCAGCCTATATTTTTCTTAATTATACAGAAAGTTCACCTTTGAAAGTCTTGTCGCAGGAACTGATTACTTTATTACAGTCATTACTACTAATAGGTTAAAGAGAAGCAACCCTACCACTCTAAAAATAAGCACTAGTAAGTTTATTTTATAATATATAAATTCAATTATCAACTATATCCTAGTGGGCATTTCTAATTTTAAAAGAATATGTTCAAGGGGAGCAGCAGTTTGTTGCATTGAAAGCTGGTTTGTCCCATTTCAGTGGGATGGTGAATTTACTAAAGGTTTTAACTCAAGTTGTAGAGGAGGTATTCATGATGCTTAATCCTGTTCTCCAAATAAAATCAGTGCATTGGCCAGCTCCTTTAAATTCAGCCTAAAATCTGGAGTGAATTCATCACTCCATTGGCATGGGCATCACCAGTTGCTACTGAATGTGTAGGGTCAATAACTGTTGTTATTGTTAACTGTTGTTAAGGATATTCTTAAAGGAGTGTGCTTTATTTTCAGTTGTTGCAAAGCCACTATATAAAAATTCTTTGAAATCATGGTATATAAATCTTGAGATAAAAAGTAAGCTGGTTTCCCAGAGGATTTCAGTAAAACCAAGTATTTTTTTTCCTCCTATGCCAGTACATGATAGGAATACAGACAAGACAAATGACTGTTGCAGGGAATGGGAGATCCATATGTCATTCCTAATTACTGTCCTACCCCAACACAAGTTAACAGTGTTGCCAACTAGAGAGGGGAGGAATATTTGAAAATTTCTATGAAAACACACACACACACACACACGAGTTTTCTTGAGTGTAGGGAAACCGCAGAAGGAAAATTCTGTCTCAGGCCTTAGCCCAGATGAGAAGTCCTGGCCCTAAGATCCCACAGAAAGGATATTTAGTGTCAGGTTTCCCCTCTTCAACAGCCCAGGGATTGACTGACTCACTGACTTCTTGCATCCCTCCCAAAAATAGCAATGTAGTGGCCAGAGAAAGTAGGGAAAACTGAGGATCATTCAGCAGTGTTCTGATAGATAGATACACAATATTGTAGACATCCTCTTTGTCCTCTTGAGGGCCTTAATAGATCTGAGAGGTTCATTGCTGTACTTGTCTTTGTGGTGCATCCAGCTATCAGAATATAGCCGGAAGATCATTAGCTGCTACCTTCCCTCTCCTTACCACTATGTGGCCTTGTTGACAGAGGAACTCAGGAAAATGGAGGATCTCCAGGTGAGGAGATTAATTTTCCAACCATTTTTCTCTCCACTGTGAGAATGTCTTTGAAAAATGCAGTTTTTGAAGATGTCCTCACAGCAAGAAGAAAATGGGAAGAAGTTTTTCAGCAGGAAGAAAATTCAATGAATTCGTTTTCCCTTGCGGAAACAAAATTAATGCAGAATTATATCCCTTTTCCATAGTGAAAATACTAAGTGTAAGGGGAGTCATGGGTGGAGGTGCATTCAGATTTCTCATTTGGGGCAAAAAGGCACTCAGTTAAATATAGGAAAAGATACTTCATATATGTGGATTCTGCACCTCCATTGCCTGTTGTCATCTGAAGAGTAAAGGAGCACACACATTGTTTAGTGTAATTTTTTTTTATCCAAGATTTCTGAATAGGGATCTGTGTTGTCCCAGTGAGGCTCATGAGCATCGGACAGAGTGAAGCAGCTACCTCAGCAACAGATGTTGGATATCATGAAAGGGCATCAGATTATTAGTCATTTAAATTGTTATTGCATTTTTACTGCCAGTGGTAAGGGGGAGTTGCATATAAAATTTTCTTTTTCATATGTCAAAATAATGTGGCTGCTATTGGATTCTAGGCATTTTGAATGGAGTAGAGGATTCATTGCCCTGCCTCAAATACCAGAGAAAAATAGATTAAACTGATTTGCTTTCAGATCATCCATTTGAAACAAAATTTCTCCTTCTTTCCTGACACTGCCATGACCCACACCAAAACTGAACTGGGGAAAGGGTCAAGGGAGACCTCATACCTCTTTAAAGAAGGCTACCTAAAACTTTTGGATTTTTCCTCTTCAAGTGATTGTTGGCTCATGGTGATAGAAGATAAAGTTTATTGTGGCTATTTTCTCCCTACACTATTATAGTGCTATTATTCCACTTTCAACATCCTGTGGAATCCTGAGGTTTGCAGTTTATTGAGGCCAAAGAGCTCTCTGGCTGAGACTTCTAAATGTCCTGCCCCAAACTGCAAAACCCAGGATTCCATAGGATGTGGAAAGTGGAATAATAGTACTATAACATTGGAGGGCTGAAATGACCTAAGAAAACCCCACAATTCATGGGAGTGTCATAGGTCAACACAGGACTTGAAGGCATTTGAACATGCACATACTCACACAGAGGAACTTGTCTTTAGGGCACATATGAATTTGAGGTTTTTCAATGACCAGATTGACCTCTGGTATGGATGAATCCCTGTATTCCATACTTCACCTGCTTTTAGTTTATGTCAGTCAGAACACATTCATGGGACTGTAGTTTACTGAGGTTTGTAGTTTACTGAGGCTCAAGAGCTCCCTGGCTAAGAATTCTAAATGCCTCTCCCTAAACTGCAAATCCTAGGATTCCATAGGATGTTGAAAGTGGAATAATAGCACTATAACAGTGTAGTGTGGAAATGGCCTGTGTTATTCTAAAATTTTATTTACTAATATGATTTTTCATTTCATCAGTCCAGTTTATTATACTAAATATTAATGGATCATTTACCGCACTTGTTATCACCAAATGCTATATATGTAATATTCTTACTTGCCGTCACAGTGCACAACATGTAGTACATAGTCGATTGCTATATTTTACATGAAAAAGCACAATGTGAAAGTAGGAGTGTAATTTATTATGTATGTTTCACAGATATGAAAAATAAACTCTGATTCACTTTTAAATATTGTTTCCATCATGTTTCTGTGGTTCACAAGTATGAAAAATAAACTTTAATTCATCTTAAAAACTCTGATTTATCTTAAAATGTTTGCAAACGTTTATATTTCTTCAATTTTAGCAAATGAATTTAATATTAAATGTCTACCTGTCTTCCCTTCAGATCCAGCTCTAGCTTTAGATTTTCAAGCTTTTGGAATAGAAGAAAATACAGTTTATCTGTCATGGGAATTGCCAGATGGAGGCTGTGATAATTTTGAAGTAAGGAAAAGAAAGTGTAAAGACATAGTTATTTACTCCACTCATTCCCTCAGTAACATATAATAAAAACCCATACAGGAAGGTCTGTGTATATACTACATGGTAATATACTGTAAACTGCAGCATATTGGCACTTATCCTAGTCCATATATTTTTCTCAAGAAGAATAAAAGAAGCTAATATGTGTTATGAATTTTATCAGAAAAGTTGTTCAAGGGGAAATAGTCAAGAAGCTCTTTCCTGTCTCCCTTCTCTTCTTCCCTCTAAAACTGAATCCTTAGGTAAAAGCACAAACAGAATCATGCAACTGTATTATTATCACCCTCTTTGGTTTGGCAGATATTGATGAAGAATACATTTCTGTTTATCCTAGAGTAATCTGTGCAATTTAAATTTGTTCCTAAGCATGTGTGCACGTACGTGTATGCATGCACATAACAGTTTTGAAAATGTACTTGGTAAGGATGTTTTTAATGTGTTATGGAAAGAAAGGGTCATGCAATATTAATCATAATGACATAATGTTATTGTTTGACATACTGCAGAGCAAGCAGCCATGCTAGACTATGTTCCTTCTGAACAAATGAGATTAAGCATGAAATATTAATGAGGGAGGCTTTGGGAGCATGGTTGCTTAGCAAAGAGCACCTGCACAAATAGGATCATTTTACCCACCATTTAAAATTAATCATCCCAGCTCATCCAATTTTTATTACATGGTTAGGAATTGATGGTGTGAAGACAATTTAAAAAATCCTTTAGTAATTTGTTTTCCTTTTACTGCTTTGACTTTAATATTTTGTAATTAGTTGTAATTTGAAGACGCAATTATTCTACCAAAATCTAAGTTGAGACTATCAATCCATATGCATAGATCTATTGGGACAAATACTTTCCCCCAGAAATTCTTTATCTTTATTACTGTGATTTTTACCCATTTCTGAGTTTCATCTCTGCTTTTAGGCATTCATCCTAAAAGCCTGGGCATTTCACAGCCCTCAATCATTATTACTTTTTAGGCCTCAGGTGCTCAGATCTTGTCATAATGGGTCTCCATTGTCTACTTGAACTTTCCTGGTTGAAAAAAAAATCAGATAACATGCTACTTCTTAGTTAGCAATGTAGGAAGGAAGTCTAATACTGTGAACGAGAATGACTGTATAAGGAAGAATGACCTTCCAAATGGGGCACTTGTCCCTTCAGTAGATGCAATCTTGGACTTCAGAAATCAGCTTAAACATTGAAGAGGTGAAAAGATTTCTGGCATTCTAATTCTAGGCACTGTTAGGCACTGTTTTATATTGTGCTTGTGCAGCTACTTGTTCTACCACCATATGTACCCACAGTGGCTCGGCTAGCTTCGGACCATGGGATCTAAGCCTAGGCCTTTGTAGTCCAGTGGGCCCTGACGACTGCTAGATGAGTCTATGTGGGAGATGGTGGTGGAGATTATGGCCATTTGCACACAGTACTGTTATAGTGCTATTATTCCACATTCACCCTCCTGTGGAATTCTGGGGATTGTGTCTTACTGAGACCAAAGAGCTCCCTGGCTGAGATCTCTAACTGCCCCTCCCTAAACTGCAAACCCCAGGATTCCATAGGATGTTGAAAGACGAATAGTAGCACTATAACAGTGTAGAGCAGAAATGACATGATGACAGGAAACAAGCTTACTGTGGGCTGTGTAACCACACTGATTCCTACCACACATCTATCCCCTCTGTTATTTCATCACCTCCTACTGTCTGGATTTGCCGGAGACAGTCACAATTAATCCCCTGTTGTCCCAATTTTTTTAGCAGCTTTTCAAATGTCCTGGTGTCTCTCCTCCTTTGCCACCCATTCATGGTTGTTTGGATCCAACCCAACATACGGGCATGTACACATTTTATAGTGCATCTGTATGTTTTGTGCTGTTTTGGCAACTGCATCCTTAAGTAGTATTTACAATGTTACTAGGAATTTGACTTGGAAATATGTTTTTCTTGTTTAGCTTTCTTATGGTCTGGCAAGAAGCAGTGAGGCTCTTCGTACAACCACAGTTCATGGTAGTAGAACTGTGGTGAAAAATCTGATCCCTGGAGCAGAGTATATCTTTCAACTGAAGACAATAAAAGGAAAAGATTTCAGTGTGGCTGTGGAGAAAAAAGTTATGACAAGTAATTGCTGGATAAATTATTTGAAAGAATGTATAGTGTAAATGTACTTAGACAGCAATACATAGAGTATTGAAATTAACTGGTACAAATAAAATTTGCCCACAATTCTGTTCTATGTTAAATGGATAAAAAGCATTTATGGATACTTCAGTTTTCTTCCAAAAATTTACAAAAATCGAAGTAGCTTATTTATCCATAAGTACAAAAAAAATCCCAAATCCACAATAGTGCAATAGTTTTATTAGAGCCAACTAAAATTGCATTAAAATGTTCAAGGTTTGGTGTTTTTCCAGAAGTCTTGATAAGTATAGTTCATTTTAAAAAGTGGAGGGAAGGGAAGCATGGAAGGAAAAAAAAAGCTAGATGTTTTAGTTGTGGACATTGCCATTCTCTATCTTAGAATTTAGTTTGAATGCAGACTTCGTTGCTAAAACAACACACAGAATTTTGAACTGCCAAAAATGTGTGATAGCCAGAAATAATTTATAATGTGTTGCAGTTATTTTCCGGTTCTTATATGTTAATATGCAGTATCTAACTACCACCTTGTTAGTTTTCTTGCCACAGGGCACCTTTTCAGGTTGCTTTTTCACAGTGTGTTCCTCCACTTCATGATGTGTTAGGATAGTAGACTGGTTATCTTTCCATCAGATTTGGAAGCTGCCACCATGTTATTTCCCATTCAAAAGGTGGTGTAAAGGTTATGGATTTTCCATTCCAGTTATTCTGGAATTGATAGTGAAGTTCTCCAGCACCTACCTCCAGGATTCTACACACATGCAGTTGCCCCCCTTCCTTGTTTCTTCACTCAGTCCTGCTTTGCCTCTTGCTGAACAGCTGTGTGTGTTATCATCTCCAGTACCTTGCAGATCTATTTCATACATTTGCAGTTTTCTCCATAGAGCTAATCAGACTGAGGGCAATCGATGTACACTAAAAATAACTGGGTTCTGCTGTTTGTTCTGTCTATGAACCTGAGGGCATCTCTGTCTCCTTCCTTCATTTACTTTCCCTGTCTCTTTTTGCACTGGGTAATTCTCTATCATCTCTATCATCGAACATGGTTTAATACAATTGTTGTTTGCACTATTCTGCAAATCATGACTTCAAACCAGGAAATCAAAGTAGGATTGGGAGCTTTGTGCAAGGAGGAAGAAAAGGAAAGCATGGATACAGTGGTGGAGCTTGGAGTGTTTGGAGGGAGGGTGAGAGGGGGTGGGTAGGACTATGGTGCAAGGGACATGGCCAATATGTGTGGGAACATGGCTGCGGTGTGTGGGGGCATGGCCAGGGCATGCAGGGGCACAGCCAGGGCACATGGGGGTATGGCTATGGGCTGGGACACCCCAAAAACATTGCTCCTGGGGTGAATTGCCCCTCTGTCCCCACATCCCTACATGACTGCATGGGTAGAAGAAGGTGGGGCACATGGGCCTTTGGTTTCTTCAGTCTGAGCCTTCAGAAAAAGAATTATTTTGAACTCAGGATTCCATAAGTTCTACACTTAGCAAATGGTGCATTTCAAACTTCATTAGTCATTATGTGTTGTTAGGTATCTATTGCCAGGTTGTCACTTCACAAAATGTATTTCTGAATAGCACCAGCTCCAGTGATGTTGTGTGAATAACTTGTTACTGATTTTTTTTCCAAATGAAATAATACTTTTTTAAAAAAATACATGTTCTTTCTTCACATTAATTTATTCTCTCCTTTTTAAAAATTTTAACCAGAACCAATGGGGATATGTGGTCTAACTGTAACAGCAGTAAATACTTCATCTGCCACATTAGTATGGAATCCAAGCAAGACTAACTTCACCTATTACAGAGCATCTGTATCAAACAATACTTTCAGAAAGGAATATACTATTTTAGGAACTCGGTCATGTCACACCATTTCAAATCTGATCGCTGGTGGAATTTATAATTTCACACTGCAGAGAGTAAAAGGCAGTACTGAAAGTGTTATGGCTTTTACTGAAATCATTGCAGGTTTGCAGTTTTCTCTTTTATTATGCTTATTATTTACTAACGTGCTGCTAAGTATGTATGTCTAGTATAGCCCATTCTGAAGAGTCTTCTTGGAAACAGAATTCCATGGAAACATGGACTGCTTAAATTTTTAAGTGGGGGATTGTAGAAAGTTGATCCTATGAGAAAATGCTGAATGTTCAGAGTTTAGACAGTACTGCAAAAAACTGTTTGGTGCAACAACATTTGTGCTAAAACCTGCAGCTTGTCATGAGCAGAGTAATCCAGGAACACATGCAGAAGTTGTCTGTTTCTAAAACTGCTCCATATATTTCAATGAGGAAGCCATTCTATCCATTTGTAAGTCTATAATTAGCTGAGGTTAGGGGGTGGAACCAAAACAGTTTTAGAACAATTTTAAGAATCAGTTCATATGATCTTTTACAGAGCATATGCCTTTTACAGAGCATTTTAGAAGAGAAACTCTAGTTCAAATTTGTACCTGATTTGTTTTTCCATTGGTCAGGTTTCATTCACTCTTTATGTCTTTCCCAGTATTAGTATTCTCAGACACAAATGAATTGGTACATTTTAAAACACATTGTTGAAGAAAAAGTAAGGTGGTAATACACTAGTAATTATATGCTCAGTTTGTGAACAGATTAATCCAGAGAAGTGCCCCTGTTGATTTGAAAGGCAGATAAGGGATTAGGAATTTCTTATGCTGGATGGGATTACTATCCATAAAATCTCAGACTTATAGCTTGGATACGGCTCTGGACTCAACCCTGCTCCCAAACAGGCAGGAATCAGCAGTGACGAGGAGCCCATTTGCATAGTTAAGACTAGCATGCCAGCTGCACCCATTCCTGAGATCTCAGATCTGGCACTAATAACACATGCCTTGATTACATTTCATTTGGATTACAGTAACACAACCTACATTGGGATGCCTTTGGAAACTATTCAGAAATTTCAGCAGGTACCAAATGTTTTGACTAGATTGCTTACCGGGGCTGGTTATAGGGAGAATATAACTCCTTGTAATATGACTCTATAGCCTAAAGTCAGCAGATCCCATCTGATCTTGGAAGCTAATCCAGGGTTAGCCCTCATTAGTACTTGGATGGGAGACTGCCAATGAATACCAGGTGCTATGGGGTATATTTCAAAGGAAGAAACTGGCAAAACTATCTCTGGATATTTGCCTAAGAAAGCCCTATGAAAAAATCCAAGGGTGGCCATAAGTCTCTACAGTCCACTTGAAGGCACACACCAGTATAACTCCATCATGCCTAGGCCCAACAGCCAATGGAAGACCCTCCATCCATCCTAACTGTCATTGCCATGGCCTCAGAGGGAGAGAACAGGAGGCAGCATCTGCTGGACTTAACCTCCCCCCGCCCCCCGCCATCCTCATTTCCTTGTATGTTGTGTCTTTTGAAGTTGTAAGCCTGAGTGCAGGGAACTTCAAATTAAAATGCTCATGTAAAATGCCATGTACAGTGATTGCACTGTATAAATAAGTGATAATAAAAATAATTAATAGCTTTACTGGCTACTGGTCAGTCTCCAGGGACAATGTGAATTTGTTGTTAGGACCAATAAAGCCCTATTCAGCTTTAGTCAAGACTGTTGGAAAGACTGCATCTCTCCGTATGAGCATACCCAAGTCCTATGTTCCCTGGGGAATGGATTTTTCCTCGTCCCATCACCCTCAAGGCCCATCTGGTGAGGACACAGGCAAGAGCCTTCTTGGTGGCTGCTCCTAAGCTGTGGAACTCTTTGCTAAGGGAGGTTTAGTTGGTCCTTTCTCTGTTCTCTTTTCACCAGCGGGCAAAGACTTCTTTATCTCATTAGGCCTTCAGTTTTTAATTGCTTGGAGCAGAAGTATATTCAGTGAGTGTGCTGTATTTTTTACAATGTGTTTTTTAAATTGTTTTAAGTTTCAGTTGGATTTCTACATTTTTAAAGATGTTTGTAATCCAAATTATTTTTTTGTTAACATATACTGTAAGCTGATTAACTTGTACTGTAATCTCCCATATTGAGAGAAAGGCTAGCTATTTATTAAATAAAGAGAAGGATTTTGAAATGTATCAGTTTTCATATTTGATTATCCTAGTCATCAAACACAGACTGCTGATGCATATGAAGATATGCCCACTGTGGCAATACCCCCATGTCTTTTGGGGGTAGAAGAATAAGAACCAATGTAGCTGGTAGATCTACTGTCGCAGGTTGAAAATCCACTCTTGGTTTTATAGCTGCTCCTCCCACAGCTGCTGTGGGTTGTACAGAAGCTCTCCTGATGCTAAACCTCTGTCAAGAATAGGGTCCAGCATTTGGATGGATTCAGTACAATCTGGAACAGCTACAGGAAGATAGAGTGTAAAATGGAGAGTGGATTTGTCACCCCTGTAGCAATAGTCCCACTAGATTTCCTCGGTGGGAAATTTGTCCAGTGGAAATAGTAATACATAAATAAATTCTCTTCAAGAGCCAGAAAAGCCAGAGAAGCTAGAAGTCTTCAATGTGTCATCACATTCCTTTTCTCTTCGTTGGAGACGACCGCATGGATACGTGGAAAGGTTTCATGTGCGCCTCACACCTCTCCATGGCTTTGTTTCTATCCAAGATGTGGGAGGTGGGGAGTATCAGGTATGTGGGGGCTTTTGTTTTATAATGCTTGGATAGTCAGCAATTGTTTATGTACTGAGCTGATAGGAAAATTGGCCAGGCATGACGTTCTCTCTTTCAGCTTTTAAACTTAGATGAGAATCCAAAAGTACACATGCCAAATTTGTGGGAGCAGATTTCAACATCTATGGTTTTGTTGCCTTAACAACAGTTATGATACTTTTATGGAGTGTGCCACAGACCTCTAGCCAGTCATTTAAGGGTTCATGAATAGTTTAACAAATGCAGGGCAGAGCTATTGAGTAATACAGGCTCATTAATTGTGCACTTGCCAGGAAGATCTAGACTTAAATCATTAATGCAGGCAGCATTTCCCTCTTAAGCTATCACAAAGTTATAGGAGCGCTCCTTGATTCCAGTATTTGAAAACAAAAAAATAATATCAATACCATGTTTTTTTATTTTATTTCGCTGCTGTTTTTTATTGGAGCTGCAAAGGCACAGGTACTTCATATGAATGCTGACTATTTGTTGTTATGGGTTATGTTTCAAGCTATGACAGGGTTACAAGTTTTCTAGGATATCTCAGCAGAAATGAGTAGAAAATTCTAGTGTGTTTTGCTATGAGATGCTAGCATGAGAACTCTGCAAATCCATTAAAGATTAAATGGATAGAGCCACTGAAACAAGCTGCTGGTTGATGGGCTCTTGATACTTTTTGAATGTTGCCTTTTCAGGAGTTTAATAGACACCATCCATATTGCAATACTCTTGAAAGAGCAATTAAAATATGTATCTTGAAATGTGATGTACATTATGAACATTGGTTGTAGTAATACCATATATTTAACACTTATTCTTTTTTCTTTTTAAAATTGAGACCAGTAGTTTTAACTGAGTTAATTTCATGTTCTAGGCTGATATTTCAAGCACCACTCCTGGAACAATGTACAGTGTGACTCTTTCTTCTGTTACCTCTTCAGTGTACAGCTCACCTGTTAGCAAAACAGTGACAACTAATGTAACTAGTGAGTTCATGGCAAAATTTTCTTTTGCATAAAAGTAGTTATATAGATATCTGTCTTGCAGATGCTGTTTGAGTCTGTTCATTTCTGTGTTAATTTATTTTAGAGTTTTCATTTTTAGAATTATTCCTATGTTTAACTGAGTGGCAAAGCTGTGAAAATAATGGCATTTAGAAGTACAGCTTAGAAACTGTGTTTTTGGGGTATGGCTTTCCGAATTCCCCAGCTCACTGATGATGCATATTGGAGATGTTGGAAGCTGCAATACAGTGAGTTACTCCAATGTGTAATGAAGGGTGGTCTTCTTTAGAACATACCTGGGGGGGAAGGTACAAGAAGTCCAGTTCCACAGAATTTTATAGAGCTTCGGTTATAAAAGCTTGATACTTTTATAATGTGATTTTTTTTAAATAAACTGGCATCAGGATCTATTTTGTCTGTAAATATTTCAACATTCCATTTTTTGAATTCTTATGGAAAGAATGTACCTGGTGTTCCAAAATACATTTAATCATCTTTCATAAGCATTCTAAAGAAAGCCAGCTTCATATTAACTGCATTTTTACTGTTTAAGAATCCCAAGAAATGGTGATTTCTTTAACTATTATGCATTTGTTCTGAATGTTTGAAGGAGTAATTTAATTAAAGGATATCATTTCTGCAGATCCAGGACCTCCTGTTTTCCTTGCGGGAGAAAGAGTGGGATCTGCAGGAATTCTTCTGTCTTGGAACACTCCACCCCATCCAAATGGGAGGATTATATCCTACATAGTCAAATATAAGGAGGTATGCCCTTGGATGCAAAATACTTACACTCAAGTTACAACAAAGCCAGACAGTTTGGAAGTCCTTCTCACCAATCTCAACCCTGGAACAACTTATGAAATTCAGGTAATCTTTCCAGTTACTTGTAAACTATAGATTAAAATGTAGTATGTATTGTATGAAATGGTGGCATATGAAAGCATATCATAGTCTTTGATTATTTTACCAAGGTACTGACCATCTGATCTGCACAAAGGAAATGGCTAACAAAGAAAGACTTTTATTTATCTCTCTTCATTTTGTCTTTGGTCATTTATTATTTATCGTTAGATAAAGAATGGGTAGATATGAAATCCCTGACATCAAACTACAAAGCATCATGTATGGCATATTGTCACTGCATCATTAATGCAAATCATATTGGAGATGTCTGGGTTAATTGTGAGAAATGGAAACTATTGTTATTTTCATTTCATTTTCATTTAAAGCTCAAAATAATATTAATGGCTTCAATGGGATATGAGTAGTGGGTTGTGTGTTCTGTTCATGTTAAACATGGGTTTGGATACAAGCCAGGGGATATACAGATGAGGAACTTTGATTTCCAAACAGAATGAGGCTGAGGCCATTTCCGCACTACAGTGTTAAACTGCTGCTATTCCACTTTCAATGCCCTGTGGAATTCTGGGGTTTGTAGTTTACTGAGACCAAAGAGCTCTTTGGTTGAGAATTCAAAGTGCCCTTCCCTAAACTACAAACCCCAGAATTCCATAGGAGGTTGATAGTGGAATAGCAACACTTTAACACTGTAGTGCGGAAATGGCCTTAGTTTTCTCACATATTTTCATAACCCCAATGCTATGGCCTATGTTGGTTGGCTGCAGTGGGTTATGGCCCCTACCGCTCAGCTCTGGAGAGTTTTATATCCCTTCGTGGCAGGGTTTTGGGGTGTTGGGGTCCAGTGGTAAAGGGGATTGTGCCACTCTACACTGGACAGATGGCAGTCTAGCATTGGATACAGCAATATATTTATTTTTCGCTCCCCCCCTCCCTTTTATCAATGTTATTTCAATTCTTATATGACAAAATATTTCAGCTTTTTAGTCTTGCCTGTTTCATTCACTGAAGACAATAAATTAATCAAGTTATGTTTGGTTTTGGATCAAAAAGCATTAAGTACTATAATTTAGCCACTAAAGAGCAAGGATTTAGTTACTTTACTTAAATCTCTCAGTTGAGAGTACTTGGTATTGTCTTCCTTAAAAGTGAATCTCTAATGAAACAGAAAACATAATTTTGGAGCACAGTGCAGTATTTATTATTGCTTTCACGTTGGTTACTGGCATAATAATGCAGTTTTCCTGCATCATAATATTTATGCAGTTTTCTTGCATCATAATATTTATGTTTCCCTGAGTTTTTCTATGCATAGGGTTTATTTTAATAAAGAAATACTATACTTATCCCTAAGAAGCAAATCCATGTGCATCCACTCCACCCCCAACACACACATTCAACCCAATACAGGACACAAAGATACATGTACAAATGTATATATACGTATCTCAATTGCCACAATCTAGAAAAATGTCACATTAGTGTGAAAATTGTGTACAAATAGGTGTACATGGATATTTTACATTGCATTGCATGCTGTTATTTCTAATAGCTGAAACAATAAAATTGAACTGAAAGTAGTTGTCAGCTCAACACGTGGGTTGACAGGCCAGTTAACCTCATCATGCACAAAGTATTTCAGGCATGAATTCAAAATCTGAATTTGAACTTGTCCTAGATAGGGAAGGGAAAGGTGCAGCTTTCATGCTGTCCTTAAGATTGTCTTTGAGGCTTCTCAGCACCCTGTTTTTAAAAGAAAAAACATGTTTTTATTTTGTTTTGTTTCTCTGGTTGCCAGAAATGTTACACACTCATTATGGGGCAATTTTGCCATGTTTTTGGCACCCTCTATTGACTTCCAGTTGAATTCCTGTTTATTAAAAAGGCTGCTCCAGCACCTAAAGCAGCCCATGGAAAATTGCCATCCATACTTCTAGGGACTATGGGATAGAATTCTGCACCACTTAAAAAAAAAAGCAAAAGTTATCGGCACTGTGGTACAGGGGGAGGGCCCTCCAAGGTCTAATGGAGGATGAAGGTAGCTAAGGCTCTTGGCGGTTTCCAATACCTGTCTTCAATATTACTTTTTTTTTTTTACCAAAACATTTTTAATGAAAGAAATATAACTTAACAAAACTCAACAGAACAAAATAACATTTACAGACTGTCAGCATTCCTTGACAAAAGATATAACAAATGCATATAATAATTGAATTTGATTTTATTGTGAAAGGTAAGTCTTTAGATACTTTAGGAATGACTCTAAGTCTTTAGATACTTTAGGAATGACTCTTGGTCCTAAAAGCATTGTCAGCAACCTTTGGGAGTCAAATGCACGTGCTGCTTTTAAATGGAGCACATTCATCACAGATCATAGGGATCAAATCATACATGCAGCATTACACTTAACTGCATGTAACTGAATACACAATATGCATCATTTTCACTGCTTATGTTTTGAAACATCAAGAAGCTTAATGAGTTGAGCTACATGTACATAAATGAATTAAATGAACAAATGTTGAGTCAAAGGGGAATATCTTTCATCATGCTCTGAACATAAATGTTGCACAGTGCTGGCATCTGTGGTTATTGATGCAGGATTATAATGCACCACTAGTCCTCTGGCTAAAGGCTTCTGTCACACCTCCAGAGGTGGGACTTATGTGGGTTATGCAAGCACATAAAAGCTTGGCAATCTGGAGCTGGATGCCGCATTCAGCAAACCAATTCATGAGGCAGAAACCATCAAACATGAGTTTGAGCTGCTTTTTTTGAGCCAGATAGGATTCAGAGAGTTGGAGCGGCCATAACTTCGGTACTTTCTTTGCAGAACCTGAAATTGCAGGTGAGCTTTTGGAGTGACCAGATCTGATGTCTAATTGGAATATATCGTCTTGATCTAGCCCCAATGCTCATTAAGCCTCTTCAGATCTCTACATTATTTGAGATGTGCTTCTTGGCATACAATACAGTTAATATGAGTTTCCACATACCGTACACATTTTAACTCTGTGGCTTAAGATGATGTACTGCCACATAGTGACCATTTGCAATCTCATTGTCCTTTGGCAGTTTTTGACAAAATGGGCCAGTCATCTGCAAAGGTACTATGGTGTTGTTATTATTGCACATCAGTATGGAATGAACTGCGCTACATGGCTGGTCACTGTGAATATGTGGTTGTGAATATGGATGCAGTTGTCCTGTAGTAAGATAGGCCAACATGTGATAGGGCAGAATGCACTTTTTTAATTCCTTGTACTTTTGCAGAATGCACTTTTTAATTCCTTGTATTTTTCAGTGTTATGACATTACTTTTAAAGACATTATGGAAGTGCAGTGTTTCTTGTTGCTCTACTTTTCCCACAGATAAATAGATGTAGATATAAACTGTATCATATTTCCTCTTTCCTCCAATCTTTTGTCACTGAATTAACCCTCCTGTTAATTCTGCTCTCTGTTGACCCCTGTCCTGTCTCTGATCTTATTCTTTTTGCTTTTGAACATTTTCTGTTTCTGCTATTCCTTTCTGGGGATGAGGTTTGCCCAAATGAAAACAAAATGAAGTCAACTGAAGGTTCAGGTATAGTATTTTTACATATATTTCTAGGTATACCTAATCAGTGTTCTAAAAGAAGATGTAGGGTGAGAACCTAGATCTGCTGGCCTAATCCCCCAGTCCTGCCTTACTGGACATCAGCCACTGTGCGAGATCTGTTCTCCTATTTATCAGGGTGTAGAAGACTGATGTTTCTACCCTCTCTTGGCAGTGATCTCCCATATGACAACCAGAAACAGGAATTCCTGTCACACTTCCTCCTTACACTGGAGATCTCTAGACATAGAAAGGTGGAAACATTAGTTTGCAGTTCCCTGTCCCACATGCTGCATGATTTTGTATTTATTCCTGTGCTGCTCTGATTATTATAAATTACTGGACATCTTTTTCACGTGTTTTGTTTGGACCCTGACTACTGGCAAGATTTGTTGTTGTGTGCGTTCACGTTGTTTCCAAGTTATGGAGAGTCTATCATGGGCTTTCTTTGGCAAGGTTTGTTCAGAGAGGGTTTCCCTTTGCCTCCCTCTGAGGATGAGAGAGTGTGACTTGGCCAAGGTCACCCAGTGAGTTTCCATGGCCAAGTGGGGACATGAACCCTGGTCTCCAGAATTGTAGTCCAATGCCTAAACCACTACGGGTTCTATGCTGGCAAGATACAGTATGCTATATTTGGGAAAGATCAGGATGGGATTGTTAATACTGCAACCCCCTACATGCTTATTTAATTAGAAGAAACAGGCGTTATGCGGCATCATTTGTGTGCTCTTGCACAGATCTGATGTTTCAAAGGAAAACTTTCTGGTATGTTCAAACCTCTGTTCTTAAGTCTCTAGCTTACAAGTATGTATGCTAGATTTTTATTTGCCTTGAAGTTGCTACCTGAAAATAATAGTAATAAATTGTTTTGTTTTGTTTTTATTGTAGGTTGCTGCTGAAAATATTGCTGGCATTGGAGTATTTAGTGACCCATTTCTCTTTCAGACTGCAGAAAGTGGTAACTTGATATGCAATTGTGTTTTTAATTAGCTTGTTAGTGTTAAAAGAATTAAAATACTGTTGCAGATGCTAGTACTTCTATAGAACAAGCCTCATTATTTAGGCAATAGATAGTAGAGAATTTGGAAAGCTGGCAATTTAGACCTCCTCCCTTTTTAAAAAAGAACAAAACCCCCCCTTATTTTGGAATTTGTGTGTGCCTGAAAACTACATGAACTGCAGTTCTCCTTTAAAGCAAGGCACACGATCTTTTTTTGTAGGCAAAATGTTATTTTGTTTTGGCTTTTAAAAAACTACCTCTTCCAAATGCAAGCACACACCACCAATTTTGGGGAGGAAGGGGCATGGCAACTGCTTGTATTTCATGGGTTGTATGTTGCTCAGGCCTGCTATATGATAAGGCAACTTTTTGCTCTTTTTAAAATATTAAATTATCTCGATTTATTACATATTTGTTCATGTATAGGTTGAAATTTATATTACAACATACATCTTGGGCCTTTCTGCACTACACTATGACAGTGCTATTATTCCACTTTCAACATCCTGTTGTTACCTCCATTAGCAGACCCTATCCCAGGGGGATATAAAATTAATATCAAAAATACCAGCTACGCCAGAGAGGTTGCCCAGGTGGGTGTGTGGGTCAAACGACTGGACATAGGGCAAGACCAGGAATGTCCCAAGTCATGTTTCCCTAAGGAGACCTCAGGCAGGCATGTCCGCACAGACAAAGAGTCCTCAGCCACAAGGCTAACTTGAGGGGATTACCAGGTTTTCCCTTGTTGAGCAACACTTGCAGCAGTAAAACCTACTAGGGTGAGGTCCATTTACATGAAACCATCGTGCAAGCCATCAAGTAGTCATTGTGCAGTATTCTCCTTCTGTTTTGACCATTGTTCTTCTCGGGAAAGGGTCTGTCCCTGAGGTATGTTTTGCCCTATAAATAGTCCCCCTTTTTGAGACCTTGTTTGGAGAACTCCCCTGCTACGCTACCAGACTGGCACTCTGTTAGTCGAGTGCTCCCCTCAGCTGCCTTGCTTTGCACAGCTTCTCCTTTCCTGCCATTTCCTGGACCGAAGACTTCTGGACAGGTGCAGTATTACCGCCCTTACACCCTCTCTGCTTTATTCCCTACAAGCTTTTACCTCTTTCCCTTCTCAACAGTCCTTGTGTGCGTGAGTGACTGCATTTGTGTGTGGGAATATATTTGCTAATAAACTTCATTCATTGATATTTTTGGCTGGTTTTTGCATGGTCTGACTCCATAAAAATTAGGTTGAGGATCTTGCTGGGTTACCCTGCCCTTCATTCTGCCAAGGACAGTGCTCCGCTATTCCCACAGTCTTTGCATTTTTGGAGCGAATCAAGATGTCCCCCAGGGTACCCCCAGAAGTCAGCTTAACACTGTGGAATTCTCAGGTTTGTAGTTTATTGAGACCAAAGAGCTCTCTGGCTGAGAATTCTACAGGCCCTTCCCTAAACTGCAACCCCCAGAATTCCATGGGATGTTGAAAGTGGAATAATAGCACTATAGCAGTGTAGTGTGGAAAGGCCCACAGTCAGGTACATGTATTTTTAATCTATTTTTTTTAATCTAATGTAATTTTTATCTAAAATAAATTGGGTAGTCAATAAGAGCAATCTGTGTATGCAGCAGGAATGCTGCAGGAGGAGTTTGAGCGAAATGATACATTGATGTGAAGCCTCTAGATCGATGAATGGGTAGACTGGAGGCTGCATAGCTTTCTGTATGTATCTCGAAGTCCTGATGTGTTTACCTGAGCTTACCCAGGTTTAGAACATAGTGTAGTCCAGCCAAGCAGTTCATCAAAAGAACTTCTCAAATGTTCGTGAGCCTTAGGATTCAGGAAAATAACAGGTGTTCCAAGCAGCTCAGTCTTTTTATTATTTATTTGTACAAGCACTCCATTTGGAGACAGATGATACCAGAATGTTGAATGACACTGAAATATGTGCTGCTCTCACACACACCTTTGGTTGAAATAGTTAAAATTTAGAAATATAGCATATCTGTTACCATATAAAGATATTTTTGATATGAAAATGCGAGGAAGAATTCATGTTTAAGGCAGCATGGAGGCAATTCATTTTGCATATGTTAACATGGAACCTTTTGCAGTGGCGTCATACTCCATACCTAAGATGTTGAAGGATGTTCTTATAATTGGATTTTAAATTAATAGGCCAGCCTCAGTGAGAAAAACTCAATGCATTTTTGGCAGGTATAGGTTGGGCATTCAGACAGGGTATTCAGATAGGATAAAAGGAGGACATACCAGATTTGCCGGCGTATTAGACACACCAGCATATAAGGTGCACTTCACTTTTCAAGGGGTATTTTTCAGGAAAAAAATGTTTTAGTTCTCTGGTGAACAAAACGCACAGAAAAGGAGGGGAAGGAAAGGAGTGCTGCACCACTACCTCTCTCTTCCTGTTTGCTTAGCATAAACATCCAGCAGAGTCAAAATGCCCAGGAGAGGATGGGAATGAAAAGAGTATTTCACCACCACCCCTCCTTTCCTGTTTTGCTTGGGCAGAAACTCCCAGCAGTCAAAATGCACAAGAGAGGAGGGGAAGGTAAGGAGAAATTGCAGAAACATCTATCTATGTTCGTATAGATCAAGGCTTCCACTACCCCCTCCCTTCCTGTTTTGCCTGGGCAGGGAGAACTCCTCTCACTCCCCCTGCCTCCCCTATGTTTTTAGCGTTACCGTATTTGCTGGTGTATAAGACACGCCCCATTTTCAGAGGGTATTTTTTAGAAAAAAATGTGTCTTATATGCCAGCAAATACAGTAAGTCCTGCCTTTTTAACAGATGGGTAGAAGAAAGAAGTTCCCACCCTTCTCCTGTCACGAGCTGGTGCAATTGTGGGATAAATCATTGATGGAGTTTCTCCATCAATGACCCCGAATCGTGCAATGCTCCCATCCTTCCCAGCCATGCGGAAGGACAGGAAGCGCAATGGAGGCACTTCCTGCCCGAGTGCAGCATGGGAAAGAGCCCAGCTGTGCTGTGCAAGGGAGGCACATGTCGTTCACACTCCCTTCTGCAGGAGGCCAGTCGGGTGCAGAGGGGAGTGTTCCTGTCATTCTCCCTTCCCTCCAAAGGTGCTTCAGGGATTGTGACTGTAGGACAATAGAATCAGGTAATGTGCAGAAGTGGCCCGAGATTACTTGACCTCTGTATGTGTATAAGAAGGAGAAGGAGAATTCTTTCTTTCTGAAGTCTATTCTGTTTTTGTTTTTGTTTCTAAAGCACCAGGTAAAGTGGTGAATCTCACAGTTGAAGCATTCAACTATTCCGCTGTAAATCTGATTTGGTTTCTGCCTCGACAGCCCAATGGAAAAATAACTAGTTTCAAAATTAGTGTGAAGCATGCGAGAAGTGGGATAGTAGTGAAAGATGTTTCTGTCAAAGTGGAGGACCTTCTGTCTGGGAGGCTGCCAGAATGTAATGTAAGTAGTGATAGACATAAGATTTTGTCTGCCTTGTTCACTTCTTTCTACTTCTTCCTACCTTTTTCAAGCCAGAATAGCCACCTATCTTTTCTGGTACCAGAGGTGGTATGCTTCTGTGAATTAATTGCTGTGGAATGTGAAATAGGAGGTCCAATTGCACTTATTTTCTATTCATCCTCATATGGATAGAATGTTGAACTAGATAGGTCCTTGGTCAGATCCAACATGTCTCTTCTTATGTTTTTATAATCTAAATATATATTTCATATAAAAAAAATCCAAAGGACCTTTCTGCTTTAGAAGTTGGTTCACTGTGATAATTTGCAGCTTAATTTCTATTAGCTACTTGGATATAAAACACTTCCTTCCACATAGATACTTGCTTTACTGTTTTCAGTGAATCACCTCCTACACATAACCCTGCCATGTGATTTGAGAAAGGGCCTTTTCAGTGGTGGTGCCTCAGTTGTGGAATGCCTCCCCAAAATCCTACACTCTACTTTGTTGGCCTTTCACCACCAGACAAAGGCCTTTCTATTTTCTTAAGCTTTTTAAAGATACAATTTTATTTTATTTCTTTGATCCTGCTGACTATTTTATCTTGCTTATCTGGTTTTCCGCTGGATTTAAGAGAGAGTGACAGAAAACATGATAAAATGCCCTAGAAGATGGCGGGGAACATTTGGACGTTATGTTTTTCCATTTCTGGAAGGGGGACTAAAATGACCTTGGAGGCTGCACTGTACCCCTGCCCCCAGAAGCTTTGAGAGTGGTTTCCTTTCTGCAGCATTTTCTACAGGAGTGGATCAGCTTGGGTAAGGTGTTTTGGAACACCTGCCAGGCAGGTAGAACTTTCCTGCAACAATATGACAGTAGCTGAGAGTTCTCTTGTCAGTGATGAGGTTAGCAATTTGCTCCCTCTCCTGCTCCATTGACAGTGGTGGAGCCTACTGGGGAAGTCAGCCCTGCTTTCTCTTGAAAGTGCTCTTTACTTACACAGTAATGCTGTGTATTACACCAATAATACATTTCTGTTGCATATTATTTTGCAATTACAAGCTCACATTGTTCAACAACATTTAGCATTTGTGGCCTAGTCAATTAATTTGAATTGAGAGTGCTAGAAACATAATTTTGATATGCTTCATTAGAAATGGAGGGATGGTTCTCTCATGCAAACATCCATCTATTAATACTAATTTACTAGTCTTGGCACTGAAATCAGCAGTCTCAGCTGTATCATTTGAGACTGAGTTGGTGTGGTCTATATTGTTTTCCAGCAGCTTTTGTAATTACCCAGCTAAGGTTAAATGTATTATTCCTTATGTATGCATGTGCATTTCTGCCTGGTATGTATTTTCTTTTGGCTATAATCTATTTCAAATGCATAATTAACACTCCTGTTGGCTTAGGTGCCTCCTAATGCTTATGTAGTATGGAATTAATTTTTGTGAGGTTATTTTGTCTTCACAGGATAACAGTGAATCATTTTTGTGGAGTACTACCACTCCTTCAACTACTCCTAGTAAAACCACTGTATTTCTCCCAAGTACAATTGCTCCTAGCAAAATGAGCTCTGTCTGGAATGAACCTATCAGTTTTGTTGTGACTAACCTCAGACCATACACTACTTACCTTTTTGAAGTTTCTGCAGTTACCACTGAAGCAGGTTATATTGACAGTGCAATTGTCAGGACACCAGAATCAGGTACATATTTATACTATGATTTTATTTCCATGTATACGTTTTAGGTTTTTGTTCACCTCTGGTCAGTTCAGTATAGGTATTTGTGCCTTCTTCTTCAGTAGCAAAGGAAACAAATTGGCAGAATGACACAGTGGAACTTAGGACCATTAATAGCTACCAGTCAAAATGGATGTTATCATCTCCTGTATCAGAGGGAATATCCCTCTGTGTATTACTTGTTGGGGAATGCAAGATGGAAGATGCAGTTGTGCTCACTGCCTGCGTGTTGGGTTCTCATTGGTAACAGAACGTTCATCAGAATAGTTCTTGGATCTATTGCAGTAGAGCTCTTCTCATGTTCTTATGACTGGATTAAAGTTCTGTGCAAGCAGAACAAGAACTTTCTTTGCAGAAGGTTAAAACATTTTTGTTTCTACAAGGGATAATAAGATCTGGCAATAAAAATCCATTCACATTATTTCCTGTTTTGAGGGCTAAATTAGATAAGGTATTTGTAGATCAGGTCTAAGTTTCTTCTGAAAAGAGTCATGCAGTCACTAGCAGTCCATGGTCTTGAGTGGGGGTTGGGAACTCATCACAGGAGGGTGTGATGGGCAACTATGCTAAGACTGGGGGGACATTTTTGGCCATGTAGCCCTGATGATGTCACTTCTGGCTTCATTTTCATTAATTTTTGACTGGTTTTGGAGGGAATCATGGAGAATCTGGGAACAAGATGCTGTATTTTTTTAGTGCTTTTAACACTGTTTGATTGCTTCTTGTGCTAAGAGATGAAGCAAAGTTTTAAAATGAGGGAAAGTCTAGGGGCTTGTGGGAATTTTGTGGGAGCACCAAGGGCCACAGAAAGGAGAAGGGGGACCACATGTGGCTGAGGGGCTGAATTTTACCCACGCCTGCTGCAGAGTGAGACTTTCCTACCCTGTTTCAGACCACTTATACCCTGTGCATGCAGGACAGCAACTGATCTTGATGTGACATGTTCCCCCCCCAGTGTTATTTTCTTGATAATCTTCCCAGCTGCTATTTGCCCCATTAGAGTTAACATTAGGTATTATTTCTAATCACTTGTACTACCAAGATCCTTATAGTCTGGTGTTACCTTGTTTACTGGGGGTCCCGGCAGGGACACCTATATGTGCTCTCAATTAACTAAGTAGGGGAAATTAGCTAAGAGCACAAGCTAGCAATGCGAGAGGCAGGGCAGTGAGGCGGAATCTTTTACCCAGTGTCTACGGGGTCAGGCCAAGCCAAGGAGCACACCAAGTTTAAGAATAATTGAGATTTTATTAAATACAGCCAAACAGTGTATGCAACACACTCACACAAGTAACTAGGGAAAATAAAGGTTAGAGTGGTATAGAGGGATTTTGAGAGGCATAGTTGATTTGGGTGATACGAAACCTGTCCTGAAGCCTGGATAGTCTGAAGATTGAGTTCGTTGGTATGGAGTCTCAGTATGTGGGACTGAGGGGACAGCTCACCAAACAAAGCGGCAGCAAGGCTGGACGGAAGTCCGGAGCGACCCAAGCAGTCCGAGGAAGGTCTCGGAATCAGGGGTTTTTATGTGGAGAAATGTAACTGCAGGCTATTCCGTACTTGGGGAAAACAATGAATTTCAGGTGCGAGACAAAGCTTTGGAAAGGTCAGCATTTAGCATGATTGAGTTAAGTCCGGATTGACAAAGAAGTAGACAGTATGCAAATACTCAGTGCTTGGCAGTTGAGTATTCAGCCTGCCAAGTTGCCTGCTCGGGGCAGGGAGTCCTTTGTAAACAGTGTGCATACATAATGAGGGTATTTGCAGAGAGGTCTCCTAAAGTGGTGATCTGGCTATTTCTGGCCTGCCTGTATTGTTCTGGGATACTGCAGTGTTTGATGGCTGAGCCTAGTTCTGTGTTTGTCCGGGGGCCTCACAAACACGTGGAGAGGAGTGGTGGAAGAGAGCCAAATTATTGATATCAAAATGATATCTTTATGCTATTTCCAAGGAGGCCTAACCTGCAGTAACACTGGTGACAGAGTATTTTGAACATCTTATTTTTAAGCAGAGCTTGGAAGGTTACTATTAAGACAAGCGAATATGCTGAATGCATACGTAACTGAGCAGTGGTAGGATGATGGCATGGAATCAGGAGCATCATTTTAGCACTACTCAGTTATGGGTGACTTCTGCATGCCCCCAACATCAAGGTAAGTTTTCCAGGTTTTGGGATGAAGACAAGAAATGAGTAAGTGTTGTATAAACACTAAAATTGTCCATTGAATAAGAAGTTTTCATCTTCTGAAAATTACAGAACTACTTCTATTATCTTTAAAAAATTATATTTTAGAATAATGTACTGATTGTAACTGTATCCCTTGCAGTTGGCAAGACAATAGAGAAATGTTGAAGTAATCTTCACTAAGCAGAGCATCTTTTGAACAGACAAGAGATTTATTTCAGTTCATTAACAGCTGTTCTCATTTTGACAGCTAGCGTAATAAAAAAATTGCCCTTTTTTTATGACCGGCACTGGCTTTGAATAATGTCGTATTTGACCTAATCTTTGTTACACTTCAAGCAGCTGAAGCATTTTGTCAGCTGTGCAGAAATAGCAATATGTTAGGGATATCATTAACAAAGTCTAAGAAAATATTCAAGACAGTTTAGATTCATGGCTAAGATTATTTTTAGAAAGCAGTAGTATAAAGTTTTGCTTTTAACACCTTTTGAGGCCTGAAATAATTTCATCTCTCTTTTGATTTCAGCCATAATGTATTTTGCAATAACTTTGAAAAATATGCTTTAATGTCTGTGCTATACCTAACATTTTACTTCAATCCTAAATTCATGTATTTGATAGGAACTGTTCCACTGATATCAGTGAAATTTATTGTCAAATTATTTGTTTACAACCAGAGTGAAAATACATCTTTTTTAAATCGAAACCAGAGCCTAAAATAAAGTTATATATAGCTTTACATTGTTGCTATGTGTATTAGATTTGTGTCGAGAGTAACATAAACAGAAATCTGCTTGTGGTATTTTTCCACTTCTTTCAACCTATTGCAGCCTCTACATTGGCACCAAATATCCATATTTAAGGGATATGTAACCCATCAGACCTCTACAAGTTTTTTTTTAATGTGGCAGAAGTGGGGAATTTTTAGAAGTTAGGGAAGCCATCCTGGTTTACAGCAAGCTTTATTCCAGTCATATCAGACACCTTGTAATCCATCCCATTTTGTTTTGTTTTTTCAATTTAACTGCTATTATCTTTCTATATATTCTATATATCTTTCTAAATTTCCTTCCATATATTAGTGTAACATTCTGAGTATAATATAATATTATATCATATATGCATTTGGATTCATATAAGCAGATATATTTCATTTTTATACCAATCCTTACAACTGGTTACAAGATCAGCTGGCATTTTGAATTTTGAGCATTTTAAGAATAGCAGCCATAATCTGAGCCTCACAGAATATCCTTAGAATAGGTTACATTCTTTGCTATCTAAAAGTTCTGTCTTTTAGTATTGATTGAGAACCATGCTGTCATAATAATTATTTTGTATGTACTATGAACTATATAAGTAAAATTGTACAACAGGGACTACCTTTTTGTTTTACTTTAGTTCCAGAGGATCCACCTCAAAATTTTGTCAAAGGCAACGTTACAGGAAAGTCTTTCTCAGTTTCTTGGGAACCACCAACCATTGTTACTGGAAAATTCAGCTACAGAGTTGAGTTATATGGACCCTCTGGTAAGTCAGATTCTGTAAAAAAAAAAAAAACTTGCTCATGTTAATTTTTTGGTCAATACATTCAATTCTTTATTCTAGAAGTCTTAGTAAAAGTATGATAACAAAAATGACAAGTTTTACATATATACTGTATTAATCTTTTATTAAATTAATCACCCAACATTTTACTTAATTCCAGTAGGTCAAAACACTCCACCTCTGCTGGAGTCATAATGCCTGATTGCCCCACCCACTCGTTTTCAATGCCTGCCTGACCTGTGCCTTTCTGATAGGTAATTTCCTAAGCCATGTCTTCCACAGTGCTCTGCCTCCGAGTACTCTTTTGTCATTCATTGAGGAATTAGTTATTCTGAGTAAATGTGGCAGCTGTTAGGAGGTATATCCTAGACTCTTGTAGAAGGCTGGGGCATTTAGTCCCATTGTCATTGTTGCTCTTCTGCTTGAGCAGGGAGACCTTTGATACCTTCCCGAGTGACCAGTGAAGCAATCATATTGCTTGTGTAAATTGTCCATTGTTTGAGTTGTCACTATATAGGATTCTTTCCTTTGGCAATATGGATATTTCCATCATAAGATCAACTGACACTGGTAGAAACTTTGAAATGTTCTCCATCTTTAGTTGCTTCATACTCAGGAGGTGCTGAGGCTCACCTTGTAGCAGGCAAAGAAACTATGTATACCAATTTATGTGAATGGTTCATATGATAATATAAATATAGGTTAAGTAGCACAATGTACGAGTCTGAAGATACATATGAAATTGCTTTCCTGAATATTGATGTGGTGCTACTCTGTTTCTTTCTTCAGGCCCTATTCATGTAATCTCACTGTGCCCTACTCTTTCTTTCTTTGTAGACAAAATCTATAAGGGGAAAATAAATATGTTGCTGACTTTTTAAATCTGTGATTCTTACTTGCCACAGAACATAATGAGGGAATCCAAACATTTTTCTTGGTGTTAACCAAATTTAAAGTAGTTCCCATTAAGCAGAACACTATTGATTTTGTAATAGATGCTTAAACACATTCAGAATTACCTATTGTACAATTTTGTTTTAGTCTTAGACCTTTATGACTAAAACAATGAAAACTGATCAGCATGGTATTTTATGCTGGTCTGCAGGTTAATGCAGCTATAATTTTGGTACGTTGACCATAATCTATGTAGTCTAAAGCTATTTCCAAATCATATTTTCCGCTATTTCTTCACAAACCATCTTTAAAGCTGCATTTGCTGTTGTTGTTGTACATGCTGGCAGAAATCAGCAGGGAAGTTTTCCCCTGTAGGCAACTTATGATGTGAAAGCAATGAATTTCCATTTGAGATGCAGCAATGACAGAGATCATGCCCACTTAAAGAGTAATTCTATACTCTTCCTACAATGTATTGAGCTATCTTGGTAAGAAAAAAAACCCCAAACCCTAAAACTGTCAGCAGTCATGTGAAGTGAATAGAAGGGAGTGACAAGATTAGCTGGAAGAAATAACTATCAGAAAGCGAATGTTTTATTAGTTAAATGGAACAAGACCCACATGCATTGTAAGATTTTACCATGGCTCAAAATAATGCTCATTTAAGTGCCTTAGATATATTTCACATAAATGATTCAGCAACCATTAATTGTTAATTGCAACTGTCTTTCAGTGTTACTAATATTTTTCATTTCTTTCTTTTGCGATGTACCTATTCTTTGCAGGGCATATTTTGGATAATAGCACAAAGGACCTGAAATTTACCTTTAATAATCTAATACCATTCACAACATATGATGTTTTTGTTGCTGCTGAGACAAGCGCTGGGGTGGGGCCAAAATCAAACTTAACTGTTTTCACACCTGCAGGAGGTATGTTATATGTCTAATAACAAGATATGTGGTATTCTTGATATTTCCCATTTTATCATTTTCTTTCAAAAACAAGTGTTTGCAGTGCAGCCTGTGGATAAAATCTGATTTCTCTTTTCAGTTTAAAGCAGCACATCTAGTAATAATTATATACTTCCTGCGGTAATCTAATATAAATAAGAGTGGATGCCACAATATTTATTTTGACAAAGACCCTGTCCTTCAGCAGTTACATCACAAGCAAAAGTCTGTAGGGGTCATAATTTCTTATATGGAGATGTGGAGAAGGAAGAAGCACATGCCAGAACTTGGAACAGTTTTATTTACAACTGCTACTCATGCTGGCTGAGTGACGTTGAGAATTCTAGCTTTGAGATTCTGGGAACAGTGACTTAAAACTAACTTTCCCGAGCTCCATGTATTTCTGCTGTTTTGTTAGCTTTGAAAGGGCTGAGCACAAGTCTCCTTCTACCCTGTTTTTAGTGCTACCAGTAAAGAAATATTTACATATGTCCCCACCCTAACTTGCTGGTTGACATCACAGTGGCATGACAATTATCATCTGAAGTCCTTTATATTCCAGAAGGGCTTTTGCATGACTAGTACTTGAAGCAATTGTACCTCACCTGTTTTGGTTGTTGTTTTTATCTGCTGCCCTTGGTATATTTTTGTTTCACTTTTGGAAACTGTTTTCAATTGTTCATGTTGTTTCGCTTTCAGTGATTCACTGTGAAAGGTTAAGGCAGGATATAGGTAACCAGAAGTAGAAGAACACAGAAACTGTTTGTCAGACCACTGGGGTGATCACCTTGTACTTTGACATCCATAAAGAATTGAGTGTTGGTTGATTCCAAAGAAGTTTTCAGATTGGGGCCAGCTTGATGGGGTGTCCATGTTTGGGTTAGAGATCAATCCATGAAGAGCAGTCATAGGCAAATTTACATATTGAGCATAGGGATAGAAAGAATATTTTAAAATAATTTAAGAAATAATCAAAAACCCATGTTTCTTGAATGTCAAGAAAGCCTGAGTCCTGGACTGGGGAAAATCTTCACAGTTTGGGAACTATTTTGCACAAAATTCACATGTAGTTGTTTTGCAAGGGAAACAGCATTTTCTGTGTGGAAAATAACATTTACGTAAAGAAATATTATTCCCTTGGGTCTGGGAAAAAGGTGGCATATAAGTACTGTAAATAAAATAAAAATATAAAATAAAAATAAAATAAAAACAAATAAATAAATTTTGTTTTCTGTTTTGAAAAAACTATAATTGAATTTGTTCCGTGTAAAATTTGCACATGATTAATTTTCACAGAAAACAGCAATTTTTGTGTAGGAAACAGAATTTTCTGCATAGGAATTAATATTTCATTGAAATATTGTTTTACATGCAGAAGATGCTCTTTTTCATACGTGCTGTTTCCTGCACAGAAAATGCTGGTTTCTGTGCAAATCAACCACATGTGTATTTTGTGCAGAAGAAAATCCCAAATTACAGCTTTTTTTTCTGTAAAACAAGCAACAATTTTTGTGCAGGTGTTAATAGTCGTGTGTTGAAACATGTTTTCCATGTTTTCCATTCTGTTTCCTTTACAAAAGAGGCTATTTTCTATATAAAAGAACTGGTTGTGAATTTTGTGCAGATTAACTCTGAATTGCGAATAACTTTCAAACCAATTCTTTCTCACAGTGGAATAAAATTGTTGAAATTAGTCATTGTGATCTTTGAAAAGAAACTTAGGGATGTAATTTTTCACACATTGAAATGAGAATGTGCAACTGAGTGATGTTGCTTGAGTGAAGAGCTGGTAACTCTAGAAGCAGAACATAACCTGCTTCTTCCATGGAAAGCTGTTGTTGGATTCTCCCAAGTGTAGACAAATATCTTAATGGGTATCCTCACGTGCTGTCCTTCTGCTCAGTGTTTGCCACCTATGCTGACTTAGGGATTTAATTCTTTAACATCTTTACATCCACTGCATTGCCAAAGATGGTTCCCCCTCAAAAAAACCAAAGCCCTCCTCTTGAGAAAAATCCACAAAAACTCAAATTAAACATATTTTCTGAAGTAGCTACATCAGGAATTTGGAAATATAGCTGCACATATTGCATATGCATGATTTAGTTTTCATAGACAGTTTCCATTTAAATTGTTCTCATACATAATCTCTGTGTTGATTTTTGTATTTAACTTCTGAATTGCAAACTTTGGAAAACTAAATAATGCTTATACATAATATTTGCTCAGTCCTGCCCTATCTCCCACCCCCGCATACCTTGGTCTTGAATCTAGTTACTTGACTATTTTTGAGAGGGGGAACTGAATAAATCAATCAATCAGGTATTGGGTTTTCAAGACACCTGTCTTTCTATTTTTGAATGAAAATCTCCTTGAACTGTGAAAGTTTAGCAGTTATTTGACCATTAGATGGCAATAGGTAGTTAGAGTAAATGCTGCTCTGAAATTTTTTGCAGACTTGCTCAGTGAAGGGGCAGACAGGTTTAACACTGTGATAAAGAGTCCACATGCTGTAAGTACTTTTAGTAGCCTTTGTCACTGAAGGCCAGCATCATGGACAATAGATTTTCACTTCTCTGCAGTGATATGTGCAAGTCTGACACTTTTTTTCTATAGAAAGGAATCATTCCATTTCCATATCAGTCTATCATGTGAAAAAGAGACAGAGCCCAAGAAGTCACTTTTGTTTATTAGACCAGCAGTTCTTAATCTTTTCTTTCGCCCTTTAAATATCTTTTATTGTCGTGCACACCAAGACTTAAGATTTAAAACCCTAAATTGCATCAACTATTTATTTAAAGTTGCTCATTAAAGATACTCAGATTTGGAGAGGAGAGAGAAATAAGTAAATGCACACACTCCTATTACAATATTTTTATTGGGATGCTTCCAATGAGAAGCTAAGAAGGTGGCTTCTGACTGTAGGCACAGTAGCAAGAAATGTCATGTGCTTTCTCTCAGCCAGTCAGCACCATTCACTTGCATGTTCTCACCATCTGCAGGAGCAGCAAGTGCTAAGTACATTTTTTGCTATCAAACAATCACTTGCATAATTTTTGAATGGTTTGAGATATTGTAATGCAACTTTGTACAAACGATGTCTATGCTGGTAGTCAATATATAACTGTCCATCTGTCTGTCCATCTTTCTTTCTTTCTTATTGTAAAAGATCATAACATTTCTTCCAGCCATTGCAGACTTCCTGTGAGGACATTTCAGATCCCCAGGGTCCACGGAACACAGGCTAATAACCACTATATTAGACTAATGATGTACCCATCACTTTAGACAGTCTAACAAAAAAAGATTGCTCTGATAGTCTATATGGTCAGAAAAAATTGCTAGCTCCCTTAAACAAATGGGTTAGTGCTTTGTTGGAAGGCATTGTTTTTGTGGTTGTTGTTGATGTGAGCCTTCAGGTTGTTTCTGACTTATGGCAACTCTAAAGTGACCCTATCACAGGGTTTTCTTGGCAAGATTTGTTCAGAGGGGTTTGCCTTTGCCTTTCTCTAAGGCTGCGAGAAGGTAACTTGCCCAAGATCACCCAATGGATTTCCATGGCCAAGCAGGGATTTGAACAGTGCTCTGCAGAGTCATAATCCAAAACTCAAACACCATGCTAGCTCTTTGCTAAGGCTACTCTTTATTTAACCCAAAAATTATGCTTAGCCCTGGTAGGATTAACCTGTTTGGCTGAAATGACTGGACATTCTGCTGGCATAAATGTCCATATGTATACACACACACACATTCTTTAAGCTATTAGCTGTTCTGAACCATTATGCTGTCAAACCCATGACGATTTGCAGAACTTCAGAAATATGCTTTGTTGTAATATATCACAAAATTGGGAAAATAAGATGTGCCTGCTGTGAGTGGACAACTGGACTGAGAAAAACCTTTCATCCACTACTATAAAGAGTTTTTGTAACAAGGAGACAACAATCTGAGTGTTTGCAAGAAGCTGAATATTTAGTAGCCATCCTTTTACTGTGTGGGTGAAATTAAGAGGCACAAAAACTGAATGTAACCTGTCAAACTTTGTTGTATCAACTTTGAGATAAGCCGTTTGAGTGCATTCAACCCTGATAACAATTATGGGAGAATCTTCATTTTCTTTATTATAAAAGGCATCATATTTTAAGATTAGACCCCAAATCCTTGTACAGATAATATTTTTGATGCTTATAATTTTATGTGGTGTACCCAATTAGTGGCTTTATGCACTAATTTATACATAGCAGAAAAGAACGGACATATTTCATTATTTATTTATTTGATTCTAGTTCCAGGACCTGTATTTGATTTGCATGTCACAGAGGAAGCAGCAACCTTTATTAGAATTGCATGGAAGAAGCCACAGCAACCAAATGGAATAATCGCTCAGTACAGAGTGCAAGTATTATTTGAGGATACAGGGGAGACCCTTGAAGATACAATTTTGTCAGAAAAAGATAAGGTGATTTAAATTGAAACTGTTCCTTCTTACTGCTTCTCAGTGATTTAATCTCATCCCTCGCCCCTGATTAAAATGTGGAGAGGCAGAATGAGATTTAACCAGCAAGGAATTATCTTTCTTTGCATCTCATTTTAGTATTTTATTGAATCTGTGGATCCAGAAATGATGAATGTGTACACACCATCTGTCACATGGAATAAATTAGAAACAGTGACCAGTTTGTATGAAGGTTCAGCTGACATGTTCCCGACAGTGCACAGTTTTGATCCAGTAAAATTTACAAGTATGCCTGGGGATAATTTCCCCCCTTTCAGTGAAGTTCCAGAGCTACAGACAGATTCTGGTAAGTTTGAAAGGTTATTTTCTGTACGTACCCCATTGTTCAAAAGGCTTCTGTCTCATATATGATCCTTATGAGGGAGGCCACCCAGATTATTAGTGGGCCTCAAGTCAGATTGCTTAAGTCAGATTCCCACTTCCTCCTTCCCTCACAACTATTAAAACTGCCTTCTGGAGCAAATGAGGAATGCCACACAAGCAGAAACTACTAGGCCCTTGTCACCCAGATGACCTTCCTCCTTGAGAAAGAAGATGCCAGAGCCATTGGACAAGCTGCATAGACAATCAGTTATTACAGTTGCCAAGGCAGGTGTGATTGGAGGAGATTAACATATCTCCATGTCCCAAGTGGACTTTAATTTTTCCTACAGCTTTTGAGTAATAGGTTTCCAAATGTCACTGAAGGTAAATAGGTCAAAAAGTTACAACTCTGCTACATGGGGCCAACAAACAGGTGGAGATGACCCCATGACACAGTGATGTCATTAGCATACTCACTGGCACAGCATTATCAATGGATCATTTTTCTTGACTAAGTATAGATATTTATGAGCCATTAAACAAGGGCTGGCTGACAGATATACAGGCTTCAAATGCCTTTCTGATTTTTTCAAGTGAATGCATTAAATGAGACAGAAGCCAACATTCTGATTCTATTTACATTCCTTTGCAGGTCAATTATAAATTAAACCAGGGCTGAGAGCTTGATTTTTAAAAATACGGACAAGCTTTTTGATTATCATAACTGAGCTTTAATTCTCTCCAAAAAGATGTATTCCATTTCCATTATAATATGAATGACTTAATTGCTCTCTCACGCTCTCTCTCTCCCTTTCTCTCTCCCCACCTCTTGTATGATTGTATACTATAAGAATGGAAGCATATTAATGTTGCAATGCTGTACATGTTTATCTGGGAGTAACTCACACTGAATTCAGTGACATGCCAGTGTTTGTGCTGTAAGATTCCTATTTTTAGTCCAGTTGTAAATGACACACAGGGTTCTTTCCTATTTTCTACCAAAAAACAACTTCTGTTTCATCTCCACATTTTCATTTTTGCAAATTATACTTGCTTTGGTTCTGATCAATTTGGCAATTATTTTAATGCTGAATATTTAACATAAACATAATATTATTTTCTTTCCTTTTCTAACATGTAAAGCATTTAAATTAATACCATTCACCTTACAGCTGAGCAACTGTCATATCTTGTAAATGGGCTCCAGCCTTTCACTAAATATGCAATTGCTGTGTCTGCTTTTACCATCATTGGGGAAGGACCACCAGCTATTCTCATTGCTAGGACAAGTGAACAAGGTACATTTTTACAAATGAAATACCTTCATGTTCATGCTGTTGAGTCCTAATTTATCTCCAGTTTTCAAATTCATACTAAATCATTTGTCATTTTTTTCATAGTTCCAAGCTCTGTAGAAAATATAAATTATAAAAATATTAGTTCATCTTCGATTTTGTTGTATTGGGATGTACCAGTGAATCCCAATGGAGAAATCACACATTATACTGTTTATGCAATGGAGCTGGATACAAATAGAGCTTTCCATATGACCACATCAAATAACAGCATCTTGATTACAGGTTAGTTTTGTAAAAACTATTAAAAATTGTTGAAACAACTGTATCTGTTTTCGTATTTCTGCACTGCATCTTTCTCCAGAGAACTAATATAACTTTCAAATCACTGTCTCTCCCCATAGATGATATCTAACAGTGAAGAGTAAACTTCTGACCTTCTGGATGCTGCAGGAATTTTCACTACACCTCTGAGCATCCCTGGCTAACCAGAGGCTGTGGCTGTTAGACAGTATGAGTCCAACAATTTCCAGAGAGCCATAAGTTCCCTGTGCCCAATGTAGCACCTCTCCAACAAGGAGAAATGCTCAGTCAAAGAACCTTGCTTTGAGTTCTCAGTATTGTAGAGCTCTTCTTTAATTGAGCTCTTAGTATTCTAAAGCTTTTCTGTATAATAATAATTACAACAGAGTTCTGCAGAATTCACTTGTTCAGGCCTCTTTCTTTCTTTTCTTTCTTTTCTCTCTTTCCCCTACCCCAAATGTCTATAGATGGCTAATAGAACCAAAATTTGTTTTAAAAAATTGTATTTCACATTTCTGAGGAAGCTCTTGTTTGGAGTAGAAGAAGTCCTCTTGCCCTCGACATGGCAAAATGCTTTTCAAAATGAGGTATTTCCAAAGGTCTGTTGTGACCAGACATGAGAATATGATGTTAAAGAGATCAAAATGTCAAGATGGTAGATCTTTAAATTTTTTGATCCTGACCCTTAACAATCCAAGGCATAACTAATTCCTAATAACAACACCACCCAGTGTGTGAAATTTCAAAGACCCTCTGAATAAGAACTGATAATGTTTTCTAACTTTCTCTGTTCGTAATGAGTTAGAATATACTTTTGGAGAATAAACTGTGTTGACCTAGTCCTGTAGAGTGGAAAGGAAAAGTGTAAATCTGTAATGGCCTGTGGCTATTCCAACAGCTGCGAATCATATTTTTGAAAGTTCACTCCTTATTTCTTCTAGGTTTGAGAAAGTATACAAATTATAAAATGAGGGTAGCAGCTTCCACAACTATAGGAGAAAGTGCTCTGTCAGAAGACAATGATATTTTTGTGACAACTCCTGAAGATGGTAAGAATGGTTTATACTGATTTTATAATTTTGTATATCTTCCCTCTTAAATCTGTGTGCTAGCCTAAAAACACTGAATGCACTGTAATAAAACATGTAAACTCTCTCTGTGTTTTGTAAAACAGACATTTTTCTGAATTCATTCAAAGTTTGTTGTTCCTTCTGGCTAGATATAACCTGAGTAAAAAATCTATGCATCTGTATTTTGTGGGTGGTTTTATTATTTTCTAGAAGATGACACCCAATTTTTGTTTGCTTCCCTAAATATACATTTAACTAGTGATTTTTGAAAAAAGGGATAGCTCTTTCTTTTATTCAAATATTGGGAAGGAGGCCTAAACCAACATGTTATGCCAAACTGGTTTAGACTCCTTGAATCAACAGGAATGTTGTAGATCAATACTTGTATAAGTTTGATTGGAATATAAACAGTTACTTCTTAAATTTGGAAGAACTAAAGATGGCAGCGCACTTGCTGGTAACCTCAAGGCTGGACTTCTGTAATGTGCTGTACATTGGGCTACTGCTGTACCAAGTTCAGAAACTCTTGTCAGTTCACAACATAGTGGCCAGGATGGTTATTGGCACATTTAGGAGTGATCATATAATAATGTTAAAATCACTCCACTGACTGCCAATTAGATTCTGGGCAAGGTAAACAGTGCTGCTTGTTATCTTTAAATCTGGCTGGCAACTGTTACCCAGCAGACATTTTCTTCAGCTGCCCCTTGATTGTGGAATGACCTGCTGGAGGAGATTCATCTGCTGGATACACTGAGTTCAAAAGAGCAGTAAAACCAGTCTCTTCTAGAAGGCCCATCTATATGACTTTTGCATTGAGCTTTAAAAGTATGAATTGACTGTTAATATGTATTGGTTTCATACTTTTTAAAACTGGTGTTTTTTAAGTGGTGTTATGTGTCCAATCTGTTTTTCTATTTTACTCTGTTGTTCCCTGCCTTGATCATAGGAAGAGGTGAGTAGTAGTAGTAATAGTAATCATAATCATAATAATATTTAGGCATGAATCTGTATTTGAAAAGATTCATGTGAACTATGCCTGTTTGACTACAGTGTCTCTGTAATGACAAGGTACCTTTAACTGATACAGTGACAGGATAAATATGGGCAGAGGGAGTGATAGAGAATATCATTTCAATCCATCTTGATATTTTTGTCTTATCAAATATCAAAATATTGGATTTTTTAAAGCAAATATGAATGAATAGCAAAATATGTCTAACATGTTGAAAAATTCACAGCAACATTTTTTTTTTCTGAATTAAGAGCCTGATTCACCACCCCAGAATGTTGAAATTTTAGAAGTGACTGCCACAGAAATAAGCTTAAGATGGTCACCTCCTGAAAAGCCCAATGGGATCATAACTCACTATGAAATTATATATGAAGATGCCAGTACTTTAATTTTTAAAAACACCACAGCAACAAATCTTCTTCTAAATGGCTTGAAACCTTATACTTTGTATAACATTTCTGCAAGGGCATTTACTCGCCTTGGTCATGGGAATCAGTCGTCTGCCCTGTTATCTGTAAGAACAGCTGAAACTGGTAAGTACAGAATGGTAGAATATGGTTTTGTTTCTATAGCTTTGATTTTAACCATCATTATTAAGAAGTCCCACATTGGAAATCAGAAGGATTTGCTCTCAAGGAAATATTTATTCATTAATTTTTACTCATTAATTTTAGAGAACTTTAATGCTTTTCATTAAAAAAGAACCTTAAGTGTTTTATAGAAAATAAAATTGTAGCAAAATACAATATAACCAATTAATAAAATAATAGTAAACATTAAATATTAGAGTAAGATATTAGATCTGGGCAATTGTGGAAAGTCAAAGGGCTGCAATTGCTACATTTTCATACTCCTTGGACCAGGACCAGAACTAACCCTATTGGGATAAAATACCCTTTCCCCTAAAAAAAAATTGAAGTGACCAGCTAGCCACTGCTAGATTTAGAGGAATCAGGTTATTTTAACTCCCCACCCTCAATGTTCAGGTGGGTCAAAATAACCTTAAAACTTTGAATTGGGCCTTTGAAAGCTCCAGGGATGTAATTCTCCACTTGGGGGCTTATTTTTTCTTCCTGTTATGTTGAGGGCTTGCTGAGATATTTGAAGCCTTAGTAGCATTTATTTAGTTTTTTTTTTTTTTTAAAAAAAAATAGCTTTGCTTTTTCTAAAAAATAGAATACGTGAGTTGTTGTGGGTTTTTCGGGCTATGATGCCGTGCTCTAGTAGTATTTGCTCCTGACGTTTTGCCTGCATCTGTGGCTGGCATCTTTAGAGGATCTGGAGACATGGAGGTGGAATGGAATATATATACTTGTGTGATCCCCAGGTGGGAGGGATTTGCATTTGTGATGCATTAGTGATGCAGTTGGCCTGTGAGACAGCCCATTGTTGAGTGGACTAGCCCCCAGGGTTGCATTGTTAGTCAGTGGATATACATAACAGTTGTGTGTGCATTTAAGTACTCGTTAGCAATCCATTGTATTGTTTCCTGTAGAGGGACTGCTAGAGTCTGGGTGGTGTTCATTGGCATATTTTTGAGTCTTGATTTTAGTGTTTTTCAGTACTAGTAGCCAACTTTTGTTTACTTTCTGAGTTTCTTTTTTCCTGTTAAAATTGTCCAGATGTTTATGGATTTCAATGGCCTCTCTATGTAGTCTGAAATAGTAGTTATCCAAATGATCCAGAATTTATGTGCTTTCAAAAAGCATTCTGTGTCCAGGTTGGTTTATAACATGTTACATTACTGCTGATTTTTCAGCTGGATCAGTCTGCAGTGTCCTTCATGTTCTTTGATTCATATTTGGATGCTGCATTTTGTAGTCCCCATGTAGACCTGTCCACCACTACAGACTATGCAGTAAACTCCTGCAGAAGGTAGAGGATCCCTCTTGTCCTCTGCTGAATGTAGCATTTGTTGAATTTTCTTGCTTGGTCTCTGGATTGCTTGGAGGTTATGTTTCTTCGCCAGTTTCCCTATTTGGTCAGTGACTGCTTTGTTGTATGGCAAAAACACATTCCCTTTGGGTGGCTGTTTATCCTTACCTCTGTGTTTTTTTCTGGGTTTTGAGGCTCTTCTAATGTCCGAACTGGAGTAACCGTTGGCCTGTAGAGCCCAGTTTAGATGATTCAGATCATCTTTCAGAAGGTGGGGCTCACAGATTCTTTTTGCTCCTTTTTTATCCTGAGTGATGGTTGGAGTTTTTGTGTAGATATCTGTCAATGTGTGTAGCTTTTCTGTAAACTGTGTGGCCCAATTGTTGGTTAGGTTGTGGATGACTAGGACATCCAGAAATTGTAGTCTTTCTTCATTTTCTATTTCCATAGTAAATTGGATGTAAATTGTAAACTGGATGTTTGGGTGGATGTTGTTCAGATGGTCCAGAAACATGGTCAGTTCCTCTTTCCCGTGGTGCCAAATGGTGAAAGTGTCATCCACATAACAGAACCATATAGTGCGCTTTTTTGGTGCTGTTTCCAGGGCTTGCTTTTCAAAGCAAGTAAAGCATGTAAAAATTTGCTATCATGGGGCTAAGTGGGCTTCCCATGGCTACCCCATCTCTCTGATCGTAGAACTCATTGTCCCACTGGAAGTAGCTCATGGTGTGGCAATGCTGAAACAGGGCTGTGATGTCTTGGGGAAAAATCCAGTTGATGGGTGCAATGGTGTCTGCTATGGGGACTTTGGTGAACAGGGAGACCACATCAAAGCTAATCAGTTTGTCTCTGGGTTTGAGTTGGATGTTGCCGATTTTTTTCTATAAAGTGAGCTGAGTCCTTGATGTAGTGGGAGATTCGTCCATTATGAGTTTGTAATTGTGTGGCCAAAAACTTGGCCAAATCATATATGGGGGATCCAATGGCACTCACAATGGGTTGGAGAGGAATGGAGTCCTTGTGGATTTTTGGAAGTCCATATAGTCCTGGTGGGCGAACCTCCGGTTTGCATAGATGTTGATGTGTGTTTGGATAAATTAATGAATTTTGGATCAAGGTGTTGGTTTTCTTGTTGATATCATTGGTCAGGTCCTGTTTCAGTTTTTTGTAAGTTGTGGGATCCAGGAGTTCCCAGATTCACCAGGTATATATATTCCATTCCACCTCCATGTCTCCAGATCCTCTGAAGATGCCAGCCACAGATGCAGGTGAAACATCAGGGGCAAATACTACTAGAACACGGCCTCATAGCCCAAAAAACCCACAACAACCCATGGATTCAGGCCGTGAAAGCCTTCGACTTTACAATAGAAGAATACTTCCTCTTAGATGTGAACTAGATGTGAACTAGAGATTTAATTTCAAATCCATTTTTTTTGTTTAAATCTGTTAGTTTATGAAAGGAAAGGGCAGGTGAAGGCATCTTGCTACCAATGCAAAAGACACCTAAGTTGGGTGCTTGTTAGGTTCTTTGCCTCTCCGTAACAAGGAGAGAATCCAACTGGACAGTCAGTGGAATTCTTACATGAGCAGTCATACAGTGTTTGTACTTCTGTATACCTGAGGACAGTAGACTAGTTTATGAGGTATAAGAAAAGTGTGTGGCCACAGAACTCTAGCCTTCAAGAGAAGAGAATGGCCAGGGCAACTAGTAAGAATGTCTTGGGGATGGCCATCAGCTTCTGCTGCCTGAGGGAGTTACCTCACCCTGTCTAATGCAGGAGTAGTTTTATAAATCCTGGTGGATTTACAAGGGTGGCAGTGACAGTGAAATTTGACAACTAGGGTTGTTTATTCTTGAGTTACAACTGTTGTCACATCTTTGATAGTACTATATGCACAGTAATTACATGAAATTATAATTACATATTTGAATGAATTCTTTGCCTTTCAGTACCTGAGCTTCCACCACAAAACATAACCTACAGGAACATATCTTCTTCAGAAATAGAATTATCATATCTTCCTCCATCTATCCCCAATGGGATTATCAAGAGCTATACTATATATCTCAAAGAGACTGATGGAACTGAGGAAAGAATTGTCAACACAACAAATTTGTTGTTAACAATTACAGGTGACTGTTAAAATAGATACTGTTGAAGCAGGTAGTTTAAGAAAAACAACTTGGGCATTACTTGAAATCTTGACAACTTCTTGGTGGGTCTTGAAGATGATAAAGGCGCATGAGAAAAAGCTCTTTTCACGTAATCTTGCATTCATGAGAGAGAGCAGGCCTTGGTCCTGAAAAGTTAGTCACATTTAACTCTCATTGAAATGACATGAAATAATTAAAGCCCCATGAGTTTCCATGAGACTACATGATATTCTTTGGAGTCTTTGTATATTATAAGATAGTAAATTGGCAAATGTTTAAAATTATATTAATTTGACTTTTTTCTAATTATGATTTAGATGCCAAAGGGAAGTATCTCCTCATTCTGTTTGTGAAACTGTTACAAGAAGCTGTATATAGCACCACAAATGAAAGCATATAATATACTAACAAAAAGCACACATAAATATACTTAATATATTTATTCTTTATATAGGTTTGAAAATATATACAAAATATTTAGTTGAAGTATCTTCAAGCACTGCAAAAGGAGAAGGTGCTCGCAGTGCACCTCTGAATATAATGACTGATGAAGATGGTAAGTTTTCTATCATTTTCTAGTTACAGTGTTTTTTTGCTTATAGTGGTGAAGCCTTTCATACCTCTTGGCTGATCAGGAATGAAGGCATGCCATGTCAAAATATTTGTAAGCAGTCTTCTCTAAGGGAAAGAGAAGTCTGGCATTTAGACTGATATTAAATTGTTCACAGGAAAATAAGAGGTTTTATGGGACAAAGAAAAGACTGAAGTGTCCTGGTTACAATAACACTATTAAATCACTAAATACTGCTATTACTTTTGCACATCATGCATTAAATTTAAAGTGTCCTCACGCAGCCACAGTGAAGACTGCAATTGTATGACAAATCAGAGGGCAATGCAAACATACAAAAAATGTTTATAATGTACTTTCTTGCAAGTACAGACTGTTCTAAGTATCAGATCAAATGCCCCTTGGATTTGCTAATAGCTGTGCTTACGCTCCTGATTTCCATGCATGAGTAAAATTATGGCTTGATTTTTTTGTATTTGTTTATCTCTGTCTTCAGTACATGATGATGTCATTTAAAATAAATACATTTAAATATAATATGTCTGTATCTGTTAAATGAGAAAATGTTCCACCACCTATCATTTCAGTAGCTTACGAGATTATAAGAATTAGTATTAGTTGTTGCTAATTTTAACCTATATTTAATTATGTTTACTAAATCTTGGTAAGATTTTAGTTATCCTAATAATTAAATTGTAATGAAATCAAACTGTTCATCATTTATAAGGAATTATCCCATACTGAGACAGACTGCTTGATCCAGTTCTGACTGGGTTTGGATTCGCAAAGATTCAAGGAGAGTACTTTTCAGTATAATTATTGCTGAGAACATGTTCTGGATAATATAGGTACAGCTCAAAGACCTTTAATGTTTTAGCATGTAGATTCAAGCACTCTAACAGTTACTGCAAGGAACCGTGGATAAAGAAATATGGAACATGTGGTGAAAATAGTGAAATTATTTGTTGCACAACAACCAGTGAGGAAGACTGGTATTTGTGGGTATTGGCTGGTTTGAACTAAGCTGCTTTCTCATGCTAGACTTGGGGTGAAGAACCTGTGATATTTGGCTTACATGTAGCCCTCAGCCCTGTGGTAGTTGGTGCCCATCAGGACTAGCATGGCAAAGTGTTTACTAGAAGGCGAAGCCAAAGTAAGCAGCAGGTGGTGCTAATTTCATTTTTGTCTTCTTCCTTCACCATGGCACTGCACTGTAATTTCCTTAACAATAATCGTATAACTGAGCAGAATAATTATATCTGATGTGGATTCAATACGTTTCCCTATTGTCATTTTTCTTTCTCTTTTCAGGGTGGGTGGGTAGGGTGGAATTGGGGCCTCTGGCGTATTTTCTAGCCACCCAATCCTCCAGTTAAGCCACTATTACAAGATGAGAAAGAGCAGACTGGACATAGACAAGAGTGGGCTGGTTGGGTTTAGTCTGTGCCAAGGTGTATGTAAGTGTTGTTGTTTTTTTGCCTTAATGAACCAGTATCTGCTGCAAGTTGGTCCAATTTAATGAGGGTTGCAGAAGGAATTGGGTGGTGGGGAGAGATTCCATTTGTGGCATCTGCAAAGTGGTTTACAATTAAATTATAAACCTACTGGCTCTCACTGTACCATCCGTTGTTGTCTTCTCTAATGAATCATGCCCTTTCATGACATGTCCAAAATATGATAGCCTCAGTTTGGTCATTCTGGCTTCTAGACATTGTTCAGCCTTGATTTGCATTTTGGAACCATTTATTTGTCTTTTTAGCAGTCCATGATATCCACATTACTATCTTCATTTCATATGAGTTGATTCTCTTCTTGTTAGCTCTCTTCACTGTCCAGCTTTCACAACCATAAAGAAAAATCAGAAATACTATGACATGGATGATCCTAACTTTGATATTCTATTACATATCTTTATATTTGGAGATCTCATCTAGTTCATTCGTAGCTGCCCTTCCGAGTCCTAGTCGTCCTCTGATTTCTTGACTATAGGCTCCATTTTGATTTATGGTTCAGCCAAAGTATAGAAAGTTTGAGGCTGTTTTAATGTCTTCGTCATCCTTAAAGGCTGTTAACTGACACTAATTTGTTCATATGATGAGCTAGGTGGGTGGGTATGCTGGTTGGTTATTTATAATGAGCCAATCCAGTGGTCTAGTTAACTGAATCAGAGACCTTTTCATGTCATATGCAAATTCTTGTCAAGTGGAGCCCTATTTGAATCTTATGTGTATGGGGAACCATTTATGTGTTGAAGTGGGACTGGGGTTGTCAGGCTACGCTTCCACTCCTCCATCATTCTCACACTTAATGTCAATGTAGTTTAACCTGCTACTTTTACATACACAAAGCATATGCTATATCAAAGAACCCCATTCTATCTTTCTCGTTGTTCTAAGGCCATTTCTGTGTGGCATCCCTGTTGCACAACAGGAATGCATTGGCAATGGTCTGTGAGTCATTGTGGTCCTGCTGTCAATGTGCCCCCACCCATTGTGATCATGGGACATTTCATTAACAGAAAAAAATCTGTTAGTGACCCATGATTGCACTATATTCCCGTCGCCACCAGCCATGTGGAATGAGTGGAAGCACAATGTAGGTGCTTTCTTCCCCAGCGCAGCATGGGAAAGAGGCCAGCTGCGCTACGGAAGGATGGCGTGTGTTGGTCATGCTCCCTTCCACAGGGAGCCAGCCGGGTGCAGAGGGAACTACCGGTATTTGTGTCGCACTCCCATCCCAGCAAAGGTGCTGCAGGGATGACACTGGGACCACAATAGAAGGAGGTAAGGTGCAGAAATGACCTAACATCCTATTGAATAGTATTGTAGTTTTCTTGATTTGACTTGTGTTTTAATTGCTCTGAGAGCATATTGATTTTTGCCATGATGCATGATGCTCTCTGTGTTAGCTGTTATGTAATGGATGGTACAGATTAAAAAAATGCTGCCTTCTAATCATTTGTCAATTGGAATCTTTTCCATTTCCCCACAATTTAAAGCTAATGTAAGCATTTTCACTTGTTTTGCTTCTCAAGGAAACCCATTCACTAAATTTTTACATAGTTTATATTTCTCCTGTCAAGTTTCATGTTTTTGTTAGAAGGAAAGAATGACAACAGTGTACTGAAGCAGTAGGTTAATTACTATAACGTAATCTTTTTTCTCATGAAATAACATTTTCCATCAGATCATAGAAACAGATGTTTTGCCATCAGCATGCAAAATTGTTGTTTATCACCTCACTGAAGAAAAAAAAAATCCCAACCTAATCAAATGCTTGCTTATAACCCTATTGTAGATAAAAAATAAAAGTCTTATTTTAGTATATGTTTGAAATCATGAGACTTTAACAAGATATTGTGTTCTCACTTTACAGTTCCTAATTCTCCTCCACAATTGCTCACAGTAAAACAGTTGTCTGGTGTCACTGTGAAGTTGTCATGGCAACCACCACTGGAGCCAAATGGAATTATCCTCTATTACACAGTCTATATCTGGTAAGGTTTTTTTCTTTTTCTCTGGAAGTAAATGCTAATTTGCTACCTATGAAAAAAAATTAAAATTTTTGGAAAAATGCTTCCTGTTGGTTATACACTTGCTCCAAATAAATATTAACATATCACTTAGAACGAACAAGCCTTTCAAGTTTTATCTTTTTCATAAGTGAAGGTGTGTGTGTGCCAGAAGAACCTTGTGGTATTTTTGGAAGCTGCATTTCAAAACTGAGACATTTTGCCACCCAAACTGCTAAGCAAATGAAGCAGTAATTCTGTAATAGACTATCAGCTTTTGCAAAACAGTGTCTCTGAATGGAATGGAACTGGGTATTTTCATCAAAAGGTAATCATTAGGGCATGAGAGAGAAGGAAAGAATTGATGCCTAGTGATGATACCTTACTTGGTATCTACAGCTACTTGCTAATGATTTAACAATTGGCTGTTAGTTAGTTGGCTATGAATAATGAGAAACTAATGGTAATGTAATACATCAGTACAGAAATTAACTCAGAAATTAATCATTTGGAAGGTATCTGAGAATCCTGTGTACTCTGTGATCTGGCCTAAGCAAATGAGCCAGGCTCCCAGCTGCCCAAATTTGGATAGCAGCTCCCCCACTCAGAGGTCAGGCTTGTTCCATCTCATGAGATGGACAAATTGTGTTTCTCATGATGTGAACGCCCCCCCCCCGCAAAACCCTGCATTCATCAATGATTGCTCTCTGGGAATGCAAAATGCTAAATATGTGTGACACCTCATGGTGCAGAAATAGCAATCCTGGGGCCCTTTCACACCACTGAATTGTGGCATGTCATGGCTGCATCTTGTGGAATGCTGGGGTTTGTAGCCTAGTGAATCACCAGAGCTCTCTGGCTGAGAATTCTGAAGTTGTGGTGGTGGTGGTGGTGTGCCCTCTTGCCATTTCCAGCCTATGGCAACCCTAAAGGCAAACCTATTCTGGGGCTAAGAGTGTGCAACACATCCTATGTCACCCAGTAAGTTTCCATGGCCGAGTGGGGAATTGAACTCTGGTCTCCAGAATTGTAATCCAATGTTCAAACCATTACACCGCACTGGCTCTCAGAATTCTAAATACTGCTCCTAAACTGCCAATCCCAGGATTTCATAGTATGGAACCATGACAGTTAAAGTGAAGTCATACTGGTATAATTGTTTAAAGTGAAAAGACCCTTCATGTTGCTTCATTGCCTTATCATACTCTCTGCAAAGGCTCAGAAGTAATAAGTTGCAAATAAAGATGTTATCTATAACCTATTACTTTTTGGACGACAGAAAGTAATGTAAGCATCAGAATTTTGGGAGCATAAGTATCACATCGCCTTTAAAAGTTTGCTTTTGGTGGGTGGTCATTTAGGAGAATTTGGGGCTATTTTCATATAGAAATGTATTTCTTTTCAAAAAGAAATTAAAAGTTACCTTTTTTAAAAAATGCACTTAAAATTAAAAAAAAACCCTCAACTGTTAGCAATTAATAATGCAACAAGTTACTTCTTTATTAGTAGCAAGGCATAAGAGTCTATCTGTCTGTCTGTCTGTCTGTCTATCTATCTATCTATCTATCTATCTATCTATCTATCTATCTATCTATCTTTTCAGGAATAATTTACTACTTTCAAAAAATAACGTTCCAAGCTCCAGCTAGGGGTTCCAGATAGCACTTAAATATTGAAACTAGCAGGATAACAATGAGCTGCTACTTATCACACTATCTGTTCAAGAAGTGCATCCCAGAAGCCCTAGCAACTGGAACTAGCACTAGGTTCTACATGGGACATTGGTTGGAATTTACTTTAAAAAAACAGCTGGCCAGGAAGGAAGGTGTACCCCTCCCTTACATTCATGTGGTTACAGGTAAACAAGAAAAGCTTTCATTTATCATAGTATGTAGTTTAATATACCAGTCTTAGGCAGAAGAAAGTAAAGGGTGGACCACAATAGTGTGGTTAAACTGACTACATATTAAAGGAATAATAGCATAGCCCGCAAGCTGTTAAGGTTATTCTGGAGAGAACTGTTAAAGTCTCTTTTTACTAAGATGTCTTGGGCAGCTGGCAAAGACAACTAAATGAGATGTTTTGCTGTGATGATTATACTTTTATTAGTGCAGCATACGACAAAATAATTCATTCCTCTTGAAAGTATAGCTATCCCCTTGTAGGAACAGCAGATCTTTATATGCTATTTATTTGTGTGTATGCATGTATATGTGATATTTAATGTGTTTGTTTAGGAACCTAATGTCAAGAAGAAATATTAATGTGACAGAAACATCATTATTGATCACAGATCTTGAATATAACAGTGAATATAATGTTTGTGTAACAGCAAGTACCAGATTTGGTGATGGAAACATGAAGAGTAATATGACTATGTTCAGAACTTCTGAAGGAGGTAAGCGTATCCTGTTGCCCTAATGAAAAAAGGGCTGTGGTTTACTGTTACAAATCATCCTCCCAGAAATAGTGGGGGCGGGGGGGAAGTCTTAGGCTTCCAAATGACCTGGAAGTAACATAATTAGTTAATGGATGCCATATGGATTAGCATCCCTAACAAGAACTTAATACTTTGTCCTCAACTGTGGCATTTTACTTCTATTCAAAGTATGTGTATTCAGAAATCCATTAAATAATGTTATTTGACTCATAACTCGCCTGTTGACTCGAGTCAGATCTCTGGTTAAAGCTCTGATCTTTATTTCTAAGGTGTTCTCTAATCGCTTCCGTTTTCATCTGTAGTATCTCATATTACACTTACAATGAATATATTTCATGTTTGAGGTTTCTGTAATTGTTGAGAATGAATAGGTGGACTCATGGAAAGAAGCCAAGAAAATGTTTTCTACTGGAGGGATATTCCATTCCTAATTCAGGGATGGAGAATTTTCAGAGTTGTAGAGCCTCATCTGCCACCTGTACCTCAGATAGGTTGCATCCGTCTCTATCATTTTGCCACCCCAATTCTCAGTTCTTTGGTCTCAGTCGTGTAGGGACGTGAGGGCGGGGGAGGTGATTCACTTCAGGTGGCAATGTTTCTGGGATGTCCAGGCCTGTAGCCACGCCCCTGTGTGCCCTGGCCACGCCCCTCCACACTGCAGCCACACACACCCGTGCACAGTAGCCATGCCCCTCACATTGTAGGCCCACTCTCTCCCGCCCCCCCCCGACACTCCAAGCTCCACCACTGTTTGGTCTAAATGTACCAATTGTGCCCTCTGAGTGTGCCATGAGCCATTTTGCTTTATTTTTTATAACTCTCCTTGTTAGATAGGTATTGCTTCATGGTGGCCCTTTTCAAAACCAGAAGTAATTGACTGGTCACTTCCAGATTTGAGCCTAGAAACTGGCTAGCCCATGAAAATATAGTAGAAGGGACAATTATACCCCATTCCAGGATTCAAACAAACATTTCAGAATAAAAAAATTTTTTTGGAAGATCCGTATCTGGGAATTCAGGGGCACAGAAGCTATACTTTACCTATCCCTGAATTACCTAATCACAATCTTATAGAGTTGTATAGATCAGAAGAATGAAGGAGAGATTCTTTTCATCTTCCTTACATTGCCCAGATTGTATTACTGAACTGTTCCTAGTTTGGTGTCCTGGAATCCGGATTATGATTATCAGGTATGGGAATCCATGACCATAGTTGCTGGACATTTCCCGTTAGCTTCGACCAACATGGTCATAGGTCAAGAATGATAGTTGTAGTTGAACAATATCTGGAGAACCACTGGTTTCCTGTCCCTGCAGCAGAATTATTTTAAAAAGCAAAAATGATGATGCACTGCCCCAAATGAACAATTTATAATTTGATGCCTTAGATGAAGATGGTGAAAAACCCTCTTAAATTCATTCCCTGATTAGAAACCAAAGTTGTCAGTCTCAAAACACACAACCTTCCTTTTTCCTCCTCTAGCCATCTTTGTTTGGAATAAAATTGTCTAATTTGTAAAGACATTAAATGTTAACATGTTTTTCAGCTCCAAGTGATCCACCTAGAAATGTGTGGTATAAAAATCTCACTTCATCATCGACACAAATCTTTTGGGACCCTCCTCAAAAACCCAATGGAGTCATACAGTTTTATTCAATTTACTACAAAAATGATTCCAACACCTATACACAGGTATATTAGCTTTTTTAATTCTCTTTGAATTTTGAAAAAGAAGTAAGCAATGATGTTGTAAATCTATTGTAATATAAAAATAATTAACAAAAGCTTTAATTAGCATCCTGTTTCATCACGAGAAAGCTTTGAGCATAATGAATATAAAGGAAAATGTATTAATTAACCTTTACATTTTGTCTTTGACCTCTGGCATTAAAAGGAGTGTGATTCCTTACCTTTGACTTAATTATAATCTCTGTAGAAATACATGAATTCACAAAATTCAACACAAGTTCTGTACATTAGCTATAGGGAAGAATATAGACAGGATTTATACACACAGTATGGTTCATTTTTTAGTTTCATATTAATGCAGTTTTAAAGTTGATGTGCGTTGTAATCATGTATACAGTTCTGTATTATTAATATTCGACCTAAAGAAGTCAAGCTGTTCTTCATGTTAAATCTGTCATTCCTTCTCAGAAATGGGAGTTCCTGAGTGAAATCTACGTAATTTCAATTGAATTAAGTGGTGTTTAAGTGCCGTTGGTGCCTTTGAGATTTAAATAATTAACATTCTTTGAGCTGTGCCCTTATCAATAAGAAATAGGTCATATTAATTTAAGACTAATGTTTGATCAGTTCTAAAGCTTGCTTGAGCATTTTATAAATGGTTAGAACATGACTAGAAACAAAATACTGGCTTACAATGCTGGCAGATGTGGAAATACTGTTCTTTTTACAACGCAATCTTGTAGTTGCAAACCTGCTCCCAGGTAATTGCATAAGATTGCATTGCACAGAAACTTACAACTATAACTTGGGCTATTTCTGCACTACACTCTTATAGCGTGATTATTCCACTTTCAACCTCCTATGGAATCCTGGGGTTTGCAGTTTAGGGAGAAGCCAGACAGCCCCTCCTGAAACTGCAAGCCCCAGGATTCCATAGGAGGTTGAAAGTGGAATAATCACACTATAAGAGTGTAGTGCGGAAATGGCCTTGGATCTGGCACACAGAATTCCATCTGCCATCTCTCTCATCTTTTTTACCTCTTTACTTGTCTCCCCTCTTCCTAAAGCTGTAGAATCTTTTATTAAAGGTGAAGAGAGAGTTGGAGGAAACATTTTGTTTCATTTTTGGATTATTTGCAAGAATTATACAGAAAGAGTGTCTACCACTAGGCAATTATCCAGCTGTTTTTGCCAGTTCCTAATGCTGTAGATCCTATTATGAGGTGGAAATGATGTAAATGAATATAAGAATTTCACTGTCTCTCAAGTCCTAAATAACCTTTGGGTTTTATGAATGGTAGCAGTTATGGTACTGAAGGAAAAATGGAGAGGACTTGAAAAATCTTAAATATTATATAAAAGGAGGCAAACATGGCACTGAAGAAGAAATGGAAGAAGCTTGAAAAAGCTTGATAATGTGGCACTAATATGAATGCTAGATGTTGTACTACTTTCAAGCTATTATTAATTCCATATGTATATGTGGAAGTATGGCTTTATAAGTTACATAAAAATCAGAAAGAAATGACAGAATCTTGGACTGCACACACAGACTTATACATACCTGCATACTTGCCTATTTGTATTCCCACAGTCTCACTGAAAATTATTTGGCTTTTTTATTGGTATTGGGATAAAAATCTTACAATTTCCAGTAATTTAATGTTGCCTTTTATTATTCTTTCTCTAATGATTGTACAACAAACAAGACCCCCTCTAGTGGTTGAATAAAAAACAGAAATAGAAAAGTAAGCCTCTTGGAATTATTCAGTCCTTAAAATTTTTAGCTCCCAGTCCTACACCACTTCCTACACCCTCCTCCTAAAAAGGAGGGCTTTCTTACAAATATCTTTTTATTGAAGACATTTTGAACAAACATAAAACAAGTAGTATAAATAACCTAGATATAAGTATTATAAACTAACCCAGCAGAAATATACAGAATATATAGTGTTGACCTGCATAGTGTTGAACCCAGTAAGACTTATTTTTAAGTCTTTTTTTTTAATTTTATTTGATTTTATTTTTTATTTTATTTTTATTTATTTATTTATTTATTTTTTTATTTTTAAGTAGACCTCTAGAGTTGTTCCTTCTACTGGTTTTGTTTGTAAATCTAAGTATGTCTTTTGTATGACTTTATCCTGACCCAAATGCATGCATGGGAGAGAAAAACAGGTGTTGCAGAGAAATACTTAACTTGGTTTTAACTGAATATTTTGTGCTACTACTTCCCCCCACAGAATTTCACCAGTTCTTCTACTGATCATGGTGCTGATAATACAACTTTGTCTACAATATTAAATGACTTAGCAAAATGGAGCCACTACATACTTTGGCTAACTGCAAACACAGCCATTGGAAATGGAAATCAAACCAGTGAGATAATGCAATTATATACAGATCAAGATAGTATGTCTTTTTAATAACTATTTTTTTCACATATTGAAATGTACTTTGTGAAGTGTTTAGAAGTTATTCCAAGTGGAAAAATTTGGTTGACAGAAGTATAATACAGTACAGATTATGGCCTTTTATTTCTTTTTTTAAAAATCTACTCTTAGGATGATTTCCAACCTTTAGGAATTATGGTGCTCTTTCAGCCAGGGATTTGGTAGATATAAAGGCATCTAGGGCCAAAATATTCTGAAGGTACAAAGTCCTGTCTGATCTTGGAAGCTAGGTAGGGTCAGCCCTGGTTAATACTTAGAAGAGAGACTGCCAAGGAATACCAGGGGTTGTAGGCTATATTTTAGAGGAAGGCAGTGGCAAACCACTTTGAAGTACTCCTTGCCTAAGAAAACCCCACAACATTCATCAGAGTGCAGGCACACATACATATATGCACAAAGGCACCTGTCTCTAGGGCACATATGAATTTGATGTTTTTCAGTGACCAGATTGACATCGAGTATGGATAATTCCTTGTATTCCTTCACCTGCTTTTAGTGTATGTCAGTCAGAAGACATTTATGGGATTGGGCCAGTGGCGGAGCTTGGAATGTGGGGTGGGTGGGAGGGGTGGCCACTGTGTGAGGAGCGTGGCTGTGTTGTGTGGAGGTGTGGCCAAGGCATGCAGGGGTGTGGCTACAAGCCAGGACGCCCTAGAAACATTGTCACCTGGGGTGAATTGCTCCCCCATCCCCATGTTCCTACACTACTGGATTGGGCTATACATTAACATAAGTAGCAGCATATGTTTCTGCTTGAGATACTTTTTTATAGTTTGATATTATTGTTATCATTATTCAATAATTCATTAATTCAATCATATCTTGTCTTTTCCCCAAACTACGACTTAAGGCAGCTTACAAAAATTAAAGCAAATACAATTAAAACACTTAGAAATACACAAGTAAAAACATACAAACAATTAATTGAAATGTAATTAAATTACCCATAGAATTACAACCAGTTAAAAAATAATTTAAAAAACTAAAGATAAAAATTAGCAAAACCACACATTATTAAAAGCTCTTGTAATCAGTTCCTAAAAGCCTCTCAGAACAGAAAAAAAAATTCACATGATAATAAAAGAAGAGCAAGGAGAAATCTATGCTACCCTTCTCAGGAATGGACTTTCCAGAGTCTAGGGGCAGCTGCTACAAAGGCTCTTTCCTTTGTTTCCACCAGTTATCTTTACAAAGGTGGTGGGACCAAGGAACCCCTATTTCCTTCTGTCCTTCTGTGAGACACTTTTCTCTCCTAACTGGAATAATCGAAGTTTAGAATCCTCTTATTCTGATAATTCTCATCCTTTTCCCCCCATACCCTATCTCTTGCAAAGCATGCATAAGTAGCACTTTTGCATTTTTTACATAATTTTACATATTTGACATATGTGATTTTTAAAAATTCATACTTAAATCTGTGTGTATGCAAATAATTTACAGTGCTGTGTGGTCATCTGAGTTTAAAGTTTTCCATTTTTGAAAAGAAAGTGATAAATACTTCAAGAAACTAGAAAGTTGACATGAGTTCAAAAATGGATCCACAGATGTTCAAGGAGATGATTGCCCATGCAGGTCACCATTACTTTTTCTATTAAATGGCCAGGAAGGAATGGATACACCATCATTACTTCCTGGGCCATTTGCAGCCTCATTGAGAATGCAGTTGTAAAAGCAGTGGACTTTTCTAGCCAATTGCAATGGCTGTTACATGTTTAAATTCTGAGGAAGTCTCATTGTGGGAGAGAAAATAGTTGATCATTGGAAATACATTCTCCTTAACATCTAGTTAGATGACCTGTTTAATATTAAAAACAAAAAATCTATCAGTTATTTGGGTGAAATACATCTATATAAGTTAAGTAAACATTCTAATATGCAAACTATATGAGCTTCTAACCAGATTTTATTACTTTAGACTACATGAAAGATGTTTATTTATATATATAAAAAAATACTGAAGATTGAAAGCAGGATGCAAAGTGAAGGCTAATCCTATGCACATTGTGTGGAATCTCTGTGGAAATCTCACCGAACTCAATAGAACTTATTTCCATATATGGCACTTATCCTATTTTGCATATATTGATATAAAAGTGTAGAGTACTCTTTGTACTGTCCCCACTGGCAATATAATTTTTGCTTATTTGTTCTGCAGTTCCTGATGGACCTATTGAACAAGTGGCCTATCAAAACATTTCTTCCACTGCTGTAAATGTAAGTTGGATGCCCCCAATCCAGCCAAATGGAATTGTCTTCTACAATGTTTCTCTGGCCAAACAGGATGCTCAAGGAGACCCTGAGATCTGGTCATTCGTTTCATATGATACAAATGTGGTTATTAATCAACTGGAAAAATATACTAGTTACCTCCTAAACATTACTCCAGCAACAGAAAAAGGGCCATCTGAAATACACACTACTAGTTTGTACCTCACAACTGAAGAAGATGGTATGTTCTATATTTTGTTTTGTTACTGCTTCTGCTTCCTCAGTTTTTGTCTTCCTCAAGCTTGGGCAATGTCTGATTTGATCTGAATCACTTTGGTGTAGCATATGGCATATCTGAACAGCATACTAATAACAAAAAAATTTCTAGTTATGGTGATTTGCAGGGTGTTGTTGAACAATTGCTTTAGAATCAAAAAGAAGGAAACAGGTGAAAAGATATTCAAGCTTTAAAGAGTTCTAAGTGTTGAAATCAGAATTCAAGAGCAGCATACAACTCTACATTTCTAACATAGCAGTTTCAGAAAAGGGTTGCTGCATTAAGAATGCATTATCATGCCTCTTAGATTTGTGAACATATGGAAATGAGAATTGCAGCCTTATGTACATTATGTAAGAGTGAACTCTTGAACTCAGTGGGGTTTATTTCAGAATTCACATACAGGACTGGGCTACATGCTAACCTTCACATTATCTTCGGTACAGTCGTCTGAATTATGGTATATATCTAGTGTTGATGAAGTTGCATGCTTCTGCCTTAGTAAAAGGTTGATTTTAAAAATCCTAATCATAAGAATATTGTTTATGAGACTTCTAAAATTACATTAAAACAGCACCAGGAATCCTGTGGTTCTCTACATGTTGGACTCTAATTTCCATCAGCTCCTTCTAATTTTGATAGTGGTAGAAGGATGATGGTGTAGCAGTTCACCAGCTTTGGAAAGCTAAGGGTTCCCATTCAACAGATTTATTTATAGTTAGTTTAAAAATGAAATGTCACACAATTACTGTTCTCAAAGGTGTTTTGTAATTTTTCAGTCACACACTTAAGAAAACTGCTATATTCATTAATGTTTATTGCATATTTCTGGCCCCTGTGGTCTCTTCCAACTCTACATTTCTATGATTCTATGATTTATAATGCTTATTTCTGCAGTTTAACATTTGCATAAATATTTATTGATCCAGTTCCAGATTCTGCGCCTGTTATGACATCGTACAAAAACCTTTCATCTACCTCAGTCATGTTATCATGGGATCCTCCAGTGCAGCCAAATGGCATCATAATAAGCTATGATTTAAAGCTACAGGGGCCAGAAAGAAATGAGTCTTTCACTACCTCCAATAATTCAGTCATTTTAGAAGATCTTTCAGCCTTTACACTGTACAGTTTTTTTGCTTCTGCAAGAACTATAAAAGGACTTGGGCCACATGCTGTATTAAAGTTTTCCACAGACGAGTCAGGTGAGTGATCAATAAAGATAAAGGATAATCAGTGGTCACAAATAAAATGTCAGCGCTTTTGCTTGTGAAAAAAACAATTTAGGTTAGACTAAAACATGCCCACAGTCATTGAAACAAACAGTACCATGAAGCTATCTATATTAGATGCAGTTGCCCATATAAGCATACCATCATCTTCTTCCTTACAAGTCTATGATATCATGAAAGGAAACAGAAGAATTGTTTCTAGATTCAGTGCTCCCAGCGATTATGTGAAGACTACTCAGAAAGTCTTCTGTACAAATGTTTTTTATCTTGTGGTTGTACATATTCATCTCACAAAGTGACATGTAAATTGCATTAGTTCTTGTTATCATGGCAGCCATTTCTCAACCATAGTGAGGATGAAAATGCTACAGTTACATCTTACTGAGTGGTTCTGGCTCTTAAGTTAAGGTCTTCATGTAAACATAATCAAGCTCAGGGAACAATTCAGATCACGCCAATTTATAGACATTGTTAGGGGACTATACCTGTTGGCTGAAAGACTATGTGAGAAATGATTGTCAGGTAATAAGATAGCAAGGAAATGAGGGCTTCTTTTTCTTTCAAATCATGGGTGCATTTTCTGATAATTCCTGGACTGACAAGTAATCATCATTTAAAATTTTTAGCCAAAGTTTATTAAGATTTCGAATGCTTCTGTAAAATGCAAGACATCTCAGTTGTTGGAGACTTGTAGACATCTATGTCATTGAAGCAATGCACTTGCTCTGGGTTTTAGTCCAGACTTTAAAGTTGCAATCCAAAGTACTGAACCTGTTTTGGGTATATGAATCAGCACCTTGGATAGCTCCTTTGTGGCTTCAACCCTGGAATAAATTTACCACCAGCTGCCAGTATATTGCAGTGAGTTCTCTACAGAGTATCTTTGGGTATTAATAGCATACAACATAAAATCTAAATAATATTTCTGTTTACAGTCCCGCTGGCTCCTCCTGAGAATCTGACAATCATTAATTACACATCTAACTCTGTATGGCTGAAGTGGAATCCAAGCCCTCAACCAAATGGTATTATTAGAACATATGTTTTCAACATTTTTGACAACAGCAGTCAAACTACATATTATCAAGTATGTACTATCTATATTTTATGTAGATACATCCCTGTTCCATGAGTAATTATCCAATGAACACCGACATTAGATAATGTGTGAAGGAAAATGTACACATACAGGACATTCTAGAAGGAATGAGACAGGTTGTAAGGGAAAAACAATGAAACAGTTAAATCTGCAGATAGAATACTGTGTCTGAATGTGCCTAGGAATTTTTCCCTCCAAGGAAATACCTTAACATTTCAAGAAGAGGGCTTCTTTTCCCTGTCAAAAAATTGCTAAACAGCATGAAAGAGAAAAAGAAAGTGTAGACATTAAAAATTGAGCAATCAGATCCACTTATGAAGTTTTAAACCATGAAACAAAAGGGCAAGCATGCTATATTCTGCACACATTTATAATTCTTCCAAGAGGGAATTTACGTTCGAAAACTGCTCCCTGCTCCCCAGAAACTCAGAACTACTCCTTCAATTTTCCCACATTTTCAAACATGGTTTGAAGAACTGAACAAAAAGCATATAAAGAGGAAATTCTGTCTCTTCTTTTTCTCTCTGTCACTTTAAACTGTAAACATGCCCAGTCACCAAACATTACATTTGAATTTAGGGAGAAAAATTAGTCATGATAACATGAGAAACAGAAGCATGGTTTTTTTGCAGATTTTTTAAATGGTGGAATGTAAAATTCCATAGCATCAGATACTTGTGATTCATGTAGGTAGCACATGGAGCTATAGTATACCTGTGCATTTTTCTTTGCATCCCCAAATACTTTGTTGTTTAGTGTCACAACCCATGCCATTTAGAAAGTTACACAAAATGACAGTAAATACATGGAAACTGACAGCATTAATGCAGAAAAAAGTGTTATAATCAAGCACCAAAAAAGCAAAAAACAAGCAGGCAATATGAATTCTAAGAAAACTTCATTCAGTTTGATAATTTTTTTAAAAAAACCTTATTCATTTTGATAATTTTAAAAAAATCTAATCTGAAGAGGGGAAAAAAGAGGTACACAAATACATACAGCAGCCTTAAGTGAGTATTAGATTTTTCATTGCCTCACTACCCTTATCATAACACAGGGAGCTTCTCATGACTTATCATGTAAAAGATACTCTGCTGTGTTCTGGAATGATTTCCTTCATCTGGGAAATGTTGGTATCAGAAGAATCTGCACAGAGTGTCTTCAATAGAAGATGAAAAATAATACTGTATGCTTGTTGAGTGTTTGAATGTGGACTGCCCATTCTAGTTTTCCCATTTTTGTCAGCCACTTTTAACACCTAAGGTATCAAGACAGGCAGAACTGGTCTCTGAGGAATGAGAAGATTCACTCCTTTGTTGTTTCCCAGTAAGCAGATAGGTGTCTGGAGAATGCTTTTCAGCTGCAGCTGAAGCCCTCAGTTCTTTCCCTGTTTTCCTTCATCATACTAATGGCCCTTGAATATGGTTAACAAATGAATAGGGGAGACAAGTTTACCCACTCTAAGTTTACCTACCTGCCACTTGGGTCTGCTCTCCATACAACGAAGAATATACTGAGGTGTGCTCTTAGCGGAAACAATGATAGCCATGATGGCCATGGGAAAAAATGATGAAATCTCTGTTTTGGGGGGAAGGTGGTGGCATGCCTCTGCTTCAGTTAGAGTGTATATGGTCTGCTGGTTCAAATTTGCCAAAACCTGTTCTACAGCTATATGTATCTATACTATCCCATTGACTATAACACTTTCTGCAACTGATGAAAGGGAATCAAGTCCATGGAAGGTTATGGCATTGTACATTTGTTAGTTTAAGAGTATTACAAGACTGAAAAGAAAAGAACATTTTATAGTAATTATTTTTGTTGATCTAAGAATGTTTCAGGTTTGCACAATGAAACTAATATTGTTGGACTAGAACCATTCAGCATTTATTTCATCAGTGTTTCTGCATTCACAAAAGTTGGAAATGGCAATCAGTTCAGTAACGTGGTACAATTCACAACAATGGAATCAGGTTAGATTGCTTTAAAATACAGAGATGAATGCTTGTTATTTGCTTTCATGGCTGAACTACATTCTTTCCAACCTTTTTCAATATAGCGTAAAACACTTTTCACACCCTTATTTTACAAAATTAGAGTCTGTTTGTTGCTTAATGAAGATAATGCAGCTTCTTTTAATGGGAAAACTGTAACTATAAGCATTATTTTCATAATGACAGGGATGAGGCCTTACTAAATAGCCGAGAAATTGATGTGAAATGTGGTGCAAAAGTGCTGTACGTGGTGCGCTTTCCTTGTTTTTGGCTGTACTTGAAGAATTGACCGTGAGGTGGATGGGAAGACGGTGTGCTTTGTACCACATGCTAGCCTTTTGTAACCATCATATGTTCTGTTATAATCAATTAAGCAGTAACTGTAGTTAATTAATTTAACTGTACCAATTACTTTAAAAAAATATCTTCCCAAGTTCTGCTTAAATCACAGTACTGTGGGTCTGTTGTCTTTCTTGTTGTCTTCTTTCATGTCATGCATGGACAATGGCAGAAGGAAGCAGTGGGAACCATTTTCCCTGCTATACCACCCCCTCAGAGGACTACATCATCATGGTCTGAAATGCTAGAAGTGATGTTGCTTCCTTCTGCCCTTTTGGCTGATTTTCAGCCTATTTTGATTTTGGGATTTGGGGAAGGGCTTTGATGGCATGTAGGGAAGCAAACTTCTTCATTCGTGGCTGGCTCTGGTGGATTTGGCTGTTTGACCCAAAAGAGCCAAAAACTGGCACAAACTTTTAGATTTCATGTTTATTAATGATAATATAGACATACCAACAGACTTAATTCACAACTACAAGGATAAAGAAACAAAAGAAAAAAGAACAAACTATACATAAACAGTGTACTAAACTAAACTAAACTGAACTAAGACTAAGGCCCTTTCCGCATCTTGCCTTTTGTCGAATCCATTGTGTTGGGATCCCAGGGTTGGCTTTCCCAGGAGGGGGGTGCAATAGAAGTACTCCTCTCCACATGGGCTGCCTGCTGGACAGGAGGAAGCATGATGGGGTGCACTGGGAGGGGAAGCACTGCCATTGCACTTTCTGATGTTCTGCATGGCAAGTAAATGCAGGAGGGATGCGGGAGGACTGCACAATCATGGTTCATTGATAGGAGAAACCCATCAATGATTTATTCTGCAATTGCAATGGGTGGCCACAGGATCACAACAGGATCATGATGACATCATGCAGAACCGTTATCGCGATCCTGTCATGATCCCTTGCCATTGTGGGTTGTGGGCAGGGTGTGGAAAGGGCCTCAAACATAACAGCAGAACACACTACTAAAAGACTAATCTGTTACCCTAACCACACACTAACTAACAAAAACACAAAAGAACTCTGATCCCCCCCATAGAACCTGTAATGAAAAGAAAAAATCTATTAATATTCCATGTATAATTCTACTGTTACAGATCTGTGCACATTCAACTTATTAGAATTGCTAATAATCATAACCACAGATTATTACATCATTAGATTTCTTCTTGCTCAAAAATTCCGTAAATGGTTTCCGGAACAAACATTTCAAATTAGGGGGGCTGGTGACTTTAGGAGCTGCACTTTGGGGCCCCAAGAGCCTCATGCAGTTTACAGGATACACTTGGCCCACTCCTGCTCCATGTCTTTCCTTTTGTGGGCAAAACACAAACCCAAACCCAGTGTACCCACAACTCCTGAACATAACGTGATATTTTCTTAAGCAGTCATGTCAAATGTTGAAATGCTTGCCCTTACTTGTAGCATCACTATGCTCATTCTGAAGTGCCCTCTAATGCAACTGTCCTTTCAGTTTTGTAGGAATGTTAACCTCTCGTAAATGCTTCTCTTTGAAGCTCCAGATATTGTCCAAAATATCCAGTGCACTGCAACCAGCTGGCAGTTAGTACTAGTCCAGTGGGACCCTCCTTTGAAGACAAATGGGATTATTACCCATTACATCATAACGTTTGGAAAGAATTCAACCATCATATCTTCCACTAATGAAACCGTGCATACTTTCGGAGACTTGTTATCAAATACCTCTTACCAGTTTAAAATGAAAGCTGCAACAGCTGCAGGGGAAGGAGAAGAACAGACATGCAATGCCAGCACATATCCTGAAAAAGGTAAAAATTCATTTGATTTATTTTTTAGTGATTTTCATGTACTTTTCACTTTCATTTTGCTGATCCAGCTCATGAATTTGTGGCTAACATTGAGCCCTCACAGAATATTCATGGTTTCTTGTAGATTCATTGGGTGAAAACTATGTGGCTGTCTGTGGTGAAAAAAAACAAAGCCATATTGTGAAGACAACATACATTTCTACTGTGTTAATTCTGAGTCCCCAGTTTCTTGAATGTATTGGAATCATGAATATTTTTCCAAGTAAACATGTGCTGAGACTGATGCTAGTAACAATAATAAGGAATTGGTTGTTATTAGGTCAATGGTTTCTTAACTGTATGATCACATGAATTGTTTTCTATTGAGTAGTAGCCACCTGAAATTGGAGACTCATGATTAAGAATGGAAACGGTTTTATAGTTGTTCTCAACTTCTTATTTATGGTGGTCTATGTTAATCTCAGACACATAGCCAGCACTGAGTCACTGTCAAAGCATTTATTTTTGACACCAAGTGAAATCAAATTAGGCTCACTGTCTCATTGCAAAGTCTCTGAACAACAGCTTTTGGAAGGATTATTTGGACATTTTAATATTTGGTTGATCACAACTGAATGCAATGGAGCATGAATATGAATATATGTATGTGTATATGTATGCATTATGTATAGTGTAATTGTTAATTTGGTTTGCCAATACATAAATCTGAGGATATTTCACTTTTATGGAAGGAAATATACATTTATGTGCATAAATGTTTTCAATCATTAGGAATGAACAGAAGTACAGCTTCTCTTCTGAGAATATGTTATAAATATAGTCCCTTTATAAACCAGTTAAAACCAGTAATGAAATAGTAAGATATTGGGCTGGATCCAAAAGTATCTTTCTGCTCACGTAGGGAGTTCTTCCAGTAAACCCATCCATCCATCACTTTATTTATATCCTGACTTTCTCCCAGACTGGGACTCAATGCAAGCTTTAAAAAAAAAACACCTGTAGTTAAAAAACATACAAAATCAAGATCAAAAGCAATATTAAATAACAGAATTAAAACCCATTAAAATATTACTTTGAAACACATTAAAAAATAGGACAGCACCATAGAAATCATTTTTGTTAACATCAGTTTCCAAAAGCTTGCTGGAAAAGAAGGGTGTTACTCTGTCACTGAAAAGGAAAAAAAAGGAATTCCATCATGTGGGAGGAGAAACAGAGAAGGCCTTTTCTGGTATTCCCCCCAGCTGTGCCTGTGAAGGCAGCGGAATCGAGAGAAGTGCCTCCCATACAGATTTTAGAACACAGGCCAGCTTATATGGGAAGATATGGTCCTTCAAACAGCCTGGGCCTGAGTCATATAGGCTTTGTAGGTCACAACCAGCACTTTTGAATCGTGCCTGGAAAATGGACTGGCAGCCAGTGGAGCTGTTGCAACAAGGGAGTTGTGTGCTCCCTGTAACCAGCATCGGTGTGTAATCTAGTTTCAGCTCATTGGGCCAGCTGAAGTTTCCAAACACACTTCAAAGATAGCCCCATGTAATACACAGGCCTTCAGTTCTGTGGACACTCTTGTGAATGGAGTGTGGGTAGATACTGTAACTTTCATCCATTTGCCCTCTTCTCAATGCACCTTGTCCAGTAGTGTTCCAGGGGAACTTCCAACCGTCTGTAACATATCTGGGAGAGAATGTAGTGGGATAAATAGAGAAGGGGGAATGAGCAAAAATCCATCATCCTTTCTGTTTATATGAGCCAAGTGTGTCTATTTTAGGAGTGGAATTCCACTTACAGAACTTCTGCTTTTTACTCATCCAAATTTACAGACTGTTGAAGTGCAGGTGTTTTTTTTTTTTAAACAAGTCTTACTCAGACATCCAAATGTTATGAGAGTAGGTGTTAACTGCATAGGAATGTCTTGGTCCCTAGGATTGTGTGGACTAAAGAGGTGTCTCTGAACCCTGGTAGCCTGGCTTCTTCCAGTTCTTTGTGGAACTGATAAACTGCTTGCTCCAGTGGGGGTTGCAGATTATAGCCTGCAACTATTTACAGGAAGGGTGAGCAAAGTGTGCCCCAGGGGTCAATTTTTTGCAATTTTTTTAAAAACACTTTCTTGCTCCAAAATGCCTTCTAGGGGTATGTGGCAGACATTCCCACTATGTATGGAACCTCCTAACCCTCTAGGAGTCAAACCTTTTCCCCCCAGATTTTTTCCTGCCTTTAGTGAGTGTTGGGCATTTCTATCATATGTGGGGAGAGGCAGAAGAGTCCTCTTTTAAAACAAGAAGTGAACAGAAAATGACTTCTGATTACTTCCTGTTGTTTTAAAAAAAGCATATTGTGAGAGGAGGCCCTGGAAGGCCCAAAACATGATGAAACTGCCGCTCATATCCCCAGAGGGCCTTTTGGGGGCAATTCTTTTGTGGGACCAAGTGTGGTGGGAAGTATGGCCTCCAAGGTCTCCTAAGGGGCTTATGTAGCCCTCTACCCTTCTATTGTTGCTCACCTCTAATTTATAGTTTGAACACATGGCTATATATGCAGATGACATGTAAATGGGCTGGATTGTGTTCCCTGTTTAAAGTTGTTCTGAAAACTTTACCTGTTAGTAAAACAGACTATGGCAAATTCCTTCCTTCCTTCCTTCGCCCCTCCCTCCCTCCCTCTCTTCTTTCCTTTCCATAGGCTTTCTACAGGCTTTTACCTGTAGATTTTCAACAGTTTATTTTAGGTTCCTGGTATGAGTTACAAATAGAGAATGCTTCCTGGGAAGATGTGTAGAAGCTTTTGTAAACTCATGAACATGTTTGTTCATACTAAATAATTCATGAATGTGCACTTCCTTAATTTAAGAATATTTAGTTGAAAGATCATCACTGAATCATGAGGGCTGAGTCATGTTTCCAGCAAGCTGCAAAATTTTAAAAAGTGACGGTAGGAGGTTCAAAAAGTGAGGGTAGGAGGTATTCTGGATGATCTGCTTCTCTCTGCTAATGCAATTGCAATGCTGTTTCTCTTTGCCACTTGTGTGGCATGACTCATGGGCTACATGTAGACCTTTGAAGAGTTAAAGGAGGCCCTTTGCATCCCCACTGAAAATCTCCCAAACCTGAACATCCATTCACTCATTTTTGACTCTCCAAAGGGGTTTTTTCCAGTGAAAAAACAATCACTGCTTCTTTAAAAGGCTGCAAAAGGGCCTTATAGGCCCTTTCCGCACGAGGCGAGGGAATTGCTCCGTGCCATTACCTACTGCTTCTTCTGGGGTCCAAAGCAACATGGACTGTCCCTGAAGCCCTTCTGCAGGGCTCCTCCTTGGTCCAGGGAGAATTGTAGCAGTGCGAGGTCTGTAGATCCACACTGCTCCAGCTTCCAAAACGGCGGCTTCCAGCTTCCAAAATGGCAGCTTTCGGTTGGTCGTGGGTCCCGACCAACCGCTGAAGCTTGCCACACCTAAAGCCTGCCCTCTGCAGATCGCAGGCTTGCATTGGTGCAAGCCTGAAAATCTGCACAAGGGAGCAGGAACACAATGGCACGTTCCAGGAAAATAAAGACCTGTTTTTTCTGGTCTTTCAAAAACACGCTGGAGGACCACTTGGGGTCGTTTTGGAGCGGACTGAGGTGCAGATCTCTGGTAAGTAGTCCGCTTCTAGTCTGCTCCAAGGTGCAGACGACCTCCGTGAGAGGACGCACTGCCTCGTTCTAATTGCCTGGTGCGGAAAGGGCCATGATGTTGTTTCCAAACAGCCTGGCAAGAGCAAACAAAAGCAAAAACAAAGTAAAATTGGCCTGAGAGATTACCAAGAATGATGTAGGGTCACTTCAGGTTGCCCAGAATGGCAGTAGCAGCAACAGTGAGCATTGGTCTTCCTGAACTCCAAAGGTATCAAAAATGAGGTGGGGCAGCCAAACAAGTTCTGGAGGATGCCTCTACTAATTTAGTCAGTGGTATAGTGGAACAAAAGCTTGGAAGCATGAAGCCTTGGGATGTTTTGATTAGAAGGAGCTATGACATCATTTGCCACCCTCCAACTCCCTTGTTCCCTTTGAGTTTAGGGCAGTCTCACAGTAACAGAATCTGAAATAGATTTTTCCAACAATGACGTATTGTTAAGAGATAAGTATTGCCACCAGCATTCCTCCATACTCCCCACCCCAAGGTCTACACTGGGGAGGCAATAGTTGTGTTGGGAGAGGACTTCTGTGCCTGAAAATTTAGATCTGAAAGGTAAGTGAAGACAGGTGCCACCTTTGTCCCACTTGACAGAACTTGAAATCCAGGAACTGTTGAGGATTAAAGTTTCAGCAACCCCATCTTCTATCCATCCCGGCAACCTTATACAAACTGAAGGTCAGATTCAGTCTGTTTTAATTGCTTCATCTAGTCCCTTTGGTATTACCTCTACTTTTCAAATAAAATTAGGCATATTGTTTTAAAAGTACCTGTTGAAGGCCCAATTAATTTTTCAATAACATGTCATTGTAGAAACCAAAACTACATCTGTGTGTGCGCTTTTGGCTTGCCTTTTGTATTTTCCTTGTATTAAATTTTTCCATCTGCCATTCTTGTCTTGTTCTATTGTATCATACCTTCATCGTATGAATTATGAAGCCATGTAGGATTTCTTGTGAATGTGTCTGAAAATCTTTTAAAACAAAATAGTGTTTCTAAGAATAATCAGATCCAGTCAGAGCAGATGTCTATAGCAAGACCAAGGGAGGGTTACAGGAGAGAAAAAATGATAATCAAAAGACATTTCTTTTCTCAGAGGCAACAACTGCTTGTTAATCTGGGAACTAGATCAAAAATTATTCCTTAGATGGGAGAGCGAGCAGACTGAAAACATCTTACTGAGGTTCTTTTTTTTTTTTAAAGATTCACTTAGTTGAAGAACGTTTAATGAAGTGAAGGAATACTTTTCAGCAGACATTAAATAGGCTTGATTTTTAAAGATTTTTTTTTTCTTTAAAACTTTGAGAATTATTCTGAGGAAAGGTTGATGTTTTCTGCATTTTTTTTAAATAGAAAATTTGGATTAATTTTAAAACTTGATGAAAATCGTTCCCCCTCCCTGTCTTCTTGGTAGTCTCATTTCTTTCTGTCCATTTGGTCGTCAACATCATTACCACTACTGACTGAATGTGGAATTTATTTTACAGAAAGTATACTTAGCAGCCTTTTACAAATTTCTTCATACTATGATTAGCATATAGATTCTTTGTAAGCCACATCTTTTATATAATCTCTGTGGAGAAGAAAAACAAATTAAAAAACAATTTATGTACAAATGTATATAAGCACATACAGAAGTTTATCAATAAACAAAATAATGTGTGGGATTTATGATAAATCACATGCAATAATTTGAATATGGCATTTTATGGCAATGTGGCGTTTTATTGTTTCATTACTTTGGGCAGTAATTCAGGGCACCATTAAGTAGGATGTGCATGTAGAATCATGGAATCCTAGAGCTGGAAAGGACCACAAAGTCAGTCTAGTCCAACCCGCTGCCAGGCAGGAATACACAACTAAAGCAGTCCTGAAAAATGCCCATCCAACTTTTGTTTAAAGATCTCCTAAGAAGGATATTTCTTCACTTTTTTATTCCACTGTTGAACAGCTCTGAGTGACATTTGTTTCAGAGTGAATGTGCTTAGGAGTGCACTGTTGATGAGCTGTTTACTAAGATAAATAGACAATTGACCCTTTTCGCACGGCATTTCCAATGCGAAAGGGTCCCTTGAGCATCGCGTAAATGTGAGGAGCGGTCCACACGACACATTTGCACGACGCTCAAGGGCCTGACGCGAACCACACACCCATTTTTTCATTTTCATCTCGAAGCTGAAAATGCTGCACAGTCACGCATTGCTCCAGGGCCCCGCACGCACTTACCTTGCGTGCGGAGTCTCAGGAGCTGGGCTGGTTGTGCTTCCTGTCCAGTGCAGCCTGGGAAAGGAAGCTCATGCAGAGCTGAAGAATCAGGGAAGCGAGAGCCTTCCTCCGGAGCCCCGCACCCCAGCACCACGAAAAGGTAAGGTGCGAAAAGGGTCAAATAGACAAAACGGTACATGGTCTTAGAAGGTAAAGATTTTCAGAGAAAGAACAGGTTAAGTAATTGCTTGGTGCTACATCTCAAAGGGATGTTGCTGAAAAGAAAAGCAAATGCTGAATTACGCCCACCCAGACTCACCCTGGTCTGATGACCCATGTGGAGTACTTCTATTTGCTAATCTTACCTGTTCACTTTTAAGCAAGGCCATAGACCAGAAGAGGATTTCTGTCAGCTTAAGGAGGCGCAAATCACTTTTTGCTGGTTTTGCATACACCTTTCAGCAACAGAAGACAGAACTTTCTTAGTTCAGGTTGATTTTTAACTTGTTTTTCAGAATGAAAAGAACAAAAACTGAGAAGCTTCCAGTGAAATCCATAAGAAAAAAATTCTCAGGATGCTAGAAAGATAGTCATTTATTTCCCCCCAAACCAGGTGCATTTTGCTATAGATGCTCTTAAGACCTTTTTCAGGGAGATATATAAAACTCATAAGAAGTCAATTCAACATGAATCTAATTACCTAAGAACATTATTATATTTGTACATTGCTTATACCCTGTACATATCCATTTCTGTCCAAAGCTGAAGAAATTTTTGACTCAAGAACTCCAAAATCATTTATTGGCACAATGAATCCATGTGAATAAAGACTGAAGGTTTTTAAAATATTTTGTATGTAGATGGTAGAAAAATAGAGGTAGTATTCAAGGGCACATAGATGTATCTGGGCAAAAGGGGATAGGACGATCTGAAAACTCTCAAAAGATTTTGTAAGAGTGGGAGATAGTTGGTTGTAATGGAGGGAAATGTTTTAATTTTAAAATTCACCCCACCTTGATTTTCAGCAGAATCCTCTCATCCATCCCATAAATGTGCTATCTGCCCCCCTGCTTAGAGTCACAGCTAATGACCCATGGCCTCTATTCCTGTGTTACCAGCGTAGCTGCTTAGTTTCTAAGAACTTGTCTAAGGACTATTAGCCCTTAATGTCATCCAGTGTTTCTGGCATGCCAGACAGGAACACTTTAGTTGCTTCAATGGTATCAGGTGTGGGATTCTACCTGATTTCATTTGCAATCTATAAATACAAATACAGAAATGGTGGACGGTGCTGAGCTGTTTCTGCTGATAGGTTCTGTTTAGACAGAGCTTGTTGTACTTTTCTATCAAGGCATCAAAGTATTTCTTGAAAAAATCTGACACTATAATTTTTGTTGCAATTAGAAATCAGGGTTTGTATGTTTTGCCTTGCCACCAGTTTGAGGATGTGACCAGCACACCTCCTGTGAGATGGCACACAGAAGGAGTATTCAGTTTCTGCTGCTTCTTCGCCTTTCTCATTGACTGTCTCAGGCCCTTTCTGCATGATGACACTCTTCCGTGTTGTTGCTCTGCGAATCCAGGTCCACAAATCCCTGCAGAAGGGAACGGGATAGCCCTGCCCCTTCCTTCTGCAGCACAACCGGGCACTTGCCATTGCTGCATGGGGGTAGGAAGTGTCGCAATCGCGCTGCCATGGCTTTCATCTCTCCCTAAACTGCAAACCTCAGTAATCCATAAGATGTTGAAAGTGGAATAATAGCACTATAACAGTCTAGTGCGGAAATGGCCCTGTACTCAGCATTCCCATGACAAATAGTCTGAAGCCTCATTCTTTGCTTTCCTTCCTGTTTGTTATAGTTATTAATGTTATTCAGGGAGACATATGCCATTGTATATCAAAATAGGCAAATTATAACCGATACAAGTATATGGAAGGAGACAATAAGACAGGTCAGAAGTATTTCTGTGAGAGTATATCTTTTCTGCCTACCCTTATTTAGCACCATCTTGTTTTCAGCAATTAACTCAAGCTACTGCCTATCTATCTTAAAGTGAGGTAAATAATTTTTGTCTGTTTTTTTAAGTACCCAGTGCTCCCAGAGAGATAGCATTCGCAATTGTACAATCAACAAGTGTGACCTTGAGATGGAGAATACCAGCTACTATCTTTGGCTACTTTCAAAACTACAGGATTACTACACAGTTACGTTCCATCCATTGTGATAACTGGGAAGCTGAATGTATTGAATGTGAGAAGGAGCAATATTCACATCTTGCTGGTGGTCTTATAGAGGAAACAGTTCATGACTTGAAAAAATTCAGATGGTATAGATTTAAAGTTTCTGCAAGTACAAATGCTGGATATGGTGGCTCCACACCTTGGATTTCTACACAGACTCTTCCTGGATGTAAGTAAAAATGACTATTATGCCTATTAGTAAGCATTTTATAATGACACCAGATCTAAAAATACCAGGACTAATTCACACTGCACGCAAGTGATTATACAATTACTTTGTATATGTCAAATAATAATACAGAACCCATTTGAAAAAACTGTTTATATATATGTGGGTGGGTGGAATAAAGTATAGGAATTAACTATGCAATATATATGTTGTCGTAAAAGAGGAAGAAACTCCAAGAACAGGCCAAATAATATTGCACCGAGTTTCTGTTCTCCCCAGTTTCTCCAGTTTACACAGGTACACATTAGCAAAATAAATAATTGAAGTTCGTAACAAAAATATAAGCAGAATATAGAGCAGATATTGTTTAAAATAATTTCTCTGTACACTCATTAATTCAATATGATCTAACGTTTTAAAAGCTTAAACCTTCAAAACAACAAGTGTATTTCTTCTTATCTCCCATATAAGTACTAATTAGAAGACTTCTAACTTTTTAAATAGGCTTGTTTCTCCTAATTCTGTGAAATACTATACAGGAAAAGCATTAGCAGTCAGCATTTCTAGGAAAGATTTCTCACTTGTGGATCCTAGCAGCTGCTTTTCGTACTATCATCAAAACCAGCAGCTGAACCTAGAACGTTTTAGATTGTGAAAATTTATTTTCCTTTTCCTTTATTTTCCTTTTTCCTTTCAAATAAAACTCCAGTTAGGTTAGGAGCTGTTATCTAGAAATATCATAAACAATTAAGTCACTGTTGGTTACAATAATTTGCTTTAAAAAGAAAATAATCAGAACCTGTCTATTCTTATGCATTGTACTTTTTGTGGTGGATGGATTCCAGCACTTTTAAAAGTGCCACCAAACCTTGACATTGATTTCTGAATGCAGGAGACTTTAAAAGACTGTTTTTAGGTTTTATGGTACATAATTTAAGTGGGAAAAATACCTGTAGAGGTCAGCTTGAAGCTATAATAATATGTAGTTTTAAAACATTATTTCTGGATAGATTCATTAGCATGTTTTTACACACTGGTAACAATAAGAACAGTAATATTAGTGTTGTAGTTATGCCACCAGTGCTATTTCTGCTCCCACAGTCAGATAGATAGAGTACTCAGCCTTCTGTTTTATAGATAATCCTCTTAGGGACTGTCTTTCTGTCTCATAAAATAGTTTGATGATACTGTTATTGCACTGCTGATAAATTATATAGCTCCACTCTGCAATGGGATCTGCTTTATAAAGAACCCAACTATGTCATTGCCATAATATTAAACGGTAAGTTTGTTTCACAATAGCAGAAGAAATGTTGACAGCTGCTGCTTTTCATAACATGGTGAGAAAAGCAGTCTAGGTTGAAATTTTCTCTTTTCATGCAGCTATTAAACACAGTGGTTTTGTCTTCCTTTGCATCTGGTTGTTCAGAATACTGAAGCTAGAAAAGGGCAGAGGGAAATCAGCAGATAATTTTTCCTGACATACAGTGATGTAGCGGCTTTTCCTGCTGAATTTCTGCTTGTAACACAACATTAAAGTTACATGCCTTCCCCTTTCCCCAGTTAACAATATTGGGAACAGTGCCTAAATCCAGTTAGTTCCAATTAGACTGATTAAATCAATGAGAACTGGATAAGTGAACATTTACATCAATTGTATATATTCAGTGGGTTTTAATTAGGGGACTAGCATTTGACTGTAGGTCAGTGACTGTCCCCGTTTCCCTTACTTTGTCTTTTTAAGATACAGTAATCTCAGACTTGTACACAGGTTTTCTGGTATTGTTTCCTTCAGTATATGAATACAAATCATGAAAACCATTAGTTTAGCACGGAAGATAAAATAAACAAAATAATGCTAGCAAGAGGTCAGTACTGCTCCTGCTGGCCCTATCACATGACCAGCCATCCCTGCGCACAATACCTAAGCATGTACGAACTGTAGGCTTGTTGGATTTCTCTCTGTTTTTCTGTAGATACAGACTACAGCAGAGCATGTACACTTGGAGGCTCTGGGCAGAACATCGGATGAACATGTAGATGTTAGGGCAGGGCCAACATGTACAGTCATGACATCTCACGACCACTAAGTCAGGATTAAGGATTCAGGTGCACAAGAGTTGTTGTTGTGTCTGTCATTATATGTTTCATTTGAACAAGTAGGAAAAGGCTGTTTCTAGTTGTGCACCACTGTGCCTACTATGAAGTAATTTTAAAGATTACAAGGCAGCCAGCATGGTGCAGGGGTTTAACTGTTGGACCATGATTCTGGAGACCAGGAGTCAACCCCCTAGTCTGCCAACCCCCTAGTCTGGAAACCTACTGATGGCCTTGGGGAAGCTGCACTCTCTCAAACCCCCTCTGAACAAATCTTGCCACAAAAACTGTTTGATGACTTCACCTTAGGGTTGTTATAAGTCATAAATGTCTTGAAGGCACACAACAGCAGCAGAAACAACAACAACAACAACAGATTGCAGATCAATTTGTTTGTCCTCCATTGCCTCTTGATTGGTTCTGAGTATATTAAGGCATGCCACAAACAATACTGGCATAGTAGAAGATGCCATGCAATAGCAACAAAAAAGAACTTCAGCAGAGGGAAAAAGCCCAGACTTCCTCTGTCCCAGTCATATGTTTTTACACTACTGCTCTGTTCTACAAGTACATTCTACTTGTATTTCTACTAGAGTGTTTTGCCAGACAGTGGGTTTGAGTTTACTTAATAACATTGTCCACAATATTGTCCAGAAAAAAAAACGAATTAATATGACCAGTAAATGTCCATTTAAATTATGCTTTAAGAAAAAACTTCTTCACTTTCATTGTGTCACTTGTCTCGACCTTCCTTATTAAAATCACCAGACAGATTATCTTTAGAGGTGCTTCTAGGGCAGAGGAAAGAACACTGAATTGCCTCTATATCCCTAATTCCTCACAGATTTTATAACAATGGAACAGAAATTACAATTTCATTCCAGTAATTTTGCCTCTGGAAAATATTGAAGAAGTGGAATGGAACCTTTTCATTAATAAATTTGAATGCCTTGGTTTCAATAATCCGACTGTCTGTAAAATTGTTTCATATTTAAAATGCAATCATAATTTTACTTTTAAAAGCATGTGATGATTCATAGTTTTATCTTTAAAGAATTTTAAAACTTCCTCTCCCCAAATAAACCATAGTAAAGTGAATGGAGCCTGAATCAAAGAATGTGTTCTAGCACTGGAGGGTCAGTCTTACTGTTTGAAGACCAGCTCTGTAAAATGATAAGCTATCCAGACGTACCATCCAGCTAACAAACTTAACTTCTGCTTTAGCATCAGGACACAGATGGATGGGAAAAAATGACCCTGACCTCCATAAGACCCACATTCCTGTGCAAGCATAGAAGCATGATAATCAGGAAATGATGGTTATTAGTTACAGAAAATGCATTATTGTGAAAACCAGGAGAAAAGTGCTCATGAGAGGAAGTGATTGGATTATAGGGGAATGAATGAATAAGACCAGGTCATTCCTACTGAGTAAATTGCTGTGATTTATAAGGGAAAAGGGTATGGTGATATCTTGCCCCATTACTGGCTAGACTCATTTCACAAACAGTCTTAAATCAGTGTATGACAGTTACTCATTGGCACAAAGTTTGTTTTTGTGAGATGTTTGTTGTAAGGCTCCTAGACTGAAGCTAATAGATTCCCAATTTCCAGTCATATTTTAACTTCACCAGTTATATGATTTAAAAGTCTATTTCTTGGTCAACATTCTTCAACTATGTTTAAAGACAGCAAAGGGTTGCTTTGGCACTACAGGCAAATACCTTGAAAGGCATTAATACTGTGATCCTGGGTAGGTTTATATGGAAGTGTCTAGGTGTACATCCTCTTGAGCCCATGGTAACTATGCCTTTCATTCAATCCCTACTGATTTTTAGATCTTCAGAGGCTAAGCCACTCACAAACATACTAACTACCACATGCCAAGATCAGCTTTAATACTTAATTGCAACTCCAAAAAAAGCTACATTTGCAATCAGGTTCCCAAAAGCTGTTCCCGCCTGAGTTAGGTACAGGGCCAGTTTGCATATATATAGCCAGCTGTCCCTATGGAGTGTGGCTAGCATCAGGATTCACTGAGTAAAAACAAGTACCTTAAAGGGCTCAAAAAGGTAATGTGAACAATCCTTAATCTGGAAACTACTTCATAAAAAAGAAGGTTAATATATAAAGTTTAAAATATAGTAAGTGATGTTTTCTACCATGACACAGGAATAAATATTTTTATTAATTAAAATCTGTACATCCCAACCTGTATCAAAAGATCTCAGGGTAGAGCACATACAACAGAACAGTTCAAAGCCATATACCTATTTATAAAAACTTGAAATTGTTTAAAACGATTTTAAAACCATTTGAAACTGAGACAGAACTTCACAACCTAGTCAAACTATAACCCTTACTTTCCCAAACCCTCTGGCACATCTCACTGATCAGACAGGTGTACCTAGGGAAAGACAGATGTTCCTTCAAGGGATGGGGTCCCAAGCCCAAGGGGAAAATCCAAAGAGCTTTGACTGTTGTGACATGAACCTGGTGCTATGAAACCCACTCCTCTTTGGACATCACTTGGGGAGTAGTTTTGCTCTGTTGCAGTGTTTTTTCTTGGTGGGAGATCAAGTACATTGGCAGGCTATGCATTTCCTTTAGAACTGGTTTTGTATGGTTTCTGTAAGGCATTCTGTAAAGCATTGGGGGCATGTATAGAAATACATGATATTTGTAAGTTGTTCGCCGCCTCAATTCTTAATTTTCATCAAATATGGAGAGGCGGGATACAAATAAATAAATAAATAAATAAAATCCTGCCAGCAATGTAGCTGCTGCACATTGTACTAGTTGGAACTTCTACATAGTCTTCAAAGGAACCCTCAGTCAGAACACACTGGGAGTTTTGAGGAAATTAGCCAGGCCATTTTACAGACAACTGCATGTAGTAATCTGATTATTTGTATATTTGTATTATTCATATATAGTATGTAACATTCAAGGAATATAATGCTTAGCTTACTATTAAAGAAACAAAGTTTTCCTTCAATGTTCCATTCTTCCTCACCAATGACGTAAAGAAGTTAAAAGAAAATTACAGTCAGCCCTACACATTTGCTGGTTTCACTTTCATAGATTTAATTATTTGTGATCTTTCTCCAACCTCTGCCCCACGCCTCAAGTGCTTCATTTCTGGGGGAAACTTCCCTCTCGGTGGCTCAAATCAGGCTGTGTAGTCCTTTAAAAACTTGCCTCTCGCTCTCTTCCTCCTCCTCTACCAGCTGCTGCCTGGCTAGCTAAGGACAGCTCACAGCCTGATTTCTTGGCACCACAAACGCTCTCCCAGTGCCTCCTCCCCCACAAGGAAAGAGATAGGTAAGAGAGAAGAAGTATAATTGAAGTCACTGGGTGAGTTGCAAGGTTTGGGTTTTAAAGGTAATTGGTTTCATCACAGAATTATGTACGAAATATTTAAGAAAGATCGGGATGGTGTGGGTATTCAGGATAGGGGTATGGCTGATAAGGAATTAGATATAGGAAATTTAATTGGTCAGGGCCATATTGTGGGTAAAGTTTATCAAATTTTGTTAAAATTGGAAACTGAACGGATAGTAATCAAGGATCACATGATTAAATGGGCAACTGAAATTGGTCACTCTGTTGATTTGAATGAATGGAAGAAAGCGTGGAATATCAATATAAAATTCACTAGAAGTGCTAATTTGAAAGAAAATTATTATAAAATGCTATACCGTTGGTATATCACTCCTCAAAAAAATAGCTAAAATAGATAAAAATTATCCTAATAGGTGTTGGAAATGTGGGAAAGAATTAGGAACATTATATCATATGTGGTGGGAATGTCGTTGGGCAAAAATGTACTGGAATCAAATACATTCCATGATTAAGGATTTATTACAGGTAGATATTAGATTTAGTTCAAAATTATATCTTTTGAATATTTTAGATGATTGCAATATAAATAATCAGAAATGTTATAGTAGAGTTCTGTTATATATGGTGACGGCTGCGAGAATGGTGTATGCCCACTATTGGAAGAGACAAGAAATTCCGTCTTTAGATCTGTGGATAATGAAATTATATGAGATGTATCAGATGGATATATTAACTGCTCTGATGGATATTACAACTGATAAGGACAAAGTTGAAAATGAATGGTCCATGGTGACACAAATGTGGTTTAGGCAATGGAAAGGGGTTTATATAGGTTGAGGAGAATTACGAAGACTCATAGGTTTGGCTGTAGGTTTTCTGTTTTGTTTTTTGTGTTTTGTTTGTTTGTTTGTTTGTTTTTTGTTTTTTTGGGAGGGTAAGTGTGTGGGTGTTAGTTTATCTGTTTATTTGTTTCTTATTATTATCATCTAATACATGTACACTCTTGTGCAGTACGTTATTTAATATATGTGTATATGTTATGTAATATGCATAAAGTTGATTAATAAAGATGATTGAGAAACAAGGAAAAAAAAAAAAGAGAGAAGAAGTATAAGGCCCTTGTGCCAACCCACCTCTTGCCCTGTCCTTTCCCAGATTCAGTTTGGACCCATTGGACCCCTTTCCATACACACACATATTTTGATATTTGCAATTTTTCCACTTTCGTGGGTGTCCTGTATCCATAACACTAGCAAACATGGAGGGCCAATTGTATGTTTCTCACAATAATGCTCTCATTCTTTTTAAAGTACAGAATACACTGACTGTTAAAAGAAAAATAGCAAGTTGCTACTACCCGCCAACAAAAATATGAAGTTAATCTAGCCCTCAAGTGCAACAGATATTACCTCCCAAATGTTATTATAGCAGTTATTTCACCATTGTTATCACTACCTCTGCCCAGCTTTCATCATTATTGTGGAGATTTTTCACAATAATGTAGCTGATTACAGTGCAGGTATTCTTATGCCATCAGTAAGGGGAAAGACTAGTAAATTGAATATTACTGTACTGTGGAAATATTTCATTACTGAGAACTAAATCCAATATTAACTAGAGTAATTCCACTGAAATCAAAAGGAGTTTTAAATTAGTTATGACCAACAACTCCCATTCATTTAAATGTGTCTACTCCATGTAGGACAAACATTGGATTTAAGCCTCAAAGTTTTATTATTTTAAATATTAATACCTATTTTTGTATAGCAAATGTTCACTTTACACTTAATAATATGACTGACATTATACTGTGTTGTTAAATGTGTTGAGAAGGGCTCAAGACATTCTGACACCCTTTTGTTGAACATACTAAGTAACACCATGCAGCCATATTGTCATCTTTTAGATAATATATATCAATATGGCTCAATGTGATGGTCCTTGAACCAGTGCCAGTTCACAAGCCATCAACTGCTGGTTCTAGAAGTATATCCAAAGAAGAAAGAAACAGATGTAGCCAACAGGTGCAAACATGGTTCCAGTCCCTGGCACATTGGGGGGAAAATTGCAGTGGTATACAGATACAGCCAGCTATACTAATAGTGAATGACAATTGCATGAGATATTGCAATAGTGAATGACGATAGTGAATGACAATTTTAGTGACAAATTGAATGACAAATTTAGATGCCATGAAAGGACAGGGAATTGTTAGTTATTTCGTTTGTTAGTACAGGTATTGTATTTTTACTGCCAGAGATAAGAGAGATGTTTGTGATATAGTCTATCTGTTTGGTATGATGTACCAAAATAACTTGGTTAAGTTTGCAAGTTTCATTGGTTTTGGAAGATTCCTATACTTTTGGCTATCCCATACGTGTGGCTTGAACTAGCCAGTAAATAATGTTAGAAAAGGATAAAAATATGGAAATTGTTTTTGTCCTTGTTCTTGTTAATTGTTCTTACTGGAATCCTCCAAGTGAAAGATTTTTCTGAATTAAATATGCCTCTTGATATATTTGAATTTTTCTCTGCAGCTCCAGATGCTCCTCCAGAAAATGTAACTGTAGTAGTTACATCTCCTTACAGTATTAATATTAGCTGGAATGAGCCTCTCATCCTAACTGGACCAACATTCTACCTCATTGACATTACCTCAGTAAGTCATTTCAGCCTTTGCTTCTTTGAGTCCCAGCTCAACAGGTCTGCTTTAATTGTAACTAACCAGTCTTCAGCTGTACAAATATATTTTATACTAGCAGTGCTTGATTTTCAGTGAGGGGAGCTTTGGAGTAGATGCTTGCCTAGCCATCACAATTCTTAATTTTCATCAAATTAGCTTTGGCTTATTGTGATCCTATGAATGAAATTCCTCTGAGACTCCTTGTCATCAATAGCCCTTCTCAGATCCTGCAGATTTAAGCCTGTAGCTTCTTTGGTTGAATCTATCCACTGCTATCTTACTGCCTCCCTCTTTCCCATGCATTATTGTCTTTTCTAATTAGTCATGTTGCCTCATGATGTAGCCAAAGTACAAAGTACAATAGTCTGAGTTTGGTCATTTTTGCTTATAGGGAGAGTTCAAGTTTCATTTGCTCCAGGACTCATTTGTTGGTCATTTTTGTCAATGTGCAGTATCCACAGAATTCTTCTTCTTATTTCAAAGAATGGATTCTCTTGCTTCACAGTACCTGTACTTCACAGTACAGCTGTTTGTACGTATTCAGCTGTGAAGTAAATGTTGCAGGATGCAGTTTGCCTGAAGTAGCAGCAATCTGAGCTAGTGATCAGCTATTATGGGAGAAGATTGTGTGTGGTAAAAATAACAGCAATGTCAGAAAAAAAAGTCTGATGATACCACCTTATATATCAAGAGGAAGATTTATTCTGTAGAAGGGAAATAATTCAAAATTTATTGCCACTTCACATGTTCCTGGTACAGTTTTACTTAACACCACTAGAAAAATTACCCATTACCTACTGTTGTGGAAGAGTGAATCTTATTGTGCTGAACTGTTTGAACTTTAAAAACATTTGACTGAATACATTTTTGATGATGATGATGATGATGATGATGATGATGGATGATAGTGTAAGTTTGTATTTTGTATTAAGATGGTTTTCATCCCTTGGGGAAGGGTGTATGAAATATAATGAATGAGTGAGGGACAACTCAATCAACAGCCAATATAAGCCATTTTTTCCTCACTGATTCAAAGACTAAGGTTGCAATCCTATGAATGTTTGCATGGGAATAGCTGAGTTCTCACTGATGTAGTCGGCATAGATATATATTGGATTGCATTGTAATTAAATCTCAGTATTTCAGTTTAACAGATCACAGTATTTGGAACTTTCAGGAAATACAGAGACAAAGTTAATACCTCACCCCCAGAAGATTTATTTTAAGGAATAGTTTCTACATAATCAGCAGCTACAGGTGTAAACTCTATATAGGGAAGACTATTGATGCTTAAATCCCAATAAAACTATCAGTCTGACTGGAATGAAAATTCTGGAGTAAAATGTTGTGGCTCTCTTGGGAAACTGTGTACTACTACTTCAAATTCCATGAGCAAGCTATATTATACACCAGGCCTTTTTAAAAAATTCTAGTTAATGAGAACATTAACATAGATTTTTAGGATAGAATTAAGGGAGATTTTTTTAAAAGTCTCTGGTGTGATTTGATTTGATTTAATTTGTCTCTGCCTTTCTCCTGCCATGGGAACCAAGATGGCTTGAACAAGATGAAGTTAAACATCTGAAATTAATAATAAAAAACTTAAAAATTAACCAAGTTACATGAAAACACCATTAATTTTATAAGTGTAAATTTATTTAAAAACATAACAAAACAAGATTGCAGTATACCTACTCTATTTTGAAAAAAGGCTCCCTGAAATCAATTAAACACTAATTCTTGTTTAAATGAAAAGGTCTTTGTCTGCCGAAGAAAGGAGGGGGACAGCCTAGCCCCCCGTGAAAGGGAGTTTGATTGACTGGGACCAACCACTGAAATGTCCACACAAGAAGGGCCTAGAACCAAGAGAAAGCCCTCCTTTGTGGACTGAAGATTCTGGCATATGCGTATAGTATAATTTAAAATAAGTTATACTATAGAGCTGTATTTAAATGAAGGCTGAAATGTAGATTCAGGGAGCCAGATCCTTTTTGCATCCTGCCTGGATCTGTCGTTGTCCAGTAGTGATCCCAGCAGCACCTCCACCTGGAAGGGAGCTCAACAAGAGTGCTCCCCTCCACACTGGATTGGCTCTCTGCCAAAGGAAGCTGATGGACACCCCTCTTCCTTCTACAGTGCGGTTGGCACTTTCCTAGACTGCACTGGGCCAAGAAGTGCCTCCGTTGTGCTTCTGGGGCTTCCACAAGCCAAGTAAATGTGGGATGGTGTTGTGATCACATGTCATTGAGGGGGGAAACCTGTCAATGATTTAATCTGTGATTGTACCACCTGGCAGAAAGACAAAGGAAACAAATCTTGCCAAGAAAACCCTCATGATAGGTTCACAGTCACCATAAGTCACTTTTGAAAAGGAAGAGACATGATGGCTAGAAAGAATCTCCCCCTGTCAGTGGCACTTTGTTGTTTTGTCCCTTCAAGTCACTTTTGACTTATGGCAAACCTAAAGTGAAGATTTCACAGATTTTTTTGGCAAGATTTGTTCAGATGGGGTTTGCTTTTGCCTTGTTCTGAGGCTGAGAGAATGTAACTTGCCCAAGGAAACCCAGTTTCTGAGCAGGGATTTGAATACTAGTCTCCAGAAGCCTTTAATAAATAAATAAAAATAAATAATTATTTGACTATTTAAATAAATATTTAAATATTTAAACCTTGAGTTAAGTCTTGGGAGTCCCCAACAAAAAATTATATTTGCAGGGGTCCCCAGTCAAGGAAAGTTAAGAACCACTGTTCTAAGGGAAATGTAAAAGAATATATCAGAGAAGTCAGATGGTTTCTATTATTATGAATTATCCCTTTATATTTTATTTTGCTTATAGCAATTTATCATCTATAACAACTAACACTAATGGAATTGGTATAATGGAATTTTAAATTTAACTTTGAAATATGGTGTGTGAAATTTACAGGGTTTTTTTTAAAAAACATAGTATGTTGACTTGACTAAACTATTTTGGTTTGTTAATGATCTGTGTTTAATAAATTGTATTCCATTTTCTTTGTTTGATGAGCTATGGCCCTGAATGATAAATGTGACCTGAATTTATTATTATTTATCATTGTTACAGTCCTTTGCTATGTACAATCTTTCTTATAGTTATGATCTTTTTTATTTACTTTATCCTAGCTTGGGCCACCCAGGATGTTTCCATATAGAGTAAGGATTTCAGACTGCCAATCTGAACACAAATAGCTGTTCTGGGACTCCAGTTCTCTTAAACAGCATATGCTTGTGCGAATCCTGCTTTCTTCCTCCGTCTTGTTGTAGTAGAAGGGATGAGTGATGAATGCAGTAGCCATAGTCTGCTCTCTGGGGGAAATGAACTATCAATTTTTAGCACTTGTGTGTAGTACAAACACTTTGGAAAAATAGACACTAGCCCTAGTTATGAATAAAGGTGTGAATGTGAAAGAAGTATGTGTGGGGCTTTTTCCCCTTCTGGAAAATATACTTGAGTGCTGATTTAAAGCAATGAGATGCTTCATCTTTTGGTGGTCATCCTAGAAAATGAGTATCTGTTTAGCACATCAGAGTTAAGGTTAACTCTCAGTGGGGATACTAAGACACATCTGTCAAAGCAAATACATGTTTTATCTATTTTAGTGTATTAGCAGCTGCATCTACTACAGGTCTGACCGAATGGGATTGCTGATGTAGAGATTGATAATCTTGTGTTATATTGTACAATACAAATGGAATATGAAGATAGGGAAGTGGAGGGAATTTGCACATAATTGCATTGTATTCTTTTTTTACTTTTGTAAAAGTAAAACCTGTTTTACTTATTTTGCTTAGCTTTTCAGGCTTGCTTGTGCCTTCTGGTATGATTGTCTTCAACACAAGGAGGAGGAGGAGGAGGAGGAGGCAGGGGCATGTGGCCATATATCTTATGTTAGTACAGGATAACTTGGTGACCACAGATTTCTGAGATCACCAGTATTCAGCCTGGTTTCCTTGTTGCAACACTGATTCATGTCATGATACTATATGGATCCTGTTAGAACAGAGTTGTGCCATTTCAAACTCACTAGGTCAAAATGCAGCATGGGATCATCCTTGCTGATTGCTTGGTTAGGAAAATCAAGACATTCTAGTTCAGATCTTCAACAATGCAAACTGGATTTTGGTTCTAAGTGTGGCACACCATCGGCTTTTCAGCTTCAAGTGGCAATATCACAATCTTTACAGTGCTCCTTTATAATGTCATATGCATTTTTTTATTTTGTTAGTAATTAAACCTTTCAACTCTCATATTCCATAGAATTGTATCTTTAGGAGCTGTTTTATAACCAGCTCCTTCATATGATTTGTAAACAGAGCACAAAATAGGCTTCAAAATCTCTTGCACATAAAATTATTCTAATAAGTAGGTAAACAGGGCTCAACTGTGACTTACCTTCTGATTGTACAGAGGAAATCAAAGAGCTCAGCATTTCGCTATTGCAATACATTTGCTGCGCATTGAAACAGAGAGAGAAAATCAAGTTTGGACTTGTAAGTTTTGTACTTTTGAGTCCTGACATCCTTTTGTGTAATGGTTTGAGCAGAGTGAGCTGGTGAGATTTTAAGCACCCATGGGCACTACTGATCCTCTAAAGTCCCTTCAGAGCCCAGTTACAGAATGTCCAAAGAAATCCATAATCTCTGCAAATGAAAGCTGGGGAAGATTTATGGCACTGTAGCTGAAACAAAAAGCATGACAATGTTATTATGCATGGTGCGTCTGTTTGTATTATCCCCTAAACTCACTCACTCGTGTGCACACGTGATGTCCTTTATTTTCTGCTCAGGTTTAAAAGATAATTCAGTTTTGCTAACCTAGTTTATTCACTGTCATCATAGTACCCATGCCACCATAGTCCTGTTCTGATAAATATGACCCCCCCTCCCCAATTTTGTTGTTTTGTACAGGTGGATACAGATGACTACAAAGCCTCATTTGTCAAAACGAATGATGAGGAAAAAGCCCTATCTATTTCTGGTTTAAGGGCATTTACAAGATATTCTGTAGTGGTCACTGCATTTACAGGAGATATACATGCTGCACACACTGAAGGGAAACCTAGCTCTGAAGTTGTTGTTTCCACATCTGAAACTGGTAAGACACCATATTTATTCTGTTTTTTAAAATCTTTGTTATTGTTGTGTGCCATCTATTCAACTCTGACTTAACGGCAACCCTATCATAGTGTTTTCTTGACAATATTTATTCAGCGAGAGGCTACCATTGCCTTGTTCTAAGTCTGAGAAAGTGCAACTTGGCCAAGGCCATCCAGTGGGTTTCAACAGCTCTGACCATGGATTCAGACTCTGGTCTCACAGAATGCTGGTCTAGCACTCAAACCATTGTACCACACTGGATCTCTTTTAAATCTTGCTCAACTTTTTAAAGCTGCCTGCACAGGCATGACCCTAAAAGCCACAAGGTGGGTTACAACTAGTGTATCAAATACATTAAAACAGAGCCCCTTTCCACATCTTACCTGTTCTCAAAGCCATTGCATGGGGATCCAGGGAAAGCCTCTCCTGGGAAGGCAGCATGACAGAAATGCTCCTCTCCACACTGACTGCCTGCTGGATGGGAGGAAGCACAATGGCTCTGCCCTCCCTTCCACAACACAGCCCAGGTTTCCCAGGCTGCACTGGGGGAGGAAGCACAGCCTTGTGCTTCCTGATGTTCTTCACAACAGGTAAGTGCAGGAGGAAGGCAGGAGAACTGCACCAATGATATAATCATCAATGATGATGTGTCAATGATATAATCCGCGATTGTGACGGGTGGCCATGGGATCATGACAGGATCATTATGACATCATGCAGAAACATTGTCACTATCCCGTCGCAATCCCGTGGTCATTGTGGGTTGGGGGCAGGATGTGGAAAAGGCCAGAATAAAGTTTAAAACATTTATAAGTACATTTTTAAAATACGGGAGCAAACACCTGATAATATTCATAAACAGTTTGAACCAGTGACTCTCAGTCTTCTTCCACTTGGCAGCTCATTTCCATAATTTTTATCCCTCAGCAAGGATTCAAGATTCGCAGATCCGAATACCAGCCCCAAAACAGGTGAATTGAATCCTTTGAATCCACACCTTCTTCCACCAGCCCTTGGTGCGATCCGGCCCAGGATGGGCAAGAGGAGGTGACGGGGAGTGCAATCCCACGCTCCCTGCTCTTTTCCTGTTTGCCGCCGGTGCGATCCTGCTCTGTGTGGGTGGGAGAAGCTTGCGGGAAGCACGATGCTGCACTCCCTGCTCTTTTCCCCTCTGCTGCTTGCGCAATCCTGCCTGGGATCCTGAAAATTTTCCTGAAAGTAAAGACTATTATTTAATTTGTTTTTCAATAAATAAAGATGTCAAATTCTGCTTCAAAAACACTTTTCAGTAGAGGTCTCTTTCCCTTGCTTTTTAAAACCCCTTTTTAAAAAAGAATTCAAAAAAATTCGAGATTTGTGGATTTGCAGAACCTTCTAGGAATTTGGATCCAGATCCAAATTTGGGAAATTCTGGATTTGTCCCTTCCCTATAATTAATACAGTTGCTGTTATTCAAAATTTGCATGTTGTACCTGTAAATAAATAGCCCAATAATGGGACTAAAAAGAAAGCAGTAGTTATTAGTATTCTAAAGAGGTAAAAGGGAAGGTGAAAAAATTAACAGCACTTTTAAAAATAATTGATCTAAATTTTAGCATGAGCTTTTCCGCATATCAATCAGCTGCTTCAGAGGCAATAAACATCATCATCGTCGTCATCATCATCATCATCATCATCATCATCATCATCATCATCATTGCTACTACTATTGCTAATATGAAGGAAAATTGGAGAGTGACAAAATAAATCTAGCAGCATCTTTAAGATTAACTGATAAGATGTAAGAGAAGATAAGAGACAACAGGGAAAAGTGATGAGAAGAGAGGTTCCTGGACAGTCAGAAAGCCACAGAGAGATAGGCAGGGAACTGGAAGGAGTGGAGTGGGAAGGAGTGGTGGAGAAAGAAACAGAGGCTGGCTCAGGGAGGAGAAAGAAGGGAGCTGAACCAAGATTAGCAGCCCTGTCTTGTCCTTCTACTGCATTCACCTGCTACAAGCCCGGCAACCACAGAGACAGAGAAAGGCACACTGCAGCATGGAGAGACAGTGAGAGAGAGGGCCGTGTACCTCACAGCATTGCTTTCCCATTTTTCTCATCACTAACGCCAACCCCCCCTTAAAAAAATGTACTCTTATCATATTCTTTTTAAACAAGCTTTTGATTTTTTTCCCCTCACAAAAGCCGCTGAGGCAAAACCTCCCCCATGAAGGAAGAAAAGTGGAAAGGAAGTAGAAAGGATAAGGTGTGCAGTGCCTCCCTCTTTCTCTCCTTCTTGTAAAAGGAGAAAGAAGGGAGTGGAAACAGGAAGGGAAGGAAGACAAGAAAAAACTAAAGGGAGAAGGGGAAAGAAAGCCCTGGCAAAAGGAGCACAATAGATTCCTCCTCTTTGTTCCTGCTGTGGGTGTGTGCATGTGGGTCTGGCCATTTCCGAACTACTGCTATAGTGCTATTATTCCACTTTCAACATCCTATACAATCCTGGGATTTGTAGTTTAGGGAGGGGCATTTAGAATTCTCAGCCAGAGAGCTCTTTAGCCTCAGTGAACTACAAACCCTGGAATTCCGTAGGATGTTCAAAGTGGAATAATGGCACTATAACACGGTAGTGTGGAAATAGTCTCTGACTTGTCTCTTGTCTTACTGTTGACATATGTGCCTTTTTCTGCCGTTATTCAATCTTTTTCACATACCACTACATGTTCTCCTGGATACCCCTGGGGATACACATACTCCAAGCTGGGAACCACTAGTTTAAATGGCTCAGCAAATTTGCACAGAAAATCTAGAACTAATAAAATCATTAGTTTAATTATTGTTCATCTGTTGCTTCTGTCTTTTCAAGAAAGAAATGCAAAGCATTTTTTTTAAAATAAAACACTTTAGATAATGAGCTAGTACTGTCATTTTAATCAGCCATAATTTCTCTAAAATAAGGCTCAGTGAATAGAGGGACTACTAGCTATTGTTCCAGCCTGATGCTGTTTTTCTCAGCATGGAAACATGGACTGGAACAGCTGCCTATTATGCCCTTTCTAAAGTCTCTTCAAATAAAAATGTTTCTTCCAAGCAGTGTTAAGGAGGGATGGAATTGCTTGCTAATTCATTCTTGAGGCAAGCAACCGGTAATTTTAGCAATTTTCTTCATGCTGTGAGAAGGTCTTTGAAGACTATTTGGAAATAGTGATGTATTCTGTAGAAAATTTGTATGCTTTCTTCTTATACAAGAAACAGCAAAAAAAAAAAAAGTATAAATTTTGCACAGAATAAATCCTGAACTGTGATGGTTCCTATCAGCCATTCCTGACACTCAAAAATATGCTTTTCAAATATTCTTCCAGTTGCTAGTGTCAGGTTGGCATTTACACTGTAATTTCAGGGGAGAGGAATTGATAAGGCTTCTTCTATTAGATGTTTAATGAACATTCAGGCTGGAAAAGTTGATAAAATTCTGTACCGATCTCAAAACATGTGGGGCAAGGGCAGGAAGCAAACCTGAATGGCTCTCCTCCATTCTTGGGATTGAGAGTATTCTAACTGCTTTAGAGTGATGAGTTAATGTTTTGAACCAGTCAATGAAAGGGATGTGTAAGTTCTTTCATTGGGAATTATGGCTGCCACCTATCAATCCAGACTATTTCTTCATCTTACCCCCAATTGTCCATATCATCCAATGTTTTGTACTGTGACCAACGGAAGCTTTCTAAAGCTTTGGACAGACATCTTTCTCATCCTAATTCTTTAACTGAGAATGCCAGGGAACCTTCTACATATTTGTGTGGTCTTTATATGGCCTCTTCCTAGCATGGGTGTTATAAATCAAATTGGTGTTTTGATTTATCAGAGTATTCTGAGAAAGTAAGTTTTTTTTATTAAATTTTTTAGAATGTGGCTTCAGAGTAACATTTTTAATCTTTGCAAAGAGAGAGAGAGAGAGTACTTGCCCATTTGGTTTTGTTTTTAAGAGAAAACTGCAAAGATCAATTGTACAGAGAATTCAATTTGACATCTAAACTTAGGCACACATAGGAGGTAATCTTGTCTCAGATAGAGATGTGATTGATTAAAGTTAATTAAAGAATCAATTATTGAAAATTCTTTCAGTACCCAGAGATCCGCTTAACAACGTAACATTTCAGAAGATACCCAATGAAGTGACAAAATTTCAGGTGACATTTATACCACCATCTGAACTCAGTGGAAACATTCAGGTATATCAAGCAATCGTCTACAAAGAAGATGACCCGACTGTCTTCCAAATCTATAATTTAAGTGTTATCGACAGAACAAACAAGTCAGTTACTGCCCTGATAGAGGGATTAAAAGGAGGCCATACATATAATATCAGTGTAAGTTGAACAATGTGTCTCTTTCTTTAATCTTAACAAATATCTGGAAATACTGCCTGAAGATTTCTGATGCAGTGGAGATGCTCACATGAAGTATAAAACATTGCAAGTTGCTCTGCTCCATAACATGCTTATTTGGGTGGTGAATTTTACAATATAGTGCTGAATTTTACTTATTTCATTAGTTATTTGTTAAATTTATATCCCACCTTTTTCCATTGGCTAACAATTTGTTTTTGGACTCTATTTAAAGTTCTGGTTTTAAACCTAACCTAGAATGGTTCAGGAACAGGTTTCCTAATACTCTAAAGTAATAAGCAGAGGCTCTTTTCCAGAAGTTGAGTTGAAGTAGGTGGCTACAAGCTAGTGGCATTGTTTTCAGTAATGGTACCCATTTGTGAAATAGCAATTTGTGCTGTTTAATCTTGAAGTATTTTAACTTTTTTGATTTTTATTGTATTAGAAAATTGTTCCGGAAAACTTTAGAAATTGTCAGTCTAATTGTCAGTCTAATAAAGAAGAACAAATCTAGATGAAATCTCTACTAAAGTTAAGCGAAAAGTAATAGTTAGCCAGAGAGCTTCTACCCTGACTGTTAATTAGTTCATTAACTAATTGATGTACTACTTGTAATGAACGAATTATTTTCCCCTTCAATTCCCTTAATTCTGCTCCCCACAAAAAATTATAATAGAGAGTGGGCAACAAAAATTGAGATGTGCACATAGAAATATGTCACATTGATTTAAATGAGTCATATTGATTGGCTAAGGAGGTTGATGTACTCAGGATCAAGGACTTAACTTTATCAGTGTAACCTCTAATTACTCTGTGTGTGTGTGTGTGTGTGTGTGTGTGTGTGTGTAAGGCTATGTATACAAAAACAATGAAACCTAGTTAATAGTCACTTTAAGAATTGTATGCGTAAGTTTAACAGACTAAAGTGCATCTAAATGTTTTATTTATATTTAGGTGTATGCACTCAATGGTGCTGGTGCAGGCCCAAAGATCCAACTTAAAATCACAACAGACATTAAAGGTAGGATCATACAATGATATATACAAATATAATGTCTATAGAAATTTAATGTAAACTCTATTCCATTTATTTTTCCATATTTTAGGAAAGCCAATAAGCTGTTTTATTCCCAGGCTAATCCTGTCTTATAATGTAGTTCAGATGTTAAGCTCAATAATGTTAACTTCTGGAAGAGTAGCAGTTATGTTCAATTGATGAGTTAATTAGCCAGCTGCACTAAGGCTGAAGTCCAATAGGACTTATTTCCAAATCATCATCACCATCATTGTCATATTGGAATGCATTTTAATCTGTTCTGGCAATAGCATGATACACTAGCTGCTCTGTGGTCTATATAATTTGAATGAGATTCAGATCTTTGTAACTACTTGTAAAATATATTTCACAGTTTTACTTGTAATACTTACGGTAGAACCGTATACCTCAAACCATAATTTGAATCATTTTATTGGCCATTACCCACAATGTCCCATCCTAGAAAAAGAGGCCAAAGAAGCTCTTAGTAACGTTGATGGGTGCTAGTATGTTAGTGCTGATTTATCTGTTGTGGTGTTAATGGGCTCATGGAGCGGGGCTATTAGAATAATATTATGGGTATTTGATATACAGCAAATATACTTCCTTGGAAAGCAACTGGAAAAGAATTGTAGTAGCAGGATTTAACAGAGCAGCATTGCACTATTTATTTGTCTCAAACAGAACCACCAAGGCCTAGTAAGAAGCCAATGCCAGTTTATGATACCAGTGGAACACTACTTGTGACTTCTACAACAATAACTATTCGTATGCCAGTTTGCTACTATAGTGATGATCATGGGCCCATCAAAAAAATACAAATTCTAGTTGCAGAAGTTGGAGGTATGGAAAGATATATTTTTTTCGAAAAATAAAAAATACTATTTTCAATTCTTTTGATTTCTTCTTTTTATTCTCATTGAATTCCTTGCGTGCTTGATTCTGCAGACTTAATTTTTTTTTAGAAAACGAGCCTGCCAGCTGCAGTCCTAATTTAAACAGTAAAGAGTCTTAATGACTGCAACAGATTTAACACAAGAACCCCTCTGGAAAGCACTTACTTAAAAGTGTACAAAGTTCAGGAGCCAATAAAGTTTCTGTCTAATTCTTCTATAAATATTTCTAGCATAAGCCACCTTGTGAGGATAGGCACTCTAAATGGTAACCCTGCAGAGTATTAAAGTAGCTAAATAAGTAAATAAAATACCATCTTCATTTCTTTTTATTTCTGCTTTTTATTATTTTATTATTGAATTTCTTACACACTTGGATTCCTACCGAATTATGTTTACGTTGCTGAATTTGTTTTTCAATCCTATGTTAAAGCATATTTTTCTTCTTAAACTGTGTAATTTCAGCACAATTCTGCACACATGCATAGTCAAAAATGACACTTTCTGCCATATGTCGTATGTTAACTCAAACAGACTTCTGTATTGATTTTGTTCAGTAGTGAATCATACAGCCCTTTGACTATTCAGCTTTATTTTGTGTCCGATTATAATACATCTTTCTTTTTTCAGTTCAGCATGATAGCAATGTAACCAAGTGGTATGATGCCTATTTCAAGAAACCAAGGCCCTATTTTGTTAATGAGGGCTTTCCAAACCCTCCATGTGTAGAAGGAAATGAAGGACTCAGCAGCAAGGAAGATGTATATGTAATAGGGGCTGACAGTACATGTATGATACCAGGAAGTGAAGAAAAAATTTGTAATGGTCCTCTAAAGCCCAGAAAGCAGTACTTGTAAGTGGTTGACTCATATCTTCTATCTGCATAGTAGATAATCAGGAATGTGTTTGTATTTGTAGGAGTCTGTGTTTTAATGCCTGGATAATAAAAGACAATGAACAATCTTAAATTCAACAAAATTGGGTGGAAAGCTGTTATTAATTTATTTATATACTAAAATATTTAATCTTACCATTTATCTCAAGATTTCAGTAAAATCAATTTAACATAATCAATAACAATAATGATAATTTTTAAAGACCAAAAACATAGGAAATAATTTATCACTTAAAGCCAAACAATTTAAAACCAATGTAAAGAATTTAAAATAATGCTGACTATAGTACATGTACAAATTGGATAGAATCAGGTAGGTAGGCCCCAGAGGCTTTAATAAACAATCTTGTTTTGAGTTGACACCAGAATGACATTAGGGTTGACATCAATCAGGTTTCTAAGGGAAGGGTGTTCTATAAACAGCCTCCCAACCCACCACAGGAACAGGTGAAGGACAGGACCGAGACAACACTTATGCAAGACGTCATCGCAATCGCATCCTTCCCCTGTCCCCAGGCAGTGCAATTGTGCTGCAAATCATTGATGGGTTTTTCCCATCAATGAGCAGCAATTGTGCTGCCTCCCACTACGCGCCTGCATTTACTTTGTCTACAGAGGCCCTGGAAGTGCAATGGCTCTGCTTCCTGCCCCAGCACAGCCAGCTACAGTGTAGCAGGAGGAGGCGTGGCCATTGTGCTTTCTGGATCCTGCAGTCAGCCACTGTGGAGGGGAGTGCTCCATCGTGCTCTCCTCCTGGGAGAGCTGCTGCCACCATCATCGCCAGACACTGCCAGGACAAAAGTAAGCTGCACCAAGGAACATAGACTCTTTGACTGGTTTTTCATTAGTCTAGTCATCATTAAACTTCTCTTCCTGTACATACAGACAGAGAACCCTGAACCACAGTGCTTGTATTTCTGGCAGCCAGAAAGGGCTTTCTTTCTGTAGACTGCCATTTTGCCATTATGCTTGTGATCTTGAAGTAAGGCCTGTGCAGATCTAGGTCCTAACTGCCCTTTGAAAATGTAATACAAGCAGATATTAAGCTCCAGTCTGGTAACAAGTATGACTTGCATACCAGATTATTTTCAAAGGCTGTGGTTTTGACCTAGTGACCAAACGACCTGTATTCTCTGCTCAAGCAAGGAAGACATTGGTTTTGGGATATTTATTTTACACCAATTTAGGGAAATCAGACAGCAGATATAAATAAATATCACTTACTCATACATGATGAGTGATTCCTAAATGATGTGTTGGTACTTATGTGAGTAGCCATTCTGGGATGACAGGAGGATGACAGGACGTTCTCCCACATCAGGCTAGCTCGAGGGATCAAAACCCAAGTGTGGTGGATTGATCCGCCTGCCATCCCGGGAATGCCTTAATCTCATTCTTCTTGATTCTGAATGCTTCTAGCTACAGTATAGATCCTTTGCTAGATGCATCACCGGTCTGACCCACCATGTTCCTGGCCCTTAATTTCTGTCTTTTCTTTTGCAGATTTAAATTCAGAGCTACAAATATCAAAGGCCAGTTTACAGATTCAGACTACTCTGACCCTATCAAAACTTTAGGTAAAGAGGTTGTTAATATAAACATTTCTTCATTAGAACATCCAAAAGAGGCTTCCAGCACTACCATGTCTTTAAAAAACACACACATACAAAACGTGAAGCTATGTCTTAATTGCTGTGAAAAATTCCTTTGTGTGCAAAAAATGTAGATACAGGGTTTCATTGGCTTTCACATCTCCAGTGCCCTAGGATAGCTTGCAGATATACTCTGCACGAATTTCTCTTCAGATGTTACAGTGGACTTTTGACAGCTGAATGGGCAAGTGATTTGCTGACTGACATCACAAGTGCTGCTGCCTTTTTGCAATGTTCAAAATTGCTCAGGCAGTCCTTCCAATGCTATGTAATTAACTGACTCCTGTCCTGACATTCTGCCTGCCAACACTCTGCTATCAGAGGTGTAGGAAGAACACTTTCTAGGAGGTAATATGGAAAGGGTTCTTCAGAGGGGCAAAGGAAGATGTCTTGAGGGACCTATGCTGGAGTTGGTTCATCTCTGATGAATTATCATTAAAATCCAGCTGTAATGTGAGGGTACCAGTTATGTGCCTGTTTCAATAGTGGAGTTATTCCACTGCTGCATATGAGAAACTAAAAGCATACAGCAACTCAATTTGTAAGGCATGCACACATGAGCAGTTGTGGTTTTCCACATGCCATTTACAAATTTCAGTTGAGGCATCAGCGTGTCACACATCTAGTAATATGATAGTTGTATTTGGAAAACTATAATGATCACCCATGGTGATCATTTCATTCTGTGCTTTTGGTCTTTGCTAAATTTTGTGAAATATTGCCTTTGGGGAAATTTAGCAGGATTATTTGAGGTGAAAATATATTTGCAAAAAAAAAAAAAAAAAGATACACCATACAGTTTAGTTTTCAGATATCTTGTTTATCCTTAAATTATGTTTCAGTCCCTGTAATGACTGCTGTATATTACAGGTGATGGACTGTCTGAAAGAGCTGTAGAAATAATACTTGCAGTTACTTTGTGTATATTGTCCATAATTCTTCTTGTGGCTGCAATTTATGCTTTTGCAAGGTATGTAAATTTCTATTTGTTTCAGCCAAATTGTTCTAGATTAAGAAGGATGCACTGGCCATTCATCAGAATGAATTAGATTTCCCCCAGTTGCATTGTCTGAGACTGTGTTGAAAAAAAAGAGGAGAAACAGGTCTAATCCAAGTAGCATATTTGTCACTGAGCTTTTGGAGAAACAATTATCCATTATTCTAGCCTTACAAATATGTCAGCGAAGAGGTGGAGAAAAGAGGTCACACCATTTATTCAACAGTTTTATGGACATTATGCAGATATATAACACCACAAACATGTGGTGGGATGGATAGAAACCCATATCTCACTACTCTAATTTGTCTGAAGCACCTCATTGACGTGTTCATGGTATTTGCCCATTGAGTGGTCAGTTTATACCTAAACTCACTGTCAGGAGGATGAAGGCTAGTTTCTAGGTGAAGACTAAATTAAGTCCCATCTGCAGAGCAGAATCTATTTTAACATGGTTCAACTCACAATCACTTCCCCACCACTGAAGAAACCTTCTGTAGAGTATGATACTCAGTTTAAGATTATTATAAGGCAAAAAAAAAAAAAGTACATTAGGAGCCTAATACCCTAGGATAGTGAATACAAGACATCTGGAAGAGACCTAAAACAGTAATGGTGACCTCAACAAATTTCCATTCTATATCAAATGAAACTGATATTAGAAGAAATCAGAAGAGCCTGTATACCAGGAAAGTAGCTGATGTTGTGACATCATTGCCTGGTCTTTTGTTTTGTTTGGAAAGTACTATTATCTGGAACTTTATTTAATTTTTTATTATACTGCTGAAGTTGACTGAAAACACAATTTTCTGTGTTCTACAGAAAAAAATATAAAATTTTACTTTTGTATTTTAATTTGAGATGCAGTCTTTGCAATAATGACAGGGAAAAAAATGCCTGTAATTGCAATAGAATGTACTGTTGATGATGCACTGGTACTTCTAGATTTGTCTGTTCATCTTTTTTGTTTGTTTGTTTGTTTGTTTCTATAAAAAAAAGCTTAGTCAGTTCAGGAATTATGTAGATTTAACATTCTTGCTCAATTTCCTTTGGCTTAGAATTCGTCAAAAGCAAAAAGAAGGAGGCACATACTCTCCACGGGATGCAGAAATTATTGACACTAAATTCAAACTAGATCAGTTGATCACAGTGGCAGACCTGGAAATGAAGGATGAGAGATTTACACGGTAAGCATACTCCTCAGGCAAAACAGTAGTTCTAGGGGTCTGTAGCCATGACCCCATTGTGACCTTTTACTTGTTTGGGAGTGTTTGTGGTTTTCTTATTTACACAGGTCACTGAGATCCTCTTTCAAAGGGTGAACTGCAGACACTTCTCTCAGGAATTCAGATAATCTTTTGCTCTTTCCTTCTTTGAAACAAGGCCAAAATGCAAATAATGATATAATCCTGCCTAGAACATTTGCTACATGTTTTTAAATTGCAAACTTAATACCTCTGAGTCATTTTGGAGTTAAGTGGGTTTTTTAAAGAACTAAATATACAATCACTCTAAATACTATGAGAGCCTGTTACTGATGTTCATTTTGACTCAGAGCCATTCAATAACATCTCACTCTGTGTTCCCTGACCACTTTTCAATAATCTGTCAGTACTAGAGTCAGTGTGGTGTGGTGGAGAGATGGCTGGGTTTGAACCGAGAACTTCTGAGTTCCAATAGCTATCAGCCATGATGTTCACAAATGGGCATTACTGTCCATCTAGTCTCTCTGCCTAATTTAATTGACAGGATTATTCTGAGGACAAAATAGGGGAAAGCAGAAGATGTAGAATGGGATGTAGATTGCTCAGGGCTTACCATGTGATCAAAGAGACATTTGGCAAGCATGACCACAGATACTGTGACGTCTAAAGAGGAAGCAACAAAACCCAAGTTAATTCTTTTGATTTCAGTGGGACTAAATCAATTTAAATATAAATGCTATGGTTTAGAAAAAGTCATAGACCATTAGGGCACTGGGATGACCTGCACAGGGTCTTTCCAAACCAAACATTGCATGAGCAAAGCAGTTTACTCAATTAGCCAGCTATTTTGACTGTATATTCATTGTCTGGGGTGATTGTCACTTAATTTAATACATGAATCAGCTGAAAAATAATTGGTGCCTTCTTTAACTTCACTAAAGAATCCTTAGTGCTATGAACTACAGGTGGCTAACAGAGACCTACATGGCTACCAAAGATCAGCGGTTAATCAGTATTCATGTTTCTGAGTATTTTAGAATTTGAATGTGGAGACATGGCTTTTGCATTTCATATAGATTACCTATAGGCCTGAAAAGCTTGCCTCATCTTGACTATTGTGTCTGTGCCTAATAAATTGGTGATTGTAATTATACTGGAAATAGGCACTGCAGCAGAAAAATGGAAAAAAAAATTGTAACCCATTCACATTTTAAAATGTAAGCTTTTATATTTTAAATCAAAGCACTACCCATTAAGATGTTTAAGCTGAATAAAAATGCCAATCTCTGTCTCAGTACTTAATTATGAATGGATTTTGTTTCCAGATATTCCTCTTTTTTCTTTAGACGCAAGGAGATATTTGTCATCCAGTAAGTTGCTGCATGGCTCAATAGTCCTTGTGTGCTTTCCAATGTGTTGTGTTCATCTCAACTCTTGTGTGATACTGTGCTTTTTTGACCTACATGTTTTTTCATAGTGCCTTAGGTGTATTTTAGTACTACATAATGAATACTGATACTGGGACGTATGTTTTCATACTAGAGGCAATGCAGGGTCTTTCCAGATGACAGGAAAATTGAGATGTTATCAGTAGTGCTATATTAGCACATGTCCAGTCCAGCATCAAAACCATAATATTCCATTCTCACATAGTATTGGTTGATAGGCAGCTCTGTTGTTAGGAGTGAACCAATCTGCAGCTTTAATAACACAAACACAGATAAGAGATGTGTGTCCAGTACAGGAGAAAATGAATTTAAAAAAATATTTTTTTTAAGAAAAAGTTCTCAGAATGGTTGGACATTGTTATGGGAGAAGAGGAAGCATTCTTGGTGTTTGCCACTTTTATTTTTTAAAGGGCTTCAGCAGAAATCCATTATAAACAAACATGGCTACTGTGCCAAAAAAAAAAAAAAAAAACTCTGAGCAGCAGCTGTATATTTATAGTGTGAAAAGGTCATCTGGAAAGGCTGTCAGAACAGATTCATTTTACCTATGAAGAACTTACAGAAGTCCATTTAGGAACAGTTTGGTTCAAGCTCGGCATGCTTTATTTCTGAGGTTTTCAAAAACACAGATCCTGTGAAATGACTGCAGAATGTCAGCTTGAAATGGGGAGGAAAATTACCATGAAGTTACTATGGCTACTGTCTTGTAATTCTTGTACTGCAACAACAATGAAAACAAAACGGGGAAAAAATCCAGTATCAATTTTGTGTATTTCAAGTTGTGTTTTGTGCCAATCAAAATTCAGTTTGGCACATTTCACTTTTTGACTGAATATAATCACAGAATATTAAATAGTCTTATTAAAAGGCGAGAGACGACTTTTCTATTAAGGTAAAACTGTATGTTTTGATAAACACAAGGCTGTCACTCAAAATTATAATTGCATGTCATTTCCGCCCCCTTCATAAAGTAATAAAATTCATACCCTGACATTTCTGTGTTGTGTGTTTCCCTGTTCAATCCTATAGGGAATGGGAAAATACACAACATGGTGACATGAACATTTAACTGTATTTTAAAATAGGGGTGCTCAAAGGTGCCAGGCTGGCAGCCACTTTTCTGATTAGTCAAGTGATTAAAGGCTACACTTTTTAAAAAAGCCCTTTATTTTATAGGAGGCATTACTAGGGCAGATGAAACATCAGAAATATTCTTTTTTTAAAAAAAAAATTACATTGTTGGATATTAATAAATTAAGGTGCTCCCAGATGCCCCATCATTCACCCTTAATTGATTAATTAAATATTATTAAATCCCTTATTGGTTAACATTAAACAATAAAGTAATCTCAGACCTGATCAGGTTTAATTATTATACTGAAATTTCTCAGTATTATTTTTAAAAATCCCTTTAATTATTTAAAATTCATTAGAGATTTATTGTTCTTGTGTTCCTTCAAGTCACTTCTGACTTATGGCAATCCTGAGGTGAGCCTATCCCAGGGTTTTCCAGGGCTGAGAGTATGTGACATGCCCAGTGGGTTTCCATGGCCAAGCAGGGAATCAAACCTTGGTTTGTCCAGTGCTCAAACCACTATACCACACTGGTGCTCTCATTAGAGAGTACATTTAATTTATTATTTAATTACTATCACCTTAATAAGATATTGTTTGCAGCATTGACTATGGCATTGACTCCAATGAGTTTTTTCATTGATTGTAGTGCATTTAGTGGTTTCATACTAGATTTCAGTGGCAAACCATGATGCAAATTTTAGATGGGAAAAAAAAAAGGACTTGTCAGGCCATGTGTAACCTGCCTATTACTGTGTTAGAAGGAGAGATGGAGAATTCAGTATAATTTTTCTGTGGCCAAAGTGTGTTTATTGTAATGCATAATTTTACCTATAGGCATGATAGGATTTCTGGGGGAAAATACCTACAGGGCATTTTATGTTAAATATTGTGCTTCTGCTTTTTAATATTATTTCAACATGGTAATTTCAATTCTCATGCTTCTTAGGCTCTATGGATATTTGCTATGAAGCAGTAACTGAATAATTAAGGAATGATACATATCTTTGCTATGTTTTCCATAACGATAATGACTTTCTGTTCTCAACATTAGATCCTCAACCTCTTAGTGTGTGTTTTAATGAAACATTTAAAAAGTTAAAAAAATAAATAGCACAGCCATGAATTGATGGTGTTGCTCAGCACAAGTAATATCATAGACACTATAAAATAGGCTTGTGATAGCTTCACAATAGCATTCTATATTCTACTAACTGTAACAGATGATGTGTTGATGCATGCTGATTAGTTTATATGTAAAATATTGTAGCTGAGTGATCAGAAGTGCTTTTTTGAGCAAAGTTGTCTAGATCCTCTATGATTACAGAGTAGCAATTACATAAAAACAAAATGAACAATGTCCCAGATAAAAATGTCTCCTCTTACCAGCTCTGATGACTAAAAATCATATACATTAGATTAGTGCAAATCCAGTATTATCTTTGTAACAACAGCTGATACTATTTTCCAGAGTTTGTTTTTTTAAAATCAATTCTTTTTGACTTTGAGGAAGAATAAGTTCAAAAAGTGCTGCAAGTCTCACTAGACAAATAATGGAATATGTTGTCTATTTATGTGAAGGAATTAGAATATTATTAAATAGTCTAAGGTGTGTTATTGAGTTTTAGCCTAGTGGCAGATATATATGGGCTTTTCATAAGGACTGATTGTTCCATACTATCCCTAAAGGATAAGACCTATGAAGATTTCAATTAACTTGTTGAAAATTATTTCTTTGATTATTTCTAGCAAGAGCTTGTGGTGCTTATGAGTTAAGCCTTTAGTCTACATATTCATTTCTGTGGTTTCTGTTGAACAAGATGTAGTTCCCAATAGATTTCAAGCAAGTAAGTTAGTTCTTTGTGTGACAATAGGAATTCCAGTCACTTTTGCCAACATAAATAAATGGGTTCTTTTTAAATCCAAACAGATAACTCAAATTAGCAGTACGGATAGAAATTCCTACAAAACTAACAATTCAGCTAGGCTCAAAGGCTCCACCTATCACTCACGACAAGACAGATATTACAAATACTCATAAACTGCACTTGCTTTCTGTGGTAATCACTCTAGTAACCTAAATATACTTTCCAAATCTGTATGGTATGCTTGTTTGTTAAAACATTTTGAATCACTACACAATAAAAGGCCAAGACCTAGGTCTCTTGCATAATTTTCTCATATGCCAGAGATGGGGAATGTGTGGCCCTCCAGATATTGTTGGACTTCAACCCCTATTAGCCCTGGTCAACCTAGTCAACAGTGAGGGATTATGGTTGCTGCAGTCCAAAAATATCTAGAGGGCTACACGGTTGATCAGTCCTGTTGTTACACTGCAATATCAACACTAATCAGTAAATGAAATAAAAATGTATTTTAATATGGTTAACCTGTTTCTGTAAATCTTACTGTTACTGTATTATTGGCAAGTTACTCTCACAAACTGAGTTTCTTAGAGTTTCTTGATCACTTTGAAACCACAATCCAGCTCACAATATAGTTTTTTTTAAAAGGCTGATTTTGAAAATTGTGTATTAGGGATTAGCTAATGGTAGTTTGTTGTTACTGTTGTTTTATTCCTTCAAGTTATTTCTGATTTAGTTTCACCTTAAGGTCATTCACCATATCTTGGGGTTTTCTTGGCAAGATTTGGTTGGACAGGGTTTTCCTTTGCTACTTCCTGTGGCTGAGAGCATGAGACTTGCCCATAAACACCCAGTGGGTTTCCATGGCTGAGTGGGGATTCAAATTCCAGTCTCCAGAGTCATAGGCCAGTGCTCAAACTGCTACACCATAGTGCTCATCCCAGATCAGTTACATGCCCCTGTGCACTAGCCAGTCCTGCTTACCCCTTGTAGAGAAGATCAGAGTGAATGTTCTTAATCCAAAAATAGATTATTAGTACCATCCCTTCTGCAATCTGTTTAGAAGTGTGCATGTGGCACTGATTCAACAAAGGTTGCTATGTGTTTAACATCACATATGAGGTGGTACTACCTATTCCAGCACAGAGGTCAGCGTTAACAGTTTAGTCTTAAATCTGTTAGACAGTAAGTTAGACTGTTTCTGCATTACACTGTTATAGTGTTACTATTCCACTTTCAACATCCTGTGGATTTCTGGGGCTTGTAGTTTACTGAGGCCAAAGATCTCTCTGGCTGAGAATTCTAAATGCCCCTCCCTAAGCTCCCTAAGGATTCCATAGGATGTTGAAAGTGGAATAATAGCACTGTAATAGTTAAAAATGATAACTCTTGTTAAGGTGGGGATTCAGTAGGGAAAGAGGTGGATAGCTTTACAAGTAGATAGACCCAATCAGGGAAGTGATGGCCTTGAGTTAGCAAGACCTGAGCAGGATTATTGATGACAGGGTGGCTTGAAGTTCTCTCTTCCATAGGCAAACCATAATTCAAAGCCAACTTGATGGCAATTAAGAACTGCAGCGGTTGGGATATTATTTCTGGCATTTTAATAATTTGCTGCTGGGGTCCCAAAATTACTAGGTTTGTCCCATGCAAGATTTTATTCCTAATTCAGGCCCTTTCCGCACAAGGCGAGGGAATCGCTCCATGCCATTACCTACCGCTTCTTCTGGGGTCCGAAGCAACATGGACTGTGCCTGAAGCCCTTCCGCAGGGCCCCTCCTTGGTCCAGGGTGAATCGGAGCAGTGTGAGGTCTGTAGATCCGCACTGCTCTGGCTTCCAAAATGGTGGCTTCCGGCTTCCAAAATGGCAGCTTCCAGTTGGTTGTGGGTCCTGACCAACCACTGAAGCTTGCCACGCCTAAAGCCTGCCCTCCACAGAATCCAGGCTCACATTGGTGTGAGTCTGCAAATCTGCACAAGGGAGCAGGAACGCAATAGCGCGTTCTAGGAAAATAAAGACCTGTTTTTTCCAGTCTTTCAAAAACATGCTGGAAGACCACTTGGGGTTGTTTTGGAGCGGACTGAGGTGCGGATCTTTGGTAAGTAGTCCGCTCCTAGTCCACTCCAAGGTGCAGACGACCTCCGTGAGAGGACGCACTGCCCCATTCTAATTGCCTGGAAAAGGCCAAAGAAAAATAAAAGACTCAGCAGGAAGGTTTTTCTGTCTGAACAGGCTGCAGGGATATGGAGAATGGTTTTGATCATATTCTTAGCTCATTTAATTTATAAATGCCATTATTTAAGATTTAGCAGAATTATCAACCAACTTAATTTTTACTGTCTAATGTAAGTGAATTATTTCTTTCTGGTGATGCTTTATTTTAGAGATCTAATGTAACTTTAAACAATGGAAATTTAAAACTCAAATTCCATCCAGCTTAAAACTTAAATGAACCAAGTTTTTTAGCTGATCACTGGTTAAACAAATTGATAATCCCTTCTACTAATGACCCCCTCTGTGACCTCAGTGGCAGCTGTATCCAAATATTCACATGATTTGTCTTCCAGTAGCGCAGTCTGTTATATTAGTAAAATTGTCAGAACAGTAGCTGATACACTCCAAAAATCTTATTCTGAGAGCTTTAAAGTAATTAAAGCTATAACCTCATGAAAACATACCAGAAGTAAGCCCCACTGAACATAGTTAGACTCCCTTCCAAGGAAACATATATGGGATTGCTCTTCAAGTCTCATTGTAATATTCAGTTTTCCTAGTAAACAGGTAAAGAATATTTTAAAATGACTGGAAAACTTCAGTCATAGTTGTGCGAATATGGTACTACACTAGTAGTAAGAACATTTATCAATTCACTTTTCACTCCTGGAGTGAAAATATTGTGTTTTCTCCCGTAGACATCTAAAATTATATATGACATAGATGAACCACAATTTAGAAGACTTTAAAATTCAAGTTGTATTATTTCCAGTGATTAGTTTTTCCTCTAATATTTAAACTTTTAAGGATTTAAGGATTTAATAAGCTGGTTTCTATTTCTAAGAAGATACAAATATTTCTTTGAGAAATACATGTGGTTTTTTTAAAAATAGCTTCTCAACTTAGATCTTCTTTATTTCTAGAACAATCATATTCCCACTTCAAATGTTTATTAGTACCATATTATCTAATATGTAATTCTGTTTTTTTTCCTCTTTGCAAACTGTAATTTCTAAATTGGACAGATCTCTTAAGTTTTGTTTGGTTAGATCTGCATAGTTCATGGGGGATATTTCAGCAACTTGCTGTTTCCTTGAGACTGAGCTAGATATCTTCTTTCTTTCTTTCTTTCTTTCTTTCTTTCTTTCTTTCCTTGCCTCTTAAAACTACTTCATGACCTTTATTCAGCAATGGTGCCCTTGAAAGTTTCTCTTCTTTTCCCTTCATGGGCTCATCGTTTGCATTTTAAATAAATTACATTGCAGTGAATTACATTATTGTATTGTATTATTTTTATGTAAAGCATCCCAAGCTTAGCTTCTATCATTCCCAACCTGTTCTGTAGAACTGGAACTTTAGGGACAGAACATTGAAGTTAGCTATAATAACTGAAATTCCTAAAGTCTGCCATTGAAATGAGGTTGTAAAAACTGGAAAATTTTCTTCAATTTATAATCAGTCTTGTACAATCTGGGGGCAGCCGGTTACTTCCATGTCAGGGATGCACTGAATCCACTCTAGGTTTTATTCCAAAATCCAGGGAAGTGATCCAAAATAAATTCAACACCCTGGATAGTTCCTTTAAAATCTGAAACAAAATCCAGAGGAGATTCATCACAACATTGACATGCAGGCTTCCCACTGGAAGACAAAATGCATAAGTATGGACAGAAGACAACCTCCCAGTGGTTTAGCTTCTCCATAATTATGTCATGGTGTGAAACTATGTGGAAAACCTACTGATGTTAGAAAGATTTACTGAAATAACTGGAAGCAGTGATGGCTGATACCTGCTATGGCAGTGGGATGCTGAATCTCCTCCATGAATCTCCTCCAGACCAAATTTTAAAAGAGCTATCCAAGGTGCTGAATCTATTAAGGAAACAGAATTCAGCAGCACTGATAGTCTCTTTAAAGTTTAAATCAAACCCCAGAGTAGATTAACCACCCCATGAAAAGGAAACTACCAGCTACTACTCTTCTTTTTTTCTTCCATCTCACTATGTTCTATAATTGTGGAAATAGTTTGTGAATGCCCCCTCCAAAAAATTGTGTATTGTTTGCATTACAGTTTCATTTTCCAATATAAATTTTAGTACTCCAATTTCACAACTCCAATTTCACAGCAACACTGGATGTAATTTCCTTTTTTTCCACACCTATTAAAGATACAAGAGCCTTGTCCTGCTTTTCACCAGGCAAACTTAACTTCATGTTTCCCCTTGTAGTTGCTGCCCAGATCTGGAAGACCTACATGACAAACCAAAATAGTACAACAGAATGACATCTACCACTTTGAATTCAGTAGGCACCCATTCTTTAAGAGATGCAAAGTCTTCCCAAAGGCCTCTGAGGTGACCACTCAGTGCCTGAAATTAATCATTTCTGGGAAGGAAATTATGTAGAAGGGGGTATATGTTCAGAAGGGCATCTAACTCCTGAACACCTTTACTATGAAAGATCAAGCATAAAACCACCTACCAACCTCTGCATGATCACAAGATATTGGCCACTGGTGACCTTTGATGCTAAGCAATTTAAACTAGCCCAGAGAAGCAAACAACTCATACATACATGAAACTTGTTACATCACTTTATGTGAAGCACTTAGTGTGTGCTTTAAAAAAGCTGTGTACACAAGAGAAGAACTCCTTGTGATACATGAAGCCATGATTAGATTCTCCTTGATGCATGGAGTTTCTTTGCCCTGGTAAGCCCAATAGTTTGAAAAAAGGATTTGAAAACACTAATCTTGCATACTCGCCTGTTTTGTTTTTTAAAAATCCTGTCAGATTGAACTTTCATCCATTAGGCACTTTGCTGAATGATCTTTAAAATATATAAATCAAATTATATTTCATAGTGTCCTCTTCCACAAAATAGGGGGAAAAGTTAAAAATATTTTTAGTAGTTGCACAACTGCAAAAATAAACTTTAGAAATAACTCCTTGGAAATATTGAATGTAGTATTGACTCCATTTCCCCCCCTCTGTTGTATCTAGTACTTAACTGGAATTCAAAGTGTTGCTTGACTCAAAACTTAACTCTTTTAACACGATCTTTGTTACAGGTTACTTAGTTATAGAAAATCCATCAAGTAAGTTAACTGTTGATTTTTACATTGTGTCCATAGATCTGCTAGTTTGCTGATTCATAATGTGTGGTTCCTTTTTGTATATTTATTAGAAAAATCTCCAAGCTATGTATAAATCATAAAAGCATGACTAATTGCATGGTAACTGGAGAAATGCTTTCTCTCTCTCTGGGGTGAAGCCTGCATGTCTGTGTTTTAGCTTGGCAAGTAATACGGGGATATTTAACTCCTTGGGGTTTAAAAACCATGTCATTATGGGAATGAAGTCACTGCAATATTTTATATATCTAAAGCCCTGCATTGTATAAAATGGTTTCTGTGTGACAAAAGAAGCATTATGTGCTTGAACTGAACTGAAAGGTGACTTTACAAACATACATAAATATCAAAAGAGTGCATTTTGGAGTTATGACCTTTGTAAAACACAATTTGTGGACAGCAGTTTTTTATATCAGCTGAAATCAGGGGAGGTTTAAAGTGAGAAAATAGATGCCTCCATAACAATTCCAAACATAAATGATTCCCTTTGTAAATTCTGCATATCATTATGATGATTTTAATCCTGTCAACCATGAGGTTAAAAAAGTTTAACATTCTGATGACAGGACAGTTCTTTTTAAGACACTCTCCTTTTCACTGATAACGTCTTCTCCCTTATTTCTAGGCCTATAGGCAAGAAATGTTTTCTGCAACATGTTGAAGAGCTTTGTGCAAACAACAACCTAAAGTTTCAGGAAGAATTTTCGGTATGTTACCAGCAGTTGTCACAACATTGCAAGACCTTCACTTGTTTCGTGTGTCACATTTCATGTCCATTTTAAGCAGGCAAGGCCATGAAGGACTCTGCCCTTGATCATCAATGCCCAATGACCAGCTTGATTGTTTAGAAAGTAATGTTACACCTGTTTGGGTACTTGTGTCTTCTTATTGCAGTATAATCTGAACTATTCATACAGTGATCTTATGTTTCTTCTGCAGCAGCAAAAGTATTGATGACCTGTTTAATTCTAATAATAAATTCAAATGTTTAAATATAATCATTTTAGCAATATATGTTAAGTTACCCATGAGAATCCTAGGTCCCAATGGTGAAGAAAGAGGGCATGGAATACCTGGACAGGGTGTAACAGGATCCTGGGGCAGTTGAAATCCTCCTCTCATCACCAGCCGAAATACGGATTGACTGAATGATCTCTAGCAAAGAATAATTCTTATTTGATATATGGAGAAGGAAGTTATTGCTGTCTTCCATTCAGCATCAGTCCAAACTGATTTGGAAAGAATTGCTACCAGGAAGAAGCCATTCCTTTTTGTAAAGCCAGTGTTGAATTAGTACCCTGATCCACCATTCTGTGCTCACAGCAATAACATGCTACATGCAGGTAGCAGGATACAAAGGTTTTCCTATGCTCTTCCACAGCAGCAGATTGATAATTCTGGGCTGTAGCTTAGGGAGGCAGGGACAAAAAGTAGAAAGTATTACTAATATTATATATTCTGATGTATTCTTTGATGAATATTTATTAGATTTGAACAGGTATATTATAATAAAACTTGCACCACATTTTAAAGACAATTGCTAAATGTTATTGCATACAAACTCAAATTGGAAGCCTTAGCCAACTTGCATTTAGGAAGTACTTTCACTTTAACTGACTGCTTAGAAACTGAATATAATAATGGATTGTAGATCTTCTGGATCTAGTCCTGATTCCATGCTATAAATGAGGGGTTTCTAACTTTGCCTCATTTCATGTATTACCTGGGGCCTTTATGTGATGGAAGAGACATAATATAAAGCTGGAGCTTTCATATGAATGACCGGGTATTCAGGGCTCCATTCACATGATTTCCCCACTAATTTGTTGAGGTGGAATGAAGGAGAGGCAGAAAAATCACATGAAGAACATAAACAATCCAATATTCACACAGAGGCCTACACTCATGTATTATGTCATCTCCTTGCATTGCGAAGGGAAAGATGCTGGTAGTCCTCTACTGTGTAAATTTTATATTGTAAAGGTCATAGGTAATGGCTTAGATTGCAATAATCTAATATATAAAAGTCAAAGTTTGTTTGTCTGTGTGAGGCGAAGACCTCATATGATTGGCTGCTTAGGAAGATTCTATGGAATCCTGGAGTTTGCATTTTAGGGAGAGGCCTTTAGAATTCTCAGCCAGAGAGCTCTTGGGCCTCAGTCAACTGTGACTGTCTTGAATAGGCCAGTTATTATGGAGATGAGGCCTAGCAGCAAGGAAGAAAACAGTGTATTCCATCAGGAACCCAACCTGTGTATGTTAACTCTGAATACAGATTGGATTGGGGAATATGGGAAAAGTTGCAGGTACTGGACAAGACGGTTTGGGGAATTAGAGACACAGGATCTCAAATCTTCCCCACAAGTATTATCTATAAGAAAATAAAATCCCAGGTGATACCGGGAATATATGCTAGTAACTGATAAAAATGGATAAGGACCAGCAGAACTAGCACTGGGCTAGCTGAAGCAATGCTGAATCCATATTCCTCCCAATCCAATGATGTTGAAAGTGTCTTAGGACCTTCCTTGCCCTGGTCTAACAATGTTGCAACGTTGTGGGTGTATCTTTAGGCTGCAGGAGATGAGGATCTGGCACAACATGGTTCAAAAACATGGCCCCATCTCTATCCCTCCTTTTCTGCCAGCAGATCTTAGCCAGCAGAGCAGTTCTGCTGACAGGTTGCTCTTGGTATATCTCTGAGATCAGTAGGCAGAAGAACATTCCTGCCAATGGAAGAGACTTGTGCATAATGCAGATCCCCTACCTTCAGCACATCTTTGAGTTAGGATTGCATTGTTAGTCTGCTGATGGAAATCTATAATCCTTTAGCCCAGTGGTTCTCAAACTATGGAAAGGGACTGTTGGGGGGAAGGGATGATAGTTGCTGAAGTGGGATGTAAGGAAAGTCAGCCTGGATGTACATCAAATGTGAAAAAGAAGGGCAAGCCTCTGTGTGGAAGGTATAATAAAAGTAATGCTTTGCTTTGTATTACTTTTTTGCAGAGACCAGTCAATCCTCAATGGCACACATGCATGCATTATTATACCTTCCTTCACCTAGACAAAGCAAAAATTGCCTTCTCTTTTTTAATGCTTTTCCCAATCAGCTTCTCCAAATATTCTGTCATTGGCACAACAGCTGCATGTCCCTTTGTGATCATGAGCCAATTTCTTGGTTGTGGAGAGAGAAGTGAGGAGAGGAAGCAGAAAGCACAAGAACTCAGAATTAAGACAGAGAGTTCACGTGGCATGAAGGGACTGGGAAAGAGAGGAGAGAGAGGCTTTGGATAGGAGATGGAGTGTGTGATATGGAGTGAGGGGGTAAAATGTCCTCATGTAGATGTAAAGGGGGTCATGGGGTAAAACATTTGAGAACCATTGCTTTAGCCCTTTGCCTGCATTACTGCTGTTTTTGTTTATTCCTTGTGTACTGTAGTTGTAGAAAGTGGATTATTTTAGTAATGTGTGATGCCAGGGTATTGTAGCCTGTTCCTGGAATAATATGAAGAAAGGTGGTTGTGGGTTTTCTGGACTTTGAGACTGTGTTCTATTGGTATTTTCTCCTGACATTTTCTCTGCATCTCTTCAGAGGATCTTGTTACCCTGATTTCTGGAGTTCCTTGGGGGACACCTCAATGTGCTCCACATGATGGGAATGGAAACTAGCCAGAGCATGAGCAATAGCAATGCTAAGCAGGGTAACCTAGCAAGGTCTTTTTACCCAGTTTTTACGGGGTCAGGCCAAGCCCAAAACCAAACGAAAATGTCTAATAAATGATTTTATTGAATGAAAGTCTCATTGCAACAACACAATCACTCACACACTCACTCAAGACCTATTAAGAAGCAAAAGAGAGGAAACTGGATAGGGGAATATTGAAGGGGTTGTAGTTGGGGTAATACTGCACCTTTTCCTGAAGTCCTTGGTCCGGGAAAAACAGCGGAGAAATGGGACTCAGAACCGAGAGGGGGCTGAGGGGATTACTCAATGGACAGAGCAATGGTCTGCTGGGATGACTGGGAGTGATCCAAAGAAACTCTCAAAAACTGGGACTATTTGTAGGGGAAAAGGTACCTGGAGGGCTAATCCTTTCCCAGGGAGAACAATGGGTGTTGCAATGAGAAAAAAGCTCCACAATGGTAACTTCCTTTGCATGATGAGATTACAAGGTGTTGCCAAAGTCTCAGGATCTTTTGCTGCATTTGGTTGTGGTGTGACTTCATGTAAATGGTCCTCACCTGATAGGATATTTGCTCAACTTGGGGCAAACACACTAATTTCCTCAAGTCAGCTTCTCAAGGGCTGAGGTACCCTTTGTTTACTGTGGGTTTGCACAGCTTGAAGTCTCCTGGGGCTACATGACTTGGGATTTTACTGGCCTGATCTGGTTTCGGTCGTTTGACCGTTGCTGCCTACGTGCTCATCCAGGCGACCTCTCAGGCACATGAAATCATATTTTAATATCAAAATTGTAAACCCCGGGGTAGGGTTTTTCCAGTGGAGTAATGATCTGGTGGCATGGAAGTGAGACAGAGTATATATACTTGTGTAGTCCCCAAGTGGGAGGAAGCAATTTGCATATGTTACAGTTGGCCTGTGTGATGGCCTATTGTTAACTGGAATATCCCCCAGGGTTGAGTTGTTAGTCAGGGGATATGCATAACAGTGTGTTAAGTACATTAGCAATCTATTGTATTGTTTCTTGTAGAGAAAGAGTCTGGGTGGTGTTCATTGGCATATTTTGAGTCTTGATTTTAGTGTTCTTCAGTACTGGTAGCCCAATTTTATTTACTTTCTGAGTTTCTTCTTTCCTGTTGAAATTGTCCATGTGTTTAAACATAGCAAACTAACTTGTGGAAACATTTAATTTATACCAGGTCAAATTCTACCACTAGATAATGACATAAATCCTATACTTAGTCCCAATTAGAGTAGACCCACTGAATTAACAGTATTTATCTGTGTGTTGATTTAGCATTCAACAATTGATTCAGTGGCCCACTCTACTTGAGACTAAGGCTGGCCATTTCTTCACTACACGGTTATAGTGCTATTCTTCCATTTTCAACATCCTGTAGAATGTTTCGGTTTGTAGTTTTCTGAGGCCAAAGAGCTCTCTGGATGAGAATTCTAAAGGCCCCTCCCTAAACGGCAAACCCCAGGATTCCATAGGGTGTTGAAAATGGCATTATAACCGTGTAGTGTGAAAATGGCCTACCCAATAATATTAAAGCCATCATTTGCAGCAACTCACATTATACGTATAGAGACGTTACTGAACCTTCCAAGTACATTCTTTGTATAAACTGAGATAAAAGGGAGTTACCTAAGATGATTGCATTTATTACTGTTCTTGTTTAGCTCTCATTTTTCTCAGTAGGGTGTCACAGGAGTAGTCCAAAGTTCACTGCAAGCAGTAAAACCACTATCAGCAGTATCTTATCTAGCAGTATTGTAAATCTTTATTCCTGTTGAAAACAGATAGGTTTTTCCAAAGTACGCATGACATTTATATAATAATTATATCATAACAAAACTATGCTTAAGCCTTGGGCTTTTCATTGTTTTTGTAAGTAACTTCTTTTTTATGGATGTCAAATTTTTAAAATGTCAAAAACAGATACCATTTTTTGTTGTTGTTATCTCAGAAGCATTATGTTCATCATTGCATGGAGACATTTGCTATCCTCCAAATCATTTGTCATTCTCCAGTGACTTTATTGTTTTGGTTTTATAGATTTGCCATGAATTGCTCATTGTCTGGATCTGTGAATAATGAAGGGGGGAAAAATCAATTGACAGTTATACTGTTAGATTATAGTATTTCATCTTCTCAGATAATAACAAAAAAGTGAGAAGATTAATAGTATTTCCTACTGATTCTTGGTCATGGTACTTAAGTAGTCTCAGTCTCCATTTAATAATGGACTCATATAAGATACTTTTGAGCATGAAATGATACATAAAAAGCTATTCCCCCCCCCAAAAAAAGAACAGAAGTTCAGTCTTACCAAAATAAAATTTGGAGTCATGTTATACCATAGTACTGTAATCTTCTTTTTTTAAAAAAAAATCTAACTGGGGAACCAGTTAACTCGTACTATAGACCACGGTCCTAAGGCCAAATAAGCTGACTCCTAAGTCAGCTGAAGTTGTGCTGAATCTAGGGCCCTTTTGGCAGCTTACCTTCTTGTGGTGGCATCCAGTGTCGATCCCGGAAATAGGTCTGCTGGGAAGGGAGTGTAACAGCAGCACTCCCCTCCCTACAGGACCAGCTCCCTGCAGAAGGGAGCACAATGAACATGCCATTTCCTTCTGTAGCACAGTTGGGTACTTTCCCAGGCTGTACTGGGGCAGGAAGTGCCGCCATCACACTTCCTGCCCTTCTGCAGGACAGGTAAGTGCAGGATGGTGGTGTGATCACGGATCATTGAAGGGGAAAATCTGTCAATGTTTTAACCCGTGATCACGCCACCTAGGGATGGGGAAAGGATGGGACTGTGATGGTGTCATACAGAAGTGTCATTGCAGTCCTGTTCTTTTACCATCTCCATGGTGGGATTGGAGGGTGCTGCAGAAAGGGCCTAGGTTCCTCCCAGTCTGGAGCTGCAGAAAACTAGTTATGTCTCATCTTACCCAGGCCTCATTCTGTGTCTACACTGTGCCTGTATCCTTGGGCTGGAGGAGATTTGGAACTTGCATAACTCACTTCCTTTGGTGCCATACCTTTCTGCCCCCATTTTGTAGAATCCCAGGACAGGGACCTTAAATGGTACAGAGAGAGCCCAAAATATGGTGAAATTGCCCTGAGGGTATTTATGGGCAAAAAAGGATCAGGATCGTTCCCCAAGGAAATAAATGGCTTTGTTAGGAGTAAATTGAAGTCACCAAAAATTACTGATGAGAATGATAACCTTAGTAACAACGTGTTTTTAAACCTGTTCTTTCCTTTATTTTTTTCTAAGAGAAACTAAATAGAGTTGTTTTGAAGTTTATTAATATATTCTATTTTTATGGGCCTTAATCTGTCACTTCTGTTCTTTGTACTGAAATTATGTTTAATATTTGAACAGGGGATTAATTTGCTCATCTGTTCCCTTATGCCTGTCTCTTATGCCCAACATACATTTTCCTGTCCTTCCTCCATCAAAAAAGAGTTCAATGAGGAAAAACAGTTTGCCAGTTTTCCCTGTTTGATTACATGCTTACTAGTTCTGGAGCTGTTAACTATTGCTCTCTCAAAATAATAATAATTTTTAAAAAACTTAGAAAAATTGCATTACTAAATGGTGAGACCAAGACACCTATGCTGCTGGTGCTACATAAAATGGAAAAAAAGTCTGCCTTATTTGATTCTTTCCCTTAAAACCCGCAGAAGACAAAGAGGATGATAGACTGACTTTATCAAGACTTCTAAGGTGAAAGTTCATATAAGCTTAGATAGTTCAGCCTGACAGTCTGTTCTGCAGCTTAGTGTTTGACATGGTAGATGTAACAAGGTTTGACAGAGAGGTGAAAGGCTTCTGTAATGTTACCAGCTGCCTTTAGAAATCCAATATATTTCACATAACACCCCCCTCCCCCCATCTTCCCTTGTACTGGAAGAAATCCAATTGTTTCATTTTATCTCATCATCACTGTACATTTTCTTTCCCAAGGGCAAAAGCCGGAATACATCAAAATATGAAAAAAAAAATCTTCTTCTTCTTCTTTTTTTTGCAATAAATGTGCATTGGAATTTCAGAGAATTTCCATTTTTGACTATGTGTAACATTGTAAATTTCAGAGAATTTCCATTTTTGACTATGTGTAACATTGCATAAGCAAACATTTGCAATAGTAAAAAGATAAACTTTTCTACTCCCATTATCAGTTCATTTATGGAACATAAAATGCTCATTATGTGATCTTGCCAGAAGAGTCTTATAGTCAGAATGCATTGTTTACATACATCATCTTCTGCATGCCACCTCTCAAGGGATGAACTCTGTGTATCAGTAAGATTGCATTTCTTCAGTGTATCTTCTCATCTAATGATATTATAATTTATTTATAACAAAAGCAACTTGAACGAGATTCTAATGTATCTATTACTCTGTAGGAACTTCCCAAGTTTCTTCCAGATCTTGCCTCGACTGATGCTGATCTTCCATGGAACAGGTCTAAAAACCGTTTCCCAAATATCAAACCATGTACGTTGCATTTTACTTATTATTCTTTTCTCCAACTCTGTGTATGTGGAATGTGTCTTGAAATTTTAGTTCTACTCTGGTGTTTAACTGTGGGGAAACAGGAGCTCTCAGTGCAAACGGGAAGTTGGGCATATCGCATCATCATTTCTTATTGTAAACTCATTCTAGTTTTTGTTTCATTAAAAGTTATCTATGATTATCATTTAACTGTCTATCATGGATATTTAACTGGAGCTACAGGAAATTATGGCTTCAGTCCTACCCTCCAGCTGCCCTGATTAGGTCATCAGTCCTGATTAATCCTGTGCCATTCAGTTTTTTCAGTTGCTTTTAGAATGTCCCAGATTCTCACTCCTCCCCGCACTTTTCCCAGTTTCTTCAGCTTATTTCAATTGCTACAAACTGAAATCAGTATGCCTGAGTAGTTTGCACTCCATTAACTCAGCAAGGAGTAAGAGGAGGGAAGTAGGCAGAATCTTGCCCTTCCCAGTAGGCTCAGGCAAAAATAAATTGCTACAGCGTCTCCTACCTCATCTATTTTTCCTCATTGGCCTTTTCTGCACGGGGGAATTAAAACGGTGCAGTCCGTCCTCCACGGAGGATATTTGCACCTTGGAGTGGACTACGAGCAGGCTACTTACCAGAGATCCGCACCTTAGTCCGCTCCAAAACGACCCCAAGTGGTCCTCCAGTGTGTTTTCTAAAGACTGCAAAAAACAGGTCTTTATTTTCCTGGAACACGCCACTGCGTTCCTGCTCTCTTGTGCAGATTCGCAGGCTCACACCAATGCGAGCTTGCAATCTGCAGAGGGTGGGCTTTAGGCATGGTGAGCTTCGCGGTTGGTCGGGACCCACAACCAACCGGAAGCCGCCATTTTGGAAGCCGGAGCAGTGTGAATCTAAGACTTCGCACTGCTCCAAGTCACCCTGGACCGAACCAAGGAGCCAGAAGATCCGGTAGGTAACAGCACAGAGCGATTCCCTGGCCTCATGCGGAAATTGCCATTAATAACTTTAGCTATCTTGACCACACTCTGGTGTTGTTCAGCTGCTTGTGTTCAAGTTTTCATCTACTCTGTAGAGTATGTAGTTAGTTCCAACTAGAGTAGACCTGTTGTGTCAGTTGGATTTATCTGTATGGTGATTCACAGTTCAACTATTGGTTATATGAGTCTACTCTGTTTGGGACTAACCAATGGGCTCAAATAACATCAATCATTTCTTAGCTTTGTACCATCATCAACATTACTTGGTGGATTTTTCCTTCTAGTGAAAAAATAAATTTTGTACTTTCTGAAAAAAGTAAAATCCACCTATTTGTATGTCCACTTTCCCTTGGGATACAGCAATGCATTCATAAGGCTACTTGTAAACATACTGTGTAAGAGTTCCACTAAAGATCAGAGTGAATATATGGAATATATGTAAGTCCAGGATAGATTTTATCACAGGAGACAGGAGTCTGTCTCTGTGTAGTTTAACACTGCTTCATTTTTCCCTTAATAAGACAAGAAATGCCATTATTATTTTAAGCATTAGCTGTGATGTGAGATGCGGGGCAAAGCATTCCTCTGTTAATGTAGCCACATTCTGTGCTATTAACTTTTTGTAACAGCTGCTCCCGTTATCTACTGTGGATTCAGGACATAGTCCTTACTCTGTTTACCAATGCTAAAAACTTAGTATTTATTGTCCATTTGTGATGTAAAATGGACTAGTGTACAGACGGGATTGACGTTTTTGTAGGAATTAAATCCAGTATTCACCCTATCTAGAGCAGACACTCTGAAATTAATGGAACATGTTAGTTGTGACTAATTTGCTGGATGTAGTGGCTATACTCCAACATTGGATTTAGTCCAGAGTGGGAATTATGTAGTCCTCCATATATTTTTGAACTGCAGCTCCTAGCCATTCTTCACCATTGGCTATGATGGCTTGGGTTGCTATAAGTTACAGTCCAGCAGCATAAGGAAGGTCGTGCAATTCCCACACCTGATTTAAACCATCATATTTATTTTCAGACATAAATTTAAAATCCTATCCCAGCATTGTATTATTTATATCATAGTATATCTTTGGTAATGTAATACATATGGTAAGCAGGACAGTGTTGTCATTTTGAAATTACCTGAACACTGATGTTATATTCACACATGATGGAGTTAGGAGAGAACAGTATTAGGAATTGTTATTATTTAATTAAAGTCTGTGATTAGATGAATGAAAGAAGGTCAGCAGAAAGCTTGAATTCTATGAAAATAACTATGGCTGGGATCTGCTGGGAACTGCTACTGTCAATGGAACCAAGATGGTGACAGTCCCTCCTCTCTTCAGCAACAGCTACACCCCCCACACTAGGAGTCTTATCACACCATATGTCAATATTGTGTTGTTCTGTTTGAATGCCAGCATTGCCATTTCTGTGATGACATTGAGTTATGAACGCTCTCTACCACACCCTTTCAACTTAAGCAGATGAGTAGTGTTATTGGCACTGGAGTTGCCACCACATTACAGTGTCATTGCCAATTCTTTTTCCTCACTTTGCCCCATCCCACAACTCATGATTGGTTGGGGTTTTTTTTAAAAAAACTGTACTAATGCAGCAACATTGTAACATCATGACGCACCAGTACACTATTGCATTGTTGTGCTATAATGCTAAAAAATGTATTTAAAAAAATTAACTCAAAGGAGAAATTTAAAATAAACATGGAGAGGTGATAGATTTTGAACTTGCTATGTTGTGTGATCTTCTCTCCACTTCTCCTACCATGTTCATCGCTGGAGCACCAGAAGTGGTCTCGAAGTTGTTGGGCAGAGATTGCCAGGGAAGTAGCTGAGGGAGGGGCAACCTGGGAATGCCCATATCACTCCCACCACTGGATTGGCTATGGAAGGAAGTGCTCTCAAGCACTATTGAGAAACTGCACTACTACAGCTAACTGGATTGAGGGAAAGGGGGTCATTAATGGATTATTTTCAGTATTGGAAAAGGGCTGATTTTGAATGGATTGCAATGCGATAGCTGCTGGTTAGCAACAACATCATACAATAGCACTGATTCTGAACCAGCAATAATGCATTGCTCTGGTGGTATGACACCTTTGTGTGATAAGGCCCTAAAACTGTCTCTGGGAATTTTAAAAGAAGAGAAGGCTATAGAAGGCTGAACAGGTAAACAGGTAGAGGTAGAGAGAAGTGACATGATAAGAAGAATCTGCTTGTCCAATGGTGGACGTAGGCCTATGAATACCATAAGCTATAACACTAAAACACTGACTTTATATTGATGTCTGTCTGTCTATGTGATTTATTTTATCTATCTGTCTAGTGCTTTAAAATAAGCAACAGTAATAACTTTTATTTCTACTGCAGATAACAACAACCGGGTGAAGCTAATGCCTGATGCGAGTATACCTGGATCTGATTACATCAATGCCAGCTATGTTTCTGTAAGTTTCGAATCAGCTGTAATTGGTATCACATTTTCCTTGTTTTTAATCTTTTCTTTAAAAGTCTTTTTGAAAGAAATCTAGTTTGCTTAATAATGGGTATATTTTTTTTCAATTACCTTGTACTGTTTTTTTTCTTGCTATTGGTTTACAACATGTAATGTGGATATCTAATCTATTTTATCCAGATATACATTTTATCCAGGTATAATAAGACTTATTTTAATATTTTCTTGTGCAGATTGGCCTAAATCTAATAGCTAGCTGGTTGGAGTAGACTCAGTGAATTAGTGAATTACATTAAATGCTGGCTTTCTGTTCAGCAATTAAATCTCTAAGTTTACTATAGCTGGCACTAACAACTGGATTTAGGCCTTTGTAAATGATGCTGGAGGCTACTGAAGTAGGAAGCAGAAGCCTATACTGAATACAGTTCAACATTTATTACAATTAATCTCAAAATTACTGCTATCTGGGATTTAAGTTCTTTAATAATGTTCACCAGACTTGCTTTACAACAATCAAATGTTGTGATGCCTCCATGTATTTTAGAGTGATCCATAGTTTTTCATGATCTACGTCTGGGATGGGCAACTGTGGAAGGCTAGGGGACTGCACTGGACTCAATGAAATCTGGGAGTACCACACACCAACTCACAGTCAACTACACAGAAATATCAAAAAGTCCCCCCTAGCAAAAAAAAAAAAAAAAAGGGCCTCCAAACACCCTCCAGGAGGCCTGGAAGGCATTTTCACTATGTTCTTGGGCCTTCCTGGGCCATTTTAGGCTGATGAAAAGTCTTTAAAAAAAAACAACGAGAAAATGAGAAATTACTCCCTCTTCACTTCTTGTTTCAAAAGCCTTTTGCTGGGATCTAAATTGGTCCCAGGGATGGGAGGTAAAATATGGTTGAAGTGTGCTTCAGGCACTCTAGGAGACATTTTGAGACAATAATATTTTTCTGAAAATTTTTGCAAAATGTTTTCAAGCCTCTACATATGGTAGAAATGTCCTTGCTGCCATCACCCCAAAAAGACATTTGGGCTATTCTGAATTTTTTGACCCCTGGGGAGCTGCATGTGAGCCATGGAATGCACATTGCCCACCCCAAATCTATATAGTCAAAAGCTTTGTTCCAATCTATAAAGCTCAGCCTGATTTTCTTCTAAAATTCTTCAGTGTGCTCCATTAGCCAACATATGTTCTCAATGTCATCTCTATTGATACTTCCCTTTTTAAATCTAATCTGGATGTCTGGCATTTGTAGCTCTATATATGCTAAAAGTGTTTCATGTAAATTCTTGAGTGTCACATTGGTTACATGGGAGATAGTACAGTAGTGTATTGGTTAATACAATCGCTGGTGTCTCTTTCTTGGAGAGTGGAATGTATGTTGAATGTGTATTTCCAGTCTGTGGGTCATTGCTTTGTTTTCCATATATGATGGCAGATTTTTGTTAGAATTTGAATCCTGTCTTTATAATTTGAAACAGCTCTATTCATATGCCATTTGTTCTTGGTCATTTATTTTTACCAAGTGCTTTGTGGGCAGCTTACATGTCATCTTCTCAAACTTTATCAACAGGATGCATCTGTCACACTTTCATCTTCTTGATTTAGTTCTTCAGTATATTGTTTCTATCATCCTTTTTCTTTAATTACAGGGATTTCATTCAGCATATCCCTACTATTCATTTAATTTTCCCTTTGATTTTCCAAATATTGCAGAAAAGGATTCTTGCTCTACATATTTTGTTGTCTTCTATTTCTTTACTCTGGTTATTATAGTAGTTCTCTTTATCCTACATACAAATCACTGAACAGTTGCATTCAGGATTTTGACCCAGTTCTGTCACCTTCTACTTTTGTTTCTCATCTGTCCTTAACAGTTTGAAGAGTCTGAAGACATTCGATAAATCTCCCCCCCCCGCTCTTTTTGGCTCCAGATAAAATCTTTGGACATTCTTCCCTGTCAGTGTACCTCGTATGCGGCCACAATTCTTCTGGTTCCTGGTTAATTAGATTTGGTAGTGAAAATCTGTTCTTTGCATAATCTTTAAATTCTAGGAGGATGTTCTTTAGTTTGCATGTTGGCATCACGTTTGTTTTGATGTACTAATTTAGCTTTAATCCAATTTTTTATATTAGCTATTCATAGCCAGAATCTCTTCCTGGTCTTGTTTCTGTGGAAAAAAAACTAGAGCTTCTCCATATTCTGCTTCCAGTTATATAGTCTCTTTGATTCCTATATTGGTCATCAGATCTGCCCAAGAATACATTTGTAATGAACAAACTGTTTGTTTTACAGTTTATAATGAAGAAACTGTTGGCTTTACATAATTCTATAATTCACTTACCTGTTTCATTTCTTGATCCTAGTCTAGATTTTCCTATAATGTTGATCCTCCTCTGTTTCCTGTTTTTGATTTCCACTCACCAATGATTATCAACTTGTCTTGTTTTGGTGTCGATCAGTTTTGTCTGGGATGCCTACAATTGAATATTTTTGTTTCTCTCTCTTCTGGCTCTGTAGATAGAGTATAAACTTGTTATTGTATGCAATCTTCTTAACATTATTTGACCAGACTTAGCATTACTGCTTTTGCTGCATCTTGTCTTATTATTAATTCTACCTTATTTCTTCTTAGATTGTGATTTCCAGAGTAAAACAGTGCTATCACTATTGTGAGAACAGATAGATTAAAACACTAACATCACTAAATTGAGTAAAAAACTATTATTACTGTAGTTATCAATGTGTAATTAAATTGTGAACAAAAAAACAAAACAAAAATAATTTAAAAATAGTTAAATGATTAAAACTCAGGGTTTTTTTTATAAAAAAACTGTTAAAACAGTATAACGGCCTCTTAAAAGTCCTTCTTTAAAAAAAACCTTCAGTTCTCAAAGATTCTCAAAATTCTGTTGGATTTTTTGAAGAGTCTTTGCCTGCAAATGGAGGCACCATAAGAAGAGGACCATCCTAGCCTCCTAGGAAGGAGGTTATAGTCCCTTTTTCAGCATCTCACATACCATGCTTGTAAAAGAAGATCCCAAGTACCTGAGGGCCTAGGCAGGCTCTTGTGCAGAAATATGATCTCAGACTACTTTCCATCAGTAGCACGCAAATGTGTTTTTTATATTTTTTAAGTGTCTAAGTTATGGATTTGTGCCTTTCATATGTAACATGTATTCTGAGCTCACAACATACTTCAAATTTATTACTACTTTTTTAAAAATTGAAGAATGACACTGAAAAGTCTTCCTCCTTATACCCATTTAGCTGGACATTTTTTAGGAATATCAACACTGGGAAGACAGTGAAAGGGGGCTGGTAACACAGATTTTCAATATCAGGTTGCAGCTGTGTCTCTGCAGTAAACCGTGCAATAAAGTTTGAGCTTGGAAAGAAGGGGCTTCTGCTGTTGTCAGTCCTACAGTAGTTGTGTGGGTCTGCCTACAACAGGTAAGATAAATAGCAGCTGCTTCTATAATCCCTTATATGTGAGCAGCAAAACAGAGAGAAAGGGGCTAAGCCGATTTTTACCAGCTCCTGCCCCCTGCCAGTATATTTAGAAACCAGAGATCTGAAAGTATGGCTTCCAAAATGGAAACCATTAAAAAAATGGTGCCTGGTGACAGAAAATATTATTGTTGGATACATCCTGTGGAATTCTGGGGTTTGTGGTTTACTGAGGCCAAAGAGTTCTCTGGCTGAGAATTCTTAAATGTCCCTCCTTAAACAATAAATCCTAGGATTCCACAGGATGTTGAAAGTGGAATAATAGCATCTTGACAGTGTAGTGTGGAAATGGGCTGTGTTGTGTATGTCACTTTGATTTTTCTCATATATGCCTCCCAAATGTTTTCTGGCATCCTTATTGATGGTAGGCCTCATCTCCATAGCAACCGACCTGAGGCCTAAGAGCTCTCTGGCTGAGAATAGGCCCCTCCCTAAACTGCCCTATCTAAACCCCAGGATTCCATGGAATCTTCACAGCCAGCCAATCATATGAGGTCTTCTTGCCTCACACAACCAATCATATGCTGACACAGATAGACAAACGCATAAACATTGACTTTTATATAGTAGATAAACTTAGTTATGTAACTAACTTAGTTGTGTAGCTAAGTAGCATCTTCTACCCTAAAACTGCTTTACCAGGTTTCAGCCACGTGGAGAGAAGGGGGCCCATTCTGGTAGCAATTGGGTATGGGTGGATGACATTTTTATCCCCCTCCCATTAGCTAGCAAGGCTGCAACAAGTAAATGTAACAGGGTCCTGCTTCTGATCATCACAACCTCACTGGCTAGTGGGTGGGTGTGTGGAAACGTCATCTACATGTGCCCTGATTACCAGTGAAATGGATCCCTTTATCTTCAAGCAGCTGATGCTCGGTAAGTCTGATCTTGAATTCTGGCTATGGTAATTAAAAAGAAGAGCAATAAATATTAGCAGCACATCACATGAAAGGCCCTTTCCCCATAAGCAATCAATCCTCAAAAGCTTTCCAGAATTAAAAGGCTTTGACGTGCCTGCAGAAAATTGGTAATGAGAGTGCTAGTCTAGCTTCTCTGGGAAAAGAGTTCCAGAGCCTGGGTGTAGCCACTGAGAAGGCCCTCCCCTGTGTTTCCACCAGATGTACCTGTGTGGGTGATGGGACAGAGAGAAAGGCCTGCCTAGAAGATCTCAAGACACAGGCAAGCCCATACAAATCTTAGGAAACATAAGACTTATTCTAATTTTATTCATAAGACTAACTTATCACTTATTTTTGGCATTTGAGGGATATTAAGCAGCATCCAGTAACTGCAATCAATATAGCTATTGATAATATATTTTTATTAGTGCTAAAGTGCCACATCATTATGAAAATTCTAGGCTGCTAGGCAGACAAAAAAGGACTATTTCAGATTTGATATTCTCTGTTACTTCTAGATCTGTAGTCTCATAATTGTCCTGTGTCCACTCATTTCTTCATTAGAAAAGACAGGAATAAGAGTTTACAGTCTTAAAAGAAGCAAGTATAATTTATCTCTGCAAGGGTGTCTTGTTGTGTTCCTTCTGCAGATCCTTTTTATTGTGGTGAGAAGAGAAGGTAGTTTTCTATGTTTTGAGCTGAGCACTGGAATGAATTCAATGTAGGAAAGAACTTTGAGAATCAAAACTATTAGCTCCTGGTTTTCTTTTCTCCAATATTGCTTCGAGAGAAGATATTCCAGGGTTTATTCACACAGGAGAATGATTAGTCCTTGGTGGAATTAAACTCATGTCAAGTAAAAATCTAGATACTTACAGGTCAAGTAATTCACAGCTGTTTATTGGTCATCTGATACTTAATATACAGAACAGGTGGCTTGGAAAAGCTATGTTAATCCTCTCTATAGCAAGAATGAGGTGAGGGACTGTAACTTAGCAATGCAAAACTTTATATGATGCGCATTCTGTTCCAATAGGATGCTGAACTAAAGAGACCCATAATCAGATCAGATTTTCTCGTGTACTTAAATTGTTGCTGAAAAAATTAACAAAAGTAAACATAGTAATGACAGTGCTAACCTCACTTTGTAACACAGTTTATGCCAAGGAGGAAAATTCATACTGTATGAGTGTGTGTGTGTGCACGTGCACACATATGCATTGCTTGCATATGCATATCTTTATTTTTTTGGATTTCTGTGGTTCAGTGGTAGTCTACTACAAAGTCTATTTCCAGTGTTCAGATATGAGTGTTGGTTTTTATGTAGCCATAATGGCACTGTCTACACACAAGAGGGAGATATCAGTAGTCTTCAAAGAATGTCAAAGTGTTTGCAGGTATATATTTAAAACATACACACAAAAAGGATGACTGAACATACTTAGTAGCAATAGAATGCTGAGTGTCTAGTGGTGAAAAATTCAGAAAATTGAGGGGACTAGGAGAACAGAATGAAGTATCCTGGAAGAAGGGCATGTGTGCTTGGCTGGAACCCTGAAAAGGAACATTCACTGCTGCAAAATTTTGTTGCAAGTCTCACTTGTATCTAGCTAAACATCATTATTTTAAAAAAATGCTTGTGCTCTCTGATGATAACTAGTTTCTACTAGATACCAGTAACAAGAATAGATGCTGACTTGGAAAGATACCAAAGTTCTCAGGACTGCTGAGAACTGGAAATGCACTGGAGCCAAGATGCATCATTGCCCCCAAATGTAGCAACAAATGCTACAGATGTTGTCCGGGCTCTTCAGATACCAAAATTAATTTTGGAATGTATGCTTTGCTTGTCAAGACCCCCAGAAGCCTGGGCCCTCCAGAGGTCCATGTCTTGAGGATTTTGCCAGACACACCCTGGTCTTCAGTACTGCAAATTCATTCTGAATGTCTTCGGCAATAAATTGAGTTTTCTGACTGAATAACATCCTGGAGATCCTTATGCACTCACGAAAAATATTTCTGTTAAGAGTATAATCATGACTTCAAATGATGGTATTGATTAATGGATTCCTTTTTTTTTCTTTATCAATATTTATTAAGGTATGTCTTTCCCTTAGGGTTATTTATGTCCAAATGAATTTATTGCTACTCAGGGACCACTACCAGGCACAGTAGGAGATTTCTGGAGAATGGTATGGGAAACACGAGCAAAAACCCTTGTTATGCTCACTCAGTGTTTTGAAAAAGGACGAGTAAGTTATTCAGATAAAAATTATACTTTATGACAAACAATTATGCATCAAAGAAACTTGTACGTGATCATTTTTATGATTCATGTTATTCTATACTGGTTGCAGATAAGATGTCACCAGTATTGGCCTGAAGACAACATACCAGTGACTGTTTTTGGAGATATAGTGATTACCAAACTAGTGGAAGATGTTCAAATAGACTGGACCATAAGGGATTTGAAAATTGAAAGGGTAAGAACTGGTTTAATTTTTAAAAAGCAAATCTTCTATCTATTCTGTGAGAAGTGTGACTGCTCTTTTGCTAAAATGTCTGATTTTAAACTTAAACATATCTGGGTCTCCAGAATACTCGTTGTTATTTTATGTTTGAGTTTAAACAGTTACTACCAACAACAATGCATCCAGTCTGTAAATTCTTAAACTCTGTAAATGTAACATTTTAATAATATTTAATAAAATATTTTATAATCTCTAGCACCAATTTTGATTATTAATTGGTTTATTCCCCTTTCTTTCCTTTTGTTTGTAAGCCAGGAATTTTAGCAGACTCCTATTTGTAACTTAAGTTCCTATCTTATAGCAGAACATTTCACATTATATATATATATTTTAATATTTATAAATGTTTTAGGGATTTATGAACTGGATTTAGGCACATTGTTCTACTTGCCTATTTCACACTTTAAAATTACTTACATCTTTCTATAACTAACCTCACAAACCAGAAAGAGTTCCTCATGTCTTGATCGAGATTTGCCTTATTCTTGCCATGACACTATTCTACACCACCAGTGTATGGTATATGTGGTCCAATAAATTTGTGGATGAGTTCACACCTACATATTCACCCTCTGACTGAGACACTGAGTGATGACTTGCTTGGATGAAGCAGTGGTCAGAGATGAAAAGTGCAGAAATTTTTCATAGTCATCACTCAGGCCTGAAGCTTTCAGCAGAGGAGGCAGTTCACACATTCAGCCAATGCTTATACTGAATGTTATAGTTATGAGACACTAAATTGTGTACATTCAGGTATGACTCAGTCTTGACAGACGAATTTAGATATGTTTTGATGAGACAGTATGCCACATCAAATGACAGCAACATATGAAACAAGAAAATACTCAGGGCTTTCTTAACATCTTATTAAACATAGCTAGTAATATTTTTAGGAGATGAATTGTCTATTTTCCCACATAGCTTTAATGTTTCTATGGTATCCTTCTTGAATTCTTCATCAAATATCAGCTTACCCCACTCAGAACTAGAACAATGGGTGATAGCATCGATCTTCCAGCAATGTTTATTATTTTCTTGGAAAAATTGCATTGTTTAATCATTATCTGTATCCCTCTATGGTCACCCAATTGATGGAAGACTTCTTAGATGGAACAGCTTAGTAGGATGCCATAAAAAATGGACCAAAGTTCATCTCAGTTTAAGTGTGGCCTCTCAGATTACTAATAGAAGTTTTTGCAACACTAAACCAAAATCTTAATTTCTTTCAACTTATCTTTGCAAGCATGGGGACTGTATGATGGTACGTCAGTGCAACTTTACTGCCTGGCCAGAACATGGAGTACCTGAAACAAGTGCATCATTAGTCCATTTTGTAAAGTTAATCCGTGCCAGCCGAGCACACGACAGTACGCCCATAGTTGTTCACTGCAGGTAAGCAAATAATTTATTTCAGTAGAAACTTAAAAGCATTGATATATCAGGAACAGAAATGTAGGTTATCCATTGCTTATTTTAAGAGCTGGTGATCATTATAAACGTTGTCAATAGAGTCACGACAACAAGAGGGCAAAACTGGGACAAAGGAAAGATGCTGTGCTCACTCATGACACATCGGACCAGCAGGTTTTTTTTACAGCTATGGAGGTGCAGGAAAAACTGTTTCATATATCTGAGCCATCAATTGGTGAAAAGCCGTTAGTTGGTCAAAAGACTGGACCACTAAATTAGGAATGACAATGGGATAGCTACAACTATGCCATCATAATGAAAATCTTCATAAATATAATTAAAGGCACTTAACCAAAATGTTGGGATTATATTGAGAGGAGCAATGGACCAAGTCTCTGGGAGACCAGGATTTGAAGCCCATTTTCAGCCATGGAAACCTGCTGGGTGACCTTGGTACCCAGAGAGACTGTGACTCTCAACCTCAAAAAAAGGCAATGGCAAAGCTCCTCTGAATAAATCTTGCCAAGAAAACCCTGAGATAGGGTTAAGGTGGAGTCAGCTTGGCAGCACATAACAACAGCAACAAAGTTCCTGCTCTTTTGATTGGATCATGTAAAAGAGGTTGGAGAATACAAGAGTCTTTATACAACCAAAGGTACTAAGGAAAATCAGTATCACCAAAAACAGTCTACAGTTAAATACAATTAAAAGTAATTATTTTTAAACTACATTTTATCCAAACTATAATCCCTTTTTACTGCAACTGTAATTATCCATTTGATTGACATTCATGTACAAATACTTCATTCATTCTTTGTAGTGCTGGAGTTGGAAGAACAGGCGTCTATATTGCCCTTGACCATTTAACACAACATATAAATGATCATGACTTTGTGGATATCTATGGACTTGTAGCTGAGCTGAGAAGTGAAAGGATGTGTATGGTTCAAAATCTGGTAAGATGCTTAAAACCTATACATCTTATGGTCATTAAACCACAGGTCATTATGTTTAGTGTAAGTGGGAACTTTGGTTTATACGAGCCAGGATCACAGTGACACCACTCACATGGGAGGGGAACAGAGTAGAGTAGAGAAGAACTTCACCCCAATATTTGTTACTGCTCATCTCTCTTGATCCCTTGAACTTCCTTGAAAAAATTATTGAATGTAAATCCATGACAAACAAATGCATGCTTATTGTGTGTAGATGAGACAAGAAGAGAGGAACTATACATGACAAAGAGGTCTTTCTAGTCTAGGCAACATGAACGCTGAAATTATTTCAACGGCAAGCTAGCTGCTTCTTAGTTATATACTTTCCTTGGAGACCCACCAAAGTTGTCATGAATAAGGATGATGCATTAGTAATTATGTCCATTCAGTTTTAGTCTTCAGTTGAGTCTTTGGGGTAGCTGGGCACTGAGGTCCAGATGCTCCAGTAGATAGCCAGAATTTGAAGTTGAGTTCATCTCCCCTACCCCACAGGGAAGCAAAACCCATTATAATCTAATAAGGATTGTAGAGCACCACATGGAGTGCAGGAACTCTTCCAGGGAATGGCACATAGTTGTTCCTTGATGGTAAAGCTAAATAAGACAACTGCTGTATAGCGACTGCATACAGTGCCCTGTGTCTGCACCACAACTGCAGGCATGCTTCAGCTAACAAGGCCCCTGACAAGTAAGTTCCTTTTTAAAAATACTTTTAATGCCTACCCAGCCTCCCTTTTCCTCTTCATCCTTTGTTTAGATGGAAGTTTTCAAAGCATTATCTGCATGGGGAGGGTGGTAAAGGAGAGTTGGAGAAACACGGATGTTCAGTGTCAAGTTGCAGCAGTGTATCTGTGGTAAACAATGCAGTAAAGCTTAAGATGGGAAAGAATGGGATTCTACTGATCCTAGCTGATCCTACTGTAGCCCTGTATGCCTACTTGCAATAGACAAGATACATAGCATCTAACTCCAGAATCTCTCACTGAGCCTGCATGAACAGCAAAACAGAGAGGAGGGGAAGAGCAAATAAGTCTGCCTCACCAGCTACTTCTAGCCAGCTAAAAACAACAACATACGTTTAGAAGTTTGACTGCTGAAACTAGAGGCAGATGAAAACAAAAAAGTCATCTCTAGATGCTCTAGAAGGTTGAAATATTTTTGCTTACCTACACAGGGTAACCTGATTGTTACATTTCATATTTGCATATGGTCAGTTTTGAATAAAAAGGTTGCTGAAATATGTTGAGCTGCTCTTCACTTTTGTGGTTTAGCAACCTATCCCTATTCTTTCCATGTTATTTCTGCCTCTCTACCAGATGTTCTGTTAAAGAAGTAGTGCCCAGGAACACAACTACTTTGTCCACTGAGGTAAAACTGTATTCCTGTTACATTGATGTAAATAAAGCAACAGTTCCTAGTCTGTAAAGTGACTACCACCTAAGGAAGTTATAGAATGTTTTAAACGTATAAGCCAGAAAGAGACTGTTTTGATTCCCCTGACTTTGTAATTATTCTCTCACACTTTACATCTTCAAGAGGAAGTAATAGAGAAGCTGATATATATAACCACATAGTGGACCTCATTTAGAATGCTCTAATGGAGAAAGCTAGTCCTGGCTTTAGCTGAGTGCATTTCATTCCATAGGGAGAGTGCTGGACACACAGAATGTTCCTCCTAGGGCTGTATCACATGAGGTAGGTAGATCACACTTACAGCAGGATAATAGCATCTTTAGCTAGGACTTATCACATGATGCCATTCCTCTTCTGATGTTCTCTCAGTGGGAGACCATTTGGAAAGTGTTTCTTTTACAAAGGAAGTCATTAACAGATTAATGAAACATTCATGAAAGTGTTACTCCACATTGTGCATTTGTAACTGCCATATAAGATTCCAGATGTCACTTTCATGTGACCTAGTATTTAGCCTCATTAATCTGTTCAACTTTTTAATGCATGGGTTGAGAGGTTCTGTTGCTTTTTTTAGTTCCATTCTTGGAGAGCAAAGATCCTCCCTATTGAAGGAGCACACCCTCCCTAAAAGCAGGAAGTTGGTTCAAAGATACTGAAGCAGAAAGTGTGGTTTCATTTCCACTTCCAAAGGCAGTAACCCAGAGTCTCTTAGAATGCAATTGAGGATTTCCAGAAATCACAATTTCACTGTTAAAATGTTCTTTCTCTAAAAGCAATCAACAGCTTCAAAACATTTCCAGCAGCAGAAGAAATAAGCTAATTCAAGCAACTTTTAATTTTTACATTTTGTAGGCACAATACATTTTTTTGCACCAATGTGTTTTGGACTTATTGACAATCAAGAGGAGCAGCCAGCCTGTATGTTTTGTTAATTATTCAGTACTGCAAAAGATGGATTCTTTGGATGCCATGGAAGGTAAAGAGATATGTACAAAAAAAAAAGTATTAAAATGTAAAGTGCATATTTGGCCTTACTGAAATAGTAAGTGTTGCAAAACATGATTGGTTTTGTGGTTTTCAGTTTTATGCATTTCAGCCTCTTGGAAAATTCAGTTAGTTTTCACTGTTTGCAGACCAGTACTGGGAATGTCCAACTTTTCCTCTTCACTATTAAGCCATTCTCTCCCCATATGCTGTCAATATCCATTAACTATGGGCTTTTCTGCACTACACTGTTCTAGTGCTATTATTCCATTTTCAACACCCTGTGGCATTCTGGGGTTTGTAGTTTCCTGAGGCTGGAGAGCTCTCTGGCTGAGAATTCTAAACACCTCTCCCTAAACTGCAAACCCCAGGATTCCACAGGATGTTGAAAGTGGAATCAAAGCGCTATAACAGTCTCGTGCGGAAATGGCCTGTGTTATCCTTTTACATAGTGAAGATGAGTAAACTTTAACTTAATATTTGACCCCCTTCCCTTTTTGTTCTCTGTATTTAGTATATATGCAACCTAATCGTGTCATTTTTCCTTAATATAAAAAAAATGCAGCAACAGCAAAAAGAACTTTCCTCTCTGGGTGAAAATTTTGCTTTGTTTTCTGTTCATCTCTTAGCTAGACTGCTACAACTTCCTCTTTTTTGATCTTTTTTTTTTCACCACGGCCTCTTCATTTCTATCCAGATCTCTACTATCTTGTTTGCACTGAGCATGACATGTTTCTTCTTAAAACTTTTCCACTGGATCCTGCTTGCTCCTAGATTCAAAAGAAGTTCCTTCTCATGTGCTCTTCTTCCCTCTTGCTTCTGTATTCTCACATCTTCATATATTCCTTGCTGTATCTTCATTCTTCCAGCTGCACCAACCTTAGCTTTCCAAATTTCTTCTACTCCTTCAAACTGCCCCCTCTTCCTCTCCTGTTTCACAATGGGACACAACATTTATATGAAGCTTTCTTTAGATTCCCTTTTGACATCATTTTCTATATGTTCTTCTGTTTATCCGACTTCCCTACCTTTTCCTTTCTCTCCTGTTCTCCTTTTCAAGGTTTAGAAACTAAGTTCCTCAGGGCAAGGCTCTGTCTCCCTGTAATTTGTAAAGTGTCATTCATACATTGAGATCATCATCATCATCATCGTCATCAGGATGCAATGTTCAATCTGCCTGGAATGATAAGATAAGAGAAAAACTTAAGTCATAAAAATTATCAAGAATCTCTCTCTTTCTCTACTGCGCCTGTGTACACATACCCAGTTCAAACCACATAATACTCTGTTGTGCTGGCCTCCATTTTTGAAAACTCCCTTCACAGAAAGTCCTGCCTGGTACCAATATTGTTAATTTTAACTGAAAGGAAAGTGTTTGCCTAGATTTTTCATGTATTTTAATATGCTTTCTTTTTCAAACATATTCTATTATATTTGCCTATTTTACTTTATGTTTGTTAACTGCCCCTGAAAGCACCACTGGGTAATGGCAAATAAATCTTTTGAATAAGTGATAAGTAGCTTTAAAAAAAAAAAAAAGCATAAGCTTTAAAAGGCAAAAAACAAACAAACAAGCCATGTCTTACCACAGTGGTTGTTAAAAAAGTCACAATAATGATGTTGTCCTTCCTTTGCTTATGGCAGCTAGTTCACACAAAGCTATATATATTTACATTTTTTTAAAAAATGCCTTGAATTTGTATTAAACCATTTTGTAGGAAGATGAATATGTAAAAGTTTAAATTACTGCATCTGTTTCTTTTGTAGGTGATGTGGAACTGGAATGGGAAGAAACCACCATGTAAATGCATGGATGAAACTCTTTTGTCTCAAGAAACAAATGGAATTTTTAAACAGCAGAGGCCAAAACATACCCCATTCTTACAATTAGCTAAAAGCGGAGAGTAATTTTTGTAGAAAAAGACAAAAGAAAAAAAGAAATTATACTTTATACTCTATTTATATGCCTTCACAAATACTATAAATTATTAAATGACACTTTTGTATAGAGTGCAATTCTATTTCTATAACAAAAATATTGTCTGCATTGGGTGCAGTCCAGCAATACTTAATCATAAATTAAATACTACCAACACCAATATAAAGTAAGCATTTAACTGGAGTGTTGGCATTTTCCCCTACCAATTTAGAGCAGAACTAAACATTTCAGAAGACATTGACCTGCTGATGATCAATGACCCTTTCTCCTATATGAGCCATGATAAGTCATCAACACTCCTGCATCTTTTCATTTACCAGCAGCCAACAATGTGAAGTAGACAGAAAAGTACAGAGTACATCATAACACTGTTAGAACCTGGATAATCCAGTGAAGCTGACTGGTGGCATATTTAGGAAAAACAAGTGGAGTTTTCCTTCCTGGGCTGGGCTGACTGTTTAACTTATGAAGTTTGCTGCTGCCATGGTGACAACTGCCACTGGCTTAAATTTAAAATGTGTGTGTATGTGCTTTCAAGAAGATTTCAAATTCTACTTGAAGCCAAATACATTAAGGATGCCTAACAATGGCTACAAGCAGATGTAGCTATGGAGGGAGGGGGCATTGCCCCTGAATACTTCTGGCTCCCCATGTCCCCTAGACTCCTAGCATTCCAAGGAGTGGGACACTGGAAATGATTCATACCTATTCTCAACTCATGTTCTCACTTCCTTACTACATTTTCTTGCCCCTTCTCTTTGACAGAATTTTTGGGAAACAACACTCTCATTTTGCTGTCAGCGTCAGAGTCAATGTATCAATCTCCAGGGCAAAAGAATGACAGAAGCTATTGCCCTTATGTCTTGTCTATGGGCTTTCCAGACTGCTGTAATAGAGCATGGTGGAAAGTTCTTTGGTCTGATCCAGCAAGTCTCTTCTTTGTCGTGTAATTTTTTTATACTAGACATGAACAGGAACATAGAAGAAATACAAAGAAGCAGTACTTCCATGTCTCATGTCATATCTAATTCCACCCTTAAAGCTGCTTTTCACATTAAACTTGGCAAAAGCATCTGTGTCTCTACATAGATAGGAGGAAGCTAGGAGGAAGCTGTGGCCAATCCTGGTTCTTTTGTATAGACCTATATAATCATCATGCCCAATATTCTGCATTAGCTACTTAGTTAAGTACATTATGTATAACTAAGTAATCCTTCCTGGTCCAACTCTTCCCCCCGCCCACCCCCAAAAATCCCTGATGGAAATGTCATTCATATGTGTTCTGATTGCCAGTAGAATGGACCTCCCTCACTCAATGCAACTGATACCTGGGGAAGTAGATTGCAGGGGAGTTGTGGCAATACTCTCACAATTGTAACTAAGTAGTGATTGTGAATACAGAACAGTTACCTAGATTTACTCATACATAACTGTTCTGTGTTCATGATCATTGCTTAATCACAATTGTGACATTACTGCCATAACTATAACTAAGTATGCTTCAGTAAGTAGCTGATGTAGAATACTGCCCATATGTCCAGACAAACACTTTCTGGTTTATACTTTACTCTTTTAAGAATACCAGCAAAATATTGTGCTTCCTTGCTTTAAAAACATAACGGCCACAATTTAACACAGATATAAATGTGCTGTTGGTTTTCACTGGCTTCATTGTGTATAACTCTGCATGAGAGTAGGCCTATTGCCTAAAGTGGGCTTTAGTTGTGACTAAGGCCATTTCTGCACTACACTATCATAGTGCTATTATTCCACTTTCAACATCCTGTGGAATCCTGGGGTTAGCAGTTTAGGGAGGGGCATTTAGAATTCTCAGCCAGACAGCTCTTTGGCCTCAGGAAACTACAAACCCCAGAATTCCACAGGATGTTGAAAGCAGAATAATTGCACTATAACAGTGTAGTGTGGAAATGGCTTTTATATCTCAGAACTGGACACAATTCAGAAAGATCTTGTACTGTGTCCTTTCATAAAGCTCTGTGAGTCTACATATGAGCACATGGTTCCAAAAGGCTAACTATAAGTTCCAGACCAATGAGAACATACTCACAAAAGCAGGCTTGAACATATACATCAGAAATTGTACATGTAAATTGGATGTCCATCCTAAAACAGAGGTCATTTATTTCTTTAAATGTGATGCTTATTACAGTGTGCTTTCACATGCAGATCCAAATGTTATGCCTTTGACAGTAACAGAGGACTTCCTCATTTGGATGTACAAGCACATGTACATCTAATTTATGCTCTCCATTCTTGCTGTTTGATCAAAAACCTGATTTTCCAAATGTAACATTTTTCTGGATGCAAGCATATCGTTTCCTTTCAGAAAGAGCTCTAAATACATTCCCCTTTAATTCCCTGACAACCTATAACGATGCCTTCCAAATTAGCCAAATGTGATGTGGAGCGTTCATATTCCTCAGGTGTATATGACTTTGAGTGTACATTTGCTGTATTTTTTGTGTTGGATTGTGAATAAAAACTGCCATGCCTAGACTTTAACTGACATATCAAGAGTTGTGGTTGATTAAGGTGGATGATTTCCAGGATTATCACAATGTTTCCTTAAATGTATGCTCTTGTGTTTTGACTCTTTGTTTTATGAGAGTTGAAATATTATCTTATGATCCAGAACAGCTGAAAACTCGCCCTCTGACACTATGGAGAATTTTCAGCTTTATTTCCCCTAGCACACAGTAGCTTTTCAGGGACACTTGGGGCTATTTAAACCAATGTATGATGATGATGACCAGAGATTGTTGAATTTCTTGTTCTGTGTCATAATGCATGTGGTAACTGTGCCCATGAAAGGTTTTAAAAAAAAAAAAAAAAAGCACTGTCTCACATTCCTATTACTTTTCTAAAACTGGAAAAAATAAAAATTTACATTTTATTAAATAATACAATTCGTAATATCAAGTGTTTTTCACTATATACAGCTTTGCAACTGTGCACTGAAGTCTGCACAATTCAAATTACAAAACTGCTACAGCATTGTATAGGCCCAAGATGATACCCATGGCAATACTTATATGTCTGTCTCCCCATGGCTCCAGAGGGCAGGACTGGAACATAAAAATGGCTCAGCAGTTACAGCATTTCAATTTTGAAGTGCACTCGGAAAAATCTGTGTGATAATTGAAAACATTGTGGGAGGATAAGAGTAAGAAGTGATCTAGAAAATGGGGAAGGGAGCATGGGGAAGGGCTACAGGAATTGGAAAGAGGCATGGTGCAGGGTAACTTTGCCTGTACGTGGTGGTGGTGGTGGTGGTAGTGGTGGTGGTTTTGTTCTTTGGGATTTCACTTCCATTTTGTGTTTCTCTTTTTCCATGGACATTTCCGCACTACATTCTAATAGCGCGATTATTCCACTTTCAACATCCTATGGAATCCTGGGGTTTGCAGTTTAGGGACAGCTGGTCGGCCCCTCCCGGAACTGCAAACCCCAGGATTCCATAGGATGTTGAAAGTGGAATAATTGCACTATAAGAGTGTAGTGCAGAAATGGGCCATGTTTTGCCTGGGTGTTTTCTTTCTGAGTTGCTTGCGTAGTGTGAGTGTTTGTAATAATATACCTAAATTAGTTGCAGCAAATAAGTCTTCAATACATATGTGGTACCTCAGGTAAATATGTTCCTGTAGCCCAAGAACATGAAGCATTAAAATGTAGCAGGACACTATAAAAATCTGTCTCCCAAGTATAGCTAGTCCTGATGATCCAAAGAGATTTTCTATTTGTGTTTTTGAACAGCACCACCCCTATACCATATGTGACTATGAGAATGGGGAAATAAGGGTATGATTCCCCCAAATAATAATTCTTCCTGCCTCGCCCCCCCCCATGACATTTTCCTTTGGTCCAAATTTCCAGCATTGCAGAGAGTGAGACTTTGAAAATCATTCATATCTGAAACTCTTCTATTTCGTTGTGTTCGCATTTCTTTGGTCACATTCCCTGCTCCCCCCCTTTTTTTTTTTTTGGATGCCTAAACTCTATTTCTAAATGATCAACTGAGGTTTTAAGTGTTTACCATATTGGATATTTGGAGAATGAAAGAAAAATTCATCAGAAGTGCAGAATTATTATTTGGAGAACAATTTTGACCTGTGTAGCTATACCCCCTGTTTCTGATGCAGCTTGTTTCACTGTCAAATAGCTTGTGCCTTCAAGAAGTTCTTTTTAATGTTTACTCAAAAGCCCCTTTCTCATCATTGGAACCCAGTGGTTTGTGAGTTACCCTCAGGAATAAATGAAAATGAATGCAAAGTAGAAAGAAGGCTCCTCATAAATTTGGAAATGGCTCTCAGCATTTACTACTGATATTTTCTCTGGTCTACATATACCCAACTCTTTCAATCTTTCCTCATAAGACTCAGTCCAAGAACTGCCATGAAAGGCCTACATATTATTTCTATCTGAAATACATTAAAAAAAAAACACTTTGACCATCTTTAATGTGAAGATGGCTTACATACGATGCCAATCAAATGCAATGAAAGCTGCCCTCTACAGAGTATGCTACTAAGGCCCAGTGGTGGCTGCTCTTCCTGTGCTGGGAATGTTTCTATAAAGATGACAGAACCTCCCCACTTTGATGCCACCAGTGCTAGGATTACCATTTGATAGCTCAGAGCAGTAGACATTGCTGTTTCTCCTGGACCATGTGGGGCTGTTGTATTCAGTCTGGAAAAAAACAAAAAGAAGGTAGTTTTAGAGCAGTTGCCACTACAGCAATTGCTTGTGTTACATTTTGAGATCCCAAGGCAGGAGGCTGTGGAGACAGAGGACTGTCCTTGCAAATCAGGTCCAACTCATGGAAACCTTCTCCTTGGCAAGATTTCTTCAGAGGAGGCTTGACATTGCCTTCCTTTGAGGCTCAGAGTATGTGATGTAAACCACCCAAACTGTTTCTGCTGTGTTTTTTCCTGTATGAAGAAGCATTACATTGATTCACACCACTTGTGCTAAAACATAGCAACAGTTTCTACAACTTTTATTTTTAAAAATTGACCAATCGGCGGTGGGGTGGAACAAGGGACTGGAATAGGAGTTCCACGAGAATTGACGATGCAGAAGCTACAAATGATTTCTCTGCTTTACTTTGAGAGAAACTGGATGGCATGCAGATAGGAATCAAGGTAAGTTGAGGTAAAAAACACCACTCATGACTTGCCGTGAAACTCTCATCCACTCTAGCGCGGAAATGGCCTAGAGAAACCTGGGTTTTATAGTTTGGTGATTTGCTCTAATGCATTCACTGAATAACAGCACTATAGCTCTTGGGGAAAGATAAATTCTTCAAACTACAAATCTCATCTTTCCATTGCATGAATCTATAATTTGTTAAAGGGACATTAATGCTTACACCATTGTACAGTAGATGATCCCCAAACTCTAGTTTCGTAAGTCATACATTTCCATGCACAGTTCCTGACAAATTGTGATGTAATTGCTTCTAGTATTCCAGCAATAATTCCATTAAATACAATTGCTTACACTAGCTAAATTAATACCGTTATTACATGGTTGTGAATATTTTTTCACCTACTTGCCTGCAGAATATAATGTAGATTCAGCAGTTTCTTATGAGAGCCCTGCTTCAGTTAAAAATAAAGATTTAACATATCTTCAGGGAGTTACTAGAAGCTTTTGATAACTCTGCTTTAGAAATAGTATCACCATAGATCCCCTTCTCCATTCTCCATAAAAGGTTGTTTATTTCTTTTAAGACTGAAGGTGGGCAAGTTCTGGTACTCTGGGGGGCTCAGTTTTCTTCTGTCTAGGATCCATGCTGGGCATACCAGCCCCCAAAATATGGAGGATCAAAAAAAAAAAAAATCAAAACTAGAAGTAACCTCATGTACATTTCTGATCTAATTTCTTGGTATTTGGGAACAAACCCATGTGCAGTGAGCCTTGTTTTGATTCAAAACTTGCTACCTCTGAAGGTATCAAGCAATGCAAGCTGTCTTAAATGTAGGCCATTTCTGCACTACACTGTTATAGTGTTATTATTTCACTTTCAACATCCTGTGGAATTCTGGGGTTTGTAGTTTACTGAGGCCCAAAAGCTCTCTGGCTGAGAATTCTAAATGTGCCTCCCTAAACTGCAAACCCCAGGATTCCATAGGATGTTGAAAGCAGAATAATAGCACTATAATGTAGTGTAGTGCAGAAATGGTCATAGTCACTTTCTGTGTAGTGCAGAAATGGTCATAGGCCATTTTGGTACGGGTTAAACAAAACGGTGCAGTGCGTCCTCCACAGAGGATGTCTGCACCTTGGAGCGGACTGGGTCCGGACTAATTAGTGTAGATCTGCACCTCAATCCGCTCCGGAGCGACCCCAAGTGGTTCTCCAGCATGTTTTTGAAAAACTTGATTTTTCAGGTTTTTCAAAAAACCGGCGCCATGCAGATTCGCAGGCTCGAACCAATGCGAGCCTGCGATCTGTGGAGGGCGAGCTTTAGGCTGGCGAGCTTTAGTGGTTGATTGAGACCCACAACCAACCGGAAGCTGCCATTTTGGATGCCGGAGCAGTGCGGAGCGATGGCCACACACTGCTCCGGAGCAGCCTGGACCAGACCAGGGAGCCAGAAGATCCGGTAAGTAACGGCACGGGGTGATTCCCTCGCCCCGTGTGGAAATGGTCATAGTCACTAGTGCTGTGTAAAGTAGGTCCATTGGAACATTGGATTTTGCAAAAGTATTGTTTTACTTCATCACAACTGATCAAGTGAGGCTTTTCCAACTGGGGCTAGAAACTGTATTTAGGCCACCAGCATTTTTCAGCTAAAAACTGGGATTGGATTGGGAGCAAGTAGACACTGAGGAAGTCTGAGAGTGGTCCAGGCACTGCAAAAACAGCTTGGAAGAGGCACACCTGACCCACCTCTGCTTATGTTGGTGAAAATAATTTGGAAGACTGAGCTTCAAAACTGTTCTTGTACTATGTAAATATTTGCAGTTTGGCATTTTCTTTGCCTGAAGTTCACTTTTATTCAGTGATGAATTATATTTAAAAAATAGCATAGTACAGCAAGTAACAAGACTCTGAGCGTGAATAGTGAAAACATTTTGCACATTTATGGGATTCATCTGACTGCACAGTCCTTTTAGCTTTTGTAATGGTTTGTGAATTCAGATGACAGGTATCACCATATTAGGTTTCAATATATATTGTATGGTCACGCCCAATTATTGGACAAAGGCAGCAATAATATATTTGAGCCATCCAAATTTCATGCAAAGGTCACACATGAGAGCAAATGTCTTTTACCAATTGTATGCAGACATGAGGTACAAAGGTTTTTCAGATCTGGAATGGGTTCAGAGATTTTTGAGTAATCTGAAGGGAGTTAAATGGCTTTCTTCAGTTTGTTTTCTCATGTGAAAGCCATGTTTTCATTGTGTGTGTGTGTGTTTTTCTTTTTGTGAAGAGATCCATCTGCATAGAGAAAATGGTGCCTTGTATTAATCATGATAATGGTTCACAGGTTGTTTCCGCACTAGGCTGTTATAGTGCTATGATTCCACTTTCAACATCCTATGGAATCCTGGGGTTTGCAGTTTGGGGAGGGGCTGCCCTCCTGAACTGCAAACCCCAGGATTCCATAGGATGTTGGAAGTGGAATCATAGCACTATAACACTCTAGTGCGGAAATGGCCACAGTCTCATTCAGGTTTTCATGGATGAACAATTGCAGTTCATTCTGAAACCAATAGGAACATTGCTAAGTAAACATTTATGCAAATTCCATTGTTTCAAATGGGCTTACACTAATTGGGACTAGAAATTTGATTTGGAAGTGTGTGTATTTTTATTTATTTCATTTATATGCTGCCTTTTTCCCAGAGCAGGGCCCAAGGCAGCTTAGAAGAGGAATTAATTAAACCCCAACAATAAAAATTTTAAAATAATTAAAATCATTGCAATAAAACAGTAAAAATTATTTTAAAAGCATACAAAAGTTAAAAGAAATGAAGCACATACCCCAATAAGAAGCCTTTTTTGTGAGTGATTACATATTTAAAAACCTGCTTAATCAGAAAAAAGATCTTTGCCAACAGAAGGAGAGGAGAGAGGGGGCCAGCCTAGCCTCCCACAGAAGAGAATTCTAGAGAGTGGGAGCAGCCACTGACAAGATTCTCTCTCTCATCCTCTCCCAGCAAACCTATAATAGTGGCAAGCCTGGGAGAAAGCCTTCCCCCGTAGATCTTAAGATTCTTGCAGGTTCATATGGACCTGTGCAGGTCATCCACCAAAGCAACCAAAGCTGTTCCATAATCAGCCCTGAACCCAGATGAATCTACATAATCTAGTCGCAACCCCTGGAGTTGGGAGGTCACTACGCACTCTAGAACCTTGCCCAAGAATGGAATGTTAGAGACTGGCTGATTATCCAGAACCCTAATTATCCAGAATGTTGAAATCCAGGGAGGGCTTTCTTAGTAACACTCACACCACAATCACAGAGTTGTTATCACACTCTTCATAATCTACAAAGTCATATAACCAGTGGCATAAGGGCAGGGGCATGATGGGCAGGTGTTCCCCGGCAGCAATTTTGGAGGGTTCTGTGGCTCTTTGATTGCCCTCTCCCATGTGCTGTAGCCCCACACTGCGTGCCATAGCCCCACCCCATCCATCAAAGCCCTGCCCCCACACACCGTAGCCCCACCCTCATGCACCACAGCCCCACCTTGCACACCATAGTGCCCCCTCCCGCATGCCATAGCCCCCCTCTGCCCCTCCACCTGCCCGTGCTCCTCATCCATGCGCTCCAAGCTATGCCATTGCATATAACACATTGTTGTTTTATGCCATTCCCACAACTCAGTTCACTTCAAATGAAAACTTATGTCAAAGCTTTCAGGTTTCATTGCTTTGAGACAGAAGACAAAGAATCTGAATAAACTAAAAGAAAAAATGCTGCAAATTTACATACCTAGGAATAATCACTAAGAATATTGATTCTCCAGATCAGGATTCTTGACTTCACTTCTGGTGTCACTTTTTCTGCACTATTTTCTCATTTTGGGTGAAAACAACTGTAGTTGAGAGGTGGCATACACATTTTGCATTTTAAAGGGTACAGGCTCAATCCCTGGCGTCTTCTCTGGTTTGAGTCTCAAACCCTACAGATCTGCTGTGAATCAATGTGAACCATACTGAGATAGAATCATAGAATCATAGAAATGTAGAGTTGGAAGAGACCACACGGGCCATCCAGTCCAACCCCCTGCCATGCAGGAACACCCTCAAAGCACTCCCAACAGATGGCCATCAAGCCTCTGCCTAAAAACCTCCAAAGAAGGAGACTCCACTACACTCGGAGGCAGCACATTCCACTGCCGGACAGCCCTGACTGTCAGAAAGTTCTTTCTGAGGTTCAGGTGGAATCTCCTTTCCTGCAGCTTGAATCCATTGCTCCTTGTCCTGGTCTCTGGAGCAGCAGAAAACAAGCCCTCTCCTTCCTCTACGTGGCATCCCTTCAAATATTTAAACATGGCTATCATGTCCCCTCTTAACCTTCTCTTCTGCAGACTAAACATACCCAGCTCTCTAAGTCTATCCTCATAAGGCATGGCTTCCAGGCCTCCCACCATTTTGGTCGCCTTCCTCTGGACTTGCTCCAGCTTGACCATGTCCTTCTTGAATTAGAGTGCCCAGAACTGGACACAGTATTCAAGATGAGGTCTAATCAAAGTAGAGTAGAGTGGTCCCAGTACCTCCACCAATCTAGACACCATACTCCTATTGATGCAGCCAAGAATTGCATTGGCTTTCTTGGTTGCCGCATCACACTGCTGACTCATGTTCAGCTTTCGGTCTATTAAGACTCCTAGATCCCTTTCATACGTACTGCTATCCAGCCACGTGTCCCCCATCCTATATTTCTGTATTCCATTTTTTCTACCTAAGTGTAGGACCTTACACTTCTCTCTGTTGAATTTCATTTTGTTAGCCTTGGCCCAACTCTCCAATCTGTCGAGGTCATTTTGAATTTTGATCCTGTCCTCTGGCATATTAGCAACCCCTCCCAATTTGGTATCATCTGCAAATTTGATAAGCATGCTCTCTATTCCTTCATCCAAGTCGTTGATAAAAAAATATTGAACAGCACTGGGCCCAGGACAGAACCCTGTGGCACCCCACTAGTCACTTCTCTCCAGGATGAGAAGCAGCCATTCGTGATCACCCTTTGGGTTCAGTTGGTCAACCAATTACAAATCCAACTAACAGTAGCCCTGTCCAGCCTGCATTTTACTAGCTTCTTTCAGATAGATTGCCTGTGTCACTGATTCTGCATTAGATGGGGTCTTATGTACTTAGTGATTGTGCCTTTTCCAGCAAAAGTGATTTTGCTGGATTAGGCAAAGCCTCATTTTCACTTTTGCTTTTTCCATATGAAAACCAGTATGATGTAGTGGTTTGAGCATTGGACTATGATATTGGAGACCAGGGATGATGATGATGATGATGATGATGATGATGATGATGATGATATAATGATGATGATCATCATCACCATCTTTATTTCTATCCCACTTTTCTCTCCGAGGGGACTCAAAGCAGCTTACAAACATTAAAAACCATAATTAAAAACTGTAATATACAAAAGTTAAAACACAGATTAAACATCATTAATAATTAAAACAATGTTAAAATACATTTTAAAAAACAATATACAAAAAGCAATTAAATAGCAATTAAATAACCAACACCATTCTATATACAGATTACATGCCTACTGGAATAGGAATGTTTTTAATTCCCTGCTTGGCCATGGAAAAACACAGGGCGAGCTTGGATGCGTCTAAACACACACACCGCCCCAGAAAACCCCTTGAGAGGTTTGCCTTAGGTTCACTTTAGGGTCATCATAAGTCAGAAACTACTTGAAGGCACACTATGACTATTTCCGCACTGGGCTGTTGTAGCGCTATTATCCCACTTTCAACAGCCTATGGAATCCTGGGGTTTGTGGTTTCAGGAGGGGCCGGAGGGCCCCTCCCAAAACCACAAACCCCAGGATTCCATAGGCTGTTGAAAGCAGGATAATAGTGCTATAACAGTCCAGTGCGGAAATGACCTATAACACAACATCTCTCCTTGTGTCATACTGAATGGACATGCCCACTGCACATTCTGTAAGTATAAAGCATTCCCCATATAATTGAGAACTCTTCTTTTACTACGCTGCCAGAGTATGGAGCATAGGGCCAGAGGTGTACGGACGGGGGGGCAATGGGGGCAATTTTTGGGGAGTGCCCCGTGCGACATGACCACACCCTGTGCAATGTGGCCACGTGCTTGCACAACACAGCCATGCCCCCTTGCAATGCAACCACACCCCAAGCAATGTGGCCACACCCTTGTGCAATGCAGCCACGCCCCTGCCCCTCCGCTCCTCCCACCCCACCCCACCCCCACCCAAACTCCAAGCTACACAGGGCAAAACTTTAAGTTTTTTAATAAGAATTTGTTCCAAATTGCAAATTTCTTCATATTTGAGATAGAAAGAAGTTGATTTTTTTTTAAAAATGGAATGTGGGAGAAACCAAAAGTGACAAGTTCATTCATTCAGGGCTTTGCTTGCCAATCTTCGCTTTGTTTGTTTTAAATTTGCCTTTGAATCCCAATCTTGCCAACTGTTAATGCTGGATTATGCGTGGCACCTATCTTTTTTCTGAAAGAGAAAGAGGTGCTTCTTCTTTAACACATATATGACAGAAAAGTACAGCATGTCCCTCTCCATAGAGGGAACAGCTGTACCTCTTGAATTTGTCTAGGCGAGTGCACACTGAAGAGACAATTCATTTCCATTCATTTTTGAACTGAATGTCTTTATATTCAGGATGGAAGAATTTGAAATTTTAAAAAATACAAAGAAAAAGAGAAAGCAGAAAACTGTCAATTTCACCACCCCTAGCTGCCTGCACACACACACACGCACACACTCACAAAGAGTCCTATACACAGACAACAGTTAAAAGCTGTCTAAATATTAAGTATGTACCTAAGGAATAGGACTGTATTCAAGACTGCTCCTCTCCATACGTTCTATAAAACAGATACACTAGCCAGCAGTGCTGAAACTGGAAAAGCCTGAAGACAGGGGGAGACAAAGCATGACAAAGCCATCTTCTTTATCTGAAACAATTTCTTCTTCTGGCAGCTGATTAGTGATACCTTATCTTCTACATGTTATGTTATTGCATCACTATCAGTTATTTAGTGGGCTATTTATATCAAACTGTGCCTTTCTTACCTAGGCAGGCTGATGGTGGTGGTCCTTTAAATGTTGGTTAAATGTTTAAATGTTGTAAGATCAGTATAAATGACAGAACTCCCAGATCTGGAGCTTCTGTGCACATCATAGAAATGGTACCTGTCACATTTACAAAACTACAAATCCTCAGATTCCACAGGATGAAGCCAGGATACTTGAAGTAGTAGCCAACTTCTGTAACTCTCTAGAGTGCAAACTTTCCATGCTAGAAGTTAAGACTCTCCAAACCACCACCACCCCTTGTATGATAGATTCTGAACTGTGTAACTGTAAAGAGATTGTAGCTCAGTGGTAGAGCACTTGCCTTCCATGTGGACAGGCACAAATTCACCTGCTTGCATCTCCAGTTAAAATGATCAGATGGTGTGAGAGGAGATGTGAAAGACCTCTCTCCACCTTGGGCCCTGAAGTTCTGCTGCCAGTCTGACAATATGAGAGCAGATGAACAAATAATCTTACCAGCAATAAGGCAGCTTCACCTGTATATTCAGTCTGAACACCCTGAACCATCTTGATATTTCTGATGTAACATTCTGCACATTTTGGATTTGTCCATGCTGAAATTTTTATATATATATATACATACACACACATATATGTATATATACTTCTGTGTATGAATACAACTATATATATTTATAAGTCTTGAGGCATAGAAAGTATCCAATTATTGCATCCCTCCTCACCTTAAATATACTTCAATGGCTAACTGAATGAATCCAATGTCCTTTTGCAATGAAATTCTATACCATGTTGGTGCTGCAAATCCTTCAGAATGCTCCTGCTCTAGTAAGGTCAGCTGGGATGTGACTGAACCTGTTAACACAATGTGTTGGGTGCTTCCTTGTGAAATTTAATTTTGGGGATCTGTGCCAGGAAAGGTCGACTTACTGAAAGGTAATCTACTGCCCCATGCCAGAGATGTCAGCACTCAGTAGTGATGAAAATGTAAACCTGTCTAATAGCACTTCTCAGATTTCTTCTGGTCAGACAGCAACACTACTGGGGAAGATTTTTGCAAAAGGCTATACCATGATGGAGCTCATTGGAATGCATACATATCCCTTCAAAGAACAAACCTGAACTGAGTTGCTCCTTCCTTGGGTCACATATCAGCATGTTTACTTATTCCTATCTGCTGGCTAAAAGTGAAGATATGTTACTCAGTCAAGTATCAGCATCGATGTGCAATCAACTGATGTTCCACATTCTTAGAGGTACCATTGGCTGCCAGGTTCTCACCAAGAGAGGTTCCCAGTTATTTCTTTTCTCAACACTGGCATGACATTGACACTGATTGATGTGCTACATCTGCTGAAGGTGAGACCAAGGTCACAATGATTACCATTTTTGAAGGATACATTTGTCTTTCACCTTTGAACTTTCTATCTACTGAGCTAAATACCTATGTTAACATGTAATGTTATTTCTTTAGCACTCTCTCTCTCTCTCTGTATGTGTGTGAAAACACTAGATGCAGTAGAAGCCCTATGGAGCTAGAAAATGAAGACAAGTGTAATATGTGGCATATATTACAAGAATTTTCTACAAAAGGACATGTCAGATCACAAATTTAAGACAGATGCACAAAGCTGTTTTTTCCATCATGAGGTGAGATTTTTACATCTCAAGATTGAGATTCAGATGTCATATTCTAAGTGGGTTCCATATGCACCTGGCATGACCTGAAACTTCAGGGATTTGAGATTTATAGTGAAGAAATAACTAGACACACCCTAACCTCAGAGGAATTTCACTATAACATCACTGTGAAAAAGGTCAATTTATTGTGACTATATTATTAATAATAAAGTGAATGCATTCATAAATTTAAACTACCCAAAGTGTACTTGCTTATTAACTTAGCCGGTCTTATTAATAACAAATGGTGTTGTGGCACTTGAAAGACCAACAAATGTACTATGCATAAGCTTTTGTGGACTATAGAAATTAATGCCACAATAAATTCATCCATAAATTCATTCCTTAAGGTGTCACAAAACTTTTAGTTGATTTTGCTCTGACAGATTAATATGTTTATTCTTTGGTAAATTTTTAAAATGATATACTTAGCAAATAGTGGCCTATACCAGCATAATGCAAAGAATAATGCTGATGTATGCTTTTTTTTTTTTTGGTCATTGTGGAGGAAGGAATTCACTACTTCCCTAAAACAATACCCTCAACTCCCCTAAAACTTACTTGTCTTGTGCTGTCCTCCCTCCATAGCCATTGACTGATTGGTGGAGAGCTGGAGGATGGCAAAGAAGCATCTGGCTACATACCTATAGCACAACAAGGGAGGCATCTCACCAAGGATCCACTAGAGATCCCAAAGGATTATTGTGCTGTTGTTATGCATCTGGTTGTAGGCATATAGGGCACTGGTGGAGTTTGGAGTGTGTGGAGGGGGGAGGGGAAGGGAGGGGACGCGGGTATGGCACGGGGGCATGGCTGCAGTGCATGGAAGCGTGGCCATGGAGTATGGGGGTGTGGCTATGAGCTAGGACTCCCTCCTAAAATTGCTGCCAGGGGCAAACTGCCCCCAGCAGCCCCCCTATCCCTACACAACTAACATATGGATACCCAGACACTTTTCCATCACTCCCCATTCTCCATCAGTTACTCAATGGCCATGCAGGGGAGTACAGGAACCAGATGAGTCCTGCAGGTGGGTAGAGGGGAAACAAAGATTAGTTCCATCTGGAAGGAACATCATGCTATATCTCTTTATCCAGGAACTTGGCTAGTGAAGAATTAACTACGCAGAATATTGCATGCACAAATACTATATAGTGTATACTATCAATGACACCAAGGGCTTTTCCGCACTACATTGTTATAGTGCTATTGTTTTACTTTCAACATCCTGTGGAATTCTGGGGTTTGTCGTTTACTGAGGCCAAAGAGCTCTCTGGCTGAGAATTTTAAATGCCCCTCCCTAAACTACAAATCCCAGGATTCAGTAGGATGTTGAAAGTGGAATAATAGCACTATAACAGCATAGGGCAGAAAGGCTCCAAGTGACCTATAAATACTTTTCTCTATTCCATAACTTGTGTCTAGGGTTGCCAAAGTGAAAAAGAGTGAGATAGCTCCTGTACGTTTAATGGTTGTTTACAAGAGGGAATTTTAGCAAGTGTTGCTTGTTACCTGTTGAAATTCCCTCTTCTTCTAAAGGTGCAGGCGACCGCTCTAATCTAGCTTTGTGTCTCAGGTGTTTACCATATGAAACTGAAGGCAAGGATTCCCTAATTACTAATATTTACAAACCACTCCAAGAGTCTTTATCGTTTTAAGAGAAGGGTGAAAACTCTTATAAACAAAGAATAGAGTTATTGTGAAAATTAAATGCATAATAAATAATAATGATTTTTTTCTATAATTGCCTTTTGCAGCCTAGCATCATATTCTTTCCTAGAAAGAACATGGGGGTTATTTACAAAAGAAACATGAATTGACAGTAATAGGTAACAACGCTTCAGAATCTAATATTCTTATTTTAGAGTTTCATTACTTCAACTACAGGAGCAGCTGTTGGTTCTCATTTTAATTTAGCAATTCATGAAGGATCTACGTAATTGTTGGTCAACCAAAATGTGTAGGGCACTTCAACTTCATTAACTTTCATGAAGTGCCTATTTTAGTATCATGAATGATACCTCGGAGTGCTAAACTCTTTGGGAGACACATCAAGTGGTCAGGGATGCCATCTTGGAAGTCTCTGGTTTCTGTTATGTTCTTTCATTGTCAGGCTTGAGCTTGATGTCACCCTTCATGCTTTTCATAATCTTTCCATTAAGGACTTAGTAGCAGAGCTAAGTTTTTCAAAGTTTTTCAGCCCTGCATATACACAGCCAGCAATGTCACACTTCCAGTTCCTGTTTGGGGTGGTTTTCAGCCATTCTGTGGAGTTTAGGGAACTGTAGAGGGGAAAGAAGGAAAACTTTGTGGCTAGCATTCTGTTAGGGAGTTACAATGTCTATAAACTAGGCTTCCAATTGCAAACAGTTTGGTATTCAGTCTTATAATCATGGCACCATTGTCACAATAGTAAACCCAAAACCACCTTAAAAATCCAGCCAGCTGCACCAATCAATGGAGTTTTGTGCTGGCAAGCAAGGTACTGTAAGATGACACATATAACACCCTTCCACCAATGAGTAGCAGTGTGACAAGCATTCCCCTCTGGGTCCTGTTATAACTCCTCATCGCACTGCCTCTTCCTAGGGTCTAAATGCATCATCCTTCAGTCCCCCTGCTCATCAGTATCACAGAACTCTATCCTTCAGTGTGGCTGCCTTGATTTTAAGATAGGTTGGAGGGGGTCTGACCAAGAGATGGATCAGAGCCACAATGTTGCGGCTATGTGTTTGATGCAGGACCTTGGCCTTTGTTTTCAGGTGATCTTTCAGTGTTTGGGAATGTTGGGGGTGGGGAGGAATTGCCTGAAAAATTAACATAGGGCATCTGGAGGCTTTGGGGTGTCCTAGGAACTTGATGAGCCACAAACATGGGGTGGAGACTACATGCAGGCCATAGACCATATGTTCCCATTTTTGATGTATATCCTACAGTGATAGATTGCAATGATACTCAAGAGTATTATAACCTGCTCTTCCTTTCTATAGAAAAAAGATTCAAACCTCACGCCGTCCAAAGTAGGTGAAATGTTTGAAAAGTTTCCTCCCACAGCACAAAATGCAGTAATTGAGGAGAGGGGAACAAAAAGTCTTATTTCACAAACATGTAACCAAAGGCTAAGAACTATTAGTTTAATATATAGTTTCTAAAATGAGAGCGAATCAGAGTTGAACTTGGCCTGGATGTCATTGTCACTATACTATAAAATCTTATGTCCTCTCCCGAGGGATGTGGGAATCCAAGACACTTACCTCCCTGAGACAGAAAGACATGTGGAATCCCTCTCACCATTTGCTTCATCTCTGCAGACTAGAATTGTGAAGAAAAATTCCCAGTCAGCCATTAAACTTAATGGGTGACCTTGGTCCAGTTCCAGTCACTTTTTGCCTAAAATACCTTATAGAGTTGATGAGAAGAAAGGGGATGATTTATGTCAGTGGTAAGCAGCATAAGGTCTTCATGTACTACCTATGCTATACCTCAGTGTGCTTATGCCATCCTGACATTGGCCATTTCCGCACTAGCCTATTATAGCACGATGATTCCACTTTCAAAATCCTCTGGAATCCTGGGATTTGCAGTTTTGGCCCCTCCCAAAACTGCAAACCCCAGGATTCCAAGGATGTTGAAAGTGGAAACATCGCGCTATAACAGGCTAGTGCAGAAATGGCCATTGTCCTAATGGATCACATGAAAGAGAAGAGGATCAGAACAAGCTGAAAATTAATGAACAGACTATAGATATTGGCTTCCTTGAATACAGAGCACAGTATTCTAGTGGTGACATATGCAGGTGTAACTGAGAGTTACATCTACCTAACTAATTTTGTGAACCTTGCTAAAGGAGATATACAATACTTTCTTCTGCAAGGCTTCATCCTGGTACACAGCTAGAACTGAGAGTGCATGCTGCCCCTTCTCCCCTCAGTGCTCAAAAGTAGCCACAATGAGCCCAGATGCACCCCCAGCAGCTATGTCTGACAATCTTCCTGCCATTGTTTGTGCGCTGGGGAAACACATGGACTAGGCTCTGGCACTTCTACCACATCTCATAACATATACCTTATCAGCATAATGTAGGAGCTCAACTAGAAAGTCCAAAAAGAATTACCCTATACATTTCATTACTTACCTCACAACTTGAAGGATATGCTAAGTTGCCTATAATATCCCTAAACATCACCACTGCAAATGAGACTAGTTCAATTTCCAGTCCTCAATGAATGGATTCCATCCTTATTCAAGAACTCATCAGCACCCCCATGTGTGTGTCCATCACAATAAATGGCCAAAGGACAGAAGGTGTCCCAACCTGACTGGTACACTTGGTTGAGAGGTGTTTTGCCATAAAAGTATGACAAAGAATAGGGCAAGATTGATGCAAGCCCTAGAAAGCAAAACCTAGAATGCAAACATGCTTCAGGCAACATTGGGCCTGAAGGCTAGTGTGAATGATGACAAGGACCACACAATGATTAGGATAAAGCCATTAGTTTTTGTTAGAGGAAGGTACAAAGAATCCTGTTTGCACTGCTGTAGTACCAGAACTCACTTGAATCTGGAGTACTGAATTGAGGTGGATTGACAGCTTGATTTTCTGTTACATATTCTCAAACCCTGGGAAAATTCCTATTTTAAATTATAACTCCAGAATCCTTCTAATAACACCTTGGGAAAGTTCCTTTTGGGACCACTACTGCTGAATCCCCACGTAAGCATAGCCTCTGCCCACAATGACTTGGGGATTCTGGAGTTATAATTCCAAAAAAGGAAACTTTCCTAGCTTTGCATATTGTACATTTATTGTTTACACATTCATTTAGTAGATGAAAGAACAAGGATGCTTTGTACATTTGAAGAACTTAGTCTCAAATTTAAGGTCAAGTCACATACTCTACCACCTTGTGAGGCTATGCTGGTGGATACACTTGATAGGGTCTTCTTTGTAGCAGCACCCCAACTTGTGAAATTCTTTTTCATCCCTTCATCCCTGCTCAGTTCCTGACAAGCAGTAGAGCCTGTGTTGTTTTACGTGGCCTTCGGCTCTTAAATTAGGGGAAATCCATTTAACAGTTTTAGCATGTTGATTGTGCAAATGATAAATGAATGCCTTAAGAAACAAACCAATTTAAGGATAGCCCAACCGTGCCGTCAAATAATAACATTTGTACTCTGTTTTTCAAGTCATTTTCCAAAGCAGGTAACAGAACAGTAAATTATAGCAGAATAAAATATAGCACACGTAAAACACAACTGCATTAAACTAGTGAAAACAACCTAAAACAATGGTTCCCAACCTTTTTTCACTTGCATATTGATTGGTAGCCCATTGCCATAAATTGTACCCTTCATATGAGCAAAATGTTTTTAATTATACAGTTGTCATTTCAAATGTATATGTTGTAACTGTAAATAAATAGCCCAATAATGGGATTTAAAAGCAATGAAATAGTAAGGTGAACAAACAATGCATATATATTTACATTCAAAGCTCAAAAGAAGCAGTGAAGTCACTATCACGTTATGTTTCACCTTTTTTACAGTGCCGGTTTTCAACCACTGATCTATATCTGATAATGCATAAATTAAAAAATGAATTTAAAACTTAAAATGATCATGAAGAGAAGAGATGTAGAGATGACCCAGAAGAACTCGATCATTGTGCACTGCTCACAGGACTGACTTAGATGCCCACTTATATATGCACTGACCCAAATGTTTGCAAAGCAGAGGAGAATGAATGCTGAGCCTGTGAGGGGTGCACTGCTGAGCATAAGCTCTGTAGTGGTGTGTTTGCAACACATTGTTTAGGGAGGTACTCTGTAAACAAAGAGAGGGAACGGGGCATTTCTCATGGTTGAATAACAAAGGAAACCCACTCCGCCACTCATCAAAACATTCTATTAATTTCACAACTTTTGAGTCATACCTTGTCTTACACTGTTGATGTATGTGTCTTTTCCTGCCATTATTCAATTTTTTTCACATACCCCTAAGTGTCCTGGTTTATAGCCCTGGGAAAGAGATAGGAAAAGAGAAGAATGGAAAATGGAAAGGATGTGAAAGAGAAAATTCTTCATAAAAGTATGACAAGGACAAGAGAAAATTCTTCTCTTTCACACAGCTATGATTCAGTCACCATGAAAGTCCAGATTCCGGTTCCTACCTCCTGAATATTGGCTAGCAATGGAACGGATTGCGAGGACTTTGAAACCAATTTTAAAAGTTAAGAGAGCTGCAGGCAGTGCTTGAGACAACTCTCCTGAAACATAGTGATAGTAGTTGTAACCATTTTGAAACCTAGCACAAGAAAGAAGCTTTGTAACCTAGAAAGTTTCAAGTAGATCAAGAAGCTCAGTCTTGAAAAGTACCAAAAAGTCATTCAGAACTAAAACAAAACAAAAAACAAAAAACCAACAACAAAAAAGGAGTCCATACTGAGAAAGATTATTGCATCTCTGAGAACTCAACTCCAGTTATCTTAGCCGCACAGCTTGTCTCCACAGTGACAAGAGAGTACAGTGGAGTACAGTACCCTAATGTCCCTGACAGCCTTGAAATAACTCTGCAACTGTGCAAGGAGTTGTGAGCCCAGGTGTGATAATAGAGGTCATCCCCAAGGTCATCTCTTTCTCTGTGTCTCATGATGAGCCCTGTGTGGAACCAGTTTTCTTTCAAAAGCCCTTTGTTATTAAAGCTTTCTATAGGAACACAAGATGGGTTTTTCAGAAATCACCCACACAATATGAGATGTAGAAAGGTCTTTCCCTGAGTATTGAGGGAGCAGGGAGATTTGTCTCTAAGAAGAGCACTTTTCTTTTCTAGCAGTGCAGTTTTTATCCTGCTCCAGGCTTGAAACTAGTTACAAAGAATATGTTGCTTGTAATTTATTTCTTTTCCCAATAGCCAAGACATGTTAAAGTAACAGTTGTTTGTCCAAATGGACACCAAATTCTGGCTTTTGGGCACTCAGTGCAGACAACATAGCCATCACAAGGAGTCCTGAAGGACATTAGGTTGGGGCAGGTAGGCTAACATATGTAGCTCTTGAACTTTGTATCTTTTATTCTCTATTGAGTTGTTCATGTATTCTGCTTAAAATCCAATGAGAACAAGTGGAGGGATAAAGTAGGTTTTCTGTTTTACCCCCTTTTCTTCCTGGGAAGACACATAAAAATCTACTAAGACCTGATACGTGAGAAATCAGAATGCTATTCAGGTGTTCCAAAGTGTGGGTGCTCCACACAAGAGGGGGAGACTTTGCATGTTGTTTTCTTCACATTTGTCTGAACAGCATAGCTTTTCGTATCCATGAATTCTACATCAGTCAGAATTCCTTCTCACAATCCTTTCCTTATATAGGCAATATAGGCAAGCTCTAGGATGAATGAATGAGGCTTTAGAAGTAACAGAAGAACAAATTGGAAGCCAGTCATGGATGGAGTATGTCCACTTAGGCTACTTCATAAAGGGAGGAGAACTTTGAAATTGAGGACAACATCAGCAATGTATGTGGCCACACCTAGTGCATTTCTAAGAAGAAGGCTGAATAGCTTCCAATCTTTATTAAATGTAATCAGTCACATTAATTCAGACAAACCAGATACATGGGCATAGCAAATATAACTCTAATTTAAAAATAAGGAAAAGACCCAATGGATGTTAAGAATTACTGACCAATATCATTATTAAACATAGATGATAAAATCTACACAATGGTATTAGCTGAAAAAATTAAGGAAAATCTCAAATGAATGGACCCATGAGGACCAGGCTGGCTGTCTTCCAGGACCATGCTTATGAGACAACATAAATACCATATTAAATGTAATAGAATCTTATGAAAAGCACTTTAGTAAGAAATTAGTTATGACATTCTTAGATGCTGAGAAGGCATTCAATGATGTTAATTGGACATTTATGTTTGAAATACTGTATTGAAAAGTATGGACTTGGGAGACAATTATATAAAATGGATCCAAGCAATATTCAAAGATCAGCATGCAAATATTACCATTAATGGAGAAAAAAACAGACCAAATACAAATTCAAAAGGGAATTTACCAAGGCTGCCCCTGTTCCCACTCTTATCCTAGATGGTATTAGAGAACATTAATAGAAAAGTCAGGAAGGACTCACAAATAATAGGTATAGATCAGAAATACAAACTAAGAGCCTTCACTGATGATTTGGTATTGTTCCTAGAAGATCCAATTAAAAGTGTGAAAAAATTAGTGGGACTCTTAAAAGAATTTGATGCCTTCTCAGGATTTAAAATTAATAGAGAAAAAACTGTAATGGTTACAAAAATATGCAAAAAAGAAGAAGAATTAAATTTAGGTCAAGAAATAAAATTCAAAGTAATTAAGAAAACAAAATATCTCAGTGTAATAATAACAAAAAAGAATACAGAGCTTCTTGAAAAGAATTATAAACCAGTATAGAGTAATAAAGAAGACCTTCAAAGATGGTCAAACTGAATATAAAATTGCTGCCATTAAAATGAGTGTGCTGCCAAATTGCAGTAATTGGTAAAATGGTATAATGATTTAAAGAAATTTGTCTGGAGGGGGAAAAACTCAGGATTAAATGGAGTTCTTTAATGGATACCAAAGAAAGAGGGGGATTAGGCTTACCTAACTTAAAAATATATCATCTCATTTGTGCTATTTCCTGGGTTTCAGAGTGGATAAAGTTAAAAAAAAATAAAAGGATATTGCAATTGGAAGATTTCAGTTTAGAACATGGTTGGCACAGATATATGTGGTACCACAACACAAACCTAGGCAAAGAATCTAATAGTCATACCATTAAAAAAGCCTTATTTAAAATATGGAAACATTATAAGAAGAAACTATATTTTAAAATTCCAAGGTGGATATCATCACATGAGGCTTTTCATAAACAGGTTATGAAAACTCTTGGTTAACGTATATGGACATACTAAAATCTTGACTTCTGACTTAGCATCATGGAAAATTAAAAGTCCTGCAATTATCTGAGAATCTAATAAGCAACCATCTGTGTCTTGTCTGGATTTGTGAATCTAGGGGTGAATCCTCTACATATAAAAGGTCAGAAATCCGGTGATGTTCAAAAGTCCTGATGCAGAATCACAACAGATCACTTCCAATGGATGGAATTGGTAGGATCTGTTGAACAAGACATTCATCTCTCTATTATCTGTGTACTGTATTATATACCTTTAAAATTTCCTTGTATAAAAATATTCACAGTTTCACACTATGCCTGTTTCTCTTAATTTCTTTTTCGTATAGAATAATTCAGCCTTAACAATTTTAAGTAGATTGTCATATATATTGTCAATGACGATGGTCAAAATGGTTCTAGCGTGTACATTTTAGAATCAAGTGGGGTTTCCAATCAATATTTATGATTCTGAATGCAGTACATGACCTATATCCAAATGCTAGTCCTAATGAGAATAATCTCACTATATAAAGTAGAATTCACATAGGAACTGAATTACCATTTAGTAAATTGGTTCAGTGAGTCTGGCCAGTTGGTTTTAGTAACTGAATTTACCTATACAACTGATCCATCCACCAAATCAATTGCAGATCACCAGAAATTCATGGTGGTCCCACACTAGATTACATGTTGGGAAAATGAGAGCAGAGAGGAGGTCAGCTTGGTCTCCCATGGCAGAGTGTTCCATCACCTCAGAAAATCTACCCAGAACACTCTCTTCTGTGCCTTAACCAAACACGTCCATGAAGGTCCTGGAACTGGGTGAGAACCCTTCTCTAAGGATCTCAAAGCTAGGGCAGGCTCATATGCACAAAAACAGGTGTTGATAAATCTCTTCATTTTACCGTGTACCTGCGACTTCAGATTGTCAATCATCTTCTAAATCATAATATAGGCAAAATGATGCAGTCTTTCAGTTTTTTAAAATGTGTTTGCATCTATGACATTTCTCATCAAATTAGCTTTCTACACAGAACTACATTTTTATGTGTCCCATACTTAGCATGGGTTCACTGTAAGGTGAAGTTTTTTCAGTGCTCTATACTCTGGATACTCTTAATTGTATTTCAGGAATTAAAGACATCTTAAAGCTTCCTAGGCATCAATAATCCTACTATTTCATATGAATGGATCTTTACTAACTATTGAAGTTTGCTCTGCAGCAGTGGCTGCACTGACAGTTCCTTTAACTGGTTGTGAAATCCCCACTTTAAGCATTATGAAAGGGATCTCACACTGTAGAGTAAGTGTGTTTGTGCAGTGGTGGCAATTTGTCACCGCAGACCATGACATAGGCATGACAGTATCTGCTGCTTGGAGCTATGCATTTTAACCACCCAATGTGAGAGAGGTAATAGGACCCAGCCTTACCATTTTGAAGTAGAAGTGTCTGTTTAGTTAGCAGGGTTGCACCTCAAGATGTGGAAAAGGACTTGTAACTGATCTGAACACTAAAGACCATTTCAGCTCCAAGGGCAACAATAATAATTAGAAACACTTGCTCAACCAAGGTCTCTGCAAAGGAGATTTGTAAAAGACCTACACCCCCACCTTGCCATGAAAATGATAAAACAGAGTATTAGTCATCCAAATTGATTTTCTGAGTCTTTGTTTTTATTCTGTCCCTCCAACTGTCCCAGCTGATCCTCTGTTGTCCTACTTTTTTGGGCTTCTTTTAAAATGTCCCTGTTCCTGGTTCATTCTCACATTTTTCTTTTCCCCCCTCAGTTTACTTCACTTGCTGCAAACTGAAGTTCAAAGTGCAACAGTAGTTTGCACTCAGTCAGCTTGGGGAGGGAGAGACTGGGATAGGATCTTGCCCTTCCCTGTAGACTCAGGTAAAAGCAAACTCCTGCAGACTTTCCTAGCTTATCTGTTTTTCCTCACTAATGACTTTTGCGTGCTTGACCACTCTCTGCTGTTGCTTGGCCACATGCCCCCGTTTTCATCTGTGACATGTTGAAGGGTATGTTATTCATATACACAAAACAAATGGTTTTCTAAAGTCCCCATAACTCTTTGGAAGAATGGAGTATAGATTGGAAAATTAATTGCCTGAAATTGAATGATACATCAATATTTACGCTTCATAAAATGTTTGCTTCTCTCTGTGTGTGCATGCCTTAAAGTACTTTCAGTTACTCCATTCTTTTACATGTGTACATATAAGAATTTGTAGATTAGTGTATATGTGGACAGATAGTCTTAATATATGCATGCTGTGTGAGATTGGATATGTACAGAGTTTGAGGTTGTGGTCATATCAATTGGAGGATTGTGGGAAATGTAGTCCAAAAAGGATCCCCCCCCAAATTCCTGCCTTGTGTACACATATCTGAGAGTGTTGATGTGTCTAAGAAAGATGGAGGGATGGGCCTGCCCTCTTAAGACAGTCACCCATGTGCCCTTCCAGAGTCTCCCACATACTCTGCCAGAAGGCATGTGGCCCTCTGGAAGGTCAGCCATGAGGAAATTTGGACTCCCAAGTCAAAACAGAGAAGGAGGGGGGAAGGGAGGGGGAGTGGAGGAGGGAGACTACTTGGTATATGGTTTTTCTACATATTTAGAAATGTGAGTGAGTTCAAAATAGTCACAGGTTTGCTAATTGGGACCCAGTTCAAAGCATTAATGTTGACCTTTGAAGACATTCTATGGTTCAGAACATGGGTAGCTGCAGGACTGCCCGATTACACATTTAACTCTCTACACACCTGCAGTCACACCAAGTGCTATATGGGCTGTTTTGTTATAGGTTCCAGTAGTAGAACATATGTAAAGGTGACTATCCACAACTTCTGTGTAGGTATGAGTACATTCATAGTCAGCACTCCAAAGGTCTGACTGTGATCTGTGCTGGTGATGGCGAAAAAAACTAAATTAGATATTTCTAAGTAGGTAGCAGCCAAGGCAAGACCAGAGAGGGGCTATGACCATCCTGGCAACTGCAGGGATAGGTGATGTAGGCTCCTCCCACAAACACGCTTTTATCCTCCTCCTCCTCAAAGTTTTTAAACAGCATAATTTGGTATCTCACTCACCACTTGCCTAAGCCTTTTTCCTGCCTGAGGCAAAGCACCAGATAATACAGCAGCCAACCACTTAGTCAAGATGTAAGTTATTCTGGCACATGAGCCATGAAATGCTATAGGCACTTCTCCTCATTCCCAGGGATAAAACAAGTTATGTAACAACAAATTAAGTAGCAAATGATTAACTGTCCTTAATATGCAAAATCTGCTGCCACAGATGGCTGCCCATTTAACCTAACACTAGGGCTGACCCTGATTCTGTCTGGAAACGCAGCAGGAGCAATAAAAATGTGTAATGAATTTGAAAATAAATAGTGCCACTGCTCTTTGCAACTTTTCATGTTCACTTTTTGTGTCTGTGTTGGATTTTTGCCAAATATTATCTGGCCTATGGAATCAAGGGAGAAAATACACAGTCCCAGGTCACATCCCTGATGTAACATTCCCAAAGGAAGGATGGGAAATGGTTGCAACTCAAAAGCAGAAGACACACTTTGCATATAGGAGATCCCAGGTTCAGGCCTGGGCATTTCCAAGTAGGAATGAGAAGCAACAGTTCTATCTCTGAACCCTTTGGGAGCTAATGCAAGGCAGAGAATACAATATGAAGCTAGATGGATCAACGTGCTGGTATCCTGTTAGTAATTTACACTGGTTTAATCCCTCCTTACTCCAGCATAAGCACTTTCTGAGGCATTGTACAGTAAAGAGGTGTCCTGTACCTCCTTGTACTACATTCCAGTCCCAGTATACAAGTAGAGCTCTGCCCTCCCCAACCTCTAACTGACCCCAGCAGTGCATGCAGCTATCCTTCCATCCCCTCCCAGGAATGAAGGCGCAGCCTTTGTGGAAAAACTCTTTCAAGCACTCCCTGGTCCAGCATCTGACAGCATATTCCACATCACCTTCATCATCAAAGCAGCATCCCCAAAGGCTTTCCTTCATCTGACTGAACACATCAAAGTTTGAGGGTGCCAAATCAGGACTGTGAAGTGGATGCAAAGTGCAAGTACTTGCGATGTTCCCAAAGAAGTGTGGGTTTGTGCCTTATTGTGGTGTAATTGGATTGTATTCAGCTGTTTCTGTGGCCTTTTCTTATGGATGGCTTCTCACAGTTTCTGATGATGCAGTGTAGCAGTTGCTGTTCAATGTCTCCTGAAATGAAAAGGGGGTGATTTTTCTTGATTTCTTTAAAATCAAGAAAAATCACCCCCTTTTCATTTCAGAAGACATTCACCATAATCTTCTGCACTAACTGCTGGCTTTTTGAATTTCTTTAGTCTAGGGGAAGTAGAATGCCACCACTCTATAGACTAATTTTTGGTCCCTGGGCCATATAAGTCTTATCACCAGTGCAAACATCCCTCCCCTCCCCAAAAAAGGTGTCTTCATGGACTTCAAATACTGCCAACAGTTCCAAAACACATGTGCAATCCCTTTCAAATCAGTAGTTAATTGATGGGGAACCAACTTGGCACACACTTTTCTGTATCTGAAATTGTGGATAATCTGCTCTACAGCACTGTGACCATAGCCAAGTTCCTCAACAATCTATCAGACAGCCATACACTAGTCTGAGTGAATTGTGTCCTCCATCCTGTTTTGGTTTTCATTGGTGACTGCCGCTGACAGCCTTCCGCTATATGGTTTGTCCTCAACACTGGTTTTGTCTTCTTATAAAACTTTCTTCACTCACCTTCACACTTTACTCTCATTAAGTGTTGCCACACCATACACATTTCTAAGCCATCTGTGGATGTTGCCAGCAGTATGTCCTTCTCTAGTCAAGAATGCAATGACTGCTTTTTGTTTCTGTTTCATATGCAAAACCCAGAAATGATGTCAGTCAGGCAGTAAGAATTACTCTATCTGGTAGTGTACTAGCATCACATTTGGATTAATAGTTTCAGAGAAAATGGCACACAGGCATTACTTTCAGTATGGCCCTATAAGTGGTAACAGCTCAACATGAAGGGTTACTGGACACACCCCAAAGGCAGCACTCATGCATAGTTGTTGCAACCACTGTGGCTTCATGAATCAGCTTGGAGACTCACTGCAGTTTACGAATGCCAGGAATATGGTCTGGTTATGACCAACCCAGGTGATCCATTACCCCCTACTGCTAGAGGCTGGGCTCTCCTCTCTAGTAGCATCCTCCCATTCAGCAGCAAGGACCCAAGGTCCCCCATGTCAAACACCAGAGCAGCTGAATCTTACTTCAAAGATGGTGACAAGATAATATTCTGCTCTGCACCTCCGGTCAGATTACAGCACAGGCTGTGCAGCAAACATAGTATTGTTACTGCTGTGCATTGCACCCCCACTTTTGCCACCAAAAGTGGGTGCCTCATGCTAAAGCCAGCCCTGGCAGCATGGACTTCTTTCTCGTTACAGTTTGGGCCCAACTTGCATGGATTTAGGTCACAAGGATAGTATGTTTTTAAACTTTTTTAAAAAAGAAAAGAAACAACCATACAACCATACTGTCCCTCTTATTTGCAAGAATCATAGAATCATAGAAATGTAGAGTTGGAAGAGATCACATGGGCCATCCAGTCCAACCCCCTGCCATGCAGGAACACCCTCAAAGCACTCCCGACAGATGGCCATCAAGCCTCTGCTTAAAAACCTCCAAGGAAGGAGACTCCACTACACTCCGAGGCAGCACATTCCACTGCCGGACAGCCCTGACTGTCAGGAAGTTCTTCCTGAGGTTCAGGTGGAATCTTCTTTCCTGCAGCTTGAATCCATTGCTCCTTGTCCTGGTCTCTGGAGCAGCAGAAAACAAGCCCTCTCCTTCCTCTACGTGGCATCCCTTCAAATATTTAAACATGGCTATCATGTCCCCTCTTAACCTTCTCTTCTGCAGACTAAACATACCCAGCTCTCTAAGTCTATCCCCATAGGGCATGGTTTCCAGGCCTCTCACCATTTTGGTCGCCCTCCTCTGGACTTGCTCCATCTTGTCAATATCCCTTATAACCAATTATAAGTCTGCCTGGTGCCTTCTTGGAGTTCTATACTTAGCTCAGAGCACAGAAGGATTTTTAAGTTAAGCCTTGGTGCTTTGGCCTGGGACCATCCTCCTCTTTCTCTCTCTCTGACCCAGACACACCTACCCAAAGCTTAGCAAAGGGACTTTTTGGCTGGGGGGTTTCTGAAATCCCTAGTTCAAAAAAGCATCATACACAGGCCTGCTGGACTTTGTCCTTCTCCCCCATCCTCTTCAAGGGGATGGGTTTATAAAATGCGGGGGGGGGAGATGGGGTTCTCTCTCCCTTCCCCACGTGCAGAGTGCCTGGGTCCTTTATTCTTCTACTTTTCTGGCCCGTGGATGATGGGGACTGAGGCCAGCCCAGCCAGGCATCCGGGAGGAGAGTGTGGTGGTTGGCCCGGCTTCTGGAGGGTGATGCGTCGCGACAGCTAAAAGTTGGATAGAGTTTCAGCGGCTACTATATATAAAGCGGCCAGGGGCCCTTATGTCACCGTGCTAATTAAATTCCGTCGGGCGGCTCTTCTCCTTCTCTCTTTCTGTCTCTCTCTCTCTCTCTCTCTGGGGGCTTCTTTGGGAAGCCCCTCACCCCTCCGCAGGAGGCACAGAGGCGACGGGCGAGAGCATGATGATGGACCTTTTTGAAACCGGCTCCTATTTCTTCTACTTGGACGGCGAGCATGGAGCCCTGCAGCAGCTGGACATGGCCGAAGGCTCCCCGCTCTACCCGGGCAGCGACGGCACCCTGTCGCCCCCCTCGTGCCAGGACCAGCTGGCCCCGGAGGCCGGAGGCGGCGGCGGCGGCGGCGGGGGGAGCAGCGACAGCGGCAGCGGCGGCGAGGAGCAGCACGTGCTGGCGCCGCCGGGCCTCCAGCCGCCCCACTGCCCGGGCCAGTGCCTCATCTGGGCCTGCAAGACGTGCAAGAGGAAGTCCGCGCCCACCGACCGCCGCAAGGCCGCCACCCTGCGCGAGCGGCGGCGCCTCAAGAAGATCAACGAAGCCTTCGAGGCCCTCAAGAGGCGGACGGTGGCCAACCCCAACCAGCGCCTGCCCAAGGTGGAGATCCTCCGCAGCGCCATCAGCTACATCGAAAGGCTTCAGGATCTCCTGCACCGCCTCGACCAGCAGGACAAGAGCCAGGAGCTGCTCCTGCCCGGCGGCGGCGGCGGCGGCGGGGCTGGGAGCGGCGAGGCCTTCGGCTTCAGCCCCAAGCCGGGGAATGTAAGCGCCGCCTCGGCCACCGCCGCGCTCCAGGGCCTCGGTCCCTTCCCTTAACTCCGGCGCCGTCCAGCCTGCCTGCCTGCCCGCCGGCCCGCCCGCCCGCCTGCCTGGCTGCCTGGGGAAGGTGATGGGCTTGGCGCGCGGTGGGGGGAGGCTGACGGAGGCAGACGGCAAAGCCTCGGTCCTGCTGGTGGGCGACCTTCCTCCTCCTCCTCCACCCCCCGCCCCCACGATCCAAGCCCTCCACTGCCCTCTCTCCTTTCCTTCTCAGCCCTCCTCCTTTCTCTCGCCCTCCTCCTTCAGATGCCCACGGCCACCGACTTCCTGAGCACCTGCAACGCCGACTGGCCGAGCGGGGCGGAGCATTCCCGGGCGCTGCAGATGGGCGCCCCGAAAGAAGGTAAACGGGCCCCGACGGCTCCTCCGCGGGCCGGGCCGGTGCAGGGAGGGAGGGGTGTGCGCCTGCGCTGCCGAGGAAACCGAGCAGGGGGCGCTTCCTTTGCCCTCGGCCCGAACCCCAGAGCCTTCACCTTCGGGGGAGCCGTCTAACCCTGACCGACTTTGAAAATGCCCAAAAAGTCCTGTTGCGGCGCGTGTTATTTCTGGACCTCTGAGGCCATTTCCGCACTAGGCTATTATAGCGCTATTATTCCACTTTCAACATCCTATGGAATCCTGAGGTTTGCACTTTAGACAGGGGCCGGCCGGCCTCAACTGCAAACCCCAGGATCCCATAGGATGTTGAAAGTGAAATAATAGCGCTATGACAATCTCTAGGAACATTTCTGCACGACACTCTTATAGCGCGATGATTCCGCTTTCAACCTCCTATGGAATCCTGGGGTTTGCAGTTCCTGGAGCCCGCCGGCCCCTCCCGGAACTGCAAACCCCAGGATTCCATAGGAGGTTGAAAGCGGAATCATCGCGCTATAAGAGTGTCATGCAGAAATGGCCTAGCGCGTCAATGGCCTGAGTCGCTTGAATGTGTGTGTGTGTGTGTGTTGAGGAGGGAGCGGGACGTGGTGCCCTTTGGCCTGCTGGAAAGCCTGCCAAAGTAAACCAGGCTCAAGGAGGCGTCCGATCTTGAGGACTGAGCGCGATGAGACCGCCTCCCTAGGGCCAGGGGGCTTAAGCCTGCTCCTGAAGTCGCCCCCGTCTCTGAAATACGATTTACTCAGAAGCCAGCCTTCCGCGCTCTTTCCATGGAAGTTGCTGCAGCCGCTTGCCTTCAGCATCCAACGCAAGCTCGGATTGTAAGCAGCACGTTGGGCGTATTGACTTTTTGGAGCAGTCTCTGGCTTCCTCTGGATTTACTGCAGTGTCAAATGTATGGATCACAGCCTAAAGGAGGCCTCTCCCCCACGTCCTGAATTTTTTTGAACTAGATTCTTAAAGGAGGAGGCGATGAGAGCGATGAGTTTGACGGCCAAGGACGAAATTACCCTCTGGTTGCAATACTTAAAAATGCCCACAACCCTTCCGAGGAAGGGAGGTCTGTTTAATACCGTGGGAGGGGCTTAATTTTGAACACATTCTTGGGATCGGGGCTACATCCTAAACCCCTCTCTTCCTAGAAAGCAAGCGCCCTTCCATTCCGGGTAAGGGGGTGGGGCCGGAGCTTCACCCTCCTTGACTTGGGGTGACTTGTTTCTCGGAGTGAAATCAAGCGCTCTCCCACTTTAAATATAACTTTCCTTGAGGAAGGCCACATTACTCTGTGGCGTTTGATGGCGGGCATTTTAACCCGGAAAGCTTGCGCCATTATCAGAACAGACATTAGACTTTGAGCTACCACTTGTTGGGTTGACTTCCAAATCAATCTGGAGAGGAGCAGAACTTCGGTCAGCCACTATATAGGCTACACAACCCATAATTCCCCCAGCCAGTCACTTTTTGTAAACTTTGGTAGGAGGCGCAGAGGTGCAGCTAGTTGGAGAGGGAATTGAGACCGTTCCTCCCCCCATGAAAAAATCTGCTCCCCAATATAATTTCCCTTTAGTCCCCAAATTTCTAGCATTCCCAGAGTAGGAGACACCCCAAACTGCTCACACCTAGAACAGTTGGTCACTTGGCTTGCGCCGTCTAAACTGCATTTCTAAACGGTCGGGTTTGATTTTAAATCACTGCAATGATAGAAATTTGGGAGCTGAATGACAATTTCAGGGTGGTGAGCAGAATTCTTAGGGAGATCTTTTTGGTTGCCTCCATAGCTGCACCCTGGAGAAAGGGGGACTGGAAGACACGGGGGCATCGCTTCTTTTGTACTGGTATGAAGTGAGAAGGTGACCGCTGCTTATTCCGTCCCAGATCTGAATTAAACTTGCCTTTTTCCTTTCCTTTCCTTCTCTTTCTTGTCAGGGGGTTCCCTCCTCGATTCTTCCGCCTCCAGCAGCCTCCGTTGCCTTTCCTCTATCGTGGACAGCATCTCTACGGAAGATCACAAAGTTCCCAACGGGGAGGAAGTGGTGGAGAAGTAGGGATCTGATAGTATTTTTGGAAATGGACGGTGCAAGGAACTGTCTGTCCCCTTCGCCCTTTAAAGTAAATCGCGAATTAATTTAATCTTCTGGAAACCCAAGAGGGGAGCGGGGGAGGCGTTTGGTGAAAAGGCGCACGCAGCTGAACAAATAAAAAACGCATCTTCTTAAAAGGAAGTTTCGCCCTTCGGTGAAGTGCACAGTCCCGCTTCCATCAGCCCTGGCCGCCCCCACCCCCGCGTCCCCTTCAGTGGTATTTTTATTTGAACCTCAAGTTGCCCTTCCTCTTCTTTTAAAATTAATATATGATGATCTTGTGCTTAGTGAGCTTCCTTTTGCATAAAACCAAGTTCATTCCTGTTCGAAGGAAGCTCCTAGTTGTGGGTTGGATTTTTTTTTTTAATTATCGTTATTTTTAACAGAAAGATTTCAAAGATTTAGGTTCTGTGTTTGTGTGTGTGGTTGTTGCTGGGTTTTTTTGTATATAATTTAAATACAGTACTTCCTCTCTTTTTCGTTATGTTTTTTAAAGCAAAAAATATATAGATATATAGATATATATTTAAAATGTTGAATGTAATCATGAATATAAATAAGGAAATCTGGACAGTGTTCCCAAGGCTATAAAATAAATCACTTTTGTGTATAAAGTCGTTATTGTGGGGTTTTGTCCACCTATCAGGGTGATTCAATTAAAGATTCCAAAAATTAAAAAGTAAAAATAAAATTTTCAGAGCTTGGAAAAATTAAGTTTTAGCATTACACCGCTCTAGTCAGCATAATTTCGTGTTGTTGTGTGCCTTAAAGTCATGGCAATGGAAGGCAAACCTATCACTGGGTTTTCTGGTGCTGAGAATGTGTGAAGTGCCCAAGGTCTCCCAGTGGATTTTCATGGCCCAGGCTACTGGCTGGGAAATTTGTGAGCAATTTTTCCAAGCTCTGGGTAAAAGCAAGTATGGATTTCTCTTTCCTTTCCCTGAGGATCCAGATTCAGTTTATTCAAAAGCCTATTATAAACACTGACCCCTCTAAAACTTTAGCATAAATGGATGGAAGTTTCTGCTGAAGGGAATGGGAATCCCTTGGGCTGGACCTATGCACAGCCTGCTGCCCATTCCACACTACACTGTTATAGTGCTGTTATTCCGCTTTCAACTTCCTATGGAATACTGGGGTTTACAGTTGAGGGAGGGGCATTTAGAATTCTCAGCCAGATTGCTCTTTGGCCCCTATAAACTACAAACCCCAGAATTCCACAGGATGTTGAAAGTGGAATAATAGCACTATAACAGTGTAGTGTGCAATGGCCTGATTTGATAGGAGTAAAGGCTTTGGCTTGCTTCTCTGAAGTCCTGAAATAAACAGGAGGAAGCAAGCGTTTGGCTGATCCTTTCTGCACCTATTTCTCTGTTAAAGGATCCCTTCTGCCACTTCCCCCAAAATCTGGCTCCACTGTGTTAATTATAAAATCCATCCAGTTACTAGGCCTCATGCACAGAGAGTGCCTGCTTCTGCAAAATGCCGTTTGAATTAAGGTTCTCACAAACACTTAGTCTGCATAGGGTGTGTTTATTTGCACGTGTCGGGGTAGGAATTGATTCAGTGTTACCTTTAGTAACTATAATATTGGCCATTTCCGCACTAGCCTGTTATAGCGCGATGATTCCACTTTCAACATCCTCTGGAATCCTGGGGTTTGCAGTTTCGGGAGGGGCCGAGCGGCTCCTCCCGAAACTGCAAACCCCAGGATTCCAGAGGATGTTGAAAGTGGAATCATCGCGCTATAACAGGCTAGTGCGGAAATGGCCATTGTCAAAGCTCCATAACGCTGTTAAAACGGTTTTTTCCCACCCTTCTCCCTTCCTCTTCGGATCGTTCGGGGGAAGGTCCGGGATGTTTGAATTCCCGCCCTTCTGTAGGCAGAATTTACAGCCCTGGGTCCTGGAAGGACGTTGACAGACGGCTGGAGGGTCTCTTGAGACGTCACCCCCTTCTGCCGTGGCAGGAAGGGATTAAGTGGCAGAAAGGGCGGGCAAACCGCGTCGGTCCCGGTGCAGACAGTGCAGAAAAACAAGCCTCGGACCTCTTCTGAGGCTGGAAAGGCCGGGGCTCCTCTTTCGAGGGAGAACGTTTCAGGCTATACCAGATCTGTTTATAACAGAGAGAAGAGGCGACCAGCAAGAAAACACAACACGTTCAACCTCTGCCTCTGTTTCTCTCTCCCTCCTCCCTTCCCCGCCCCACAATGCTTAGCAAAAGGTTAAATTTCCACGGTGCCGCTTTGGGAAGTGGGCTTGAATAATATATGTTGCTCTTAAAAATAATAATCAGTGCTGAATAATATATGTTGGTCTTAAAAAAAAAATCAGCATTGTGTCTTGATAGCTGAATTTTGTTCAGCACTGATTTTTTTTTTAAGACCAACATTTTTACCCCAAAGATGACAGATCTCATATTCCGTTGGCTGGACAGTATTTCTGGGAGGGCCATGATCCACCAGGATGTTCTCCCGAGGAAACCTGATTCACCAAAATAGGACTGTTCCCTTGCACACTTTTTGTTACTATACCCGTGGCACTCCAAATCTGTGGGACATCAACTCCCATAATTCCTGATGACTGGTCACGATCGACGGGGATGATGGGAGTTGCAATACAAAACGCTTAGGAGGACGCGCCTGTGTTCCTGATCCACAGGAGAACTGCAGCTCGCCTACTTCGCAGTAAAGTTCATGGTAATCAGATGATTTTCTTCCAGCTGAATATGGACCTGCCTCACCGGTGTTATCCTCAGGACAAATGGATCCTGTGTCATATAAAAGTTTGGTCCAGAAAAGAGAACTGCTTGCCATTCATATACAGCGATATGATAAATTAATCGCAGATTTATAAGACTCTTATCAATCGCATTCTAAGGCTGCAGTTCTCCACTCACCTATGTGGGAACAAGCCCCATTATAGACGCACGGAGTCACCTTCCGAGCAAACATGGCTAGGATTTTGCTGTAGATTCCAAAATTCGTATTTAAATATAACCTATCCTAAAATGACGGCAACCATTTTAATGCGTTTCTATTCCTGTTGACTCCTTGGGAGGGCAGTCACATTGCTTTCAATAGGACAACTGCAAGAGTTTGGGATTGCAGTCTTGTAAAGCACTCAGCAAGTCATGCATTAAAGTAGGAATTACCATCTATCGTACTTTGAGAGCTCCCTGTTCTATAAATATTGGAATCCTGGTTAGAAAGGAGCTTTTTAGTTTGATGACCTTTTCTCGATAGTGCCAAAAAAAAAGAAAAGAAAAAAAAAGCTCGCATAGTGTCTGAGACCATTTCCGCACTTCACTATTATAGTGCTATTATTCCACTTTCAACATCCTGTAGAATTCTAAAGAACTCTCTGGCTGAGAATTCTAAAAGCTCCTCCTGCAAACTCCAGGATTCCATAGGATGTTGAATGTGGAATAATAGCACTATAACAGTCTAGTGTGGAAATGGTCATGGCCTCCGAGGGGTTTTGCTCAAGGATCGGGGCTCTATGAAAACTGCTGTCAGGAAGTAAACCGCGCTTCCCGGCCCCCCTCCTTGTCCTCCTGCCATTTTAGCCGGACTCAAGGGCGTTTGTTTCCCCTCCTTCTGCAGGGAAGCCCGGGAGTAACGTGAGAAATTGTTTGGAGTAAGCGGAACTTCAAGGTGGCTTCTCATTAAAAGAAAGTAAGACAATCCCAAGGCGCCCCCTGCTCCCCGGCGGGGGCGGCTGCGACCTCGGGGGCCGCCTACAAAAGAGCCCGGGTGTGTTTGCAATTAACGTGTTTGGGTTTGATATTAATAATGATAATCTTTACCTAAGTCTAAAGCCAAAGCAAACACGGGCCGGGGAACACACAATTCGGGGGTAATGACTAGTAGGAGATAAGCAGGTTGGTGTCTGGATCTAACGAGGGGTTTCCTTCGCCTCCCCGCCCCCTGTTCCAGGGAAAGCAGGCTGCAAAGTGAGTCGGTTTGAAACTAATGAAAGCTGGATTGCCCTCGGATTACTTGCACTGGGAACGCCACCTGCAGGGGTGACTTTCGACAGCCCTGGGTTAGTTTTCTAGGCTGAGAGACTCCCTCCGTCTTCTCCTCTTGCTATTAATAATTCGGATTCAGAGCACTTTTGGATTACTCCCAGCATGCTGGCCGGGGAACCTGGGAGTTATAATCCAAACGGTACTCGCATCGGCATTTTTTTTAAGTGAGTGGAGTTCAAGGTGTCATTTCTTGGCAATACTTTTTGACCGACGGAATACCGTTTGGTTCACTGAAGCGACGATAATACCGGAAAGATTTATCTGAGAGCGTAATAATCTCCTGGAAACCCAAACCGACCACCCTCCAGATGTGTTGGAGGACTGCTCCCATCATGTGGAAAGCGCCAGCTATGGTAGACTGGAGTAAATATTTATATGTTGCTTTGACCCTTCTTAAGTGCCCAACACGTTTCACACTGCACAATTATAGTGTTAGGATACCACTTGAACTGCCATGATTCTATCCCATAGAAATCCTGGGATTTGCAGTTTAGAGAGTCCTGTTTAGAATTCTCAGCCACGGGGGTCTAGTGCCTCACCAAACTACACATCCTGAGATTCTATAGGATGCAACAAAGGCAATTTGCAACTATAGGATGCAACAAAGGCAATTTGCATCTATAGGATGCAACAAAGTTGAGTCATCGCGCTATAACTGCACATACAGCTTTAATGGCAATTCCGGAAGGCATGACGGAATAATCATTCCCAAGGATCCTGATGGACTGTTTGCACCAAGTGCTTTTGTGAGCCAACCAACTGCCCCCTCCCATCGGGGGAGGCTGGCAAAAATAAGCCAGGACTCCGCTTCATCCCTTGGCTGGAGATCTGTGGCTCTCGGCAGTGGAATCCAGAGGATGATGCCACTGCATGCTATTTTTTGACGCGACATAGACGACTCCTGCAAAAGAACGAGAATCCTCCCCCGTGCATTCTCGCCGTTCTTCTTCCTTGCCTCCAACAACACAGTGTAGCGGGATGATGGAACTCCAGCTTCTAAACAGCGATCTCCTTGGGATCTACTCCGTTTCCCCCGCTTTATTCCGTAGTTACTGTTGCACGGCCGCCAACTCTTTCTCGCCAGATTCCAGGCCTTTACGTGTGTTGAATGATCACACCGTTAACTGAGGCCATTTCCGCACTGGGCTGTTTTAGCGCGATGATTCCACTTTCAACATCCTCTGGAATCCTGGGGTTTGCAGTTTCGGGAGGGGCCAGACGGCCCCTCCCGAAACTGCAAACCCCAGGATTCCAGAGGATGTTGAAAGTGGAATCATCGCGATATAACAGCCCAGTGCGGAAATGGCCTGGGACTCTGATTTTAATTTTTTTTTAAATAGTTTGCCGTCTTTCTCACGATAAGGGACCAAAGGCAGTTTACAATGTGATGTAAAAAGAAACACTGTTCAAAACCAAGCAATTTTTAGCAATTTCATTGTATCTTTTCAAAATAACTTTATATCTTTTCCCTTTGTTCATACGACGGGGATTGGTCCTTTGCACGGGTGGATGTGGGAAGCCAAGGGGATGTCTACGAAGATCGGGGGGGAGTCACTTCAGGATTAGAACCCCCTCCGCTGAAAAATTGAGGAGCGGCGTAATCTTTTTTTTAGCGCTGGCTGGAGGGCGCAGGGTTGCGAATAGGGATGCCAGACAGAGAACTGGGGATTACTGTGTTCGCATGTGCCTTCAAGTCGGCTGTCGATTTATGGAGACCCCATGAATTTCATAGGGTTTTCTTAGACGAGGAATACTCAGAGGTGGTTTTGTCAGTTCCTTCCTCTCAAAGGACACACCCTACAGAACCTGATCTCCCATCCAAGTACTAACCAGAGCTGGCCCTGCTTAGCTTCGAAGAACCTGTACCTTTGATTGTGTGGAAGCGAGAATTTCAAATAGGGGTGTTGTTTCTTGCCCGATTGCCTGACAAGCGACACTTGCTGAGCTTCCCACTTCTACACAACCATTAAAGAGCCCTTGCCCATTTTCTGTTTGGCACCCCCTAGTTGAGAAAACAGCTAGAAACTATTGATCGAGTAAGCCAAACGCGTTTCCTTCTTTCGACGAGATGGAAGCGTCCCCTATGAGGAACAGCCGCGAGTTTGTTTTCCTTTTTTGTTTTCTTAAAGGAGAGGTGATGTGACTCACACCTCCCTAACACTAGTTTTTCAATCAAAGGCTGGGAGAAGTGCTACCAGAAATCACCTCCTTTCACTTAGCAACCCGGTCCGGCGACAGCAGGAGGGGCCAGCTGGGGGCACTGAGAAGAACAAGACACCCCTCACAAACAGAGGGGCGCTCTTTCTCTGACAATCCAGTCCTCCTTCCTCGAACCCAAGACAGCATTTCCCCGCCCACGGTGGCATGGACTTTGAGGTGGCAATGGACACCAATAGACAAATTGCAGCCACCGGCCTGAGTCCTAATATTAATATTCTCAATGGGATTTACCTGCATGTTAGCCTTAAGCCCATTGTTGATCCTAATGAACACACTCCTTGACTCAGTGGGATTTCCCTACCCTTTACCAGTAGATTCAATGACTCTCCGCTTAGCTGCGACTAAGCAATAGGACTGAGACCCTGGTGCTGGTCGGAAGGGAAGGGAAATCGTGAGTCTCCCGTAGGGCGCTGAACTCCCTCGGCCAGCCTTCTCCAAAAGAGAGGAAGACCTTGGAATTGCTTGTCAGAGGCCATTTCCGCACTAGCCTGTTATAGCGCGATGATTCCACTTTCAACCTCCTCTGGCATCCTGGGGTTTGCAGTTTCGGGAGGGGCCGGCTGGCCCCTCCCGAAACTGCAAACCCTAGGATGCCAGAGGAGGTTGAAAGTGGAATCATCGCGCTATAACAGGCTAGTGCGGAAATGGCCAGAGTCCCCGTTTGAAAAACCAGATAGGGTGGCTAGTGGCTTGTGGGAGCTGTGGTCCCAAAGGGACATATCTCTAAGCGCTGCGGGAGGAAAACAGCCTGGACAGCCAGGAGGCGAGTGCGTGGTTCTCCCGAGAGGGAGGCGGCCTCCTCGACGGCTCGAACAGGCCCTGGCTTTTGATCTCGCCAGGGAGCCCGGGCCAGGCCAGGCCAATGGCTTCTGCAGCTGCCAGGCCAGAGACTGGGTTGTTGACATAGGTGGGCCTAAGCCCAAAGGGGTCTCTCCAGAGCGCATTCGCCCTCCGGACGAAACGGGTGGAGCGGAGAGGAGGAGAGAACCCGTTGGGGTGAGAGGGGAAGCTTGCTCAGACTCCTCAACAGCGTTGCGAATAATTGCACTTTTGGATTACAACTCCCAGAATCCCCCACCTTCATAGACCAAATATTTTTTTCTTCAATCTCCGGTCTCAAGAATATTTACGGTTTCAGTTATTCCCTAACCTTCCCCAACCCAGGGCCTTTGACGGGTTGGCTCGTAACTCCCATAATCCCCAGACGGGCAACCGCGCATCGATTCTAGAAGGCGGCTGGTCATACAATATGAACCAGCTCTTTTGAAGCACGTGTCTCATCATCATCATCATCATCATCTTTTTTTAAAAAAAATGTCTTTCATCTTCCCAAGCACTCCGAACCTCTGTTTATCTCGACCCCCAAGGCCTGGATTTCCGTCCAGCTGTAAAGGTAGGAACCGGAATCTGAACCAGTTGAAGCCCGTGTCACTGTTTCCTCAGCCATTTCTTTACATATTTTTTATTTTATGCGAATACAATGAAATAAACCGTTATTTCTTTAAGAAATACAAAATGTTCCTTTTGTCTACAGTCACGATTTCCCAGCCGCATCCTCCACTTTCGCTGACATTCCCAACTGCGCCCAACCCACTGCGTTAGACTGAAGCTCCCATCAGCTCCAGCCACTATGCCGAGTGGGGATGATGAGAGGTGTAGTTTAGCGCGGCGCAAGTTGCAGGAAAGGCCGTTAAACCCCTTTGAATGAACCCAGGATAAAATCTCACAAAACTCCACAGCGTCTTGTTGGAGAGAGGCTTTCAAAATTCCCCTGGGTGGGAATGTGTAAACTTTTTCTTGCTGGCTCTCCAAGGTCCATGTGCAGCCTTTCACTCACTCAGTCGGCCCTGCCGAGTTTTCACAAGTCCTTCATCCGGAGCTCCTGGGTATTCCTTAGCCCCGACTTCTCTCGTTCCTCGGCTGTTCGCTTGCGAATTTGTTTGGAGATCAGTTTACTAAAAGAGACCCGGCCGCTGAGAGGGATACGAATTACATGTTTGCCAGGGTGAAGGCATTCTCTCCCTTCCCCCCAAATCCCTCTTCCTCCTCACTGAACTTCCACAAAAGTTCTGGAGTATTTCTGAGGCATCCAAACAAACCCTCTCGATAATGCGTCCAAAATGTCTGAAAGCTGCAGACTTTATTGCCAACTTGTTTTCTTTTCCTTTCACATCAAGAGGTGTTTCACACTATACTATGATTCCACTTTAACTGTAGCAACATCCCAGCTAATCTTAGGGTTTGTAGTCTGGTGAAATCACTAGAGCTCTGTGGCTGAGAATTCTAGATGCCCAAGCTGCAAATTCCTTCATTCAATAGGGTCGAACTTCCATGGAAGTTAAAGTGGAGTCATACAGTGCTATAATGATGTGGTGTGAAAGGGCCTTCTGAAAGAACTGCTTCTTTCTTTTCTTTTCTGTCTAAACGTTGAGGTGGTTTCCCTTCAGCAAACCTGGTCATAGTTTGAAGAGTAAGGTTGTTGTTTGTATGTGCCTTCAGGGTCGACTTAGGGCAACCTGATGGATTTCATAAGGTTTTCTTAGGCAGAGCACACTCAGAGGTGATTTTACTAGTTCCATCCACTGAAATATATCCTACAGCACCTGGTATTCATTGTTGGTGCACCATCTAAGTACCAACCAGGACTTCGAAGATCAAATGGTATCTGGTGCCTTTAGGGGATTTGGGTTGCTAGTCATTTCCCCCCCAAAGTGACCTTCACTTGTTGGCCCAGAAGTGATTGGAAGGATCTATACATATTAGCAGCAACTCTGGTGGAGGAATTACTACCTTGCTCAGTCAGTGGACAAATATGCACACAGAATGAGCAATGCCAGAAAATGCTGGCTGGGAGTTTGTTGGTGTGTTAGGTTAGAAGATGCATTTTTCCCAGGCTTCCACAGCAGTGGGAAGCTGCACAAAATCAGCTCAGAGCAGCCTCTTTCTCCAGTGTTTTCTCTCCATCATGGCTGCTTTCCATCACTTATGGTTGTGTATTTATGCCCATGCAGCAAACAGACAGAGTTCCAGCCAGTCTGTTTAAACTGTCCAGCTTTGTACCTTTTAAAACATAATTTGGAGCCTATATAGATTGGTCAATAATATGTCTGTTATGCTCATGTCCTGTTTATGGGCTTCCTTGTAGGTATATGTTTGGCTACTATGGGAAGGTACCTTTGGAATAGGTAGGCCTTTGGTCTGATCCAGCCTGTCCCTCCTTCTGTTGTAAAATTGAAAAGGATGGGGAAAAGGGCCTAGCTTTTAAGACTAAGCAATTTATTTCAGCATAACCCTTCATGAACTACAGCTGACTTCTTCAGATCCAACTTTCACTTGTTTATTGGTTTCTCCAGCCTAGATTGCTTCCAGTGATCAGGTCAATTTTTAGCCTATAACATTAAGTCTGGAAAACTGAGGCAGCCACCTAAAGCAGCAGATTTTAAGTGTCATAAAAGAACAGCCAATTGATATTTACAATGACATTATTATTATTTTTTATTTTTTAAAAAATATTTACTACTGGGGAGATGGAGAGAGGTGCTTATGGGATTTTCTGCCTTGTGTGCCAAAATAACTTGAATGGTTTAGGATACTGTCTTCTGGAACCATCTTTTGCTGCTCTGCCTCAGACAGCAAAATGGTTTGGCCAGGCCCTGCACAGGTAAAGCACTTTCTGCCCCTTGAAGCATGGGGCAACAAACTAGCTAGCTCCCAAGTTTCAACATGTTGCTGTGTCTTCTGATAGGGCTAATGAAGTAGGATTCACTCTATTCAGGGGACTACAACTGGGTCCTTTCAGCCATCAATGCACTGAATAGGCACCCATCACTTCCAGAGATCAAGTTTATTTGTGTTCAGAGTATAAATCTGTAAGCGGGTCTATTTTCGCCCCTGTGGAATGTGTGAAATCTACATCTCAGTCCAAGCAAGTCCTCAAGTTACAGCTAAACAGAAACCTCTTCCCTTGCCTGTTGGTGGGTGATTTTCCTCCCCAGACCCAGAAAAAAGAAGAATCCAGCTGGCTGTCAGCTAGAAAAATCTACAGGATTTTCATTCTCTGTGCATCTCAGTCTTTGCTGATTTCAAGCAAGAGCCATCTGTCCTTCTCAGGGATTGCTCGAACTGCTTATTACACACAGTCAGATTTAAATTCAAGGAGGTAGTGGACTTATCTCCGTTCTTGTGTACCTTCAACTTTCCAACTTACAGTGACCCAAAGGTGAATTTATCATGGGGATTTTCTTGGCAAGATTTGTTCAGAGTGGGTTTGCCTTTGCCTTCCTCTGAGGTTGAGAGAGTAACTTGTCCAAGGCTACCTAATGGTTTCAATGGCTGATCAGGGATTCATACCCTGAGTCGCAGTCCAGTGCTCCACTTCTGGTAGTTCTTGCTTGTTTATGCCACATGTTTTCAAATTGGTCTTTCAAGTTCACCCAAAGAAACCTGGCTATTGTGATGAGAGTGGAAGGAAGGTTGTAAAGATACCAGAATTCTTTGGCAAGATTCCTAGCTGCTTTATAAGGTTGGACCTTTTTGCCCAACTCCAGTGGTGAGTCTGCATTCAGAGCAGACCCAGTGGATTAATGGTCAAATGCTCAGCCAATAATTATGGGACTCTCACTGGTTAAAATGATCTACTTTATTTAGGACTAGCAATTGGATTTATGCCTCTCTGATTTATTGGTTAACATTTAAGGAAGTCTTTGGGCCAAACACAGTCAGAAGAAAGTTCCCTACATTAACTCCTACTACTAACTGAACTTCCCTGCTCAGGGGTAGTACATCCCTAACACCTGTTGGGACAAAGTAAAGGTGGAGAGAAGTTGCCTTCTCATTTCTGGTTTTGGTTCTTCATAGAGAAACCTGGCTGGAAACAACTGCTTGAAAGGTACATCCTGGACTAGAGGAACAATGGCTTCAACTATAGGGCGGGGCTGGGGAACCTGGTGTCCTTAAGATTCAACAGGTATCAGCCCCAGCTAGCAAAACTGACAATCACAAAAGATGGGAGTTGTAGTCCAACAACATCTGGAGGGCCAGAAGTGTCCCTGCCACCCTAAGGAATCCCACTGATATCCACTGGAACTGAGGCAGATGGCATTGCATTTAGGATGGAGGTGGATCTTAGAGTGAAATCTTTCTGCTTCAGTGGTAGCGACCTAGGACCAGATCTCAGTTCAGTTTGTCTGCAGAGAGGAGGAATTGGGAGCAGGGTCATGGAAACTGGCTTCCATTTGAAGGGGACAACGAACTGCTCTGGGCTTTAGTCCTAACTAGTTGCCCAAGATCGTGGACTTGGAGTTGGAGTTCTACACCTTGGATAGCTCCTTTCAAAGTTAGGGTTAAAACTCGCTAAAGATTAATTCACTGCCCTAGTCACATGGAAGCCACCGTGAATTTATTACCAGGAAAGAAAGGAAGAAGAAACCCAAGGTTTGTCAATGAAACGTATGGATGTTGATTGACTTTTCGCAGTAGCTGTCCATCGTGAAAAGTGGCTTTATCTGTAAATAATTGGAGGAATGCTTTGATCCTATGCATACCTAACTGGAAGGTTGAGGAATAACCCCTACTGAACTCAAGGACAGACATATTTCTGAGCATAGGATCGTGTGGTTCCTCTCTGTAAACCCAGTAGGATTGATTTCTGAAGAATCTAGGAGGCACAGGATCAGAGGGTAAATGACACTGCTGTCCTGCGGAGATTTCGATAGAGGTAAGGCCCGCTGAAAACACTCTCTGGGACTCAACTGCCCACTAAACATGCAAACGATTGCAAATCTCCTCACTTGGGGAAAGCATTCAAAAGTGGATTGAAAGACTCACCTTCTAGGGCCTTGGGTTGGTGGCAGGTGGTTGTCTTTGCTGTTTGCGACTGAATGAGAGATCTCCAAGAGTCTCAACAGCTCTGTTCAGATCGTGCAGACTCAGAGCCACGGGTTCTTTGACTGGGTCAAGTCACTCGTGTTGCGGTCTTCCTCTTTTCCTAACCGCCTTCCACTCTGTGTGCGTGTGTGTAACCCCCCCCCCGCTTTTTTGAAATCACCTGTCCACTTATGGCTACTGGATTTTCTCAGGCAAGACAAACTGAGAAGTAATCCGCTAGTTTCTCCCTCTGAAATATACCCCATAGCACCTGGTATCCTCTGGCGGTCTCCCATTCAAGTTACTGACCAGGACTGACCCAGTTTAGCTTGGTATTTAGACATGGCATTCCACTTTACTTACTACTTTCCGCTTTTCCAATCAGTCTCCATGTATCCAAAATATTATAGCCTAAATTTTAGCCATCCTGGCTTCTGGAGAGAGTTCAGGTTTGATTTGTCCTAGGACCCATTCATTTGTCTTTTTGGTAGTCTCTGGTAGCCCTAGAATTCTCCTCCTGCCCTACATTTCAATCTCCATTCTCTTCGTATCAGATTTCTTCACTGCCCACCTTTCATAACCATACACAGAAATCGGAAATTCGACCTCGGTATTTAATGATGTATCTTTACACTTGAGAAACTAACCTAGGCCATTTCCACACTAGCCTGTTAGAGCGCAATGATTCCACTTTCAACCTCCTCTGGAATCCTGGGGTTTGCAGTTTCGGGAGGGGCCAGGCGGCCCCTCCCGAAACTGCAAACCCCAGGATTCCAGAGGAGGCTGAAAGTGGAATCATCGCGCTATAACAGGCTAGTGTGGAAATGGCCCTAGTTTCATCATACTGTCCTTTCAAGTCTTAAATGTCTGAATTCTTCACTACTGACTTTATTTTGATTAATGGCAGAGCCAAGATATAGAAGATCTTTAACTTTGTCTTCTAAGTGTTGTACATCTGTAGTCATTCTTTTTATTTTGTTAATATTTAGCTGTGACTAGTCTTTGCACTATCATCCCTAACTTTCCCCAGTTGTAGTTCCAGGTTTCTGCCATTTTCTGCTAGTAAGGCGGTATCATCTGCAGAATTGGCTGACTTGAAACAGATCACTAATCTAGGACAGATTTTGACAGGTGAATCAATGGTGGTGAAGCAGTTTACACATCTGATATAAAAAAAAACTCACCAGCGGAAGGCCCGCTTCCCCGCTTTCCCACCAAAGTCAGTGGGGATAAAGGCAGTCCTAAGCCTCAAAGGCCCCTCCCTAAACTGCAAACCCCAGGATTCCATAGGATGTTGAAAGCGGAATAGTAGCACTATAACAGTCTAGTGCGGACATGGCCCGAGACTCCTAACTAAAGGAGACCTAATAATAATAATAATAATAATAATAATAATAATAATAATAATAATAATAATATTTATTTATATCCCGCCTTTCCCAATGGATCGAGGCGGCATTACAACAGTATATAAATACATTAAAAACACTAAAATGTAACCCATCCTCCCCACCCACCAACCCTTCTAACCCCCTTATGTAAATTCCATTGAGTTCGGTGGATCTACTCTAGCTGGGAGTAGTGCTGGGTTTCTCTGTAAGAGGGCCACCCTTCTGGAACTGAGAGGGAAGGAAGGCGTCGAGCCCAGGAGGGTTTATTGCCTGCCAAAAGATAATCGGTTGGGTTTTCTTTTACCCCAGCAGTCTTTGGGACGTGACAAGAGCCAAGAGGTCTTGAGTCGCTGGCAAACCCCTGCTCAGTGCCTGTTTGTTTATTACACCGGGATGTCCCCCCCACTTCGAAATCGTTCTGCCTCTGGGAAGCTTTTGTCACCGGCTTGTGTAAAGTTACTCAGGGTTTGTGGGACTCGAAATCTTACACTTCGCAGGGCGGTGTGGGGGGGAGGAGAAGTGTCGTGTGGCGCTGGCAGCTGGAACGCATCGGTAACGGTGCAAGTCCAGAACGTCCGCCTCCTCCTCGGCCAGCCTTTGGCAAACTTATTTTCTTTGCAGGGAAGGGGCGGGGGAGAAGCACAGGGGGTGGGGGTGCGAAAGTGAGCCCGAGTGAGTTTCTGGGGCAAAAGCCATTTGTCTTTGGGCTGAGAGACCACCGACTGCGGAAGTCTGGTAGGGAGGGTAATTTTATTTTTTAAAGGAATTGTTACTGGTTGTTCATTTCTCCTTTCCAAAAGGTTCTTCTCCAGACAATCCTTACATTCCGATTGGACTGAAAGTGATTTAAAAAAAAAAAAGGAAAGAGGTTAATACAGAATTGGAAATACTTTTAAACATGTCAATATCCTAACTATTTTTATTATCCGGTCCATACCCCCAAAACCTGTTCCAAATGACGAAAAAAACACAAATGATCTGGGATTGCAATGTATATAATATATGGGTTATTTTTATTTTTGGTTTGCAGTAAGTTGTAGAAGACATCGAAACAGCCACGGGAAACACAATGCCTTATGTTTATTTGTATTCACTGCGTTTCCAAAAGCGGAGTGTTACTTTAAAAATGCCTTGTGGACGTGAGTTAAACCAATCCAGCCCTTCTGTTTAGAGGCGATTCAGCCGAATACAAGTCCTCTTGTGCATTTCAGCGAAAAAGTTCCGCCCAACCTCCTTTTACCTCTCCACCGCACTGCAAAGAACGGGACTTCGGGAGTTTAGCTCAAACCCAAGCGGAATATTAAGGTCACTGGCCAGCCAAGCCAAGGTTATGTTCCTAAATGGCCCATTGATTTCAATGGGTTTACTCTCAGGGGGACTAGCATTAGCTTTATCAGGGCTACCAGTCTGGAAACAAAAGAGGAGATGCACAGCGACAGGGTAATCGCCTGCCAAAAGATAGTACGTCAGGAGAAAACACCGCTATTCTCAAAATTAAATTTAAATTTTAAATACGAACTACTTCTTTGGAAAGCCAAGCATCCCGCTCCTCAGGCGCTGGAGCTGGAGGAAGGTCTACATACAGGTTGGACGACGCTGAGTTCCATCTCCCATGTTTAGGGACCTCCAAAGTGTTATTTTTTAGGTAGGAGGGGGCTCGAGACTGACAGGCAAATCATTAGTAATTTTAGATACTTGCGTGTGTGTTTCTCCTTTCGCTGCTGCTGTGTGCTTTCAAGTCGTTTGAGGCCATTTCCGCACTAGCCTGTTATAGCGCGATGATTCCACTTTCAACATCCTCTGGAATCCTGGGGTTTGCAGTTTCGGGAGGGGCCGGCTAGCCACCCTTTGGCAAACTTATTTTCTTTGCAGGGCTGGCCCCTCCCGAAACTGCAAACCCCAGGATTCCAGAGGATGTTGAAAGTGGAATCCTCGCGCTATAACAGGCTAGTGCGGAAGTGGCCCGAGTTATGGCGACTCGAAGGCGAACCAATCGCGGGGCTTTGTTGCTAAGATTTCTTCAAAAGAGGTCTGTCATTGCCTTCCTCTGAGGCTGAGAGCGTGTGCCTTGCCCATGGTCATCCAGGGGGTTTCGATGGCCAAGCGGGGATTTGAACTCTGGTCTCCAGAGGCCTAATTCAACACCCAAACTCTACCGCGCTGTCGCTCATGTGTTTTTGCAAAACGGTAAAGACAGAGAATACCATGCATAACAACAACTACTAGTAAAATAGTTAACAATGTTACTGTTATAAAGACGATGACAAAATAATAGAGTATTATAAAATTGCTCAAAGCAAAACAATAGACTAAGGAAAGGGAAAAAAATAATTAAACCCTATGAAATGAATGCAAAGGTGGCTATGAAGTTTGACGCTTCTCGATTGTTTCCCCCGGGGGTCTCAACTACGATGAAGCCTTGGTGGTCTTGATCCTTAGTGCTTCATCCTTTGGGGAAGGGGGCCCTCAGTCTCCCCCAGCCTACACGTAGGAGGGGATCAAGCTTCCCCCTTCCTCCCAGTTTCAGGGTCGATGCTTCTGTGAGAAGGCAGAGACCTTAATTACTGTCAGAAGTAACAGCAGGGAAACAATTTGTTAAGGACTAACTCCGCTCTGTGCAACAGCTCAGTACTTAACCTTACTCAGAGGGTAACATCTTGAAGAGCTCCAAAGCAAACTTCACTATCTTGCCCTCGGGTAGCCTCTAAGGCGGCATTCGGGAGTCATCTCCGGAGTGGGGTTTGATTCCGAGTGACAGAATCAGGGAGGGGAAGCATAGTGTTTGATTAGGAGTGTACGAGACCAGGGTTCGAATCTTGACGCCGCCATGGAAACCCACTAGGCGACCTTGGGCGAGTCACACTCTCTCAGCCTCAGACGAAAGTCGCCGGCAAAGCTCTCCTGAAGAAATTTTGCAAGGAAAATCCTAGGACAGGGTTACCAGAAGTCAGAGGCACATAACGACAAACAATTTTATCTACTAATATATAATACTAATATATAATATATACTAACATATAAAAGTCAAAGTTTTTTTGTTTGTCCGTGTCAGGCAGAAGAAGACCTCATATGATTGGCTGTGTCAGGTGAAGACCTCATATGATTTGCTGCCTAAGAAGATTCTATGGAATCTTGGGGTTTGCAGTTTAGGGAGGGCCCTTTAGAATTCTCAGCCAGAGAACTCTGTGTTCTGTCTTGAATAGGCCCCCTGCTATAGAGAGGAGGCCTAGCAGCAAGGAGGAGGACAGTGTATTTCCCTCAGGAATCCAACCTCTGTATGTTAATAACTCTGAGTACAGACTGGATTGGGGAATATGGAGGAAAGTTACAAATACTGGACAAGACAGTTTGGGGAATTAGACACAAGATCTCAAATCTTTCTAACAAGTATTACCTATGAGAAAATAAAATCGCGGACAACCCCTGGTATATAGGCTAGTTTTAAAGAAAATAAAAGTAACTAAGTGAAGTTTCGGCCCCATGGCTGAGCAGCCAGGGGAACAGCCTGAAACTTTGCTTGGAAGGCACAGCGTGGAAGTGGCTGGTAGTTTGGTCTTGGTTCCCCCCCCCCCCGTGATCTTCGACGTGTTACTAATCGCACCTCCTGGACCTGCGCCTTTAAAAAGGCGACAGCCAATCAGTGGCCGGAAGGAGCTGGCAGCCCGAGTCCCCTCGGGAAGCCGCGATCCAGTCTCTCCTCTCCCCCCACCCCCTCTCCAACCGAGGGTCGTGATGATACTCAGTGCAAGGAGGCAGCCACCGCGGAGGCCAGCCTAGCCCAGCCCGCCGGCTATAAAGAGCCTCCCGGGTCTCCCCGTCCAGCCCCAGACGTCTCCGGGGCCCTGAGGCTCTGAGACGCCCCGAGGATGGAGGCGCTGCCCGACGCCTGCCCGTTTTCGCCCTCCTCGGCCGGCGTCTTCTTCTGCGACGGCTCCTCCTGCCTCCCTTCCCCCGAGGGGGAGCTGGCCAACGAGGACTTCGCGCAGCGGATGGCCGCCGCCGCCTCTTTGGGCGACCCGGCCCGCCGCCTCCCTCCCGAAGCCGAGGCGCTCGACGGCGGCGGCGGCAGCTCCGACGGCGAGGAGCACGTGCGGGCGCCGGCCGGCCACCCGCAAGGCGGGCCCTGCCTGCTGTGGGCCTGCAAAGCCTGCAAGAAGAAGTCGAGCACCGGGGACCGGCGGAAGGCGGCCACCCTGCGCGAGAGGCGGCGGCTGAAGAAGGTCAACCAAGCCTTCGAGGCGCTCAAGCGGTGCACGTCGGCGGCCGGCCCCAGCCAGCGGCTGCCCAAGGTGGAGATCCTCCGCAACGCCATCCGCTACATCGAGAGCCTGCAAGAGCTGCTCCGGGAGCAGGTCCACCACTACTACCGCTTGCCCCCGCCGCCGCCTCCTCCGGGGGGCAGAGCTGCTCCGAGCCCACCAGCCCCACGTCCAGCTGCTCCGACGGCCTGGTAAGAAGAAGAGAAAAGAGGAGGAGAACCACTTCTTCTTCTTCTTTTTTTGGCTGGAGTGTGTGCGCGCAGAAATGTAGCACTTTGGGGGATTGCAACTCCCAGAATCCCCTCAGTCAGTGCGGAGGCAGCCATGCTGGCTGCGGATTCTGAACGTTGTAGTCCAAAAAAGTAACTTTCCCAAGGTGGGGAACAATGATTGTGATGAAGTGGCTGCATGGCGCAAAAAGCGTCGCCGGGGGAGGGGGTAAGGAAGTTTGGGGAGGCTTTAGGGAAAATCAGGAGCCGGTCCTGCTATTAGGCAGTGAGGAAGGAGGCAGCAGATTTGGGGTGTGGTGAAGCCCCGTCCTTTACTTTCTTTCATTTTCTAAAATTGGTATTATCTGATTGGTTTTGTTCCCAGTTTAGAGGAGAAGGCAACTTTTCAGGGAGATTTTCAGCCCCAGAGGCAAGCTACTGTGGCCGGTGGTCTATGGCCATTTCCGCACTCGCCTGTTATAGCGCGATGATTCCACTTTCAACATCCTCTGGAATCCTGGGGTTTGCAGTTTCGGGAGGGGCCGGCCGGCCCCTCCCGAAACTGCAAACCCCAGGATTCCAGAGGATGTTGAAAGTGGAATCATTGCGCTATAACAGGCGAGTGCGGAAATGGCCTATGTGTGGTCCCTTGGCTTGGACTGGGGGGGGGTGCCATTTGCTGCTCTGCCCCCTACAGCGCTTTGACTAAATTATTGGTCCTTAAAGACTGCATTTTGGGTTGCTCTCTGCCTGATTCTGAAGACAAAGCCAAAAGCAGTGGTCAAAGGCATTCTGTCCCTGAAGAATTATGGAGATAAACAAAGCCGTTTGTGATAGAGCCACATACACATTTGCTAGGGAGTAACCCTCAGTAGACAGAAGGGAGCCCACCTGTGCAGCACATATATGTATACATGCAAGGACATGTTGGTTTAAATCCTGTTTTAGTCCTGACTAGAGTAGACCCATTGATTCCATTTGATTTATCTCTGTGTTGACTCATCATTCAGCATTTGATTGAATGGGTTCATCCTAACTGGGAATAACTAAGAGGATGTCAAACTGTGTAAAAAAACTGCAATCTACTATTAAGCTTCCTACTTGTATCAACATAAATTTTTTGATGTGTACATATGCTTAGCGAAAGTAACAGCTCACTCCTTCACCTTGCTTATTCAGAAATATAATCCATACAGTTCAATAAGCCTGACTCCCACTGTGTGTCTACCTGTATGTCTACACATACACACACAACAATTTTTCCTCATACATTTTCATCATAATCTGCTGAGATCGGTCCTTATAGGCACCTGGTTTTAGATCAGAAATTGAGGCTGACTTCCCCTGCAGCATGTTTAATCACAAGTTGAGTAAAACTTCTGAATAAATGCTTATTTTCCAAGTAAAAAGACACATGGAGTTAAATGAACTTTATTCCCAGTTACAAATGTATGTCAGGATTGTTGTTTATTTCAAACGCCTGCTGGACCAGCAGGATTTTGAACCCAGTGCTCCTGCTTCCCATACTCTAGATGAAGAAAGATGATAACTTCAGTAGATTTTGTTCTAGCACAAAAAGGGAAAGGTAGAGGGTGAGAGGAATGGGGGAAAATAATGGATCACTGGTGGGGATGGTTAGCATTGGAACAAATAGTTTTGTGTTAAAAGAACAAAAGGGTGTCTGAGGGATTCTGGAACATGAAGTTCAAACTTTTCTGTGTTCATGGGGTATATTTGTGATGACTGGGATGTTACACACACATGCCATTTAGATTTCCTTCAGAATAATCTTGTAGAATGGCCAAACTCCAAAATAACTTTAGCGCTACAATCCTCAACCTATTTCCTTGGGTGTAAAATAAGTTCTGAACTTTGGGGGAAACTTACATCTGCTTAATCATATGGTGCATGGGTCTGTAGGATACTTTTTACAGTGCTGTTTTTTAATGTGCTACTGACATCGACGCCTCTTCCTTCCAAGTAAAGACACTTTACAAATTACATCTTATGTTTACTTAACTTGAGAAAGACCTTTGGTGCCAGTTAGTTACCTCTAAATAAATGTGTATGGGAGGGTGTTGCTTGGTCAGGCAAATTTCCTGATGATTAGCACAGTTCTTTAATAGATATAAGATAGGAATTCATTGAAATCAACAGACTTCTCCTTTCAGAATCTGAGTGAAGGGCCCTTGAGTGAAGTCACATTTAATTGGTGTGTCCCTGGGAGCCAGTAGCTACAATCATAAACAAACTGACTTAGAAGAAAGCTGTTCTGTAACTGATAGCTTTCTTCTGACAATCATGTATTTAAAGAGGAGGAAGTATGTTTTCTTTGACAATAGTCTTGGGAGGTTAGTTTACATGATCTGTGTATAGGATTAGATCCTCAATCCAGAGTTCAGCATTTGTTGAGATTATTTCTTCAACCTAGAGACTGGAAAAGTTATCTTTTGCACTATAGCTTCCAGAATCCCCCAGCGAGCATGACCATGTGGGATTCAAGAAGTAGTCGTCCAAAAATGGAACTTTTCCAAACTCTGCTCCAGAGAAGCTGTCTGTGTGTTTGCAGTGTATGAGAGAGAATGCACACATACAACTTGAGCTACAGTCCTGTGCATGCTTATTTTTGGAGTAAGCCCCACAGAAGTTGCTCAGTAAATACATATAGGCTTTCCATTGTTATGTTCACTTGACAAAGATTTAAACAGCAAGAACAACTGAAGTGCCTGAGCTCACTTCTCACCTCTGCAAATTGAGAGGAAACATTTGCTTCACCCAGGCATTTGTTCATTGCTGATGGAGAAAACATGCTGCTGCTCTCACGCACTCCCCCCTCTCTACTTGTTATGGTGTGTTGTTATGGATACATTTTTTTAGTTGCTCCCCGGACATGCCAGAGCTTTGATGCGCTTGCCTTCAACCCCTGGGAAAATGTCCTGTTCCAGGCTCGCTGGCAGGGACTTTCTTGTGCTCCAATCCATTCTTCATGGTCAGTTCAACACCCATTTGAGGGGACGCATTAAACTCTGTGGCCTTGGTTTTCCTTCTTTCCTATCACTACAGAGCAAGAAGCAGGGAAGGCATGCAAGCTAAGGAAGGTTTTTTTAAAAAAATTCGGCCTCGGCTGACATACTAGCTTCCCAAGAGGATTGGTCTGATGAGGCTGAGTTAGCCCCTTGAGAGGACACAGTAACATCCAGGCACACATTCAATTGAGAGTATGATTTCAACTCCACTGTATGAGAGTATGATTTCACTGATGCTGTTAGGTAATGTTAGACTCCAGATGTTATGGTCTTACTGGTATGTATGTGTGTGTGTGTGGGGGGGAGGATACTTTAGAAGGCAGTGAATATCAGAACTTTGAAATGTTACCCTGAAATCCTCAGCCAGCATGGCCAACCAACAATGTTTCCAAGCTTTGATGTGTATTACATCACTTACTTCCAAATGTGATCAGCTGTTGTGTTTAGAACTGTCTCGCTTATTTGGCTCTGTGGGGCCTTGGCCCCACTGATTTCACTACATACTGCCAAAATTCTACTGTGACTACTAAAGAAATACTAATTTAGTAGTAACTTAGCTGATTTTACTATTAATACTACAGGTAGTGATATTATAGATAACCTACTATAGGATACAGCCAAGTTACTGTCTCGCTAAAACGCATGTCAAAACCCATTCTATGCTATTTCTGTTCCACTGCTGTGCTGGTGCACCGTTATTACTATAGCATCACATAGTTTAGGAAGACCTTATAGGCAGCCTCTGTTGGAACGAAGAATGCCCAGGGCTCAAAGCTGAGGTGTAGCACAGCAGGACTCCTGCTATTAATGGGAGGTCATAGACCTTGCATGTGTGGCATGCTAGAGAGGGCCTCAGCCTACATAAACACTCAGCTGAGTCAAGATATGCTGGGGTTAGGAGAAGGCTTTCACATTGGCTGGCTTGGTAAAACAAAATCAGGTAGAACTCTAGAATATCTTGTTTTGGAAACCAAGTGGCAAGAAGCTGCCAGAAGCAAATAATCCAGGTAGTACACCTCCTGCCAAAATATGGTACTCCAGCTATAAGGCAACAATTAGGCTTATTGTGCTGGATATCATAAACAAGATACTCAACCATTTCTGCTTTGAAGACTCCAAAATTAAACAAAACCTTAACCTAGTGTTACCACTAGTCATTAGTAGTAGCCACCACATCGCCTACCTTTGGAGATAATCCCTTCCAATGCTAAACATGGCAGTGATTCAGACTGGGCAAAGTCTTATCCTTAAAATTTTTTAGCAAAGAATAATTTAGTTGGGGACTGCAATCAGGGAAAAGACCATAACTTAGTAGCAGAACACGTGTTTTGCATCCAAAAGGTCCAGGTTCAACCCCCGGTATCTCCAAGGAGGCCTGGGTAAGTTTAAAACCCTAGAGTACTGCTGCCTGTTGGTACAGACCAGGATCGCTGCAACTTGGGGTCCTTCAACCGTGCTGCACCAAGCTTGCAAGATTTATTTCTGTGGGAATTATCACCCTCCCCACCAGAATCCTCCAGCCAGCATATTGGTGGTGAGATAATGTAAAAATAAACTTTCTCAAGCTCTGATGTTGAGCTATAGCCACTGGCCACACCTGTTGGGGATTACAGAGTTTACAATGAGATTGCTGGTGTGGTGTAATGGTTTGAGTGCTGTCCTAAAGCTCTAGGAGATCAGGGTTTGAATACCTGCTCAGTCATGGAAACTCACTAAGTGACCATGGGCAAGTCATAATCTCTCAACCTTGAGAGGAAGGTAATGACAAACGTCTTCTGAAGACACCTTGCCTAGAAGAAGGTTGCTGTAAATTAGAGTTGGCCTGATGAGATGTAGTTCTGCCTATGCAGCCTCCTGCTTTGCACATCCAGCAGGTACTACAAAAGTCCTTTCTGTGAAAGGTACTACTTAGTAGCAGGTGCTATGAAAGTCTGCTTCTCGTTCTCCTTCTTGGTCTCCTTCTCCTCCTCCTCAGCTGAATGCAATCTGCCCTTCACATTTGGCTTAGTTTGCCATGTAATATGAGTGGAGCAGGGAAGTTATAGACAGGAGTATAGTGGGGGAAAGGGTCAAATGAGAGTATTCCCCCTACCCACATTCCCCCTACCACTGAATCTTTCTTCCCAGTCATGGACGCCCAGTGGGTAAGCATGGGAAAGTCATAATCTCTTAGCTTTACAAGAAGGAAATGGCAAAATTCCTCTGAAAAAGTCTTGCCAAGGAAAAGGTTTCTGTAAGTTGGAGGTGACTTGTAGGCACATTCCACTGTTTCCACAGCCTCCTGTTTTGGACCCCAAATGTAATACAAGCAATGGCTGGAGTGGCAACTGCTATAAAATTACCCTGTTCTTGTTTTTCCCCCCCCCAGGTTGAATGCAATAGCCCCATGTGGTCCAGGAGAAACAGCACTTACAGCAACGTCTACTGCTCTGATCTTCCAAATGGTAATCCTAGTACTGATAGCATCAAAGTGGGGAGGTTCTGTCATCTTTATAGAAACATTCGAGGCTCAGGAAGAGCAGCAGCCACTGGGACTTGGGACATCTAGCAGCAGCTTTTGTTGCATTTGAGTTGAAAGATTTGTTAAGCATCTTTTCATTAAAGATGCCCAAGGTGATTTTTTTTTAAAAAAAAGTTTTTTAAAAAATTAATATCTAGCCTTCTCATGGCATTTTTTTGGAATGAGTCCTCTGAAGAAAGATTGAAGGAATTAGTCATATTTAGCCCAAAAAAGAGAGCTGTTTCCAAATATATGAAGGGCTTTCTTTTCCCTGTATATTTGATTTCAGTTACTTCTGAGGGCAATCCAGAAACTACTGGGTTCAAGTGACCTAAATAAATTAATAAATAAGATTTTGAGTACTTTGGGAATACTTCCTGAAGGTACAAGCTGTCTGACAGTGTAAAAGGCTGCATCAGAAGCAGGGCTGTAGCTACAGGGAACAAAATTTCCCCTGCCCATAAGATTTCTGACACTTCCTCATAAATTTTTCCTTCAGTCTCCAAACTTCAAGCATGGCAGACACTTGAAACCTCAGCTGAGCATTGAGAAATAGAGTTTAGGCATCCGTAGAAAAGGGGCAGGGGAAGTGACCATGGGAATGCCAATGCTGCAAACAGAAGAAGTTTAAGTGTGAATGATTTTCAGTGTCTCACTCTCTGCAATGCTAGAAATTTGGGGACTGAAGGGAAGTCTTAATTGAGGGGGCAGAATTCTTATTTGGTGGCCAATGCCCTCAGTTTGCACCTTCTCTCCATAGCCACACTTCTGTTCAGTCACACACCTTCCTTTCTTCCTCCCTCTCGCAATTAATTAAGTAACATTCTACCTTTCATCTTGCACAGGATTCAATGCTTACAAGCATTTTTTTTTAAAAAGGGTACATTTAAAAATTATTTGCGCGAAAGTTAAAAATAAACAAGTTTGGTTAAAAACGCAAGGTTTAAACGATATAAAACAAGATTAAAGTATATTGGGGGAGGGGGGAGATAAACATACCACTCTACTAAAAGCCCTTTCTGCTACCTAAGTTATAAGCCTGTCTTTGGTTGCCAGCAGAAAGAAAAGAGAGTTGAACAATAAAACCTCCTGTGGGAGAGAAGTCCACAATCTGGGAGCAGCCACTGAGAAGGCTCTCTCCTGTGTCCCCACCAAACATGCCTTCCATTGAAGATCTTTAAATTCAGGTGGACTCATGCAGGGAGAGGTGTTTTTTTAAAGAGATTTTTAAAGCAGTGACTGGATGGCAACTTAGCAGATTTCTTGCAGTGTCAGGAGGCCAGACTAGATTACATTTGAGGTGCCTTCTGACTTGATGTTTCTATTACTCTCTCTATTGAGCACTTCTTCTTTGTTCCCTTCCCTTGTGTATCCCTCAGAAGCAAGTACAGCCCTCTCCAGTCTGGACTGTTTATCCAGCATAGTGGACAGAATCTCTTCCCCGGATCAGGCTGGGCTCTCCCTGCAGGATGCAGTGGCTTCCCCCTTACCCAGTGCCAGCCCTCTCTCACAGCCAGGCAGTCCCGAGAGCCCTCATCCTAAGCTCATCTATCATGTACTGTGAAGTGCCTGAGATTTTAAACCAGCTTGGAGAATGCTTGGGCATTTCTAAGAACTCCCAATGGCAATGAGGAGACTCTCCATTGAAATACGAGGCCCTTGGAATTCAAGTGGACCAAAACCAAAAGTGCATACAGAAGACACCACTTTTAAAATGTGTATATTTATGTATATCTTTGCTCCATTCCCTCATCAAAAGGAATAACATTATATTTAACCAAAACATTTTGTTTGAATATTCTATGCTATAATTATGTATTGCGGTATTGAATTTTATAGCATTAATATCTTAGTTATTGTCAAGAATTGAAGTGGTACAGCTTGAGGTAGGCTGGTCATGGAAGTGGTCCATACTTTGAGATATCCAACAGAACATATGAAATGTGTTAAATTACATTCAGATATGTATTTTTCCCACTAGTCAGAGGTGTACTGGCTTAATTGTTTTTAATCTGCCAAAGTTACAACTATAGCCTGTAAATCAGTCTCAACTCAGGGCTGGCTCTGGCATTAAGCAAGTAAAGGCAGTCTATCTCCAGAAGAAGATTCTGCCCAAACTGAAATTAATTGACGGTGTTGTTGTTGTATATCTTGAATAGTTTCCAACTTTTGGCAACTCTTAGGACAAAACTACTCGGGTTTTCTTGGCAAAATTTGTTCAGAGGGGGTTTGTCTTTGTCTTCCTCTGAGGCAGTGAAGTGAACTGAGGCATCCAGTGAATTTTCATTGCCAAACAGGGATTCAGACCCTGATCTCCAGAATTGTAGCCCGGTGCTCCAACTACTACACCATTCACTTGACATAGTTTTATCAGTTGTTGTCATTGTGTACCTCAGAGTCATTTGTGACTTATGGCAACCCTAAGGCAAATGTATCATGGGGTTTTCTGGGGCTGAGAGTGTGGTGTGGCCAAAGTCATCCATTGGGTTTCCAGGGCCAAGCAGGGAGTCAAATTCTGCTCTTCAGGGCTGTAGTTTAATGCTCAAAACACTACACCACACTGGCTCTTAGTTTTACTACAGTTTTATCACTCATGGGGGTGGGGGTCAGTTTTGGCACAGGCTTCAAATATGTGCCCTTGTCCTCACCTTTACTGCCTCAGAGCAGAGCCTGGGAAAAAATTAACTACATTTCCCAAGATCTTGCTGGGGAGTTCTGGGAATTGCAGTTCAGAAACTGATTTTTCCAGGATTTGCCTTGGAACTTTGGGTTTTATTTTGCTTTGTGCTTTACAAAAAAAGTCCTAGTATGTCTTGATACTCTTTATGTTACTATTTCCATTCCTAATGCCTCCTAAAGGCAGCTGAAGACTTAAGTGCTTTGATGGGTTTTCTTCAAACTAAATTAGTAGGTGAAAACTGGAATGCAAATCCAATTCTGGTTTTACTTTTATAGTCATGTGTTCAATAATTGTCATAATAAAAAACCTTCCTGTTTTGTTTTGTTTTTTTGGAATCTGTGTTTTTGTTCAAGTTAGGTGAAGTAATGCTTGGCACAGTTCTGCCTTGTAAATAACTTTAAAATACAAGATACAAATCCTTGAAGTCTGAAAGGCTCATAACCTAAAATTTCAAGGCACTTCTTGCTCTCTCCAGAATTTAGTCCCTAGACTACACCAGAACACCAATTCTGTGATGGGCAGGCACATTAATCTTTATGGTAGGTACAGCTTGATGAAGTTGCTTTTATGAATTAAGACACCAGAATCCTTTAGATGGCATGGCTGAGGGATCCTAGGCATTTTAGACCAAAATAGTGATGATAACTTTTGCAAACTGACATTTCTGCAGAGATCATTTGAACTAGGCTGTGCTGAGAACTAGGGAGTTAGTTGGACTCAATCTGAAGAAAATACCACAAGGAAAAACCTCTCAGTTACTATATGCATTTTTGCTTCACCTTTGTGATATTGCCTGACTTGGACAAGGATGTTGATGCCTGACTTTAAGGATGTTGATGCATTTCTTATCTCCAGTTTCTTCAACAGACTGTATATGCACTTTGTAGACGAAATACAACAGCAGTAATTCGATCTTGCAGTACAATCATGTACATGTCCAGTTTTTTTTTAAAAAAGTCACACTATTTTTTTCCAGAGGATCTTATGGGAAGGGAAGGCCCTGTTGAAATCAATGAGATCAAATGTCTGGCACTCATTGGTCTTTTCCTGTGGCCATGCTGTTTAAGGCTGCTGGGATTTGCACTCTGAAGAGCAGCAAAACTTCTCATCTGGACAAGACATGTACAAAATTATATAAAACAGCCCTGCATATATCTATTCAGAATTAAATTCTATTGAGTTCATTGGTGTATTCCTAGGTGGCATCCAGGATTTCTTGAAAGAGGAGTGTGGTAAGTACAATTAAGCAATATCCTTTCTCATTTAGTAGGTTTTAATCATTTCAAATGATTAAAATAGACTTTTACAACCTGGACCCTCCAGATGTTTTAGGCTACAGTTTCATTCTTCTGACACTCCAACTGGCAGGATTCACCAATGTCACTTAAAGAAAGAATGATGAGAGGATGATCGCTGATGAAAGCCCAGTGACAAAGCTCCCTGAAGGTATTTGATGATGTGGGCTGGCACTGGAAACTTCCATCCCATGGTCCCATACTTTTCCCTCACCATTTCTTCCAGAGTTGTCTTCCTAAGTGTCCTAGGAGGAGAGAGCTACTATCTTCAGAGGATTCAGCACCCTTTGCTCCTTCCCACATAGGTCTTGCCCCTGTTGCATGGCTGCTGAGACTTTTCTTCCTCTCTTCTGAATAAGACCAATTAATGCCTCCTCTTGGGGTGCTTGAGTTGTTGTTGGTGCTTTAATATCTTGGCAATTTACCCCTTATTTGCTCTGACAGTGAAAGTAGATAGTGATTCATGGATTTATACTTAGCTTAGAAGCAGCCCCAGACAATGCCCTGCCTTTTCTGTGATAATTCTGCCTGCTTCCAATACATCTCAGCAGAAGCATATCTAGGGTGGGGCATGTAGGGCACGTGCCCTAGGTGCCAATTGTTGTGGGGGGGGGGCAAAAAAGCCATGCATGTAAGAGTAGGGGGTGGAGGTAGGTGTAAGAAGGTAAGGGCACAACTTCCATGCTTGCACTAGATGCTGTTTATGCTAGATATGCTACTGCATCTCAGCTGACCACCTTATGGTAGTGGCCAGCCTGTAATCTGCAGGTTCAAAGAGAACAGTTAAAGCAGATTTGCTCCCATTCCCACCACCTTGAATCCTTGCAGATTTCACTGTGACTGAAGCAAAATTGCGCCCACCACAGCTGAACTAGTATTCCTAACTAGTCTTACTATGGTTGAAGGCAAACTGATCTGCCACCCTCTTTTCTCAGAGGCACCATCTCGGTGTGTGTTACTGCTACAGGCATGCCTCATAACAGATTAAATTAAGCTAGTTATTGGGCAGAATAGTAATAGTAATACTTTTAAAAACTGCCCATGACGTATATGTTTATTAAGGAGATCTGATGAAAATAAAAAGTAGTGATTTTCTTGATCAAGCAAATGAGCAATACAACAACCTGGTTTGATTTGCCTCACAATACAGATTAAATGTGTCATGAAATAATGACTGGAATTCACTGTCGCAGCAATGAATGTGTAACTTAGAATTACACAGCCATAACTGATTCATATTCATGATCCCTATGTATTCAATAGTGTAGGAAGTGCATAAGGATTGTAAAGGTCCCCCAATCCTGACTTAGAAGGCAGCAGCCACTGCAAGCAACAGACGTCTATTCTGTTGACAGGGATGTAGAAGACTAACATTTCCACCCCCTCCTGCAAGCTATCTCCTGTGCAAGGAGGAATTGCAACAGAGATCCTGCATCTGGCTTTCACACAGAGCTCACTCATGAATGGGCTAGAAGCATAGGATGATGGGGGATCTGGCTGGGAGATGCTGCTTAGCTACACAACTATGGTAGTTATGTAATTAAATAGCTGATCTAAAATCTTAGGCAGTAATAATCCATGTGCTTTTTTCAATCAAATACATGTGTTGTTGGCCAATTAAAATTTGAACAAACACATGGAACAATTGGATGACTTAAAAAGGCAATTACTCCATGAAAGCAAATCAGATGTTTAATAACAATCGGGGCAATTAAGTAATAGTGATGGGATACAATCAGATACTCACAAAAATGTATCCAAATTTATAAACTAACAAAGAAAGACAAACAGAGGATTATGCCAGGCTATTCAACAAAACAAAATGTTGGGAAATTTAAAGATACTCAAGGAGACCAAACTCTGATGAGATTCAGCCATTCATGCAAATCCTTACCACAGCTCTTGCAGTATTTGTCATTTACAGCTAAATCTAGCCATCAGTGAAGACAAGTGGAAGATAAGTGGGTATAAGCCTTTATTGACTTCATACAGTTTCCACATATAGGCACTGTGACTGAAGAGTGATGGTAAGATTCCTGTCTCAGACTGCATGTCAAAGAGCAAATTTAATCTGATCTAGATTGGTGCAAACCAGTTTAAACTGACCCTCTTTACTACCGGATTCAGAATTAGTTGTACAGACCTTAATGTGTTCTTCTCATTTCTGGACCTATGACCCAGTAACAAGAACTGTAAATAAATTGTCTACATCTTCCTCCTCTCCACTTCCCGGTGTGTGTGTGTGTAAAGTATGGAGTTGTGTTATGTCAAACAATGATTTTCAGCTGTATATAGACAAAGAGGTAGTAAAGGAATGCCAAGCTACTCTAAATGGATTCAACTGTCCAGGGGTAGATGAGCTGCATCCAAGAGTACTAGAGGAACTTTCAGATGTAATCTCAGAGCCACTGTCAATAATCTTTGAGAATTCTTGGAGGATAGGAAAGCTCCCAGCAAATTGGAGGAGTACAAATGTTGTCTCCATCTTCAAAAAGGGAGAAAAAGAGGACCCAAGCATCACCAGAAAGTCAATTTGATGTCAATATCGGGAAAGAACAGATCATCAATACCAGGAAAGAACAGATCATCAGTCTGTGTGCACTTAGGAATGAATGAAATGATTACTAATAGCTAGCATAGGTTTCTCAAGTAAACTAATTGTACCATTTCTCTGGTAGAGTTACAAGTTTGGTGGATCAAGGGAGTACTGTAGATGTAGTATATTTTGATTTCAGCAAGGTTTTTGACAAGACCTTTCATGGCATTCTTGCAAGTAGGACAGTGAAGTGTGGGCAAGACAGTGTTATAGTTAGGTGATCTATATTGGTTGTTGGGCCAAATCTGGAGAGTACTCATCAATGGATGCTCTTCATCCTGGAGAGAACTGACTACTGGGGTGCTTCAGGGTTCTGTCCTGGGCCTAATGTTGTTTAACATAGAAATGACTTAGATGTTGGAATAGACAGCATCATCAAATTTGCTGATGACACAAAATATGGGGGGGGGAATAGGTAATACTCCAGAGGACTCAAAATAAACTTGACAGAATAAAGAACTGGACCAAAACCAACAAAATGAATTTTGACAAATGTAAGGTACTATATCTTGGCAGGAAAATTGAAATGCACAAATATAAGATGGTGACACCTGGGTTGGTAGTGGTGTGTGTGAAAAGGATCTGGGAGATCTTAGTAGACTACAAAGTAAAGGTGAATCAACAGTTTGATGCAGTAGCCAATGCAATTCTGGGCTATATCACATCAACATGACTGTAGTGTTCTGATGGAGGGAGGTATTAGTGCCACTCTATTCTGCTTCATCTGGAATACTGTGTCAAGTTCTGGGCACCACAGTTCAGGAATGATATTGATAAGCTGAAACATGTCCAGTGAAGGGTGACCAAGATGGTCAAGTTCTGGAAGCCAAGCCCTATGAGATGTGACTTAGGGAGTAGGATGTTTAGCTTGAGAGGTGACATGATAACTACCCTTAAACCTCTGAAACAATGTCATGTAGAAGATGGAATGATCTTGTTTTCTGCTGCCCCAGAGACTAGAACCAATGGATTCAAATTACAAGAAAAGAGATTTGACCTAAATGTTAGGATGGACTTTTTGGCTGTAATGGTAGGTTGACAGTAGTATAAATTGCCTTGGAGAGTGTTTGACTCTCCATCTTTGAAGGTTTTTAAACAGAGGTTGGGTGGATATCTTTCAGGAGAGCTTTAAGTTGTGTATCTGCATAGCTGGAGGTTAGACTACATGGCTCCTGTGGTCCCTCCCAATGCGAAGATGCTGTAATTCTGTGATTTGGAGAATGTACTCTACTGCAATTTTTTTCTGGGAAAGAAAAAGTTGTGCATACAAGTTTAGTCATGAAGTGTAATATGCTGAATTCTTCCAGCAGTATGTAAGCTCTTGTTTTAGAAGATTTCAAACAGCTGTGAGAACAATTGGTTTTACTGTTGGGAAATTGCTATGGAGCCAGTTAGAACTTTTCAGTCCCATGAAATTTCAGATATTTGTTCTGCTCTTGCCATTGTGTGAGTGCCAAAATGCCCCATACTTCAACATACAAAACGTGCCATTTCCAAGCATATAATAAAATTAACCATCTTTGTTTTGAAACTTACAGGTTGTATACTGTGGTGTCTAAGGTATATGATACAAAATGGTGCCCAGCATTAAGTGTTCAGTGACATCATTCCACAAATAATGTTGTTTTTGTACACACCTAGTGCAAAGGGGGAAATCCAGTGCAATTTCCAGTTGCACAATCAGTGTCATAAACAGTAGTGCACCCAGGGACCATAAGAAAAAATGTGCTACTGTCTGTGCAACTCAAAAAGGCAATGGAACTCATCTCGCACATCTTTTCCTCTGCTAATAGTATGCTAGATTTAGGCCATAAATTATAAACCTAGCAGCTGGGAAGTTTTTATCTTTCTGCAGAGCAGAGTCTTCTGCCTGTACCCTGCTTAATAACTATGCTGGTTGTAGCTGACCGTTTTGATCTGGTCTTCTAGATCCAAATGAATCTTTCCATATTGCTACAAATAAAAAGTTCCCCACAATCTGTGGAATAATTTGCATTCTCTTCTTTGATGGATCTGGCCATTGTAAAGTATCCCCTAGTATGTATGCATTGGGTTCTAGTCTGAAAGATAAATGGACTGATCTCAGGGTCTGGGCTTGATAACCTATGTAGAAATGCTAAATACAAGGCTAGACATGTGTACCTCACTTTTAAAATGTATTAATTAAATGATTATTAATGGTTGCCAAGATCCTACATCAGTGGGAATGATTCATAACTTCAGAAAGATGTAGCTTTGTCTTCAGTATGACACGCAATCCTTCTAGCAAACTGTGATGATGCATATTCGAGGTGTGGTGTCCTGTTGTACAATGAGAGGCCATGTTGCACCATGGGGCACTGTGAAATATGCCCTAAGAAGGGGGCCATTTCACAACAGGACTCATGGTGCTATGGTGACTCTACTTGTACAATAGTCCCAAAGACACAGTTATATCTCTCCTGGGAATGGGAATGTTGCAGAACTCTACATAACGGGCTAACAGAATGTCAGCCTATATTTATATCCTGTCTTTCCTCCAATAAGCACAAAATAGCAGACACAACTTTCATCCTTTCCCATTTTATCTTCACAATGAACTTGTGAATTAGATCAGGCTGAAACTGGCTCAAGATGATCATCTGAGTTTCATGGCTCAGTGGGGGCTTGAACCTGAACAAACCCCAGTCTAAACTTATAATCATTACTCCATAGTATTTCTCACAGCACAATTATTCTTGCTAATGAATGGAATAGCAGAAGGAGTTCTATTTGTGGGGCTTTTAATCCGTGCCAGCATAATTCTTAATTAACTCCTCTTATCTTGGGGTTGTTTAAAAACTGTTGCAGTTCATCTTGGAGACAAGTTGTGGTAGTATTCACGTAGGATCATTATGAAACTGCCATCAGAGCTACAGAAGGGACTATTTGGTGAAAGATGAATGTACCAAGACTGAGCATTACAAGAGAGCAGAAAAGCAATGCAGAAACTATGGAGTCATTTATGCCAACCATGAAGAACCAGAAAATTTGTGAGTAAAATTCCAGCTGGTCTTTTTCTCAGTGCCTGAAACGTGCCTGTTCTGCATCACAGGAATTTCTCACACATTTATTAGCACAGTTTTTTTTTTTAAAAAAGTAGTGTCTAAAAGTTTGAAATCTGAAACTACCATGTCAGTAGTTTTTAATAAGTACTTTTAGTTTTACAGTGCAACTGAACAGCACACCTGCAGACTTTAGAACAAAGCAAAGCACTGCAGGCTCTCAGAGAAGTATGCCACAAATCAGATTCATTGAAAATAGACTTGAAAGATTAATAACCATTAAAGTTGTGGAATGGGTTTTCATCAAAATCACATACAATGAAATGAATTTTTAATTTTTGTTTTTCCCTTGTCCTCTTTCTATCAAAAATAAAATACAGGTGAACAGCAGAATTTCTCTAGATGGCATAGACCTCTGAAAGTATCTTTGTGAAACATTGTATTCCGATCCTTGGTTTTGTTTTTTAACTTTTCAGTTATGAAAATTCAAGCTTCTAGCTCTCAGTATGTAGCTCTAAACCTGAAAATGGCTACATAAGAAGTTTATGTAAAAGAACTCCTAAATAGTTTTTATTTTAAAAATCATTCTTTCTAAATCCATACCCTCACTCCTCATATCCAGTCATTAACAGAAGAATGAACATTTATTAGATGATAAGGACATCACAAAATAATCAGGACTGGTGCAAATATGTGAGAAATGGAGAATATTTTGGGGAGAAAGCTGTTGAAAAGTCTACTGAGATCAAGGCAGATTATGGACCAATTGAGTGCCTCACCCCACAATGGTGAGGATAGGCATCCCCATGTTCAATCCACAAGCAGGCCCTGTATTGAGGTATGTGGGTTTGGAACATGTTTTCTAGATAGTTAAGCTACCATCACTCCTTATCTGTCTATCCTGGCATGAATCAAAGGATATCCAGATCTTTCTGGATGTCTTTGAGTATCCCAGGAGTAAAGGAAACAACCCATTCCCTGTCATCATCCGAGGCTCAAATAAAAAACTTTACTCAATAGGAAGTGGCACAGAGGCCAGCAGTAACCAGATTTCATGTTAAAGTTTATTGGAATGGTTGAAACACAGACTCCTTGCAGGGATAGAAATATATTACATTGCACACACACACACACACACACACACAGAGTTTGCAAATGGTGCACCAGAAGAAGGTGAAAAAGTATAGCTAAGCCTCACCCCTCAACATTAAGAAAATATGGGTCTATTGAAGAACAGAATTGAATCTGAGGCCATTTTTGCACTACACTGTTATAGTGCTATTATTCCACATTCAACATCCCCTCTGCTGCATTGGGCTGAGGAAGACACTGGCAGGGGTGTCAGGATGGCGTGGGGCCAGGCCTGGGTGGAAGGATAGGGGATAATCTTTTTTGCACCCCCCGGCACTGGCATCCAGGGCATGCACCCCACTTTCCCCACCCTAGATATGCCTCTGAAAAGAGTTAGAAAAGTAGCAGGCAGAAAGGAAGACATGTAGAGACTTGACAGTTCCTGTTTTATACCTTGATCCCATTATGATCCCAAACTAGAAAACTACTGCTCCCATGTGAACACAATTGACACAGTTTGAACAATAGCAGCCCATTGGTTGTGGCTTTGAGGAATTCATAAAGCTGATCAAGACAGGTGGTCCAAAGGCTTACATGCAACTCATGTTCATAAGAAATGTGTCCTAGAATTCCTTGGGAATACAAGACTCTGCAAGACAAACGATTAGGATTTCACCTCTCTTTCTTCCATCAAAGAAGGGAATACAAAAGTTCCCACATGGTTTCCCATCCATCAGGTCCAAATTCACAAGAGTCTACACAGGAGTCCCTTTTGCTTGTGAGGTATTGACGTGTTCAGTTCTCTCCCTCTGTTCAGTGCTAATTGCTGTTCCGTTGTTATATGTTAATGAATAGAGCAAAATATTCTCTGTATTTATGATATGATCAGGTGCCACATACCAGTGCATAGTGCTGTAGCTGTGCAAGAAATAAAGGAGTTAGAAAGTCATGAGTTTAACAGTTGCATCTATAAGCATGAGCAGATGGGACAAGCAACAGGATACTGCCATAGTTATAGGAAAAATGAAAGGTTATTCTGCCAATAACAGGGCATTTTGTAAAAGCTGGTAGATGTGCACGCAGCTGCACTTTATTTTAAAAACAAAAACAATGTGCCGTTACACAGCTGCATTTTGAATATTGGCCTCTAACAAGAAGAAAATATGTCTCATTAGCTCACCCCATGACCTTAATCTACTTTGCTTGAATCCCCAGTCCAGCCCATGGTCATCCCATCCCATAGCCCCAATCCTGCCAGGAGGGCGATGGGATCAAAGCCAGGAACCTCCACATCCATGGAAGTTGGCTTTGCTCCCTTCATTATTTTCTCATTTGGAAAGATGAGTGGGAAGCGGAACACAGACAGTTGGTAAGTGGGTGGCTGAGTCCCAAGTCCCCAAGGCCCTCATGCTTTAGCTGGCAAAGTGCCCGCTGGATGCGCACAGCTTTGTTTTTCCTCTCCCCTTTCCTATGTGATTCCTAGCTAAAATGCAGAGTGACAAATGGTGAAATTGATAACATCAGGAGTGTGGAAATCCTCCCCCAATTAGTACCTGGATCAGAAAGGCAGTCAATGGTGGGGGGGCATATGGCCCACTGTTCCAAACTGGTTCCCCTTCTCTCCTCTACAGCTTTGAAGCCGTTCCTATAGTAAGGGAAAATCAGTAGTCAAATAAAGGAATTATTGAAGAGTTTCTCATGTGCTGTGTGGCTAAACAACATATTGCAGTACCAGGAAAAAATTCTCACATTGATTGGCCTCTGATCCATTTTCAGATAGAGTGTTAGGTCATGTGCCTTTAAAGCCAGCACCCCTTCCACACTGTATAATTATAGTGTTGTGATTCTACTTCAACTGCCATGACAACATCTTATGGATTCCTTTGATTTGCAGTTGAAGAAGGGATATTTAAAATTCTCAGCCAGAGAACAATAGTTCTTCACCAATCTACATGCCCCAGGATTCCATAGAAGTTGGCATATCAGTTAAAATGGAATCATAGTGTTATAATTGTGGCATGTGAACAGGTGTCTTAACACAGGACTTGTAACCTAATGTTTATGATGGGAATTTTGGGGACTGCAGCTTCCAGAATTCTCCAGCCAGCCCATGGCCTCCCCAGCCCAGGTCTTCCAAGATAGATGTCAGGTACATAACCCATAGCTTGGTTCTGTGGACTCATGGGCAGCCCCAATGTTGAAAACTTTTCCAAGCTAGCTCTGTCTGTCTGTGGTTGGTGGCCTCTTACATTTTCTCTTTGTTGACCAGAGAAGGCCTGAAAAGTATGTTAAAGAGCAGCATATAGTGTGATGAATAAGATAAATAATCACAGGAAAAAAACATTCTGAATTGTATTTTAAGGCAGCTCAGAAACTACACACTTGGCAAATGTTCTCTGTTTTTATTTTAGCCATGAAGAATATTTTCAGATTTATCAAGGAGACATCTACTGGCAAGAAGTGGCACCATTATTTGTTTGAGTAGTGAAGATGTACATTTTTATTGTCAACTTGCTTGTTTAGAGAGAAGTTGTGCATCTGTTTCCTTAAAAATGGAACTGATAACTTTTGCATTTTTATAAAGGCATAACAGGATTTCACAAGGCCTGATGAACACAAAGCAATACTTTTGTGTTGTCATCTGTATGGCTTCAAAGGGTAACAAACCAGGGGTTCCTTCTGGCATTTAATTAGTCAAGGATTGAAATGCATGCTTTATGATGTAGTAAAACTTTAATGTGGTAACTTTACAGCACCATTTTCGCATGGTGTTCAGTGGGATGTACTTCCACACATGGAAAAATCAAATACTTTATCAGAACAGATGCTTTAATAACTACAGCACTGGTTTTCCAAAGTTTTGTGTAAGTTGCACACATATCTAACCACCCAGAAGTGATATGATAAATTCATAGTGTAAAGCAGTTGTGTTAGATTATGGTCCCATAATCCCTCACTATTGACTGTGCTAGCTAATGAATGTAATTGCAGTTCAACAACATCTGGCAGACCACACATTCCCAGTCTCTGATATGAAACCTATTTTTAAAAAGATAAAATTGAAAATAATCTTGAGATTTCACTTTCTATGCTTCATCAGCTCCCTCACCACTGAAAGGATTTATTACAAAATCTCCTTTCAGTGCCAAAGCTCAGTCTTGGAACATGCAAAGCTAGAGTATTTCTGAACATGTGTGGAATACCTTTCCATTGCACCTGCATAAACACAGTTACTCTTCTTCCAGCCATCTGAGAAAAAGAAGAAGAGCTCTGATCAAGATATCAAGTCAATCTGTGATCAACCATCTTTTATATTTTAAACGAAGCACTGTTTCTGTTGTTTATTTTATCATGATTTTATAAAATAAAGCATCATAAATGTCCAACTCCCACCCGAAAAATATTGAATCTGGTATGTAATAGGAATAAATGGCTATTTTAAAATACATAGTCTCTGCTTTAAAATTCCAGGTGTCTTAAGTCAACATAGCATGAACTAATAACACCTATCCTTTATTTATATAGATTTTTAGAAGTTACAGACAGCTGTACTACACACAGTTATCTGTGCAGTGATTTGCACATGTCTCTGTTGCCTACAAACACTAGGTGGCTCTCATTATTTGCTGTAATAATGTGACATTCTCTGGTGTGCTTTTTGATATTCTGCCCTCTGCTCTATAAACTGTGAAGAAATCCTACCACCATGCCCTCTACTGGGCATATTGACAGTATATATAGCTGCAGTTCACATACTGCTCAACCCACTATGCTTTGAATCTTAGTAGGTGCAATAAATGTCCAGCTTTTATGGCAATTACTAAACATAAAATTCAAAATATATTTCTGGAGACCAGAATATCTGCTTTGCAGACCTAAGTCAAACTTGCAGGCTAAATCAAAACAGTCTGCCTCAGCCTAACCATAAACCCTTAAACACCAAGGCCTAAAGTTATTCTGCAGTATAGAAACAATCAGCTAAATCACATGTTAAACTACATAATGTGGTGGGAATACAATATTTGATCATGCTTCCATACCAACCTGCCCAGGCTTTCAAATTTGTAGGGGAGACCCCTTTTGTCAGTCCTGACACCCATGTATGAGAAGGCTTTCTTGATGGCTGCTCCCAGTGAGAGGATCTTTCTTCCATGCATGAGGCTAGGCTGATCCCATCCCTGTCGTCCTTCCACTGCAAGGCAAAGAACTTTTTTTTAAAATCCAGGCAAGCTTTCAGCAACGTATTTATCAATTTGATTTATATCCTGCTTTTCTCCTGAATGGGGTTCAAAGCAGCTTACCATATAAATTAAATCAGAATATCTAAAACAATATGAAGTACAAAAGTTCTAAAAAGATTAAATGACACATTCAGTTAAGACACTAGTTTTCAAACATTAGAATTAAGACAATTAAAACACTTAAGGTACACATTACGTACTAAAACAACAACAATATAACCAATTGCACATTATTCTCCTGGAAGGCTTGTTGAAGGCTTAAACAAGACTGAAGGCTTGTTTAAAGAAGAAGACAAAATGGCAACAGAAAGGGGGCTGATTGAAACTCCCTTGAGAAGGAGTTCCAAAGTCTAGGAGCAACTACCAAGAAGTCTCTTTCCCACAACCTCACCAGCCAAGACTGAGAGGTTGGTAATATGTCGAGAAAGCCCTCCACCAATGATCATAAGAATTGGGCAAGCTTGTACAGGGAGATATAGGCTTTCAGCTGGAAACTGTCCAGTTGTGAAGGATAGAGCATGTAACAATTTTTTAAAAAAATAATTATTTGTACTTTTTAAAAGCTATATTGTGAGCTACCTTGGGTGTCAGTTCTGAGAAAAATTCGGCATATAAATCAAATACAGAGAGAGAGAGGGAGAGAGAGAGAGGGAGAGAAAGAGAGAGGCTGCAAAGCTATGTGAATCAGGGCAGTATATAGTAGGTCATCCTGTGGACCCACCCTACGGTGAGCCATGTACCACCCACCCAGCTTATTGAACAACTTCTAAAGTTCCCAAATGACCATTTCATACTTCACAGAGAATAGCCACCATTGCAGAAGCATCTGGCTACGAGCTCATAAACCAGACACAAAATGATGACACCAGTGCTGAGATCCACCAGGGTCCTCTGGTCTGACAGGTGCCAATTTGGGGACAGAGAGTGAAGAAGAAAGAGCAGTGAGTTATCTGAAGACAATCAGAACTTGTTGTGGCATAGAGGGGAGCAGTGGTCTGAGACTGAGGGTGGTAACAGATCTGCTGCTTTGCACAAGTGCCTGATTTCTTTTGTTTATCCTCTATTGTTGTGTGCCTTCAAGTCATGTCCAAGTTATGGTGATCCTAAGGTGAACCCTTTCACAGGGTTTTCTTGCCAGAATTTGTTCAGTGGGGGGTTGCCTTTGCCTTCTTCTGGGCTGAAAATGTGAGTTTTCCCAAGGGCAGCTAGTTGGTTTTCATGACTGACTAGGAATTCAAACCCTGATCTACTGGAGTCATAGCTGTCCCTAGAATTTCCTTCATATGGGAACAGTCTTTTCTGCAGTTGTATCTACATACGCACATAACTTTATTTTGGTCATAGACCAGCCTTTGCAGTTCCTCAGGAGAAGGCTTGTTGCATAGGGCTGGGGGGCAAGGGGGTGGTACGCCCTGAGTGGCATTTTTTGGAGGTGCCACACTCCTTGCCTGCCCCCCGCATACTGTAGCCCCACCCTCATGTGATGTACAAATAGTAATAGTAGTTACACCATAGTTCCTCCCTCATGCCCTGTAGTCATGCCCATGCACACCATAGCCACACCCACACATGCCATAGCCTTGCCCAAGTGCACTGTTGCCCCACCCCCACACCTCCAGCCTTGCCCCTATCCCACTTGTGCCAAGCTAGCCACTGCTTGTTAACTGTTGGGTGCAGTATTTTCCTCAATGATATGCTTTTAAGTAATATTTTTCATTGTTTTAAACTATGTTCTTAATTGTTGTAGTGTGCCTTTATCACTTTCAACTTATGGGGACCCTAAGACGAACGTATCATGGGGCTTTCTGGTTGCTCAGAGTGTGTGATGTACCCAAGGTCACCAAGTGGGAGAGCATGGCCAAGCTCCAGGGTTTCCAGGGTCATAGTCCAAAGCTCAGACTACTACACCATTCTGGCTCTGTGTTATTAATTAATTCTATTTTAATCTTTAATGTTGCACATTTATTCAATATTAAAGTCCTGTTTTGGAGAGAAGGCAGGATATAAATCAAATAGATTCACAGAATCATAGACATATAGGCCATTTCTGCACTAGATTGTTATAGTGCTATTATTCCACTTTCAACATTCTATGGAATCTTGGGGTTTGCAGTTTAGGGAACCAAGCCAAACTGCAAACCCCAGGATTCCATAGGATGTTGAAAGTGAAATAATAGCACTATAACAGTCTTGTGTGGAAATGGCCATAGTGCTGGAAGTTACCATAAGGACTATCTAGTCTATTCCCCAGCAATGCAGGAATAAACAACTAAGCACCTCTGAAAGATGCCCATCCAACTTCTGTTTTAAGATCTCCATAATTGGAGATTCCACCACTCTCTGAGGCAATCTATTCCATCGTCCAACCACTGATCCCTGTGTTGCTTCTTCATCCCTTTGTACAAGGAAATTATCTGCAAGGCTAGTGAGGAATTTGTTGGACTTTACACACTTAAAATAAACAGATGTGTCAAGGTTGAGCTACTAGAGATCAAAGTTCCAATTTTTACAATCACACCTGCACACACACTTAAACAAACCTAAAGCTAGCAGTTTCAAATAATTTGTCTATTGAGGTTTTTTTGGAACTACATCAGAATACCCTTTGTGACTCAGGTTTGCCTGATGAAGGAGATTTAACTATGCTGAATTGTAGCCTATGGGTTTGTCATTATATTTCATTCTACTGAATTATAGCTTATGGTCAGGTGATACAGGCATTCCTTGACATTATAGCTTGCTTTCTAGCCATTGTTCAAGGCTGCAATAAGGTTATCTGAGTTCCTCACAACCCACTTCTTCAGCATTATCCACCGTCTGCCTCTTTACATAGAGGATTTAGTGGAAGTTACTCATTAGAACATATTCAGGTCACATCAAGGATTGAAGAGTGAAGAGTTTTATTTTTTGTCTTCCTTTTCAAGGTATTTTTCTTGTATTTAACTCTAGACAGATTGCAGCTTTTTAAGTATTTCAGAATTTCTCACTTAAAATGCCAGTCATATTTTTTTTAAATACGATTTTAACAATTTTATTATTTCTGTAACATTTTGCACACTTTTTAGCTGCCTCTTCCTAAATGCTCAAAGCTTATTTGGAGAAGTATCTTAATAAGGCACAACCGACTTTCCGTTTCCTGCTGAGAAAAAGAGTCAGAGGATATTCAGCAAAGCTGTGGAAATCTGACCAGAAAACATCATTTAAGTGCAGCAAGGGCGTGGATAAAGAAAGATATGGGAAACAGGATAGGAACAAATGAAAATATATGTGCACATTGAATGACTTGGGAAGGAGCAAAACATTGTCCATAATGTTGACAATAAACAATAGTGTTACCCTAAAAGGTATTGGACACTGGAGTCCACCAGCAATGCCAGCATCTCATTAGAATTTGGGGAAATTATAGCTCAAAGAAGGCCTGAGTAATGGTAGGATTTTTCCACCAAAGTATACCAGTACTAGCTACAGTGAGACACCAGTTAAAGATAAACAAAATATTTTATTTGGAATCAACAAATACATCGGAAATAAGACATTATAAGAGCTATACAAGGCTCTCAGAAAGTAAGGTGTGAAAGGTTGGATAGAGAGAGAAATTGAGGAAACAGGGTGATAGTTACCAATGCTGGAAAAGAAGAACAAAGTTGAGAGGCTCAGATAGCATCTGGAAGTAGCACAGATGACCAGCAGTCTGGGAGTCATGTATTACGCTTGAAATGCTACAAGTTGCTGGGGTCAAAATTAGGATTTATATACCCCTTTTCCTACCCTAAAGGGGTATTCTGGTAAAGCTTTAAAACTTTCTCATGGAACTGACAAAGGTTTCCAGAATAACTGATTGCTTTGACACCAGAGTGACAGGATTTATGGGAATCGTGATAACCTCTTGAAGTATGGACTGGAAGGAGATGTAGGAAAGATTTCCACAAGGTGAGATCAAAAGGGATGGTTTCTAGTTGTCCTATCCTGGCCCATTTGGAAATGCAAAGATTTGAGATTGATAGATTAGCTTGAATCCCTTTTATGCCAGAGTTTTCTACCGAATTCCCTTTGACATGGCCTAACCATGTCTCAGCTTGATCTTTTCCAGCCAGTGTGCCTTCAATTCATGTATTTCCAGCCATATGAAAAAGCATCTCCCACAGGCTGGGGTGTAGGGTAGTGCAACAGCAGATTTTCAAAAAGTCAAGAAAAGGTACACCTAAAATATTTCCAGACTGATAACATAAAACAATGTTTCTCCAGAAAAAAAAAAGTTTGGAAACATCCAAGGAGGAAAAATCCTTGTGCATCAGATTTTTAAACTATTTTAAGCAAGCAATTTGCTGTTAACATCTCCAAATAATCTTTCTGATTATTTTCCTACATACACTGAAGCATTCAGTAAACCCCACCGAACTCAACTAAGCTTATATCTGAGACAATAGCTTGTATGCCTCTCCTAGAATATCCTTCATTAAAATTTACATAGTGATATGACAAAGTAGTCTCCATATTCTAGGAAACAGAATAGCAGTAGTTTTAAAAGAGGTTCTGAGCAGCTTTAATCATACCACCAGTCCTTCAACTTTATAGCACTTAGCATTGTATGTTGCACTTCCAGGTGTTCAAAATACTTCACACAACTGTTATCTCAGTACAACTGCTGAATATAGGAGGTTAGCATTCTCCTCAGTATGCAGAGGTGGGGCCAAGGCTGAGAGAATAATGTCTTGAATAAGGGAGTTTATGAAGATCAGGAAGTCAGCAAACTGTGCCAGGAAACGGAAGCTTGGAGGAATATCACACGGAGGAGTAGAAGGACCAGGAAGGTAACAGAGACTCTCAATCTACACAATCGCTTTAAAGTTCTTGGCCTTACGAACAATGAGGAGCACCACAAGGAGGCAACAGAATGTCAACAAGAAGGAATCCAACTTCAGCAACAGGAACTAGATCAACGCTTCCAGCCTCAACAGAATGCCCAGGCAGTCCTAGTAGAACATGCTCGTCGAGGAGCCCAGGACAAACCTCAGAAGAGGCGAGTTCTGGTTGTTGGGGACTCCTTGCTCAGAGGAACTGAAACAGCAATTTGCAAACCGGACAAGCTCAATCGAGAGGTCTGCTGTCTTCCTGGGGCCAGGATCAACCACATAACGGAGAGGCTAACCAGGCTGGTCAAGCCCATTGACCATAAGCCCCTTGTTTTGGTTCATGTTGGAACCAATGACACTGCGAGGAGCAGCTTTTACCACATCGCAAAGGACTACAAGCTTATGAGGATGAAGCTTAAGGACCTTGGTGCGCAGATGGTCATTTCGTCTCTTCTCCCTGTTCAAGGATATGGTGCACGTAGGGAAAGGGCAATAGCAGAGGTCAACAACTGGCTCCACATGTGGTGCCGTTGGCAGCAGTTTGGGTTTTTGGAACACGGCCTGAATTTCCATGAACGTGGGCTTCTGCGAGGGATGGGCTGCACCTCATGAAACTTGGCAGGAATGTTTTTGCAAACAGTCTCGCAAGGAGGATTAAGAGGTCTTTAAACTAAGTTCCGATGGGGAGGGAGAAAATGTTATTCAGGGCAAGGACTCAGCGAGCGCAGGGGGAAAAGGCCCAAATGATATTGGACAAGTAGTACAAGCGGCCAATAGTGGGAGGAGTAGAAACTATAGTAGAGGACTTGCAGGAAGGGCCCAGGGACTTAAGTGTCTCTGCACTAATGCACAGAGTATGGGAAACAAGCAAGATGAACTCCTAGAACAACAAAATAAAAATGATTTGATAGGCATCACTGAGACCTGGTGGGATGAGTCTCATGATTGGAATATAGGAATAGAGGGGTATAGCCTATTTTGTAAAAATAGACCAAACAAGAAAGGAGGAGGAGTAGCCTAGTATGTCAAGGATGTTTTCACCTGTGAAGAGATCCAGGACTTAAACCCAGAAAGCCAGGTCGAGAGTATCTGAGTAAGAATTAAGGGAGAGAAACAATAGGGATATTCTGGTGGGGGTTTACTACAGACCTCCAACCCAGACTGAGGACTTTGATGATGCCTTCCTCAACCAAATGACTGCACATTCAAAAAGGAGAGATACAGTAATAATAGGAGATTTCAATTACCTGGATATATGTTGGCAGTCAAACTCTGCCAAGACAGCAAGGTCCAGCAAGTTTCTTGCTTGTCTTGCAGACAATTTCATGGTCCAGAAGGTGGAAGAGGCGACAAGGGGATCAAATATTCTAGATCTGATCCTGACCAACAGGGATGACCTTTTTAATGAGGTAGAAGTGGTTGGATCTTTAGGGGGGAGTGACCATGCCCTATTGGAATTTGGCATTCAGCGGGAAGGAGAAGATAAGTATAGCCAGACACTAACCTTAGATTTTAAAAAAGCAGACTTCTGTAAACTTAGGGAGCTGCTGGCTGGAATTCCATGGTCAAAAATAGTGAAAGGGAAAGGAGTTCAGGAGGCATGGGAGTTCCTTAAAAAGGAGATACTGAAGGCACAGTCAGTATTTGTGCCAATAAGGAGGAAAAATGGAAGGCGTCTGAAGAAACCAGAATGGTTGACTAAAGAACTCTCAGCTGAGCTAAGTGTTAAGAGAAACATGTATAGGAAATGGAAGAAGGGGGAAACCACCAAAGAAGAATTTAAGCAAGTAGCCAGGAGATGTAGGGAGGAGGTCAGGAAGGCTAAAGCACAGAACGAACTTAGGCTGGCCAGAGACATTAAAAACAATAAAAAGGGCTTTTTTAAATATGTCCGCAGCAAAAGGAAAAAGAAAGAGATGATAGGGTCGCTGCGCAGAGAAGATGGTGAATTACTAACAGGGAGAAGAGAAAAGGCAGAACTACTTAACACCTTCTTTGCCTCAGTTTTCTCCCAGAAGGATACAAGCACTCAACCTGGCGGTTGGGGAGCAGGGGAGGAAGCAGAGGAAATGAGGCACATAATAGGTAGAGAGGTGGTACAGGAATACCTGGCCACACTGGATGAATTCAAGTCTCCAGGGCCAGATGAATTGCATCCTAGGATATTAAAAGAGCTGGCAGAGGTCATTTCGGAACCGCTTGCTATAATCTGTGAGAAATCTTGGAGGGCAGGAGAAGTTCCAGCTGACTGGAAGAGAGCAAATGTTGTCCCCATCTTCAAGAAGGGAAAAAAAGAGGACCCAAATAATTATCGCCCAGTCAGCCTGACATCAGTGCCTGGAAAGATCCTGGAGCAGATCATTAAGCAGTCAGTTTCTAATCACTTAGAAAGCAATGTGGTAATCACGAGAAGTCAACATGGATTTCTCAAAAATAAGTCATGCCAGACTAATCTTATCTCTTTTTATGATAGAGTTACTAGCTTGACAGCTAGTAAGAATGCTGTGGATGTAGCATATCTCGATTTCAGTAATACCTTTGACAAAGTTCCCCATGACATTCTTGCAAAGAAGCTAGTAAAATGCAGGCTGGACAGGGCTACTGTTAGTTGAATTTGTAATTGGTTGACCGACTGAACCCAAAGGGTGATCACGAATGGCTGCTTTTCATCCTGGAGAGAAGTGACGACCAAAATGGTGAGAGGCCTGGAAGCCATGCCCTATGAGGATAGACTTAGAGAGCTGGGTATGTTTAGTCTGCAGAAGAGAAGGTTAAGAGGGGACATGATAGCCATGTTTAAATATTTGAAGGGATGCCATGTAGAGGAAGGAGAGGGCTTGTTTTCTGCTGCTCCAGAGACCAGGACAAGGAGCAATGGATTCAAGCTGCAGGAAAGGAGATTCCACCTGAACCTCAGGAAGAACTTCCTGACAGTCAGGGCTGTCTGGCAGTGGAATATGCTGCCTCGGAGTGTAGCGGAGTCTCCTTCTTTGGAGGTTTTTAAGCAGAGGCTAGATGGCCATCTGTCGGGAGTGCTTTGAGGGTGTTCTTGCATGGCAGGGAGTTGGACTGGATGGCCTGTGTGGTCTCTTCCAGCTTTACATTTCTATGATTCTATGATTCTATAAGTGTGACTAGAACCATCATCTTCCTCTTTTATAGCTCACACTCTTAGCTAGAATCGTATACCAATCTGTTTCATGCATGAAAAGTAGTCTTCTCCCACCTCAGCTCTCCCTAGTGCCTTGTTTCTTGCTTTCACAGAGTTCTTGTTGATGTGACCTAAGCTCTATTTACTTCTTCTGGAAGTGTGTTCAATCAAAACTCAAAGAGGTGGGTGTGCTAATATACTCCTTCCCTCTCTAATTCTGTCATTCTCCTCATCTATGAGTAGGAGAGTTTCTGCAGTGCATGGGGCTCTCCATGTGACCAGGAGCCTTAAAAACAGATCGACATACTTTGATAATGTCTGAAAGGGGGGCTTCTGCAAGGAAAATCACTCACAATATGGAATGATCTCATTCATAAAGATTAGGTGGGCTGCCAGTGTTGGCTGTTTCTAATGTCAATTGAAAATCTATCTCTTTTCCCAAACATTTTCCTGGTATTATTTAACTGATCATTAAGCCCATCAGTTGTACCAATTTTTAGTGAACTGTTTAAATGTTAAATCCAGTGTAGGGTGGAAATGGCCTTGGATGGAAGCTCCCATTTCCTGAGCAGATACTCCCACATTCCCACATTTCAACTAGTTTAGATTGGGTAGGTAATGGATCTCTTCATTTTTGCAGGCTTGAATTCCTTGGGTCTTCCTCCATTGAAAGTGTAAAATTAAAAATAGGTGAAAAAGCTCCTTAGCATAATAATTCCCTTTTAAAAGAAGGCACAGCCTCTCACACACCTTGTTTTCCCCCCCACCCCCCCGGGAGACTTCTACAAACATAAAAGCAGACTTGCAGACACTTCCATTTTTGCTGTTTGGGGATGATGTCACTCATAATGGTTTGCACTAGCTTAGCCCCCCCCCGGGCTTTTTTGTGGCCCCAGGGCCTCCCAGAAGTCCTTATTGGAGGGTTACTCTAAAATGCCCATAATGATCTTTAGGAGGTATGGAGGGCACTTCCAGTACGTTTGGGGGTCTCTTGGACTGCCAGGGGTCAAAATTAATTTTGCAATGTTTTTCCATTTTTGCCACAAAATGCCCTGTGGGGCCTAGGAATGCCCCAAAACATGCCTCCATATCTCCTAGAAGGGGTTTGGGGGCATCTGGGACAGAAGTGAGTTTTTTTGTGGACACAAATATGTTGGTGGGAAGACCTCCAGGGTTTTCTGGATTGCTAATCCTATCTCTAGTCATCTACAGTTGCCCATCTCTGTACTGTCTAGACCTCTCAAACTTGCCTACCCCTGGCTTAGATGATCGGGAACAGAGTTACTGATGTGCCTTAGAGAAACATCCTTCTTCTCTCCATTCCTCATTCATGTCTGTAAGCACCAGAGTGAAAACTTCTGCTTTCAAGTTTGGCAGCAAGGTAAGATCAAACCATATCTCCTTGACTTTGTGCCTTATACGAAATTGTGTTATAGTTCAATACAAAAACATACGCTTTTCGTTTCATCTTCTCATATGTGGAAGATAAGGAGGAAACATGCTAAGTCCCATTTTTCCCACACAATATTTCTGATCATCTAAATTTGAGATATGGCTCTCCAGATGTTAAGTGAATTCCCATCAGCCTTATCCAGAATGCCCAGTGGTCAAGGGTAATGAGAGCTATTGTACAGCCTTTGGGAAGGACCCTGCTTCTCTGCTCTGATCTAAACCATGGCTTTATCTGAAGAAATGACAAGTCTGGTTGTTTCCCACTTATTTGTCTCCTCACATAGAAAGGAAGAAACCAATAACAGACAGATATCTGCTAAATACTTTGAAAGCACCAGATCCTGTCTGATCTGGGAAGCTAAGCAGTGTTAGCCCTTGTTAGTTCTTGGATGATAGAGTGGCAACTAATATCAGGTGCTGTAGGCTATATTTCAGAGGAAAGAACTGGCAAACCCACCTCCGAGTACTCCTTGCTTAAGAAAACCACGCGAAATTCATGAGGTTGCCATAAGCTGACAGACAACTTGAAGGCATATACACAAAGGCAACTACTAAAGACTGCTGCAGGGGCTCCTCTCCAACTATTCACATGTCTTGCTTGGATAGTGCAGTGATCCATACTTTTTGGAGAAGAAAACACAACAGGTCTCAGATTGGCACTAAGTTTCTGGTCTCAGAAGAGTTTCAGGTCGCAGATTAGCATTAGGTTTCTGCAGTAGAATGTGCTTTAATTTCCCCCCTTTTTGCCTTCAGATTGAAACACAGGTGCAAGTGAAGAGAGGTCCTTGAGGAGTTGTCTGAATCCTGGTTCATGTCCCAAAGCTGTTCAAGACCTTGAACTGGACTGTTGTTCCACCATTCAAAAGTAGGAGTAGGTTTCAGTTTGATTCCTTTCATGATTCCGGTATGTGGATTTCTGAAATATTTATATCTCCCAGCGCTTTTACTACTCAGAACTCACTGATGGGATTTATATATCCTTATCAGTTTTATCCAGCAAGGGTTACATAACCAAGTGCATAACTAAATGCTCAATTATGCTTCTGGGATATTTGGCACAGTTGAGAGAGATCTTGATACTTGGAATTGCAGCAGTTTCCCCTTACTTATAAGTTAACAGACAGGGGAAAAGGTTTTTTAGATCAAACAGCTCTTCTCACTGCTTATATAGGTTTAAAATATTTGATGTTGCTCAGGAGGGATTCATTTTGAAATGGGAACTTCTTGGATTAATTCCAGAGTTGCCAACTGAGCCAGAATAAAACCTGGCAGGCTCAATATAATCTGTGTGTATGTCAAAGCATGCATTTATTCAAGTAACAGTATTTGAATTTTCATTTTGTTCTGAGCTATTTGTGTACCCTGTACATTAAGAATATACATTACACATGCAGAAATGTGCAAGGCTGAAGCCGCATAGGGTATCCAAGCAATAGTTTGGGGTTCGAACAATTCCTACTTTTTGAAAAAAGATGAGTAGAAGCAACTTTGCAGATTGTCAACTGGGAAGTATCTCCCTATATTCCTGGGCTCAACTGAAAGCCTTTTGATCTTCATCTCCTGCCTGTCATGCAGACACATTTGTAAGGGAAAGTAAATGAAGACATTAAGAAGAAAAAAGCAAAAGGGAAACTATCTTCTATTTTTCTTCGTTTAACCTACAACTTTTACATCATTCAGATGCAAGAAAGGGGTAACAATAGTAGCAACAGCCAACAAAACAATCCCTCTCTTTGCTTTTGCTTCTTGGGACATAAATTTAAAAGTATATTAAAAGGTCAAATTTAATCTCAATTGATTGTGTAAAGAACTTCCTATATCTTCTGAAGTATCTACAGAATGGAATTTTTAAAGGGAAGATATGAAATGTTGGGTCCTGACCTGTAACAAGGAAAAACAAAGCTCCTAAAATGATGGGCCTGCCCAGACCTTCTTGGTTGGATCCAGGATTAGTCAGGCTTGCAGAAGATTCACTGAAATCGGTGAGACTTTAATTAGTTGTGATTAAGCTTAGTCTTAGCAGTTAGCAATAATTGAGATTTATATACTCTATGCATAACAAAGTTTGAATCTCAGCCACTGTATGGTAGTGTGCATTACACTGACTGTTTATACCACTATAATTATACAGTTAATATGTATGTTTGTGGTCCATTGACCCACAGATCTCCTACCTTGAGATTCTACAGATCTCTTATGATGCCCTTTGCCTTATCCCAGTATACGGTGGGAAAAGGAAGGAAACTGTACATTTTTACAACCTACCTAGTAAAGATGTGTTATAAATGTATCTGCATCAACTCTTTAAAAACACTTGGGAGAAACATATGGTTTTAGAGTCACAGTTTGAAGATCTCCATATGGCACAAGCTCGTTCTTTTAAGAATAAATGAAACAAGAGACAAATATTCTGTGTAAATAATTTATTAAACTATAAGATTCAACTGTTGATATTCATCACTGAAACATGAATGACAATTTACTTATGCAGTTCATATATGCATTGCCAAATCTTTACTTTCCAGTGGAGACATTGCCACATGCTCAGTATATGAGCTATTTTACAGGTCAGACTATGAACTGAGGTGGTAAGGTTATAACATAATACAGGAAAGTGAGTGGAAATATACACTCAGTACTGACATAGACTCAGAAGCTGTGTTTGGTCTAGCTGTAGGTTCATGCAAAAGGGTTGGTGGAAGCAGATTTCCCTGCCCATTCCTCAACCTAGCAGCCCTTCCTGCCCTCTGAAAATGCTACACAGAGGGTCAAGGTTGCTTGTTAAATAGAGTGGAAGTGACATTTCCTCCATGTTTTTCAGGGGTCTGATCTTGCTGCTAGCCCATAGCTTACACATTCAGCAGGGCAGAGCTGGAAATATTACTGTACTGAACCATATGTCCTATAGTACTCCATCTAGCACAACAAATTAGTTTTCTTTGTCCATGCTGGCTAGGGGATTTGGGGGCTTGCAGTCCAAAAAAGGTATTTTTTCCCCAAGTTCTGAAGCAAGGTTCTCTAACTCCACTACAGTATTTTCTGGTGGCTTGAGCAAGAGCTGGTAAGGAAGGAAGATGGGGAAATCAGCTTCCACCAGCCTGAATTCCAAGTGTCTAAATCTAGATCCAATCTAATACTGTTCAAGAATCAGATACTTCATAAGAAACATCACAGCTGGAAAAGAAAACAAAGTAAAACCTAAAACCAAAATACAAAACTGCACATTTGAGGAGATATATCAAAGGGGTACAGCATCACTGTGTTGGTTCCAGAGGTCACTGGAACAATATTAAGACATGGTTACACATTAACAATGTTTCCTCTCTCTGAGATTTTCAAAAAGCCTTGAAATTTAAACTCCCAGCTTAATGAAGTAAGGAGCAATGGTTGTGGCTTTGAACATTCCTTTTATAAATAATTTGCAAAAATGTGCGTGTGACGCACTGCCTGACTTGCATGTGTGTTCATATGCTCTCAGGAGAGTCCCAATCAGCTTTTACCCAAGGAGAATCTAGGTTCAACATCTAGAAGTTGTTTCTAAGGAAAATAATATTTTTAGTCTTTGGACAGGACTGTTAGCATTTAATAAGTCTGAAATTTCATGCCATTTTTATCTGACATTTTTCAAAATGCGAACTTTCAAGATATAAACTGTTAGCTATACTAAGTGAGATGGAAGTGTAGACATTATTTATCTATTTCTCCTTACAAACAGCAGAAGATGTTGGCACAAATTGTTACATTTTGTGGTCTCGGAGAGGGTTTTTACATCTGTAATCAGTGTTACAGTATTTCTTTGCATGGTAAAAATTCCTATAAACTCTTAATATTTCCCATTGAAGAATACTTAGTGTCAAGCAGGTAAGGGAAATAACCTCTCATGAAACCCAGAATGGTTACTGCTATGAGTCACAGAAGAAACCCGGGTGGACTGACTGGGCCTAACTTCCTATAGTGAAAGACTGAAGCCTAGGCTATAGAGCCAGAAGAATGATGTGGGAAAATCCAGCCCTCGTAGAGTGGATTGTATTGCTTCAGGATAAAAGTAAAGGATACCTTTTTAAATGCTACCCCATGTAGAAAGAATTGCTTTCAAGGAAACAAACATGTTTCAAAATCTACCATGTTAGCCATCTTTCGTAGGACAAAATTAAAAATGTGAAATATTGGCTTCTTGAGACCTTGTTTGGCACATAGCTGTCTCCATAAGTACTACCTCCCCAATCTATCTTCTAAGTGACACATGCCTTCCAACATGGCTGCTTCCATTTTGTCGGAGAGCAGGGAGATCAGTGGAGATGCATTCACTACTTTCCTATAGCTGGACACACTGAGAGAGTCATTTTCAGGGACTTCCTGAGGGTCCTCAGCAGATGACACTCCTTTCATGGGGAAAGCGCTTAAATCCAAGGGTGCCATTGGTGGTCACATTTATCACATAATGTGATTTCATTTTTGTTCTGGCATTTAGGTGGAATTTTGGTGATTCACCTCAAGTGATTCCTCCCTCCTGCCCAGTGACAGTCTTTTGTACCTGAGATTCTTTTAGGTCAGACTTAGAAGACTAACATGAGGTGGTAGAGTGGAGGTAAGGAGGAAATACCGGTACATGTAAAGTGATACAGTACAGACACAGAAAGAATCCCAGCTACATGAAAAAAGACTTGTTTTCTTGAGTCAAGGTTGAGATCTGCACAACTTCTCTTTAGTCATACGGGCTCTTCCAGCTTGGCCTAATGAAGCTTGAATTCTTGCAGTATAGCTCTTTAGGTTTTACAGATTAGGATCACCTCTGAGTTCACTAAGTCCACTATTTTGGGGGTTTACTGGTATAACCTGTTGGCAATCTGTACTAGGGATCTGCCAAAGGGTTTAAAAAAACCCAAAAAACTGGAGCACAGATTACTGAGGTGATCCTATGGTTTGAAATTTTCCCCTCTTTTTTAAATAACTCTTAGTCTTTACAGTGCAAAAATGCCATTTCTCTGATGCACTATAACACTCTAACTCAAATAAAATTTTAAAAAAAGGAAGAGAAGAGAAGGATAGTTTTTTGTTCTAATATGTCTTGGAATTAAAAAGAAACCCATTTGATGGTAGTGAATAAAATGTTGCAGTTAATGTTGAGGATTGCCTGAACACAGTCTAGAACAATAAAAACATTATTTTGATTGGAAAAAAACAACAACTTCAATGACCTGGGAGCTACAGCAACAAATAGCACAAGCTCCTGGATATGTTTGACCTATCTGGAAGTGCCCCATTCTTCTTTCTTTTTCTTTTTCCATTATTTCATTTGTTTAATAATAACTAAATTTATTTGAAATTAGGTTTAATTTCAATATATTTCATTGACAAGTATAAAAAAATGAGGTACCTTCCCACAACATTTTGTGAAATTCTGATTTAGTGCGTAAGGTTGCAGAATTGGTTCAAAAATTGGTTTCCTCCTTAGTCAAATCTTCTTACTCCATGATCCTTACTTCACTGCATGTGTAGATTAGTCTTACATTGCAAATTTCTAGAGAAAGTCAACTACTACTTCATTAGTCATTTGTGCCTCTTCAGGAAAGACCTGCCTCCCATTTTAAGAATGAAGTAGACTCGTGTAATAATTATAATACATAACATCTGTATAGCTCTTTATGGTGTTCAGAGAGCTTCATATTCATTACCCAGTTGTGATCCTTCCAACAACTCTATAAGATATTATCACTGTTCCCTCTTATTAGTGCAGATGGGATGGCTGAGGCTGAGGGAGGGAGACAGAATGCTTTGTGGAAGGACATCTAATGAATCCATAGAAGAGAGATGAGATTTGAATTGAGAAATCCTAATTTGCAGCTCAGAGTCTTAGCTGCTATCCTACATGATCTCTTGCAAAACCATTTAGTGTATCAAACTTAACAACATCAATAAACTAAATAACATATTTGCAAACTACAGAAAATACTGAGATACTTCATAATATCTGTTCCCAAACTAAGTTTTGTCTCATTCATATTGTCCCAAAACATATAGCAACTACAGAGCCTACTTCTGGAACAAATACATTCTGACAATATATATGTGTATATATATTTATTATATATATATCTATATATACGTATCTTATAAATATACTGTATAATCAGTTATAGATTTCTGGGTTATAATAGCTATAGTATATATGCTAGCAATATCTATATTCAAAAAATACAATTCTAAGGTTCTCTAGTCTTAACACTAACAAAAGATAGAATTAAACCTGATCAGTAGAATATATGGGTACACCAAAGTAAAATGCATCCTTAAATGGAATACTGTATAAAGTAGGCCTGCTGTTTAACTAAATAAATTTTAGCTGGTCAATCAGTTAATTAAATCTCCATAAATTTTGCATGAAACACACACCACAATACTATGCATACTTACTTGTAAGTAAGCCCTCTTGAACGTGCTTGGATATTCATTAGGAGGAGGTTGCATTCAGTTCAACATACCTTACTTCTGAGTAGACATGCACATGATTTCAGTCTATATACTTCTTTAAAAGAAAAATAAATTCTTTTCAGATGATGTAGGCAAGGCACCATCTCAAACCACTTTTATATTAAAAGAAAGTGGAATGCCTCTACTACAACAGCCTCCATGCCACCCATAGCTTTCTAAGTCCTTGCATTAAAATAATTAGCATCTGTTTGAAAAAAATAAAATTAACCAAGAGTATATTTTTCATCATTGAATATAGATTTGTTTGATTAGATCTAAATGAATAGTCAGCTAAACATTGCAACCCCAGGATAAATCCTGCAACAATTTCCAAGGGAAATAAATGGGAGAAGTATTACAAACTGAATCTTAACTATACAAGATTGCGATGAGATATTATGCAAAATGTATGAGGGATTTTAAAGTGGCAAAATCTTTTAACTGATGGAATCTGCCCCTTATAACTGTTCATCTTTAACATAGGCCTTAATCCAGATAAGGAGATGTGAACATGAAATCTGGATTCCTTACATTTATCATTTCCACATATTTATAAAGAGCCATTTACATACAAGGAACAGCGTCCAATTGTGGATGTGAGGAATCCACACTGCATTGCCTTTAATGAAGACGTACAATCTAACGTGCATCCCCATCTACATTCTGATGCAACTGGTCTCTTGTAAATAACTTTTAAAAGCACAATTCTAGCTGGATCAGGGCAAATTTTGGACTGTCTTCACTTTTGGTAGTGTTCCCCTTGCATCTGTCTGATAGTTTCTTACTGGAGCATCCTTGTAAAGTGTGCAGGACTGGACCATACATACATATATTCATTCGGAAGTCATATCTGTTTTTCTTCTTTTTAAAACAACTTCGTATATTGAGAACTTTACCATACAACAGGAGTAGAGTCAAAGAAACTTTTCATCCTAAAACTTCAATACACAGAAAAACCTCACAGAACAGGTTTATTATATTATTGGCTTGCCAAACAATTCTTATGGCATTCTTTCACAGTTTGCTGGTGAATGCAGTTGTATTGTCATTGCTGCTGCTTCTTTTACTGCTCGTTGGAATACGAAGCACAGCTTTGCTTCTAAGTTGTTGAATTCTTGATTTAGAATTTCTTTCTTGAAAACCACCTGCAATTAAGCACACCCATACAAAATTTCAGTCAACAACTAATGAGTTACTAGCATTCTACCACCCTTTTATTACATCACTATCTTTCATGTTTAATATTTTTGTCCTGAAGCTGCTATACAGGCATTTTACATGGGCTTGGCCATTGCTAAAAAAAAGAAACATTGCTCACTTACCACAAACACACATTTTCTTAAGTTGCAGAGGAACAATCCACACAAAATTAAGTTTTATTGCCACTGTTCAGAAAAGAATCAGGAATCATATGCCCTAGAGTTCTTTTTGCTAATGACCCCTTACCCTCTCCCATCAATTTCTTTTATAGCCAAACTGAAAAATTTCTTAGGCTAGCCATCTCGGATTATGTAAAGTTATGAGTTATATAAGACTCACTGACAAATTTTGAAGAGATTCCCTTATAACTCTCCAACTTTCAAGGGAAACAATGGTCTAAAATGTCACAAAGAGGAGAACAAAGATAGAATAGAGGGATTCCCTGCCCTTCTATTGACAGATCTGGATTTGGGACTCTGCATTCCTTGCTGTACTTCAGTAATACCCTATTTCTATTGTAGTTCTTTTGCCAGGCCATTTGTCATATTCTATCTAATAACAAAGAGCTCAGGGTTTTGTTTTTGAAGTCTAGTTTACTTGAGTTGCACTGGGGGCAGAAATCAAGGAAACTCTCCTGTTACAAGTCAGATTGAATTCCAAATGTGTTGCTATTGAATCATCAGCATCCTATTGCCAGAATTTCAAACTTGAGCCCAACAACTTTATTTGGGACTGATATAAAATCTAAATTGTAAATACTCACCAGCTTCTAATACCAATAAAAGTTTAGCAAGGATTTCAGGATATGGCACATCAAGGCAACACATACTTCAGATTAGCATCTGAATCCCAAATAATTACAGCGGGACCTACAAAACTAGAGACTGGGGAGGCATCATACCCAAGAAGTGTAAACAACGAACACTGCGGTGGTTGGAGTTCTGCTTAATGTGTGATACACCATTGGAAAACAGGCAGAGACTAGTTTAAAAGGAAAGAATTATAATGGTATTAAAGAGAGCTGACTGTATGATTCATGCTTATTTCTTAAAGCTACACAATAGCTATGTATTAGGCACTGGTTGATACACAAATATAAAGGGAAGCAGAGTGTGAAAAGTGAGAGCAACGTACTTTTTTGAATGAAGTCAGAGAAACACCTGGCAGATGATAAATTGTATACCTGATGTTAAACTGTGCTGAACTCTACTAGATAAATGGAGGAAACAGCACTCACTAAGAGGTTCTTCACACACTAATTATTTGAGTAGAAATTAGAGTGGAAATTGTGCCCATGCCATTTTATCATTAAAAAACTGAATAAATCTGAACTCTGAATGCAATTGTTTTCTTCTTGCTTTCACAGCTCTTCCTCCTTTTCTTTCTGTCTACAGAATTAGATGGGAGTGGGCAGCAGGATATGTAATCATATAATCCATTCTAGCTAAATGGGCAAAAGCTGCAGATGTTACTGAGAAAATGAGGAGAGAATGACCTAGTAACTCTCACTGGATGCCAGCTACTGTGCCACTGTCAGGAACATCTGAAGCATGGAATGTACTGTTACCCCACCGGTAAACCCTATCCCGGGGTCCACAATTTTTAATATCAAATATAGTTCATCGTGCCAGAGAGGTTGCCTGGATGAGCACATAGGCAGCAACGGTTGAATGACCAAGAACTAGGTCAGGTCAGTAAAATCCTCAGTCATGTAGCCCAAGGAGACCTCAAGCTGTGCAAACTCACGGTAAACAAATGGTCCGCAGCCACAGAGGAGCCAACTGGAGGGAATTAGTGTGTTTCTCCCGAGTTGAGTACTTATAATTCTGGAAAAATCTTCCAAGACAAGGACCATTTACATAAATTTACACAACAACCCATTGCAACCGAAGATCCTGAAACACTGGCAACACATCATAAAGTCATCATGCAAAATGAGTTGCCATTGAGGAGCTTCCTTTCTGTTGCGGTGCCTATTGTTCTCCCCAGGAGAGGAGTCGCTCTCAGGGTACGTTTTCTCCTACAAGTAGTCCTAGTTTTCGAGAATTCTTTCGGAGAACTCCCTGCCACACTAGCAGACCGTCACTCTGATAGTTGAGTAATCCCCTCAGCTGTTTTTTCACTGAGTTCATGTTTGTTTGCTGTTTCCTGGATTATGGACTTCAGGAAAGGTGCAGTATCACCCCATCTGAAATCCCTCTCTACATCCTCCTACCCAACTTTCCTCTCTTTTACTTCTCAATAGCTCTTGAGTGAGTGAGTGAGTGAGTGAGTGATTGTGTTGATGTGTGAGAACATTTTCATTCAATAAAACCATTTATTTGATACACTGTTTGGTTCTTGGCTTGGCCTGACCCCGTAAAAACTGGGTAAAAGATCTCGCTAGGTTACCCTGCATCTTGCTCTGCGATTGCTTGTGCTCTGTTAAATTCCTCACCCTTTTCTGATTTGGAGCACATTGAGGTGTCCCCCAAGGAACCCCCAGAAACCAGGGTAAGAGTACCATGTAACTCATGACCCCCAAGCACCTTCTAAGGGTGGGGGTCAAAAGCAAGACCAAAGAATACTCTCACCTACGACATATGATTTTGCTGTGCATTTTGCTGCTGTTGCTGCTGAATTAACAGCTGTTGCTGTTGTCTGCGTCGTGCTGTCCTCAGTTTTTCAAAGCGAGCCTCCATCTCATCTAGTACCTTGGGAGTGTAGCGTACCACCAGCTTGACACTGTCCTTAGCAGCCTTCAGAAGCTCCACAGCTTTTTCATGATGCTCTCCTTCCACACTCTGGGAAAAGAAGAATAATATTTAAAAAGTGTCAATAGCATGATTTTTTTGAGCTCTATGAGTAAGAGCTTGGATTTAGAGGCTGCCAGTCTTTGGACTGTAGCAATTCTCAAGGGAGAGTGAGACTGCACAGAAGCAAAATTCAGGGTTAGAGCAAAAAAATACCATGCCCACAGTTTGACAATATAAGAATGAAATAAATCTCTTTCTTAAACAAATGCAACGCCATTGAAGAAGTAGAATGGCAAAAGGACAATCCAAGCTTCTCGTCCAGCAAAGGAAACAAAATGTTTAACAGAAGCTTTGCACTGAAATTGTGAATACATTTAGCTGGCAGTAATTTCCACTTGGTTCAGTGGGACTTAACTGCTAAGAGATATTCATATGAACCCACTCATAAGTTCAGTGACCATGTGAAAGGGTCTGAAGGAAAGTAACTACTGGTCATGCCCCTTGCACAATGATATGCCAATTGGCCATGTATCTTGTACATATCTGAAACACTCAGGAGTTGACATTGTCAGGCACTTGCTATGACCCATGCCATGTCACAGAGGTGGGCAAAAAGCCTGCATGTTTCTCCCTGACCAACATTCATGTGGAAGGATACATTTGTATATCTCTCTGTGTGCAGACTTTTCATGAGATCCAGGAACCTAAGTTCCATTTCACAGTGAAAATCTTTTGTGTATGAGTTTCTCAAATGTCCACACTCAGTGCTGGCAATGGGTGCAAAAGGCTTGGTTTTGGAGGTAGGGCCAAGAGCGTAGTACGGCTGTCCTTGCTACACGGACAAATCCCTCTTTGTACATATAACATATGAAGGAGAATACCAGCTTCCAAGTTTTGCTATGCCAATTTAAGTTATTTGATGTGATAGAATAAACTCTGGTTATAATTCAGTCCTAAAGTAGAATAAAAAATGATACATTTTTGTCCAGCAGTTCTCCCTTTGAAGTTCTTTTGGAATAATGGGGACTTTCAGACCAGAAACAGTGTGTCTTCTGACAATAAAATGTTTTCTGAATGTTACAAGATTTGTTTTCTTTTATTCTTTTGTACAGACACAAACTTGTTTGAGCTATGGAGATAACAGAAGGGTATTTCTGACAGGTAAGAGTTAATATAATGTTGGAGAATGAGCAATAAGCACTCGAAGACATGACCATAAATAAGGGGACAAAATTAAAATTTACAATTGTTGCAGGCCCCAGTCTCTGGGATTTATCTGTATTAAGTGGCCTGTAATTCCCAATGAATAGCTATTTCAGATCAGAGGGCTGTACATTAAGAAGGGCAGGCCTAGTTCTGAAGATCTCAGAATTACACTACAAGTGAGGAGTTGGATTTTTTAAAATATTGGCAGCAGGATTTTTTTTTCAAATGGGATTGCATGTTCTGCTGATATTTTGCATCACAAGTAGGTTTATGATAATCACAATGAATCCATAAAGCCTTCTTATCATTTGCCACCCAGCTGATTTCAACTTATGGTGACTCTATCAATGCGAAACCTCCAAGAGCCCATCACCAACTGCCCTATTTCTGTCTTCCAACATTACGGCTGTGGCCTCCTTGGTTGAACCAATGTTCCTGGAATGTGGTTTCCCTCTTTTCTTATTGCCTTCCACTTTACCAAGCAATACCATCTTTTCCAAAGAGTCATGCTGTCTCTTGAAACCATAAAGACTAGAGAGGTACATATGACCCCCCCCCCCGCTAGTCCTTTTTAATTTGCTGTATGGGTCCTGAACCTCTTGAACAAGCACAATTCAGAAAAAATCAAAACTGAATGCAAAATAATCACATACCACTCCATTGACAGAAAGCAGCTGGTCTCCGCGTTTGAGTCCTCCATGTCTCTCAGCTACTCCTCCAGGAATTATGCGAGAAATATAAATAGGAGAGTTTTGTTCTTTTCCTCCCATGACATTGAAGCCAAGGCCTTCATCAGTCTTTGGCAGTTCTACCACTCGGGGGTGAGAATGGCCTTCACTGGCTGCAAAAGCTGCAACAGTCGCCTAGAAGAAAATGAATCTCTTTAGTACACGGTTAGATAAGGACCATGGCTGTTTTTGTTTAATGGATTCATTTCCATTTGTCTGTTTGTCTTTTTTGAAAAAGACAAATACCATGTTGTCCTTTTGTATAAAAGGCGCTGGTATTGAGAATACAGTGTTCGAGGCCTCCGTGTACAATTATCAGAACTGTTACTGGAGTATATCAGTCCTGAGTTTCATATGCATTCAGATACCTACATGGAGCTGCATCTTAGGCCATTTCTACCCTATACTGTTATAGTGCTATTATTCCACTTTCAACATCCTGTACAATCCTGGGGTTTGCAGTTTAGGAAGGGGCATTAAGAATTCTCAGACAGAATGTACTGTGTACTGTGGAAATGGCCTAAGTGTTAATCTCAACTGTATCAGTAAGATTTACATTTAACAAGCCCCACTGATTTAAGCAGTCAAGTTGACTGGGACTCACAACTAAATTTAGGGTCTTTCTGCCCTACACTGTTACAGTGCTATTATTCCACTTTCAACATCCTGTGGAATTTGGGGGTTGTAGTTTACTGAGGCCAAAGAGCTCCCTGGCTGAGAATTCTAAATGCCCCTCCCTAAACTGCAAATGTCAGGATTCCACAAGATGTTGAAAGTGGAATAATAGCACTATAACACTGTAGTGCAGAGAGGGCCCTAGTGTATGGTGTTCCTACTTATGTATCTCATTAAAGCAGTCCATGCATACAAAGGAAACTACAGATATCAGTTTTCTGCATGGTTTAGCTTCTCCCCACACGTGCATTAGAGTATCTCTATCTTTAAAGAAAGCTTGGAGTGGAGTCAAAGTTTCTAGAATGTGATTCCCTATTAAGCTTTAGCATTGATGAAAGCAAGCTCCTACTGACTGCTATGTAAAAAGTACCCAAAAGTAAAATTTACTAAACTACAACATTCATCCTTCTAATGGATATACACTAATTTCAAATAAATATTTAAAAATACTTGAAGAGCTTTTATCCACAATTAAAGCAAGACAGAGCTGTAATGTACAAACTGAACTCCAAGCTACCATGAAGATGCATGAAAGATTTCTCAGTTCTTAAAAGAGGAATCTGTATACCAGATTGGTTGTGTGTACAATGGAACCACTGACCTGTAGTAATGATAAGGAAGGTCAGTAAAATCACTTCATTATGGCAGTATAATAACTACAGATGATACACTTTTAGGACAGCTTATGTTATAAGAGAAGATGCAATAACGAACAGCAGGACACTCAAAATGCCTTTTCTTTTTCTCCTTGCCACAGCAGGGGAGTATAACTTGATTTAAAAAAAATAAACCAGCAACTTTACATTATGAAAACGCTAGTACTTTCTGTTAGTAGTTGTTTATTATGTTTCTTTGGTCTATTAAAATCTAAGGGAGAATCCAACCACTTTTAACTACCTTCTAGTTTCACTAATTTCAACAGGAGATAATAAGTGCACACTTCTTCATTAAAACAAATAAGACTAGTAAGTGCTTAATGTTGGTTGTATTTTTCCTCATATTATTCTCAAAAAGGGAACACTTATAACTTCTTCCTAGGGATATTTGCTCAGTGGCTGGAACTAAATAACATGAGTATAGTTTCTTAGTTACATAGGCAAAATTTGTCATCATGCAAACTTTGTTATCATGCACACATTCAATATCAGACATAATGCAAAGAAAAAAAATGCAATGCAGACAGCCCAGAAATAACCAGGAAGTACTATGATACTGAAACATTGCTCTACAGTCCTGCTGTTCTATATGGATAAGAAATGAGAATGACAGACCTCCTTGAGTTTTTCATTTTTAACTACACCATGTAGTAGTAATTTCTGTCTTCATCCACAGCAAAATAATCTAGAAAACATCTTTTCAGGGTCCATAGTTATTAAGCTTAAAAAACTTTAGTGTTCACTTAGGATCAAACTCAAGCCACTCAAGAAAAGGGAATAATTTATTTAAATTTACATTCCATAATTAATATTAAAATGTACTGTACTACTGAAAGTGTTTTTTTTAAAAACTCTTGATTAGTAAGATAGCATTTAATGACTTTACTAATAAACTTGAAAGCAGTATTTCCTGTACATCAAACCTTAGCTTAACTTCAGTGACAAGATCCTGTTACTGGACATAGAGGGGAATGAAAATTAACATGGATGGCTCTGATTCTCAAATAACTACTCTCAGATTGTATGTATATGTTCTTCAGAAATTATTTTTTTAAGTTTTCTTTCCCCTTCCTTGCAGTGGAAATACATCCATATTTTATCAATAGCAGAGAATGATGAACCAAGGAATTTATTCCACATGGAAATATCTATTCACTTTACAAACATCTATTTGTGTACAATGAAAACTTAGAAAGGCAATATTTCTCTGGGTACAGAGATCTTATGCAGGTTTTAAATCTTCATCATAAAAGGGGTTCTTTTTCAGAATCATGAAAACCCACAGCTGTTGCAGTTTTCTGTTCCAAGAAATATGTGTTCAGCACTCCTGAAAGTGGGACCCTTGCAGCCCCTACTGTTAAGAAGCTATTAAAAAGAAAAAATGGCTATAGGAGAACTGAGTACAGAAGAACTAATGGTCAATGGAAAAAACAACAACAGCAGATTTGATTGGAAGCTGACTCCCACGCCACCCCAGCAAGCTGCTTAACTCTATAAAGCATTCTCTTTTCTTAAGCTACAGAAGCAGCACAAAGGTTGAATTTGCCATTATGATTGTTACCTGGGAAGTAGTACTGGTTCTAGACTCTGGGCTGCCACTGATGTCTAAATTTTCTTACAGTGTACACACGAATACCTGAAACATACACGCGCACAGTCAATAACTAGGCCACGTTGGGAGCATATATTCTAAAGCTGAAAGCACCTTACCTTTGCTGTAGCCCTGGCACGGAATTCTGGACAGCCATTTACATTTATGGTTTCATGCATATATTGATATACCTAAAACGATAAAAACAAAAGAAAACAAGAGAGAAAAATATACTGTTACAGAAACAAAATAAATAATACAGTGTTTCCCTGGAAGGTAAAATCTTGAAGAGAATTTAATACTCATTGCCTTCGTATTTTTACTGTTCTTGAAGTTTAGTTCAGATGAACTGTAGATGTTCTATCTCCAACAGCCTCGCTGTACACTCGGTTTAATAACATGCAGCTTGCATCTCTCTCCTCAGTACTACATTACATCTCAATATTATTTTCTACAAAAGTCTGCTGCCTTATTTTGGCTATGTGTCAAATGTGGCTCTTTCATAGCCAGGGACTAATATGTGAAACTCTCTATGACATTATATTCAACTCCTCTCACATCTCCATTTTGTAAATCATGGATGACATCCTGTTCAGTATTTCAGCACCATAAGCTAGCTTCAGGATCTCATGTATTTTGCTATTCACACGTATAGTCATGAGACTATTACCATGACCATAAGTGCCTCCTAACTCATTTCAAGACCCAGGAAGGCACAACATCCAAAGGAATTTCGTGGTGCAGATGAGCAAGGTGCTGAAGGATTCCCACCAATGAGCCATGGAGTGACAAGCAATTGTGACTGGATTCCACAGGGATCTCTGCAGCTGCTTGTTGAACCATAGCTCATTGGTGGGAGGTGGTTGAAGGCATTATCTTTCACTTCACCACTTGCTAGTGCTGGAGAACTCCTCTGGTTGGAGTGGCTCCCTGGCTTTCAAGCAGAATATGGATCATACCTATATCACTGTAACTACATCTCCCATGCAGGGTCTTGGATGATTTTAGCCACTGAAATTAACTGACAAGTGTTGAGGCTGGATAGGGTTGCCATATGTCCTACTTTATATAATTTTCTACTTGAATGCTAGTCAAAGGACAGTCCTGTGTTTTGAGACATCTATCTTGGTTTGAAGATCTGTCCAGAACTAGCAGAGTGAAGCTGGCAGATTATTCTGGGTATCATGAAAGGGCAACAATTTGTAATTCATTCCATTTTTATTTCTTTTAAATGCCAGATTAAAGGAGAGAGACTTGCAGGATTTTCATGGTCAGATGTCACAGTTAACTTGACCAGCTTTGTATATTATATATCCTGACTAGGAGGAGCACTGCCATTTGCTGTTCAGTCTTTGTCAGCAAAATGTTTGGAGATCATCCTGGATCTGTCCAATGTAAGTCACTCTTATATATAAATGGGTTGCCCATCAACCATTATCATCTGGAGAGCAGACTGAGCAGATATACAGATCACAATCTCCCCCTACCAAGGATGAGATTCATTATATTTCTGTTCATATTGTACCCATTCACTAATATTCTACACAGCAACTTAGCTATATATATGTAACTAAGTAATGTCTTCTGGCTGTCCACTCCTAATCTACCTTATTAGCCATCAGACAGATCAGGCAAAGGAGCAATGATGTATGTAAGTCTTTTACTCCAAGTCTCAAGTCAAGTCTCAAGTCCTTGAAGATACTTTCAAGTCAAATCTTAAGTCTGGGAGCCAACTTTATACCTCAACCTTTATTCCAGAATTTCAGGACAGAGTCAAATAAAGTCAGTTTTAATAATTTAAGCAGAGTTGCCTCTCCACATTTATGATTTTGCCATCTGCAGCTTCAGAAGTGGAGAGTGGGATCATTCTTACCCCTACTCCTCCCAAAGCTGGAGACTTTTGTGCCAATGGTCATAAAAGAGTCTGCAGCTTTGAAAATGGGGAATAGGATTCTTCTTATTTCCCACTTCCAAAGCTGGAGGCTTTTTCAGAAGTGGGGAATAGGATTTTTCTTACTCCCCATTACTGAAGCTTCAAAAGCTTTAGAAGGAAGGATCCTTCCTCCTCAAGCCCATTGCTGAATACATTTACTGTTTCCCTCTGAGAAATACACCCTGCATTCTGGGGAGAGTCTTGTCTTCTGCTCTTAGGAAATGTTTTAGAAGGTTCATCCAATATGCAGCAAGGTCAGGCTGCTGAGCAGACCTCAAGCCTGCCTCAAGCCCATTGCCTAACCCATTTGCTGTTCCCCTCTGATAAATGTGCCCACACTTTGGGCTTGAAAGAGATTGTCATGTGACAAGTAGGCAAAAAGAGATGGAAGCACTGTTCAAAGTTGTAAAATTTCTCGATGAATATATTATGTTACTGAACCAAGGGCAGCAAGTCAATCACTAAAAATATACAAGTCTCAAGTTGAGTCGAGTCAGTGCATCATTTATTGCCAAGTCAAGTCCAAGTCAAGTCACTGAAGTAACTTAAGTCTGACTTGAGTCCAAATCAATTGACTCAAGTCTACATCATTGCAAAGGAGGTCTGTTAGGCTGGCAATCAGGGTGCAAGGAAGATGACGATGTGACAATTAGAAACAGAAGCCCTGTTACAAGTCCATGTCATAGTTTTGCTCACTGGCAGGAGAGGGGTAGGAACTTTCATTCTTCTTGTGTCTCGATCACCAGATCTGACTGCTGGCTGTTAAGGTGGAGGGTAAGTCTACATAATAAGACTACACAGTTTTCCTGAATGCAGACCAGTTATGGATCCATAACTCTAGGTTGTAAACCCCTAGCTACAATACTGAATGCCAGCCATTTTTTCTTAATTTGCATCTGTATATGTAAATAAGCACATATACATTGACATTCCCTTTTTTCCTCCTTTTCAGTCACCCATGATGACTGAAGTTTGGATGTTGGAAATCAAACTATCACTTGACTGTCAGGTTCACTGAGAAAGCAGCTCATGCAGGCTTGACAATAAGATATTAAGGCTGCTGGAAATTAGCCTTAATGGAGCAAATATAGCAGCAGCTTTCTATTTCCTGTGGGTCACACTAACACTTATTAGAACATATGTTTTGCTATGGAACTTATTATGGTTTTCATTTTGGGTGCAGCCCTGCTGCCTTGATCAGAGAATAAGAACATAAGAACTCCGCTAGATCAAACCAAAGATCCAGCTAGCTCAGCATTCTGCTCACATAGCAGTCAAGTGTAATAACATCCTTCTTCAATGAAATCTTCCACTCAAGGCACAGCTAACATTAAGATGGGGTTTTCTTGGCATGATTAGTTCAGAAGAGGTCTGCTTTTGCCCTCCTGAGAGAGTGTGACTTGCCTAAAGTCACTCAGTGGTTTTCCATTACTGAGCAAGGATTTAAACCCTGGTCTCCAGAGCTGTAGTCCAATGCTCAAAACTACTATGCTGCACTGACTCTGTCACTGTAAAGATCCTTTACAAGTTTATCAGTTTAGAATGTGGGAACTGCTGCTAACTGACTAGTAGTGCAGTGAAGGATGTACTATTGAGCTCAGGTGGTTTGAAATCCGCTCTGATCTCATGGCCATCTGTTCTTTTTTCAGCTGCATGCTGAGGTCCCTGACCTGAATTGCTGCCTCATAAATAAAAGTCTTTGAGACAGGCACATTTTTAAAGTTAAATAATTTAATACCAAATTGCCTTCACCATCTTACCTGGTACCTACTCATATCTGCCACCTCCTGGCATAGTAATACGGCCCCTGAGAGAAACCTTCCCACATTTTATCACTGCATAAAACAACATTTAACTTCTTTACCAATGGAAATATAAAATTAAGCTATTTAAAATGTTTGAAATAATGTAATCTGTTGGTAGCACAAATGAGCCACAATATTAATTTAAGTAATAAAAGGTTTAATACTGTTTTCCTACAAAGTCCATCAGATGACACTGAAAAGAGCCATTGCTCATCAACTTGGACATTAATGGCTAAAAATCACTTTGCATACCTATGGAATTTTATTTCTGTATGTTAGTTTACAATTAAAGCCTATAGATGCAACATTGTAAAATACTGTATAAAGCCTTCCAAAGCTTATCAATGTACAGAATACAAAATAATTCTTGTTTGCCACACAGAATGAGGAAAATACTTCCCTAACATGTAGACCTTTTATTTGTCTCAACACAACTTGCAAGGACATTAATTTTTAAATTGTCTCTTCCTACATTTTTTAAAAAAGAATACAGTATCTTGGTTATAGTATCATATAGACGTGGATACAAATTAGCATGTACCAGATGACACTGAGGCCATTTCTGCACTACACTCTTATAGTGTGATTGTTCCACTTTAAACATCCTATGGAATTCTGGGGTTTGCAGTTTGGCTGGCCCCTCCCTAAACTGCAAACCCCAGGATTCCATAGGATGTTGAAAGTGAAATAATAACGCTGTAAGAGTGTAGTATGGAAATGGCCAGAAATATTACTTTTAATGAAGATGCTATACTGAGCCATCCATAAGCGAGCAGTGATTACCTGGAGCACAGGGGTAGAGAGCATGACTATCATCACCATCCTCCTCCTCCTCATCTCCCTTTCCTCTTTAATCACCAGTGGCTTTAGTATGTCATTATATTCATTCTTCTTTAAAGTAAATTTTCAGCTCTGCATCTCACAACCTAGAACATTCCACAAATCTGGAGGGTTTTTTTTTTTTAGTTTTTTTAATCGATTGTTATTTGAAGGAAAATAGCTTTTCCTCTTGATATAAGGACATGCTATGCAAAAAAAAAAGTTTCAGAAGAAAGTATCAGGTGTTTTGGAACAGTAAGGGAGCCTCAAGCTTCAGTTGTCTGTGCACAGCTGAGATTGGATTAGGCTCTTTGTATTTCTATGTGTTTCTACAATTTTATACAGTTCAACTGCATTCTAATGAGTCATGTTATGAAAACTTAGAGCTTGAGAGATACCAACTGGTATTTTCATTAAGTCTGAAATGGTAGTCCTGTAGTCTTAATCAAGCACTAAATCATCTCAAGACATCCTTAATCATTTCACAACTAATTTAATGCACCATGACTTACTGGTGTGATAAATAATCAAGTTATAATTGCTCTTGCTTAGATGTTTGGTCCAAGTGAAAAATGTCCATGGTTAAATAATGTAAGAGGCCATCACAGTTTTTTTTTTTTCTCCCAAAGAATGCCAGAGTTTGCTTAACAGTATATGTTTCTTCAAGGACCAAATACAAGACAGAGGCTGAGCTTGTAGTACCAATACAAAGGAACACAACATCTTTCTGCATTCACTCTGAGAAGCTAGCGCTGTTTTGTCAATGAGATAATACTTCTGTACTCAGGAGATATTCATATGTAGTTCAAAGATCTGCAAAAATATTTTTTGGGGTGGAGAAGTGAAGTCAACCTTAGTTGCGTCTTCCACCCTTATAGAAAACAGGTAGAGAACCTCCAGCCCCAAACAGCATAGCCAATGGCCAGGGTTTATGGCAACTCTAGCCCAGCAACTTCTAGGGGACCACAATTTCCTCAGCCCTGCTATAGAATTAGAGCAACTGTGTACCAGCATAATTTTTTTCCAAGTTGAAACAGCTTGAAAGACGCTTAAGTGGGATAATTACATGGTCAAATTTTGTATTAGTTGTATTGGTTGCCTATTAATTTCTGCTATCAATTTAGCATGGTGTTTTGACCATTAAATCTACAAACAGTTTGCAAGGATTACTTAGAAGCCCCACTTGCATCCATATGAATCCATGTTTCTGCTGGTGTAAGTCCCTAACCAGGTTAACCACAGGGAACTTGTGAAGGAAAATGAAAGATAATAAAGAACTTCAGGACGGGGGAGAAGAAAAAAACCACCCACTTCCTGTTTTGGCCACCATGAATCAGCAGGACTTTCACACGATAGCTTTCACATGGATTCTCTCTAACCCACTGTAGTCCCTGTATGTAGGAAGTGTGCACCAAGCACTAGCACATAGGGCAATATTCCCAATCATCACCTGCTTAGCACCTAAAAAAGGGACAATCAAAGAAGGTCCTCCACAAAACTGAAGAACTCAACAACATAGCAGATGCATATGAAATTAGGCTGCCGTTTTTCTGTGCAGGAAAATACCTATTGTGTCTATAACATTTAGATTTATAATGACTTAGCTGGCTGGTCTGCTTTACTGGTCTCTCTCCCAAGTGGTGAACTCTGCAGGGGCAATGGGTCCCCCCCCCGCAACAGGCCCCTTTGAAATCCAGGCAAGGTTTTAAACTGGCCTCCATAATTACAGTTGGGAGGGGAGCTGAAAATGAGGGGAAATCAAGTTGTGCCCATATAAGATTTTATATACTCAAAGGCAGCTCTTTGGATTACAGTTATTATTAGGAAAAAATAAAGCTGTTTATTTCAGGCTTGTGGTTTTTTACCTTGCACAAGAAAATGTAATGTGTTTCAGCAGCAGGACACATACACTGCACACAGATTGTATTCTGTTCCTGGAATACATCCACTGAGGGTCCCTCCCTTGTGGTCTTCTTCCTTCCTCCCTCTTTTGCAGATTTTCAGTTTCTTTTAATCAAAGAAACTAGACATCTGCAAAAACTGCTCGGGATTAAAATGGAGCAATACACATGACCAGCTACTAGTCCTTGTTTTAGAAAAGCCATAAGCACATTTAGCACAAGAATTTACACTTCAGACATCTGAGAAAAGGATACAAGGTAGAGAAACAGTAAACCAATCTGTTTAATGTCACACAAACCTCTGCAGTAAGAAGCCTATACTTGCCCAAAATTAACTGCTTTGTGTTTATATTAACATAACATTAACACAGTCAATTTCACTTCTAGAAATGCTAGTTGAATCTTTATCTCTGAAAAACAAAATTAGTGCTTCATCTAGACAGAGGACTAGATGCTACCAGTCAAAAGGTGTTGTACATCTGTTCTTTCATTTCTTTCTTGTTTCTGATAGGAAAGAAGAAAACATATGGAGGTGACAAATAGTGATGACATCTGGAACATACTTCCTCCCTCAAATAAAATCCCATGAATGTGGCAGAACAATTTCGTGATAAAGGCTGCACCTGAAAAAACCCTCACTCAGTCTCAAGATTGCTGGGTTTTTGTTTACTTCAAAAACAAAAGGAAATTCAAGATTCCAACTGATTGACTAAATTTACTAATAACTCATACATCCTTAGTAAACCCATGTGTTCATCAATGCTTCTGAGCACTGGGCCAAATTAACAGGCTTAAATAACGGTTAGTGCCCTGTTATCTATTATTATTAGACACTTGCAAATATATTGCAACAGTTTAGAACTGGAGAAAGTCAAGGCTATAGTCATATACTTCTGAATTTGTATCATACTGTCATGTGTTGAAAATGAATAGTCTGAAACCCAGGAATATCTATCCTGCTTCCACACTGATCTGTTAGTGTAGGAGCAGTACAAAAGCATAAAAACAGTTCTGCCAGCTCAGATCAATAACCTAAGAAGTCCAGCATTCTATTTTAATAGTGGCCAGCTGGATACCTTGGGGGAACTTGTGCGCAGGAAAGAAAAACAACAGGTTTCACCTACTGTTTGCACTGGAATCATGTATTCCCAGGTATATTGCCAGCAACAAACATTTTGCTGTCATGACCAGCAGCTGTTGACAGGATGAATGGCTATCACCTTTGTACCATATCTTCAACTAGTGAGTTCTTGTGGCTCTATATAAAACCAGCAGCAGCAGCCATTAGGAATGATGATGGCTGGCTTTAGGCATCATAAGTGTGTGTAAATTCCCCACAGAAGAAGTTAGACATTTTTGTCCATTGCAGAAAATATGCATTTAGTTCAAGGAAGCTGAAGTGGGGTTGCACATGTGGGATGCAGATGTACACATGAGGATTCTTATGTGCATTTGGTTGCACATTTTGGCATGCATTTGAATGCACACACAGTGATGCAATGTTGCCATTCAACACAAGGGCTGTATAGCACAATCACTGTGTGGCTTTGTATGTGGAGATTTATACGATGCTACCCCAATGTATGATTTCAGCCCATGTCTGCTCCCTGCATTATTTGCCAGGTTATGAAAAACAACAAGATCTCTTTATGTTACATCCACAGTCCTGTTCAACACATGCTATTTGCTGAATTTAGAAACAAAGAACCACCTGATTCCTAAAACATGACAGATGAGAATGTGCCAATGCAAAGATGTACATGACAAACATTTAGGGCTGTCAACCCCATCAGAATTAAACTGTTTAATAATAGGAGTTCTAAGAAGCTAATTAAGCATTGCAATTATCATAAATTATAATTTGCATAATAAAACAATTTCAAAGTCAAAGTTTATTTGCAAAGACAACATGTGAGTGTGTGAATGCATGCACATACACAATGAAAAGAGGAAACAATCATGGGCTCAACCAAGCTGGTTGCTTTAATGGCCAAGCGGAAGGCTCACAGGTTGTTCCATGATTTATATAAACCACTGATTCAATGTTTACAAATGTGATTAGAAGCAGTCCATGTAACCATTGATTAAATGTGTATCACGGATTAAATACATGCAAATGTGTGTGCAGTGTTTATGCTATTACAGTTATGCTACAGATTATATAGTAACAGAAAATAATGTTATGTTTTTCATAGCCAGCACTAGGAATGACAGCCCCTTTTATAAAATGTAAATGAAAAACCTCTTGTGCAAACAGGGAATTATAGCATAGGGAAAATAGAAGAAGAAAAAACACTGCACTACAGCCCTTTTTGTCACAGCTAATGAACCACAGTTCAGTGGTAAAGCATATGCTTGGCATGTAGAATATCCTCCAACTCTAGCTAAAAAGACCTCAGGCAGAAGATCTAGAAAAGACGTCCACCTGGAACACTGTAATAGACACTTAGAATAAAGCATATAGTAAGAGTGTAAGTCATGCTCATAATGCAAGGCAATGAGCAAAGAAATTGCTCTGCTTCTTACCTAACAGCTTTCACTCAGATACTTGTATTGCACTAGGATGGTATCATTTATGTGACTACACTGTATATTAAGACTTCCTCGGGCTGTTAAGTATGAAGTAAACTAGCCTTCCCCAATGTAATTCACTCTGTATGCGTTGGATAGCAATTTCATTTCTCAGTTGACGTTTTAGCAGTTTCCTTCCCCGCCCCAGGCCTTTATTTAAGTATAGCATTGCAAATTGTTCATACCTGATTTTTTAAAATCTTTTATGATTGTTCCAAATTATTCTACCTTGCTCCTAACTTTCTTTCTTTCTTTCTTTCTTTCTTTCTTTCTTTCTTTCTTTCTTTCTTTCTTTCTTTCTTTCTTTCAATGTAATTCATGTTGGGAATTTCTATTGAAGGGTGGCACAGAGATTTCTACAAGAAAAACCCCAAAGCCAATCTACTAAACTTGAAGAAGACCACTGTTGAAGGATACAACACATGTACGGATGTCCCTGACATCTCCTGTTAAAAAGGAATCACATAGCTGGTGATGGGAAAGAATACTGTCTCAAACTTCAGGGAGATTCTGTCAGACAGAGAAGACAATATTTGACGAAGAGGCCAATGTTTGGAACAAAGCAGTTTCAGACACTGATTGGAACAAATATAAAACTAGTCATTTTATGCCACTAAGAGTGCTGGTATGATACTGTTTTATGAATCTGAAAGAAGTTGTGTGTTTCTACCAGGATAGTGTTAGCAGCTTCCCTGAGAGACAAACATCTGCATCATTGTGCCAGCTGTCAGAACAATGAGATGTCATGCAGTAAAGCTATGTGTCATTTTGCCTCATTCAGTGGGGGATGATGACTCATTAACAGTCCCAACCCTGAAATGAACTCCTTTAGCTTGCCATGAAACTGACATTTTTAATTATGGAACATATGACAGGAATGCATGAAAAATGTAAAAGCCAGCTAATGAAACATTTCTTTCAGAAAAAGAAGAAATGAGATCGAATTTACCATGGGGCTGGAGGAGGGAGGAATCTAACCCATGTCATATTTCATTCTGAATCCTATTTTGGGAGTTATACATCTTGAAAAATGGCTGTGTTCAACAAAGGTTCCACTAAGTAGTTCTAAAAATAGGAGCTCTGTTTTAAGATATTTAATTGGCTGGAAATCTAAACATTCTCCTCTCTGCAACAGTCTCAGTGTGCCTCTCATATCAGAGACACAGTGTGGAATATTGGATAGAAGGCTAGACAGGGAGCTAGACAATCCAAGTTCTAGTCCCCACTGAACTCAACAGGTGATCAAGTCACTTTGTTTGGCCTGACTTACTTTACAGAGATTCTGGGCAAATAAAAGTTGACAAGAATCACATATGATGCTCTGAACTACAGATGATGTCCATGAAAGAAAGGCAAAATATAACTAAGAATTCCCATATTAGACTTGCAGTTTGCCCTGTGATTTCACCATACATTAAGACTACAGTTCAATACGCAGTTATTTGAAAGCAAAACCCATTCAGCTGTGCGGCTTGATTCTAAACAGACATGCACAGGACAGTACCATAAATGAGGCAGGTGGAAGCAAATAAGAGTATAGAGACTTTCATATGGCATTTCTTTAACTGCTAATTAGTTATGAGGTGGAACATGTCAGAATTGATTCAAGGTTCTCCTTTCATCAAAGTGCTGCCTGTGACAAATCAAGTCTATGTCAGAGATGTAAACAATACTTTGCAATGGTTCCAATCTTCAACTGAGCTTCAGCTGTTTTTTTGGCACACTGAGACAAACCACTGAAAACATGGTTAATCACTGCAAGATTGTCCACATTATGGGACTTTTTAATATTTTATATGCAGAAAAACTTTTTTCCCCAGTAAGATTGTTTCAAAATGCAATTTTTCTAAAAAAAATTGTGAAACATGAACATACTTCCATAATCTTGTGTCTGAGGTCAGTGAAAACTTGTGAGAACTTCTTCATTTTTTAATGCAAGAACAAATAACAAAGATGTACATCTCTAATCTTTGTTGCTGTTGTGTGCCTTCAATTCCATTTCCCACTTATGGTAACCCTATGCAAACTTATTACAGGGTTTCCTCTACAAGATTTATTCAGATGGGGTTTGCCTTTGCTCTCTGAAGCTTAGAAAGTGTGACTTGTCCAAGCTGAGCCAGTGAGTTTCTATGGTCAAGAAGGGATTTCAACCCTGGTCTCCAGAGCTGTAGTCTAATGCTCAAACCATTGTATCACACTGACTCTTACTCTTCATGTTTATTTATCGAGTAGAAATGACCTACATAATATGGTTTATTCATGCTATAGCTGCCAAAACACACAAGTCATAGTTTGTCAATACTGCATAAACAATTTACATGACAAAACCACATACCACCATTCTAGTGCAAAATTGACCTAAAACTGCTCTGAGATATGGAAGAACGAAGGCTGGATTAAGACTGCTAGGGCCCTGGAGCAGCCCCAAGAATAAGGTTCTTTTGGTGCATGTTTGTGAACTATTCTATAGAAATTAAATAGTGACATATACAAAAACACAAAAATCTTCATGTTCCAACCCATTTTTAGCCCCGTACTTTCAATGAAACTTAACAACCCCAATGTATATAGTTTTACTTGGTTATTCAAGTAACTCACAAAATGCTGATGATCACAAAAACACATGGGGATTCAGGAAATGACTGTGGGAGAAAAATAAGCAAGCTGCACCTTTTCCCTGAAACATGGAGGCCCTTATCTTTTGAAGGGCCTGGTGCAATTGCTTTGAATGAATCACTAATAACCTGGAAAGAGTACATTAAAGAGCTGTTCTACTGTTTTCATGTCACCAAGATGAAGCTTTAGCTTTGATGTAATCAAAATTACATGCAGCCAGACTATGGGAGCTCTTTGCTTCTGTGAATGAGGGCCGATAAGCTTTGAATATTACAATTAGTGTGGTATTAGTGGGTCATATAAATACATTATTACTGTACATTTCAAGTATCAGCATAACCACTTTCTCTACAATTGGTCCAAGCTGAAATCCACTATGCTGTACAGGGATGTGAGATACTTTTAAAATTCAGGTCCTTTCCACAGTGTCTTTCCAACCTGGCATGGGGACAGGAGAGGAGTGGGACTGCAACAACCCTTCTGCATGATATCAACATGGCCTCCCTCCTCTCCCATTCCCAGGCAGTACGATCGCAGACTGAACCATTGATGAGTTTTCCCTGTCAATGACATGCAATTGTGCCACTATCCTACACTTAGCTATCCTGTGGAAGAGCAGGAAGTGTGACGGCAGCACTTCCTGTGCCAGTGCAGCTGGGGAAAATACTTGGCTGTGCTGCGGAAGGACGCAGTGTATCTATTGTGGTCCCTTCTGCAAGGAACCGGTCCCATTCAGAGGGGAGTGCTTCTATCGCACTCCCTTCCTGGCAGAGCCACTGCTGGGATCTCGAGGCAAGTTAGAGTGTGAAAAAGGCCTTAATTTCAATGGCTGAAGTTACTTCAATGGCTGATAATAGGGAAGATTCTAATCTTTCCAACAGATAAGTTGCTATGTTCATTACACATCTTCATTTTAAACGGGCTTTTTCAGGAGAAGGCTCCCAGTGGACTGCATTAATTAGCGGAGATGCAAACACAGAGAATGATGGTGCCGATTGTCACAAAGTCAACAGCAATGCACGTTTTTTTTCTCACTAATGGACAAAGATGAATAGCACCAAGTGCTTCTCTTAAGAATTGTATAAGACTATATAGTCCTGTATGACTAAGCAGAAATGTCTAACAATCTCCAAAAAATGTTGGCAGAGCATATAAACAAACCTTATGTAACAAATACCTTTACATAACAATAACTAATTGTGGAACTATCTAAACTGAACTAGCCTCCACAAATGGGGGTTGCTTATTCGAAAGGAAGTACCAGGAGTGTATTTAAGGGACTCACAAGAGCAACACATCAATATTTTACCATTAGCTAATCAAGCTTTTTGTACTAGTATTTTCATTAGTTTTCTCCTCCCTTCCCAGGGGCTGGCTAAACAATCTGAGTATAGCTGAAAGCATGTGCCTGCTTCCCTTCCCCCCCGCCCAACAATTGATTTTCTTTTGAAACCTTAAAATCAATAATGGAGTTCTGATTAAACATCAGTTCTTTGATGTGACTCTGGATTCTGGGGCATTACATTTGTGATTATCTATGAAACTACCAGATAAAACATACACAGTAGCAACCATTTTAGATCCCCTGTAGTGAAGTCATCAGGATGTAGTAACTGAAAATAGGCTTAACAAAACTTCCCGTTCAATAAATCTTGAGTTGCCTGGCCCACTCAGGTAATTTGCAATTAAAGCAAGCAGGCTGATATATGAAAAGGCAATCATTCTTCAAAGTTCTGATTTATACTGTTCAGAGCTTTCTGGTAGCAATGTGATCAGTTATGAAGGAAAATAGTACCTTTTCTCTCAAATTTGTCATAAGGCAGAAATTCTGGTGGGTGGCCCTAGTTCTGCTATGGAAAATGTATCATACTAAAAGCATACAAGAACCACCATTTCTTCTAGCTGCCAAATACCATTATTATATCCAATGAGGGTTGCTCAGATTTTGCAATTTCCCCCTTATTTCTTCAGTTAAGAGAAATAAGTATTCTCTATTGCTTTGGAAGCAAATCCACAACTGTGGAGATTACTCAGCTGCTGCAAGTCCACAGCCAGCTTGCAAAACCCCACTGGAGAAAAAGAAGAAAGCAAAATGCATTTTTCTCTTCCAACCTGGCCAGCATGAGTGCAGAGCTTAGGAAGAGACAATTCTTCCACCACAGACTCATCTCTCTTTCCACAGGATTGCTCTGGCAGGTTGCAATCCTATATCCACTTCTTTGGGAATAAGCACCTTTGAAAATAATGGGATTGGCTGACTAACAGGCAAGAATATGATTTCACTGGTAAGTGCACTTAATTTTCTAGGCTACTAACAGGAAAAAGAATAATCTATAGCTAAGTAATAGTTCATAAGAGCTTTTCTGTATGTGGCTATTATACACTGTTTTGTCAAATAGCTTTTAGTCATTCAAGTGATAGAGAACCAAAGCCTAAGTAATTTTCTGGTTTCCTGGATTTTGCACCTGCAACAAAGGACTACATGCTGGCTGCTACCCAGAACAGTTTTCACAAATGAATATAAAATGTTTCTAACAGTGTTCCAAAAGCCTTGAAGCTTCTCTCCATGATACAGACACCGATCTGTACCATAGAAAGATAAACCTTTGGTAAATTAAAGGCCTTCTTCATGGGTACATTCTGCAAAGTATAGCAAGTGCCATTGTTTACAAGAAAGGAACAATATTCCTTTTAAAACAGACGGAAAACAGTTGCACATGAAGCTGCTGAACACAAGGCTTCCTGTTTTTTTCTAGCCATCGTTCATTAAATACAGTGTTTTAGCCTATGCACTGCTGTTGTCTTGCTACCCTAGAGTTTGATGCTGCTGTTGCTTAAATAAATACAATCCTCACTGAAATCTGAGTAGCAATACATAACTAATATTTTTGGGTACAAAGCATTCCCAAGGAATATCTCAGAATAATTTAGCCTGTCATCTAATGTTTAGCTTACACTTGGCTGGAAAGATAGATAAACAGATGGACCAATGACAGAGAGGTAGCTACACTGGAAAAATAAATAAATTACAATTTAAAAAACATAGATTCTGGTGAACTACCTATAAAACTGACAACATTTAATTCATTAGAGAGTGACAAAAATGGTTCTCTAATGAGTAAAGGAACACAGTTTACATTGTGAAGATGTCCATTTTCTGGCATGGATTGCAAAGCGATAAACTAGTAGCCATCAACTAATCAATTAGTTAGTATAATTGTGGGTAGATTAGTCAATTTAAAATCTTTTGATGAAATCATCAGGCAGATTACTTTCTTTAAAAAAAACTGCATAATTTTTATAATTGCACCCAGGGGTTTAGAACGTTTGAAATTATTCATTGTGCATAAGAAAATGAATAATCAAGTACTAACATCTCTACATAGGATCATGCTAGCAGGACAAAAGATATGGAGGATGTTTTCTTGTTTTTTTCTACTGCAGGGCTCCCACCACCACCACCACCACCACCACCACCACCACCACCACCACTACCATCAGGGCAGGGCTGTGGTTTGGATCCTGTGCATCTATGGTATCTCAGCATGCCCTTAGAAAGCTTCCTTTTCATCCCTCTGTCATTAGAGTTCCAACAGCAGAAGAATTTCTGGCACAGACCTTTCTGAAGTCTGTCAGAAAGTGATGTCTAAGAGCTTTTACAGCTCCTAGCACTTCAGCCTTAATCAACAATTGTGTAAGTTAATTTTTATGGAAGAGTTGTCCCTAATATTCCTTATCTGGTGGGAATTGTGACAGCATTGAAATTTCATGGAATAATAATCTCCTCTATGCTCATAAACCGCAATTGAGAAATAAATCTCTTTTGCTGGCTGGACGCAGACAGCACCGGATAACTTCTCATGTAGTTCTTGCAGTATTATAGTCTTCCATTTTCCCCCTGTTGCAGTGAATCTGCATACAAGCCAACAGCTCTTACCATAGAGTGATATTCACATATTGTCATGGTACAGAAGATTGCTAGTGGCTTGTACCCTCTATTTGCATTAAAAACAATAGTTTTCTTACTACCATATAAATATCAGCAGGGATTTGTTTCCATACCTCTCTGATAGCTGTACAAAACTCACTCTGCAGGACTTTTTTAAGCGACTGTAGCTTGTGTCCAGGTACTTCTCCAGATTCCTGTAGTTTCTCCAGCAGTTCAATAGCTCTGGCAACATCTGAATAGATAAAAATGAGGCAAAAGGTCAGGGAGGGACATATTATGATTTCATACAGTTGGAACAGAAATAATGCAAGGAGCATATGCTACAATTTTTCAACTACACAGTGATATTTTTGTACCCCACAATTATTTTAATGTTTCAATCCATACTAAGCAGATCAGGCTTAGTACTGCATTTTCTGTTACCTTAAATAGGCCGATTGCTTTAGATTACAATCTTATACAAATCATATTATATGGGCACTGTAGAAGAACTTCAAAGATGGGTGCAAAAGGTTCCTCCCCCCAACAAAGGTAATCATCCAGTTGGTCATGTAAGCCCACATCTCACTGATCCACAAAGCTGAACACAACCTATCAACCTACAGGTTTTTTAGTACAACCTCTGCCCAAATTCTCTCACCACTCCTGGCTTGATATGTCTTCTTTGGTTTACATCTTTGATTTTAATTCACATCTATTGTAGCCAATGGTTTTGATGCAGCACTTTTGGCCAAGTTACAATGTGTCTGCACTCTCTGGATGACACAAAAGCAATAAGGGAAAAGGAAAAACCCAGCAGACCAAATATTTCTGTGCTATCTAGATATGACAAGGGAGGGCATAAACAACTTCTTTCTGACCTATCTGTTCCCAACCTGTTTGACAGCAACCCATTTCCAACTCAGTGTCCAACAAATGTTTTGCACTAAAATGCCATTACCCCGTGCCAACTTCATCAATGGTCAAAACATTTGGAAGGCAACAGTCTGAAGAAGACTGTCAAAGATCTTCTGGGGAGCACCATTCACAAACATCTCAAAAAAACCCACCACCACGAAAACCCCCAGTCCTCTTCCCCATTTCCCCTTTTACATGTGCCCAAGTAGCCATGCATCTTACTTCTTTTTGGCCTTCTCCTGGTTTTGCATTACCCTTTTCTTTAGCCCAGGAGACCAGGGTATGAATCTTTGTTTGGCCATGGAAAACTCTTGGGTGACCTTGGGCAAAGTCACATTCTCTCAGCCTCAGAAGAAGGCAAAGGCACTCCCTCTGAACAAATCTTGACAGGAAAACATTGTTCTCAGCACCAGGGCCAGAGGCAAAGGGATAGGAAAGGGAGCTTCAGAGGAGAGAAGGAAGGCACCTGCATGCCTCCCTCTCCTCCATTTCCTTGCCTTATGTCTGGGTGCTTGCCTTTCTTCTCTGCACCTGGCCAAACTGAAGAGAATGGGAGCAGGGGAATGCAGGGGGTACAGGTGCACCTTTCAAATAATCAAGATTTGTGAATGTCAAGCACATGAATGTGGAGGGAAGACTGTAATAATGTCCAAAAATGATAACAGAATGAAGAATTGTTGATGTGCTTATTGTACATATTTCAGTGGCAAGAAGATACTTTCAGGTATACTTATCTCATCCTTGTTTCACTATCCTTGGAACGACATACACAGCAGGGCTGAAGAAACCCTTTCAGTCCCCGGGTCAACATTTTCTTGAGCTTAATTGCAGCAATGGTTAAGACTAAGTACAAAATGAGAGGCGAAGCAGAATGGATAGAAAGATGTAAATCTTACTTATTTTCCCAGGTAGAGCCACTTTCAGGGATGCGAAATTGCCAGGTTGTACACCAAATCTTTGGTAAAAAGTCTGTAGGCAATGTATCATAGCTCTTGTTTTAGGTAAAATCTTGTCAGTTTGCCAAGAACTTCTCCTTCATTCAAAAACATTGCCAACCTATAAACTAGAGCTTCTGTTGTTGTTGTTGTTGTTGTTGTTGTTTTTGTTTTTGTTGTTGTTGTTGCTGTGTGCTTCAAGTAGTTTCTAACATGGTGACCTCTAAGATGAACCTATCACAGGGTTTTCTTGGCAAGATTTGTTCAGGGCGAGTTGTCTTTCCCTTTCTCTGAGGCTGAGAGATTGTGACTTGTCCAAGTACCCAGTGGGTTTCCACAGCCAAATGGAGATTTGAACCGTGAGTTGTAGTCCAAAGCTCAAATCACTGCACCACACTCACTCTCTAGAGCTTCTGTCTCATGAAAAATCTTTCCAGTCCATGCACTGGAGCTCAAGTTCAATGTAAAGCCTTCCAGGGAAGCAAAAAGGAGCATGTTATTCTGGAAAACCTTCCCTAGCTCTTTATCTGAAATTGGAGATTTAAGTTAGAAGTATCTTCGGTACCAGAAGGGGAGGTTCCCCTCCCCTGATATAAAGCATGAATTTTTGATTCAGATGTTCTGCAGGGGATTGTTTCTTTACAGAAACAAACAAATCTTTACAAATTTGTTTCTTTACAAACAACTCTTTTCTTTCTGTTTTTCTCTCTGTAATAACATTAACAATGGTTGCAGTATTCTGCATTGGATAGACTAGCTAACAAGGAAAAAAAAAAGCAAAGATAATATTTCAGGTGTCTTACACATTTTCCCCACAGAATAATAACTTGACTGAAGAAGCATGCAATTCAGGTAAGGCATACTAAGAAAAACAGAATCTGAGAGATGGTCCTTATAGTCAATGTTATTTCCTCTCACTACTAGCAGCTCCCCAGAATATCAGGTGGAGGCCTGCTCAGCCTGGTTAAGCAAGTGTTGTACCTGGACCCCCCCCCCACACACAAGTACAGTGGGCCCACTGTACCCATGACTCACAACCCATGAATTCAACCCACCACAGATTCAAATGTACATAATACTGTGCATTTGAATATATGGTGGGGAGCACACTAGCCACCTGCTTCTGCCTTTGAGGTGGTGGGGTTCTTTCACAAGGCAGAAGCAGGCAGCTGGCACCATTTTTAATTGGGGTTTACTACATAAGCCTCATCTTGCAAGGCTTCACAGTCTCTCTGCAAGTCTTGTGAGGGTTGCAGAGAAGCTATGAACACAAGGTGAAGCTTACTCACTAAGGCCCAATTAAAAATGGCATAAGACAGAGTTGATGTCAAGCGCACATTCTTCAGGCTCCCTTGCCTCTGGGGAGGCCAGGTGACCTGCTCTCTGGAGGTGGGGGGAGCCTGAAGAATGCAGAGAGCCTGGTGGCTGGGGCTTGCTGCCCCCTTTTGCTGCCACCCTGCACCATTTTTAACAGGAGCTTATAAGCCTCACCTTGTGTTCATGGTCTCTCTGAAAGCCTCATGAGGCTGACCTGAGCATGCATGTTTTTTTGGTATCCACAGGGGCTCCTGGAACCAATCCCCTGTGGACACGGTGGACCTGCTCTGTTTCTTTAATCCCATTGAGTGCAGTGGGTCTGTTCTAAGTATCACTGGATCTGGGTACAGCCCCATTATTTTTCTAACTTTCTGATCCAAAAAGAATGCATATTAGACAGCTGGTGCACATTTGCCTGGGAATAAACACCATTTGCTGCAGAAAAGCATAATACATTTTAGTGAAAAGGTAATAAGGTGGCATCTACACATGCCCAACCAGCTGGCTGCAGACTGAGTAAGAAGAAAAGAAGGATGCTTTGGAAAGGAGGTAATGATGGATCTATTCCCCTAGTGCTGAGACATAAAGGTTTTGTAAGTAACAGTGTTACCTGTACAGTGGGCCCTTGGTATCCACTAGAGCAGGGCTTTCCAAATGGTGTACCATGACACGTATGTTGCCTGAAGTGTGTAGGTGTGTCGCCTACAATCTTGGAAATGTGTGTTATCATTTATAAATCATATATTTTAAAAATATATGAAAGGTTTTCACGAGATATGTTGTGTCCCCATACATTTTGTTATTACAATTTATGTATGCGTCTGTATCTCTAATAAGGGGTTAGTTTAACCTCTGGTTTGCTAGTAAAACTGAATTACTGTGTTGCAAAATGATGAGTGTTTAAAAAAAGTGTGTCACCAACATGAAAAGTTTGGAAAGCTCTGCACTAGTGTTTGGTTCCAAGACCTCTCCTAGTCTGTGGGAACCAAAATTTGTGGATGCTCAAGTCCTATTACATACAGTAGCATAGTAAAATGGTTTCCCTTATATTAAATGGCAAAATCAAAGTATGCTTTTTGGAATTTTTTTATAAGGGGGGGTGAGTAATAATTTCAAGCTGTGGTTGGTTGAATCCATGGATACAGAATTCATGGATATGGAAGGCTGACTGTAATAAGTTAGTTTCGAAGCAAAGTGGCGCAATAACATCCCTTTTACAAAGAGATGTAATAGCTGGTAGCATCATTACTTTTTGTTTCATTAATTTACTAACAGCTACTCAATACTTTGTCTTCAATACTTTTTTGGAGCAAAATACTTGAGGAGGGGGGCTTTGGGATGTCCTTTTTTGAAAAAAAAAGTAAACAAGGTATAGTGATGGGGGGAAATGGGGCATTACCCTGTCAAAAAAGAATTCTGCCCCCAATGAATTTTTCTTGCAGTCTCCAAATTTCTAGCATATTAGTAAAATCTAGACATCCAGAGAAAACTGATAAGTTAGACTCTTGCAAAATCCCACGACTTCACAAACTTACTAAGTTATTGTACATGTTCAAGGAAGCCTTTCTATGCATGTGCTCTTTGTACACCACAGGACCAACCTTTTGAACATCTGCAGCTTGTGTGAGAATTTATTCTCAGTTTTGACACATGTGTTGACACCATACAGGTGCTCCATGCTTCATCAGAGAAAGAAAAATTTGCAGAGGCATCATGGCTCATTAGACTTATTAACAGGTTAAATCATTATAGTAGGTTGATTTGCACAATATGCATTTACTTCCTAGCTTGGGAAGAAATACACATTTGATAGATCTTATTTGTTTGTATTTTCTAATGTAATCATCTATACATTTCTGTTTTCCTAACTGCTCCACCCACTCACCATGCAATCATATAATCTAACACGTGCAAATATAGCTTCAGACTCACTATTATTTCACCTCTGAACTCCTAAAAACAGCTTAAATAAAGGCAAAAAAGTTACCATTTATTTTACAAAACTATTTTTCATGTTGAAAATAATTATATTTTAAATTGATTTGGTTTTTTTGGGGGGGGGGATTCTCAATGCACTTTTTAATTACATAAACTTCTTTCATACTCATTAAACACTTCTGTGCTTCCCAATTTTTGTCTCTACCCTGCCCCTGTGAAAATCGTAATGCTACACTCATACAGTAAAGAAAAGTAAAGTAAGAAGGAATGTAATGAGTAACATCATGAGGAAAATCGAGTGACAAGTGATTGCAACGAGTAAGTGCGGGGAGGAACGTGAAGACTGAATAAAAAGCAACTTTCCAGTCTCTGTGCTTCTCACCATCTCTATCACCAGCCATACTCCTGGTAGTCATTTGTCCCCCAAGTCAACTGTTGGGACTTGGATTTCAGCTTCAAGGTCCAGGCTTGTGCTACACTACCATTCAATGGAAAGTATACAGATTAGTGAATCCTGGATTTGAGATGACCTGTTCAACTATGGGTAGGCCAGGAAGTTTCACTCAGCCACAACATCTCATGGTTTTGTTTTATTTTGTTTTGCAAACAGAGCTGTTTATCAGGATGAACTGCAGTGATTATATAAAAACATATTTTAAAAGTCATGTGAGCACAAGTGCAGAGCTAGGAACAGATATGATATAGTATCTGGGACACAGCATAGAATGAAGCACAGACAGCAGCAAGGCTATGTAAAAAAAATAATAATAATAAGAAAAGAAATCCACATCAGTACAAGCACAATGACAAAACCTTGGGACAGCTGCAAGGTACTTTTGAAACTAAGAGTCTCTTGATACAAGTACATGGGAAACATACATTGAACAAGATAGGGCTTTCCAGTTCTTTCAGGGAGTAATTCTATTACATAATATAAAAAGAATGCGATAAGACTATGGCAATGTGAAACCAGGGATTTTATTTAAGTATAACATGTATTGTGTAGCTGCTACTGAACTGCCATGGCAGAAGTCTTCTAAACTGTACCTATTTTTACCTGGTAACATCAAAGACACATTGGAATGTGTAAATTACTAAAGTGTATCCTATATCAACACATGAAAAGGTACCAGATAGTTCACCTATCCTAGTGTGCTTTTGTAGAAAATACATGTGTATGGGATAGTGGAGTGGTATTGGGTCTTTAATTTCAGGGCTGTTCAGCAATATAGCACGTAAGCAAAGACTAAATATGCATCTCTTCAGCAACATGGCCCTTTAGGGATGTGTGTATCTCCAGTCTGATGTTCCATTCAGGGGAATTTGCGGCTGCAGCTGAGAATCAAAAATAACTTGTCTGAGTCAGTGTTCATTAGAAAAAATTGTGTATTGTTTCTTCTAATAAACAAGAATTGAAATCTAAATATTACAAGCATCTTCCCTTTATTCAACACAGTAATATGAAATTCTGAATACTCTATGCAGAACTGTTCATTATCCCCATTATGGCATAAACTCAATTTTAAAAAATCCATTAATTCACATACCTAGTGTGAGATGTGTGGTTGAACCAACTGTGTGATATGCAGATACAGCTGAACCATTTGTAACCATAATGCTATCAAACTGTGTTTACATGTAAGACAAAAGCACCAGCAAACTCTTAGCATTCCAGTTCAACTTCAAGAGAGGAAATTTCTCTAAAATTAAGCAAACTGGTAAAAAGAAAGCTGGATGGACAATTCAAAAGGGTCAGATGTATCCATGATGTTTGTGTGCTGCTCAAACTCAAATTAATAGGGGCTCAGGTACAAGGTCAAGAGAGGAAGTGCAGAGTACAAGAGGTCATCAGCACAGCTAATGGCAATGTGAAGAAAAACGTTGAGAAAAAGGCTTCCTTCAGAAGCCTTGCCCAAAGGAGGTGAAACAAACATGATTTTGCAAGTAAGAATTGATAGCAGACAACCAGGGATGCAAAAAAGGAATTTTGAGGAGCATATAACTAACTGCATCAAAACCAACATTTTTTTCACAGATACATCATGCACAGGAACACAACTAGGTAGGCAGTGGTATCTTTAGATGAGTATAAAGGGTTTCTGAAGAATAAGGAGAGTGCGGGGGGGGGCCTGAATGAATTCTCTTGATGCATTCACTGCTGCAGATACCAATGCTTCAATGGATACTTCCAAGAGGGGCAAATGAGGAGCTGAGGCAAACAGCAGTGCCAAGAAAGAAAGGCCTAAGGACTTTACTGACAAATCACTATCAAAAAATCAGGGTGAGTCTAGATAGTGTCCAACTAAGAGTTCTTCTAAAAATCAAATTCAGATTGTTGATTTTCTAAGTAAAATACGTAATCCCTAAGATCTGCCTCTGTATCGGAGGACTGGAAAGTGGCTCATGTAACAATAATGTTTAAAAAGGATCTGGGGGATCTGGATTCTACCGACCAATTAGTTTATTGTCTTTGCCAGGTAAATTAGTGTAAAGTATTATTACAATAAAAGTTTAGAAGGATAAAACCTGCTGAAAAAGAATCAATGTGACTTCTGCAAATTTAAAACCTGTGTCATTACTTCTTTAGAATTCTATTTAAGTGTCAATAAATATGTGGACAACAGAGATCCAGTAGCAGAGAGGTAACATTTCCAGAATTTTGAAACCACGGGAAAAACAAACAAACAGTTTTTCTGATTTTTTTTTGGGGGGAGGAATAGACATTTTCAGAAAAAATATAGTACTTGCACCCTTTTCAGACTGAAAGTTACTTTGTGACTTCAAGAACATAAAATATGGAACTTGATTTTGCATAAAATTGTTATGTTTGATATATTAAAAGTACAATTGATTCAGAAAATGATTACAAATTGAATTTACCTTTCTTTTTCTTTTTTTTTAAAAAAACCAACAACCTCACAAATGGAAGTACAAGGTCTTGAACTATATGAAATACCTCATTGTAAAAAACCTCTTTGGTTTTCCTAGTTTATGAGAATCAGCCCCCCCCCAAAAAAAAGCAGTACTAAAAAGCAGTAAGTCCAGAAAAAGTTATCAACATTAGTAAAATAAAGAAATTTATTTTATCTCTTCTAGTCCTCTACAGCATCAGGCATAAAGCACTCATTCCCATAAAAAGGACTGAGAAAATGAAACCACCATCAGAAATGGTAATGACCTGATACTATACACCACTGCTTCTAGACTGATGTGGGGGGGAACTGGCTCCTCACCACCACCACCACCAAGGTGCCAGGAATTAGTACCATATTTGTACCTATTTGCTTGAACTATTTCTTTGTTTCCTGGAAACTCACCACAGAGCAGCAGCCAATGGCTTGCACACTAGCATCAATCTATGGACTACCACTTTGAGTACCACTCCTTTTCACAGTTTTACATGAAAGTCTACCTGATACATAAGTTTTAGAAACAATGTGGAGGGGAACAAATATGTGAACATCTTATCTTATACATTTTATTTAACACTCCAAAAGAAAATTTTCCCTAATAAATTTTTTCCCCATTTCTCTGGAAAAATAAGGTTTCAAGGGAAAAAAACCCCACATTTTCTGTGTCCCCCCTCCCCCGGCCTTCACATCTCTACCAGCTGACAATGTATACGTGGACTTCCAAAAGGGGCAGGACAAAGCACTTCATCAAGAACTTCTGAGCAAATTTTGTAGCCATGGAATGAGAGCAGAAGCGCTCTTATGAACTGAAAACTGGTTAAAGCGCAGGAAGTACAGAGCTGAAAAAAATGTTCAGTTCTTCCATACGAGAAATACGAGCAGTGAGGTCTCTAAGGGATCATTTTGGGGACCAGTGATATTTAACTTGTTCATAAATGACCTGGGACCTGTTCACACTACACAATTATAGTGTTATATTCTAATTTAACTGCCATGGCAATTTAGTGTAGAGTCCTGGGCATTGTAGTCTCTTGAGGCAGTAGAGCTGTCTGGCAGAGAATTCTAAATACCCCTTCCAAAACTCCAAATCCCAGATCTCATAGGACTGAACCTTGGCAATTGAAGTAGAATCACAGCACTATAATTGTGTAATGTGAATAAGTTCCTGGTGTTAAGGAGCAACTGAAGGTGGTCACATTTACTGACGACACATAATTATTTAGGCTGTTGACACAAAAATGTTCTTATGAGATGAAAAGGATCTCTCCAAACTGGAGGGATAGACGTTAAAATGGTAAAAGAGATTCCAGGTAAATGTCATGTAATGCATACTGGTGTGAAACTTGTGATTCCCCATTTCTGGAAACATCAGTTCTGGCATGGGTATTTACATTATATCTTCAGCAGTAAAGGCATGAAAAAAATTCATTCCTGCAATCTCCAACTTCATATACACATTGATAGGATTTATGATGGCAAGAACTAACCAAAAAAGGGAATTGTGCCTAAATGTTCAGTAAAAATGTAAACAAGTGTGTGTTTGCTAGATAAAAAGGGCAATGTCTATGTTGGGCATCTTCTTAGAAATAGAATTGTAAATAAAAGTATTGACAGTTCTGGTTATTGCAACTTTAAAAATATATTGTACAGCCAGAAAAAGTGAAGAAAAGCGTAACCAAAATTATTAAGAGACTGGAACAATTTCCTGTAAGAAACGACTACAATGCTTGAGTCTGTTCAGCTTGGGAAAAGAAGTATTAAAGGGACTCAAGGCAGAGTGATGTAAAATTATGCATGGTGTGGAGAAAACAGGGAGAAAGCTTTTCTCCTTTCTTTGTAATACTAGAATCCATGGTCATTCACTGAATCTGATTGGTGGCAAATTCAGGGGAGGTAAAAGGAAATACTTTTTCACACAGCACATACTTAAAGTGTGGCATTCTCTGCCACCAGCTGTAGAGAGAGCCCTGGTGGTGCAGTGGTTAAATGTTGGCACTGCAACACAATGTTGTGAGTTTGATTCTGCAGGGCTCCAGGTTGACTCAGCCTTCCATCCTTCTGTAAGTTGGTAAAATTAGTACTCAGCTTGTTGGGGGCAATTAGCTAAATACATTGGCCCTTTCTGCACCTTACCTGATCCCAACGTGGCCACGCGGGGATCACATGAGCAACCTCTTGCAAGAGGCACTCGCATCCCCTCTGCTTCTTCTCTGCAGCAGCTCCCTGCTGGGCGGCAGGAAGCATGAGGGCTCCACCCCTTCCTTCCACAGCATAGCCGGGGACTTTCCCAGGCTGCATGGGGGGAGGAGCATGAGAGCCACATATCCAAAGGCTCTGCATGCAAGCTGTGTGGGGCCCAGGAGCAACATGTGATCACGCATCATTTTTGGCAGGAAGCCGAAAATGATATATTCCATGATCGCCGCCTACTGGCGCCGGCAGCATTGTGTGATTGCGAGGACATCATGTGGAATGCTCCTTGCAATCACGCAATGCTCCGGAGGCCCTTTCACATGAGAAATGGCATGCAAAAAGGGCCATTGTAAACCTCACTGGTAAGTAGTATAGAAATGTAACTGCTATAGTGCTGCTATAGAGATGGCTGCCACTATGGTCAACTTTGAAGGGGAATTGGATAATTCTTAGAGGTTTGTGCCATCACTGGCTACTAGTCAAATATCCTCCAATGTCAGAGCCAGTATCTTTGTATATCAGTTTCTAGGGAAAACAAGACGGAAAATGTAGTTGTACTCCTGTACTGCTGAGAATTCCCGCAGACATCTCTTGGTTACTATATGAGCAGCGTGCCTTTATTTAAGATCTGCACTTGAATTGAGATTCAGTGCTTAACAGCAAACCCACTAAAATAGCCTACCCCAATGGGAAAAAAATATAAACCTTTCAGGGGTGAGAAAAAAGGGAAAATGTTTGCACTGTTTGAGCTTGTAATGTTATCTTATAATGAATGTTTAAAGTCAGGTCTTAAATACTGTTCTCACATCTTTTTATTCTTTATCTCTGAATTTGACACATCTAGCTTTTGCAGAAGTTATCTGCATTCACAGGCTAAGCTATGTGACTTAGAACTCTGTGCTGAAAAGTTGCTCAAATGTCTTAAGACAGACATAAAAACCAGATGAATTATTATCAACAAGTCTGCCTTATTCTGATGTCACACATATGTGTATTAATGCCTGCATGATTTTAAATTATATCCGTCTCAGATTCTGATCAGTCTTGTTTGTAGCTAACAGCTCTAACATGAAATTCAATGAACAATGTGGCAGTACCTATATCTGAGACAACATAGCACCATACCTGTTATACACCTAAGGAACTACAGTCCACAAATCATGACTTAATACACACAGGAAACAGATTAGAGATTTAATTTGCTGGAGGTTTTACATCTAGGTTTTACATAAGAAAAATATACACAGTGTTCAGTGTTTCATCTAAATATTTTTAAGAAAGGGACAAAAGCAATCAAATTTACTGCCACCTTTGAAACAAAAGGAGCCTCACCTCTTCCAGCCACCACTGTAAACAACTAATGACAAAACCAGGTTTCAAATTCTACCCACCCTTCATTCTTGACTTACAGCAACCTGAAGGCAAACTTATGATGGAGAGATTTGTTCAGAGTGAGTTTGCCTTTGCCTTCCTCTGTGGAGGAGAGAATATGACTTGCCCAAGGTCATCAACAGGGTTTCCATGGCTGACTGGGGATTCAAACCCTGGTCTCCCTAATCACAGTCCAAGGCTCAAATGTATTAAAATGTAATGACTACTGTAATGCACTCCACATAGGGTTGCCTTTGAAAAGTGCTCAGAAACTTCAGCTGGCCCAAAGAGCTTTTGCCAACTGTTAACCAGGGCTGGCTATAGGGAGCACACAACACCCTTCCTGCACGAGTTCCACTGACTGCTGGTCTGTTTCCAGGAACAACTGAAAGTGCAAGTAATGGCCTACAATGCCCTATATGGGCTGAGTCCAGGCTATCTGAAGAACTGTATCTCCCTTTATGAGCCCACTGGAGCTCTAAGATCTTCTGGAGAGGCCTTTCTCCCTGTTCCATAACCTTCTCAGGCTCATTTGGTGAGAACAAGGAAGAAATCCTTCTTAGTGGCTGCTTGGAAGGCCAGGATGGTTTCATCCTTGTTTTTTTCTGCTGACAAGTCAAAACATTCTTATGCTGCCTGGCTTCTAGAAATTGACTGGAATGAACTTGCATGTGGTCTTCTAATGAAATTTAATGTTTTTAACTTGATAAGTTGTTCAATTGTCATTTAAATAACTTTATACTTTTATTGAAATTTTTGAATTGTTTAGTTTCGTTTTAATACATTGTAAGCCAACTTAACTCTTATCATTGGGACAAAATCAGATATAAAAGAATAAAATTATAATTATTATTTTCCTTGCAGTGACCTGAATCTTAGTATATCTCACTTCTTCACTTCTCTCTGCTATGCTTTTCTCTATTCTGTTTGTCTCTTACTACATTCCCTCATTCAGACTTAGCTATGATATGCCATGTGATCTTTTGCATTCCAAATCCCTTAAATCCTGGAACATCTGCAATTCAATCTCTTGGTTAGTTGCATTGCTGCACGTTCCTTGCTCTGCCAGCATAGCTCCATGGAGGCTAAATGGCAATGCCTGTGAGATTAAACAATAAAGTGATTAAAATTTTCATTATTTTGGAAATGTATTCTGCATAACAAAGGAGCTTGGCAAAATAGTTTTGCAGGTAGGAAGACATATGGTGACAAGAATTAAAAGAAGTAATTCCTGAGCTTGAAATTCAAGTAATCTCCCACCATTAGATTAGCCTTGAGGCATTTACAACAGTGAGGGGGAAATCTTTCTAGATTTAAATTGCTTAATCAAATTTTCAACAGAGTGTATGTATAAATGTCACTGTTGTGTTCATGAAAAAAATAAATAAACTGTGCTTTTATCTCCTTATGGTCCAGGAACAGCAAAACACTACTAGTCAAACGAGCAAAATTCACCAAGCAATGTCATATAGGTTTACTTAATGAGGATAGGGCTGCAACTCCAGTTACAATGAGATAGACGCTGCATTAGAGCACAATAACCTTAAACTGGAATAACTATTGTAGATGTGTGTGACTACAATGGTATGACGGGAGAAATGGCTAGACTTTTTGGAAAAATAGGGCAATAACCAAAGCAGTGGCCATTTTGGCTCTTACTCTCACTGACAACAAAATCCCACACAGAAAGTGATGAAAAGATGGGGTGTTTTTATCATATGTGGTGGACCTGCAAGAGAGCAAAAAAGTTTTGGAAAGGGATACATGATGAAATTCAAAGGATTTGTAATTTGAATTTTGAAATGAAACTGGAGTTTTATTTGCTAAATATGTTGAGGCAACAAAAGGAGATAAGAAGCCATCAGACGATATTGTTATATTTAATAACTGCTGCAAGGTTGTTATATGTGCAATATTGGAAAGAAAAGAAATATATTGATTTAGAAGAGTGGAAGTTAAAAGTTTTGGATATGGTAGAAATAGAAAAATTAGCATGCTCTTTGAAGAGCAAATCTATCCAAAACTTTGAAAGGGAATGGAAAAGAGTTTTGGATTGGATAAAGACATAAATGTATAAAGAAATGAAAGAAAGAAACAATGTAACTGTTCTTTGCTCTGTAAAATGGAAACATAATTGTTCTTCTTTTGAGTTAATGGAAACAAAGTAGATTCAGCTGGAGAATTTAAGCATGGAAACAAAGTAGATTCAACTGGAGAATTTAAGCATGATACTATGGTGCGTATCAACTCTTTTTTTTTTAATTTTCGTAACTAAACTTTCAATAAAAATATGAATTTAAAAAAAAATCCCACAGAGAAGCTGCATGAAAGTCAGCTAGAGGTTGGATCTCAGCTGACATTCACATCATGGTTCAGTTGTGTTTCCCTTCCTTCTTGCTCTTCTCAACCAGGAAAGGCAAGGGGATACCAAAGATGGCTCTAGACTGAGCCACAGCTATTCAACCCTGCAGCTCATTCTGCTTTCCTTTGCCCCTGACTTTCCCAATCAGGGAATGTAAAGCAGGAGTAGAGATAATTCTCAACTGAGCTACTACGCTGACAAGTGCCCCTTGAGTAAGAAACTCAGTGTGGCACTGAATCAGGCTCTCTCCACTTTTCATCAGGGCAGATCAAAGGACATATCTGGTGGCCTCTAGTCAGAGGTTTAACGAATCTGTTCTGGATTTTATTCTAGGCTTCAAAGTAACTATCCAAGGTACTGGTATATATCCACAGATGTGGCACAGCATGTTGGATAGCTCTTTATTTTTAAAGTCTGATGACATCTGAGCCCTCCTTGCTCCTTAGCTGACCAGTGCAGATCACCAGAATGTTGGAGAGGGCCTGATTTTCATTCCCATCATGGGACACTGGATGAAGAAATTTAAACCCCTCCATCCAGCACACCATGATGGAGACAAATGTATTCCCCTCCCCAGCTGATCTGGATCAGGTGAAGAAATGGAATCTTGGCAGAGTGTGAACATGTGCATGCAGTAATAATATGAACTTCTCTGCTAGATGAATGGAGTGAATGGATTTGTATGGAGAGGTACACAGCAACAGTGGTTCCACTCAATTTTGACAGTGGTCCCATCCATTGCTGGTATAAGTTCCCCAACTTATTGCTTTTGTTTGTGGCCAATATGGCCCTTGGGACACAAACAATTTCTCACAGTTGGGACAAAGAATGGCTTAGGCAACATCATCAAGGTGTTTTCAACATCTTCATGTGCTGATGGTTGCCTTTAGTACAGACCTAACGAGAGAGTATCTCCAGCAGAAATATTATGATTGGTGGGTAGAATCTGTGTTGTTAGAAACTCAGTGGCAGCTGAGATTACTGTTATGATAGTTCTTCTTTCTACTGTTATTATAGTACAACACTATAGTATTATTGTGTTGCTGCTGGGAGAGCATATGGTACTGGCTAGTTACACTCATGATCAACTAGTTACATTGACTGAAAAGGAGGATGCTACTGCACTCATGCAATAAGTTTCTCAGAAGCACCTAGCTGCCCACCACAGGAAAGGAATGCTAATTCTTTGAACTGATTTAGCTCGGCTCTTCTTACACTAAACTGCAAACCCCAGGATTCCATAGGATGTTGAAAGTGGAATAATCACACTATAAGAGTATAGTGCGGAAATTACCTATGAGTACATGTACTAGAATTACATTTAGAAAGTATGTATAAGGCTGGGCTCTGCAGCTATTCTGCTCCATTAACTGCTTCCATAGAATGAAGAAAATTTACATGAAAAATTTCTCTTCATGCTGACAGTTCAAAAATGTTCTAAACGTCCATATTCCCTGAGTGCTGAGTAAAATGCTGAAACAAAAGCACCAACTGGTGTTTTTCTGACTTGAATATTTGCCAACATTTTCAGACTTATTATTAGTTTGTGAAATGTTTTGTACATTTGAGAAATGTGGCACATCCATCCTTCTTGTCACTACCCTGGAGTTTTTCATCTAGTCATTTATCCTTCCTTTTGCCATTAACTGCCATGGTGGTTCTCTCACTATTATTCATAATGATTCATGATGTGGTACAACAGCATGCACTGTCAAAATTGTGACTATCAGCATTCATTAACCCAACACGGGTTCTTCAAACATACTAATAATTATTACTTTGCTATGCATACTCAAGGACCATCAAACTGTTACTGAGTTTTCATTCATTTCATTTAAAATTTCAAAAAACTTTATACTGTTAAAGCTTTCCTCTACACAGTTCCAAACTATGGAAAGTTCCGCCTGTTTGCAAGAATATCAATATTAACAAAATACTGGCCACACTTATTATTTTGCCAGATCTGCTTTTACTACTTTGAGGGTGACTAATACAGCCGCTTCAGTGTATTGAGTTAGGCCTCTGCCACCAGACAGATGGGTTTTGGAGTCCTTGTTAGCATCATAGAGCCAATTTGTATTAGTGACCTTGTCTGATACTTTTTGCATTACCTTGGCAGTTTGGGGCTGGGAAAAGATATGAAGAAAGAGAATGGACTAGGGGAGTGAATTTTCCTCTGTTGCTAATCTGCTGGTACTGTTCTTATAAATATGGGGGGAGAGGGAGAGGAAGAGGGAGGAGGGGGAGAGGGAGAGAGAGAGATGGGTCATGCTTGCACACTCTGATTGATTCTGTATTACGTAATCCTTGGGATGCCATCTTCCATCTGTCTAACCATAGAGGATGCATCTCATTCCAAGGACCTCATTTTTCCAGCAATGCTTTGAACGTTGGCCAGGAATAGTTGGGGTAGAATCTGTTCTTTCAGGGTAAAGTCCTACCTTGGCTGTTAGGGGATGCTGGAGAACATCAGTGAAAAGTCTGTGATGCTTCTCTGCTGTATACTATCTGTTGCATCACTGACTGCCAATAAAGCTTTTCTTACAGCAACACTGAGTGTCAATATCCAACACCAGAAGAACACTTCGGAAAATCTGGAACTACATCCAGTTCTGGCATAGAAGACTCTGTCAGCAGATTTTAGGTGTCATGAAAACTAAACTGATAGTCATTCAGTTTGTTGTTACTCTATCTGGCTGACAGGATGGAGGAGAAACGGTTGTGAAATGTTCTGTTTCATTAGACAATGTAACTTGCCTGTCTCTGGGTACTGTGCACCTTGACCTGGAGAAGCATTTCTGTGTGTGGTGAGGGGAAGACACCATTTGGAGTTGCTAGCCCTATATGTATTTTCTGCTCTTGTGTAGGTCCTCTAGCTGGTGTTACAATTCCAGCTGTAACCCAAATATACAGAGCTGAATGATAATAACATTCTACTTCTATTTAGTCTTTCAAAACAGTAATGACTGGAAATGAAAGGGGTAATGATTGTATAATAGCTATGCTTTTCTTTTTAAAAAACAACAACAGTACTTCCTAATGGATTGCCATCTGTTCAACCTTTTGCCAGGAAATATTTATCCTGCTTAAAACAGTCACCACTTGGGTGGAGCTGAAGATTACACATAGAGTTTCTAAATATTTGGAAGAAACACACAATCTCCTTTATAATCAATGGTATTTCTTTCCTTTAGTTAATATTAACAGTTCATTCACACTTTTCTTTCTTTGGTTTTCTTTCGGAAGGAATTTTAAGCAAATATAATAATGAGCATCATACAACAATTTGTAATTTTCAGCAATATCCTGCAAAGTATAGACTGCCTAAATTTAAACAGGGATTGCTTTGAAGGTACAGCAGGAACCACTGTCTTGATTTGCAGCTTGTTGGTAATCCTTTACAGAGAGTATATTTATAACCATGCCATTGACTTTAATCATTTCCAAATCAAGACTTTAAAAATTCTTAGGAAGCTTTTAGTCACAGTGTATACAGATTAAAAAAAAATGCTTTAAGCCTCTTGAAAGTTGTACATGGACAAATTCTGTTTTCCCTCTCTTGGGATGCAATTCTGTATGTGCTTACTTACCAATAAACTCAGTGGGACTTACTTCTGAGCAAATTATGTATAGGATTGTGCTGTACAATGCACAAACCGGTAGGATCAAAGAATAAATTGGAAAGTAAATTATTTTTCTTATGTGCACAATGCCATTAATAAAACAATGTTTCATTGGGCTTAATGTTTAGTTAGGCAGTGCAAATGTTTTCAGGATACCTATTTGGTATGCACATTTCTAATATGTAAAAATAAAGCCTCTGTCTGTTATAGCATCAAACAAAGAATGGCTGGATGAATTTTCACCAAATTTGGAAAGCATGTTTGGAATGGCATGACTTAAAATAGAAGCTAAATGACATATACAACATTCACTGCCCCCCCTCACAAAATTTGGATATTTCAGGATAGTCTAAAACAAAATAATGGGGAAGGCGGTATACACAGAAATCAGTCTGAATGCCCTGGAGATATCTCAATTATATTTGCAGTCATACAGAGTAATGTAGCACACCATTGGAAAAATCTGGTGAGCTGAGTTTAAAAAATTAAGTATTTTGATGTTTTGTTCTAACTATATAAAGAAAATCAAGTTGCTACTGTTTTGTTACTGCATTACATGCTAATGGACAGCTGGATTTTCACCAAATTTGGAGGGAATGTTTAGAATCACCTGACCACATGGTATACACAACACTTCATGTGAGTGGAGGAGCCATTCAATTTTTTTCCCCAATAATACAGAGAAGCACATTTGGCAGATGAGTGAGAGAAGCATGCCCTCTCAAGGGCTACTGTGCAAGATGAATAACATCTGAGTACCCAATAAGACAGGAAATCATTCTCCAGAGCAGTTGAAATAGAACTGTCATTAGCAATGGTTATGGATTGCTTCAGGCAAAACTGGGTACTATAACTAGTCCCTAATATTGCAATGTAAAACATCACAACTCAAAACCTGTTGGTGATGTACAAAGATCTAAGTCCAATTTATGCCTCCATATGCTCTTTTGACTTCATGGTGGTGGTATTCACTGTCTCGTTTGTTCAATAACCACAGTGAATGTAGAACTTACCATCTTCCTATGGAACCCCTCCCAATAGGGCCAATTAGTGGCCCAGAGAGTACAGAGGAGCAGTCAACATGAGCCCATCTATGTTTCTACAGCTGGACAAACAATGATATCACCATTTTCCAGGATTTTGGAGGATTCTTGAATGTCTTTATCATTGGGGATCCAGCTGTAGAAACACAACTAGAAGTTTGCCAGCTGCCGATGCCCTCACCAGGCCACTAAAAAAGTTGGGGAACTATACAAGAGACAGGCGAGTTTTCTGTGTAGAAAGAAGAGGATGGGGTAGAGTTCCATGTGGCAGATTTTTTTTTTTTACAATTCACCAGACAATGCAGCATCTCAGTTCATATTTTACAAAATAAGCACAATGTCAATGTTCTACCTTTCAACTTCATTATAGTAATCAAATGTGAAACAGGATTCTTCAGGTTTGGTCTCAAAATATGATCAACTGAAGTTAGAACAAGCATCCCACCGACTGTTAGTGTAAAACAATGATTATAGCAGAGCTTGAAAAAAAACTGGTTTTGAGGTTGTTGTTTTTTGGACTATAATTCCCAGTTGCTGACCAGAGAATCCTGGGAGTTGTATTCCTAGCTTGACTTTGTAATCCAGAGACTGGAAAAGTTCCTTTGTAAATTCACATTAGGAATAGGAAGACTCATGTTCAAATGTTTGCCCAGCCATAAAGTTCACCAAGTAAACCTGCAGGTTAAACTGCTGCATGAAATTGTTCAGAAGACTGATAGGGAGAGAAAAGAACCACGTACTGTCCTACTCAGCAAGCATCTAGATATATTGGATTACAATTTCTGGCGACAGTAGGAGCTGAAGTCCCTCATATCTGGAGAATGACAGGTTAGCAAGTAGTTTTTGCACACCACCCTGAACTCAGATAGAATTAATTTAAGATGACACTTTTGTCTTCCACAACATACTGTATCTCAATGCAAATAGCAATAATACCAAAAGAAACATGGCAGAAGCAAAGTACTGAGTTCAAATTACTGCAGAATGTTCTATCCCAACTAATCACTCTTTAAAATTATCAGATCACAAAAAAAAAATACCTAACCTGCTATATTTCCACTACATGAACTCTTTAAGCCACAGGATTCAGTCCTTATTCACTCTAACAAGAAAACATGGCAGACTGATGCCCACATTGGCAGTCCCTTTGAGGGGCATCTGTCTTTTCCATCTACCTTTCTTCTCACTCCACTTCTTAATCTGCCCATTTCTCTGCCCTACGGTTTTCTTAATGTTAGGATCTCCTTCTAGCAAGCTTTCCATTCCTTAACATTCTGCTCCATAAAATCTGTGTCAAAGTCTAATCTCAGCCAAACTGACAGTGTCCCATTTTCTCTCAGAAACCAGAAGGCAAACATTCTCACAGCACTGGAATGTCACCATCTCAACCAACCAGTATCAGAAGCTTCCTAAGCACAGCACAGTAGCTTTCAAACCAGTTTCTGATTTTGTACATGTGCAAAAACTTTCTCCTCTTTCAAGAGTTTACTCTGCAGATGCTTATGAAGAAGTGGAGGGAGAAAAATAAAGATGGGAAAAGAAGAATCACCACCAAAAAAATTTTTGCACCACTTCTCCCATTGCCACTGATATATTAGGACAGAGGAGTCACAGGTAACAAACACTGGAGATGTTTGCTCTGGTAGTGCTAGACAGCTAAATAAATATGTAACAATGAAGAGTGGACACCCCAGGTCATATAAATCAGAGTAATAACCCCTTTACATATATTAACCACCTATCTGCACTTAGGCATACACACACTAATACCAGAGCCTATCCCCCCATCCAACCTCTGCTTCCAATAGATGCTTATGTGTGGAAGGAGGAGTCTCCTCCACATTTAGGATTACTGGTCTGGAAACAAGTGGCTTTGTATGTATTTGTGGTGACAAGTCCCCAACGTCTCCAGGCAATAAATATTGTGCCAATTGTGCTAAGTTTTCTGCTTTCCAAACTGCAAGAAGTGCTCTCTCTCTCTTTCACATGCATACGCACCCTGGTGCGGTAAACACATAAATAAGCAATCCATGTTGGTCCATTAAAACAACGCTAAAACCAATGGTCTGGCAAAACATTCCTTAATGAGGGCCAGCCACAAAACTGGCACTGTTTTGAGATTTCCAGATCTTTTCATCAGGTAAGATGTTACAAGTAGGATTGGGGGGAAGCTCAGTTGATGCTGAAGTCTCTTGATTATATAGACTTCTAGATTTTATCATCCAGTAAAAAGCTCAGTTAATGCTGAAGTCTCTTGATTATATAGACTTCTGGATGTTATCATCCAGTTAGCCTTAAAAAAAATAAAAATAAAATCCCGTTGCCCTTTTGATTTTCGTCATACGAAGCGATCTGGAAAGCTTGCTCCTGATTCTAGCCCTTCTCCTCGGTCCCAAATACAAGCCGTGGATCGTGGGTTAAAGTTTCCCTCCTTTCTCTTCCAGCCGTTTCCTGTTCTATTCCGCCCTGCTTCATTATTGGCCATTTCCGCACTAGCCTGTTATAGCGCGATGATTCCACTTTCAACCTCCTCTGGAATCCCGGGGTTTGCAGTTTCGGAGGGGCCGGCCGGCCCCTCCCGAAACTGCAAACCCCGGGATTCCAGAGGAGGTTGAAAGTGGAATCATCGCGCTATAACAGGCTAGTGCGGAAATGGCCATTCACTCCCCTCAGTGCCACTACGCTGCCTCGAGTCCTCCGCGCCGGTGCGCGAAGGAGCAAGAAGAAGAAGAAGACGACGAAGACGAAGCGTATCCCACCTTAGGGGCCGAACCCCGGCGTCTCTCCATGGCCCTCTCCGTCCGGCAAGAGACCAAGACGGGACTCTGGGGGCGGAGGGTTGAAACCAAGAGCCCGACGAGCCGCCGCCGGGGGAATAACGCGGCTTCTGAGGGGAGCCGCTTTCCGGGGGACCCGACAAAGTGGGCGAATGACAGCCCTCTCCCAGTCAGGAAAGGCAGCGGGCGCGCAGAGGAGAGGTTGTCAGGACGGTTTTTTTCCCCCTCACGGCAGTTAACAGCCACTGAAACGCGGGAAAGAGAGGCAGAGAAGCAGAAGGGCGGCCGGCGGAGCTGAGGCGGCGGCGGCGGCGGCGGGCGCTAAGCTTACCTCTGTCCAGGGTGAGCGGCTGGACCACGGTCAGCGTCGTCGTCGCCGTCGTCGCCATGTCTGCAGCGCCGCCGAGGCTGAAATGAAGCCGGGCTCCAGCATTGAGGCTGGCGTGCGCGCGTGGAGGGGGGAGGGGGCGAGGGTGGGGCTACGGAAGAGGAGGACGGGGGGGCGCGGGGGAGAGAAGCGCGCGTGGCGGGTGCGCGTGGGCAGGGGGGAGGGGGCCGGCGAGGACGGCGCCCTCGCGCCAGCGCGCGGGCGAGCGCGCGCGCGCGCAAAGGTGATGCTTGGAAGACGCCGCCGCCGCCGCCGCCGTTGCAACCATGCCCTTGTCCACCGGGCGGGAAGAAGCGGCCGAAAGGAGGGGGGGTCACCCCGAGGCCAGTTGCATCCCCGGGCGACGGCGAGGTGGGGTGGACGGTGCAAAGATTCACGGGAGCTTGAAGGGGAGCCCGAGAAAGCGTCCGTTCCACTTTGAGGAAGAAGAAGAAGAAGAAGAAGAAGGGGCCTCGTTGAGTTATTTAAAAAAGGTCATCGTGTCAGGCAGGCCAAAGAGGAGCGCCTCGAACGTGACCGAAATGAGGGCGGGGCGGAGCGCCGCGCTGCGAAGATCACCCGAGGTGAACCGCAAAGCCGACGGGCCCTTCCCTGGCCGGCTCGTCACACTCGTGGTGGTAACTAGCCAGGGGCGGATAGAGTCACTGGGGCCTTTTCCGCACTAGCCTGTTCAGCGCGATGATTCCGCTTTCCACCTCCTCGGGAAACCTGGGGTTTGCAGTTTCGGGAGGGGCCGCGGCCCCTCCCGAAACTGCAAACCCCAGGATTCCAGAGGAGGTGGAAAGCGGAATCATCGCGCTAGAACAGGCTAGTGCGGAAAAGGCCCCAGAAATCATTTGGGAGCAAAGGGATGCAAAGAGCGCGCGAGAGGCCAACAAGTGCATCTGTGGCGCTTCAGCACCAGCAGATCAAGGAACTCAGTGGAGGGACGCCTGGAATGCCACGCGCAGGGAGCAGCCGTGGGCGTTGGAGCGCACCTACACACGCAGAGAGAGAACCACTCCGGCAACTCTAACGAGCCCCTTGTGCTGGGAAAGCTCCATGTTCTCCATGTTCATCCTCTCCAAACAGTGGGTGTGCTGAGAGTAGCAATTCAACAACCACAGTGGTTTGTATCTGTGCGTAGGTGCAAACGTGATGCACCAACAACTGATGTGGAAGATGAGAAAGAGGACATGAGAAAGTGGGCCAGACACAGGGGGAGTGGGTGATGAAGTACACCGTTGCATACTTATGCATGTGCATGCAGTGAGTCAGATGTACATAAATGCAGCTTGATTTGGACACATCATCTTCAAGGGTTGGGAATCATATGGTCCTTCGACGACAGCTCCTTGCATTCTTTATCACTGGGTAAGAATGGCTTGGTGGGCCTGCTGATTCAGCCTATCAGTGCCTGCTGGGCTGCACAGTTCCCACCCTGGAGTTAGAACAAGTCGGGAGTAAACCATAGTTTTGGATTCCTACTCATTTTTTTATCATAATTTAAACAAGCCAGCTGGAGATCATAAGACAGATTTCCTAGGTTCCTTCATTGGTTCTTATAGCAATATTGCCGACCTGTGGATTCCCCCCCCCATGGCTTATTTTTAAACTGGAGCACAACAGTTCCTGTTGCCATTCATGAAATAATGCTTTCTGAACACCATCTGCCTTAGGCCCTTGAAATGCCATCCTTCTGATTAGCTCAAAGTTCACAGCAGAAGTTGTCATGTTTGCCTTCAAGCTGACCCACATTCTGTTCAGTGCTAGAAAATAAATTTTCAAATGACTCTAGTACTTTTTGATCGGTTTACAATCAAAGGCTTTTCTCAGAGGATATAAACAGTTCTAGGACTAAGATGTGTTCAAAGGGTGCTTTTCATAGTAAATAGCTGCGTCTTTTCTGCCAGTGCCAGGGGAAATGGGCTAACATTGAACCTGTCAGTTGTAACCAAACATTGCAACATCTAGTTTTTGCTAAAGCTTTGGCTCTGTCGCTGCTTTGGAAATTCAAAATAAATTTAGTAAGACAGAGGCCCAAAATACATTTTTGAATTGTGTATGGCATGTTACATAGTAAGAGTCTGGTGATACTGTCATGGTGTTTCTGCCATGATCACACATGATACTAAATGTAGGGTGCCCTCAGCATCATTGTGAATGTGTGACTGGTGGATAGTAAAAGAGATGTGAAGCATACTACAACTCCAATTACATGTCATTTACTAGGTAGCTGAACAGGCAAATAGAGAGCAGGGTTATGCCCATTAACTCCACCCTCAGCATTGCATGAGTTCTCCATTGTCTGCATATAGGGTGAACACTTGTTATAGGCTGGACGCTATATTTTGTGTGGATCTTTTGTACAGAAATGCCTGTCAAGATTCAGAATTCCCTTAGAGACGATATAAAATGGAAATTATGTGTCTAGACTGAGATGCCTGTGTTATATGTGGTCCTCCTCAAGGGGAGTGGATAAACTACACATTGAAAGGATTATATTAATAAATAGCCCCAAACAGGACAAAAGCCAACTGTTTATTCTCCTGTGTTAAATATTTTAGCATTTTAATGCTTAAGATTACTTAAGGGAAATGCTGATGTTATACCTGCCTATTTGGACAATACTGTTGTCTACAAATTTGGGAGCTTGGTGACCAAGGCAATGGAGTCCAGGAAATTGCAAATAAATGCACACTGTCAAATGGCAAGACACTTACAAATCCCCTACATAAAGAGGTAGAATCATGCCTATTTCACATCTACAGAGGGAAAGGCATTTGAGTGTACAGATGGATGTGCTGAAGGCTGTGTCCCATCTGGGAGCCATTCATACTATACAATTTATAGCACTATATTCCACTTTAACTGCCATGGCAACAACCAATGGGATCCTCAGAGAGCTGTAGCACCTCACCAGTCTTTACAAGCCCCAGGATTCCATAATATGTTGACACGGCAGTTAAAGTAGAATATAAAACCACTGGACTGTGAAATCTTTTGCTATCAGGATTCCAGGCATTAGGGCGCTTTGACATGTACAGCAGTATGCACAGAGGCCTTCATGCTATATTTGAACGCATACATCTGGGACTTCAGTCCACGGCTCTAAAACTGACAGCTACCCAGCAGTAAGGTGGTGATGAAGTTAAAACTAACCATACCATACCGTATTCATGTAGGACACCACACCATCTTCATATTTTCTAATATATATGTCATAGATGCAGCACTTAACAACCACGATTTCCACAGAGCAAGGAGCACTGCAGACAGTATTATAGTTGGGGTATCAGCCAAATCTGTGTAAAAGGTGTACCATACGTAGAGGTCCCCCAGGGCCTCCTACAATAGTGGTTATACCCATGGATACCTCCTAACTATGGATCTGTTTTTTCAGGGGGAGTACAAACTTTTCCAGAACAGGTAGAATTCAATTAAAGCTAACCACACAACTACCTATGTTTATGTCTTGTCTGGATGATGCCCCATTTGCTAGCCTCATTTGGTCCGCTGACATGCCCAGATACAGCTATAGCTAAACCTTGCTCCAAAGAGAAAGAGAAAAAGACCTGTGTTTAATCAACAGCTTACTTATGTATTTATTATTTGACTTGGATTTCATTTTCTCTAAGACAATTTACAACAAGATTGAAAACAGGAACAGATAAAAACAGAATTGTTACAGGGGAAAAATCAGATACAAATAGTTACTGATTTTAAAAAGACAAAAAATTGCAATGCTAAAAAGAATTAAGCAAATTATAGTATGAAAACACAATTACAGGTAATTTAAAATGCATGTTTTAAAAAGTACAATGCCAGTCCAATCATCCTCATCCTTATCTTTATTTATACACCACCTTTCCCCAGAATTAGGATTAAAAATTTCTTCTTCAGCAAATGAGGGCAGTTGCCAAAGAGCTGCCTAAATTTGGGGGAAAAGGAGTTTTGTCTGTCATTGGAAGGAAAACAGGACAAGGACAAGCCTAGCTTTCCCTTGGGTGGTGCAATCAAAATCTTCAGATGACTTGACTGAGCATTTTCACGTAAATGTGGTGCACATATGTATGTGCCTTCAAATTGCCTGCTGACTTATGAATTTCATAGGGTTTTTTAGGCAATGAATACTCAGAGGTGGCTTTATTAGATCGTTCCTCTGACGTGTAGCCTACAGCACACAGTATTCCTTGGCAGTCTCCCATCTAAGTAGAAAAGAGAGCTGACCCTACTTAGTTTCCAAGATCAGAAAAGATCTGGTGTTTTTAGAGTATTTAAGACTGTAGGCGTTACTTATGAAGGAGGATGAGATGTCACCCTGTAGGATCCAGAGCAAAGATGCTGAGTGAAGATGGGTGCTGTACCAAGAGAAGGGTGTGGTATCAATCAAATAAATAATGTGTCAGACACAAATCCCTCAGCCCCTCCATCTAAATATGAGAGGAGCCACCACTGTGTATGCTGGTATACTGCTTCGAAGGCTGGACTATGAGAGGAGCCACCACTGTGTATGCTGGTATACTGCTTCGAAGGCTGGACTATGACCAGTAAGACTCAGAGACCAAGTGACCTGCAGCTTATTATTCTTCCTCAGCTACTCACACAGGTTTGTTGTAAAGATAAAATGGGGATAGATCATGTGTTCCACCCTGATCTTCTTAGGGGAAAGGTACAATCTAGTTATAATAAATAACTCTAAACAAATAAAGTTATTTGCTCCAGAAGGATGTCAGAGTTGATAGTATTAAAAGATACCAAGATATCAAGGAGAACTAACAGGGATGGATTATGTCTCTTCCCAGGCTGTTTCAGTATCCAGAGCAGACCAGAAAATTAGGCTTGTCAAACAGAGCCTGTTTTTAGCCATCAAGTCTGATTCTTGCTTCCTATGATAGATGAACGACCAATTGAGTGCCTGCTTCTCAGACAGTCTCAAGAGGATAAATCAGTCAACCAGAATCTATTTTTGTGGGCTTTTGTTGCATAACTTCCACTTGCAGTTGTTTTTCTAGAACAGAGCTGTAAAGAAGCACATTTCTTTCAAAAATGCATAGAGCATTACTTTGATACCTGTACTGATATTGCATTAGTTTGAAACATTTCCTGTCTCACTGAGAAACCCCTGTACAGATTTCCTCCTAATAGACACAAGAGATTTTGTAGAAGAGCTTTGCATTTTGATTTCACCTGCTTGGGTTCCTGCCAATTCCGCTGCTCAGCTTCATGTTGTGTAGCATTTGCCAATTATCAAGCGGATTCAAAGGTACAAAGAGAATTGTTTGAAAAAGGAAAACCTGTCTAGCTTCCAAAGTGATTTTTTTTAAAAAAATTAAAGTTTCATGCTCCCAATATTTCATACACTGTACCTGTAATCAAAAAGCTAGTACTTAATTTTTTTTAGACATTAAGATGGTTTTCTGTGTCTTAATATTGCTGTCTGTGATAACTGTCCTGATTTATTAATTGTATTTTTATCTCACTCTCAGCTTCTGAGATAGTTAGTATACAACCAATAAGATAAGGCAATCATTGCTTGGAGGCTTATATTCTAAAAAGAAGCATCATAAAAGGAAAAGAGGAGAGAAGAAAGAGAGGATAAATTAAGTATTTCAGCAGGACTGGTTAAAGTCACATTATTCCCACATCATTTCCTCTGTAATAGCCTCCCAGAATGGGCGTGGGTAGTGACATTCGAAACGGAAGCCTTCAGAGAGGTAGACCTTCATCAGAACTTGTGGAATGGCTCCATGTCCTATCTCTATTATTTCATAAGGTAAAAATGACCACTTTCATTTTCTAAAAACTTTCTTGGAGGCAAACAATATTCATTTACATTTATTTTCCACCTTTCTTCCAAGAACTATGGACAGTGTACATGGTTGTTCCACTCCATTCCCTTTTTTTCATCGTTGCAACAGTCCTGAGAGATGGGTTAGGCTGAAATAAATGGCTCACCTAAGGTCACCCAGTGATCTTTATTGATGTGTACAAATTTGAACCTGGATACAGAACAATCCAGCACTCTTAACAGTAAGGAAGGGCTGTAGCTCATTGGCGGAGCAGAGGCCTTGAATGCAAAATGTCTTAGATTCAATTTTCAGATCTCCAGCTAATGGTAGCAAAGAAATTTCTGTCTGAAATTTTGGAGAACTACTGTCAGTTTGAGAAGATAATACTGATACAAGTGGGCCAACGGCTTGGAAAAGTTCCTTTCTGGACTTTGATTCCTAGAATTCTCCAGTTAGTGTGGCCACTAGGTATGCTGGCTGTGGGCTGTAGGTGCTATAGTTAAAAAAGTAACTTCTAATATCTGAGTTTGGCACTATCTAAACCATGTAAGCCAAAAACAACAGAGAGTCTTGTGGCACTCTTAAGATGAACAACTTTATTTTGCATGAGCTTTCTTAGAGTACAACTTCATGAATCAGTAGTGTCTGGTGGCTTCCATATCTGTGTATCTATTCCAAATTTTAGTCTGAACTTTAAAAGAGCTAGCCAGGGTGCTGAATCTTTTCTTTACCCAGAGATCAGCATTATAGATAGCTTCTTTAAGGGTCAGGCAAAAGCTCAGAGTAGGAGCCACCAGCAGCCACAGCATACACTATTAGGGCTTTGAATAAATATATACATGGTAAGGAGTTTCCTGGGTTTGAACTACAAGACATTGGCTTTTAAATATTTGTTTGTTATTCATTAACATTTCATATATACATAGAAGGATTTCCAGCTTTGAAGCCACTTTGTTCTCTGGACTGTGCTCCATGACTCAGCTAAGTCCTTCGTACATTGTTGGACTTGGCAATATCTAATGAAAGAGTCTAATGAAAGAAATATCTGAAGTACAGTCATCCCTCCACATTCACTAGGGTTAGAGGTACAAGACCTCCATGAACGTAGAAAACTGTAAATAACTCTAGGCCCTCTCAAACCATATTTAACACACAAAAAAGTATAATCACCATACTCAACCCACTATGGATTCCTTTGAGGCATCAGGATTCCTTCACAAGGCAGAAGTGGGTGGCTGGTAGGTCTTACTGCCACCTCCACTGCTGCCCCACACCATTTTTAACAGGGACTTACAAGCCTCGTTTGCAGTTTCTCAGTCTCACAAGGTTTGCAGCCCACATTAGAAATGGCATAGGGAGGCAGCAGAAGTTATAGCAAATAATCTGTTAATAATCCACAAAAATGAAACCTGCAAATGTGGAGGGCTGACTGTATTCAAATGTGGTTTTGTTAAATTGAAAAAGTAGAATCCAATAGCATTTTGAGAACTCGATTTCTGTATGGCCCATAGATCCCTGTAATAATCCATTCCCCTTCCTTATCTATGACTTTGAGTTCTAACCTCAAAGGTCATCTTGTATGGTATGTTCCATCCAAGAATTTAAGATCTACAGGCAGAGGATTATTGTCTATTCCACCAATGTGCACAGCTCTGTCAAAGCTGTGAGCAGTGGTGGAGCTTGGAGTGCATGGAGAGGGGGTGGATGAGGGTGGGGCTAAGGCATGGGGCGGGGCTACAGTGTGTAGGGTGTGGCCACAGTGAAGGGCAGGGCTATGGCATGCAGGGGCGTGGCTATGAGCTGGGATGCCTCTCAAAAAAAATTGCCGCCTGGGGTGGCCCTCTCCCCTGGCCCTACATGACTGACTGAGAGCCTTTCAAGATCTTGCTCTGCATTTGTGGAATGGTCTTCTTTCGGACCTCTGGATGGAGGAGGATCTCACCTGTTTTCATTAGCAGTTGATGATCTTCCTCTTTGATTCACCATCTTAAGCCATTAAGTTGTGTTTAAGGTGCTGAGGTGGTTAGTGACTGGTGAGATGTTGAGGATTTAATTCCATATATTGTTGTAGTGTTATGATTTATTGTCTTTGTCCCTGATTGTATATGTTGATATTCCACCCTTTGGTTGAAAGAACATTATAAATAAACATATTATTACTATTACTACTACTATAAAGGCTCACTGGTAGTACCCAAGCTTTCCATACATAAAGTTTCAGGTTCAGTCCCTTATATCTCTAGATAAGTAAATTTCAGATAGCAAAGTCAGGAGGGCCTGAGTTAAGACTGATGCTGTGGTGCCCAGTAGGAGAACACATTTCTTGAATAAAGGGACCAATGGCCTGATTTGGTTGTATATTGATGTGAATCCCTCCATTCACTGTTCTTGAAACTGTCCTGCAAATCCTGTAAAGCATCCAAAGAATGAGAAAACATTAATTTTCTCACCACCAAGGGCTCCAGAACAATTGAAAAATAATGTCTATGAAAAGCCTGTAGAAATGCTATTATGGTGACATCAGGGGGTTCAGAAGAATTAAGAACCAATTGATTTCAAAATAGGAATGCAACTATTTCCCTTTAAGGCAGAGCAGTTTGCAGCTGTTACAAAATGGAACTGCTTTATGGCTTGGTGTGAGGAGGTGTACAGAACCCCAAGGTAAAAGGTGTCTGAAATGAAAGGTCTCCTTCTAAACCTGGGGGACTGAGGGATTATTTTAGCAAGACTGTTAAGCAATTTTGATAGGTGACTTTGATAATTTTAGGGAACAATTTAATTTGAAACATAAAAAGTGGTCTTATTGTTTGGATCAAGAGCAGATTATAAATATATAACTATGAAGAACAGATGGCACAGTATTTTTATTTGTAGCAAACAGCCTTTTGGATTCCACTGGGCCAAACTAGATTTAGGCCAGCAGCATTATTCTTTTTGTCACCATTTGCTTATATTATCTGTGTTGCAAAGAACTCTCCATGTTCATATAAAACAATGGCTCTGAAAGCTTTTGAACTAATTTTAATCCACAACTGTGTATCTCATGAGCAAAGTTAAAATGAACGTGTATAGTGAGAAAATCCACAGGAAGAAAATATTAAAAATCATAATAACCAAGGCTTTAATCCTTGCTTGTGAATAAGCCTCATTGAATTGAACTGAATGGGGTTTACTTCTGAGTAGATGCATACAGGACTGATCTGTTAATGACACTGACTGCAATCCAGTGTCCACTTACCCAGAGGTAACCCTTTTGGAACTCAGTGGGGAGCTTATTTCCCAGTAAATATGCATAGGGTTATTCTAGAATACTTTTATTAATTATCTTCATTTACCAAGGCCAAAACATGTGCTTGATTCTTTCCATTTAGCGACATTGTCATGAAACAATTGAACAACCTCTTCTAGAAATCAGCTTTGGTCATGATGACAAGCCACAACAAAGATTTGTTCAGACTTTGAACTCTACCCTTCAGCAGCCAAGCTACTTACTTGTCTCATACTTGTCTCAACAAGTCTTTCATTGTAATTTCCCCCCACTGTCAAATGTGGTCACAAGCCTAAAAATAAGCAGTAATGCAGCTTTTGCTTTGATGGCTGACAGCCTCACACTCACTAGGTGACAACCCTCTCATTGCTTTTCCAAATAATCAGCAGTATTCCAGCTTCTGCTCAAATAGAGGTCCCCTGAGCCTAAGAAAAAGCTCCCAGGCAACTCTTCACCTATGCAAGGTAGTTTCACTGTTAATTTCATAACCAAGGTTTGTTTAGGTTTTTTAAAATGAATTTTATGGGTCTTGAAATCTTGGACATATTTTCTGTTTGATTCTTATTTTGGCCCAATCAGAAAGTAAAATAATAGTCTATGGAACTTTATGACTGAGCTAAAAATTACACACACAAACATTTGGACAAATTATATAATGTTTCTTTATCGGTTCATTATTCATTTATTTTCTATATTTATAGGAGGCCTTCTAACCAAGTTCTCAGGGCTGCTTATAATGAGGAATAAAAGCAGATTAATATTCAATGGCAACAATAAATTATAGGAGATGCTATTCTTTAGTTGCAGTACCCAGAAGGAGTTTACTTATTCAGAAAGCTTTAAAAAATAAAACAAGACATTGAATAAAGCCCTTCTTATTGTCTGCAATCTAGCTGGCAGAGCAATCTGTTTGGTCGACAGTGGACCAAATTATACCAATTATCCTATCTTTTGCTTCATACTTCCTTATTCTTTCATTATTCTATCATAATTTTTTTAGTAAGTTTATTTCCCCTCCTATCTTCTGATCCTAAAGGCAGGGATACTTTCCTCCCTTCTGATCCTAAAGGCAAAGACATTCATTGACTGCTCTTTACCACATTTCTTTGACATCCTTGCTTTCCACAGTGGAAACTTCCATAACAGTGTAATGCTGTGACATACAGCAGTGGGTTGTAGGTGATGATCCACTTGTTACCTGGGCACTGAAGTGTGTTATCATTTGCTAGAGAGATCAGTCTTCACATGTCGAGAATCAACTCTGCAGAGAGAAACTGGTGTGCAGCGGTGCAGCTGAGGAGGGATATTGCCAGCTGAGTCTGGCCCATCAAAACTACAGCTGAATGGATACATACCTGAAGGAAACTTTTTTCTCTTGTGGCCTCAGGAAGAGCCTCCTGACAGTCAGAGCCATCCAGCAGTAGAATATGCTGCCTTGGAGTGTGGTGGTCTCCTTCTCTGGCAGTTTTTAAGCAGAGGCTGGATGGCCATCTGTTGGGAATGCTTTGATGTGGGTTCCTGCATAGCGGGGAGTTGGATTGGATGGTCCCTGTGGTCTCTTCCAACTCCAGGATTCTATGATTCTATGATTCTATCTGATGCCAGGGCTGAGAATCATGCAGCCTTCCAAATGCTATTGAACTGCATTTCCTAGCATTCTTCTTCATGGATTATGTTGGCTAGGGTTTCTGGCACTTGTAGTCCAGCAACATCGAAAGGGCACATTCTAACTATCCTTGCCTCAGGCTAATAAATGTGTTTAGCCATAAGCTTTTCTGGAAAGCATGTGTGTTATCTCTGTTAGAGCTGCGCACTTATTGCATTGTAGTTCTGTACATACCTATGCTGGAGCCTTAAACAGATTTCCCTACGTAGGAGGAATATTATTATTTTTATGTCAAATGCTAGTACAGCAACAACTAGGTTTTTTTTAAGGTTTATTATGATACTGTACTCGTGTATTGCATTTGTCTGAAAATGTAAAATCCAGTTGCATGAAAGAAGGACAGAGGGAGAGAGAGAACAATTATTGTGCACGAGGTAGGATGACTTGATTGAACATTTCAGTGTTAGGCTGCAATCTGGGTCAATTTGTGTTGCAGCTAGGACGGGGGAACTGCCTCTGCTGTTTGTTTAGGATGCATAATTAATTATTGGAATTCTGGAGTATATATTTCACCAGTAGATATGGAAAACAACCACAGAAAGAATCAATACCTTTTGCAAGAAAAAAATAATACTGAACTGTTAATGGTGCCTGGAGTAAGATAATGTCCATCTGCTGGGAGCTGTTTAGAACCTTTCTCTGCCAGCTTCCCCTTTTACATGACTGGATTGTGTGCTGACTGTAACAGGGAGGGCCTATAGGTCAGTGACAAATCATACAGACTGCATGTTTGTGATCCTGCACTCATTTCTAGATCCTGAAATGGCGGGGATGAAAGGGTTCTGCCTGTAACCATGGATTACCTCTGCCTATCAAGAGAAAGCAGAGTGAGTCCAAAACATTTTGCTGCTGAAGTATGAAAGGGTTAACATATATAGCCTTTGCTTTTAGTAGAAAAATAGATGAAAATAAATTAGCTGCAAATGTGCCTATCTGAGGAATGCGATGTTGTCATGCTTAGTTAATGAAAAAGTTTAGGAGTCAACTTGACCAGGGAATAGTTCCTCCCTGATTCTACCTGATACAGAATACATCATCCTGAAATACATCATCTTAAAGTGTTGTCTTTCTGTGCCTAGCCTTTTGATGTACCTGATTGATGTAATCGACCGGAAAGTGAAACTTATATGCTTTGTTTGAGGAAAGTGAAACTTATGCTGAGTCTATAAAATCACTGTGTAACCTTTCTTCAGGGCTCTTGGTTTTTAGGGAGAGATCCCACCAACAGCCCACGCGTAATAAATATACTCTTTTTCCTAACCCTGAGGTCTCTCTGTCTCAGTGTTCCTGCAACAAAGTAGACAAGATGGCATTTCTCCTTCCATTCCTTGCACAAAACCAACAGATAGGTACTTGACAGCACAGGGCTAGGCAGTCTAATTTGGTATCAGGCAGTTTCATATATTATAAACCCCTGACAATTTGTTTCTTACCCTTGAGGTAATATTTATGTACAGTGGACCTTCTGTATAAGTGACCTCAGGATCTGTGAATTTAAGTGATCGTGTGACATCCTATACCTAAAATGGCAGCAGTGTGCACACAGAGGCACTGAAGTGTCCACACACGCATCACTGCTATTTAATAATATGGGACGTGAACTTTTAGGATTTTTTCCCATTCATGGGGCATCCTGTAAAAGAACCCCCACAGATACAGAAAGTCCACTGTTTTTACTTACACATTAAACTATTTATATCCCACCCTATAGCTAAGAGTCTGCAGGCAAAGCACATAAAACAAGACAGTGTTGAATAGCTGAAATCAATCTGTGGCCATTCAACAGGGAGTGGTTCAACAGTTGCAATGAAGAAGACTATGTCAAGTAAGTTACTGTAATTCTCAATTTCTGTGAAGTACTAAGTGTCTTGTCTTGTAAAATGGAATTTGGGAACAAACTATGAGTGATAGTGACTGAAAATTATCACCATTTTATGCATTTTATTACTTTGGATCTTATTGACCAATTCTTTAAACCAACAGCTTTTCAGTTTTTGAGCTGTAGTTCTCTAACTAATTAATAATAGTTTACATGAATACAAAGCTTTTATCACGCACAAGAAATAGTGATTGTTAAACCATAAATGAGTCACTGCATGAGGCTTTCAGGAGGCTACATGCATGTCTTTCATAATGGCCTGTTCTTATAGTTTTACTTCCTAGTTTCTAAAGAATGATGAACCTGTGTCTGCCCAGGTGTTGTTAGACTCCAAATCCAAGACAACACAATGAGCAAGGATGATGAGAGTTGTAGGCCTAGGGCTGCAGATCTTCCATCCGGTTCTAAGATCATGAGGTTTGAAAGGATAAAGTGCCCTAAATCTGTATCAATTTAGCCTGCATGGTACAGTGGTTTGAACAATGGACCAGGACTCTGGAAAATCAGGGTTGGAATCCCTCCTTGACCATGGAAGGCAAGTGGATGACACTGGGCAAGTCACATTCTCCCAGCCCCAAATGAAAGCAGTGACAAATTCATCTGAACAAATATTGCAAAGATAACCCAGTGACAGATTTGCCTTAGAGTTGCCATAAACTGGAAATGGTTTCAAGACACACCACAACAACAACAGCAAATTGGTATACTGAGGTTTACAAGCAATCACATTGCTAATCTAATATATAAAAGTCAAAGTTCGTTTGTCTGTGTCAGGCAAAGAACTCATATGATTGGCTGTGTCAGGCGAAGACCTCATATGATTGCTGCCTAAGAAGATTTTATGGGGTTTGCAGTTTAGGAAGAGGCCTTTAGATTTCTCAGCCAGAGAACTCTTGAGCCTCAGTCAACTGTGTCTGTCTTGAATAGGCTGGTTGCTACGGAGATGAGGCCTAGCAGCAAGGAGGAGGGCAGTGTATTCCCTCAGGAACTCAATTCCCTCTGTATGTTAATAACTCTGAATAGAGATTGAATTGGGGTATATGGGGAAAAGTTACAGGTACTGGACAAGACAGTTTGGGGAATTAGAAACACAGGATCTCAAATCTTTCTAACAAGTATTACCTATGAGAAAATAAAATCCCAGGCAATGCTGGGTGTATACGCTAGTGACTAATAATCCGTATAGACCAGATGAATCAACTCAGGTACAAATCCCCGGAACAGTTGTTACAGGAGTTCCAGCACTTGCTGTTTACTGCTACAGTTGCTGAAGAAAACTGCTGCCTGCCAGCAGCCTCACAAAACTATCATCTTTTACCTGGCTTGTTAGGAGAACCGGGAGGTGTACATAAAGTTGTAAACAGTGTCCACTTTACAGCTCAGGTGTATGAGATGAGATGGGATGCTATACAGAAATGAAAGCTTTGAAGCATCAGACTTTGTAGATAAAAGGTTATAGTTCCTTACATTTCAAAAATATATGGATGCCAGTTTTAGTCAGTATCCCTTCACCACCGCTCAGTTTCTCCAGAGAAATGGCTAAGATTCTAGTATTCTGTTCCATATTTCTATTTTAAGTGTATGGATGGGGAACCCCTCCCCATTTATGCCTTTTCCATTGCATTCTGCTAGCATAATCTCCTAGTATAAGATCAAAGCGGCACTGTCAGAGCTCTAAAAAGATGCATTTACATTCTTCCTCACTCATGGATATAAATAATGAAATAAAATAGAATTTGGCAAGAAATAACATTAATCAGAATGTACATAGAATATTGCAGACAGAAAAAAAATATGTTGGAATTATGATCTCCAGGTCTGAAACTCCTTCCTTTTTATTTATTTACCCCTGCGTCTATGTTAAAGTCCGTTGGACTGTTTAGAAGCTTTTTGTCAGTCACATGTTGTTCTATAAATATACATATACATGCCATGTGAACTAGCTGAGCCTTTGAAAGCTCATATAATAAATAAACCTGAGAAGTGTCAGATAAGTTTCCTTTCCCCATTTTTTGGAAGCACTGACTTAGCTACTGAGGCTTTGCTTCTCATATTCAGTTTTAAAAGATGACGGCATAGTTGACGTACAACTTAGGACAGTGCTTTTCAGTCTTTCTCTTTGATGGGAACTCTTTCCACCTTGTCTTACCTGCCTATAAACCCTTGGCATGTTCTGTGCCACAAGTCAATAAAATAAAGGGTGCTAGCTAGGTGGATTGAGCCTCGCCATTGTTCTATGTGTCCCAAAAGTGCACTCTAGAACTGACTGTCAACACTGCAGGGGGATATCCATAATTATGGGCTTCTGATTGAAATCACTGGGGCTCAGGTTGGTTTACTACTAATTGTTAATTGACTGGGAGATAGTATATTCCCTTACAATCTAGGGCAGGAGTGGCAGTTTGTGGCCCTCCATATGAATGTTGGACTGCAGCTCCCGTCAGACTTAGCCAACACAGCAATGATAAGGGTTGATGGAAGTTGCAGTTGAACAACACTTGGAGGGCCACAAGTTGCTCATTATTCACCTTACAGTCTAGTGTTTTGACAGTAAAGGATTCAGGATTACCAGGAGCCCAAAAATGGTTGAACAGGTTTAGTGTGACAGATCCCCCAGCAATGAGGTCAATGGCTTTGAAAGGACTTCTGATTGGCCATTATAAACTCTTTTCATAGCTTCTATGGAATTCCCCTGGGGAATATGTTAATATAGAGGTCTGGATGTAGGCATGAACTTTATCCAAGTTGTTGAACCTATCTCCAACATTGTTTCAGCATTCTCAAATACTCTTCTGAAGTTCAGACTAAATCCCTTACCCATTGACATGGAAGCCACCAGCTCTGACTGCAAAGGAAGACTGACAGTTCTGGAACAGTGGAAATCTGAAAGAGGGAGAGGCTCCTCTGTGATAGTCCTGTGAAACAGCACTGTTAGTTTTCCTCATTCACCAATGATCAGATGCACATTCTGGGTTATCTGTTGGAGAACAATTGCTCCATTTCTCTGGAAAACTAATCCCTAAATGAATGGATAAATAAATAAATTTGCTCACAAGTGAGCCTCAATGATTTCAGCTTGACTTTTTCCTAGGTAAGGGGGTACTGTACTGCAATCTAAGTCACACAGTATTTGAAAATATATAGAATTGTATATGTAATTTAATTCAGTGGAGGATTCAACAATGTGAGTTTATGCTGTGCATATATTTGCGATGTGCTGTAACAACTAAAATTGGATGGATATGAGAATGAATACATACAAGTAGCTGGAGGAGTCAGTCTTCTGCTTTCTTATTCTCAAGGTTTCACAGGAGTGACTCATCATGATATCTTTAAAAGGTTCCATAAGATTCAGCGGCACAGGTATTCACAATGGCTTCATTCAGTTTTCCCTTGTGTGTGATGTTATCTTAATTGCTCTGATTCTCTCCTGAAAATCTCCAGTTAATTCTTCTGAGAGTTAAATGTGAAAGAAATCACAGGGATTTATTTCTCAAGACAAGATGGCCTTTGTTTTTGCCAGTAGAATACTGGAGAGATGTAGATGTGGGAAGGGCTACATTGAAGTTCTGTAGGTCAGTTATAAGACAGGTATAAAACTAAGAGCTGCCTGTTCTTCAGCTGCCTGTTCTCAGTGTGACCCCACAACTGGGAGAATGCTATCGACATAGGCTCTTTTCTCACGGGGTAATTAAATCTTCCCAGGTCGACCTCGAACGGGGGCCTTTTTCACCTTAGAGAGAACCGGGTCGCATTTAATTTTTTTGATTCTCACCTCAATCCGCGCGGGGGAGCCACCATCCAGCATTCGCGCGCACTTTTAAAAAACCAGAAGAAATGTGGTTTTTTTCCTCCAATCCGTGCTCGTCGTTTTGTGAAAAAGCGACGGTGCATACTGATTCGTGCGGGGGATCAAGAGAGGGAGGGATTTAGGCGTGGCCAGCAGAAGCGACAAGACCGCCCCCAGTGCTTTCCAGTGCTGCTATCAAGGCTGAAAGGACCGTCATTAGTGGGACTAGCACCCCAGCAATGTTCGTCAGCAGCTCGTGCTCCATACACAAAACAGCAGAAAGCAAGCAGAAAGACAGAGGGGGGAAAATGTCTCCACAGCGGCTCCAAAGAAAGGCGCAGGACAGGGTGGGGGGGGTTCGTTGGAGGATGTAAGGGGACACGCGTGCGTACTGATGTCCGTGATGACGCTCAGAGTGTTTCTTTTAAAAATTGAGCACAGCCAATCACTGCCAGACAGGACGGGGAAAGGACACCTATGGGAGTGACCATGGTAATATTGTGTGAATGCATTGATGCTGCCTAAGCCTTTTCTCTATGGAGCCGTGAGAATGCTCCTAAAATTTCAGTCCGTGTTAGTGGGGATTAAGGGAAAAGCCGCCTGGATCATAGTGGCACGATTTCTGCACCCTGTGAGAAAAGGGCCATAATTTCCCAGTGCCCTGATCTGCAGCATCTCAGAAACCCTTCATGGGCTCTTTGGGGGTGATATCATCAGACATAACTATGACAGTGAAGCTCCATAATGACGATGCAGGATTTCAGGTTTAGGGAGGAAGTTCCAAAGCCTTGGAGCAGCTACCAAGAAGGTCTTCTCCTTTGTTCCCATAAAATGTACATGGGAAGGTTATAGGGCTGAGAAAAGCGCCTCCCCTGAATATGTTAGGGCCTAGGTAGACCCATAGAAAGACAATAGTCCTTCACCTCATAGCCTGGATCTAAGCCTGGACTCAAGCCATATAGCTGTGAATGGCTACATGCACACAGTTCTGGGCACCACAGTTCAAGAAGGATATTGACAAGCTGGAACGTGTCCAGATGAGGGCAACCAAAATGGTAAAGGGTCTGGAAGCCATGTCCTATGAGGAGAGGCTGAAGGAGTTAGATATGTTTAGCCTGACAAAAAGAAGGTTAAGACATGATAGCCATGTTTAAATATTTGAAAGGATGTCATGTTGAAGATGGAGCAAGCTTGTTTTCTGCTGCTCCAGAAACTAGGTCACGGAGCAATGGATTCAAACTATAGGAAAAGAGATTTCACCTAAACATCAGAAAGAACTTCCTGACAGTCAGAGCTGTTGAGCAGTGGAATATGCAGCCTCGGAGTATGGTCGAGTCACCTTTTTTGAAGGTTTTTAAACAGAGGCTGTATGGCCATTTGCTGGGGGTGCATTGAGTGTTTGTTCCTGCATGCCAGGGGGTTGGACTTGATGGCCATTGTGGTCTCTTCCAATTCTATGTTTCTATGATTCTAAGTTTTCAGGGCCAGAAGCAATTCATAGAGAGGTGGTTCAACCCCACATTGTTCTTAATTTGCTAGCTGCAAGCTGAGGAAAGTTAGACCAAATTCCTACCCAGAAATGCAAGTTCCACTACAACTTTTATGAATGCAAAAGATTATGACAATAGAGTAGAATTAAGCCTCTCTCTTGGCTCTGAGAAGGAGTCTGCAGCTTCCCTGCCCTGCAAATAAATACTAAAGGTAATGAAAGATTTCTGCATGAACAATCATGAGATGTTAACTGTAATGATTTCAACAACTTACAGTGCAATCCTATACATGTCTGTCAGAAAATAGCTTACTACTTACTCCCAGGTAAAAAAAGGTAAGGATTACATCTTTAGCTCTGAAGGTTTGCTATGATTAATTGAAAAAGAAATGTTCACACTGACTAACAAATTCCATTCTTCATCCTATTTTACATCTGCCCACACTCTTCATGTGAATCACTATATATGAACAGTGTCTCAAAATTATGTACACACTAATAAAATTTTTGGCAGCTGTATTATTTCTTGGAGAAGCAATAATCGTTTTTCCACTATTAACTCTAAGCAAGGAGGCTGAAGGTCTTCTCATTCATGTTACAGCACAGGTTTGGTTACCCAATATAAGCTTCATTAAACTTCCAATAAAAAAGTCATTTAACAAAGCACTAAGGCACCAAGGGCAGTTGGCACCATTGTATTTATTTGTTTATGCTAACTATGAACCATTGAATTTAGTAGAGTTTGGGAATGGAAAAGAAAGCTATGAGCATCATCACCAAGTAAGGTGTGCTTTCATATTGTTTTATCAAATGGACATGGTAAGGGAAATATGGCCACTGGCCTATAGATGTGGCAGACTGATTTGTTCAGTAATGATGTCAGAACACCCAAATCAAAGGGTGGAGAACCTTCAATTCACTAGCTGTTGATCTTCTACTCCCATCATACCTTGGCATGCAGGGCTTGATAGAAACTAAGAGTTTAAAATCTGGTGGGCAGCAGCCCTGATATATGCCGTGTGTGTATTTTCAGATATTGCTTCAGATACGGTAAGTAGCACACAAATTGAATGAATGGATGGAAGAACTGTGTGTATGCATACAGATAAACAGGGTTGTGAATGTGTTGTTCAACAGTAGTAATAATTTCACTTTCCAGATATTATGAGACTGCAGATCTCAGTATTCATCACCATTGGTTATGCTAGCTAGGGCTGATGGAGGTTTCAGCCCAGCAACATCTGGAAGGTGATCAAGGATAAATATATAAATATGCATCATGGGACAAGCATCCTAGGGATTGCATCCCAGTTTTGGGCTATGATTTCTCCAACTTCTACTGGGTATGTGCTCATCCAAATCCAGATTCAGTCAAGGGAGAGAAAGTGGCAAGTAGTATAGTATTTCGGAGTACTGCTACAACATACCTGTGCACTTTTTTCCTTGGGTGTATCTGCACTTCATATAAATATCTGTTTCATACCTCATTAATTGACATGGCTTCTGCTTGAGCAATCCCAGAATCTGCAATTTGGTTAAGTGCTTAAAATTCATGGGTAGAGGGTTCAAAGCCATTCACTTGAACTACACAGATGGAGTGATGCCAATTTTAACAGTGTAGTGTAAGTTTGCTGTTGCTGATGTGCTTTCAAGCTGACCAGGGCTGCTTTATCCATTAGGCAATTTAAGCAAAGTGCCTAGGTCCTACAAAATTTTTTGAGCTTATGAAAACAAAATCCTAGGGCCTATGAAAGTATGTTGAGGCAAGGTGGGGGTACTGAATACAAGAGTGCCTAGGGCCTATGAAAACCTTAATGTGGCCCTGAAGTTGACTCCAGTTTATGGTGACATTATCCTAGGGGTTTTGACAGGATTTATTCAGAGGAAGTTACTATTGCCTTCCTCTAAGGCTGAGAGAATGTGACTTGGCCAAAGTAACACGGTGATTTCTTCAGCTGAGTAGGGTTTTGAACTGTGGTCTTCCAGAGCCCTGATCCCAAACTCAAGCCACCACAGCATGCTGGCACTCACAGAACAGCTATACTTAATAATATTGTAATATAAGCTTGATACCATTTTAATGATTAGCATCACAATCAGTGACATTTAGAAGACTCCAGACAGTGGGAGGAAAATCGTCAGATAGTACTAATATGGAATCCCAGAGGCATCATGAACTCCAGCAAAAATGTATATGGAGAGAAGAATATTAAAAAAATCTTAAGGGAGGTGTGTATGCGTGTCTGTGTGAGTGAGAGAAAAAGGGGGAGGGGGAGGGAGGGAGAGAACAGGCAATCTCAATTAATTAACACAGCATTTAAGAATGCATTGCATCTCTGCCTTTATCATAAAACTGACAACTTGATGATTTTTCGAGAGTAATTTCTTTCATCTGAAAACATTGGGGAAGTGGCTCTATAGGCAACAATTCTAGCAGTGGATAGAGAAATGGCTGTACTTTATCAGGCTTGGGGATTCTAGAGGAGTCTGAACTGTTCCTTTTTTACTTTTCACACCATTGTCTTACACTTTTTACATCAAGGAAGATAAAATAACTTTTCATAACTTTAGTTCTGCCTGTACAAATGTTCTTTTGGAACAGCACATTTTGTGTATAAAATAATTCAGAGGAAAAAGTAAGGTGGGTGGACACAGTACTGCCCAATAATAGTACCATTAAACTCCTGTGTTTCTGGGGTTTTTTTGGGTGGTGGTGGTAGTGTTTGTTTTTAATAAATAGGACAGCAATCACTTCCAACCCAAGGAGACCAAAACAATGAGTTTTTAAATGAACCAGGAAATTCTTTCTCTTGAGAGAAGGCATGCCAAAATCATTGCTATGCCTTGATTTGTTGGCTAAAATTGCTGAAGTCTGGCACCAGGACTGTCAATAGGAGGGTTCTCAGAGGTTACTGTAAATTAGTTGCTTCTAGTTGGATGTGTGTCTGTATGTGTGCAATGCACATTCAGATCAATCAATCAAACTTGGGGATGCCCCCTGAAGACACCTACTGATCCAATACTTGTTCTTGGGCCAAATGAGGTTTGTACTCATAATACACAGGAGCTACCATTGGGGAAAAATTTAAAAATCCAACCTGGTAGGGCCATCTTCTCCTACAGTGTACAGTATAGTAGGAATTTACTGTTTGAACAGATTAATTAGCCAGTCATGAAAGATTCTGCAATATTTCAATACATCATGGTAACATTCTTCATGAGTTAAACAAACCAGAGGAAATAATTATTGCTTTGAGAAATTATATGATATGTATGCCCTGCCAAAAGATGCTCATATGTAGTTTATCACAACATATCCATATTAAGCACTCCCCTTCAACAGAGATGGCCTACTTCATGCATTCTGGTACAAGTCCATTTAATTCAGCTAGGGAATACTTCTAGAACTAGAATATTTCTAGAACTCTAAACACAGATTGCAGTCTTACACCATTTCCACACAACAACACTCTCTCATGTCCCATTGCAATCCCGGCAGTGCATTTGTCAGGAAGGGAGCATGACAGAAAAGCTCTCCTTCACACCCGACCAGCTCCCTGCAGAAGGTAGCATGAGGGACATGCCTCAGCCTTCTGGAGTGCAATCAGGCTCTTTCCCATGCTGTGCTGGGGGAGGAAGCACCTCTGTCCTGCTTCCTGACCTTCCACATGGCAGGTAAGTATGGAAGCATTATGCGATTGCAAGTTCTTAACAAATTTAATCTGTTAAGCAAATATCCTGCAACTGCGATGCATGGGGATGGGATGGCAGAGGGGCTGCAACATCATGCAAAAGCATGACCTGTAAACTGCTGCCATCCCATTCCCTATAGTAGGATTGCAACGCCATGCAGAAATGGCCTTAATTTGTATCTTGCCTTTTGGTCTATATTACAGCCAATGTTTCTAATTAAAACTTGAATTAAAAGTAAGCAAAAATGTTTTAAATGCATCCTTTAAAACATTCTACTTTGTTCAGATGAACTTATTTCTGAGAGTACTGCAAACTTATTACAAGCACTTTCAAGCATTTTTTAAAAGTATACTTTCATTACTTTAAAAGTGGGGATATATTGTCTCCATCTTTAAATTGTGTTCCTGATTGTTCATGCAAAAGCAAATCATGAAGTTCACTTACATGTCATCAACATGGGAAAAGAAAACATTATTATGATAATGTTTTTATTTCTGTCTTTGAACACTTGTGGCTTGTTTTGGTTTGATCTGGTTCAGTGCTAAAGTATAATTTTCTTGGCTTTGTTTTGAAACAAACCCTGGTGAATCATCTTTCTGCATTACTACCTTAACAGCACTATTTCTTTTTTTGGTCTATGTGTGTGGGGGGTGTCAATATAAGACAGTTTCAAATTATAACTTGTTTTTGAAATAATCATAGATTCCCTGTGAAATTCTACTGAAGTCTACCCAGAAGTAACATCCATTAGAATAGACAGGATATAGAAATTGCAGTCTCAGGGGTACTTGTGGATTTCATACCCTGAATTTCTACTAAAATGATTAGAATATACCCTACTAAATAAGAAGGCAAGAGCATTAATCTTCTTGCCACCTAGGTATAAGATGTCTTGAAATGATAGGTAAGAAGAAGAAAGCATTAGTGGTTTATAGTGTGCTGTAAAACATAATGGGTTTGGTTTTGCCTCCCATCAACGGTTGATGACACCCACATTTATTTTTCCTCTGTATGAGCCTGTGAAATCTTTGAATTTATGCCTTTGATGCATAGTGGATTGGGAGAGGCTTAAAACTACAAGCTCAATCCAGATAAGATGGGGTGATGACAGCAGTGACTCAGTGGACAGGATGATTTAGGTTATTCTGAATGGAGGTCACACATAGGTCCTCTGGAAGCAACAAGTTTCTGCTGTTGGACTCAATAGCACTCCTGCTTTCCTAGGTGGCAGCATTGGCCATAGCATGCACTGTCAACTTTGCTTCACAACTGGTTGTGGAAAAGAAGTCTACTGGATTGAATTTCCTCAGTGAAAACAACCATTTTGCACCTTCCAAGGATTACAGTGATACAAAGCAAATCTTGCCTGGAAATCTGTTCATTTCTGAGGTATGCAGTCCATTTCTGGAGAAAAATGCACACAAAACCATGTATATATTTGAAAATTCTACTAGGCTGAAACAAAGTATTTGGAATATGTGCAGAAACACAGTTTGTTTAAAGGGGAATTGTGGACAAAAAACCCTCTATTAAGGAAAATGATTGAAAATGTATTTGGAAAATAGGCATTGGCACACTTCAGTCAAAGGGGAAATGTATAAACATTAGGTTAAAAAAACCACATACAGTACAAAAGTACACAGAATCATAGAGTTATCAAATCTTAGAGATGAACAGGACCACAAGGGCCATCTAGCCCAACTCCCTGCCATGCACGAATGCTCAGTCAAAACATTTTTAAAAGATACCCATTTAACTGCTGTTTAAAGACCTCTGCTCATTGAGGCCATCTATTCCACTGCTGAACAGCTCTTATAGTAAAAAAAAAAAAGTTCTTCCTACTATTTTGGCAGAATTTCTTTTCTTATAATTTGAATGCATTGCATTGTGTTCTTGTCTCTGGAGCAACATGCAATTTAGAAAAAAATACAAAGCTATATATCAAGTTCCATGTAGAAAGAAGAAAACAGTCTTGTAACGTGATGACATGAGCTGGGATGGGATGAGAATGTTGGTAGGATTCTGAGAAAACAGACCAAAAAAAAAAGAGAGAGACAGAGCAGGAGAGAGAGAGAGAGGTTTTCACCTCACAACTGCTGTGATAAGAGAGACAATCACTGCCACGCATGCTTTGCTGACTTCTGTACTGGACTACCTATGTAGGGCTACCTCTGAGAACAGTTTGGAAGCTGCAACTAGTGCAAAACTAGTGCAGAATGAGCCAGTCAGTGGTTCTTAACTTGGGATCCAGTGACCCTTGGGTATCTGTGGAGCCTTGCTGCTGTACACCAAGAGCAATGGCAGCAACAGGCTCCCTCATTTGCAAATGAAGGAGCAGTTTGGGTGTGTGCACACATCTGCCACCATGCCCCTTTCATCAGGGACACAACAGTAGGGGATGTGGGCACTGAGGGACATGGTGGCAGATGTGTGGATGTGCCCATACTACTTCCTCATTTGCAAATGAAGGAACAGCTTCAGCATCCACATTCCTCTGCTGTCGTGTTCCTGATGAGAGACATGGTAACAGGTGTGTGCACATATCCAAATTATGACTTGGGACACCAGGGTTTGAATCCCCACTCAGCCAGGGAAGCTACTGGGTGACCTCAGGCAAGTTACTTTCTCTCAACTTCAGAGAAAGGCAAAGCCAACAAATCTTGCCAAGAAAACCCCCATGATAGGTTTGCCTTAGGGTCGCCATAAATCAGTTCTCAAAGGAGAGAGACATAATGGCTAGAAAGAACCTCTCCCTGTCAGTAGCAGTTTATTGCTGTATGCATTTAAGTCACTTCAAATCTGACAAGATTTATTCAGACTGGGTTTGCCTTTGCTTTCATCTGAGGCTGAGAGAATGTGACTTGCACAAGGTCACCCAGTGTCTGAGTAGGGATTTGAATCTAGTGTCCAGAAGTGTGAAATAAATAAATAAATATTCTTTTAAATTTGAATATTTAAATAAAAATTAAATATTTAAAGATTGAGTTAAGTCTTGGGTGTTCCTGGCAATTATATTTACAGAGAGTTCCTGGTAAATAAATGGTTAAGAACCACTCTCCTAGGGGGATGGCAACCTAACATTTCTCTTCACCTCCTAAACACTAGCTGTCTGCTGGCTGTTAGTATAAATGCCAAATATTCCTAGAGATCTGTGGCACCAGTTCATACTATGCTAGCATAAAGGGCCTCCCCCTCCCACCATTAGCTTTTGAAAGAGGCTATTGGAAGAGAAATAAGCCTTCAAATGGGATAATTCCCAAAGTGAACTGTTAGGGGCAGTAGAATTTGGCTGCAACCATCCTGAAGCATGGAGTTAAATCAAGTATGGAGTTCTAAATTTAGAGTGTCAATTAGTGCTTTGCTAGTTTCTTTTAAGAAATAACACATGTTGTGTTTCACTGACAATTAAAGTAACACAAATTTGCTTACATTGACTTATGGCAAGATCAATGACACTCAATTCCACGAGTGGTGGAAAAATAGCAAACAGTGATCATGGGTGGAAGCTAAAGGTTCTCTCTTCCCCCATCAATTTCTATGGAGACCTCCTATTTCTCTCAGCTATTATTGAGTGGCCAACAGTGATCTCTTCAGCAGCATCACTGGAGGCTGTGAGAAGCTTCCAGCTCTCTTACTCCACAGTGATCCCATATACTCCAACTCTTCCAATTTGGCAGGTATTGTCATGGTTAATATGGCATTACCCCACCTTTTCAGCTGCTTTTAAATTGTCTCCTCCTCCCACTTTCTCTCTTTGTCCTGACTTACTTCAGTTGCTATAAAATAAGTTCAGAGTAAGACAATAGTTCACGCTTAATTAACTCAGTAAGAGGAGAGAAGGGAGAATTCTGCACTTCCCAGTAGCCTCAAACAAACTGCTGCTGTCGCTTTTAGTTTTTCTGTTCTTCCTCATTAATATGTTTTATCATCTTGACCACACTGAGTCCTGGTGGCACAGTGGTTAAATGTTGGTACTGAAGCCACAATGTTGTGAGTTTGATCCTGCAGGGCTCCAGGTTGACTCAGCCTCCCATCCTTCCATAGCTTGGTAAAATGAGTACCCAGCTTATTGGGGGTAATTAGCTTACAACATTGTAAACTGCTTAGGGAGTGCTTAGCACTGATAAGCGGTATAGAAATGTAACTGCTATTGCTGTTGCTTTGATATTGCTTGGCTCCATGTGTCCAGGATTTCATCTGTGAGATGCTAAAAGGAATGAGGTCTTCCTGACTGACTGTTGTCTGCTAACAGAAAAACTAGAAAAGCATTGTTCCTCAACCATCCAGGTGATCAACTGGGTTGTAGGGCAAAGGAGAAGGGGGAGACAAGGGCTAAATGTGGTTCTTGACCCTGGACTGTATCTACCTCTACTAGAGGCTGCTTCTGTTTTTTGAGGGACTACTTTCTAGTATGTTTTCTCTTTCTCTCCATGGAGTAGAAGCTTGTCTCTGTGGTTTTTTTTTTCACTTGTAGCCATCCTTTCCAAATTCTAAAAGATACCATAAGGTATTTTCAGTAGAGATTTCATGCAACACACGTTTTAAAAAAAAAAAAAAACAACCTGTGGAGATTATAACATGCTATTTGCTGAAGAATTTCAAAGAGTATGCAGTTTGATTCTGGTTATTCATTGAAAATAATGACACCATAACAACAAAACAGTAGGCCCACATTTCCAAAGCGAAAATGTCCTGTATGAATTTTAAATTGCAGATGTATCACCAAAAGTGACTGCTTTTGAAATGCAAAGCAGCTGGAATCAAATCAATGAGTACATGAAATAAACTGAAATCTAATTAAACAAACATGGTTTGTTGGCTCGTATATTGGATTTGAATTTTTTATCTTCTGTTTTTCCATTAAGCAAATAATTTGTAATCTTGATCATAGGTCATACCAGAAGTGTCTGGCAGTGAAATACATGTAACATTCTGTGTAGCATTAATAGAGAGAAACAGTTATAAAACATACCATAAAATTCTAACTTATTTTATGGCAACCAGCTGCGAGGGTTTTTTAGATGAGATGGATGTAGTCTCACTGCCTCAAAAACAAACACAACCTCTCTTTTGGTTAATCAGTTGCTGCTGATTGCTACTTCCTTGTCCATTGAAGCAGTAAAAACTACAGCTTCCTTGGCTAGTGATCTTTAGGAGTAATCATCCAAACAAAAAAAGGTGTGGGTGGGTGGGTGGAGGGGGACATTTTCAAACTCTGAGTATAGTGGAGGTGTAACATTTGCCTGTGTGGGTAGGTCTTATGGAACTTTGATAGAATAAAAAACTTAAAGATTGAAAGTTACTTTGACACCTGATGAAGAAAATCCCACAAGTGCCTTTTTGTGAGAGAAAAATACAGTAATAAAAATATCAGATTATTCTTCTATTGGAACAGCTTCACTGGCTGTATAGAGCTTGGGCCCCAACTGTATCTCTGTATATGAACATGACAGAATCTTAAGATCCTTAGGGGAACGCCTTCTCTCAGTTTACTGACAGCTCTCTGGCTGGAAATTCTAATGCCCCTCCCTAAACTGCAAATCCCAGGATTCCACAGGATCTTGAAAGTGGAATTATAGCAGTATAACAGTGTAGTACAGAAACGGCTTCAGTCCCACAATTTTCACAAGCTGTACTGCAAGGACCTGGGTGAAAGCCTTCTCAGTAGTTGCTCCCAGAGTGTGGAATTCCCTTTCTCAGGTGGCTAAGCTGTCCCTTGCCTGCTTTCCTTTGGCTAGCAGGCACAGACCTTTCCATTTAAACAGACGGTTAGTCATTTGTCATCTGAAGAAAGTTACTCTAATTTTTTGGGAGGGGAAGTACACTGAATTTTTAATTTTATTGTTACATTTTAAAAATGATTTTACATGTTTTAAAAATGTAATACTATTTGAATACAATAACTGTTTAATTGTGTTTTAACTGTTTTTTTTTTTTACTTTTTCTTGTTTTAGCTTTTTTATACACTTTTGAATCTTATGCAAAAAAGCATGATTGAAATGAAATTACCGGTAAATAAATATCAGTTTGCCGCTCTTTTATATAGCCACAGTCCCTTGGGTGGCTGTCTCACTTTGTCTAACTATATGGAAAGGGCCTTGAAAAGATTAACTATACAGAATAATTCAGCAATTTCTCTCAGAAGATTATGTATTCATAATCTATTTAATGGAGAACAGTACGACTGGCCATCCCTTTGAGTGCAAAGAGAAAGCTCTTGCTTGCAAACTTTGTAGTCAGCTGATCCAAATGCTCATCAGTGCTAGATGTTTCAGAGTTGCTTCTCTTCACACTGAGTTGGTTCCAAAGCAACGAGACAACCAACAGCAAATGGCGATTTGAGCTCGAGGGACATAGCCTAGCAAGAAGATAACACATATCAGAGATACAACAATTGATTTCCTGCCTACTGCTAATCCAGCTGGCACATATATGAATTCAATTTACAAAATGTGAGTTAAGTATCTGGATTTTGGTAACTCGTGGAACAATAAAAGAGACATATAGCATCTTCTGTTACTTTAGCTTCCCCAAGGTATCATTGTTGTGTGCTTTCAAGGCGTTTCTGACCTATGGCAATTCTAAGGTGAACCTACCGGTATTACAGAGTTTTCTGGAGCTGAGAGTGTGTGACATGCTTAAGTGCCCTATCACGCTACACTGTTAAATAGCACTTTCAACTCTGTGGATTTCTGGGGTTTGTAGTTTACTGAGGCCAAAGACCTCTCTGGCTGAGAATTCTAAATGGTCCTCCTTAAACTGCAAATCGCAGGATTGCACAGGATGTTGAAAGTAGGATAATAGCACTATAACAGTGTACTGTGATAGGGTCCTGAGAGTGGGTTTCCATGGCTGAGTAGAGGATCAAACTCTGGTCCCTGGGGTCATAGTCCAGTGTTCAAATCATTATACCACACTGGCTGTCTCCCCACGGTATAGTCTCTGGATATACAGAGCACTCCTACAATCATCCTCCAGAACTGTAGACGGCATCAGTTCCAGCTTAAGCAAGGCAAAGGCTGTTCTTAACTGATATTTCTCATATCTAGGATTCCATTTTATCTTTGGAATCAAAGAGATAATTTTAAGTCAAGGCAGTTTTCAGACAATTGTTTTTTTACTTAGTAGCAATACATGACACTTTGCAGCTATTGTTCTTTTCTTCTTAACAGGTTTTTTGAGGTAAGAAAAACCATGAAGACTTAGTAAAAAAACAACAGATGGTTCCAGATGAAGACTGACATCATATGAAGCCCCCATAAAATTCAGTAAATGAGGCAGGGCAACACTATGATAAAACAGAATAGCCATTTTTATTTTAACTTTTTTGTGCATTTTTAGTGGTGTGAACTTTCATCGGTATCTGCTTTACCTTTTGTTAAGTTGCCTTGAGTCCCAGGACTAGGAAAAAGGTGGGGTATAAATAAATTAACAGTTAACAATAACAATAACAATAGTAATATGTGAAAGTGATTAACACTGCTATCTTAAACATGCCTTTTCACACACAAGTTCTCTTGAATTTAACAGGGCTTCCTCCCATGTGAGTATAGGACTGGAGTCTGAGACCTCAGTCCTGTGCAAATGTAACTGATAGTAAGCCCAGTGAACATAACAGGACTTACTTCAGAATAAACAGAGTAAACATGCATCATATACTCTGTTAACTATTCTTCCCAGTATCAATCTTGGTGTATTTAAAGAAATTACAAAAAGAAATAAGGTACAGCTGAGAAGAAAGGTATTCTTTTGTAACAATACAGAACACTGTACGAAGCAGGTTTTATCAGAATTTTAGCAAATATTCTAGGGTAGTGATTTTGGCAGCACTCCTGTACACATTTATCTGGGAGAAAGTCTCAGTGACTCAATGGGTTTGCTTCCAAGCAGAAATGTATAGGATTTTATTGTCAAGAATTTGTTTGTGTACTTCATATTCTCTCTCCCTGCATATGTTTCCTTGAAACTCATTAAACTTTCTCTTTCTGCTCGAGAATATTTTCTTAGGCATGAATAATCTAAAGGGTAAGCAGAAAGCTTGTATAAATAAATATGCAAGTAGCAGTGGGCAGCAAGCTCAGAGATAATTTTTGCAAAACTATAAAGAACAAATGGTCTTTCAACAATGGTTTCTGTAGTTATGAAAAGAAAAAGAGAAAGAAATCAAATTATTAGGGCAACTTGTTGGCTAAACAGAGCTCCAAGCATTTTAACAGAGAACATCAAGTGGCTCAGGCAGACAAGCTCAAGACAGAAACTGAAAGGAGAGTGATATAAGACCAGATAGTACCCCCGATTCCTCAACTCACCTTCTCCCTGCTTAGCTGAAGTTTAAACAGTTGTCTCTACTTGCAGGTTGTTTGGTGGTATGGAGAGTAAAGGTTCCTGTGACACATTACCAGAGTCAGAGGCAGCTTCCAGGTTTGAGGGAGTTCTTTGCTGAGTGTCATCCCTGGCCCCTTTCTTGCTTCGTTTTTGGTGACTAGTGGTTACTGCTGGTTTTCTGCCATCTTTACCTGACCAGTAAAATACAGGTGGCAGGTCCTCAAAGCTATCCTCTGGATCGGTAGTGACTGCAGCCAGGAACTGAGAAATTCTGTAAGGGATAAACAGTTAATTCTCTTTGCAAACAGTTAATTCTCTCTGCAGCTTGTAGTTATTTCTCTGTGTTTGTAAGGAACTGTGAAAATAGCAGAATGGAAGCTGCCTCGCTTCTGGTTTGCAACATTTGAAGGTTACTAGAAGACTGACCTATTGTGGTGGGATGGGAACCTTTGTACACATCTGTTTCCTTCCTTGAACATGTGATGACACTGTACTGGAAAATGTATAAATTGTTGTGAACTTAAAAAGGCAGGGCTCTCGGTCTTTGGAAGTTATTCCACCAAGACCAGCCGGCTTAATAAAGGCTTTCCATTTTCTGTGGGTCTCTATCTTTGATTTCTGCAACAATTCTACTACCTAAAATTTCCTGGGCTTCCCACCTAGTATATTTGCTGGTGAGCCCAATACACCCAAGCAGCATTCTGACTCTTAGCCTGACCACAGTTCGTGTTTCAGGAACCTGGCACTTTATGTAGATATGATAAAGAGGCGAGGCAAATCCCTTAATGCAATGGTTCTCAACCTTCCTAATGCCGCGACCCTTTAATACAGTTCCTCATGTTGTAGTGACCCCCAACCATAAAATTATTTATTTATTATATACAATGCCCCCCCCCGGGCAAAGGCCTCCTCGCTGGCCAGGAACGGGGGGGGCAGGGAGGGAAAGAGGAGCTCCCAGGCTGCACTGTGGAAGGAAGGGGCGGGGCAGTCGCGCGACCAGGAAGCCAGCTGCGGGACAAGGAGCAGCGAAGAGAGTGCCTTGCGCAAGAACCTGCTTGCGCGAACGGCACCCCCCACCTCCGCTATAAGGTAATGTGTGGAAAAGGCCCAGGAGTGGTGGTGCACAAGCGCGAACCATGCACTCGCATCCTCCTGCCCCCTTTGGCAGGAGCGTGTGCGACCGCATACTCTCCTGCCAAAGGGGGCAGGAGGACGTGAGCGCGTGGCTTGCACTTGCGCACCACCACCGAGGAGGGAATGGAGCCTAAGACCTTCGAAAATATGTATTTTTCGATGGTCTTAGGCAACCCCTGTGAAAGGGTCATTTGATCTCCAAAAGGGCCGTGACCCACGGGTTGAGAACCGCTGCCTTAATGGAAGAAAGGGGAAGTTCTGAGGATCTTTGCCTCTCTTGGAACTTGGTGGGCTATACCTCCTCCTCAGAATGGTTACTTGTGTCCCCCGCAAAGTCTCTGGGGAATGCAGTTTTTTATCTGAATGCAATTTAGGTTCCTTAAGCCAATTTTAGTTCAGAAATGGCTTTTTTAAGGAACAAGAAGTGATCAGCCAGTCACTTTTGGGATCTAAAACAAAGGTTTTAAAATATCTAAAATAAGCCTGGTGCAGGAATTATGTTTAAATGGAAACAAATGTAAAGTCTGGGGATTCTGGGTATGTCAGCTGATGTGAATAAAATGATTTTTGAGGAGTCAAAGGGTGAAAGGATTTTGGAAAAGCAGGGGGAAGTTTTTGAGGTGTAAAATGGGGATTGAGGGCTATGACAAGGACCACATGTGGTTGGCAGGCTGCCCACTTCTGACCGAATGTGTTCAAATAATTCCCTGAGGGGGTGGACAGAGTACTTACACTCCTACCACCTCAACTGTTGGACCTCCGTCTGTTATCTGCCTATTTGCACGCTACAGTTCAAATTGAACTAATACTGCTGCAGATATATATGAACTCCAAGAAATTCTAGAAATCTACTGTTAAATTCTCTCTGGGAGTAGTGTACTGTAGTGATGCCCATTAATTCTGCAGAATGTTTGTAAATTGAAATGTGTTCACAGAATATTTCTCTTTTACTTATTCCCCTCCCCCTCAACAATTCTCTGGTACCTAAATTTCCTGTCAAAGGCACTTCAGTTATGCAGTTGGCCCTTCCCATTTGTGGGCTTAATTTTCACAGATTTATTTGTGAGTTTGCCCTTCCCACCTCAGGCATTTCTTTTCTGGGGGAACCTCCTCTCTCAGCAGCTCTGATCAGGCTGGACAGCCTTATAAAAAGCCACCCCAGTTCTTCTTCACCAGCTGCTGCCTGGCTGGCTAAGGACTCAGAGCCTGATTTCTCAGTACCACAAACTCTCTCCTGATTTCACCCATACACAAGGAAGGAGATAACTGAGAGAGAGGAAACACAGGGTCACCATACTGACTCACCATCCTTCCTTCATCTTTCCCTAATCTGGTTTGGACCCTGAGTTCTTGTTCTCCCCACCAAGCCTTGGCCCCTTCCCCATAGACACATACACATATTTGCAATTTTCCCACTTTCATGAGAGTCCTGCATCCCTAAGCCTAGTGAACGTGCAAGTCCAACTGGAGTACAATATTCATGGAAGTATGGATCACTATTTAGCAGCACTGTATATCAATCTCTTCTGCATATTGCTAGAATAGAAGTAAAACACAAAAGCACACACATCTGAATATTGTTTGATAGAGTATATAAAACAAGTGTTACTGCTCAAATTGGTCTACTTCACTGATTTCAGCAAAGACAGCTTCTTCTTTTTTTTTTAGTGTCCTTTACCACATAGTGGTAGATAAAGAGACAATTTTGATCAGCCTATTCATTTAGTAAAAATGGAACATATGGCAGTGTTCAAGGTTTCATTTGGAAGTAATCATTAAGCAAATGTTTGAGTTAGAATGTAATAAAATGGTATTTATATTTGCTGGCTTGTGAGATGCATTTGCCTATCTTTATGCTTGCTGTCTTTCCACTATATATCTTGAAAGAGCTGTCCTCTAAGCACCTGTGATCACTTTGAGGAAAACATGACAGGCTTCCACCCCATGAGAAATAGACCCCACTGACACTTTGTTGCTTTTTAGGAGGCAGAAGAAGTTCATACCAGCAGAGAGAGGATGTGGGAGAAATTTCTGAGTGATGTGAGGGAAGTACTAAGGATGGCATTGATTGGTGTGCATGACACAGTTTGGAGATAAAGACTTGTCTGGGCATTTTGGAATTGAGTAAAAAGCTATTGTGCCAGTGACACTTTCTGCGCCCTTGATGAAAGGGTGCTCTGAAGAAATGTTGAGTGGAAATTGCATTGGACTATACTCATTATTACAAGGAGTGTTGCAGCCATCATATTAGTGAGCCCTGGTCATATCATTTGTCTGTCTGTCTCAGTATTTTCACCTCTGGTTGTCCATGGTTTTGACATTATCTGCTATCACAACCTTTCTACACGTAACACCAAGGGACTGAACATAGGATCTTTTCCATGTAAAGCACACGTGAAATGATAGGACTATGGCCTCAGTCCAGAGGTCTTTATGACCTTAAGTATGAGCAGTATTTGAACTGATATATCAAAAGAACAATTTTTCTATGGGCACGAAAGCCCAAATACTAGGCAAATATTTAGACAGTTCTTTGCAAACAGTATATAGCAGTGGCAACTAGTGGCTTCCATAGGAGCAGGGCAGCAAAACCACACTCTAGAGGATTTTGAATCCATACTTAATTCCTTCTCCAAAAATAAGTCCAGCACTTGGACAGTTCTGTTAAAGTTTGGACTAAAACCAATAATGGATTCACTGTCTCATTGACACAGCAGCCACCAACCACCATTGTTATATAGCAGCCCAATAAACTGTGGCCTAATATGGGCTGTAGCAATGATCTATATTACCATAACAGAAACTAAAGAAATAAGATGATTAAGGTATTTATTTATTCATCAGCAAAAAGTGACAATTATTACATAAAATTCTAATCTGTCTCCTGAAATCCAATGTGATTGAACAGAATAAAGATACAAAGAAAAAGCACGGCTAAGTAATGAAGAAGCATCCTAGATTTATGTGTTCTCCTTAACTCAGAAACATTAAAGGCTTCCAGATGATGTTGGCTGTAACAAGTGACAGCAGGACAACATATGGATCACCCATATTGCATGGATACATACAGTGAGTATTTCTTTCAGCTGCTATATGCAAAATAGCCTTCACACCCAAGTATTACCAGTAGTCTCCCAGCTGGGGCTTGTAACATAACAAAATGGGCCAGTCTGAAGTTACAGAATGAAAGAGACAAAACTTGAGCAGCAGGTTTTTTAACACAGTGAAGTGTGAAGATTCTAGGCTAATCTTTCCCCAGATGATTTAGATTACTGTTACCCTGAAAATCTGGGGATCCCAGAGGGACACCTCAATATGCTCCAAGTGATGGGGAAAATAAGCTCAACGGAGCACAAGTAACAGCAATGCAAGAGGCAGGGTAACCTAGTGAGATCTTTTACCCAATTTTTACGGGGTCAGGCTCAGTCAGAAATCACACAAAAAGGTCAAATGAATGACTTTATTGAACAGTAATAGCTTGCACTAACGCAAACACGCACACACGCATCCAAGGGCTAAAAGAAATAAAGAGTGGAAATAAGATAGAGGGATTGTTGAGTGGTTCGTAGTCTGGGTGATACTGCACCCCTTCCTGAAGTCCTTGGTCCGGGAAGCAGCGATTGAACAGCAGCTCAGCAAAGAGACGCTGAAGAGATTGTGCAGCTATCGGGAGGGGGGACCAGTCAGTGGGTATGACTGTAAGGCATCATACTTCTTCTCCTTGCCTCGCCTAGCCTAACTAGCCCCACAACAGGGACTATTCGTAGGAAAAAAATACTTTGGGCAAATCCTCTCCCGGGGAAAACAAACAGGGACAGAAAAGAAAAACAACTCCACACCTAGCATTTTATCGAAAGATAACAAGGTGTCATCTAAATAACAGGATCTTCCTCCACTTTGGGGCTGGGGTATGAGTTTCTGGAGATCGATTTGATAAGATTTTATTGCTTTCAGTGCCCAACTTTCCGGGAACATTTTTACTTCCTTCAAGTGGACTCCTTAAAGGTTGATGACCTTTTGTCCACCATGGGTTATCACAACATGAGGTCTCCTGTGGTTATGTGACTGGGGATTTTACTGGTGCATTTGATCGTATGACCATTATTGCCTATGTGTGCATCCGGGTGACCTCTCTAGTGGGTTAGATTAATTTTATATCAAAGTTGTAGACTCCGGGACAGGTTTTACCAAGGGGGCAAAATTACAGTTCCAAGATCCCTGGTCTTTACCTTGTTGGCTGAGGCTGTTTGGAGCTGAAATCCAAAATACATCACCCTAGTTCCTATTGAATGCTGGCCAAGGGTAAAACTCAGCTAGCATAGTAACACAGGATTACCACTGCTTACCATTTCACACACTGAAATTTCCATTTGGAAGAAATGTTTTACATTTGTGCAACAAGATACTGGATGCCTTTCTGTGTGACTAACAAACTTGTCAAACTGTTTATGCTACAGTGCATTGTGCAGGTGGCTTGTTTTAACAGGGTCTTAGCTTTGAATAGCAACAGTTTGGAAAAGACTGATCTGGCCAAGGAGTTAACCAGAGGTTGGAATTCCATAGTCTGTCAGATGCTGTTGTACTGCAGCTCCCAGAATTTCTCACCATTTGTTAACTAGAGCTGCTAGTTTGCAGTTCAATAACATCTGGAGGAGTGCACAATTCCCACCTGTGTTCTCTCTTCAGAAGGTAAAATGGCTAAACTGAGGTGGTTGTACTTGGGATGCATCATAAGAAAACATGCTGTTGTTGTTGTCAACTGCCATCAAGTCAGCTTCAATCTATGAATCAAAGACTGCCAAGTCACCTTCTCCTCAGCCTCATTCAGGTCTTGCAAACTCATGGCTATGGCTTCTTTGACTGAGTCTATCTACTGGTAATGGGCTCTTCCTTTCTTTCTACTTCCTTCTACCTTATCAAACATTTTTGCCTTTTCTAGTGAGTCATGTCTTTTTATGATATGTCCAAAATATGACAGTACCAGTTTAGTCATCTTGGCTTCCAGAGAGAATGAGAGCCTGACTTGCTCTAGGAAACATTTATTTCTCCTTTTCACATTCCAAGGTACCTTCAGAACTCTTCTCCAGCACCACATCTCAAATGAGTTCACTCTCTTCCTATCAGCATTTTTCACTGCCTAGCTTTCATAACCATAGGAAATAGAAATTTGAAATACAATGGCATGGACAATCCTGACTTTGGTATTCAGTGATATATCTTTACACTTCAGCATCTTGTCTAGTTCCTTTGTAGCTGTTTTTCCAAGGCTTAGTCTTCTTCTGATTTCTTGACTGCAGTCTCCGTTCTGATTCGTGATTGAACCAAGGTATAGGAAATATTTGGCTATCTCAATGTCTTCACTGTTTCCTTAAAGTTATATTAATCATTCATGGTCATTATCTTTGTTTTCTAAATGTTTTACTGTGAATCTGCCTTTGTGCTTTCTTCCTTGACTTTCTTCAGTAGTTGTTCCAAGTCTTTGCTATTTTCTTTTAGCAGTGTGTTTTAGCAGTGTATCTTGAATTATTGATCTTTCTTTCTCCAGTTTTCACACTTCTTCCTCAGTTTAATCCAGCTTTGTGTATATGTTCAGCAAAGAAGTTAAACAGATAGGGTGATAAAATGCAGCCTTGCTACTTGGAAACAATTCTGTTTCTCCATATTCTGTCCTAACAGTGCCCTCTTATCCTAAGGACAAATTACACACTAGGAGCGATCCATAATTTTTCAAGATCTACACACAATCAAAACCTTGCTATAATCTGGATAAGTACAGATTGCTTTTCTTCTGAAATTATTTGGTGTGCTCCATTATCCTTATATTTACTATATGATCCCTCGTGCCTCCTCCTTTCTTGAACCCAGTTTGGATATCTGGTATTTCTTGTTCCATATGTTGTAAGTCTTTGATGTAGAATTTTGAGCATCACTGCGTGGGAAATTAATGTAATGGTGCAGTGGTTACTGAAATCCCTGGTGTCCCCTTTTTGGGGGATTAGAATGTGTGTTGAGGGCTTCCAATCTGTGGGTCATTCTTTTGTTTTCCATATTTGAGTGGATTCTGTCTCTGTTGCTTGACATAGCTCTATTGGTATGCCATCTATTTTTGATCATTTGTTTCTTCCAAGTGCTTTGAGTGCAGCTTGCATTTCATTAAAATTGTGGTTTCTTTTTCATGTTGTTCTTCCCTTAATGAATGTATTGTCCTTTCGTCTCTTTTATACAGTTCTTCAGTATATTTTTTCCATTGGCTTATTTCTTCTTCATCATGAAGTGTGTTTCTCAGCTAGTCAGATAGCATTTAATTTCCCTTTAATGTCCTGGATCTTGTAGAAGAGGTCTCTTGTTCCACCTTTTTTGTTATTGCTATCCATTTCTCTGCATTGAGTGTTATAGTAGTTCTCTTTTTCTCTGTGCACAAATCATTGAACAGTTGTGCTCTAAGTTATGACCTTCTATCAGTCCCCTTTTACATTTGTTTCTCCTCTGTCCTTAACTGTTTGAAGAGATTCGTCTGTCATCCAGTGAGTCTTTTCTTTCTTTTTGGCTACAGATTGTGTCCCCATCTGATGCAACAGACACTACCAGCACCTCTGCTACTATCAGCATAGCCTTTTGCCTCACAGGAGCACACAGTCCTACTGCCATGTAGTAGTGTCATGGGCAGGAGTGTCATGGGCAGGAACACACTGTGATTCATTGGGGGGAAAAACACAACACTAGGTAAAGTGAGAGATAGAGGGAAAAGAAGACCAAAACACAGGTATATCAGCTCAGTCAAAAGAGCCATGGCCTTGTGTTTGCAAGACTTGAGCAGGGCTGTTAACAACAAAAAGTCTTGAACGTTTCTCATCCATATGTGTGTCCCTTCAGGTTGCCTGTCAACTTATAGTGACCCCATGAATTTCACAGGGTTTTCTTACGCAAGGAATACTCAGAAGTGGTTTTGCCAGTTTCTTCTTCTGACATTTAGCCTATAGCACATCGGGAAAGCGAGCTTTTCCTATCCAGTCTATCCACATACCTTGGCAAACTTGCTGTATCATATAACAAATGTCTTAAAGTTCATATGAGAATATTAAAACCGCAGATTATAAAAAGTTTTCAGGTCTTTATGAAAATACCCTAAAGCTTGATTACAGTGTATATTTCCAGCTAGTTTAATCCTCATCACACCAAGTAGCTTTGGTGTGATACTTTACTCAATAGGTTAAAAAGTAAACATTTTTCATGTGTTGATAACTCCTGCACTGTTAGTTCTGAAAAGATCAGTGCACACATTCCACCTTAGAAAGATTTGATTATTAAACACTGGCAGTAAACCAGTTGTTCTGGAAAAAAAGCATTGAGAGTTAAAAGGAAACAATGTTTTTCATCTCAGTGATAGTCTTCCAGGTTTTCTTTAAGGTGAGGCTTATGTGTTCCCATAGTAACCTTCCCTGTTTGAAAAGTTTTCCAAGCAATTGTCACAGCTGGAAACTTGTTAAGAAATGCTTTTTGTGAAATGCTTTCCAAAATACTCAGTATTAGCTGTAGAGAAATGTGATTTCTGGAAGAGACTAACAGGAATGTGGAACCGATGTTATCTTAAGAATGTATTTTAAAGCACTTTTATCTTCATAAAATTTTATCCTGCAGCCCTTTATGTCTTAAATTGCTTTGGGGGACGCCTTCTCACCTTAGGAAACCAAAATACGGTACTAAAATGGTTGAAACTATGGCTATGCTAGCATGGAAGTTTTATGACTATGGTGACTAGGGGATTCTGAGAGTCCAAAAGTAACATTTTCAAGCTCTACATTCATCTTTGTCTGAGTGGCATGTTTGCTGTCTGTCTTATACATAGTTGTAGTTTTTTCCCCCAATTACTCATAGTGAGAAACATGTATAACTGGGCTATCTGAAGGTCCAATGTGTGATTGGTTTGTGTGCTGCCCTAAATGTGAACATGGCCAGTCCACTAGGCCAAAGGAAGCACCATCCTTGAATAGGGAATTTGGGGTGTAATGAAAAGGCATACAATTGTCAATTATTTATTGTGGCTGTACTTTTCACTGCCAGGGAGATGAAGAGGCTCTTCCGAAATTTCTACTTCAGTAGCCAAAATAACTTGTTGATCCTGGGGTCCAGCATCTGGATTTGTGAGATGGGAAGAGAACACACTACGGTACTTGCTGCTTTGTCTCAGGCAGTAAAATATGCAGGCTGGCTTCAGGGACACTGGAACTGTTTTTAAGGAGTGTGTGTGCATGTGTGTGTGAGAGAGAGAGTGTGTGTATAGGGCTCAATACTGGCTGAAAGGTCATTATTAATTTTAACTACTAGTAGGTACATTTTAAAAGAAAATAATGAAAAGACAGAATGTATTTCAAGCAGGGAACAATCTGACTGCCATGAAAACAATAGCAAAATAATGAATGTTACAAAATTGAGTAAATTTAAAAAAGCCACCAACACTGAAATATCAAGCAAAGAAAAATATGTAAGATCCTATTAAGTGACTATAAAGGTGACTATAAGGTTCTTCTCTCACATCCAGTTCACTACTTTAAAAGTAAAACCTGTGGTGAAACACTGGAATAAGAAAACACACATAATACTATCTACCTAGGTCAGTGGTTCTCAACCTTCCTAATGCTGCGACCCCTTAATACAGTTCCTCATGTTGTGGTGACCCCCAACCATAAAATCATTTTATTTATTTATTTATTTATTTATTTATTTATTTATTATCTATCTAGTTAGTTAGTTAGTTAATTAGTTAGCTTTTCCAACATCAAATAGATTGCCCTAAATCACTGCTCTGGATAGACTTCTAATGACTAAAAACTGGTAACCCTCCCCCCTTTTTTTAAGCACAGAAAGCGTCCATCAATGCCAGAATTAAGGCAGTAGTTCTAGTTCTGAATGTTGGGTTTCCACAGTTCAAAAAGCCAGTCACTCCCAAAGGCAATGCCGAAACAGCCCACATTTTACACAAGGCGCAGGGAGGAAAGGAAAGGGAGAGAGGAAAGATGGCGGCGGCATAAGCAGATGCGTTTTGTTTCCCTCCCTCCCTCCATCAAAGGGAGTGCGGACGCTGAACATACAAAAAGCGAGGAATGCAAGACAGTCAGGGCAAAGAACACAACACGTGCGTGTGGCAAGCGCCAAGGGTCCACGCACAACAAAAGCGAGAGGAGAAAGTCATCCTGGCTATTTCTGCACTAGACTGTTATAGCACTATTATTCCACTTTCACCATCCTATCGAATCCTGGGGTTTGCAGTTTGAACCCCAGCGCAGGGGTCTCAGACGCACTGCTCCCATTGGCTGTGAGGCCACCTTCTTTTAAAAGGGGGCAGGATTGAGGAGCGGCGACCCCTGTGAAATGGTCGTTCGACCCCCAAAGGGGTCCCGACCCCCAGGTTGAGAACCGCTGACCTAGGTTGAAGTGTACAGAATCAGGTAGAGGGCAAATACTTCTTCCATCTATGGTCACGACTTCATCCTTAAATATCAAAACTTTTAAAAGCTCAATGTCTACTTAGAACTGGCCTTCTTATGTTCACTGTTTCTTTCCCCAAGCAAGCTGGCACAGAATAGATTGCATGCATGCTTTGTTATTCACGGGAGGGCTTAACTACAATGTCTTTCCCTCATTCTGTGTGTTTTTGTGTGTTCTTGATCATTTAGTACACTTCTGATTGATACAGTCAGCCCTCCACATTTGCAGGTTTGACATTCACGGATTTGATTATTTGCAAGTTTCTCCAACCCCTGTCCCCCACCTCAGGGGCTTCTTTTTTGGGGGAACCTTCCCTCTTGGTGGCTCCAATCAAGCTGCATAGCCCTTTAAAAACCAACCTCTGGTCCTTCTTTTCCTCTACCAGTCTGCCTGGCCAGCTAAGGATGCTTCTTTGCCCAAATTCTCAGCACCACAAACCCTGTACCCATGCCCCACACACACCCAAGGAAGGAGATGGCCAAGAGAGAGGAAGTACAAGATCTCCATACCAACCATCTCTTTTCCCTGACTTGGTTTAGACCCTGGATGCCTACTCTCTCCACCCTTGCCTCAGCCCCCTTCCCACAGACACACAATTTTTGTTATTTGCATTTTTTTTCATTTTTGCAGGGGTCCTCTGTCCCCAACCCTGGCAAATGTGGAGGGCCAAGTGTAATTCCCAAAGGGGAGTGCAACCACATAGGACTCTTTGTGATCCAATTTGCTTTGTGGTCCAATTTTTTTTTTTTTTTTTGCAGTGTGTGTGTCCCAGTTTTCCCCAGTCCATTCAGCATCCAGTGTCCATGGCTGGCCCAGCATTTGGCAAACTTGATTCTTAAGACTATTACTGTCCATTATGATGATGTTTGATGAAAACTGGGACGCCCATGGCCAAACAGTAGCAGAAGCCAGTCAAACTGGCAGAAGTTATTGATGAGGGAGGGCACACAAGTTAGAAGAGGTTGCAGCAGCTTGCTGTTGTCTGAATCCACAGGGAGGGACAAGACTCTGCCTCATTCTTTTTCACACCCCCCCCAGCTGAGTTGTCTAAAAACTGCTTTTGCACTTAGAACTCAGTTTGCAGCAACTGAAGTAAGGTGGGGGATATGGAGAGACAAAAGGGGGCATTTGAAAAGCATCTGAAAAAGTTGTAGGACAGAGGATTAATCTGGACTGCTACTAAATGATAACAGCTGGAGAGGATGTGAATCGTCTTTAATTTTTCCATAATGTAGGCCAGCTGACAAAAGATTTTTTTTTTTAAATCAGAGAATATGTATCACTTTTAAAACAAAGCCTGTGCATTCATGAGCGAGGGGAAAGCACTTTTTTCTCTAAAAAAAGGAAACTCATTGACAGGCAGAAGAAAGGATCTATTATTGCAAAAGCAGAAAAAAGTTTCCGTACACATTTTAAAGATGGTTTTGCCAGAAAAGAGATTTTAAAGGGTCTTCCTCCACGGTTTTGCAAAGGACAGAGAAAGTGAGGATTATTTGGGTCAATCACTTCCTTCCAGGGGAGCTCGAGTCTTAAGACTTGAAGGTACATACGTATTGTTGTTGATAGTTGCAGGTGTTGTGTGTCTTCAAGTCGTTTCCGACTTAGGGCGACCCTGGCCATTGCCGCACTAGCCTGTTATAGCGCGATGATTGCACTTTCAACATCCTCTGGAATCCTGGGGTTGGCAGTTTCGGGAGGGGCCGGCCCCTCCCGAAACTGCCAACCCCAGGATTCCAGAGGATGTTGAAAGTGCAATCATCGCGCTATAACAGGCTAGTGCGGCAATGGCCCCTATCCCAGGGTTTTTTGGCCCTCAGAGCCTGCGAGGCGCCCAAGATCACCCAGGGCCGGGTGGGGAATCCAGCCCCGGTCTCCAGGGTCTTAGTCCAGCGTCCAAACCATTGAACCAGCCACCCTGGCACAGCAGTAAAAATAAGTTGGCGGCCGCCTCGGTTCGCTTTGCCCCTCCGCAACGACCCAAGCCGAGCCGCCGGCGTCAGAGGTGGCGAGTTGTCAGCAATGTGGCGGGTAAAGAGCGGCGATCCGAGGGTTACGCAACGTGAAATTGATCCTTAGGGGCCCTCTTGTTTCATGGAAAAGGATTTGGGCGCCAAGAGAAAAGCCCGGACTGGAGCCAAAGTGAACGTAGGTGAAAGCAGCAGAGCCTCTTTTCTGAGTCCAGCTCGGCTCTTTCTGGCGACTTCCATAAAACTTGAGCACTCGCCTCAGTTCGAGGGGGCGGCGGCGGCGGCCCTCTTTTCTCCTCAGGTTGCTCCTCCCAGCGCCAGTTTCTACTCCGCGGGCCGGAGCCAGCTGGGATCTCTAGTAAACATGAGCGTCCCGTGTAAGCCGGTGCTGTGGCAGAGAGTCGCCTCTCTCCGCGACCAGGTCGGCCGGGGCTGGAAAGTGGGGCTCAGACGCCTGGTCCAGGGGGGCAAGGCGCCCCTTTCCTCGGCCCCTCTGCGCGGAGCTCGACGCCAGTAAAACCCGCGAACTCTTTCTCCTCACGAGCGGCCGCCGTTGGAGGCGACTATGAGGTGGTCTTTAGGGCGTCGGTGGAGCAGCCCGAGAAACTGTGGGCGGAAGCGGCTCAGGGCATCGACTGGCACAAACCCTGGGCCAGAGCCATGGAGAGGAAAGGCCCCTTTAGCACCTCCTGGTGAGTGGCCCCCAGAAGGCTCCCGTGGCTGCTCCTCGGGCCGCGGCGCCACAGGCTCCAACCCCAGCCTTCCTGCGTGGTGTCTCTGGGGCTTGGAAAAGTTACTTTTTGGACTGCAACTCCCATCTGGTTGGGGGATTCTGGGTGCTACATTCCGAAAATAACTTCCCCAGGTTTTCAGTTTGATACCGGGCTGGTGGGCCCCACCACCATGTTGTTATTGCAAATCCCATAATTTAGTTATGCACTTCTAGGGCCTTTCCACACTACACAGTTATAAGTGCTATTATTATACTTTCACCATGCTATGGGATCCTGGGGTTTGCATTCTCAGCCAGGGAGCTCTTTGGCCTCAATAAACTACAAACCCTGGAATTCCACAGGATGTTGAAAGTGGAATAATAGCACTATAACAGTGTAGGGCAGAAAGGCCCTTAGTGAAGAAGTAATTCGGTCAGCTTCTTTTGAATCTCCCACCATTCAGACTCCATTGGATGACCCTGGATTTGCTGCAAAGGGAAGTTCTTTACCAGGAGTGGGAGACCATCCAGATGTTGATGGATTCCAGTTCAGCCTTCTCATGCTGAAAGGTGATAGGAATCCATGCAGAGAGCCACAGGGTCCCATCCCTGCTCTGTGTGTTGGATTCTCTGCTTATTTTAGACATCATGTGCAACATTGACCTATTGTATTGTCCTGCCGCTTTTAGGTGGGAGTGAAAAATGTCTACCTGATGTTTCACCTGACAAAACAGGATTTGAAGAAGTGGGCAGAGGTAAAATTATCACTTAGAGCACTAAGGGATCTGTATTAGGGTTGCGTGTGTGAATATTGGAAAGGGCTCTTTAAGGTTGTGTAGAAGATGGAATTCCAGCAGGTATTTCTTGTCTGGCTAGGAAGGCATGGAATTCCCTCTTCTAAACAACCATTAAAGGTATGTGAGCCCTCTTCAGTTTTCAGTCTTGCATTTCTAATCTGCATAGTTCCATCTTGTTGTCTTTTAGGGGTTATGCTGCATGTTGAGAAATGTGGACTGGTGGTTAGGGTAGTCCTCTGCTTGGAAGTAACCTCTACTGTGGTCAGTAGGCCTTACTTCCAAGAAAATCTGCATAGGATTGCAGTTTTAATTTATTGCGGTATATTTTCCTGCTTCTTTAAGTCAGGGTTTTGTCACAGTTTTCTGATAGCTGGGGACTGTCTTCAGGTGATTCTTTTGCTTTCCTTTCTGTCTTAGGGTTAAATTATGGAGAGAGAAAGTTGTTCTCTTTCATTAGGAATAATAGGTGAGGATCTTTCGCTGATAATTACTTCAGTTATGTACCTTGTTCCTACAGTATTGGACCACTGAGTGCTCCTCTCATTTTGTGAATCAGTGGAGCCTAAGTACAAGTATGGTGTAGATTCAGGGTTCTTAAGCTTTTTTAGGTGATAGACCTCATTGAGAAGCAGATGAAAATGATGGACCCTCTTCCTCAGAAGGATGCTCTTAAACAAAATTTTCAGGTAAAAAGAAGGGCCATGAGTTAAGAACCCCTAGTGGAGACTGTCATAGTATTCTTAAATATATTTGGTGTGAAACAGATTCCTCTGTAGAGATATTTCCAAGTCTGTTTAACATCAAGTTTTTCAAGTCACTACAGTTTTCAATGAAAATGCATTCTCCCAAAGTTCTGATCATACTAATTGTGGGGTCAAGGACGTACTCAGACAATGATTAAGCTAAACCAATATTGCACCTGTAGTGGAAGTTTACCCTTATTGGAACAAATTTGATAGGAAGGCTAGTTTTAACTGCCCCTTGACTTTTTGGCTTGATATTAATGACATCTCAGTTTTGTTTTGTTTTGTTTGTTTCAAAGGGATTTTAGTATGGGATGGTTTGTATAATGCATGTGGCTTCAGGCTTGAGTGTTCCAGGAAATACGTTTGAATGTTGTAAGGGAAACATGACTGAGGGGAGATGCCAGGAATTTCTGCCTTCACAGAGGTGTGTGGACGGGATAGGAAATGTGAATGCTGTCATGCGAATTGGTGATGATCCTTTCTGATGGTTGAAGGTCATTTATCACTTAATATTTGTTTCCTGAATATGTATTGAGGAGGATCAGAACTTTTTGGGAAGTGTGTGAAGAAATTACTTTTTAAAATTATAGTGGCCAAGAATCTCCCAGCCAGAAAAATATCTTTCCATAGTTCTTTCTTTCACTGTGCACTGTATCTAAGGCATATACTCCAGCTGCCCCAATTTGTCAGGGACAATCTTGATTAATCCTCTGTCTTGGTTTTTTTCAGCTGCTTTTAAAATATCCCAGTTTCTCTTAAGTTCTTCCACTTCTGTTCATCTTCAACCTATTGCAAACTTGAGTTCTAATGCAAAAAAAAGGTTGCACTAGAGTGACTCAGCAATAGGGGCAGGAACAGAAGGGACAGAGCCTTGTCCTTTCCGGTGGGTTCAAAGAAAAAATAAACTGTGGCAGCCTCCCTTCATTTGTGTATTCTTCCTCACCTTGATAACTTTTGGCATCTTGACCACACTCTGATGTTGCATGAGGACATGTCCTGACTTTTATCTATGGACTGTTGGTGGCTATGTCTAAGGACCAGGAAGAGATCAGAGATCTTGGACTGGAATATAATATATTTATCTTTCTTGGACTCTGTTTTATAATTGAACTTGTGGTGATAAAGTTTCTGAAGGTGAATGTCTGAGTTGGTAGAGTGACAGAGAACGTTCAGCTGCTCAAGAAACTTATGTTTACAGTCCTGCTTCGGTGAGTGAAGGGGGAGTTACTTTTAAATCCATTTTCACTCTTTCTTCCTTTTCAGGTTTGTTGGGGGAGAGCTGAATATTTGTTACAATGCTGTAGATCGACATGTTAAAAATGGACGAGGAGATCAGATCGCTATCATATATGACAGTCCTGTAACAAATACCAAAGAGTTTATAACATACAAAGAAGTTCTTCAACAGGTGTGTTTAATGGATTTTTTTTTAAATAAGCAAGGTGGTATAATGCAAATGACCAAAATTATTATAAAGTCGTCCCTCCACATTCACAGTGCTTAGGGATGCAAGACCCCAAAGAAAGTGGAAAAGTTGTGACTATTTATGGCTGCCCCAATAATATTTAACACAAGTACAATACAACCTGCAGATTCAAATGTATAGCACACAATACATTTGAATCTAATGTTGGGGGGACAACTAGCTACCCAGTTTGGCCTTCGAGGCAGTGGTGTTTGTTTTCAAGGCAGAAGGAGGTGGCTGATGGGGATTGCCACCACATTCACTGCTGCCCCATGCCATTTCTAATAGGGACTTAGAAGCCTCTCCTCATTATTGCAGTCTCTCTTATCTTCCAAGGCTCATGGAGATACTGTGAATGTGAGACAAGACTTATAAGTCCCTATTAAAAATGGCATAGGACAGCAGTGGAGGCTGCAGCAAACATTCTGTGAACAATAAAATCTGCAAATGTTAAACCTATGGATGTGAAGGGACTATGTTGTAGGGCTATATGTTGGTAAAAATCCAAAACCAGAAAACATTCCTGTTCCTTTTAAATACACTGGGAAATATTTTGATACCACAAACAAATGAAATCTACACAAAGTCTCTCACTTTGGGTTCAGTTTTTATTAGTTCTAGTTGGTTCAGTATGGTTGCCTCTATGTTGTGTACCTTGATCTATGTTGCTATTGAACTTATTTTAGTAACAGATCTTTCCTCTTTCTGCCATCATGCTACTTTCTTTTCAGAAACAGAGCCAATCTTCTTCCATTTCAGTTAATTTTTCTGTAGGAGAGTACTTGGAGACTAGCTATACAAATATGACTGCACAATAGCAATTTAACAATTGGAAGAGCTACTAGAAGATTATCTATAATTAACTTTATTGAGCTTTAAGCAAGAAGAGATTTTGTAATTAATTTGCACTGAGTAATCAGCAGAGCAAAAGCTGAACTCACATAACCATAACTCGCATAATGTTTGTATATGACAAGGGATATTTATATGATCAGTGGAAGAGCTGTATGCATGCAGATCAGACGACATTGCTGTGTTAAGGCTTCTCTTTTTCTGTGTCTGTGTTTGATGGAATAGTCTGTGGCTTTCTCCCTTGATGTATTATTATTTACACTTTTATAGATATCTCCAGCCTACATTTGGAATATCTTGAAGTTCTGTTAATGTTTCAGTGGAGATAGGCTTCTAATTCAGGCCAGCATCCAGAGAACCACAGGCTAATCATTTGTACCCAAAGAAGCTTCAGACATACATTTTCTGAACACTCTGTGTGCCCTCACAATTATGCAAAATGCTTTAGAAGTAGTAGCATGTTCAAAAGCAATATGTGATATGTCGTGGGGATATACTATTCAAATGAAAGAAGCAAAATTTTCTGATGAGAATGCATAAGCCTTCGGATTCATCTAAACAGCTATTTGAATTCTGGCTTTAGATCTGAAAGTGAATGTGATCGTATGGCTTTGCTTCCTGGGCAGTTAAATGTATCCTTGTCATTTTAATAACACAATATGGTTCCATTTGCTTTCTTTTAGGCAACAGCTCATTTTTATTTATTTTTTTAGAAGGAGCCTAGAAGTATGGAAATAACTGTTGCTTTGGTGGAGATGCTAGTATCTAGTGTCACACATTCATAATAACATTACTTGCATTGCATCTTATGTCTTAGAGACATTATTATGTAGTTTATATTTTACAGCATGCATATTCTAGGTAAGGAGTACAATTTGTGAGTATGTAAGTTCTGTTAAACCAAAGCATGATTTTAATTGTCATAGTTTAGGAGCAAACCATGATTTGAACTTTGAAACGTGCAGGTAAGTCATGGTTTAGAGCTGTTTATTGGCTTTTGTTTTGTTTTTTGTCAGCTTAGCACTATGTATGATTTGTCAGTTAAGTGAAATATCATGCCAAGCTATTCTTTGCAAATATACTCCACACTATAGTTTCTGATTCTGGCTTGCTGACCATAGTAAAGTAATAAACTTGGGCCCTTTCCACATGGGGTTGAAAAAACGGTGTAGATCGACCTCCACGGAGGTCGTCTACATCCTTACGCGAATTGGGGTGGATTACTCTTGAGTAATTCCACACCGCAATCCGCGGTCGGGTGCCCGCAAGTGGCAGCGCCAAGTGCTTTTGAAAAACCACATTTTATGTGGTTTTTCAAAGGCACGGGGCGTCCAGCCCCGTGCAGCCCCGTCGCAGTTCCCCTATGGATTTACAGGCGCGCAAAAGGACGTCCCTGCGGATTGGGCAGGGGGCGGGATTTCCGGCTGGCAGGCTTCTCCGATTGGTGGAGAGGCTCCGCCAGTCAAAATCTGCCATTTTGGGCGCTGCCGGGCACCGAGGACGCTGCGGGACGCTGCTGCGTGTAGAGCAGCGAAATGCTCTCCTCCGTGCGGCGACGGAACGAGGTAAGCTCACGTTTTAGCGTGGCTTTCCCTGTTTCCCCGCCCGTGTGTGGAAAGGGCCCTGGTTTGCTTTAATGCTGAAACTGTTAATGCATTTGTATTTGTTTATTCTAATTCAGCCTTCCATTCTTAGATAAAATAACACCTCTTTACGAAGGGAGATGAGTTGCTGTTTAGCTTTATATACAAGGGGCAGATATTCTCCTTCATCCTGGATTTTATAAAAAGGAAGATTGTGAGAAACCTATACCTTCTCAGGATATGCTAAGTCTGGAACGTGCTGCAACTGGAAGATCATTTATTATCTACCTGTTTCTTGGGATTTTCATGCTGCTTGAAATTTGGTTCTCTATAAAAGGCATTGAGCATTGAATAAAGAAGATGTGTTGATTTTTTTGGAAGCTATTTAGCTGAGATGGATAGTTTGATGGTTCTTTCTAAGCTGTAATTAATAATAAAAAAACTTGTTTTGTTTTGCTGTATACTGCTTTGAGTGACACACTGGTAGCAGAGAATGAATTACAGAAATCTTAAAAACCATGAAAGTTATACAATTTACTCCTTTGCCTTCACTGATCACAGTGAATATTTGCCCAACGTAATATGAAGTGGGGTGGAATTATATCTCTGAATTATAATACATATCATAGTTTGTTTACAGAACAACGTTTCAGGTTACACATAACTCTGAAACTGTGCTGATGTTCATTATAAATACTGTTTTTCTTACAGCATTCTGAACTGTGTATGTTTATATATTTTTAATAATTTCAGTTTTCGGGAAAGAATTCCAAACATGGAATTCCAAACTGACTTTGGCACTTTTTAAGTTAGTAAGGTAACAGAAGAAAACCTTTCACTTTTAATTGTGTGCTCTTTAGGAATGTCAACCACAAAAATGATGTAAAGGTTAACCGTCAAAGTGTGGCATTATGCCAAATCTTTCCAGTATTGAAAATAACCTAAACTGTTACAGAGATAGGAAGAAACCTTATTAAATAACAATCTTTGACAGGAGTACATTTTAAAATACCAACTTTAAACAATGAACTTTCCAAAATCTGCTTTTCCCTTTTTTATATGTGATATTTTTAATGCATTAGTAATGTGTGAACATCTTTAGTTAAGAAAGAAAGCTCTTCAGCAGATAATTATTTCTTAATTGGGTTTTGCCTTTCAAACATGAGATTCATGTTTCATAGTAGTAAGAAGAGAGCAGTTTAAAAACAAACAAGAGCAACTGTTAATGCAATTTAAGTACAATTAAATTAAATTAGTTGGTAATGAGTGCCTTCCTCAACAGCTAGTGAATTGCCAAAAGCATGCCCAAACAGAAATGACTTTGTCAGTAGAAGACCAACAGCGAGAGGACTAGCCTAGGTGCCTCTTTTAGTGTATTCTAGAGTGACTTTATGAAGGTTGTTCCCCTGACCCTTCACTGCTGCCCAGTGCAAGGACCTGCACCCGTACCATCTCCGTGGCACCAAAAGTGGGGACCTTCCAGATGTCCTCATGTTTCCTATGCTTTACTTTTATAATTTCAGCATCGGAGACTGCCATCATTGAACCACTGCTGCCACCACAGGCACTGTGTGTCTGAACTCCTTTAGACCAATAACACTGTTTTAACATTCTCACAGGTACATGTGTATAATACAAAAATTAATGTGTTAAATAGAAGTTCAACATACAGTTAAAGATTACACATCTAAATCCTGACTGACCCTAACTTATTAACTCTGCCTCAGATCTCTGTCTCATATTCCTAATGTCAGCACTCAGATGAGCTTTAAGATGGTGATAGATGGTACCTCTGCTGGGGCCTTTGCAGCTAGTTTATTTTATTGCTAAGTTTTATTGTTTTATGCCCTATTTAGTTTAGTCTTCTGACCACAGTTTTATAGTTTTAACTCTTTATTGCCTATTTGTAACTTTAATTATGCTAAATAATTTCCCAGTGCAAACCAATCTTATATCATATGCAGATCTAGTGGTCAGCTGTTGACAGCAGCCAGGAAGCCACTGCTTCTAAGGTGCATTGCTGCCAGTCAGTGTTATGGCTCTACTCTCTCTGTGAATAACAGGCTCTTTGTGCTAACAAAGAACCTTGCTGTTGGATGCAAGAGCCAGGTCTGCTTATTGTCTAGTCATTAACATGACAAAAAGGAGGAAAAGGACCTACTCACCCACAAGTCCCAGTAGTCAGCCCAGCTCTGAATTGGATGACTTTATTGCAGTGCAGCCCCCTGTGTGTTTGAAATTTCAACAATGAACAGATTTGCGCTTTTAGCATAGGAAACAGAACCTGAACCGGGTGATGATAGCATTTTAATACAACCACATACAGACTCTTTTTAAGTTCCTTATGTAATGCACTTTATACTGGACTGTTATCAGAGCAGTGTTTGTTAACTACACAAACACTACAGTATATTGATTCTGAATTAGAAAAAGTGCTGAGATCTTTAACAGATTTGGTATCTAGTATTTAGTATTTAAGCTCAAGAAACTTAGATAATCATTCTTTGCCCTCTTCAGATCCTCCAGTTTGCTCTCTGTTGAATTGCTAAATGATCTTGAAGATCCTTAATGGACCTCAGTGGTCATTTGTCCAAACTTGAACAACTCTACTCTGTGCCGATGATATAGATATTCTTTCACATTCTAGAACTGGGCTAAACATCTTCTGAGAGAGTTCTTAAATTATTGTTTATAATTAAAAAATAATTTTGGGAAATCTAAGGTTAATATTTTTTCAAAAATTTTCCCAATGCACATAGACCTCAGATAGTCATGTTCTGGAACAGGTTAGAAATTTGCAGTACCTAGGGCTGATACTCCTTCCCATGGTGTCATGGATGGCTCAGAGATCTGCTGCCAAGCAGAAATTAAAAACTTGTCAGTCTGCCATTTTGTGTTATTTTTATACCAAAAGGGGGCAATATATTTCACATGCCATTAAATTCTTTAATGCTAAGACAGTTGAACAGATGCTGTACACTTCTGCTATTTGGATTGGGGGTGTTAGAGTGTGATAGTCTTCAGGGTGAATTTTTAAGGACTCCAAATTTATGCATTCCTAATACAGTTCTGTTGCTAGAAGCAGGGGAATGCCTTCTCTAGAAAAGGATTTGGTTGATAGCTTTAAATTTTGGCTTAAAGTTAATATTTTTAAATTGGGTGATATAAATTACTCCTGTATCTCAGGATTGTTAAGCTGTTGGTCAAACCTTGCTCCCCCCAAAAAACTGTTTCAGTTGGTCTATCATCGTTCCTCCTTTTATGTCTGACCATGACACTGCATTCAAATCAGTAAAACAAAAGACTGTGGGATATTGCTTTCTGTATTTTATGGCATCGGTCATTGAGCATAGTATATATTGGACCTTTTTACCTACCCGAGTATTTAAAGTATTTGTTGTTATTCATCATAGATGTTTTACAAAGGCCAGCTTTAATGTTTTACCTTCTGAAATGCTTCAGGGTAGATTTACTAGAGAGAGCCAGTGTGGTCCAGTGATTTGAGCATTGGACTATAACCCTGGAGATCAGGGTTTGATTCCCTGCTTAGCCTCGGAAACCCACTGGTAACACTGGGCACATCACACATTCTCAGCCCCAGAAAACCCCATGATAAGTTCTCCTTAGGGTTGGCACAAGTTAGAAATGACTTGAAGGCACACAACAGCAAAAATAATAAAAATATTTGCTAGTGTCCATTACATCACAGGGTTATATAGCTGCAGTAAAACTAGGAAGTAGAATCCATGAAACACATTCTTTTGTCCTGTGAGTTCTACAAGCAGGTTTAACATCATTTGATTAATCCAGTATTGGTGAATCTACCAGGAATTTTGTCCAATTTTATGTCAGATTCCTACTAGAACATAAGAATCCCAGTGTGACCTTGGTTGTTGCCATGTTTTGGCCTGAAGCAGTCAGGATTAGAGAACAGTTAACTTCTGTATTAGGGAAAAATACCTGAAATGAATTCTGCTTTATGATTTGCTACTTGTGCTTATAATTGACCTTGCTTGTTGCTTAATTTAAACTGATTGGCTCTGTGGACTGTGATAAAGAATGGTGATTGTTAGTTTTCACAATATTCATGTTTTTCATCCTCTGACCATAATATATGCCAACCCCTCCCCCTTTTTTTTAAAAAAAAAACTCTTTAGAAATTCACATACAATTCATGCTCTCTTCCCTTCCCAACAGATCCTTGTTTTATTACATATACTGTGCATCACATACATAACCATATTTTCCCTTAATGTCTTTAATAACCACAGCTTCTTAATTTTTAAATAAAACTCCATTATATCACAGACTACTTTCTTGTGCACGTGTAGTTTTCACAAATGCTAATGGAAATCAGTGTGGAAAATTGTTAGAATCAATAAGGCAATCTCAGGCATGTTCGCTTGAGTGTAACCTTTATGGAACTCAATCAGACTGCAGAGTAATTGTGCTCCAGTTGCATACCCTCTTGTATTCTGAGAAGGCATGTAGAGTGTTGCAGTGTAAGTAGCTTTTTTGAATAACTCACTCAGTCTATCTTTTAAGACTGATATAAAAAAAAGACGAGGAGAGAAAGAGAGCAGGGGGGCTTTTTTAAGGCTGATCCCAATTTTTTTTAACTCTCAACCTAGGGAGGTGGGGATGATTCCCTCTTTGCTGTCCTTTCATTGCCAGGTGACGACTTTGCACTGTGACATGGTTTTAGAAATTCCCAGAGCTTTTGATACTCTGCTGTTTTGCTGATCTTACAGCAAGTGTGGTGTAATGGTTTTAGCACTGGAATATGACTCCAGATGCCAGAGTTTGATTCCCCACTTGTCCATGGAAACCTACTAGGTAACTTTGGGTGTGTCACACACTCTTAGCCCTCAGAAAACCCTGTGATAGTTTCTCCTTACGATTGCCGTATGTTGAAGACAACTTGAAGGCACATAGGAACAACAACAAGGAACTTAATATTTTTAATGGATTCAGATTGATTGGATTTAATCCTATGGATCATGTATTTTAATAAAAACTATATGTTTTTTTTTTAATTAATGACCTCATAATTGTCGGTGTGGTGTAGTGGTTTGAGTGTTGGGCTGTGACCCTGGAGACCAGGGTTTGATTCCCCTGCTCAGCCATGAAAACCTGCTGATTGACCTTGAGCACATCACATGCTCTCAGCTCCCGGAAAAGCCCATGTTAGGTTCACCTTAGGGTTGCCATAAATTAAAAACTACTTGAAGACACACAATGCCTTTTCAAACTGTGTTTATTTTAATTTTTGTATGCTGCCTTACTCCCCCTATGAAGGAAACAGGTAGGGTATAAGTGAGTGAATAATGAAACTTCTGAGACTACTGAGAATCTCAGGGTCCATAGGATAAAATGGATCTCTGGCTCACTGCCCATGGGGAGAGAAGTCTGTGGGCAGAGAGGTCAGGTGACCTTTGCAAACCTTGTTGGAGAAGAAGGCTCTGTGTTGTCCTGGTGGTCTTACAAGCAAAAAAGGATGATGCCAGGTGAAGATCAAGGAAGACTTTGGAGTCACAAAGCCCTTCAATTATACTGAAATAACAAGGAGGAAAATAGGCTTCCTGGAAGGGAGAATCTGTGTGTGTTTGAGAGAGAAGATTCCTGGGAAAAATAACCCTACCTTCCACTCTGGTGGAATGAACCTGTCAGGATTTTGTGTTTCGTGGTCACTCCACTATTTCATTCTGCTATTTCTGCCTTCTGTCATTCCACTATTTCTGCTTCCACAGGATTGCCTTGCTCACGGTTTCTCAGGGTTTGGACAAATTTTCTTCAAACTCTCTCCCCCTAAATTGTACCTTTTCCTAGTGCAAATACACAGAGTTGCTATTGGATTGGATCTTTTTTGTTGATTCCTAGGAGAGGTACAAGAGCCAGAGTGATGTAGTGGTTTGAGTGTTAAACTTGGACTTTGGAGACCAGGACTTGAATCCCTGTTTGGCTGTGGAAACCCACTGGCTGACCTTGGGCAAGTCCACTTTCTCATTCTCAGAGAAAGGAAAAGGCAAATCCCTTATCAAGAGCCCTGTGATAGGAGAAGTAGCCTTATATGTCAAGGATATTTTCACCTGTGAAGAGATCCATGACTTAAATCTGGGAAGCCAAGTCGAAAGCAACTGGGTAAGAATTAAGAGAACGAGAAACAATAGGAATGTGATTGTGGGGGGTTGCTACAGGCCTCCGGGCCAGCCTGAGGACTTGGATGAGGCCTTCCTGGAGCAAGATGACCACACATGCAAAAACGAGAGATGCAGTAGTAATGGGAGTTTTCAACTATCCTGGTATTTGTTGGCAAACTGCCAAGACTGCAAGGTCCAACAGGTTCCTCACTTGCCTTGCAGACAGTTTCATGGTCCAGAAGGTGGAAGAGATGACAAGGGGATCAACTATTTTAGATCTGATCCTGATGAACAGGGATGACCTTGTTGATGAAGTAGAGGTGGTGGGGTCCTTATTGGGGAGTGACCATGCTCTTTTGTAATTTGTCATTCAATCGGGAGAAGAAGCCAAGTGTAGCCAGACACGCATCCTAGACTTTAAAAAAGCTGATTTCTGTAACTTAGGGAGTTACTTGCCGAAATCCCCTGGTCAAGAATACTGAAAGACAAAGGAGTTCATGATGGATGGGAGTTTCTTAAAAGTGAGATACTGAAAGCACAATTGAAAACTATGCCAATAAGGAGGAAAAATGGCAGGTGTCTAAAGAAACCAGAATGGTTCACTAAAGAACTCTCAGCTGAGCTAAGTGTTAAAAGAAATGTGTACAGGAAATGGAAGAATGGTGAAACCATCAAAGACGAATTCAAGCAAATAGCCAGGAGATGTAGGGAGAAGATCAGAAAAGTTAAAGCACAGAATGAACTCAGGCTTGCCAGAGACATTAAAAACAATAAAAAGGGCCTTTTTAGATATGTCTGCAATAAAAGGAAAAACAAGGAAATGATAGGGTTGCTGCACAGAGAAGATGGCCAATTACTAACAGGGGGAAGAGAGAAGGCAGAACTATTCGACCTGGGGGGTGGGAAGCAGGTGAGGAAGGTGGGGGCGGGGAATGCAGCACAGAATAAATAGAGAAGTAGTACAGGAATATCTGGCTAAATTAGATGAATCCAAATCTCCAGGTCCAGATGAATCACACCCAAGGATATTAAAAGAACTGGCAGAAGTCATTTCTGAACCACTTGCAATAATCTTTGAGAACTCTTGGAGAACAGGAAAAGTCCCAGCAGACTGGAGAAAGGCAAATGTCATCCCCATCTTCAAGAAGGGGAAAAAAAGAGGCCCCAAATAATTATTGCCTGGTCAGCCTAACATCAACACCAGGAAAGATCCTAGAGCAGATCATTAAACAGTCAGTTTGTAATTACTTAGAGAGCAATACCATAATCACTAAAAAACAACATGGATTTCTTGGAAATAAGTCGTGCCAGACTAATCTTATTTCTTTTTGCAATAGGATTACAAGCTTGATAGATGGAATGCTGTAGACATAGCATATCTTGATTTCAGTAAGGCCTTCCCCATGTCATTCTTGCAAAGAAGCTAGTAAAGCGCGAGCTGGACAGGGCTACTGTTAGGTGGATTTGTAATTGGTTGACTGACCGAACCCAAAGGTACTCACCAAATGGCTGCTTTTCATCCTGGAGAGAAGTGACTAATGAGGTGCTACAGAGTTCTGTCCTGGGCCCAGTGCTATTCAACATCTTCATCAATGACTTGGATAAAGGAGTAGAGGGCATGCTGATCAAATTTGCAGATGACACCAAATTGGGAGGGGTTGCTAATACCCCAGAGGACAGAATCAAATTTCAAAATGACCTTCACAGATTGGGTAGCTGGGCCAAAGCTAACAAAATGAATTTCAACAGAGAGAAATGTGAGGTCCTGCACTTAGGCAGAAAAAATGGAATGCACAAATATAGGATGGGGGACGCATGGCTGGATAGCAGTACGTGTGAAAGGGATCTAGGAGTCTTGGTAGATCACAAGCTGAACATGAGTCAGCAGTGTGATGCGGCACCAAGAAGCCAATTTGATTCTTGGTTGCATCAATAGGAGTATGGTGTCTAGATCAAGGGAGGTAATAGTACCATTCTGTTCTGCTTTGGTTAGACTTCATCTGGAATACTGTGTCCAGTTCTGGCCACTTTAGTTGAAGAAGGATATCAACAAGCTGGAACGTGTCCAGAGGGGGGCAACCAAAATGGTGAAGGGTCTCGAAGCCATGCCCTATGAGGAACAGCTTAGGGAACTGGGTATGTTTAGTCTGCAGAAGAGAAGGTTAAGAGGGGCATGATAGCCATGTTTAAATATTTGAAGGGATGTGATGTCAAGGAGGGAGCGGGCTTGTTTTCCCCTGCTCCAGAGACTAGGACAAGGACCAATGGATTCAAGCTGCAGGAAAGGAGATTCCACCTGAACCTCAGGAAGAACTTTCTGACAGTCAGAGCTGTCTGGCAGTGGAATGTGCTACCTCAGAGTGTGGTGGAGTCTCTTTCTTTGGAGGTTTTTAAGCAGAGGCTGGATGGCCATCTGTTGGGAATGCTTTGATGTGGGTTCCTGTATAGCAGGGGGTTGGACTGGATGGCCCTTGTGGTCTCTTCCGGCTCTATGATTCTAGGTTTGCCTTAGGCATTGCCATAAGTTGAAAACGACTTGAAGGCACACAACAACAACATAAACAGGCACCTACTTCTGTTTGCAGACAAATACACACACACACACGCAACAAAATTTATAAATGATGAAATTTCTCTTATGCTACTACCTGGTATAGGTATAGATAAAAAGTTGCAGATTGGGCTGAAAATCTTTAAACTTAAAATAAAATACCTTGCATCCTATTAATAAGAGGCTGCTGTCTGGTATTGTGAAGGGCAGACTGAAGATCAAAGTAATGGTTCATTATACATTGAACTGAAGAAAAGCTGCAAATTCAGTAGTATTTCTGTGTGTACTTCTTAAAATATTCCCATATTTGTGCATCAGTTGTGCTAAATGTTCTTTCTATTTCCCCCCAGGCCATCTCTGTTGGCTAGCAGCAGCTATTAGACTTGGTGGGAAAAGTACTATAGTCTTTCTTGATTAAATAATAGTGCTCTTACAGATGAAAAAAGCTACATAGGAAGGAAAAAAGTACATAATTAGCTTGCACTAGGAAACAGTTATTGCAAGCTTGATCTTAGATTTTCATAGCAAAACTGCCATCCATAACATTTTATTCGACTCTATTAGTACTCTGCTTCTCACCTTGCTTCCTGATCTCTAGGGGGAAATTGATGAAGCTTTTCTATTTATATGCTTTTTAAAACCCACAGGAATTAGATAGAATGTAATAAACATGAGTAAATTGCTTACCTGGGGGTATTTTTTTATGTGCTTGCTATAACTTGCAACTTAGGTTCCAACAAGTAGTTTATGGACAACAGTTTGTACTAAAAGTAATTCTGCTATCTGCCTTAATAACTACCACATGTAAATATTTATTCACTTCTTACTGTGTATCTTAATATTTGTATCTCTAAACTCTGGTCTATAAAATTAATAAAGCATTTATGAAGTCTTAATTGTATAATTTGTACAGTTTCTCTCTCATTTTTAATTTCTGTCATGTTCCCAGTGTTCATACTGATGGGATTGCAATGTGATGATCCATGCTTATACATATTTTGGTTTTCAGTGACCAAATACTCTTTTGTGGTATAAAAAGTGTTTGCAGTTGAATTCCAGTTTTTCCAAGACAGAAATATTTATGCTCTAGTAAGTTAGCTTGATTTAGTCAAAATATTTCAAAAGTCATGAGCACCAAGTCTTTTTGCATTCCCTTAGTCCATGCATGCAGTATGACCCTACAGATATTGTTGGACTACAACTCCCAGTGTTCCTCACCATTAGCTGTATTGATTCTGTTTTTTTGGAGCTGCATTCCTACACACTGGCCTAAATCTACTTCTTAGACCCAACTAGAGTAGCCCCATTGAATCAATCATATAACCAGAGCGTATATGTATATCTGCTTTTCTAGTTAGTTCTTGGCTTGTGGTGAGCTTATGATTTCATAAGTTTTTTTAAGGCAAGGACTACTCAGAGGTGGTTTTCCAGTTCCTTCCTCTGAAGTATAGCCTACAGCCCCTAGTACTGATTGGTTGTCTCATGTCCAAGTATTAAGCAGGGCTGAACCTGCTTTGCTTTGAAGATCAGAAAGGATATGGTGCCTTTAGAGTCATTATTTATATAAATACTCTTCATTATGTCAGTCCTGGGAATAACAGTTGGCTTTAATCCCTAATCTATGTCCAGATATTTAAAGTGTCAGTATTGCTAAAACAGCTGAGCAATGTCAATTTTGAATGTACATTCTTGGCTTCATAAATCATGGCTCTCAATCCACTTTACTTCTGCTTTGTTATACTGGTTTCAATACTGAGATCTGGTTTGCTTTAAAACACCCATTCTGTTTCATCCCACTTGTGGAACACTGGTTTTCTGCTGGTTAATTTAACCAGGACATTGAGTCAGGATCTGATCTATGATTTCTATGATAACATCAGTTCATAAGGGGATCGAAGAGGTGTGGGAGGAGTTTACGGGTTTCTAAATGCAGTGTGCCTGCTGTGTATGTAGGGGTTCATAGTTTATTATTAGTATGATTAATAGATCAGATAGGAACAAGTACAAACAATTAAAATACCATCAAAATTGCATACGAATAAATGTTAATAATTGCAAAACATGGTTTCTTTGTAAAAGCAAAAATTTAAAGTTTAGTGATTATATAGTTTCATAATAACATTTTAACCATTTTTTTTCAACAAAAACAGAGCAGCACAAAAACCGGCCAATTTATTTGTTACTAAAGGTCACTGATCTGCCAACAAATAGTGTATATAGAACTTTCAGTTCTTCCAAGGATACTTTGGAGAATTGGATGGATATAGATATGCTGAAGGCCATTGTAAAAAGAACTGTATAACAACACATGCCCTACTGTCTCCACTGAGCCAGCTCCACAGGGGCATAAGCATGCTTCATATGGTATTTTATTATATTGCCCTTCTAGCAGAGCTGAGGGTAATATATTAAACTTTGCCAAAGTGAATGCTTTTCTGAATTTTGAAATCGTTAAATTAGACAAATGGTTTGCTGGTGAAAAAGCCCGGCCACTATCTGTGAAATCAAGGGAAGCAGTCGCTACACTTACATGATGTTGCAACTCATTATCTATAATATGCTGGCGTATTTCCTTTTTTGCTTTCATGTATCGCATTGTAGGGGTTCATAAAATAAAAAATGCTTGCCTGTTTTGCCCATTGACTATAAAGGGATCAATGCTTTGTATGACCTCACATTTGTGTGTGTGGAGGTTGTGCCAGAAGAGGAGGGTGCACTGTAATTAGAACCAACATGGTGTAGTGGTTTGAACATTGGACTATGACCCTGGCAAGCAGGGTTAGATTTTGTGCTTAGCCATGGAAACCCACTGGGTGATTTTGAGCATGTCATATTCAACCCCAGAAAACACTGTGATAGATTCACCTTAGGGTCACCATAGGCTGAAAACAACTTGAAGGTACACAACAACTACTACTACTAATTCTGGGTTTCCTAATTCATGGCCGATGAAGGTGGGAATACACTTTCAAAACAGAGCACTGAGTCTTCTGCACTGACATGAGGAAATTATAATTTAAAGCAGGAGTGGCATGATTCACAGAGGTTAGGAGACTGAATTGGTCCTCAGGGGCTGTTGTGGGCCACCCCCTTGCCATGCTCCCAAAACAAAAATTTCTAACAAATTAATTCCCACCAAATTGCCTCCCAACAGCAATATTAACACGCTTTGGGGTCCTGGCCCATTTTAGGTCCCAGGAAAGGCCTTTCACAGCAGGAAAGGAGCAGAATATCAGTTTCTAGGTTGTTTCCTGTCAAAGAAAGGTCTCTTCTGGGCTTAAACCAGCTTGAAGGTACCACAAAATGTTGCAGAATTGCTGGCACTGCATATTCTGGATTTTGTGTGCATGATTTATTTGAGAAACATGCTTTCTTTATAGTTATTCAAACTAGTGTGAAGTTGGGGGAAAACCATCAAGCCAAATAATTGCCAAAGTCATTCCTTTTTACCTGGATTTGATATAATCTCATAATTTATACTATAATTTTTTGAAAAGCAGGTGTAGGCACCTATATGTCTGTGGTTACTTTATATACCTTTCTTTTACTTGCTGAAAGCTGTAGGTTGCCAAACTTGGTAATCAAGTGTATATTGTACATGTTAAAGTAAAATGGAATAGTAACTCATGAAACTTACTCCAGTGTTTGGGGAAAAAGTCTTTTTACTAATATTATTTTGATTAACATTTGCCTTTCTTTGCAGTTTGCTTTCACCGAATGAAAGTACATTCTGTTTGTCTCAAATTTGTTGAAGTGAATGTCTGTTGACATCTTGCCTCAGTTTTTCTTTTGTGACATTATCATTTAGGTGGCTTAAACCAGTACATGATTAGCCGTGTCCAGATTTTGTCAAACTAAGAGTAAGATCATGGATTAGACCCAAAAGTCAGTAAGACTCAGGGTATGATAACTAGTGTAAGTTCTGTTGACATTGAGTTTCCATATTATACTACAGAGCTTTCCAAACTTTTCATGTTGGTGACAGTTTTTAGATATGCATCATTTCATGACACAATAATTCAGTTTTACAAGCAAAATGGTGGTTAAAGTAACCTCTTATAAGAGATACAGACACATACATAAATTGTAATAACAAAATGTATGTGGACACAACATATCTCATGAATCTTTCATATATTTTTAAAAATATATGATTTATAAATAATAACATACATTTCCAAGATTGTGGGCGACAGCCCTACACACTTCAGGTGACACACTAATGTGTTGTGGCAGTGTTTGGAAAGCCCTGCTAGACTAGTTACTTGATCTATATTTATGCAACAGTTTCTCCTTTTAACTGTCATTAACTATGAAATATTTCTTATTCTGAAATTCATTTTAATAAGTTGCCTTTTCAAGTAATTAGTGTTTTGAACATTTTAAAAAAGGTGCAACAATAGTTTGTATTTTGTGAATAACTTCTAACTTTTGCCTACTCAGGTCTCCAAGTTAGCTGGAGTCATGATGAGCCACGGCATAAAGAAGGGGGACTGTGTGGTCATCTATATGCCCATGATTCCACAAACTATGTACACTATGCTTGCGTGTGCAAGAATAGGAGCTATACATAGTCTCATTTTTGGCGGATTTGCTTCAAAAGAGCTTTCTGGTCGCATTGATCATGCTAAGGTAACATTTTTGCTCAGATCTGGGGAGAGATTAAGGGAGATCTTATAATGAAAGCTTGTAGGTAGCCATTCTACCCCTGGTTGGTTATCCAGAGAGGCTTGTGGTTAGAAAGCTTTTTAAAGTGACTAACATAATCTTGTGGGCTAGTATTTTGTTTTTAATGACTTAATTCCTTTTGTAGACTTGTTTGAAGAGAGTGTGCTCACTTCAGCTGTTTTATCTAGCTCTTGGTTTTTGGAATGCACTTCTCTCTTCAATCTGTAGTAAGCATTCAGACACAAGAATTTAAAATTTGATTCTTAGGACTCTCTTACAATGTGTGCAATTAATTTTATGTAGCCTCTGTGCTAAATTGATTTGTTAGGTTCTTTTGTCATTAGATACGTTGCATATTTTTGTCTAGTTGTAGGTAGCTGTGAGTTACAAAGACAGATTCAGTATCTGTGCTTGTTATTAATAAACTTCCCTTTATCATTGGCAATTATACTTTTTTTTGTTTATTCTTCTAATGAAAGACATTATTAAAAACAACTGTTTATCCAGTCTTTTTTTGGAATGCCTTTGTGTACAACAGCAGATGAACAACGTAGGGAGTAATAATTTATCATTCTCTGTTTATTTTTTGTGCAATGGTTTGGACTGAGAATTTTATTCTGCCACTTGCAGCCTACCTGAGTGGATTTATCAGGAAGCTGATAACTAGATGATGATAGAGGGTAGTGATTTTTCTGATTCTCCCCTCCTGCTGTAGCCCCCAGTGCCACATCTCACACTCTTCCAGTGGATTAGCTAGATGTCCATAGAATTTGTAACATTAAGGAAGGGGGTCTGGAATGTTCAGGGGACTTGGAATACTGAATGAAAGGAGGAAGTGGCAAAGATCTATTCATGTTCAGTCAGTGGCAAAGCTTTGCTGGATTAAAAGCTTCTTGTGAATGGATAGATCCTTCCATTTTCAGAAAGATTTGCTGGATTCTATCCATAATATTCAGCTATCAGTATGTTAACTTGAAAGAACTCCATTAGAGGTGATAGTTCTGAGTGTTTCCTTATGTACATTGGTAAATCTTCAGGTCTGGGCAGTTATGACAGTTCCTGTAGCCAAACCTCCAAGGAACATTCTAAGGTATAGTTCCTCTTCCTACAACCAGGGAGAAGTACTTTGAGAGTCAAGAAACCAGTTCTAGCAGTGTTCCTTTTTGCTACCACAAGGTCTTAAGTAAAGCTAATGGCTCTTAGTTGCCCATTCAAGACCACATCACCCCAAATATTTTGCATTGCAACAGAAATATCATTAAATATCAGAGTGGGACTCCTCCAGACCAGAACTATCCTGATTCATATGTATGCTCATAGAAGCTGAAGAAAGCTGACAGGAAGAAAATGAACAGGTTGCTTACCTGTAACTGTGGTTCTTCGAGTGGTCATCTGTGCCATCATACACTAGGAGCTTTAGCGCCTGCGCGGTAGCGTTCGGAAACTTCTAGAGCTTGTTCGCTTGGCGAGAACCCCTCCCCCACACCGGTACTGCGCATGCTCCTCCCGCCGAGCAACGGTCTCTCCTCAGTTCTGTCGTCCGCCGTAGAACCTACAGGGACCTGAGAAAGAGGGGAGGAAGGGCGGGTGTGTATGATGTCACAGATGACCACTCGAAGAACCACAGTTACAGGTAAGCAACCTGTTCTTCTTCTTCGTGGTCTCTGTGCCTTCATACACTAGGAGACTGTGTAGCTTACCGGTCGGACGGCGGGTCAGGTCCTACAGCACGGAAGTCAACACCTCACGTCCAAACCGGGCATCTCTGCGCGACCGGCAGTCGAGCCTGTAGTGGCGCACGAAGGTCGATGGTTGGGACCAGGTCGCCACACGGCAGAGTTCATGCAGGTCAACTCCTCGCAGGAGGGCCGCAGAAGTAGCCACCGCTCTGGTGGAGTGGGCTCGAAGCAGGACTGGCGGAGGCTTCCTCGCGAGCTCATACGCCAGTTGAATAGTCCTCACCACCCATTTGGAGAAGCGCTGGGTGGACACTTTGAGGCCCTTCCGACGTCGCCCATAGCAAACGAAGAGATGCGGCGTCTGTCGGAAGGAAGCAGTCCTGTCCATGTAGAAGGCCACGGCCCGACGCACGTCCAGGGAGTGGAGAGACCGCTCCAACGGTGTCGTCGGGTTCGGGAAGAAGGCAGGCAGGATGATGTCCTGGTTGAGATGGAAACTGGACACCACCTTAGGCAGGAACGAGATGTCAGGTCTCAGGACCACCTTGTCTCTGTGGAAGACCGTGAAGGGCTCATCGGATCGAAGAGCCGTGATCTCACCCGCTCGCCTCGCTGAGGTCACCGCCACCAAGAAGGCAGTTTTCATGGTCAGGAGCCTATCATCCGAGGTCGCCATCGGCTCGAAGGGCGGCTTTGTCAGCTGCGAGAGCACCAGCGAGAGGGACCACGGCGGTAGCGGCGGCGATACCGGCGGGTAGAGATGATGAAGTCCTTTCAGGAACCGCTTAACGGTATCGTTCCTGAAGAAGGCCGAGGCAGCCGACCGTGGTGGTTGGTATGCCACGATCGCGGAGAGATACACCTTCAGGGATGGAAACGCCAGCCCCTGTTGCCGGAGGTGCAGGAGGAAATGCAGGACGGTAGAGAGCCCCGCGGGCGATACCGGCTCACTCCTCTCGTTAGCGAAGGTCAGGAAGCGTCGCCACTTGTATTGATAGTTGCGACGGGTGGATTCCTTCCTGGCCGCGACGAGGACGGTACCGAGCACGGGATCGTCTAGTGCGATATCCTCCAGGCATGGAGGGCCAGGCGTGGCAGGTCCGGATGGAGGACTCGGCCGCCGGAGTGGGAGAGCAGGTCCGGTGTCGGTGGCAACCGGAGCAGGTCGTCTCGCGCGGCTTGTAGCAGGGGTGCGAACCAATGTTGCCTCGGCCAGTACGGGGCTACCAGGATCGCGTCGGCTCGGTCGGCGAGGATCTTCGATATCGTCCGGCCGAGCAGCGGGAACGGCGGGAACGCGTAGAGGAGTTCCCCGGTCCACGGAAACTGGAAAGCGTCCCCGATGGAGGCACGATCGTGGCCCGCTCTGGAACAGAATCGGCGACACTTCGCGTTTTCCCTGGTCGCGAAGAGGTCGATCGATGGTTCGCCCCAGCGGTCCCGAATCAGTCTGAACGCCTCTCCGGAGAGAGACCATTCGTGATGGGATGAGGTGTCCCTGCTGAGGGCGTCTGCCGTGGTGTTCTCCTGCCCGGCCAGGTGAACCACCACGGGATGCGTGTGCAGGCGAATGCACCATTCCCACAGGTCGAGCGCGATGTGGAGCAGGGTCGTGGAATGAGTCCCACCTTGTCTGTTGATGTAGCAGACGGCGGTGGTGTTGTCCGTCAGAATCAGGACCGTGCGCCCCGCCACGGCGTGGCGGAACGCCCGTAGGGCTTTCCAGACGGCGAGCAGCTCCAGCGCGTTGATATGGAGAGCGGTCTCGTCGTCGGTCCATCTGTCGCGGACTCTGAGATCGCCGCAGTGGGCACCCCATCCATACAGGGAGGCGTCGGTCGTTACCGTCACCTTCGGTGTCGGCTGTTGGAAAGGCATCCCTGACATGAGATTGCGTCGCGACTGCCACCATCGGAGGGATGAGCGGACGTCTCCCGGCAGCTGCAGTCGGAGTGTCTGTTCGTCTCGCAGGGGGTCGAATATGCGGACGAACCAGTGTTGAAGAGGTCTCGCTCTCAGCCTGGCGAGATATGTCACAGCGGTCGTCGCAGCCATGTAGCCCAAGAGCTGCTGGACGCTTCTCGCAGATAACGTCGGGGCCGTACGAGCGTGAGCGGCGGCCCGGATCAGGGTTTGGGCTCGAGACTCTGGTAGGTACGCCCTGGCGGAGGTCGAGTCGAGCGTCGCCCCAATGAAGTCCAAGATCCTCATCGGCTCGAGGTGGGACTTCTTCGGATTCACCCGTAGACCAAGGCGGGTCAGGAGTGACGTCATGTGGACGTCGTGGTAAAGTCTCTGTTTGCAGGACGCCACCAACAGCCAATCGTCGAGGTAAGGGAAGACAGAAGCACCCTTCGTCCGCAGGAAGGATACCACCGGGGCCATGCACTTGGTGAAGACCCTTGGGGCAGTCGAGAGTCCGAACGGCAGCACCTTGTACTGGTAACAGGTGTCGTCGACTGCGAAGCGGAGGTACCGTCTGTGCTGCGGGCGAATGGCGATATGGAAGTATGCGTCTCGGAGATCGATGGAGGCGAACCAGTCCCCTCGATGTAGGAAGGGCAGGATCGACGGTATCGTGACCATCTTGAACCTTTTGGGGCGGATGTAGTAGTTCACCCCTCTGAGGTCTAGGATCGGCCGGAGGGTACCGTCGGCTTTCGGTACCGTGAAGTACCTGGAGAAGAAGCCGGTGGTCTTGGCTTCTTGCGGGAGCTGCTCGATCGCCCCTTTCTGGAGGAGGGATTGGATCTCTTCCAGGAGGGCCGGACTCGACGGCGTGGAATAGTAAACGCCTCGAGGAGGAATATCGAGAAACTCGATGGTGTAGCCAAGACGGACGATGGAAAGCACCCAAGAGTCCGTAGTGACGCACTGCCACTCCGCGAGATGTCGAGCCAGAGTCGGTCGGTCTCCGAGCGCTGATGGTAGGCTGAAGAGTGGGTATTGGTAGGTCCTGCCAGGCACGTCATAACCGAGACTTTGTCTCGGAGGAGGACTTCTTGGACGAAGCCGGGCGTCGTCTAACCGTGCGTCTGGCCGACGAGCCGGAGGACGGTCTCGACTGTCCAGACTGGGCCGAACGCTGGAACGACGAAGTGGAAGATCGTCGCCAGGATGGGCGGAAGGCGGAGGTCCTGCGGGCTTGCGTGGCCGGCTGTAGCCCGATTTTCTTGGCGGTTAACCTCGCCTTCACGAGATTGTCCAACGCTTCGTCGGTGGACGAATTGAATAGGCCCTCACCGTCGAAGGGGAGATCTTCAATTCTCCTTCTGGTGTCCTCCTGGATGTCGGCCGGCCGCAGCCAAGCATGGCGGCGCAGGCCGATGGATCCCGCCATGACCCGGGAGGCAATCTCCACTGCGTGCCTGGAGGAGGCCATCTGTGCCGAGCGATGGAGATGACCTCGTTGAATATCACCGAGGAGGCTTGGCGGATGTCCTCCGGTACCGCCTCCATCGCCGGTTGAAGGCGATCGAGCACCTTTTTCAGGTATGCCGCGAGGCAAGCCTGAGTGTTGGACAGCCTGATCTGCAAGGAGGCGGCGGAATAGAACCGTCTTGCATAGGCGTCCAACTTCCTGCCCTCTTTATCCGGCGGGGTGGTGTGCTGCCTGCCGGAGCCTTTCGTCTGTGCCGACTCGACCACCACAGAGTTCGGTGCAGGGTGGTTGAAGAGATAACCGGTGTTATCCTTCTGCACCCTGTAGAGGTGTTCCAACCGCTGCGGTATCGGCTGCGCCGAGGCCGGCCTATCCCAGGCGGCCTTCACCAGTCTGGATATCCGGGGCAGGAGAGGCAGCGGGGCCGTGGCAGGTTGCTTCTCCTCGAAGACGGAGAAGGCTGGATCGTCGTCCTCCGGCTCCGCATCGGCGATCTTAAGGCCGAGGGTAGTGGCCATGCGGAGCAGCATAGCAGAGAACTGGTGGACGTCCTCTGGAGCAGAATCTGGGATCGGATCCCCGAATCCCAGCGGAGGAGACTCCTGGGAGGCCGCCTCAGACACCTCTGACTCCGCACTCGAGTCGTACGACTCCGAGCTCGGTGCGTCCTCTCGCCGCTCGCTTTCCGGCTCCTTCGCAGTCGCCACAGGTGTTGCCTTCCTAGGCTTCTCCGCAGCCGGGACGGTGGTAGTGGCAGCGTCACGCTTGGGCTGGCTGACCACGGACTTCACCTTCTTAGTGGTGACAGGGGCAGTCTGGCAGGCTGAGGTTGTCTTAGCCCGCTCAGTCACCACCGACTCCGTAGGGCGCGTCGCCGTTGCCGTGACCCTAGGAGGTGGCGATATCGCCCGATATCGAGGTGAAGGCTCCCTCGCCCTATGATATCGAGGAGAGGGAGAGCGGCTGAAGGAGCGGCGGTCCGACGGAGATCGGCTTCGGTGGCGATGGTACCGAGCCTCGTCCCCTCTAGGCGAGCGCGATTCGTGCTGTTGACGAGGTGACCGGGACCTCCGGAAGGTCTCCCAGCGACTCGGGTCACGATGGTACCGATCCCGGTACGATGGTGAATGTGACCGATAAGAGGCCGGGCGCTCTGTCCATTCAGATTCCCTCGCGTACCTGGCCACGTAGGACGCCGAGGTGTATCTGGAGGCAGACGAGCGAGGTTGTTCCTCTCTAGTCTCCCTAGGAGGCGGCGAGGCCACCGGACGCTCCGAAGAGCGGGACCGGGACCTGAATGAGGTCGAACGCCGCTCCGGAGAAGCAGAGGTCTCTCTCTGCTGCAGGTCGGCCGACCTGCGACGGCTGGAAGGGCGGTGGTGCTCCTCCACCAGGGTTGGAGGGTCTGCCACAGGCGAGTCCGGGCGCTGTTGGGGAACGTCCTCGATCTCATCGTCCGAGAGATCGACGGACTCGCCTCGCCCTTTGGAAGGCTGCTGAGTAGGAGGAGGAGTAGGAGGTTGAACGTCCCCAGCCGGGGAGCGCTTCTTCTCCTTCTTCTTCTTCTTCTTCTCCTTCTCCTTGCCCTTGCCTCCGTCCGGAGCAGGGCGCTTTTTAGCAGGCGTCTCCGTCAGGGGAGCCTCAGCCTTCCTCGCCGTCGAGGATCCTTTAGCTGACTTGGCAGCCGCCGACAGCTTCGGGATCCTCGGTAACGCCGAGATCGGCGTCTTCGCCGGTACCGAGCCCGATACCGACGAGGTGGACGGAACGGCAGCCGCCGATACCGTCGATGGCGTGGTCGTCTTCTTGTCGGCCATCTTGGAAGTGGAGGTCTCGTCTATCGCCCGCAGAGACTGTTCCCAACAATAAGACTTAAGTCTCGCGGACCGGTTGCGGAGAGTTTGGGGGGTAAAATCCCGGCAAATTGGGCAAGTCCGAATGTTGTGGGACTCACCCAAACAAAAAAGACACTCCTTGTGGCCGTCGTTGAGGGCAACTTTGCGCCCGCAGGACACGCACTTCTTGAAGAGCGCGGACATAAGACGAAGAACGCCAAACTGCGAAATCCGAAAAAGACCAAAAGCCGAAGGGGGAGTCCGAAAGAGAGGTCAGAGACAGTCCAAAAGTCCGTAAAACCGTGAAAACAGCAAGCCAAGCATGAAAGTGAGAGGAACAAACCAAAGAACCTTCCGTACGCGACGGCGGACGAGAAAGAACTGAGGAGAGACCGTTGCTCGGCGGGAGGAGCATGCGCAGTACCGGCGTGGGGGAGGGGTTCCCGCCAAGCGAACAAGCTCTAGAAGTTTCCGAACGCTACCGCGCAGGCGCTAAAGCTCCTAGTGTATGAAGGCACAGAGACCACGAAGAAGAACAGTTCAGTTGAAATATGGTGTTGGAGAAGAGTTCTGCTGATACCATAGAGTGCTAAAAAGTCAAATAAATAAAAAGAGCAGATCAAACCTAAACTCGCAGTAGAAGTAGAGATGGCTAAATTGAGGCTGTCATACTTTGGACATATCATAGGATGATGTGACTTACTGAAAAAGATGATAAAGCTTGGTAAAGTGGAAGGCAGCAGTAAAAGGCAGAGACAACAAATGATTTGATGTAATCTGTGAAGCCACAGCTCTGAATTTACAAGACCTGAGGAGGGCGGTTGATAACCAGGACTCTTGGAAGTCTTGCATTCATAGAGTTGCCACGAGTTGAAATTATTTGATAGCAAATAATAACAATAACAAAAACAAGAGGGATAGCTCACAACCATATATTGTTGCTTTACCCACTTAACTATTGTGCCAATTATGGCTAAATTTAGAGGGAATGGGGAGAAGGCACATGACATCATACTTGCTCATCATATAGTCATGGTTGTTGACCCTGCACATCCTGGCTCCACTGTTTCTCTGTTACAGAAAATTGTGCTATGGCTAATTGTAAATTTGTATTTTTCTCACTCTTACTGAAGGAAGAGGATCCTCTTCAAGTATCCAGGCCAGAAATAATTCTCTCTAGCCAGTAGTTCCAGGATAAAATTCAGCTTGAGGTTTCCTCCTACAACATTGTCCCTGTGAGCTCTTTCTTACTTTCTATGTTCAGATTCCTTATTTAGGAAGTGCATTTGAGAAGCAAGTATACAGCTACTCTTATGCAAACAAAATAAATGCTTTCACATTCTTCCTTAGAAACATGTGCAACATATCATTTGCAGTGTATCATGAATTTTAAAAAGCTTGGGGAATACTGCATTAGCTTTCCATTTATGATTTTTAGTTTTGCCTGGTTAGGTGAACAGTTGTTAAAGATCACCACTATAATCACTTTACTAAATCATATGACAAGTAGACTGTGTTGCTGTACACCAAATAGTGTTGTCTCTTGCTCTATATCTCTGTCTTTAGAAAACTGATCCCTTGAGTGGTATAATATATTCCCGTTTTTTTAAAAAAAGTGCTTGAAATTTTCCATTTGGTGTTAACAATGCAGTTTTGACAATAAAATTTGATCAGCTGGAACCATTTAATCTTTATGAATTATCATGGGTAATTTTGTTTTCCTAGATACTTTTCATATTATCTGTGCTAGTTGTTTTTCTTCAAATTGAAAGAGGTTTGGAATGAATTATTAGATAGTTTGCCAGTGTATTTTTTTTTAACAAAGTACATATCTTAAGGACCTGGAATCTATTCCAGTTTTACAGTGGTACAGTGGCAGTATTGGTGCGGTGGTGAAAGGCGAGAGCTCTGTCCATCAGTGTCTGTCTGTGGAGAACCTAAAAGAAGCAAGACCCCCTCTGTTCTTTCTGGTGGCCTTTTGCAATGCCTGGGCAGAAAAAGTGGCAGTGATGGTGACTCTTTGTTGCTTCCCCACTGCATTGAAGAAGCAACTTATGTCCACTGTGTTGGGGAAGTGCTAAAGCAGGGTTGTCAAACTCAGTTTCATCTTGGACCACATCAGCATTATGGTTGCCGTCAAAGGGCCAGTTGTATCTGTAAGACTATATAAATGTATCTCCTCTTTTATCATATAAATAATTGCCTCTGCATTCATTTATTACTGGTTTTTAAATTGCTTTCCCTCTGTATCACTTTTCTTTTCTTGGACATTTTGGGGCTATTTGATTGTAGTTTATGGTCCCTATAGTGACATAGAATTGGTCAGTATATGTAAGGTATGTCTCTTTCTGCTCCCCAGACCCTCTCTGTGCCTCTTTCTGCCCCTGGGCTCACCAGGCAGGGGCAGTGCTGCAGCTGCAGGAGAGGTGCGAGGGCCACATGAAATGGTCTGCTGGGCTAGATTTGACCTGCGGGCCTTGTGCTTGACACATGGGTGCTGAAGAGTAAGTGTGACTGCCATTTTTCTGTCCAGACTCTGCAGAAGGCTGCTGGAGACGGTAGGGGAAGTTGGTGCTTTTAAAGGCTCTTCTGGGACAGACTATGGTGAGAGCTTAGTCCATCCAGGGATGAGCTAACATAAAAGAAACACTGCCCCCCTCTGGTCTTTCCACCACAGCAGGGGAACACCAAAGAGCCACTGCTACTCCTGATCTCCTTACCTCAGTGAGGAAGCACCAAAGATCTACTGCTATGGTGTAGAGAGCAGAGAGGATTGAGGCTTCTTCTAGGTTCTCCTAACTCTTTCTAATCTCTGCACCCTGGCAGTGAAGCACCAAAAAGTTCTAGGGAGAGTAGAGGGGGTTGACCTTTTCAGATTTTCCTGGGATGGAGTAGCATGATTATCCAGTGAGAGCCTTAAAAAAACACTGATCCCCTCTGCACTCTGTGCTGTGGAGAAAACTGCCAAACAGCCACTGTTGCCACCATTTTTTCAAGCAGGCATTACAAAAGGGCAGCAGCAGTGCCACAGCTGAGAGGTACTGCATTTACCCATGTATAAATCAACCCAGGTTTTTTGGCTTGATTTTTTGGCAGAAGTTTTTCAACTTATGCACGAGTATATATGGTATATTAGGTTTGCACTGATGGTTACTACTTGGAAAATGTGAGAAAATAAAATACACATAATCTCGTCTGATTTCAGTATTAAAATGCCAAAGTTAGTATTGCATTTAAATCAGAAATAGGGAACCAGTGTCCCTCCAGATATTGCTAGACTGCCATTCCCATCAATCCTGGTCAACTCATGGAGTGGTGATGGATCATAGAAGTTTCAATCCATCAACACCTGGAGATCACACATTCCCCACCTTTAATTCCCCTCTTTAATATCGAAAGAGGTGTTACTACTATTTTATTGCAGTGTTGCAGTGCCCCTCCAGTTCAAGAAGAATGCTTAGTTTTCATTTTTTCATATGAATAAATAAATTCCCCATATAATCACATAAAAGAAGCCTTCTCTTACCAATGGAGAAATGTTAACATATACCAAATGTTATCTTTTCTCTCACTGCAAGTATAAAATTTGGTATATGAATATTCTACATTTGATTGTACAGGTTGGGAATTGTTATAAGTGGGAGTATTAAATACAGGGACTGCTGGTGTGATTAGCACTGAATCCTGCTTTTCATAACTTAGGAGCTGATCCACATATGCATTAACATGAAATGGAGGCAGAGTTTTTCATTTAGGATTCTAATCTCAAAGTAACCAAGATTTGAAAAACTTGTCATATTGTATGTTTCAGAAACAGTATTTGAATTTATGATTTTTTAAAAAATCCTTTTAGCCCAAACTGATTGTAACATCAACATTTGGAATAGAACCTGGAAGAAAAGTTGAATATGTACCACTTTTAGAAAAAGCCCTGGAGATGATAAAGCACCAACCTGAGAAAGTTCTGATTTACAGCCGGCCTAACATGGTAGGGTTACAGCAAATAATTTTAGAGGCATACTTGAACTAATGTTTCTTTTGATTTATATTTTCTCTGAATATTTTAACTAGAGTATCTCATTTTGTTCAACTTAAATGGCATGTCAAGATTTCTGGAGTGACTTCCTGCTGTTTTGCTTATTTAAAGTGTATAATTTTGTATGTTTCAGTATGATTGCTGAAATTCCTGTGGTTGAGAGAATATATATGTTTGATGTCTCTGCAAGCCAGACTCGCTTTTTAAAAAGCTTTTGTTTTGTTTTGCTAAATTCAATTTAAATAGTTGCAGTTTTTTTCTTCTTTGGTGTTCAGGAGGCTGCCTCTCTGAAACCTGGGCGCGATCTGGATTGGCAGGAAGAAATAGCAAAAGCAAAGCCATGTGACTGCATCCCTGTTCTTTCAGACCATCCTCTTTATATTCTTTATACATCAGGAACAACTGGCACACCCAAGGTAGATGGTGTCTTTCAGTATAAGTGTCTAGTATTAAATTATTTTCTATTCCACTTGAGGAAGCATTTAATTGAAAGGCAGAAAATGTTTTCTCTGCTTAGTGCTCATAAAAATTGAGTATTACTGGAGCTGTCTTTAACTATATTTCATTGCCCCACGTTAATCTTAATGTTTGAAATGTGTTCTCTGTGGATGTTTGGGTTCCCTCCCCTCCATGGAGTTGTTCCCAGCCTAAAGCTGGGTCATTTATGATATATACACTGAGGATTCTAAATTGCTGCACTGTGTCTCTGATCTTCAGATTTCACGCATTATGACGCTGCATAACTTTTGATTCTGTGCTTTCGAAAAGATCAGATAACTTGGCTGTAATGTTGTAGTGGTATGTGGATGAGCTAAGTTAAATATATTGGATGAAGAAATAATGAACATCAGGGAGAACCTCACATAAATACGAAGGAAGTAGGAATGAAAAAACATAGCTGATTTGGGCAGGGTAGGCAAGAATGAGTGTGATAAGGCATACTTAATTTCTAGTCCCCAAAGAGGTATGTTGAGTGTCCACAAATGTTAATTAGAAGTGCTACTACTTTAGTGTGCAAGTGACTTGCAGACAGGGTTGATGAGGATTTGAAGGAGGGGCTTTTTACATCTGGAAATTATTTTAAAGTGATTTAAAACTTATTTTTAAGAAAACTCCTTTTCAGCTTCCAGAGACAGAGGTTTACAATAACATACAACGAAAAGTACAAGAAAAGGCTAAAACTGTTATAGTTAAAAGAAATATGCATATTTTAGAGTCTGAAAGCATGAGAAATTTTTTTAAAAAGTTCTTTGATATCTAAGAGGTGTTGGTGGAAGTGTGAGGCAAGTCTCCTCAGGGCGAATGTTCTGCAAATGAAGCCGTCAGACCCTTTTCCCATACCACCTGCCTTGCTTTAAATCAGAGGTACAGAAGGGTTGGTCTGTAGCCCCAAGGCTGTTTTTGAGTCTCCTAGTACACCCCCTCCCCCACTTTAACTAAGAATATCTCACATGCCCTTAGGGCAATGCATCTTAAGCTATCTGATGTGGGAGAATGGCAATAATTTTTTTGACACCAGCCCCATATTTATAACCATTGATTGTAATTGTTCCTTTTCAGAAAACTCAGCCAGGGACTGGAAGTTGGGGCTGGACTCTGAGGGTGGTGGGGTAACCATCAAGAGGCTGAGGCCAAAGGGGTTTACTGCAAGGTCGGTTTCCCTCCTGTTTGGAAAGGCCAGAATAGGGTTAATTTTTTAACAAATAAGAAGAAGGATATTGATGTGACTCATGGAACAACTATTACAGTAGTACAGGTCAAAAGAAGATAAAAAAAAGAGGGATGGTGGGGAGAGACCATCTCCGTTATTTCAGAAGAAAAGCCCAAAACAGTGTATTGGTTGTTTCCAAGCTTTCCTGTGCTTCAGTTCATGTAATAGCTGTGGCAACAGTCTCCCTGGGTTGAAAATGCAGTTGATGAATGCCATGTCTGTGAATGATAAAACAACAGCTATTCAGGACTTCGTCCTAGATGAGCCTGCCGACTTGGCATGTATCATAGAGACTTGGTTGGATGAGGCTAAAGAGGCTAAGGAGGTTATCTCTGTCAGACTTGTCCTCCGTATTTCCTTGTGCAGCAGCAGATAAGACCTGGGTGTTATGGAGGTGGAGTTACAGTGGTCTATTGTGATTTCATCTGCCTAACAAGGTGCTTTGTCATATATTCTGCAAGGTCCTAAGTATGTATATCTGAAGGTGGGTGGCCAGGACATAATTGGGATTCTTTTGGTGTGTCATCTAACCTGCTCGTCAGCGGTCTCCCTGAACTAGCTGGGATGATCTTGGAGTTGAAGTCCCCTTGGCTTATAGTGTTGGGAGTTTTCACCATTCATGCTAGACTGCCCTTTCAGGAGTGACTCAGGACTTTATAATTGCCATGACACCCATGGATCTGTCCCATGTGGTATCTGGTCTCTCTCATGGCAATGGGTACACTCTTGATTGTATTTTTCTGTGCTGTGTGGGGTGGTGAAGATTTTGATGTGGAAGAACTTTATATAGCTCCATTGTCGTAGACAGATCATTGCCTGATTGGGTTTAAACTCACTGACACTTAAGAGTTTCTGCAGGAAAAAGAAGGGTATTACCTGCTGATTACGTGTTGTCAAAGAAAGTGAGGGTGATGATGGGACCAGTTAAGATGGTTAAGATGATTAAGGTGGATACTCCTAGGAGGTTTATGCCTCCAGGTGAGTTCTTCATGGCTCTTGAGGAGTTTCCTGTTTCTTTGGCAAGTGATTTTATTGAAGTCCTGATTGACTTCTGGAATAGAGAGATGGCCAGCTTGGCAGATGAAATTGCTTCTGAGCATCCTTCTCAGAGTAAAGGTAAACCAGTTCCCTGGGTCTCCAGGGGTCTGGCAAAAATGAAGACTGAAAGGGTGATAAGAGCTATGTTGCCAGAAAATTTGGAATGAATCTGACTGAACGTGGGATAGAGCCTATTTGAAGGCATACTTCATGGTATTGTGGACAACAGAAATGTCTTTTTTTCTCTGCCACATCTGAAAAGAACCATCCATTGAAGTTGTTTGAGCATTACAGGCCTTTTACACCTTGGCCCACAAGAGCAGAATCTAGACCACTTGATAATCTAGTGTGAACAATTTGCTAAGCACTTTACACATAAAATTACTCAGTTCTGTTCTGACTTGGATCCACAGATTAATAGGGTCCTCTTACAAGCTCTTGCTTGTGCACTGCTAATGAGTAGTTTTCAACTCATACTCCCTCCAGATATGAAAAAGGATCCATGGAGAAGTGGGAGCCACCACATCTATGCTAGATTCTTGCTGTTCCTAGTTTATCAAAGAAGCCAGAGAGTGGACTGGCTGGGTGGATAATCCGAGTTTAATGCCTCTTTCAAGCAAACTGTGGTTCCCAAAAGAGGCAGCTGTAAGGGCCCTGGTTTTTTTAAAAAAAGGTCCTTCCTAGATCCCACATAATTATTGACCAGTGTCTAGTACTCTGTTTCTGGACATTGTATTGGAGCATGTGGTGGCTTTCCAGCTCCAGGAGTTCCTGAATTAGATGGCTTCAGACTTGGTTATTGGACAGAAACACCACAGTTTCAATACAAACTGGACAATGTATCTTTTGGTTCTGTTGGATCTCTCAGAAGCATACAGTACAGATGAACATAGTATCCTTCTGGACCCCCTCTGTGGAATGGAACTTGTGAGGCACTATTCTCTAGTGGCTTTGTTCCTTCCTGAAGGAGGAAACACAGAAGATGGTGATTGCTCATTGATCTGTGGAGTCCCACAGGATTCTATTTTGTGCCCCATGCTATTCAACTACATATACATAAAACTGCTAGGAGAGGTTTCCAGGTTTGGTGCCTTCAGTATGCTGTTGATGTCCAACTCTTATCTCTCCTTTCCAACTCATTGCAAAGAAAGTTGTTTGTGTTCTAAACTAGTGCCTGTCATCAATAATGGGCAGGCTAAGGGTGAACAAATTGAAACTTAATCCAGACAAGACAGAGGTGCTCCTGGTCAGTCAAAGATTAGATTAGGGAATATAGATTTAGCCCATATTGAATGGTATTATACTCCCTGTGAAGACAAACATTTGCGGTTTGGGTTTACTCCTGGATTCACCTTGAACTTGTATTGGTCAGTAGTGCATTGCATAATTATAGCTAGGGTGCCATCTTTTCCTTGGGATGTCTATCTTGAACACAGTGTCTTATGGTTTGGTTACATCACAATTGGATTAGCTTAACACATTTTATGTGGAGGTGACTTTGAAGAAACCTCAACTGGTCGAAAGAACTGCAAAGGCAGGTTGTAGGGAGCAGACAACTCCCTTGTTGCAACAGGTCTACTGACTGACAGTTTGTTTCTGGGCAAAATTCAATGTGCTAGTTATGTCCTAAAAGTCCTATATGGCATGAGTCTAGGCTGTCTGAAGGACCATATCCTCTCATATGAGCTTGTCTGAACTCTTTAAAATCTTTGCGGGAGGCAGTTCTCTTGATCCCACCAACTTCATAGGTATATTTGGCAGGAACACGGGAGAAGGCTTTCTGGAGGTTGGTCCCAGAGTCCCTTTCTAGAGAGGCTAGGATGGTTGATTCTTTGCTTTCTTGTTGACAATTCCCAAAGGATTGATTGATTTGTAAGAGAAGAACCTTTTATTGTGCTCTACTGCTTTTATTCTTTGTTTTGAAGTAATATATCAAAAGATTTTAATTTTCTGACAAATTTAATACAGTTTACATGTTTTTAGCCATATATATATTTATTGTAATTTTCTGTCTACAGTAAGATGCCTTGATTTTTGGGAAAAAGTTGGGGTACAAATAATGTGATGAGTTTCTTACTTGAAAAAAGGCCACTCCTCTGTCTAAAGCAACCCAGGGAGACCTAAAACATGACAGATTGACCAGTCTGTTTCCCATAGGAGCATGGTGAGGGGTGCTTTTTGTGTGTTTTTCCCCCTTAAAGAAAACTTTAAAATTTGGGGGATTTGGTAACAGGGGATATAACATCCCGTAGGAGGCCACTGTGCATCACAGCCTTTTTTTCCATTGCAAACCCCTTCTTTAGATAGATCATTTTGATATGGTTTCTGAACAAATTCTGAAAATACTGAGGAAGTAACATGCATGTGTTTCTTGCATGGACTCTGGGTCAGATAGAAGTGGAGGTAACAGTCATTTGTGTATATAGATGGCTTTATGTCCTGTAATATCAAAAACTACTCTCTGTTAGAGCAAAAATTCTAGTAGTGTGCAACCATGAATATTAGCAAAATTGCTCACGGAAAGGCAAATTCTTCATGGTTTCTCTCTTGAAGACATCCCAAATGGTGACCACGGCAAGCATTTGGGCCCGTGTGACTGTTCTTGTCGGAACTGGAGCATGAACACTAGAAGAAATCAATACAGTGGGCACTCGGTATCCACTAGAGTTTGGTTTCAGAGCCCCTTGCGGATACCAAAATTTATGGATGCTCAAATCTCATTATGTAGAATCGTGTAGTAAAATGGCATGCCTTACATAAAATGGCAAAATCAAAGTTTGCTTTTTGGATTTTTTTGGGGAGGCAGTAATTTCAAGCCATGGTTAGTTGACTCCATGGATACAGAGTCCATGGATACAGATATGGAGGGCAAATTATACTTGTCTGTCCATTTCCTTTGTAGCATTTAGAATGGGATCCTTTCATTTTCCTATAGTTACCTGAAAGTCCTTGTAAATCCTGTCATGCTCTTTATAAATGCGTTAGGGTAAGAAGCCTTAGTTTGGTGGAGTTTCTCAATTTGTGTCATTAGGTGACTTGCAGCGTGTTATTCAGATCATTAACTACATTCTGAAGAATAAGAGCTTTTATTTTAAAATCACAGGTTTCTCCGTATCTTCATTGCAGAAAGAAGCTGCAAAAGTGAAGCTTCATCTGCAATTCTTAAAGACTCCTAGGAGTTAGTGGAAAAGATGCTAATTGCTTCTGCAAGTTAAATTATGGAAATGCTAATTTTCCTTATGGGAGATAATTTCAGTACATCTTTTATTTGCAAATGATCTTAATTTTAAATTGCTTCTCACTTAGGGTGTTGTTAGACCAACAGGTGGCTACGCAGTTATGCTAAACTGGACCATGTCAGCTATATATGGCCTTCATTCTAAAGAGGTAATTTCCATTTATATTCTAGTTTATAATCATGAAAAACTATGTCTATACCTTTTCTATACTTGTTTTTGTTTCTGTTTTAGGTCTGGTGGGCAGCATCTGATCTAGGCTGGGTGGTTGGCCATTCTTACATTTGTTATGCACCTCTTCTGCATGGCAATACAACAGTTTTGTATGAGGTAACTGCTAATTTTAATGTTGGTTGGTTATTTATTTAGTACATTTGAGAGCTGAAGAAATTCTCAAAACAATTATAAAAACAATACAAAATGCATGGATTACTCTTATGGTCTTCATTACTATTTTTTACTATTACTTCTCTTTGGAAGTTTTACGTCTAGCTATCAGAGCTTGGCTTCTTGTCCTCCAGAGTTCAGGGCAAGAAGGAGGAAACTTAGGGCGAATGTGTGTGTGCGTTGTGTGTGTGTGTGTGTGTGTGTGAGAGAGAGAGAGAGAGAAGATATATATTCATTTGTTAGAGTTTATGTTTTTTATTTGAATGACATTTTCCATGTAATTGTGGCTGATGCATACCTGATGTCACCAGCAATGTTTCTCATAACATGATCACAGTATTATCTGGGCCTGCCCCCAAGATGTGTCAATAGGTTGTCTTTAGGTCTTGAGTTCTGGATCTGAAATTTCAGCTATTCCATTTATGTGGAACAGCTGGTTGTTAAGTGGTCAGAAGGTCCCTTTCAGGAGAGCTCAGGGGAGTCACCTGGACTTTATAAAGCAGCTTTATATTTATTTGGTTTAGACCTGAGGTAAAATCATTATTCCTACAACAATTCCCACAATTAACCCACAAGAAGTCTTTAGTCATATGCTTTTTTCTCCCCTCTTTTGTGTGTCAGAATTACAGACTGGAAATTTTACTTTTGATTTTAACCAGACCTCAATCTTGCATTGCATCATATCAAAAACTTGGAACGGTGACTTGTTTGAACTTCAGCTAGTGGGAATAAACCAAGATCAAACTGTTATTTCTGATCCTTTTTTTCATTTTAAAATTTTGCATCCTAGATGGCTTTGACCTTTTAGATATTGTTGGACTCTGAATTCATACCGGCTCTATGCAGTATAGTCAGTGGTGAAAGATGATGGAAGTTACAGTATAGAAGTACTTAGAAAGTCATCTGTTACCCATTCCTAATTTAAATACCTTTTATCCTACTTTTCCATCCTATAAACAAGCCAGCAAACAATATGGTTGGATTAGAAGTGTCTACAAATAGCAAGTTGGCTTCACTTCTTAAATGTTTGTGAAAAATGGGACAACTCTCCCGCTAAATGTTCAAATTCATTGTTTCATATGTCACTGCCGGAATAGATATTTTCTGCCTGTCTTTTCTTCTCCTACACTTGGGAAAGAAGCTTTACATTGATTAGACCTCTGGAGGTCTTAGCATTCTATGCTTCTAAAAGATTGTCCTTCCATAACTATTAACACTGTGCAAAAAAAATGTTTGTTTAATTTTGACCATTTGTTGAGAGAAGGAGTGAAAAAAATCAATCCAAAATTGTAGGAAAGGGTTAAAATTTAGTGAGAAATTTCTCAAAGAAGGGGGCTGGGAAGGCTTTCTGTTGTAATGAGATGGCTGTGGGGTGTGTGTCTGTGTCTGTCTGTCTGTCTGTCTGTGTACTCTTAATTTTGTCATTTGTGCACTGGTCTTTTGTGCTTTGCAAACTTCCTTTTTTTAGATACTTCATACCTGCCAGGACTTAACCTCATGAATTTCTTCCTTGAATCTTTCCTGTGTGACGTGCCTGCTGAGTGCCTGAAAGCTGAGTACTTCAAAGCTGAGAGAGGTGTTGTTGTTTGTGCTTAAAAGAGCATTTTTGTTTGTCTCTATAATTTATAAAACAGCAGCAACAATCTTACAGAAGGCTTGGTACCATGTCAGGAGAGAGGCAACATATTAACAATTAATAATAATTAATTAAAAGCATGCGTGCTTTTAGAGGCAGCATGTTGGTCATACAAGAAAATCCAAATTCCGTATTAGATTAATAACTTTATTAGACCATCTGCTTGTGAAGACAGAGAGAGAGAGAGAGACGGAAATATGTGCAGCACTTTGTGCAAATTTTTGAGATCTCCAGATCCTTTATTAGATAAGGTGTTGCAAAATGGGTGGGAAATACATGCCAAACAAACTTGATCTTACAGCTTTTGTGTCTCCATCATGTCTTGAGTAGTAATGGAGGGGAAAGTTTCAGCAGAGACTCAAAGACAGCTCTGTCATAGAATCATAGAGTTGGAAGAGACCCCAGGGGCCATCGAGTCCAATCCCCTGCTATGCAGGAACCCACATCAAAGCATTCCCAACAGATGGCCATTTAGCCTCTGCTTAAAAAGTTCCAAAGAAGGAGACTCTACCACACTATGTCGTATGATGTGCTGATATTAGATTGTAGCCAAGGTGGCCACTAAGTGTTCTGAGAAAAAGAGTGAGCAGAAGTTTGGTCCTCTGCTGTGATGAGGATACTGTTAAGCTGTAAAGTCTTGACTGTCCCCATCTTAACTGAATCAAGGGGGGAAAGCCCTCCAGTCAGCTTTCAAACACTTAATGGGCAGCAGCACTGGAATGCTTGAAGGTAGGAATTCATAATGATAAGTTCTCTAGAAGGCTCTCCAGGAAGCATGAGCAACTAGGGAGGCTGGAAAATACAGAAGAAAGATACACAAGTTGTAAAATAAAGAGTACACGCACACACATGTTCATACATCCACATTTTTGACCATGTTACAATTATGTAAGTACCACTGCATTTGAGAAATTTTGCAGAAATTCTCAATACCTTTGCAAAATACTCTGTGGGTCCCCAACTATATTTATGTCCTCTTGCGTGCTCAGTTGCAGGACCAAATGATGAGGTGCCATTCATGACATTAGCAAGTACATGAGTGTCCTCTTAAAAGTAAATAGTAGGTATGTGGATTGGAACACTGGCCTGTGTGTGTGTGTGTGTGTAAGCTTTGTCTCTCCCTCTCAATCACAGTTCCAATCTGTATCATACTCCTGCTTGTTACTTACTTTTTTGGTGGCTTTCATGCAATTACTAATTGTACAGTGTTGAACCTATTCCCCTCCCCTCAGTATGCTTCATTCCACTTGTGGCTAGTGAAAGGGTCTGGCCAGTTCTGGTGATTTTTCTTGAGGGAGTGAGAAAAATCAGAAAATGTACCTTAATGCTGGAAGCTGTCAGGAATGGCTTGCAGTGGTGAATTTCTGACCCCTCCCCAGCTCACTTCCCTCCTGTCAAAATGCTTTGAAACCTCCATTGGATAGCACCCTTGAAGTTCAGAGTAAAGCCTGGTGCATTCACTTCTTCACTGATGCTGGAGTTAATAGCTGCAGCTGAACTTTACAAAGGTCTTGATTTAAGCTTTGGAACTGTAGGCCTCAGTGGGCTTTTTTAATGATTGTCCGCTTCTTCCACAGCCTAGTAACTGAACATCTCTAAACTTGTATATGTGGGACTGTATGAAAGTAAAACAGAAGGAAAGAAGGAACTTATTCATAAGTATTGTTCTTGTGAGTGTTCTGTCCAGCCACACATCTTGCCTTCCATCTCTACAGCTATACAGAAGTTATGATTTTTATGGTTCTAAGTGGCTGGTCTGACTCTGGTTAATGTAGGTGGGATTTGCAAACCTTTGAGGGATTTGAGTGTGCATGGGTGAAGGGAAAGGGTCCGGTTCTTCTGATCTTCAAGATAATTATTCCAAGTTAAAACAGGTTTGATAAGCAATTCTATTTTCTAGTGAGGTGTTGTTGCTTCTGATTAATTTTCTTTCTCTGTCTCATGGTGTTATTTCAAGATGTAGCAAGTTGCAGCTTGTTAAGGAGCTGCTATAATATGATAGCAAAACCCAGTGGGTCAGATTTGATCTTACTTCCTCATTAAGTTGCTCTGTTTTTGAAGAATGGCATAGTTAGCCAGGTAAGAATTAGTTGTACCACTTACAAACCAAAACAATTGTATAACAAATTCTTATGCCTTGGCTAACGGATACATGTCTTTAGAGCAGGATAAGCTAACTGTGAGTGGTTCTGTGCATCTCATGTTATCAGTAGTTGTGAAATGGAACCGTGAAGACCTAGATTTAAGTTCCAGGTTAACAATTTAAATGAGGATTAAATAGTGGAGGATTGACAACACTGTACACATTACGTTTTGTTCTTTGGAAAAATAAACTGGATATAAATGTAACATATTTGTGTTTGTGTGTGAAATAATGCTGAAAGAATGAGAAATATATAATGAGCAATAGGGCATTTTAGATTTATTCTAAATCTACATTTTCCAAGTACACTGTGACAGAGAAATGAGGCAGCAATGATGTAGCAGATAATTTCCATATTTGTACAAAGGTGTTGTACTGGTTTGTTTGAGCAGTCTGCTGATTAAGTGAAGAATACTGTTGCATTCAAGACTTGAGCAATGAAAAAAAGGACGGAACACCATTTACACAATTTCAGTTTTAAAATCAACCTCTTCATAGGGGAAACCTGTAGGGACTCCAGATGCGGGTGCTTTTTTCCGTGTGCTGGCAGAGCATGAAGTGGCCGCCTTCTTTACAGCACCAACTGCAATTAGAGCAATCCGTCAACAGGATCCTGAAGCTACCTTGGGGAAACAATATGATCTGACAAGGTGAGCTCAGGTTATACTAGAAGCTTGTTTTATTTACTACTAGAAATAAGCCTGAAATTTGTGTAGTCTCCTGGGTTCAGCTGGTTACACAGATGCTATAACAAGTAGGCTACATGTGTATATGTATGTTTCTGATTCATTAAGGCCATGCCCCTTGTTCAGATTTCTTCCGTTTGAACAAAACATGTTTGTCGTGGTATATGAACTGAGCAAGATATACCGCCACTTTCAGAGAACACATAAGGGGAGTAGGGAGTGAAAGAGTCTGAAGTTTGGTGCTGATGGCTAAGTTGCAATGGTTCTGTGCACTGAACCAGCCAAATTTAGGAGAGTTTGAATTCATACTCTTTTTTTTTCTTATCAGTGTTGTCTTTTAAGACCTATTCTGGATGCATTGTTTCCAGTTCAGAAATGCTTAATTATGAATTCTGGGCATGCAAGCTATGTTACTATCAAAGCCAACAAAGAACCCTGTGCTACTACTAAAGCTTAAAGTTAGAATTCTATATATGCATTTATTGTAGAGGAAATCCCACTGAACTTAGTGATGCTTATCTCTAAGATCTCTTAGAATTGTATTGTTGTTGTGTACCTTCAAGTTGTTTCTGACTTATGGTGACTCTAAGGCGAACCCGTCACAGGGTTTTCTGGGGCTCAGAGTTGTGTGATGCACCCAGGGTCACTCAGTGAGTTTTCACAGCTGAGTGGGGAACTGAACCCTAGCCTCCAGAGTCATAGTCCAAAGCTCAAACCACTACACCATGCTATATAGGGTGGTATTATACTGCAATACATATATGTAAGCAGTAGCATGCATTTGATGAAATGGGAGGTTAAGAATCCTGTTAGTGCCCCTCTCCCTTTTATGTCTGCCTGTCTGCTGGAATACACCATACCACCTTGCTCATTCCCCTAAACTCAGAATCACAATTAGTAGCAGTTGTAGTAATAAATGACACCTAAGAAAGAAAGCACAGGCTTTTACATTCAGGGTAGAAATTGATGGTTCTTTCATGGATGTGCAAAGGTAGCTGGGATACTCCCAGGTGCACCCCGGAGGCTAGTTGGTAGTCATGAGGTTGGACTTTGTCCATGGGCCTAGTGGTTGTGATGATGCACCTTGAGGAGAAGTAAGGTAAAGTGCTCCCCAGAGAACACTTTTAAATTCCCTGGTGGAGACATGCATTCTACCAGTGTACTTTTTGGATCTTGGCCTGAGCTATTAATACCAAACTTAATGAGGACAATGGTTGCATTGAACTGCTAGCTACTTTATATTAAGAATGTCACAGTTATCTCCTCTTGTTGAAGTGGAAAGGAAAATGTGGTCTTAAATAGCTTCCATAGGGGAGAAAAAGCAGTCCTGCCTAACATATAAAAGTGTATGTTGGCAAAATTACCGTAATATAGAGAGAAATTGGCTTGTGCAGGTAATATAAGTGAGCAAGAGGACTGTGGTTTTCTTCCACTTGAAATAAACTGAGGTTAGTATACTGAACAAACTACAGCAGCTGGAACAATGCCTTATGAACATATCATTAATCATATTAAACTTAGCATACATTCATCTACAAAACAAACTTGTATTTTATGGGAGTGCCTCTAAATAATTCATTTAGAATTATTGTGGCTGTTATCTTGCAGAGCTAACTCCTACTCTCGTCTGTTTTATTAAGCCATTTTATTTGACATTTATTTAGATTGCCCATTAACTCAGCTCTTTTTATGGTTTGCAACTGCCCTCTGACATCTGAAAAAAGACAGTTGTGCACACTTTTCTTGTTTATATGCTGGTAGGTCTGTTCACATAACTTAGTTCTCTTGAATCTACAATGATGATTCTTTGAGGAAATCTCTGCCTTGTCTTCTTCTGTCTCTCTTCTAGAACTTGGACAAGGTATGCTGTGAACTACAAACCCCCCTCCCTCCAGCCAGATATACCAATTGGGAGATTCTGGAAGTTGCAGTCCAAATAATTAATTTTTCCAAGCTCTGCTGTCATCATAGAGAACAACTGAACTGGGGAGATTTGGCTAGAATCTTCTTATAGTATGCTAATGGCTGCCTTTTTTAGGGTTCCACAATTATGTGGAACCCTAGAAATTAGTTTTCCTTTGAAGGAAAACAGACAACAATCTGCTGTCTCTGAACAGCTTTTGTCTCCAGTCCATACTTTTTTCATGGCTTCTGCGCCTGCAGTGTTTTTCCTCTTTACTGAATATTAAAGTACCTCGGGGTGGTGGGGAGAGAGAGGAAAGGAGGGAGAGAACCCATACTCTCAGCTGAAACATATTATTGTGTGGAGTGGCAGAAGGTAGTAGACACAGACCTGTAGCTACTCTTACTGTCTGGAGTAGGGGGTGGTGGTCACTGCAAATGGCCTTTTATAAACACCATAAAGGCTAGGATGAAGTGGGTTATAGTCCACAAAAGCTTATACCATAATACATAGTGCATAATGCCATAGTGCAGTTTTTAGTCTTTAACACATGCCACAGCTGTCTGCTGTATATCTTCATAAATAACGGAATGGTTGTTCTTCAGCAGGGGCCAAAAAGAAGGAGAAGGATTTCATTTCTCTGTGTGTGGGAGGATATTACCGTTCATAATAATTCAGAATAAGCTTCATATTTTTTGTGAATAAGCATGTAGCAATGTCTTCCTTGATTGTGTGTTTGTCTTTTACTGGAAAGTCATGCTGAAAACAATCCTATTGAATGTAGGTTCCGAACACTGTTTGTAGCTGGTGAACGCTGTGACATCGATACACTGCAGTGGTGCAAAGACATTTTCAAGGTACCAGTTTTGGATCATTGGTGGCAAACTGGTGAGTTCTCTTCAATCAACAATAACAAAACTCAGTTTCATATTTTATCTGACTTAGAGTTTGTGCTTCAGTGTAGCATACACTGTATTGGCTGCTCTCTTCAGCCCTGCAAGAATTATATCTAACATGTCTTTGTCTAAGTAGCTTTAGGGAAGGGCAGTAGCCTATTAGTAGAAGGTATTTTTTTATAGGCCGATGATTCATGGTGTCTTCAGGTAGGACTGGGAAAGACCCTCATCTGAAATGCTGAAGAGCTACTGCCAGTGAGTTGAGATGATACTAGGTTGAGTCTACCAGTTTGGTCTGCCTCAATATAATTTCTTACATTGCTTACTTTGTGTGTGTGCTCTGCTTTCTTCTGTAAAGAACTGAGAAATGGAAGGCAGGCAGGAAAGCTGATATTAAAAAATGACAGTCACTGCATTGTCAGATTTTAGAGTTCTTAATAATTTTTTGTAGTGATTAAAATCTTGCTGAGCTGTCAACTTTGTGACACCTGAGTTAGTTATTCAAAATAATTATATATAATATAGTCTGATTATATTTTTATACACACACACAGCTTTGCTGGTAACCCACTTGTATTTGTCTGAAGATCTCGTCATGCTCATTGGCCCTCATGCTTCATAAATTTGAGATCAGATTTACTGTATCCATTCTATCTCCCTTTCCGCTGTTGCTTCATGTGAGTTAATCATGTATCTGGCATTTCTCCAGTTTAAGCTCAGTAGCTATCTTTTGCTTTGGTTCCCGTTAGTGTGTTCTCTGTGCAATTATACTGATTGAAGCGAAGGAGTAGTAAAATTATGTTCAGACATGATTCTGATCTCAAAGTTTCTTTAAGATGCCCTAGAAGAATGAAATGGGGAGTGCTTTTAAAATGTCATTTGCATAAGTGAGAGAAGCTGTGACAGCCACTAGTTTTATATATTTCCATGAAAATGTTACAAGTTGCTGATGTCATTCGTGTTGCCTAGCAACAGTTTTTTTTCTAGTTTGGAGACTAGAGTCCTCATTAGAGTAAAGTAGATGGTTTTACTGATGATTTGAGAATAGAGAACTGAGAGTTAAGCTCCATGAATTTTATAGAAAGAATAATCCTTTGCAAGATTTAAGGCAGCCATGATGGAGCTTTTGCTGGAGAAAAAGCAAGGAGCAGTTTATAAAACACTAATCCTTTATGTAGATACATGTATTTTAAGCAAACTAAAATAGTAACAATCTAATCAGTCTCTTCCATCTTTATAGTATTAGTGCAAGGAAGGTTTCTGGAAATGATTAAATTGTAAACGGAAGAAACTGAAATATGCAATTACTGTTTATGTAACATGTATTTGTTTATTTCCCATTGTGTGTCAGTTATAGCACTGGGGAAAGCAAATAGATTCTTTTGAGTTTTATATAGCTAGGAAACACATTTGATGAACATGGGAATTTTTAAAATGTTACAACTGTGTTATGCAGTGCTAGATTCATATTGGCTGGGGTGGGGGTTCTATTAGGAGCAATTCCCAAGGTCTCTTTCCCTCGTAACAAGATCTGAATAAAGGAGATGTTCAGTGGATCTGACATCTTTGTCTTACAACCAGAGTTTGGAAAAGTTACCTTTTTTGAGTCTGGACATTCTAACTAGGGGATTTGGATATTATAATAGAAATGTTTTTTCTTCCCCAAACACAACCAATAAAATGGCAGTGGCTGGCAGCCTTCATTTCATTCTACAGAAGTATATGGTGATGTTACGGCTTTCTATGCTAAGAAAGAAGGGGGCTTGCTTGAGGCAGAAATGCCAAATGTACATTTAAAAAACAAAATACTATTTCAACTTTATGAATTACAAAAGAAATTGTTCATTTGATAACAAACTCTCACACCTTGTCTTTCTTTGAAGGTTTTCCATTGTTAAGCATGGGACCTAGGGCTGGGAATGGGTCAGAAATAGTCCGATGTCCAATAGTCCAACGGGCCAGAAAGTCCCCCCCCCATTTTTCCTATAACTATGTAAGTTTGCTTTAGCCTGTTTACTAGATGCATGAATACAGATTTCACAAATTGTTACTTGGAATATGCTTCTGGATTAGTCTACCGCAAGGAACATATTCAACAGATGTTTTACTGCTTTGGTTTGTGAATCAGCTTTAGGTTTGGCTCTCTAATTCTTCCAGAGCATTTGCCAGTCGTTTTCTTCTGCATCACTCACTTCAGCTGTCCCAAGACCACTTCTGCTGAATTCTTTCTCACTTCCAAGTGCACAGCTAGGCTTTTGGCTCTAAGGAGCATAGGAAGACATTGTACACACAGGACACTCCACTAGAAAATGCTGAAGCAGTTTAATTCAGTAGTGGACAACTTGTGGCTTTCCAGATCATTTTTGGATTTCAGTCCCCCGATTCTTCCCTATGAGAGATCGTGGTTAATTCTGATGGGGGTTGTTACCTTACAGGATTTGGTGGACTGCAGTTGCTCCCCCTGATTTAACTCTTCACATATTATGTCATGTGGAGATGCATGTATGTTTTTTTGACTGGAAATTATCTTAAATCATGAAGCGCAGTGCCAGTGTTTTTTTGCACTGTAAGTACATGACAAATTGCTGTGGATATAAACTGTCTTCTACACATGTGGCAGAAGACCCAGTTGGGCTGCTTTTTGTATAGCATGACATCAAAAGTATTTCCCTGTACAGAAGGGATCTTATGCTGGAAATACTTATATACACAAATTCTTAGCAGGACTCCCAAAGGAGGTATTCTTTCTGAGAATTAATTTATTGCATTCTGGATTATCTGTTTCTTGTTCTTTTTAAGCCATTCAGAGCATTAAATACTCTGTTGTGCAATATTTTTCTGTGGTTTAATAAAGTGAACAAAGATGTGTGGTAGGATCTAGCCCAAACTGAGCACTTTTAAATGTCAGTGACATATGGGGCCAATGCCAAGCTTGAGGAGGGTCAAAGCAGCATTATTTTTACTGTACAAACTGTTCAGCAGTGACATAGACTCCTTCCTGGAGTGGTGGACTGTCTTTTTTTTTGTTTTTTTGGAAGCCTTTAAACAAATGTTGAATGTGCATCTTTCAGGAGTGCTTTAGTTGTTTATTTCTGCATGGGGGGCATTGGACTAGATGGCCCTTGTGGCCCCTTCCCACTTTGTGATTCTGTGAGTTATCTCCCTTACCCTTTATTCTTCCTCTTTTTTTTTTTTTTTTGTATTTCTTTTATGTTTTCCCTTATCTGTTTCTTCCCCCTAATGCTTGGGCAGACAATTAACCTTAATCTTATTCATTCAGACAGGGCCTTTTTGCTGAGGTCATTTGTGTGGGCCTGGGGTAGAGAAACTGAGAATGGAAGTAATGGATTACATCCAAATGCTCTGTGAACTGCATCTAGCATGTGAAGTTAAGGTCCCTCTCATCCTTTAATTTATATGTTTATGCAGCAGATCTTAACACTGTGTTGGAAATACATTCCTCCATAAGATGAAACATACATATGTCCTGTTTAAATTGATTTTGTGGAAAGTTAAGTTTCAGGAACAATGAAGCCACTAAAATAACAAATTTATGACATTTACTGTGAAATAAAGTCTACTATGCAGTAAAAGAAAGTAAAATGATTTCCTATGTTAGTCTTCCATTGATTTTCATAGAATCCACAACACTAGATCAGAAAATATTGTTGGAACTCTTGGGCATGATTCCCGATAAAATAGTATGTTTGGCATTGGGAGTGAGAAAGAGTACACTTTCCTACATATTCATTTAAATTTTGTTACAACCAAGAGGATGTGTGTTTTTTGAAAGGAAATAAAATCAGTTGGGATACATATCATGCATAAATAAGCATAATAATCTAGAGTCTCCTAGTGCATTTAACCCAGGAGACTTCACTAATTTTCTTGTCCTCAAGATATTTTGATCATTGGTCTGAGAAAAGCCTGTGAGATATCTAAAGTTTTAAATTTAGAGATTTCAATAATATTTGGCTTTGCTGACAATTATTGCTTTTCAGTTAGAATAATTTTCCTTTTTGTCAGCTCTTCCTATTTCTGTCAAGTTCCCCATAAACAACATTGGCTGAAGTCCATGAGGTATTCTGCCCGAAGTGGTAACTGTTCTATTCATATTGCTACTCTTAGCAGGTTTTTTTTTTAAAATCAAAGTGGATTTCACTTTGCTTAAAAGGTAGATGGCAGTTATCATTAGGCCCATCATGGGCAGAGTCACAGTGTAAATTCAGCTTTAGTGTTTGAAATCATGAGGCAAGATGTAACTTTCAATAGTACCTGTTTTAGAAAGGATTCCATTCCATATCCACTGAAAATATTTTTGAAAATCTGTTTGTTTTATAATTTTATGTGGTTCTTAACCACCATAGATTTTGATCTAATGAGAGTGGATTTGGTTTTCAGTATCTTAGTCTATCTATTTAACATTGTACTGGGATTGCTCATCCACACTGAACCTTCAATGTTGTTTTATGTTGGAATTGTCTTGTATGATGCCTCTTTCTAAGTGGTGAGCACTTGTGACTCTTTCAGTCAGAATAGGCGTTACCGCCTTCACAGTAAAGGGGTCTTTGATGTATAACCAGGTGCCTGTTTGTGTTTCAGGTAGCCTTTTTTTAAATAAAATACTAGCGTATTTATCTAGCGTTGCCCAGAATTTTACTTTCCTCTTAAGAACTCACCCAACTGCCTTCTCTAGTACCTGTAACTTTTCCCCATATTTCCCAATGAAATCTGTATTCAGTGTTATTTACATCCTCATTTGGGTTCCTGAGGGAATATACTGTCTTACTCCTTGCTGCTGGGCCCCATCTCCATAGCAACTGGCCTATTCCAGTACCTGTAACTTTTCCCCATATTCCCCAATCCAATCTGTATTCAGAGTTGTTGACATACAGAGTTGGGTTCGTGAGGGAACACACTGAGCTCCTCCTTGCTGCTAGGCCTTGTTTCCATAGCAACCAGCCCATTCTAGTACATGTAACTCATCCCCAATCTGCACTTGTAGTTATTTACATACAGTGGTTGGGTTCCTATGAGACTACACTGTCCTCCTCCTTGGTGCTAGGCATCTCCATAGCAACCAGCCTATTCTATTACTTGTAATTTTTCCTCGTAGTCTCCAATCCAATTTATGTTGTCCGGTAAAGTTGGTGTCAGGACTTGATTTTTTTTGCTTTCTGTTGAATTTGTGCAATGGCTTTACATTTTTCTGGAAGCATTTTTTGTTTTGAATTTCAATTTAAGATTCCTCAGATATGAAACTCATACAATCTACTGCGTGAGGTGAGAAGACCTTATAGCTATGTTGCATATGTCACTTTAGTTTTTCTCACATATACCTCCCAAATGTTTTCTGGCATCCTTATTGATAGTAGGCCTCATCTCCATGGCAACCAGCCTGAGGACCAAGAGCTCTCGGCTGAGAATTCTAAAGGCCCCTCCCTAAACTGCCAACCCCAGGATTCCATAGAATCTTCATAGCCAGCCAATCATAAGAGGTCTTCTTGTCTCACACAGCCAATCGTATGAGGTCTTTGCCTGCCTGACGCAGACAAACAGACAAACTCACAAACATCAATTTGTATATAGTAGATATAATTATATATATCTATTGCATTCTACAAATGTTGGCCCACTCCAATTGAAAATCAGGGAAAATAAACCTCTCCTCAGAAGAAAGGTATGAACATGGCAGATACTTAATGCCGCAGATAGAAGGAGTATTCTTCCATCCCATCATGAGTGAGAATATCATCTTATTTCCTTATAGGTAAACATGCTCAGACACAGTTGGTAATGATCATACAGGTGATCATGATATGTCCAAGAATACCCCTACTGGCCAGGCATTTTGGTTACTGCCAGTACAGTGTAAGCAGCAGAATTGCCTCAGATTGTCCCTTCTTTTCTTTAACAATTCTGACGTCTGTTGTGCCATTCCTTAGTTCCTTATGTGTGTGAGTGGCTGGGAGAGGGGAGCAAGTCTAATTTCTTTTGAGTCACCCTTCTGGCTTTGGCACTTGGTTTAGGACTCTACCTTTTCACACATCAGAAAACTCCTATTTCTCAGTTGCCAGTTGAAGAAAACAGAAATTTATTAGGTATGACTGCAGTATCCTTTTTGTTTGAGATGTAACTAGATCCACTTATATCGTTGTTTAAAAAAAAATAACAAACTGGAAAGCTGAATAGTTCATGAGTACTTCTAATGGAAAATTCACCTCCTTCTATCCTATGAGTTCAATTGTAGCATAGTTTGATGGAGACTGCTGCTGCTTTTTCCCTCCAGTCTCATGCTGTTAAGAAATTTATTGAGGATGGTTTCATCCATTATAATCCTCTGGAATGGAATAATGGTATGTTTTTCAGGCTACATATTATCCTTACATCAGGTGTAAGCCAGCCCTCTGTTCTGCTTCATTGACACAGATTACATTTATCAAACATTTTAACTAGTATTTTCAAACTGTTTTCCCTGGCATCCACTTGGAGCATACTAACAGTTAAGTTTCTTTTTAAAAGTAATGTGGAAAAGAATGTACAACGCATGTTTAAAACAAAACACAACTTCTATTTTAGGTCAGACTAAATTAGGAGGGTGTTCCCTCTTGCTGTGGGAGGTGATCCCTTACAGTGTTCCCCACCATCTCGTACCCCTTGCTTGAGTGCAAGTGCACAGCTCTACAGCAAACTTCTGCTGTATATATGTATCCACTTTCCCTGTGTAAGTGTAACCACATGGTTCCTCTTCAGTAGAGTTAATCATGCTCTGAGCACAGAGGAGGGATAGTATACTTAATTATTAAAGTGATTTCCCATTCCAATATGTAATCCATCCGTGTTTACTAATTGACAAACATATGCACTGGTCTGGGAGAAAGGGTTGTAGCAGCACCTTTTGGTTAAGAGATTTGCTACCTTAGGATGGCAAGACTGTATAAAAATAAATATCTAAACCTGTCATTAATTATTAAGATTCCCAAGCTTTGTGGGTATATTTCCTGATTGATTTGACAACTGCCAATGGTTTCTCTGGAGCCCTAGCTAGTCAATAAAAGGGACTTGCCCAAGAAGCTATGTACAAGATAGAACTTGGGTCTGTGTCCCAAATGTCAAGCTACATATTATACCACATGTGGCATGAAATACCCAGTTCACAGGAGAAAAAATGTTAATGCTCAAAGAAATACATGCTAAAACTAATAAAGACTAAATATCTGTCATTCTCTCTTTCTCAAAAAAAAAATAATAATAAAGAAAAAAGAAAAATTATGTTGTGTAACACTTGCCCAAACCAGACATTCGTAATGCAGACATGTCCAGTGGACCCCTGCCCAGATGTCCCATGATATAGAGCCTCCACCAAGTGTATATTTCCACAAAGTCCTCTCAAAGCATAAACCAGAAGGCATGCCCATAATCCCAAACATAAGAACAGGACTCACATCCAGTAGACAAACACCAAGCATGGGCACTGTGGGAGGTATCTAAGGACAGAGGTGTAAGCTGTGTTAGAGACCAAGAGAGACTTAGGCTTAAATATAGTTTTCACCACTAGACAAAATTGAAACATTAATATCTATAAAATATTTAGATTGAGATGAGCTGTTTTTTTCTCTCCACTTGGAACACAACTCATCCTTGGGTTGCATTTACATGTACATGCAACACATATACACTCATGTATCAACTGTCTTGTGTATCGACATGCATGAGTGTGTCTTCAAGTTGCTTGTTGACTCACAGTGACCCCATTAATTTCAGTGTTTTCTTAGGCAAGGAGTACTTAGGTGGTTCCATCAGTTCTTCCCTCTGAAATATAGCTTACAACAACTAATATTTGTTGCGGTCTCCCATCCAAGTAGTAAACAGAGCTGACTCTGCTTAGCTTCCAAGATTAGACCACATCTGGTATCTTTAGGATATTTGGGTCCCCATGAACTACTTTACTCTTGCTTTGTTAGCAGCTGCTTTATAAAACAGAGCATTCAGCTGTTGATGTGTGACTTGCTAAATTCAGGCAATCAGTATAATGTTTTATACTCAGCTTAGCTGGAAAACATGGTCTAATGCTGTGCAATTTCAGATTTCTGCCTGACTGCCACATAGTTGCCTACATGTTTACTGAGGTTTCTCTGTGAATCTCTTGCTCATATCCTATTAAGTAGAGTATTTGAATATTTACATGGCCTCCATTCATTTCATGGAAGCTTGGGTTATGGATGGTACTGTGGGATTTCTTTTGTTTGTGCTTGTTTACATTTCATCATTCTTCTTGATTCTTAATTATGTCAGTAATTTTTTTTTTTACTTTTCTTGCTTATCCATATGTTTGTATTTCCCCTGCTTGTGTGTTTTCCTTCCTTTTTTTTTTATCTCTTATTCTTTCCTCTCCCAGTTTCTCTTTGCCATTCATTCTTCTTTGATCATTTCAAGTGTCCTTTTCAGGGCTGTCCCTGGCTTCTGCGGCATAGCCCTTTCTCACTTAAGCTCTTCAAGCACTAGCACCTTCTGCTGCTCTTATCTCTCTTGTTTGAGTTGGTTACCCTTTGGGCAAGTGCTGCTGCCGCTTGAAGTAGCCTCTAGTATAGATTGCCTAAAGGAAGGATTAATTTTTTTGATTTTCAACTTGTCCTTGGCTCTGTTCAAGGTTCTTTACTTCTTCCAATTCTGTGTAGAAACAGAAAACTAGCGATGTATTCAGAATGAACAGTAGATATGGGTTCACAACTTGAGATGTGTCTGTAAATGCATATGGATGTGTGAAAATTTTCAGCTGTCTGATTTTTTTCACAACTGCACAAGCAGCCTTTTTCACTACCTTCTTTGAGTTGGATATAAATCATTGTTAGAAGAAAAATTTAAAAAATATTTTAATAGATAATACAAATCATAAAATAGCAGATTTCCAACCTAGATCTTAATGACAGTATCTTGACCCATGTTTGCAAACTGGTCACTGTAGCTTTTACTTAGCAGACTTAAAATCCATTAGTCACACTTCTCTTTAAACAATAATTTCAGTTCTTCTTGTAGCTTCTCTAAGCAAACATTAAAGTCCTTTTTGAAAGTACCACTTGCATAGCTTTAGAGATAAAATTTCAGGGAGATCTTTGCGTTATATTTTCTCCTCTTGTATATGCTCCTTGTTGCAGTGACCCCCTAGAATATCATCTTAAACATTACTTTCTTAGGCAAACTGTACTTGTTACCTGAGAGTAAGTGTTACTTAGTATTGTTCATTTGATGAAGTAGACCGCGTCTACAAAAGCATATGCAACAACCGTTTTCTCTCAGTCTCAGAGGTGCTACAAGATCCTTTTGTATACTGATAACAGACTAATGCAGCTGATTCTTTGGATATGATTACTATTGTGTTGTTCAAGTTATTAGCAACTCTGCAACTATCAAGAAAGTAGCCTGACATACAAGAGAATGATTGGTTGGAAATTGTTGTCTTTAAACATTAAATGGGATTGGTAGTACGACTTGATGCACTTTACTGAACAGATGCCTGGGTGAAATGCAATCTGACATGACTGCTCGGATAAATCCTTAGACTGGTAGTTTAAGTTTAGTTAGAAATTGCTTAAACTAAATTTGTCAATGAAAGGATGCCTGCCATCATATTTTATAGAATGTGCTGTTTTCTGCCTTTAGTTTTACAGGCAAAAACAGCTGAAGGCACATGACGTCCATCCACCTCATTGCAGCAGTGTTAGATTTTGATTTTTGCTTGATCCTGAAAAGATTATTTGATTTCAATGGTGTAATACACTTCTTTAGAGCCAATTTTTGCATGTTATATCTAAAGGAACTAAAGATAACCTATTACGTTATATACTAAGGGCATTTTCCCTTAGTCTTTAATGTGGAGATAATAACTACAGAGATTTTATAAAACTTTCTCTCCTTTTGCATTATAGAAACAGGATCTCCAATAACAGCTTCATGCATTGGCTTGGGAAACTCTTTAACACCTCCCCCAGGACAGACAGGAAAACCGGTGCCAGGATACAATGGTAAAGTTACTGAGTATATATCACTAACCTACAGTGCAGGCTTGTCCTCTTTAAGCTCTTGGTTTAACACAGGGTGAAAAAGGAAGAATGCATTTAAAGTGGAAATGCTGCTGTATTTAAAGATTAGTGACCAAGAACTGCCTGGTTTGCTTGGCTGTTTCTGTTCCCCAGCAGCTTCTCCAGATGACAGAAGAATCCACAAGATAATAATTTTTCACATAATCAATTTTTTTCATATCCTTACTCTGTTCTCTTCCAGTTTAGAAAGTATATCATGCCCCAGTATTTTCCCAAAGGTGCAACAACATATTCACTACCAGCAGACACAACACAGTGTAGCACAGATGGAAGTTGGTTCAGTTTATGCTTGGTGCTCACATAGCACATTACAGTCTTGTAGCAGGAATGGGAAGCAGAGTCAGAGTCTGGCCTTTGGAGGATGTGTGAGAGAGAATTGGAGGCAACAGTGAATTCTGCTCTCTGGTGATGTTTGTGGTTGCCAGCTGAGTTCTAGGCTGGGACTTAACAGCCACTTGCAAATATGGAGAGAGATCCATTCTGTATGGAGACAGGAAGGGAGCATTGAAGCTGAGTTCCTAGCCAAAGCAGTAGCTGGAGAAACTCCACTCAGCATTTAGCTGGTAACTCACTGACATCAATGGTGTCCTCATGTTCCTGATACGATCTGTTCTATGGAGAGTTGTGTAGAAAAGGATCCAGTCTCTCCCACTCAGATATGGTTCTCCATTTCTGCCATATAGGTTACCACATTGAACTGTTCATTCTATGCCAAAGGGAGTAAATCATGGATTGATTTGCTTCGGTGCAGGCAAGAGGAGAATGGATCACAGACCTACCTTGTGTAGTAGAGTCTACTTGTGGACCAGGAAAAAATGAATTAAGTGTTACATAAGCCTGAAGTTTCACAGGTACTTCTGTGTGTGCAAAAACACTCAGTGGTCATGAATTTTATTTACTATGGAAAAGTCAAAGTAACTTCTGCACATAATGGAGATGTATGTGCAGAGTTGTTTCAGACATTATACTGAACACGACACCTTGTGTTTATAGGCATTCTTTATATGAACCAGAGTGCCTGCACAAATAAATACAAGGAGCCTCAATATGAAGGGGCATTTGTTGGTATCAAAACCTCCATGTAATGTATAAAGTCTATGATGAAAAACTATATATTTCACTGTATTCATTTTCAGTCTTTGTACATTTGTACATTTACAGCATATAAAAATGATTCTGAATGTCACATCATTGACCTCCACAAGTATATTTTAAGAACCAAAAGATCCACTGCATTCAATGAGTGTACAATCATATTATAGTTAAACTTGTCTGATATCTGCTTATATCAGGAAGGCTGTCTTCTGTAGAAGCTGATATTTGAAAGGAATGTTAAGCACATTATCTTTAACGTTCAGCATTTTTATTTTAGCTGTAGGAGATGTAGGCTTTGAACTAGTATAAAAGGCAGTAGCTGCCTCTGGTTTGGAAGACATCTGAAGGCAGAACTGAACATGTGCAATTGTAAGATTAAGAATGCTGTAATATTTTCATAATTTAGCGGTAAAATTTATCCAAGAATACTGGGGATTAGATATTAGGATTCCCTCAGGGCCACTTCACTTAAGTGAGAAATGCTCAGTTGCTTGGAATGCATAGGTGAGTGATTTTTTTAAAATGAAGTTTGGAGAAAGAAAACCTGGTTTGAAAAAACAAGCTAATAATTATGAGTTGAAGAGTGAATTCATACATTTGTTGCTATGTGCCTTCAGGTAATTTCTGATTTATGATGACCCAAAAGTGAACCTGTTATGGAGTTTTCTTAGTAAGATTTGGTCCGAGTGGATTTACTATTGCCTTCTTCTGAAGCTGAGAGTATGAGACTTGCCCAAGGTCACCCAGTGGTTTTTCACAACTAGGGGGGGTGGGTTTGAACCCTGGTCTCTGGGAGTCCTAGTCCAACATTCAAACCATTGTACCATGCTGGCTTAATTAACAGTGTTCTTGTTAGCCTTGTTAGGCTTCCCTGTTTCTTCTGCCTATGTCTGTTGTGTCCTATTCTTGTTTAAATCGCAGTTACATTTGAACTGGTGAATAAAAAACTGTGATTTAAACTGAACATGTTCAAGGCACCAAAGCTAGTATTTGGACAGAAAGAGATGAGCATGTGAGGAAGTGAGCAGGTCTAGTGCTTGTTTTCATTTTGATAAACCATAGTTTATTAAACTGAAATTGTAGGAACCTTATGTAGTGGGAAAAAGCTTGGAAGAGGTGGTTGGTTATGAGAAGAAATAAAGCCTAGAATGGTTGCAGTCTTTCTCTCTTGCCCACTTTCCAGAATGCTCAGGTAAGTGTTATTGGGTCTTTATCAAGTGGTAGTGCCTGTTACTTTAAGAGATACACTACATTGGTAAATTGTGCACCTTTGGGGCCTTCTGCTCCATCAGTCTGTTCTTTTCGAAGCCTTGGCCACAGCAGATTGATGGTTCTAGTTTCTCTAGGAAGTTAATTGGAAAACTTCAGGTTCTAGCAGAACAGAATCCTTTCAGACAGAGTAGGGCAAATTCTATGACAAAGCTGCATTGAATGAAGAAAGTCCAGGAAGGCTAAGGTCTGTTAAAGCAAGGCAGAAGTTTGGGATGTAGATAGCACCATGGACAGCTGTATGGGGAGCTAAAGTTGGAAACTCATAGAAGCAAAACTCAAGTGGTACTTCAGCAATGTATGAATTTAATCTGAGCTTTAAAGGGAGCTTCCGCTCAGCATGTCAAGCTTTGCTTGTAGTGAAAGAAGCACCTGCAGCCAAATAGTGTTTGCTTGTTTCCAGGAAGTTTTAATCCAGGAGTAAGGTAAAGCATGGTGATTTTGTTACTAGAATCAGAAGATAAACAGTCTGACTCATCTTGTATTGAAGTTTCTGGGCCAGTGAGGATGTCTAGAGTTGGTTCTGTAGATAGTTCTTTCTCTCCTCAGAATGAGGAGTTGGGCCTTTTCTATCTGCTACAGAAAGAAGAGTTGAGTGGAAGGACTGGGGATGTAGTAGAATGGGAGGCACAACAGCATCTTACATATTCTCTGAGTTGTATAAAGCTATTAAAAAGACAAGCAGAAACACAATGAAAATCTGGTGTATTAAATTGCTGCCAAGTGATGTTTAAAATACCTTAGCTGCTATTTAGCTCTCTGTGTTTGTTGGTTTTTGTTTTCAGTTTGGCTCTTACGTGAACACTGAAAATTCCCTTTAGGCTATAGTATCCCATGTCATTTTACTTTCTGGAGATTTTTTTTCCTCCAAGCACATGTTGTTTATATTATAGCTTTGTTCAACTTTTCTCTTTTTTTTTTTTTTGCAACTTGAAATCCATTTTTTCAGCATGCCCTACAAAGAAAGACCCTAAGATAATCAATCTAAGGCTAGAAAATGCAAATATCTATATTTTTTTCCTCAGGTGTGCTTGGCATGGTAATTAAGCTCAAAGTTATCCTATTTGTTTTAAATCTAATCAAAATTGGAAGGGGTTGTGCTTGTTTTTGTGACCTCATGCTATGTCCTTTTGTTGCAGTAATGGTTCTGGATGACAACCAGCAGCTCGTAAAAGCGAAGACTTTAGGAAACATTGTGGTGAAGTAAGCAATCAAGTTTGCAAGAGATATATAATTAATAAAATAAAGAAATAGGGGTGGAGGATGTGGGAGTTCATCCTAACATAAAAATATGATTGAGTAATGATAAATATAATTGCTGTTCTGACTAAATATATCATCTCTTCCCAAGGTTTGGAGAAATTGCTTTTTGGATTATAGCTCCCACAGTCTCCCAGGCAGTATTGCAAATTGCCACAATAGCTGGGGCATTCTTGGAGTTGTAATTCAAAAAAAGTTTTTTTTCAGGCTTTGCTTCTGCTCCCTAACATGGGAGATTCAGAGTCCCTGAGAGAAAGTGTAAAGTAATCTACTCTTTTAACTAATGTACCTTCCTTTATTGTGTTCAGTTCTACCAATTTACAGCCTACATGGGAAGATATGTTTAATTTATTAGGAGGTACTGCAAAAACTGCTTGCTGCTTCATTGATCTGCTGCAGTGTTTGTAACTGTACCACTGGAGAATACTCAGAAGCCAATACTCAAGGAAAATTCCCCATTGAGCTTAACTAAGAATCCATGCATTAAAAGTTGCTATTGCAGAGAGGGAGAACTGTTTTTTTTATAGATAAATATAATGTCTTTTTTAAAAAGAAAACAGTGGTTTGATTATTATGTAAAAGTGAAGGAACAGATAGTGCAAACAGTAAATATTTGATAGGCTTTTTTACTGTTTCTGTATTCTGTAGTACAGAAGAAGCGTGTTTCATTCTTGCTTGCTTCTGAGAACTGTGAAGTAGTTTTCTCTTAGAGGAAATGTTTTGTAATCTAATCTATAATCTGTGTTGGGCTATCAGTACACACTTGGGATTCTGCCATATTACCGTCTTGATGCAGCCACTGCTTCACTCTTCTTTCTTCATTTGATCATATGAGAGTTCCATGTGGTTAAGGAGAAACAGGACTGTGCCAATGGACTTGCCTTGGCAATGCATAGCTTCCTCATCCTTGCAGTATCCACACATTGGGCATAGACATCTGAGCAAGAGAAACTTAAAACCCATGGATCTGTGTGTGCATAGGCTTGTGTCATAGCTGGAACTTCCTCTCTCTGGAAGGTGGGCATGTAGAAGTCAGTGTACCTAGGCTTCCCTACCAAGGTAGCTATGCTTCACATACTGAAGTGGAGTCAGGGAAGATGTGGCATTGTGGTGGGTTTAGTGGTATAGCCCTGCTGCCACTTGGAATGAGTGGTTCCCCTTAGTGTATATAATATAGGAAGGCATTAGTGTTTTGGGAACTCTTGTATAATGCTCAATCTTTTGCAGTACGTCAACCTTCTGGAGCATGATTCCATAGCATAATGTGAGGGAGCAAAAGAAGGACTTAGTTACCAACTTGCCTTACCATTTCTGAAAATATCACATAAATGACTTACTTCAAAGTTTTTTTACTTTCTCCTCCATTTTTTTCATAATTCCATACTTGTAATGAATGCAAGCCTTCAATAGAAATCAGTCCATTCTTTTCCCATTTTGCTTGTTCCATATTAGCATATTGTGTTCTGGGCTTGCCATTTAGCCATCCAAATTACAATCACATATAACTATTGTGTGCTGTTGGAGTACTGACTGGACTTTTTTTGTTTGTTTGTTTCTTTTTCTACTTTCCTATCCTTTTCAGTTTCTACTGCTTCTGCTTAAGATCTTAAGACTAACCTGCTGCTGTGATTCATGCCATTTGCATTTTTTTTCGGTTGACCTACAGGTAATACTCAAGGTGACTGTTCTTTTACTCACCTGATTATAACTGTTTTAGCTTTAGTTGCCAGTTTTTCTGCATTCCCATAAATTTTTAACCAGTGCTCTAAGATGATAATTGCTTTTGTAGAAGCTGAGAACCTGAGCATTTGTGGCTACTTCACATGTTATATTATTAGACATGCCTGCTAATGAAGCATGCACATTGTAATGTGCAAACAGATTTTGCAACGATGTACAGTTGTTGGCTGCTTAATGGTGATTCACACATTCTGCTTCATAACATATTCTGCTTTGACCTTTGTTTTTATTTCATTGTAGCTGGCAATGTTTATTTTCAGTTTTGTCGTCTTTAAAGCCTACATAATATTTGCAAGAGGGAGCTTGAAAATGTATTTTAGAAACTATATGAAGATTGCAGAAATTTAAGGTTAAAAAGAGGTATCATTTGTGGTCTGTTGTTGTTGTTATATTCCTTCAAGCCAATTCCAACTTAAAGTAACTTGTTTTCTTGGCAAGGTTGGTTCAGAGGAGGTTTGCCATTGCCTTCCTCTGAACCCAAGAATGTGTGTGATTTGCTCAGGCTCACCCAGTGGGTTTCTATGGCTTGATGGGGATTCAAAGTCTGGAGTCCTGGTTCCTGCACTCAAAACCACTGTTCTCTTCTGGCTCTCACTATTTTTGACTCTGACATTTCCTGTGAGGCAAGCAGAGCAATCTGGTGAATGGTCAGTCTTGGTGGAGGAACTATTCCCCACAGTTCTCCAGCAGTTCTGCTCCTGAATATTGCTCCTTTGCCCTCCGTGGTCTCTGAGTACCAGTGGTAAAGAGACAACAGTAGTGAACATTTTTGCTGTGAGATAGCTTCTGAGGATGGCTTCCTTCTGGACACGGAGAGGGAGTTTTGCAAAAACCTGTGTCCCTCAGGATACTCTCCTAGAAACCAGAAGATCATGCTCACTTCTGCTGGGAATTTTTTTGTTAAAGAAAAAAATGAAAAGAAAATAGATTTGCTGCATTGTACCCATATCTCTGATAATTTGTAGATATTTGCAGTGCCAGTTATGGCAGAGCAACATGCTTGTTTAACTCTTGGAAGACATAAAGATGCTTTGAATTTTTTCTCCTGTACATTGGCTGGCTGTAAAACACAGTGCTTCTTCAGTATTGTTTGTTTTACAATATGCACAATTTATTCCCTTTTATTTTAAATCTTGAAATATGTTGATATGTTTCTTGCTTTTTACTAAGAAACACTAAATGCATTTCTTCAGTTTTTCAGACCATTAATTTTCAGTTGTTTCAGAAACAATCTTAATGTATGGTGTCCTCATTTCAGCCTAGCAGCCATATTAGTCTGTAGCAGGAAAGAGGCAATATGTGCAGAGACCCAACATATTCATTCCACAGTAAGCAAATCAATTGCTGCCACAGGAACTTTTGACCTTGAGAGAGCTTCACATATTCACTGATAGAACATCATTGGAGGGAGGGAGGAAACACCACTGAATTGGAAGGAAAGAGTGCAATCAGAAAATCTGTACATTTGTATGTTATTCATTATTAGAAACAGTTTATCAACGTGGTATGCCAGGTGCTAGTAAAAGACTTTTAAATAAAAGCATTTCTTTCCAAGGTTAGCATTTGAAATTATTGTTAACTGTGCATGTTTATACTTGTTATGTGTGATGTAGCCTTCTTGCAAATCACCAGATGGAATTCATTTCACACCTTTTTTGTTGCTGTTCTGCTGCATATTAAGTGTTTCAGTTTTAGAATACATACAGGTAAAAGTTGTACGTCTGTGTTCTGAGATGTGCTGTTTGCTCTTAACAGTTAAACTGAAAGACACACACTACCCAGCTATAGAAAAAATCATTAATTGTTGTGTCAGTGAGCATTGTCCTTTCTCTCTGTCACAAGGACTTTTTAGACAGTTAAATAAATCAGAAGTGCAGCTGTTATCCTGTTAGTTATATGAAAGCATATAGGGTAAATTCCATTTCCTTGGGGTTTCATTTAATACTCATATGTATAGAAATGTAGCTAAAGCTATATATATTCTATTCCACTCTAACTGGAACTGTGCATTGAATGTGTTTCAGAGAAGCTGGAATCCAAGCGTCCACACAGCTGTCATGCTTTTTATCCTCACTCTTCATTGCATATGAAGTACAGGGCTGGCTGAAGGCATTTTACTGCCTGAAGCCAAGGAGAAAATAGCAGTCAACCTAATTCTACAGAGAATCCAACCAGGCTGCTGTCTCAACACTGGTAATAGAAGATCACTGTGCACTGCCCCTGAGGGCAGGAGGATAGTTTAGGATGCTCAGAGAGAATATTGGAGCACTGTGTGTGCATGCACGTGCGTGCATGGTATGCCACTTTTGTCTGCTGGCTGAAATAGTTGCTTCACTGTGCCCAGTGGTAGTGTCAATTCTCTATATGGTTCAAAGAATTAGAAACATCTTTAAGGTGTACTTGTACCTGAAAATTGTTTTTCTTCTTGTAGAGCAGAAAAAAAAAAGTTGCAGATAATGGTACTGTTGATGAACAAATGGATTTTGAGGTGGTGATTGCAATTGGCTGTGGTAGTATGGTAGCATAGAGTGTTCATAAACAAAATTCTCAAGCTGTTCACAACAGGATGTTCGCAAAGTATTCTGTGAAGAAGGGCCCAGCAGAACTGACTGCATAGGGCGGATTGAGAACTTACCTGATGGGTAAGAGAGAGGAAAGGGAAGAAACGAGGAGACCAGAGGAGAGAGATGATTATAGAGTTGAGAGAAGGAGAGAGGGTATGTAATAGGTTGAGGAGCAAGGGCCCAAGGGAAAAATAAGGGGAAGGGATCTATTAGAAAACATACTAGGGGTGGGGTGTAGGCTGTTGACAGGAGAAACTTAGGGAAAAAAGGTGGGAATAAAGTAATTATACTAGCTTAACTCCTAGGATGGTTGGAATTGGGGGGTAACATGTTATTTTGCCATTTTTGCTATTTATTACCTGGGAACTTTGTGAATGTAAAAGACTGTGGATTTGAAACGTTCCTGCTTTGTGGTAGTGAATGAAATTTAGGACTAGCATTGACCCAAGAGGAAGTCTTCACAAATAAAATTTTGGAGATGGTTGATATGTGTCTTCTTCAGTGCTTTGTGATACTCTTGGTTGTGAAGGATTGGGTTGGACAATAAATTTTAAGGACATGAAAGGTAAAGTGGAGGCAAGTTAAAAGAATATTGATGACTTGTAGTCACTGATTTATGACAGGGCCTTAACAGTAAAATGGATTCCAGGTGAACAGTTTTTGTTGTTGAGATAGATGGGAGATGCTCTCTACTACAGACAACTGAACAGAAACGTTCTGACTTGCTATTCAACTGTGGGTGCTTGATCATTCTCTTTCATATCAGTGATAATCTTTCCCAGGATTTTGGAGTCTAACACCTTCCCTTAGTAATGGCCTTTTTCAAACTGACACTTTGGGAATTTAGCTGTAAAAGTCAGAGTTCTAGTAGCATGAAATTTGACTGGGAAATCCCTGGAAAATCCTAGTCCTATGCATGTCACTTTTTCTTAGAGTATATTGACACACTTGCAATATTGGTTCATCAATAGGTTTTTATTAACTTTTCCTGTACCGCAGCTCTGTTTTGAATATGGTGAGGTGGAATTAAATGCTCTCCTATGGCCTCAATCTAATTATTAGTCCCACTTAATGTAGACTCATTCAGTTATGCCAAATCAACACTTCTATAAATTTCTGTAATCAGTATCTCTACTCTACTCTGGATTAACCAGTGAAATGAAGCCTATATTTGGTTTTGGTAACCATGGCCATCTTGTCATAGGCTTTTGTGTGAATGCATCTGTTTGTTTGTTTAACAGGTTGCCTTTGCCTCCAGGAGCCTTTTTGGGTCTTTGGAAAAATAAAGATCTTTGCAAGGAATTATATTTTGAAAAATTTCCGGTGAGAATTAAACATGAATGAAGTACCTCTGGCACTCTAGATTAGTGCTAACCACAAGGGTATTCTGTGGACTGTTGCAAGTCTGTAGGCTTGAGTTGCAGTGAATTTCTGGGACAGAAAGAAACAGTTGTAGACAGCAGGCACAAACTATGGTACCAGTTCCTGAGGAAAAAAATCGCCTGTCCCCTGTGTAAAAGAGCCCGAGAAACACTTCTCTAGATTATGGAATGCTACACTTTCCTTAGCTTTTCTTTAATGTAGGCCTGGGGCTCGTGCCCACTGTTTGTTCAGTAGAACATCCCCAGTTTAGCTTTCAAGTCTATTTTTTCCCCTAGATGTGTGGAAATGTTTTATATTACTGAATAGTTATGCTTGTTGAATAGCTATATATTTGTAAAAGCCAATGTCATTCACTGCTTGTAGTAGGAATACATGTCTGTCTTAATGCTAGAAAGATCCATTTAGATAAATTAGTTATAGAGCAAAAGTTCCAGAAACCCCAAATCTGCACATCTCTTGTTCACTTCCCCCAAAGTCCATATCAAACTGAGTCCAGACTGTTCTTTCCGGAGTGTGTAGTACTCCTGTGGATATGGCTTGCATGGCAAGTTATGCATGTATTGAACAGGTCTATAAATTATTTGCTGCTCTGTGGTGAAGCCATTATATGAGGGGCAGGAATCTTGGGAAGAGGGTCTAAACAGCACTTGGAGACCCCAAACTCCCCACATACCACTAGGGTTCAGGAAGAAAATATTAGCTACAAAAAAACCTACCTTTGGTTGGAAAAATGTTTAAAAGTGTATAGTTTTGCTCCTTTTTCATGCCCAAATAGCCAAAAATCCATTTAAAAAGCTATCAGAAATATTACTTTTAGTTTTGGGTTATGAGATATGTGACAGAGGCAGAAGGACCTCTGGCTTGCTCTTTGCACTTGCCCACACCTGATTCAGGGAATATAATACCTGTATTGAAACATAAAATGATTTTGGCAGGAGGGATATATTTTGCAGTAGTTGTACTAATATTATGTAAAGAAAGGAAAAAACTATTACTGAAATGTTTAAAATTCTGACAACATGTTTTCCTTTTCCTGCCTTTATTCTCAGGGATACTATGATACTATGGATGCAGGTTACATGGATGAAGAGGGCTATTTGTATGTCATGTCTCGAATGGATGATGTAATCAATGTTGCAGGTCATAGGATTTCAGCAGGAGCAATTGAGGAGGTGGGAACAATGCTATTTGAAAATGCCAATAAAAATGAAAACTCAGGCTGAGATTTTAAGTCTTAAGTGGAAGATGTCTCCATCTTGTGACTTAGTAGAAATGGTTTTAAGGCAGATGTGATTTTAGAGCTGAGAGGAAGAATGAATTATAATACTGCATACAGTAAAATCAGTGGAAAGCTGTTTTAGCTTCTCTGTGAAGTGTTACCTTAGATTTAAGGTAGTTCAGCAAAAATTAGATTTTTCATGTAGAATCACATCACACCTTTTTAGGAAGAAGCTGGTTCAATGTATGCTGGCAGAATAAAAGGGATAATGCTTCTTCATGCATATGATGTGGTCATATCTTGAAGTGGTTTCCTTTTGGTTGGAAACTATGATACATATTAATTTTTGTTTTAGAAAAATTGTTAACATTTCAGATATTAATGCATTGTTAAAAATTGTATTCTTGTAACATGGATAGTGTAAATGGATTCTTCATGCCCTTGCAGTTGCTAAGAGATTTAATTTGCAAGGTTGGAAAGAGAAGTACTCAGCCATCTATCATTCAGTGGCCTGAAGATCTCACAGACACAGATACATTTGAGCATTTATTCTATAGGTATTGTTTCCATTTGTGTATTTTGGGGGATGTTGTAGACCAAAATTCTGTTAGCAAGCTACTTTAGTGGTTTCAGTTTTTCCAGGGTTGCACAGCAGTGTGATGAGAGGCAGACAAAATCTGCTAGCTGTGAGCAACCTGTTTCTGTAATGCCTTAGGCATCTGCTGCATTCATAGTTTCCCCCCGCTTCCTGCCATCATGTATACCTGTGTAGTTATCCCAGTGTAAGGCACCAGCAGGATTCAACCATAGGCTGCTTAATCAGTCATTGTTTGATCATCATTGTCATTGTGAACTGCCTTGGTTTCTGATTTTTGTTGTATTAGCAGTAAAAATAAAAAAAGATAATGAAGGACACAGAATAAAAGCAAGAAAAACTGACATAAGCCATCATCAGACAAAAAGAAAGAACAGAGAATGGTCAGCAGTGTCAAATGAAGATGACAGATCAAGAAGAATAACAATAAAGATGTTTAGAAAGGGGAAAATAATGAGAAAAGGGAAACCAAATGAATGAAAGTTTTTAAAGGATCAAACAGAAAATGAGCACAAGGATAATCATGAAACTGTGTTGGATGCAGATTTAATCATGCTTTGAATAAACCCTATGGCAAGGATCCAAAAGTTGACATCTGCAGATAGAAACTATGTCAGGAGATCCAAGAGGAAGGGATTCCCCACTTGGCAGCTCCTGCATGTCCTCAATTTTTGCTCCAGAGGCCAGGGACACCATTCAGAGCAGAGCATTGGGTGTTGCAGGGGGCTGGAAAAGGAGACACTCCTGTTGTAGATGGGGGGGGCTGCATGGGAGGGGCATCACCTTCCATCAGCAGATGTATACCATTGGATCTTGGCTATCAGACTCAATGGCACATTTGAGAACAAAATGGAATGGCCTTCCCATTCTGACAGTCAAAATGTTGTGAGGCTTCTGTTTAAAGGAGAGTAATGCAAAGCCATAAAGATTTAAATAGATTCTTTTTAAGTGTTAGGAAGCTTGCTCAAACCTTCTCCTGATTCAGGGAAGAGAAAGTGTCAGTCTTTACAGCATAATTGTGTTTTCCTGTTGACAAATAGGTGTGAGGCAGTGGTAAATTTCTGTGTGTCACTTTCGGGAAAGGGAAACTGGGACTAGATGACTGGGTTATTGTATTTTACTTTAGTGTTATCTTTGGTTGCTGAAAAAGCTCTTTAAATTCCATTGCTGATTGTTTTCCCTGTTTGTTCCTCTGCTATCTTAATGTATTGGCTTTTCGTCTGACTTTGTTTTAAGCATGTCGTTGAGAAATAGTTTTCATCACTTGTTAAAATAATGTTATTCCAAATGCAGAACATTTAAGGACAGGTTGCTTACCTGTAACTGTGTTTCTTTGAGTGGTCTTCTGTGAAGTCACACAGTTGGGTTTTCACGCTTGCGCGAAACAGCATTCGGAACAATCTCGTGTTCTGAGGTCGAAATCTAAGTGCCCGATACTGATGTGTCAGAAGGTGTTGCCAAGAACATCTAGAGGAGCAACATATGAGGGAGATTCAGAGCAAACACACTGGTCTAGGCACAGAGCCTAAGTTCCAAGCATAGGTATCCAGTCTAGGTATCACGCCCAGGCATCCAGCATCAGTATCAAGGCTAGCTATCAAAGCCAGGCACCAAGCCGAGGCATCAAGTCCAGATACCAGTCCTAGGCAGCAATGTCAGGTATCATGGTTGTACAGTATCATACTACCAAGAATTAACCGTATGGTAGTATTGACAATGCACCAAGCTCAGGCACTCAGAATAGATACCAAGCACAGAGATCAAGCTTAGGTACAAAAACTAGATATGAAGTCAAGGTACCAAGCCTAGGTATCAAGCCAAGATATCATGGTAGTATACATCATTGTTGATATCAAGAGTCGATGGTATCATCTCCTTGAGATTGACAATACTGTGATGATAGATGGGTTGACTGGAAACCACCTCTATGAGAATGGCAACACCATCAAAGGCAAAAACCATGGACGAGACCGATGACAAACCGTCTGCTTAAACTAACAGTACCAATCGGTATGAGGGCTGATGGCGAATGATCCTTCGAAACTCAGCCATTCCTTGGATTGCTGTCAGTACTGGAAATCACCTCGGGTGCACTGCTGTTGAAGAAGCAGCGAACAAGCCTCCTCGGTGCCATAAATTGCTTTAGAAGTACCACCATTACAGACACAGTGAGGAAAGGTGTGGCCAGAACGGCATTGTCGAAGGCACTAGTTTTACTAGAGCAAAGCCTGAAGTGGCTGCTCTGTTAAGCCTCATGTGCGGGAGTTGGTGATGACAGCAAGATCGTGCAATGCAGTCCTCTTGAGAGGCAGGTAGGCATGCAAATCCGTCAATATCCAAGATCTTGCCTCCACACGAAAAGCAGAGTTTAAAGACCACTGCCGAGGCCACCCACAGAAAAATTCTGAGGGGTCGGTAGAGAAGGAGATATAACTTCCTCAGTTATAACAAGAAGAAGATTCTGTGCTGTTCGCGGTGAAGAACAAGTTTGTTTGCTCCTTCTTTTTATGTTTTCAGCAGTGATTCCTCCTGTGAGGAATCATTCAATTTCTTTCTTTCTCTCTCTCTCTTTTCTTTTTTTTGGCAAGTAGGAGGTTGATGTTTACTCTCAGTCTCTTCCGAGAGGACACTGACAGTGCGTCATCTCAGACTCGTAGTATCATGTGAAAGAGGCAAAAAGAGAAGTTAGATGTGTTATAAACAACCACCAAAATGCCAAGAAAAATGGAAGTATTTAGTCAAATCTTGTTTAAAGAAACCGTTAAACCAATCTGAAAGCTAGAAGAAGGCTCCTTTGATGCTGCTACCACAGTGGGAAAAAAAAGAACTGACCATTATACAGGGAGGGGCCTTATATTCCCCAGGAGGATGGGGGAGGGGTCAACTGCCAAAATGCCTACTCCTGGGTTTCGAGAAGGTTCCAAATGCTGTTTCGCACAGACGCATAAACCCATTTGTGTGATTCACAGAGACCACGAAGAAGAAACTTAAAAGCCAATTAACATTTGTGTTAAAATGCCCCTGATAGATACTAGTGTAATCTATGCACAGTAGTATTGGCTGGATGCTTATGTAAAATCATGATAAAAAATATTGCATTCTCTTGAGAATTATTAATCAAGCCAATAATTTATGTGTTAAAGTCTATATAAGTATTTCAGTCAAAAGGCACTGAATCATTTGTGTTTGTTGCTGCTCTGAATTTTGGAAGTGAACTAAATAAGATGAAAGAATAGGTGTAGAATTGCAGGTTACAAATGTAGCGTTCCATAACTTTTGATTTTCTGCTCTTAGCAAACAAAAGTACTGCATTATGCTTTGAAACTGCCATGGAGTTCCAGATGCATCTATAGAGCCTTTCAAATAATCCTTGTTATCACAGGATTTCCACATTGTGGGAAAATTATTGGCTGTCTGTTTCCACTGTAAGTCTGAAACCTTTACGTGACATTAAAACTAGGGATAGACTATGGCTTCCGGATTTTCAGATAAGCCACACTGATAATTAATATGCTCACTATAATTTGCTTATTGACGGTTTTCTTTTTCTGTTCTCACACCAGGCTGTGTTGTCCCATAATGCCGTGGCAGATTGTGCTGTTGTTGGCCAGGAGGATTCCTTAAAAGGCCATGTGCCGCTGGCGTTGTGTGTCTTGAGAAATGGTGAGACATTGTCTGTTTACAGAGATGAATCTAGTCTTGTAGTTGATGGTGTGAAAACGTTTGTTTTCACGCTCATATCTTGACGTGTCTGTCTACAACATTGGGGTGGCTAACAAAATTGTAACCATGGGAACGAACAAAACCACCTAGGACAACTACCCTCTTACATACCTTATCAGGAGTGAATGCTGAAGAAGAAACGCTCTTGGGAGAAATTGTTAAAAGAGTTAGAGACAATATTGGCCCCGTGGCAGCATTTCGGAAAGCAGTATTTGTGAAACAGATACCGAAGACTCGTTCTGGCAAGATCCCACGGTCAGCTCTTTCGTCCCTAGTGAACGGGAAACCATACAAGGTGAATAGCAGCATTCATTTACTGCTGTGATCATAGATACTGTCTATAGTCATGTAGAAATATAGAAATTTTAGTCAAAACATTGACCCTAAAAACCTGGGTTAGCTTATCCACAGGTCAGTGTGTAAGTACTCTATTTAACTCTTATAAAAAAAGGGAAGCATCCCTTTTTCTGAGTGGTGAAAGTCAAGAGCTTAGTCTATTCTGGAAGAACCTAAAAGAATGACCAACTCCCTCTACTCTCTCCACCACCTTGCTGCTTCTGGCCTTTTTGAATGCCTGGGCAGAAATATGAAGGTGGCAGCTCTTTGGTGTTTCCCCTCAAAAGGAATGCTGAGAGAGTAGAGGTCAATGCTTCCTTGAGGTAATCCCTTACCTTAACTTTGTTAAAAAATAGAAGAATACAAAAAAAACCCCTATCCCCTTCTGAGTAGACTGGCAAAAGACCTTTTTGAACACCTGGATGGGAAAATAGTGGCAATGGCAGTGGCCAAGGCCCCTGACCCTGGCACTTTGCCCTCTCCATTGAATGAGTTCAACTTTCCTAAGGCTCATATTAAAATCCATAATTTTAGCCCCAAACCTGCACTTGACTTATTTATGAGGTCAACTTAATACATGAGCATTTATATAGTAATGCATTTACGTAACATTTCTATAATGTGCTGTTCACAACTTTGTAATCTTAACACTGTATTCACATAGCTTTAGAGCCATATTGTCTGTAAAGCAGGCCAAACCCATTGCATTGACTCATACAAAGTTTTTTTATTTATTTAAAAATGAACCTTTCCATAGCTGGCTTATGAAATTTAAGCTAAATAGCTTTGGTATACAAAGTGCCTTTCAGATGGTTCATAGCTTCCTCACAATGTCCCACTCATCACATTAGTGTCCAATCGTTTTCTGTATTAAGAACAATGCTGTGATGCATCAGTTGATTGCAGTTGTTCACAAGAAGATGCTTTGCTGCTGTTAAGCCATGGGTTATGACTTGAATGTTTTTGAAGGGGAAATAGTATTTCAACAAAACAACTGTGATTGAACGTTAACGTGCTTTGGAATAGTTAACAGCCTAGTATCTTGATTTCTTATTTCTTCAGATAAGTCCAACCATTGAGGATCCTGCTGTGTTTAAACATGTTGAAGAAGTGCTGAAGACTAAGCTGAAGTAATAGCTGTTTAAATCAGGGCAATACTTGGACTATCATGTAAGTCTCATAACTATAGTAATATTGGTTCAGCAAAAATGTTGGGCGAGTCTTATACTATAGTGGTAGATAAATGTTAGATTGTTAGTGTAATTTTTTAAAATGAAGTTTTGATGTTGCCTAGCTATAACAGTGTAAACAGAATGGATCCCTAAGATCTGCAGGGGAAGGCTTTCTCTTGTTTTGTCACTATCTCAGGCTTGCCTGATGAGGACACAAGAGAGAACCTTCCTCCCCATGGAACTCTTCTTCCACAGGAGGCTCAGCTGGCCCTCTCTCTGCTTTTCTTTTGTAAGCAAACAATGACATTGCTTTTTAAGCAGGCCTTAAAGCAGGAGAGCTTTTTACTTATTTATTAGCTGTTTTTAAAACGTATTGTAAGTTTATAATTTTATATATTTTTAATGTTTTTAATTATTTAAATGTTTGTAATGTTTTTTAACTTTGTGGAAGCTGCTTTGGATTCCACTTTGGGAGAAAAGGTGGCATATACATTCAATAAATAAATAACTTGCATGCTGTTTGAAACCTATATTAAAATATAAAGCAGAAGATGATGGCACAGGGTGTAATGTAGCAAAATTAAACACTTTCAAGTCCTGCCAGTTTCGCCAGGAGACTTATTCCATGTGCTTAAGTAGAGTGTCATACTGTCAGAGTAATACCCAAACAGAAGCCCTTTAGGAGTGCAGTTCTGATGACTAAAATTACATATAGAGCTAAGAGGGCGTGCACATTTTCCATTACTGGGGGAAAAAATGGATGCAGTTCTGACCAGAAATGAGATGAATGTTCAAAAAGAAGACCTCTTCCTTCCTCCTATCTTTGGATACAGCAACACCAAATGAAGGGGATAAAGCTTTTCTAAGTTTGGCTGTTGTACCACATTCCTGGGAACTAGAGATTGTGGGGGATTTGCAAAACCCCACAATTCCAACCCACAGGTGGATAACAGCTTTGATCAGATCCTCACCTTGGCTTTGCAGAGTTGTCATTTATATGCTAGATCATAGCTGCTCCATGTGCCTGTGGTTTAGGATGCTAATAATAATGGTAATGATAATGTTCTAAAATGCAAGGAGCAGTTATGGGTTGCATTGTCTGGCAGCAAGCTAAGTTCAGGGTTATATGCAAGCCATAGGACCTCCTATCTGTAAGTAAAATTTCTTGCCTCCACTGTAATTCTCACTCTTCTACCCTAGGATCCCATACTATTCTCTTCCCTTTGATAGGTAGAGGTGTGTGTGTGTATGTGTGTGTGTGTTGTGGTGGTGGTGGTGGTGGAAATCATCCTATGTTTGACCATCCTGTAGTTAAAGGCCTTTCAGGAAATCCCAACCATAGTATATACACTGAATCCCTGGTAGTTACATAGCTGTGGATTCACCAATCAGGATTGATTCAATGAGACAACTGAATAGTGTCCATGCCAGAGATTACCCCCTTTTAAAAGAAAAATTTGCCACGGCATACAGAAATAAAGTATATTTCCCATATCAATATCTCTCTACAAGTCAGTGGGAATCTTTTCTCCTAATATGATCATGTCTGGTTGTTGATTTTCACCTATATCATGAAGATTTTTTTTTTTTAATTTTATCCCCTCTACTTACCAGAAGTCTGGGAATCAAGAGTGATAAACACTCCCCTAAAATGACAGCTATACAGACGGTTGTCAATTTCTTCCCCATTGTAAATCACAAATGTGTAACTTACAGCTCATCAGATACTCAGTTTGGAAACACATTACAAAAAAGAGAGAGAATAATGTTCATAAACATTTCTGTTAGATGGTGATGCCTATATAAAAACAAATACACATGAGAACATCCCAGTTTCATAATTTAAGTTTTAAATTTGACTGTTTAGTTTCTGATATGAACTTTTGGGGTGGATATGAATACCAGTGCTGAAATTTAATGAAAGAACAGTGGACTTTTTTTCTTTAATCACTGTGCAGTCCTGAGAAAGACCTTGTGTCTTTCTGGTCTTCTTGCTGAAAGAAATAGATGAAGGTCCTGCCAGTGGTGCTGTTCCTCATCATTTCTAGGTAGGACTTCTGGGAGTTGTCCAGCAGCATTGTACCTACCCCAGTTCTTCATCTCTTTTTCTGTCCACTCAGGCAGAATATCACTCATAGCAGCTAGTATAGCAGCTGGCATATTTATACTCTTGGTTTCTTAAGCTTGTGTAGTAGGAGAAAAAATGTATGGAGAGGAGTATGTATAAAACTTAACATCCGACCTCCAGGAGGTTGGAATGTCTTCCATGGTAAATTTCAGGGGCATGCTTATGTAAAAAGTCATGGAACAGAAAATCTCCACAGAATTCTAGTTCCCAAAATCTTTTAAATCTGTGTCTAAAACTTTTGTTTTTATTTATTAATTATTAGGAATATTCTGTGGTTGCTTCATTGTTGTTGTTATGTGCGTTCAGGTCATTTCCAGCGTATAGTGACCCTAACGTGTAATAATCAGTAGATGAATCCAGTGCCTTGGTAGCCATATCTATAGTCCACTTATAAGAAAATGTGCACTAGAGGATTTTTGTTGCATGCTTCATTTTATAAAGGAGCACATTCAGTGCGCCACCTTGTGGCAGACTGCAGTAGTGTCTTTCAGAGCACATGCTCTTTGCTTGTTAATCAAATTATATTCTTCCCTGAAGCAATGCTACTCTCTAAAGTTCCACTTGAAACTATGACACATACAGTTCTATCAGAGACTGAACACATAAAACAGCACTGATTTTCTTTTATTGACAACAGGGGAGAAAAAAATCTGTCACTGTTTGGTTAACTGATGTCTGCTTAAATAAATAAAAAATACGCAGTAAAACAAATGTACGTGCAGATGTTCAGATCAGCCTGCTGAAAGGAATAACCAAAAGACAGGCGTTAAGCTAAATCAGGCAGCAGGAGTTTAGCAAATAGTAGATAAATGACATTATTAAATAGGTCTTACTTTGGAACTTCCCATATAAACAAAGAATAAACATCAATAACACCACCAAATAAAGCCACAGCAGATAATAAGTTTCTCCTCTAAACTTTTATACATTGTACATTAACTGTTCTGTCTTTCAGTTATTTCCTCTTCTAAATTTGACTTCAGAGAAGTCTCAGCAAGGCCATCAGATAAAAGCATAACATTAGACAAGCAGCTGCCTAATATCCCTATTACAAGGAAGAAATGGAGGGCATATTTTTAAACAACTGAAAACTTGAAGATCAGATTTATTTTCCCTTGATGTTTTTGTTTCATGCCAGTACTGGCTGACCTGTGAAGAATTTGGAAGGAAAAAGCATGATTCATAGCAAAGCTAAGTTGCTTCTTGGTCCACAAGTAGCCATTGACAGAATGTCTCTTGTTAATTTCCTGTCATAGTGCTGGACTTTTGAAAACAGTTTTTCTTCATCTTGATTTTAAAAAGGAGAGCCATCACAGTGCTTTTTTACAGGTATATATAGAACAATTTTGTTTGTCTTTTATAGGTCCATACTTTTTTTTTTTTGGCTCAAGTTGCATGTTTTGATCTTTCTGTTATAAATCATCAGAGGCAGATGTTAAGCTTAAATGTTGACAGATTTCATTAAAAAGTAGGAAGGTGTTGAAGCATTGAATAACTTTGCTAAAGATATTGAATTTACTTTGCTACAATTCAAAACTGTAAAAATGGTGGAATGGAAAGATACAAACAGTATTGTTTGACACTGTCTTGTCAAGTGTTTGCACTAAGACCCCATGTACTATAGATTTAATTTTTTTTAAAAAATCATATTTATATCCATTTACATGAGACTTACACATATTAAAAGAAATGCATACACGGTAAATACATAAATTTTAGTATATTACAATGAAACAGATGAAACAAGTTTAAAAATGAGTGCCTCTTTTTGGTAAAAGTGACATTTATGCACTTTGGCCAAATTTATAATGAGACATTGGGGTTTATTTTTAAAAACTAATTAGTAACTATTGTTTACTGAACTACCCAATGCGTGCATTCTGTCCAGTACTGTTGCTACACATTCTTCTGTCATTTCAGTGGGGTTTATGTTCAAAATCTGCATAAACTCCACGGAAACAAATATGAGCTGTGTGACTGTAATACTTGACAGGTTGCACATTACAACTTAATATGTAACAAGATCACCACACATTTTAATTTGAGAAACATCTATGTTTTCTTCCCTGTTACCCTGTTCTTGGAATAAAAAGCTTCTTTTCTTAAGATGGTAGTAGTGCACTTCAGGTAAAGTAGAAGAAAAAGGTGGCATCTAGAAGTGGAGAAAAATAGTACATTCAGTAATAAATCTCTTGGCAGCATTCAATGACATGCGCTCATTTCATCTAAGATCATTCACTTTTTTAAGAGCAGCAGATACAAAAAAACCAACAGTGAAACTGTTAACAGACGAGGACTGGTGACAATGAAAGCATCAGCTAGAAAACATACTGCTGCATTTTGTCTTGATGCTGTGGAACATTTAAATACATGGGCTGGAATGGAAGTTAATGAATGTGTAACTTGCAGTTATGCCTTTGTGACTTTCACATATTCATGATCCCTGTGTCGCCCCTAGTTTAAGGGATATATAGGGACTGTGAAACTTCCTCAATTTCTCCTTACCAGGAAGCAACCACTGCAGTATGATCTCCAGTATATGAAGGAATTGTGACAGGGAGCTTGTTTTTGCCACAATGGTGATTGCTCACAAGAAGGGGTGGAAGGGCATCCAGCTGCTTCTCAAACAATAGAACAGATCCTAGTTGACTGCAGTGACTGCTGCCTTGTAAGTGGAGATTCAGGGAGTAAGCTGGGATACACTGTGTAGATCTGTAATTTCAGTACTTACACATATATAAAGACCATATAGGATTCTGGCCCCAGGCACTAGCTCTCCTTTTATCCTTTTTATCCTTTTATTATGCAGAGCAGCAGTGAACATACTACCTAAATAATATCATACATATTTTCTGTGAGATCAAGACATTTTGAAATGTAATCTTCATGTAACATAAAACTGTAAAGCACAGGTGTAACTGGATTCAGGGTGCAGTCCTATACATGCTCACCTGAGAATGTGACCCATTGTGTATTATTTCAATTGCAAGAATGTAAAATGAGATCCTTACCAGGCTCCTTAATTAAAAGCTTTGGGTAATTAGTGTAAGCTTTTGGGCACAATCCAACATCTAGCAAGTGGAGTGTAATGTTCTGTCTGTACAGTTAGATACCCTTCCTGCCTTGGGAAGCTGCTTTCAAGTGCCTAGATGGCCATGTGCTGGCATAGAGGGGGAAATACCCAGGCAGTTCCCAGGTGCAATTTGCAGTTGGGGAAAATAACTGAGGTCACTCTCCTGGATCTTCAGGGGCTCACCGGAAATCCAGGAGTGTGAGGTTAGCTTTATGGAGGGTGGGTATGGCTTGGGTGCCTTTCCACCACAGCACACTTGAAAGCTGCCTGTAGGGAGGGAGTGGTGGTGAAGCAAGGTGATAGTAGTACTTCCTTCTGCATCATATGAAAAGGATATACATATACATACCCTCAGAGGTTACACATATGTATCACCAAAAGAATTCTAGCCACTGAGTTTATAAAAATACTGCCCCCTCTTTTTAGTTGTAGGATAGTTGATGACATTGAATGTATACTTTACTATTTTCTTTATATATAATTGTTGTATGTTGGAAAATTCAACATTTGATGGTGATAGTACTGGATTGAAAATTACTGTGTTTGCCATTGTTTTGAACTATCTATGGGGCCGCTCATAGACATCCTCTTAGTCATTTACACCTTGATGACTTTTCCAATTCTGGAAAATTGCAGTCTTGGTGATCAGATTTCCTCCCTTTGTGCCTTTAATACATTATTTTTGCCTACAGATTGTGGCTAGAATGTTCTACTTTTGTTTTCAGATTCCTACGCAGTGGTTAAGCCGATATAACAACAACAGCAGATTGGGTAATTGTAGGTTTGCTGCCTACAGTCTTGGCTTTTTTTCCTTTCAGAACTTTTAAATTCTCTAGGGGCATACATCCTTGTACCCTTGGCATGTTAAAACAACTGACTGTGTGGTTCTCTTTGCATGACATTCTAACCCAGTGTTTTGTCCTTCTGATTTTGTTTGGTGTTTCTGGAGGAAAGAAAAACAATGATTTCAATTAGTTTGAAATCAGGGCCAAACTACACATGACATTAGTGACTTGTTTAACCAAGTATCCTTAACCTGGCCCCTCTTGTTTTGGAGAAAAAGCAGCCATACTCAGTTTTTCAGTGAAACTCCTTTTACCTCCTCCTAACAGCATGGGGCCCCTGAAATACTGTTTACTGCCAGTGGCACTTCTGGGGAAAATGTGAGCCAGATAGGAGGCAACCTTCATGAAAAAACTAGGATAAGGGTATTCTGGGGTAGGACTATGTTCTGAATTGGACCCCCCCCCTTTTTTTTTCTTCATCCTTATACTGGCCAGGTTGAAACACCATTAGTAAAATGTTTAAACAAGTCTTGTTGAAACCTTAACAAAATGAACAAACAACCTGATTGACAGAAAAGTTCCATATGTGCTCAGGGAAGAGAAGGAATGTCAGTTGTTTTCTAAAAGGGAAGGCAGGTGCTTAAAACAGCAAGGAGACAAGAGCTCATTGGGAAGAAATCATGAGAGCAAACAACTAGCAAAATCACTGTGAATGCTGTGTTCAAGGAAACTGGATGGACAAAAGCTGTCCAAGCAGTCACTCTAACAAGGGACGAAAGAGCTTTCAGGCAGGTACAGGAAGGAGGAAACTGAGTTTAGAGGGGGTGCACCTTAGAAGCAAGGCCAATTCTTCTATCCCATAACCTATTTAAGCTTCAAGAGGAAATTCCCCCTTGTATTTTAAAGATGCTGTAGCAGGCTGTGATGGAGCCTGTACTTTCCTGCTCTTTAACCTCTTCAGGAAATCTAAGATATCTGTTTGTTGGATTATTAACATGAAATACTGGTAAGAGGTAGCCAGATTCATGTAGCTCTCTGGTTATGTTAACACCTATTGAAGATACTGACATAAAATAGAACAATTAGCACCATTTTGTTGCTATGTTCAAATGCTAGTGTGATTCCAGAATGCTGGCAATGCTGTGGAATAGATAGGTTTTTAACATTATTTCCAACCAGCTTACAAAATAAAGTTCAGATCTGTAACACTCTCTACAAATCTCCTTTGCTAGACCTTGTCACAGAGGTGGTAAATCTGTGTGTGGGCTGTACTATGTCAGACTGCAGATAAGTGCTCACATAAGTGAATATTCCACTGTATAGATAACAGGTTAAAAAGTAAAAGGAATTGCAGGCTGGTTCAGAAAGCCTCTGGGGACTGAAGGTTCCCCTGCACTGTGGTATGGAATTAGTTTCCATACCAAATTATTCCTCTACCCTAACAGAAGCTTGATAACATAGAGAACATCCTTAGAAATAGTAGACTATTTAAAGACACTTAACCTTTTGGTAACCCTGCGGAGAACTAAACAGCGCATTGTACAGGCACATTGCAAGCTGTTGCATGGAATTCAGCTCTGAATTGTAAGCTTATATATGAAACTGAAATGTGTAATCTTTATGCTTGGTAGGAATAGTTCCAGATTGGTTAGAAAAGCATCTCTTGCTATATGTTTCATATTGATTCTATCCGCTTCTTGAATGCAGCCTTTAGACGATTCCCAAAAGGGAGTTTTTCTCCTAGGCTCAAAAAATTTCCCATCCAAGCCATGCAATAGATTTGTGTGGAGATGTATGCCTCTGTTTGCAATTTGATGTGGTGTAGACCATGGATTTTACCACTACAGGAAAAATTAGTATTAAAAACACAAAATTCTCAGGCTTTCAGCAGAATCTGGCACTGTCAGATGTGAATTGAACATTCTTTTTCATAAATAATACAGTCAATTTTCATGTTTGAATACTCACATTAGTTCAGCCCAGAGCTCATTTCCATGCTAGTTTTGTCAGCACGAATATGTGCGAACTGTAGAACTATCTAACCGCTGCAACCGTGCTGAAGCAACTGAAATTAGACATGTAAACAACAGTAAGCATCTTCCAATCTGGACTAGGAAAAGCCTTCTTAATTAACTCTCCAGAATATGAGTTTTCTGATAAAATATGTAGCATACTTAGTGAGAGACTTTAATACCCCTAATTCATTAAGCTTATTTAATACTAATCACTTGCTCCTCTTTAATATTCTATTTGTTAAAATGGTGTTTAATGTCAATTATTTAATCTTAAATATGAGTGAACAGATGAGAGCTAAGCATTGTGGTTTGAGCACTGGACAACAACTTTGGAGACCAGAGTTTGATTCCCTGTTTGGCTGTGGAAACCCATGGGGTGACCTTGGGCGAGTCACACTATCTTAGCCTCAGAAGAAGACAGTGGTGAACCCCTTCTGAACAAATCTTGTTCAGGATTGAGAAAAACAATCAGAGTTCAGAACCAGTGTTTCTGGACACTGGAAAAACTCTCTTGTTACTTTTTCTTGAATTTTTGAATGTTTTCCATCCCTAGTTGGCAGTGGAACAAGCACTTTACACTGATGGAGAAGGATGGTGTTCTCTGGCTCCCAACTGAAGTGTGGAGCCAGAGGTTTCTAACATCTGATGGTATGGTAGAGTTCTGGAAGGGATGTTTGTGTACCTCCTGACAGCCCAATTAATTGATTTTTTAAGAATATATGTACATAAAGCATAGAAACCAAAAACACAGTAAACCCAAACCTGTTGGTGTAAACAAGACCCAAACCAAGGACATCCTGTTGAAATATCTTTAAACATTATGTATAGGAACTTGTAAGCTTTGGAGATGGGGGAGAAAAATGTGGAAATTGTGTTTGACATGTAGTGTTCGATGATCCAATTAAAATTCAGATGGAGTCACTTAAATTGAAAAAAGCTGGGCCCGATTTTGATAAGCTCCAATTAGTTCATTTCAAGTAAAGGTTCATTCAATTTCCACATATAATTGGACTCTTTCACAACATATTCAGGACTAGAGTCTACTCCCAAACTTGGTGATCCCATCATTGCTGTCTTTCCCCAGAATGTAATATAGCAGCATAAGGATGGTTATTGTGGTTTTTATTATGTAGCAGGAATATTTTGGATACCAGGGCTGGCAACTTGTTGGTGACATATGCATGTGTATCATAGAATCATAGAAATGTAGAGTTGGAAGAGACCACAGGGGCCATCCAGTCCAACCCCCTGCCATGCAGGAACACCCTCAAAGCACTCCCAACAGATGGCCATCAAGCCTCTGCTTAAAAACCTCCAAGGAAGGAGACTCCACTACACTCCAAGGCAGCAGATTCCACTGCCGGACAGCCCTGACTGTCAGGAAGTTCTTCCTGAGGTTCAAGTGGAATCTCCTTTCCTGCAGCTTGAATCCATTGCTCCTTGTCCTGGTCTCTGGAGCAGCAGAAAACAAGCCCTCTCCCTCCTCTACGTGGCATCCCTTCAAATATTTAAACATGGCTATCATGTCCCCTCTTAACCTTCTCTTCTGCAGACTAAACATACCCAGCTCTCTAAGTCTATCCTCATAGGGCATGTCTTCCAGGCCTCTCACCATTTTGGTCGCCCTCCTCTGGACTTGCTCCAGCTTGTCAATATTCTTCTTGAATTGGGGTGCCCAGAACTGGACACAGTATTCAAGATGGGGTCTAACCAAAGCAGAGTAGAGTGGTACCAGTACCTCTCTCGATCTAGACACCATACTTCTATTGATGCAGCCAAGAATTGCATTGGCATTCTTGGCTGCTGCATCACACTGCTGACTCATGTTCAGCTTTCGGTCTATTAAGACTCCTAGATCCCTTTCACACGTACTGCTATCCAGCCACGTGTCCCCCATCCTATATTTCTGTATTCCATTTTTTCTACCTAAGTGTAGGACCTTACACTTCTCTCTGTTGAATTTCATTTTGTTCACCTTGGCCCAGCTCTCCAATCTATCCAGGTCATTTTGAATTTTGATCCTGTCCTCTGGCGTATTAGCAACCCCTCCCAATTTGGTATCATCTGCAAAATTGATGAGCATGCCCTCTATTCCTTCATCCAAGTCATTGATAAAAATATTGAACAGCACTGGGCCCAGGACAGAACCCTGTGGCACCCCACTAGTCACTTCTCTCCAGGATGAAAAGCAGCCATTAGTGATCACCCTTTGGGTTCGGTCGGTCAACCAATTACAAATCCAACTAACAGTAGCCCTGTCCAGCCCACATTTTACTAGCTTCATTGCAAGAATGTCATGGGGAATCTATGGTTAGGTCTGTAGAGGTACTTTTTTTGGGCCTTATGGAAAGAGGTATCCAGTATTCCACCTTGCTGAGCAGCAACAGATATGAGGATGTTATTTGCAGTTCTATCACACTGGCTTCTGATTAGCTGCAGGGGTGTATCTGGACTTGTTCCACTTGCTCCTGAGCACTAGAGGAGGAAGCAGCATCCTTGTACTGGAGGTGGAGGCTTCTCCTTTCTCGTTCAGTGCACAAGAACAGCCAGAATGAGACCCATCGGTAGCCAGAGACTAGAAAGAGGAAACTGCGTGTGGCAGACCCCTGACTTGCTGCACACTAGAGGAAGCAACCTCACATAAGTATTCTAGTCATGACCTTGGTAGTGATCATGCATAGCTTAGTGTGGCATAGTAGTTCTCCATGCAGACTTATGCTAGGTGGAGCCATATCCCACCCTCTAGTTTTAACTGTACAGTCTCCTAAACTCCCCACCCAACTATTCTTTTCCTTGTGGGGAGCAGGCAGGATCAGGTAAGTGCCTGGCTATGTTTCTGTAGCCAGGCACAAAAATATTACATCAGGGCTGAAATCCACTAGTATTCTCTGGAGGTATTGGCACTGCTGTAGTCATTTTGTGTCTAGTTACAGAGACATAGCTAAATACTTTTCCACATGTGATGGCTATACTGGGGCGGAGTGGGGGTTGCAGAGACTATGGTAAATCCAGGAAGATGGGCTTTACTCAGAGCCCATCTTCTTGGATTTACCATAGTCTCTGCAACCCCCACCCCACCCATTCCAGTAGGGAAAAAAGGAACACCAGCCAACACAGCACCCCTAAAGAACATACGTATGCGTAAGGGAAGCTTATGCATACGTATGTTACTAACATGATGCCAGTTATTTTTTAGTTTCCAGAGCCTCCAGGTTTTTCCAACTATTTTGTCTCCAAATATCCACAAATATCCACATGGTGTATGAAAGATAATTTTGGCATGGTTTACCTCTCTGGGCTGTTTTAGACCTGGAAGAGTAATTTTTCTTTCTGGATCTCTTTTGGAAACAGTCTTTCCTGGGCCTAAAATGGCTCAAAGAGAGCCATAAATATGATGAAATTGCCATACACCTCTATGGGACAGAGGGGCATTTGGTGGCTAAAAAAAATCAAAATCTTTTTTTTTGGGGGGAGGATACGGCAAAGCATGGTCATCCAAGGTCACTTGAGGGGCCAGTGTGTCCCCCTAAGCCCAAGAATTACAGCTTAGGGGCCCTGGAAACTGTAGTACTTAAAAAGCTCTGGAAGACTACATTTCTAGGCAGTCTTGGCACACATACTTTTTTCCCCCATATTGTTTCTACCAGGTAAATTTCAGCAGGAAGGGGAAGGATGGTGCAGCTGATCTAATTACAAACTGAATGCAAATTTGATAGTGCTTTGGATGTTACCCAATATTCGTTCAGAATTTCTAATGTGTGGGTATTCATACTATCAACATCCTAGAGTTGTAATTCAGCTGCCTTAGTGAAGTTGTGAGTGTAAAGTAGCTCATTTTACTTGGTATTTTCTAGGTGTTAGTAAACACTCAAGCCTTTTAGCAGCTGTAAACTAAGATTAGTAAGAGACTAAGGAGGAATCCACCTCATGTAGTTTATTCTGTTATTTTCCTCATTTGATATGAATATATTTTTATTGTTTCTAAATGTTCTATCTTGCTGAATGATGCAATTCAGCAAATAGTGCATTCTAATGACCACAAACAGAAAAGCAAATAACATCTGACATATGGTAAGTTCCAGATACTGGGTTGAACTCAGTCTGGCTGTATCTGCTAGTTTTTATTGCAGTTAACAGTACAGAACAGGTATTGTAAAAGGTGGAAGTTAATACTCTGAGGAAGACCTAAAATACTGTATTGTACCGCTACCTTTCCCCCCAGCCCCTAACAAGGTCTCTATACCCATTATGACTTAATTTAATTTGCTTTATTCCAGATACTGACTGCCAAGGTGTAAATATTTTTACGCTCAATGGAACAAGAAACTAGATTGGGTTTGCTATGTAAAACTGGAATGTTCTCTTGTGCAGAGCAATGGAACACACAAATATCTTTTGTCTCCGAAGTAAGGGTTAATGTCATACCATCAGTTGCCATTTTTCGTGACTGTCCTGATGTAGTAGTTAACCTGAATCCAGCTGGCAGTGTTTCTGAAGAACCAGGCATCATGCTGATCCCATGGACTTCACGTGGAGGAAATTGTCTTCGCCAGGAAGAACCACGCCTATAATTCTTGTCATCACTCTGTTGACGCACAAGTGTATGAATTTTACTAAAACAAGACAGCTGTTACTTAACCATTCCTAATTTTTTGTTTGTGTTCTTTAAAATATAGGTGCTCAACACTGAGAAATTGGAACCTGGTTCTAGATTGGGCAGTGTTTCCTTTATCATCTCTTTTAAGCATAATCTGATAAAGAAGTCCTATATGGGGCCTCGTTGCCTATCTTATCATATGGCTAGGCATGCAATGAAAACATGGGTCAGATCACCTCCAAGTGACCCTGCAATGCACTATGTCCTATCTTACAAGCCCTCATCAAGCCATCAAAGTAGAAAAATGCTGACTGGTACATTAGGTATGAGCACTCTAGGATCTCCCCAATCTAGGTAATCATATTCTCTTTTATTATTATCTGCTAAATTTCTGACATAATAAATGGGGGGAGGTGATTCTTTAAGTATACATATCTTTAAATGCACTATGACAAATACAATAAGCTTATTTTGATCATCACTTATTCTAAATCCTTAGTTCTAACACCTACTGTGTGTCACCACTTCATGTATGCATATGAATGGTTATATGTTGGCAGCTGAAATCCTCTATCAGCTGTCACTGGTGATGTTACTGAGAAAGGGCTGTGGGGTATACCAAGCTTACCTTACATCCATTCTGAATCACTTTGGCTAGATCCTATCCTACAGTAAAGCTAGCACAACCATAACGGTTAATTCCATCCCATAGTTTCCTATTTTGATGGAATATTTGTACACTGATACTATTTCATTGTAGTGAATAAATTATGAATGTAAAGGGGGGAAAATCTGCAATCCTATGTGTGTGTGTATAATTGCATTGGAAGCCTCTTGTTTACTATATGATAGTATTTTAAGACTTTTTCTATACTTCTAGTGTAGCTTTTCTAATTCGAACTCTTAACAGTAAACACTTACTGTTCTCTGCTGTTCAGAACCTGGTATGTACGTTTACGAATACTTACTTCATCAAGTCGCCTGTCTGTTCCTAGCGCCAACAGATTGTTGTATTCTCTCTCAAGAATCTGTCGTGCCTAAGGTTAACCAAATCAAACAATAGAAATAATAACACAACAGAAAATATCTGCAGGAATTAATTATCATAAGCTATTTAATTACCTATGTAATTACTTACCTGTGTATTCTGTGTTGGAATCTGCAATAATAAAGCTAAACTGCTATAATCAAAGTTATCATCAAGAGCTATGAGTGATCCATGCACACCACTTTCTAGCACATTGTTTGCATATTCTCGTAGTCCAATTGCTTGTATCCATCGTATCACCCTGTCATTACTCCATACCAGCACATCTGCAACAGAGATAACGAGAAAAATTGCCTTAATGACTGAACTTTCAGAAGTACAAGGATACAGGGAAACCTGCAAAAAAGAACAGCCAGCTATGTCTCCTTTCATAGAAACAACACTCCATTACATGGAATAGAATTCTGTGAGTCAAACATTTACTCCCTGTAGGTGGAGAGAGGTAAAGGATGACACATTACTATGAGGACACAAAAACTTAAATAAATTAATAAAACAAATGCTCTCTGACTGGCCAACTGGACAAAACTACCTTGGCTTGGGGCAGTGGCTAGTTCATTTCAAGCTTTGCCACTTCATGGCTCAGCATGTAACCATGGATACTGGTCTAGCAGATACCGTGGACCCCTACTGTATTTGGTGGTCACTCACCAGTCATACGGTGGCTGGATGGATTGGGATTACTCTTGTTATTCCCTATGTTTCATGATAGCTTGCATTTTAAATCACAGTTGGGTAGAAGGTGCTTTATTAGCATGTGTCAGCAAGATGGTATGTCTCAGGCAATGTGTTATACACATGCAAATGAGTTGTTAACAAGTTCAATGAATCCAGAAATCAAAAATCTCAACTTATAAATGGAGATGAAGGAAAGATGAAACATTATGTTTTATGGATGTTCTCTGCTGTAGTTTGCCCTGAAAATGCTTTTAATGTGATGTCTCTTAAGGCTTAGAGAGAGAGTTCCACAATGTGGGAGCCATCCATTCCCAAGGCCTTCCAGTAACCACCCACCTGATTTAATTTGTTTTAGCAAGTTCATTTGAATTTCATACTCAAGTGCTGAACCTATGAGGATGTTGAATCCAAAAAGGAAATTTCAGAAGAAAAGAATTAAGAGCCTTCTGTTAGTAATGACTTACCTTTTATTTCATGCTGACTTGCCTCTCTTCTTCTTTCTAGTTCTTTTCTGTCATAATTCAGCTTCTTTAAACACATGATTCCATATTGCAGACTTGTTCTGTTATTTAATAAAAATAAGGAGAAATTATAAGGCAATTAAAAATAAAATAATTTTGAAAAAATGAAAGGTTCTGCCTAACATGTTCCATAAAGACTGTAAATATTTTGTAGCTTGGTGTTGACATAACACAAATTGAGGAAAAATTAATGCACACATACACACCCATTTTTAGAAGAGAGTTTTTAGATAATAAACATTTGGCTTCACAGTAGTAACATTCTGTTTTATGTTATGAAGATACTATACTAACATACCGATGAAAGCTATCCACCATTTTTAAATGTACGCGAAGATCTTTTTTTGTCAAGTGGTCCAACATCCTTGCATCTACCAAGCACTCCATAAAGTAACTTCTATACTGTGGTAATCCTAGACTGGGAAGCCATTCATTACCAATCCATTCGTGGTTCATGTCACCGTAGGCCAGAGTCTATTTAGGAAGAGGGAAAAAAAGGAAAATATAACTGCTGGCATCAGATATAAGACAAATATTACACAAGCTCATTCTCTTAATCTTTATGATTCCTCAGTTGTATTACAATACTCTCTATATGAAGTTTGTGATATCATTTGAACAGTATCAATCAATTGGGTATATGCCTAGTGTCACAAATGATTGGGAGGATGGAAATACATATAAATAAACGTTATATAGAGAGTTCTTTTTGGTCATGGACCAAAAGAAGTACACAATATGACAATCAGAGAGTCCTCCCATCTATGTCAGGCAGCAAACTTTTCAAGTAAAATGTTGCCAAAATATATTCAGTATTGCATCCAATGTAACACCAACAGAGAAACTGAATTTCAAGTAATAGTTGCATAAGAGCTAATAGAAAAACTAGTGCAATTAGCATTAGCAACACTTAGGCCATTTCCGCACTAGCCTGTTATAGTGCGATGATTCCACTTTCAACATCCTCTGGAATCCTGGGGTTTGCAGTTTAGGGAGGGGCCAGCTAGTGGAAATGGCCTTCGCAGAAGAATGCTGTATGAGTTTGTGAAAATGCTTCTTCAAGGCTTGCAATTCATTAGCAAAAGCAGAATCAAAATAACAGATCTAGCACTTACACAAGGATAAAATCGTTTTCATAGGTAATGGATGCATTGTGTTAAAGAATACAGCCCAACAGCTTTGCCTTTGCTGAATAAAATTATCTGGATAGTGATGTAATATATTTTTAGTACTGCATAGCTGCCATGGAAAAGTTATTTACAGTTGGCATGTCTATGGCTGATTATGAAGATTGGTTTTCCAACATTCATATACTGTAAAACAGGCACGTTGAGCCTTTTACTACAGATGAGAACCAAGCTCTGAAAAAAGCAAAAGGCACAGTAAAAGCTGAAGGGTCTGTACATCCTGGGTCTTCTGCAGAGTCTTATCAACTATTTCTTATGTTTAGCTGCCTGATCTCACTGCTTGAAACTAGGCAGTACTTGAAACTACTGCCCCTGCTCCAACAAACCCTTTCATGTAGTCATGTAGTATTACTCCATTATCTAGCACTAGAGACTGGTAAAGCCATTCTGGCTAATATAATTCTGTGGTAAATGGCTCTTTCCTGCTTGTTGGTAGGGGACAGATACTGAACCGTATTCTCCAAAGGTCAATGCATTCACATCACTAGACTGCCTGTTCTTGCAAACTACTTGTAGGCAAATTAATTCTTGCTACTATAGCTATCTAGGGAGCACAGTTGGTGTTTTTGAGGCAGTAGGTGTTTGTTGTGTATATGCATGTGTGCAAATGAAACAGACAAGGTCTCAATACCTCAATACTGCTGCACCAGTGTCTAGTTTCACCTACCCACAATTCACTCTAGGTCCATGGCTGCCATTGTCGGCTGAGGTCCTTCTTTGCCTTTTCCTCACCTTGCACTAGGATAGTGGCTTTCCGCAGACTTCCCATGCCGATGCTCTGTGGACGAAGGCAAGGGCAGCAGGAGCCCAGGATGCCCGTGCTGAGCTCCTGAAAGCAGCCACCACCTTGTGTGCCCAATATGGCCAGATGCCTGGCTATGTGGAGCTGTGTGCCTTTTTTGGCTGAGGAAGGAATGTCAGTCCAAGAGAGGAGCATGGCTCCAAGCAGCTGGCTCCCCACACTACTCTCCACCAATGAAGGAGTCTTCCTCCCTTCCTGGTTGAGAGGGGTGCATGGCTCCACTCAGTGGGACCCCCTGTACCTCTCTCAGCTAAGGAAAGAGCCTCCCTCATCTCCCTGGCTGAGAGAAGCACATAGATCCATGCAGCAAGGTCCTATGTGCCTCTGTTGGCTGAGGAGGGAGGGAGACTCCTTCCTTGGCTGAGAAATGTATGGGAAGATCAGCTGTACAGGGCCATACATCTCTCTCAGCCAAGGAAGGAAATGGACACTCGTTTCTTGGCCAAGAGAGGTGTGGAAGCCCAACTGCATGGAGCCATGTGCCTCTCTCATCTGAGGAAGTGCATGGATACTCCCTCTTCAGTCAAGAGAGGCACACCAGTCCCTGCAGCCAGGATTCCTGCCAGATTTGCTACCTCAAGGAGGAGGCTGCTCACCAAGCCCTTCTGGGAAGGCAGGCAGGCAGGCAGGCAAAGAGGCAGGAAAAGTTGAGTGGTGGTGCTTCCTCCCTTCCTCTCCACCTCACCTGGCCTGAGGGTCAAAATAAAGCGTTTGGTATTATCTGTGTTCTTTGCCATCCATGGCAGAGGGACCTACTGTAGAAGGTTCTGACTGAGGTAAAATAAAAGTCAACTTTATCTTAAGAAGTAGGGACTATTAAAAGAGTATTTTTTCTCATTTTAAGAAAATATATATTAAAATTCAATGATGCATTCACATCTGTAAAACACTGACATCTCCCTCAAACCAGGCACTCAGCAGCAGTTAGTCACACTGGAAAAGTGTTAAAGTAGAAAAGATTCGTACCTGAGCCCAACTGCCTTCCTCATTCTCTTTCTGGAATATTGAGGACAGCCATCAGCAAAGTAAGTTCAGAACACAAAAGGAATACAACATGAATCAAAAAGCATTTATCAAACTTCACAGTCAGTCTAGATATTAAGGGGAATATGTGTGCACTGTAAAAATCCTATTTTTCTTTGAATACTGGCATTTTCTCAGAAGTACATGACTTGGGAATCAGACTTGCAGATTAAGCCAATGTTTCCCTTTTAATGATCAAGCACAAAAGAAAGCACACTAAATGCAAAATACATAGGGGGAGACAATCAGATGCCTTTCAATACTTGAGGAAAAACCTCTTCCAAAAACCAGTGTGTAATCTGACTCTTAATTTCATTCAGAAAGGTAAGGGAATCCACCTACAGTGAGGCTGTTAAATAAGGAATGCTACTAATAAAACTGGCCAGATTAAAAAAAAAATCTGTATCATACCACACACAAAGAAATCTCTCTGTTGGTTCATCTAACCAGTGAAACATGGAGACATGTTCATGCCCTGGCAGAAATGTTCTAGATCACATTGTTGCTGTGTACCTTCAAATAATTTCTAACTTATGGCAACCTTTAATGCAAACCTATCATTTTTTTTTGCAAGAGGCTGAGAAAATGTGGCTTGCCCAAGGTCACCCAGGGGGGCTGAGCAGGGATTGTGAACCTTGGTCTCCCAGACTTCTACACCATACTGACTCCAAAGTAGTCACTACATAAAATAGCCAATAGAGGAGCAGTCTGAATCTCACTGTAAAATAATTGGCTTTAAAAATTATTTGCTTGCATTTTTGTTGATGAAAGAGTTTTCCATAAACACAATAACGTGGTAAGATTTATTTAGGTCATGAAAATGTGGAGGCCTCAGAAAAAACACACACAATTAAATTTGGGAATTTGATCGTGGCGGCTAATGTCTTTCAGAAAAACATTTTGGAATGGATTTCTACAAAAATTTGCTGTGGAAAAATATATATGTATATGTTCAGTGTCTCATCAGGGCCATGCAAAATAGTAATTATGACATAAAAAGAAGCCTTCCTCTGAGGCCGAAGTTTGCATAAAGATTATCAGCTGCCACACCTCTAGGATCAGACAGAGGCTGAGTGGTATTACATGCCTCTCTGAACTCAATGCCATCAGGCAGGCATATTGTATTAGCAATATAAGAGACATGATAATATCACTGCACACAGTTATCAATGTGTGATCCCATGAATCCAGTGCTAATTCATATGTAGCACTGCAGAGCATTACTTCTAGTCTAGCATACTGAAAAAACTATGTCAAGAAAAGAAAATGGACTACGTGATCAAAGTAAACAAATACAAACAAAAAACCCACAGTAGAGACTTCCCCTCTTATCTCTCAGGTTAGGGCTTGGAGCACTGTCACAAAGCAGAAATGGTCAAAAAGGAGAACCCATCTACTGTAGGGAACATGAAAGACTTACAGAGGCTGGCTTGGGACCAATTGCATGTGGGTGCTGCTTGTAAAGTCTCTCAGCGGGCTTGGTGACTTCCCCCATCCCCCTGAGCTTGCTTTGTAAGCAGCCCATGCGCAGTCCCAACTGAGCCTCTGTAAGCAAGAAGAACTGGTGGATTCCACACTGTTTCCTTGTTTGCAATACAGACAAGCTCCTTTAATTTGACCTGGGACCTGCTCTTTCTGTAGGTAAGACTTGGGACCATACAGTGTGTGAGTGGTCCCAAGCAAACCTCCATAGGCAAGAAGAACTGATGAAAGAGTGGACCACACGTCAAGTTAATGAAACTTATCCTTAATTTGGAAGTGCCAAAAGAGAGAATAATCAGATAATGGGACACTGAAAGGTGGGGGCTTCCTGTTTGAGAATGTTTTTAAAAGTTTGCAGTTATACTTATTTAACTGGTAAAAATTCCCATTGCTTACAGAGAGATTGCTTGTAAGTAAATATGTATAAGATAGCACTGAGCAATTAGAAGTTCATCAGTTTCATCAGCAATCTACTTCTCCAGTTTATTATTTTTATTTTAGTATATTTGTATTTGTTCTGGTATTAATTCATGCTATTAAAATTTTCTGGATTCCAAAATGCTATCGTTTTGGAATGTTCTGTGTACCTGGTCAGCACTATATGCAAAGACAGTACGTATAAAGCAATATAAAATTATACTATTGTTATATTGCCCTTTCATAATTGGTGCCAATTCTTAACTTTTACATTGAAGTAAACATGAAAATTGCTATTAAAACTAACCGTTTTAGTTGGAGCAGCAAGTGTTTCCATTTCTTCATGAGTCACCCAAACATTGCCTGAGGGCTATTGCCAATACCCACAGGGAAGCAGGTAGAATCCGCATTAGGTAAGCAGTGTTAAAGAAGAAAGGCAGCAACACTGTAAGTTAACAGCATACACCATCACAATGAGCACAACCATGTCCTTGCCTCAGTTTAGCTGCAGCTTGAAACAACTATAGACAACTCTTTTCATCTTCCTCCTTTTTGAAAATGGTCACAGTTGGATTCTAAAAAAATAACTGGTCAGAAAGTAATTTCCACATGTATCTATTAGTACCATTCTCCTTCTCATCACCTCCATCAAAATATGAAACAATTTCCACAGGAAATTTGCTCCGCATCAGCACTGTTTAATTTCCACTGCCAGGTTAAGACCATCTTATTCTCCAAGATATTTTAAATTTTTGTCTATTCTGGACTGTATTAGTTCTATACAACAAACAGTTATTCAGACATCCTCCTTACAGAGAAAATATGCACACTTTATTGTTGCTCTAATAGGACTGCACAACTCATTTGGTCAGACTGGGAGAAAGCAAAATTGGGCCAATTCAGGCTGATCTGGACCAGCTCCAAATTGGATCAGATTGGCCCATAAAATCCCTGAGTGGAATGATATAGACTGTAGCAATTTGGGCTGATCCAAAAATCCAGATGTCAAAAATAAGCAGGGAAAAGTAGAGCAGTGAATGTCATGATCATTTAAGGAAAATACCAAAGTGGTGTTATGCTTAGGGGGAGGAAAGCTGGGTGTTACTTATTAACAGACCTAAGTGAAATTTGTGGTAGGAACCTCAAAAACGTTCCACAATCACAGTGTTATGGGGAGGGTATTAAATGTTTGTATCTGTTGAATCTCTGCTCATTAGCTGGATTTAGCTGTCAGTATCAAATTTTCTTGAGCAGCCTACATAAATTCTCTGTTTGCTTTTTTGTTAATATAAGTAGCAAAATCTTTACTTTCTATGAGTCTAGGTGTCATTCCTCAAGTGGTCCTGGTTATCATTAATTATCTGATTAGGTTTTTTCTATGCTTTTTTAAAAGTAGTGTAGTAGGTTTTTAAGTAGTGTAGACAGAGAAATATGCTGATACAGGTTTGAATTCTGGATGTGGTAACGTTGTGCCTGCTTGAGGGAATAAGTACTAATAGACCTTCACACTCTGCTTCTATTTTTATTCTAGGAAAATTATGAAAAAAACTCAGTAAAAGGCAAGTGCAACTATATTAAAGTCAGCAGATGTAGGCTGCCCAAATCATTGAGAATGACAACCTTAGGAACACATATAGAGTGAAAATTAGGTCATCAAATGGCAACTTCATCTTAAGGTGGAAATAATGAAGGGATTACTTATTTAAGAAAGGGTTGGGTTGGGGTGTTATTTTTAGATCTCTCAAAAATATATATTTCAAAAATAGTTATGTGGGCTAAGCCCAACATTATGTGCCGGGATGCCTGCTTTCACAATGCAACTGGCTGTTGGCCTCTCCCTGCAACCCCTCCCATTATGCAGTTTATAAAGTCCACCAATCTTCAGGAGCAAGTTTGGGAGGTAGGTGATAAGGGAAATAGACCTTCAAGGGGTGTCCATGACACTGGGGGAACAGTATTGTTAGATAGGGAATCTGGAGGAGTCTGAATCAAATCTGCTTGACATCAGATTTCTGATGTTCTGCCATAATGGAAGCTATGTAGGGTTGGACATAAAAGCACTTGTGGAATCCATGGGCAGATGGACGTAATCTCCAGTCTGCTAAACTTACATAATGAACACACACAAACACATTTGCAAAAGGTTACAGTGTTTTTTTACATTTTCTGTACTTCCGTGTGGAGGCTCTCATTCATCATTACCTTGCTCTTGAGTTAATGGCTTATCTGTGCTCTTCTGTCTCTCCCCTCCCCCTTCCCATTACAATTCCCGCTGATTATTTACCTAATACAGAATTTAAAAGTATATTTCAAGTTTTATAAACAAAATTGATACACATAAAACTAAGTTTCTGTTTGTTACTGCATCATGTGAAAATTTGGGGGATATGTATGGGATAGGCTAGGTGGCATACACAAAGCACAGTAGGGTTGACTCTGGGAACCCTCCAATTATTTTTTCATTAGACTAAGTTTGGAAAGCATGAGTTAGTCTGCCCTAAAATATGACCTTCTTGGCATAAACAAAATTCATTTGGAAGAGGTTCAGGGGACATCACAAATCTTTTTTCGTTCATGCAGACCAGTGTGGCACATGCATGTGTGTATCCAGTAGCATATATGCAGCCCCTAGCTCCTAGTTTCCCAACAAATACTAGATTTTACCCTTAGGAACAAAAAGGTTGTGAATTGGGCCCTGAGACAGACCAGTGATTTTTTTTTAATTATTATTAATATGGCAAATTTGTAGCTGGATGCTTGCATTCATTTGGAGAGTTATTTTAAATAATGCAAAATCTAGCTGTCATGCTAACAAAGACATAACCAATTCTAAGGCAGATGCCATGAAAGGCAGGTGTTGAGTACAACCAAGGAATCAGAAATAGAAGCTACAAGCAGAAGCCAAATCTGTGAACTATGGCAGAAGTCAAATGGAGATTCCAGATACAGAAAATGTGCACAGGTACAGAATATGTGTCAAGGTGCAATGAAGGGATCTATAGGCTCTACCTGATAATAAAAGTATAAAAAACCTGTGGTTCTAGTAGATGAGGCCAATTCTCTTTTAGAGAATGTGACAAGACAAGAAGTTGTGGTGCTATGACATGATTTTATAGACAATATGCCGTAACTGCTGGCTGAACACCAATGTTTTGCTGTTTATAAATGTTTATAAATGGACAAATAAGAGAAAGAATATATCTTACACAAAAACTACATTGTATTATATAAGATGTGTACTTCTTAAGGGAATAGAATTGTTATGGAATTATTTTCTGGTACACTGAACTATATTTTATACAAATGTATTACATATCTCCTGAAGGAGTGTTTGCATAATGAAACATTAATCCCTTTTATGGAAATAAATAAATAGTATAAAGAGCAAGATTCCTCTAAATCATAAGCTAAAAACAAAACAAAACCTAGGGTTCTCTATATGACCTGCCCAACCAGATATACCGGTACTGTATTCTGTATTTGTGGAAGCTCAGACGACTAGAAATGCAGCTAGAGCAAAACATAGCAGCCAGACTGGTATCAGGTATGCATTTTAGTGACCATATAATACTGGTCCTGCAAAAACTGTATTGGCTTCCAATTTGCCTCCAATCTCAATTCAAGATGGTGGTGTTGACCTACAAAGCCCTAAACAACTTGGGATTATCTGAAAGACTGCCTCTGCCCAGATAAGCCTGCCAAAATTTGAGATCTTCAGAGGAGGCACTGGTGTGTGTCCTAACACTTCATGAAGTTAGGTTGATGGATGCATGTAACAGAGCTTTCTCTGTAGCAGCATCTCAACTGCAGAACTTCCTACCCAAGGAATTTAGGTTGGCCCCATCACTTTTAAGCTTCCAGCAGGCAGCCAAAACAGGGCTGTTCCACATGGCATTCAGTGTTTGAAAGTGCTGTTTAAACTTTTTCAAAATGGGATTTTAGGATTGTTTTTAGACTTCCTTTAGGAGTTTTTAGAGAGTATTTTAATGGGCTTTACAAAGGTTTTTATTTCTGCATTGTTTTAATTGGTTTTTTATTTGTTCATCCCCTTGGAAGCTCTTCTTGTGGGTTGGGAGGTGAAAAAGAAATACTTTCAATAAATAACAAATAGAAATGTAGATGCAAGGATCTCTAGGCAGATACAGGTGAACTGGCTGAAGGTTGAACATTCAGCCTTATTCATTAATAGAGTAAGAAACTACATTTATTTCATGCCTCTGATGAAGCTCTACTGGATCTAAGATAGCTGACAAAGATTGCTTTTGACCACTGCTTCTGTTCCACCTACCCTACCACTTTATATGTATAGGTACTTCAAAAAAAAAATTCCTGCCTCCTCTCATGAGCCACACACTATATCTGGGATATCATGTCACTGTACAAAATTCTTTTACCCACCTGCTATCTTTCAGTGTCTCTCTTCAAATGTGGACTACTCTAGCAAACAGTTCAAGCTCTTGCTCTTGTATGGATTCTAGCAACATCCCTGTGCATGTCTTAATTATCTCTACTTCTTTTGGTGCCATCATGGCATGAACAGGTTGCTTACCTGTAACTGTGGTTCTTCGAGTGGTCATCTGTGCCATCATACACTAGGAGCTTTAGCGCCTGCGCGGTAGCGTTCGGAAACTTCTAGAGCTTGTTCGCTTGGCGGGAACCCCTCCCCCACGCCGACTGCGCATGCTCCTCCCGCCGAGCAACGGTCTCTCCTCAGTTCTGTCGTCCGCCGTAGAACCTACAGGGACCTGAGAAAGAGGGGAGGAAGGGCGGGTGTGTATGATGGCACAGATGACCACTCGAAGAACCACAGTTACAGGTAAGCAACCTGTTCTTCTTCTTCGTGGTCTCTGTGCCTTCATACACTAGGAGACTGTGTAGCTTACCGGTCGGACGGCGGGTCAGGTCCTACAGCACGGAAGTCAACACCTCACGTCCAAACCGGGCATCTCTGCGCGACCGGCAGTCGAGCCTGTAGTGGCGCACGAAGGTCGATGGTTGGGACCAGGTCGCCACACGGCAGAGTTCATGCAGGTCAACTCCTCGCAGGAGGGCCGCAGAAGTAGCCACAGCTCTGGTGGAGTGGGCTCGAAGCAGGACTGGCGGAGGCTTCCTCGCGAGCTCATACGCCAGTTCAATAGTCCTCACCACCCACTTGGAGAAGCGCTGGGTGGACACTTTTAGGCCCCTCCGACGTCGCCCATAGCAAACAAAGAGATGCGGCGTCTGTCGGAAGGAAGCAGTCCTGTCCTTGTAGAAAGCCAATGCCCGACGCACGTCCAGGGAGTGGAGGGACCGCTCCAACGGTGTCGTCGGGTTCGGGAAGAAGGCAGGCAGGATGATATCCTGGTTGAGATGGAAACTGGACACCACCTTTGGCAGGAACGAGATGTCAGGTCTCAGGACCACCTTGTCCCTGTGGAAGACCGTGAAGGGCTCATCGGAACGAAGAGCTGTGATCTCACCCGCTCGCCTCGCTGAGGTCACCGCTACCAGGAAGGCAGTTTTCATTGTCAGGAGCCTATCATCCGAGGTCGCCATCGGCTCGAAGGGCGGCTTCGTCAGCTGCGAGAGCACCAGCGAGAGGGACCACGGCGGAGCGGCGGCGAGCACCGGCGGGTAGAGATGATGAAGTCCTTTCAGGAACCGCTTAACGGTATCGTTCCTGAAGAAGGCCGAGGCAGCAGATCGTGGCGGTTGGTATGCCACGATCGCGGAGAGATACACCTTCAGGGATGGAAACGCCAGGCCCTGTTGCCGGAGGTGCAGGAGGAAGTGCAGGACGGTCGAGAGCCCCGCGGGCGATACCGGCTCACTCCTCTCGTTAGCGAAGGTCAGGAAGCGTCGCCACTTGTATTGATAGTTGCGACGGGTGGATTCCTTCCTGGCCGCAACGAGGACGGTACCGAGCACGGGATCGTCTAGTGCGATATCCTCCAGGCATGGAGGGCCAGGCGTGGCAGGTCCGGATGGAGGACTCGGCCGCCGGAGTGGGAGAGCAGGTCCGGTGTCGGTGGCAACCGGAGCAGGTCGTCTCGCGCGGCTTGTAGCAGGGGTGCGAACCAATGTTGCCTCGGCCAGTACGGGGCTACCAGGATCGCGTCGGCTCGGTCGGCGAGGATCTTCGATATCGTCCGGCCGAGCAGCGGGAACGGCGGGAACGCGTAGAGGAGTTCCCCGGTCCACGGAAACTGGAAGCGTCCCCGATGGAGGCACGATCGTGGCCCGCTCTGGAACAGAATCGGCGACACTTCGCGTTTTCCCTGGTCGCGAAGAGGTCGATCGATGGTTCGCCCCAGCGGTCCCGAATCAGTCCAACGCCTCTCCGGAGAGAGACCATTCGTGATGGGATGAGGTGTCCCTGCTGAGGGCGTCTGCCGTGGTGTTCTCCTGCCCGGCCAGGTGAACCGCCACGGGATGCGTGTGCAGGCGAATGCACCATTCCCACAGGCCGAGCGCGATGTCGAGCAGGGTCGTGGAATGAGTCCCACCTTGTCTGTTGATGTAGCAGACGGCGGTGGTGTTGTCCGTCAGAATCAGGACCGTGCGCCCCGCCACGGCATGGCGGAACGCCCGTAGGGCTTTCCAGACGGCAAGCAGCTCCAGCGCGTTGATATGGAGAGCGGTCTCGTCGTCGGTCCATCTGTCGCGGACTCTGAGATCGCCGCAGTGGGCACCCCATCCATACAGGGAGGCGTCGGTCGTTACCGTCACCTTCGGTGTCGGCTGTTGGAAAGGCATCCCCGACATGAGATTGCGTCGCGACTGCCACCATCGGAGGGATGAGCGGACGTCTCCCGGCAGCTGCAGTCGGAGTGTCTGTTCGTCTCGCAGGGGGTCGAATATGCGGACGAACCAGTGTTGAAGAGGTCTTGCTCTCAGCCTGGCGAAGATATGTCACAGCGGTCGTCGCAGCCATGTAGCCCAAGAGCTGCTGGACGCTTCTGCACAGGACCGTGGGCCGTACGAGCGTGAGCGGCGGCCCGGATCAGGGTTTGGGCTCGAGACTCTGGTAGGTACGCCCTGGCGGAGGTCGAGTCGAGCGTCGCCCCGATGAAGCCCAAGATCCTCGCCGGCTCGAGGTGGGACTTCTTCGGATTCACTCGTAGACCAAGGCGGGTCAGGAGTGACAACGTCATGTGGACGTCGTGGTAAGTCTCTGTTTGCAGGACGCCACCAACAGCCAATCGTCGAGGTAGGGGAAGACGGAAGCGCCCTTCGTCCGCAGGTAGGATACCACCGGGGCCATGCACTTGGTGAAGACCCTTGGGGCAGTCGAGAGTCCGAACGGCAGCACCTTGTACTGGTAACAGGTGTCGTCGACTGCGAAGCGGAGGTACCGTCTGTGCTGCGGGCGAATGGCGATATGGAAGTATGCGTCTCGGAGATCGATGGAGGCGAACCAGTCCCCTCGATGTAGGAAGGGTAGGATCGACGGTATCGTGACCATCTTGAACCTTTTGGGGCGGATGTAGTAGTTCACCCCTCTGAGGTCTAGGATCGGCCGGAGGGTACCGTCGGCTTTCGGTACCGTGAAGTACCTGGAGAAGAAGCCGGTGGTCTTGGCCTCTTGCGGGAGCCGCTCTGATCGCCCCTTTCTGGAGGAGGGATTGGATCTCTTCCAGGAGGGCCGGACTCGACGGCGTGGAGTAATAAACGCCGCGAGGAGGAATATCGAGAAACTCGATGGCGTAGCCAAGACGGATGATGGAAAGCACCCAAGAGTCCGTAGTGACATACTGCCACTCCGCTAGGTGTCGAGCGAGAGTCGGTCGGTCTCCGAGCGCTGATGGTAGGCTGAAGAGTGGGTATTGGCGGGTCCTGCCAGGCACGTCAAAACCGAGACTTTGTCTCGGAGGAGGACTTCTTCGACGAAGGCGGGCGCCGCCTAATCGTGCGTCTGGCCGATGAGCCGGAGGACGGTCTCGACTGTCCAACTGGGCCGAACGCTGGAACGACGAGGTGGAAGATCGTCGCCAGGATGGTCGGAAGGTGGAGGCCCTGCGGGTCTGCGTGGCCGGCTGCAGCCCGATCTTTTTTGCGGTCAGTCTCGCCTTGACGAGATTGTCCAAAGCTTCGTCTGTGGACGAATTGAATAGGCCTTCACCGTCGAAGGGGAGATCTTCAATCCTCCTTCTGGTGTCCTCCTGGATGTCGGCCGGTCGAAGCCAAGCATGGCGGCGGAGGCCGACGGATCCCGCCATGACCCGGGAGGCGATCTCCACTGCGTGCCGGGAGGAGGCCATCTGGTGCCGAGCGATGGAGATAGCCTCATTGAAGATCACGGAGGAGGCTTGGCGGATGTCCTCCGGTACCGCTTCCATCGCTGGTTGCAGGCGATCGAGCACCTTCTTCAGGTATGCCGCGAGGCAAGCCTGAGTGTTGGACAGCCTGATCTGCAAGGAGGCAGCCGAATAGAACCTCCTTGCGTAGGCGTCCAACTCTGCTCTTTGTCCGGCGGGGTGGTGTGTTGCCTGCCGGAGCCTTTCGTCTGCGCGGACTCGACGACCACAGAGTTCGGTGCAGGGTGATTAAATAGATAACCGGCGTTATCCTTCTGCACCCTGTAGAGGTGTTCTAACCGCTGCGGTATCGGCTGAGCCGAGGCCGGTCTATCCCAGGCGGCCTTCACCAGTCTGGATACCCGGGGCAGGAGAGGCAGCGGGGCCGTGGAAGGTCGCTTCTCCTCGAAAACGGAGAAGGCTGGATCGTCATCCTCCGGCTCCGCATCGGCGATCTTAAGGCCGAGGGTAGTGGCCATGCGGAGCAGCATCGCAGAGAACTGGTGGACGTCCTCTGGACAGAATCTGGGATCGGGTCCCCGAATCCCAACGGAGGAGACTCCTGGGAGGCCGCCTCAGACACCTCAGACTCCGCACTCAGTCGTACGACTCCGAGCTCGGTGAGTCCTCTCGCCGCTCGCTCTCCGGCTCCTTCGTAGTCGCCGCAGGTGTTGCCTTCCTAGGCTTCTCCGCAGCCGGGGCGGTGGTAGCAGCAGCGTCCCGCTTGGGATGGCTGACCACGGACTTCACCCTCTTGGTGGTGACCGGGGTAGTCTGGCAGGCTGACGTCGTCGTAGCCCGCTCAGTCACCACCGACTCCGTAGGGCGCGTCGCCGTTGCCGTGACCCTAGGAGGTGGCGATATCGCCCGATACCGTGGTGAAGGCTCCCTCGCCCTATGATATCGAGGGGAGGGAGAGCGGCTGAAGGAGCGGCGGTCCGACGGAGATCGGCTTCGGCGTCGACGGTACCGTAGCCTCGTCCCCTCTAGGCGAGCGCGATTCGCGCTGTCGACGAGGTGACCGGGACCTCCGGAAGGTCTCCCAGCGACTCGGGCCACGATGAACTGATCCCGGTACGATGGCGAATGGGACCGATAGGAGGCCGGGCGCTCTCTCCACTCAGATTCCCTCGCGTACCTGGCCACGTAGGACGCCGAGGTGTATCTTGAGGCAGACGAGCGAGGTTGTTCCTCTCTTGTCTCCCTCGGAGGCGGCGAGGCCACCGGACGCTCGGAAGAGCGGGACCGGGACCTGAAGGAGGTCGAACGCCGCTCCGGAGAAGCAGAGGGCTCTCTGCTGCAGGTCGGCCGACCTGCGACGGCTAGAGGGCGGTGGCGCTCCTCCACCAGGGTTGGAGGGTCTGCCACAGGCGAGTCCGGGCGCTGTTGGGGAACGTCCTCGATCTCATCCTCCGAGAGGTCGACGGACTCGCCTCGCCCTTTGGAAGGCTGCTGAGTAGGAGGAGGAGTAGGAGGTTGAGCGTCCCCAGCCGGGGAGCGCTTCTTTTCCTTCTTCTTCTTCTTCCTCCTTCTCCTTGCCCTTGCCTCCGTCCGGAGCAGGGCGCTTTTTTGCAGGCGTCTCCGTAAGGGGAGCCTCAGCCTTCCTCGCCGTCGAGGATCCTTTAGCTGACTTGGCAGCCGCCGACAGCTTCGGGATCCTCGGTAACGCCGAGATCGGCGTTTTCGCCGGTACCGAGCCCGATACCGACGAGGTGGACGGAACGGCAGCCGCCGATACCGTCGATGGCGTGGTCGTCTTCTTGTCGGCCATCTTGGAAGTGGAGGTCTCGCTATCGCCCGCAGAGACTGCTCCCAACAAAAAGATTTGAGTCTCGCGGAGCGGTTGCGAAGAGTTTGGGGAGTAAAATCCCTACAAATTTGGCAAGTCCGGATATTGTGGGACTCGCCCAAACAGAAGAGACACTCCTTATGGCCGTCGTTGAGGGCAACCTTGCGGCCGCAGGACACGCACTTCTTAAAGAGCGCGGACATAAGACGAAGAAACGCCAAACTCCGAAATCCAAAAGACGAAAGCCGAAGGGGGAGTCCGAAAGAGAGGTCAAAGACAGTCCGAAAGTCCGTAAAACCGTGAAAAACAGCAGCCAAGCACGACGTGAGAGGAACAAACTAAAGAACCTTCCGTACGCGGCGGCGGACGAGAAAGAACTGAGGAGAGACCGTTGCTCGGCGGGAGGAGCATGCGCAGTACCGGCGTGGGGGAGGGGTTCCCGCCAAGCGAACAAGCTCTAGAAGTTTCCGAACGCTACCGCGCAGGCGCTAAAGCTCCTAGTGTATGAAGGCACAGAGACCACGAAGAAGAACCATAGATACTGACAGTAAACAGAAGGTCAGTAACAGCTGAGATACCTCCTAATAAACTGCTTTTTCCTCTGCCCATATGTTGTCCAGTTCAATGAGACAACAGAGGCCACTGCATCTGCCTGTCTCAATAACAACAGAGTCTTTGGATGTATACTAACCATAAAGAGAAAAAATCTGTGCACACATGCTTCTACTCCTGTTTGCCTCACTAACAGAACTGTGATCACAGGTTACTACTGCCCATCTGTTGAGGCTGCTCACTTAAAAAAAAAAGGACATTGTGACCTCATGCTGACATTGCCTGCCTGAAGACAGAGTGGTTCTTGTGACCTCATGCTGATGTTGCCTACCAGACTGACTGACTGAGTGCCCTCTGATGCTCCTATCTACCTGAAAGAGAGAGAAACTAGGCAGCATGTTTCACACATAGCCACTCACTTTAATGAGAAAGGCTTTCCTTGAATACCGAGGATTTCTTAATTTCCCATCTCAGTCCCTCAGCACCTTGAAACCCATTTCACCTTTCCTCAGGCAGGGACAACAAGCCAACAATGTTGTAGGATAATTGCCGTGTAATTGGTACTGTCTACCAGAGATACTATCTTTCTGTGCTATCTGTGCACTAATGTTCTTTGAAAATTGGCCACTAATAATTGCTTTAATGAGCAGGCACCACTAAAGAGTTAGCAACCACTGTTTGGAAATGAAATCTGAGCATAAATCTGAGAAGTATAGAAGATACTCCTGTACAGAACAATAGAAAACCAAGATTAAAATACACATCCATGCTATCTTTTCCTAATTATTCACATACCAAAAGATTTTGACAGTGTTCTTGTCTAGAGAGAGGATTTTATGTAAAGAATTCAAAAAATTACACGCCAGTTAGCTTAAAGTCTGTTTTGCAGTAAATGCTAGAAAGCATTATTGAAGATATATTAGGCACCTCTATTTATTGATTGATTGATTGATTGATTGTACTTGGATCCCACTGGATTCCTAGACAGTCAATGTTAAAATTAAAAACAGCAGAATTCATCATTCAGTCAGAACAATACAAAAAAAGTTTCAAAATAATTAAAAGAGTAACAAATACTTCAAAACACTACCACATAATTATTATTCAGCAGGAATTTAAAGCTGAACACAGACTCCACCTCTTGGACCATATAGAGGGAGTGTTGGGGGCCACCACTAAAAAAGTTCACACTTGTGACATTAAATAATAGCATTTTAATTGTCATAGAATGACCAGTAAGACTTTCTTGAGGCTCTCAGGGGCTGGTATATTTTTAAATGTATTTAAATATTTCAAATCTGCCCAATATCAGCAGTCTACAAGGCACAGTACAAACTGAGAAGGGTATCAAAGGGCCAAGCTAGTGTGTCTAACAATGTTTTTCAGGCATGATGGCTGAATCCACAGGATAACCAAGACTGTATAGCAATAGTATCAGAGAGCTTCTTCATTGCTCCCCCCTTGTGGGCTTCCCAGAGGCATCTGCTTGGCCACTGAGGGAAACAAAATGCTTGACTGGATGGACCTTCTATCTGATTCATAATGATTCTTCATTGATTCTTCTGAGAGAGATAACTATAACTTACCGTTCTAGATGTTGGAGGAGCTGATGGACTTGTGAGTGATACCATCTCCTGGATTGCCAAGCGAAGCTTTAAGCGATGGAGAGGATTGCTGATTCCAATTTCTCTCTGAATTTCAGTATCTGACAATGCAGACATAATGGCTCCACTTTTCACATTTGCCCGGCATGCAGCAACATACCACGCAGGCATTCCCAGCCACAACTGTTGAGGAAGGTAAATGACAAAATCAATTATAGTTTCATCAAGTTGTAGAAGTTTTTGGACTGAGCTCAAATGGAGGGTGCATCCTCCCTGACCAGTGAAATTCACATACCTATTTCAAAATGAGTGAGAGAATATAAGTGTATTTTGTTAAGAGCTCAGAGATGATGGCAGAAAGAAAGGTACTTCCTGCTACATATTCAGGTACACTGCACCACTGGCAGCCCAAAGCCTGTAAAAGTTACTCTTTTAGACTAAAACTCCCAGACTTCACCTCCCAGCATGGGATACTCTGGGAGTTATAGGCCTCAGTCCAATGCGAGTCCAACTAGAAAAGATCTATTTAATCAGTGGAATTTATCTATTTGTTAATGTACCAATCTCCCATTGATTCAACAGGTCTGCTATAACTGGGACCAGTGTTTGGATTTTCTTCATGGTTCCCAAAAGCAGTTTTCCCAAGTTCTGCACCAGCCCCAGTATCTGGCATTCAATGCTCTCCTGTGACGATCTTCCTAGACTTGACTGCAATTCCCCAATCTTCTTAATGTTCAAAACAGACCTTTTTTATAGTGAAAATGACATCATCACAATGACAATGACACCATGGTGCCATTATGACATCTCTGTTACTAGAGTGAAGAAGAGTTAGTTGTCAAATGAAAATAATTTAAACTAGGGACTTTGAAGAGAGTTAAACTGATGTAGAACATTTTAGAAGTCACTCAGGAAACATTTTCTGGCCTGTCAGACTGGCCTATCATGCAAAAATCCTTCATTAGAGAACCTCAGGATTCATCCTAGCTTATATAAAGTTTAAAGGTTTCAAGTTAAGTGATGGACTTTCCATAATCAAAGAGTTGAGCAGTTGGTGATTTCTGGGAATGACTCTGGAACAATTTTTGTTGCAAAAAGTGGTGTCTATGAGAGAGGTAGAATAGGAGAGTATATTGCTGGCCAGAATCATCTTAGTAACCTTCTCAAAATAACTTTCTGGTACTACACAAATTCAAATCTGCATGTTAGGTAAAGGCAACTAAATAACTGGAGTTTTCCATGGCAGTATAATTTTAAGAAGTGAATTACACTTTTAAAAAATTCTGATAGTATTTGTACTTTTTCTTCAAAAAATCCATTTTGCAAACGTAAATAGAGAACCTTTACTTTGTGTCACTAATATTGTTTAAGTTGTACATTCTCACTGAATATTTATTTTAAAAATTCCCAATGGTTCAAGACCATTATAAACTATTCTGTCAGATGTCTGAATACTAAAGTTTGTGGGAACATGAGGTCCATCAAATATGGTTAATGCTTATACATTTGGAAAGTGAGTACTGGAATCTAGTTTGAGCAGTAGAAGTCCTGTAGGTTTTGGCTTCAGTATGTTGAAATACATTACTTTTTAAAGTCACAAGGAACAGGAAGCTCTTTTGTACAAAACAACCAGTAGTAACCTTTCTTCTAAAATAGCTGCACATTTTTAAAGAACATATAACCCATTTCAGTTACTGTGCTCGAGAAGGTACTGACTCTGGAACATGCCTTTATCTTTACTAATGTGTTCAAGGTTCAGACATTGCCAGCTGGTTCTCAGGTCCAAGTGAATGAACTCAGAAAGTAACATGTCACTTAAGAGAACTGAGGATCATCTATGAGGTGGGTGTTATTGCTTTTCAACAGTGATAAGCAGTCTGCTTAGTATCTTCTCTAATAATGAAGTTAAAAAGTAGAAAATGATGCACTAAAGCAGCTTATCAGATTCATAGCAAGTGGGAATGGGGTAGGGTTGGAGGTTTTTTCCTGCAGGTCCAATGTGGTACACTCAAAATGGGGTGTGGGAAATCAGCTTTAATATGGGCTATCAGTAGTTAGTTTCACAGGAGATTTTCACTACCTATCATGCATATATAATTCTAACAATGTGTATACAAAGATGCACAGTGTCCCTTTTGGTAGCGTGATTGCTTCACACATCCTAGCAGAAATTGCAAGCAACTGGTAGTTTATCAAAAATTTTACCCACACATGTGATGCATGTACAAAAATTACAGGCACTGCTGTAGTAGACTGACATGTATATTCTTTGGATGGCATGGAGGAGCAATCCACTACAGTTGGATTATTCCTTGAGTGCCAGCATACATAGCAAGAGTCTCTAAGCCCAAAGTTCTTTTTCAGTTAATGTTGTTGAATCCCAGTATCTTCAACTTCAGTTTTTAAAATTCCTGCCAAGCCACTTACATGTATTTAGAGCCCTCACCACAGCTTAGGTTTTAGTTTCAGAAGAGGAATTGTGCAGGAAAGTAGAAAATTAAAGAGGATACTTAAGATCTTGATAGTATCTGAAAGGAAAATTTAAAAGGATGCCTGAAAATGGGATGAGAGAAGCAGCATCACAGCCTGAAACTCAGCAGATCACTGCCACAGAAAATGAAAATAGTATCCAGATGCCCAGTGGGTCTCTGAGGGAATGACAGAGAAAAACGTTAAAATGGGTTTTTGTGTCCACCAGTGACAGTGATTCTGAGAGCTGTATTTATATGCTCCTGAGGAAGCTGAAAAGCCAAGCAATGAAGGTGATAAAAGCTGACTGATGCTAACATTTCTAAAAAGGTGGAAAAACTTAAAAATAGCTTTCTTCCTATGTTTTCTTCTCCTCTTGCTTATCTATAGGATTAAAGGTAAGGAGGTAGAGTTTCTACCACAAAAGGACAATGGAACTCACTGTTCTTAGGCAGAGGAATTCCCCAGTTTTACTTGAGGCTGCCATATTGGGAATGATGGTTCTACATCAGGGGGTGGGGCTAAATTACATGGCATTGCCAGGCAACAGGAACAGCATAGAGAGCCTGGAATGCAGGTGCAAAGTTTGATTGATAAATCCTCTGTAAACAGGTAAGAAGCTGAGTAGGGGGAAGAATGCTGATACTCAGGCTTCCTTCCCAACTCAAGAAACTTATTAGCAGAGAGCCAAGGGCAAACACAGGATTCAGCACAGTCCAGCTCACACGTTTTATCTTCAGTGGTGAAGAATACAATGGATTTACAAGAGTACATTAGAGAGAATTAAATAATTTAATGAATTCAAGGGTAACAACCCCATTAGTTTCAGAAAGTAATTTAACAAATTTATATACTTAATAATCTAATAAATCTGAGACAAAGGCATGGTTTTAATATTATGACTTTTTAGCCAGTGATTTACAGCAGTTAAACAGTACAACTGATTCAGGAGATGAGAAGGTAAAGAGGACAAAACAACACATAGGAAGGAAAAAGGAGCAAAATGTGTCTCAAAAACGAAGCATTTGCAAAAGAGAATACTGATTTAGATGAAGTGATGGAGATTAATTGAGAAGTATCTGTGGGGGAGATAGATGATGAAACTTATTGTGATGGTGAGGTAGACTCAGATGGTGATGTACAAAGAGAGTTGACTTCTAAAAGGTTGTTTAATACGGATAATTTCAAGCACATGCTGAAACGTGGTTACATTCACTGGAACTGGAGGATACTCAGGAGGAAGAGCAGGATGGCAAAAGGAAAAGAAAGAAGGATAGTAGTGTGTCATTTGTAATAATAATAATAAAGCTAATCCCAAGGGAACTGAAATTCCTTTGCCTGACATTTTTGAGGAATAAGTAGACTTGGGTCATTTCCATACTAGCCTGTTATAGTGCTATTATTCCACATTCAACATCCTATGGAATCCTGTGGTTTGCAGTTTAGGGAGGGGTCCCAGGCCCCTCTCTAAACTGCAAACCCCAGGATTCCATAGGATGTTGAAAGTGGAATAATAGTGCTATAACAGGCTAGTGTGGAAATGGCCTTAGAGTGAGAGGCTCCTTTCACTACAAAGAGACTTCTAGAGTGTACTCAAAAGTTGTATATGTTTAGGTAACGGGACATAAAATACCTTAAGGTCCCATTGCCTGATCCTCCAATTTCTTTGTTTCCTGAAGGAGGGAGATATAACCATGAAGGATTTTGATGAGCGAGGAACTGAGTCAGCCTTAAAAAAGACTCATGAAGCCTCCACACTGGCAATTAGATCTTCCATTATGACTTCTATGCTTGCCAGAGGAGCAGTACTGTGGTTGCAGAAAATTTGGAGGCTCAGGGATTCAACGTGCAACCTTTGTTGAAGGCAATAGATTTGCATGTGCAAATTTGTAAAGGCAAAAGAATACAGAAGGCTCTGCAATTTTAGCAGATGCAAACCACGACCGTGCTGCATTTGCTGCTAGGTGCATAACAGCAAGTGTAGTTGCAAGGAGATGAACGTGGCTTCAACACCAGGAGGCTGACTAAAGTCAAAAACAAATTTGGCCTAATGCCATTTACCGGTCACTGTCTATTTGGAGAGAAGGCTTTGCAAAAATGTTAGTAGTAAGGCAAGATGCAACCAAGACCTTCAATAAAAAGAGGAAGATCTAAAAGAAAACAATTTAGAACTACTTTAAGCAATTAAGGAAGGTAAGATAATTTCAGATTTAACGTATCACAGTAGAATAGAGAGGACTCCACCCAATAGAGGCAGTGTCTGGCAATATTGATGGACAAGATATTCTGTCAGGAAGAAGACATCTGTGTTTTGGGACATTGTGGTCAAAAACAACAACAGATTGTTGGGTCAATCAGGTAATCATAAAAGGGTACAAAAAATGTTTGCAAAGGTCCCATAATACAGATATCTTCCTTTGCTGGTACCGAGGAATCCAGAAAAGAGGGGAATAATTCAAAAAGAGATCAATAATATTATATAAGCCATTTCTGCACTACACCATTGTAGTGCTATTGTTCCACTTTCAACATCCTGTGGAATTCTGAGTTGAGTGGGCCCAAACATTTTAGTGAGGCCAAAGAGCTCTCTGGCAGAGAATTCTAAATGCCCCTACCTAAATTACAAACTCCAGGATTCCATAGGATGTTGAAAGTGGAATATTAGCACTATAACAGTGTAGTGCAGAAATGGCCATAGATTGGAGCCTTACAGGAGGAGTCTTGCACCCAGAAATTCAAAGGAGTATATTGCATTCTGTTCGTGGAGCACAAGAGTACCTTATCATTATGTTAGGAATTCAAATATTTAAACTTTGTTAATACCAGAGATTCAAGATGGAGGGACTTCAAATCATCAAAGAGAATTTAGAGATCAGTGATTGCTTAGTGTTTGAAAGAAGCTTATTGGAATATTTCTATGGCTCCAGCCTACAGGAAACAGTTAAAAGTTTCAATTCCAACAGAAACTTTATAAGTTCAGGGGCTCTTTCCTTTGGTGCTGAGTCACCATGCAGGTTGTTCACCAAGCTATTGGTACCACTGGTGGCACATCGTTGGAAACAGGGTACACAACTGTTCCCATGCTTAGATAATATTCTCTTGAAAATGAGGTGCAGACTCAAGATAGAAAGGGATCTGGGAAAGGCAGTATAGACTCCTCAGAAACATGGTTTCTTGAAAAAACTGGAAAAGAGCCATTTGGAACCAAAAAAACTATTAACTCAACTAGGGGCTCAGATAGATACAGCAAAAAGCTGCATGTTTTTCTGTCACAAGAAAGGAAACAAAAGTTTAGGAAAGAAATATACACATTGATGGCTAAGAATTTGATGGATCTGATGCAGTTGGCAAAAATCATTGGATTGCTGAAGTTGTGCATGTCCAAATTGGCATTGCTGGCCACGGAAGCAGATTGATTTTATGCTGGTCAGAGACAAAGACAAGGTTCATATTGGCTGTCCATCTAAGAGGATCTCTGAATGTAGAAGCTGATTATTTGAGCAGAAACCAATTACATCAGGGAGACTGGTTACTTAATTTGGGGTTTTTATGAATTTTAGCAACAAAGTAGGGCCTTTGTAAGTGGAAGTTTTTGCTTCTGGCACCAATTTCAAATTACAAAGCTATTTTTCACTGAATAGAAGCACAGGTGTGGAACAACTTGATGCATTGGGGGGGGGTCGACTGATTGTCCAGAATAGTAATATCTTTCTGCCAACTCCAATAATACCAAAGGTTTTTGGCAGTGAGAAAGCAACAGTTGTACTGATAGCCCCTCATTGGCCATGGCTCCCTCTGCTACTTTGAATGTTGATAAGGGCATTTGCCAAACAAAGCCCTATTTGCAGCATCAGGGGTTGATATACCATTGCAGTCCAAGTTGGATGAAACCTAAATCCTTAGGGACATTGAATGTGGATTTAGTAATAGAAACTATATTGGCATCAAGAAAGTCTTCCACAGAGTACATAACTTTACATGGAAGGTTTTTTTTCTGAAGTGGTATAAATCACATTCTGTGGGATTGGAGATGGTACAAGTGTCTGATAACTTGTAAATTTTAAAGGAAGGAATGGAGAACAATTTGAGACCAAATACTTTAAAGAGGCAGGTGATGGTATTGGGAACAACAATAAAACTGGATGGTTTTATTCTGTCATTAGATCCTCATATAAAAGAATCTTGAGGATTCTTTGTAAAAGCACCACCAACTGTACAAAGGCTCCCATCTTGAGACTTGAATTTGGTATTAAACAGATTAACACAACTGCCTTTTAAGTCTTTAATTGAAGCTTCCTTAAGGTTACTGACATTCAAATTTCTTTTTCTGGTAGCCATGACATCAGCCAGAAGAGTTTCAGAGTTGGCAGTTTTATCCATACATCTGATTTTGTGTGCTGGATCCATCTTTTCTACAAAAGGGTTGCTTGACTAGAAGCATTCTTCAAACCATACATTTGCCAAAAATAAAAATGACAACAATAACAACAACTAGTTGAAGCCATTTCATGCACTTGAAGGATATAAGCTAGATGTTATGATGGCTGCTAAGAAATATACTAGCAGAGCAAGATCTATGAGAAACAGAAACTTGATTTGTTTCCTTTAATTCAAAGACATTAATTAACCAGGTCTCAGGGCTTCTACTATCATGATGGTTAAAAGCTTGTATTTTCCTCTGTTATGAATTAGCTAGGGTTCAAAAACCAAAAAATGTTTGGACCCACTCAACTCAGTCAATGGCTACAAGGGCTGCTTATATTGTGTCAGCATCATTGGTAGATGTTTGTAATGCAGCAAGATGGAAGGAACCATCCACATTTATTAGGCACTATAAAATAAAATAAATTTACATTTACACAGGGTTACATATGTGGGGGGGGGCAGTGCTGCAATCAGTAATAAACAAAACACAGAGATCCTCCCTGGATGAAGAAACCTTAGTTACATCCCAGCTATAGTGGTTTGCTCCTCTGTGCCATTAAACAAATGAAAGGTTGGTATTTAACCATCAATATTCATTCTTGGATGGCCTGGAGGAGAAATCTATCCCTATCTTTATTTGTTTAAAAAAAGAAAAGAAAAGAAAAAGAGAGAAAGAAAAAAAAGAAAAAGAGAAGGATTTAAATGAAAGGTTACAGGTATTATTTAGGTGAGCAGTCTTGAGCAGGCTTTGGAAAGAAACTAAAGATGGAAGCAGTGGAAGCAAACTTTGGGCTTGGAGACTCCTGCTACATTTGCTGGCATGCAAGGAATAACCCAACTGTAGTGGATTGCTCCTCTAGACCATCCAAGAATGAATATTAATGGTAAGTACCAACCTCTCATGAACCTTTGAACTTGTCCAAACACTATCACTGCTTTAAATGCAACTTCAAGTAAGACTACTGCTAGTAAAAACAAAGAACTATTAGCAAAATATATGGCTGTGCTCCCTAGATCTTCAGATTAGTCTTAATTCACTGCATGGTTTTAGAAAGGTTTTACCACAGTTTTGTCACTCCAATTCTAAAAAGGGAGAAAAAAAGAGAACTTGTTGATTTGTGCAACAGTACATGATAAAAAATTACAGGAGATTTTTGGCAATACTGGCAATGTCTTTATTTTTTTTCCTGAACAGAAAATGTTATATTGCTGTTAAAATTATGTGCAAAGTAAGCTATAACCAAGTATCCCCACACATTCAGAAAGTCTTCCCAGGCCTTACCTCTAGCCATGCAACCACTGTAGGTCCATCCCATTGTGCGAAAGGCAACCCCTTCCTCCGAGCCTCCTCCAGAAGTTCATGCCTAGAAGTGTGTCACAAATTATTTAAAAAACATGCAATGGCACCTACAAATGTTAATATACAATTACACTGTAGCATACTGCACCAATGATAGTGAACACTGGCCTTCTTCAATCTACTTCAACCTTGTTAACTGCTCAGGCCTTAGACAGAGTGTTACTTTCTTTGTTGAGAGTATTTTTCTTCCTTGGCCAAACATTCTTTTACTCTCTGCAGTAGGATTTTACTCTGCAATCCACCCATAACACACACATTTTCTAAGATGGTTTTCAAAAATTTTCAGAGTATATGAAGAAATTATTACTACATTTCGACATAAATTATTATAAAAATCTGAGAAAGAGTGCACAATTATTTTTCCCCAATTGTTCACTGTGGCCAAGAAATAGGGGAAAAAAGGTTGTCTGAACAGGTATGATGATATATGGACTGTGTTCTGGACAGAATGAATGTTCACAGTTTGTCCAACAAGTGTCACCTTTGAGGTCCACCTTTTTTAAAAAAAATGTAGCTGTAACTGTTTCACATAATTCAATTCCAGTGTGAGGTGAATGGGGAAAGAAGTGCTACATCCTGGGAAAAAATATTTTCATACACAATAAGGTTTTGTCAAATCAACAGCTTGGAAATCTGAAATGATCTAGAACTTGAAGGCAGGTTTCAACAAAGCTATACATCTTCCTATTCATGAAGTGGCTGTTGTACAGGTGAAAAGGAGAACATATCACCTGGATGGAATGGGAAGCACACATATTCCATTATTACCTTCTGAAACTGAACTTTCCTGCTCAAACTGCTTCAGCATATTTCTCTAGAAGTAAATTGGCTGCAAATGCTTTTCTTTGTACTCAGGTTTAGCAATTTGTACATGCTAATGATCACTGGAAAAAGTCTGATAAGAGATTGACACTATTTTCATCGACACAAAAAGATGACAGCTTCCAAAATCTAGTTTTCTACACACATGCCAAGAAGCTGTGGAAATGTATATATAATTACTCTATGACATGACTTAATCTTAAGCTTGAGAAACCAAATTTGATATTCTCCAGATCAGGGACTTGCTCTTTACATCTAAAATAGAACACCTGAATAGTAAGGTTAAATCTTTTGGTGATAATATTTTACAAACAAATTTACTAAATCAGATTTATTAATAAGCTTTCTAATACCTACTTGATTAAATTATATAGAACTCTAAAGCTACAGAAGTTTTTTTTTTTCAAAAAAAAATCCAGCTCCACTTTCTTAGGAGTTTTTTAATAAGCAAAATGCTCAGAAGTTAATGCATTGCTACTGGGTCTCAGTGGGAGAAAAGATGAACAAAAACATATATATCCTGGAAATATGTATTGATCCTACCACAAAAATATTACTTGGTTTTATCTGCTGTTCTCAGTGAAGAGGTAGAAAGTGGATTGTAACAGACAGGTTATATGACACCTTGAAATATGTTTCATAACCTACATATACAGTTAATTAGAGAGGGTTATTTAAAAGAGTTAACACTGCTGTGCTGTCAATTTAATAATGTTTCATAATTGACCTTAGTTTTTTCTATGACAGGTCCAGTAAACAAAGGACCTACAACAGTAATCCCTGCATAAGTTAAAGAAAGAACTGTAGCACATTCAATACAAGATCTATGAAAAGAAGAATTTTTAATATCCATAGAGAATTTTATTTTCAAACAAATATATTAAGAAAGACCCCTGAATTTAGTCTCCATGGCATTGCCTATAAGTCATACTCAGACATTTAGGTAGTCTTCTCCATTCTAATGCCATCAAGATATGTTGGACTGCACCTCCCATCGTCCCCTTGTCAAAAAAGTTAGTTTAATTGACCGTTGAAATTCTGTATTTCATACTACTGTATTTCATCCAGATGTTAATCTGAAAAAGAGCAGGATCTACACTGAATCAATTGGACTTAAATAGGTGTTGATTTAATGTGTCCCATTTATTGAGTGGATTTATTCTAGATAAGACTAACAAGTGGGTATATTTCCCAATCAAATTAGTGCATTGTGCATAGTGCTAATTAAACTTTTAAATATAAAATCTAACTAAGGATCTAAGCCACTTTAAAGTCATCACTGAATTGGCCTAAAACTTTGCATAATTCACTGTCTTCACTGATTTTTTTAAAATTCCTACCAGGTAGATTGTGAATTATGGATAAAAATAATTCTTTATTTGCTGAGATTATTTTTCTGCATTAATTTGTAGAAAAACAAAGACATTGCCAAAAAGCTAACTGAAAGTTAGATTTAAAAGTTTTTAAATCTCAACAGTGGGGAAGTTTTATTCACAGCTTGCTTAAATAATGTTCTAATCCCCTTTTTTAAGTGCACAGGTTTCTAGGTGATGAAAGTTAATGCTTTCACTAAAAGCATATATTAGGTAAATGAAAACAGCATTTGGAATGCTGAGCTGCCACTAGAAATAGCAAACATAATTTTGAATTATAGTAAGAAAGAAGCAGTGTTCAAATATATCACCATCATGATAATGAATCAAACAATCTGCATAAGATATTGCCTCACAATTTATATACAAAGTTTCCTAGATATAATTACAGACGCCCTAGAGTGAAAACTAGGTGTATTAAGCCATATTAAATCCATACTTGATTGTAGCTTTGTAGCTATACATTTTAACATAAAATCTGAAATTAATACCTTAAAGTTCCTACCCTCAAGAAAAGGGCTTCTCAGAATCCTACCTTTTTTAATTACTAAGATGTAAAAGTTTATAAATCTATCTTTAAAAAATTTTATGCATGGAGAAGTTTATATAAGGTATCACAAGAAAGACTTTTCTGGTTACTTTCTTAAGGATTTTCATACAACAGCCCTATACACATTTAATGAGAACTAAATCCAGTATAGTTCAACAGGATTGAACCCTGGTAAGTTGGTATTGGATTGAAGCCTGAATCATTTTAGCAAAACTCAGAAGAGCAACAAAATATATTCTTAAATTTCATTTTAGCAAAATTCAGAAGAGCAATAAAATATATTCTCAAATTTGCAACTTAAGTGAATTGGTAAGAAATGAAACTAAAAGTGAATAAATTAATACAAAATCCTGTTGTTCTATATATATAGCTAATATAGAACAAGTGAATGAAAATGAACGAGTGGAACACCAGATCTGTACCTCAAAGGTACAAGGTTTTTGTCATCTATTTCAATAGATCTAGCATTTCACTCACTTCATTTAAAAAATATATTAGTAGACCTAAAGGCTAAGAAAAAAACAAAATGTTGTCCAATTCAGCTTAAGTTCAGTTTTGGTTCAATTCTCGGTAGAGATCTGCAAATTAAAGTAGTTATATAGAAATAAAAATAAATAAAGAGGATCAAACAAAAGAAGAAATCCAAACATGGTGCTGAAAATGAGTATGATCAGCAACCATTGTGGTTTAACTTACCCAGATGTGCTTTTCATGAGATGAAGAGAGATGAATGGAAAAGAAAAGCACACAAATATTAATGAATATATGTTAATCCATAAAAGAAATCATATGATAGAGTAAAAAATTAAAGAAGCAGCATAGTACGTATTTGATTCTTTTACTAAAACTGATCTCTCTCTCTCTGTCTGTCTCTCTCTCTCTTTGGCCAAACTAAATCTATAGCCCTGTACAAGTTTAATGCCTTTTACACAGCATTGACTTCTCAAAAAGCATGGTTACTTTATGTCCCTGATAGTGTGAAATACTCAAGTCTGACTTGCACTGAATATATCACTGCTGAATCCACAAAGGGGTTACAATAACAACACAACAAACATCTGTCAACATATAAGACAACATATATCCACCTTCCCTACAGTTAATACTAGTTTCCACATCAGCTCTCTGAATCATTATGGAAAACATCACAATAACTTCTCCATTTGTGGCAATGAAACTATGTCTTATTTTCAATGATTTCCTATCCCCATTGAAGGCATCCCAGGTATTCAGTCATCTATTTCTTCTAAAAACATACTTTGTCAAGAATGGTGATGAGACTGGTGTACAAACCAGGAAAGTGGTACTATAATTTGGAAAATATAATGTACATGCCCAGGCCTTCTACAAATACAGAAGCAACTTTCTAGTGAATATATCCTGCATTAGCTACCAGTAGCAGACTTTCTGACTACTATTGTGAATATCAAAATGTAGGGAAGGAAATCCAATCAGTAGCTTGGGGCAGCAAAAGGTTAAAATCCTTTATTCCCAGAGTCCTGAACTGGTTTGACTGTCTACCCTCTATGCAAGCTGTTTAGTTATTTATTTTAATCAGCCACACCAGTTCAAACCATGCAGTTTGGTCATAAACCACATTTTATGGTCTTCAGTGTGAAAGACACACTTCATGTGAAGGGAGATTCTGATGGAAAGAACTGGCTTTTAGACATGAAGGCACTTGTATGAACTGAACTATGGGTCATTTTACACATTTTACAGCATTCAGGAAGGACAACTATGACAACTCAATAGTGGGATGAGCAAAGTGTAGCCTCCAGGCTACACAAGCCCTCCAAGATCTTTCTTGTGAGTCCTCTACTACCCCTGAAGTCCTCCTGTAACCCTGGTTATTTTTTTTATTTTTTTTTGCTGCTAAAAGAAAGTTGTGTTGCCATTTCTAGATGTTTCTAGGAGTGATGAATTTCTGGTTTTTGGGATCCGTGTGTCCCAAGCTTCTCAAAAGCCCCCAGAATGCAAAGAAAGAGGAAGAAGAAAAGAAACTGGAAGTTTTCAGGAAGCCACTTTTGATTTTAATTTATTGGGATAGTTAATTGTTTTCCAGACATGTGGACTCATTAGTGGTGGAAAACTGGCCCTTGGGTCTTCCTCTCCAAAGCTGCCCACACCTATAACAGAACCTTGGTATCAAGAAGCACTGAACTATCAGTGTCGAGGGCAGATATCTCTGTTCTTCCTTCCTGTGAGTTCTTGGCTGCTTACCGAGTAAAATTATGAGATTAGATGAACCTTTGATAAGAGCACCTCACAGCTGCTCCTAGATTCTCCTTAGTAGGTCATATGGATTACCATCATTATGGAAGACTCCAATGCCAGTTTCACCAACATAATGCCTTCATGAATAGCAGCTGAGAGATTATGGAAACTGTGTATGCCTCGAAGGTGCTATGTTGGGGAAGACTGTGCGTGTATGTGCCTCCAAGTCATCTGTTGAGTTATGCTGACCTGTGAATTCCATAGAATTTTCTTAGGCAAAGAAGTGTGTTTTGACAGTCCCTTTAGCAGTCTGAAATATAGCCTACAGCACCCGGCATTCACTGGTGGTCTTCCATCAAGTACTGACCAGATCTGATATTGCTTAGTTTCCAAGATCAGGTGCCTTTAAGGCATTTAGGCAGTCTGGGGAAGATTACTCCAATGTAAATTTATCTTATGAAAAGGTTTGGATTTCTTCTGTTTCTTCCTGCAAGATGTGCAATGGATTGAAACTCTTTTTTTAGCTGAATGAGAAAGATTTGAAAGCCTGATCTTGCATTTGCAATAACTGCTCAAGTACAAACCAAATTCATGTGTACCTAGTCCCATGTTATGTTTTTTTGGCCTGACCAAGAGTGTGTCTACACTACAGAGTTATAGCAGTTTGATACAATTTTAACTGTTATAGGTCTATGTTATGGAATCCTGAAGCTTTCAGTTTGGTGACATGCTTTGAATTCTCAGCTAGGGATGTCTAGTCCATGCCCCTGTATTAGGTTTCACGGTATTCTGAGCAAAGGAATGAAAGATTAAATCAGCTTAATTCTATAATGTAGGAAGGCACTAAGATAACTGAATCTTTTCCCTTTAGAAGGTAGGTGGGAAGTTATGACAGCTGTACAATTCTCTAACTGGTTATTAGGGAGGGTTCAGTATGTCAAAGCAGAAAAGCTATTAACATATCATAATTTCTTAACAGTCCTTATGCAAATTAGAAGCAAATATAAATTTCATATCATAAATAGGCGATGTAAATAGGCCAATAATCAACAGTTAAAAATAATGAAGTGTCATAAGATAATTAAAAATTTTAAGAGTTAAACAAAAGTATACTCCTTTATTGGCTATGTTAATAAATTATTTCAGCAATAAGTCTAAGAGAAAATTATTAATAATTGTTCATAGCTTATTGCCACTGACACATTTTTGATTTTTCTTAAAAAAATCACATAATTGTTAGGCTCATTGAAACCAACACTTTGCATATGACAATGCCAATTTTTTTAACAAACCAGTATAATTAAACATTCAGTTGAAACAGGGAAAAACAATGACACAACAAGGGATGATGTAGTTTAGGAAAAAAATGAGCCTCTGTGTTCGGATTGCCTTATACTATCACATATTGCATCATCAAGTATATTTAGCAGTAAAACAGAAGCTGTTTGTATAATGTGTCTGGCCCTTATAAAATGGACATCTTGCTTGGGTAGGCTGAATTCCTCCTATAGCTTGGGGTTGTTTTTGAAATGTAATTAGTTGTCATTATCCTTCTGTCCCCACTCACAAGTGGTCAGTAATAATCACAATTTACAAAAAGTAGTATTTTCCATTGCCTCGTTCAAACATAACCAAAAACCTTAGTTACTTTTTTTTATAAAAAGAATGTATCAGAACAATTTGCTGAATGAGTCAGCACTTGAACTATGTGATAGTTCTCCTCCACCATTTAATAAGGCCACACTCTCATTACTATAAAAGGAACTAATTGCTCTAGCAGACAAATTGCTGCAGTGGACAAGTAATCTCCTCTAAAGTTCCAATTTATGCTTATCATATGAGTAAACGGAACATGCCAAGACATTAAGGATTTCCTGAGTTGGAAAAGCACTCTGGTGAATAAAAGTGGACATGAGCAAAGGCATCACATGACAACTCTATATCACATGATGAGTGTAACATCCAGACCAGTCCTGAATTACATATGCACCTTAAAGGAAACAAGAACAGTGGCATCAATTATTAATATAAAAACACAAATAAGACATAATCTCAGCCACTTTAAGGCATAATTTTTGGTTTGCCCATTCCCTGGTTACATACCATCTTATTTGGCTATTGCAAAACATAATTAAAAAGCAAATGGCTGCTTAACTTTTAAGAAATTTATAATTTGCTTTTTAACCCAAATAAAAGTAAAGGGGGTTAGTAGGTATTTCTCTCAGTCCTTCCACCTTCAAAGGCATGTATGATGGGAACACAGGAAAGAGTCTTCTGCTGCATCTAGGCTTTGGTAGGCTAGGATGGCTTTCTTCCCAGTGCTCTCCACTGATTCGACAGGCTTTTAGGAAGTGTCTGCAAGGGATTTTATTGACTTTTATCTTTTTATAGAGTTTGTTTTAAAAGGCTGGATTTTGTGGCTAGCTGAATTGCATTTTAACAATAACTTTTAAAGTTATGTTTCTGCATGTGCATTTATCTATCTTTGTTTTAATCTCTGTAAACCATCTTGAATCCCATTGTTGTTGCTTCCATTATTATGAACTATTGTCTTGCTTCTAAAGAGGAAAGAAACAAATTTGAGCCCCACTCCCACCACAGAGAAAATTACTAATTTGGGTCCAATGCAGAAATGTCACAAGACAAACTGGGGTGGCAGAAGCTTAGAAGCAAAAAACCACTCCAGAAGAAGGGAAAATAGAGGAAATTTAAAGGAACATAAGTCCTGGGGTTCTTCATTAAAGAAAAAAAGAACTTTCAAAAGAACAGGTGGCTTACCTGTAACTGTGGTTCTTCTAGTGGTCATCTGTGAACTCACACAAATGGGTTTCGCGCCTGTGCAGAAACAGCATTCGGAACCTTCTAGAACTTACCGTTGGCGTTTTGGTGGTTGATCCATCCCCCATCCCCTCATGGTATATAAGCCCTTGCCTCGTGTAACAGTCAGTTCCATTGCTGCACGTGTGGTAACAACAGAAACACCGCACAGCAGGACATATGAGAGGAGGAGGGAGGGGTTGTGTGAGTTCACAGATGACCACTCAAAGAACCACAGTTACAGGTAAGCAACCTGTTCTTCTTCTTCATGGTCTCTGTGACTCACACAAATGGGAGACTAGCAAGCTGATCAAAAAGGATGGAGGGTATGTCATGCTGTTGGACAACACTCATGTCAACTTCTGGCTCCTCCCTTTCCTTCTGTTTTCCTTATCTCTCTCTTTTTTCCCCTCAACACCAAGATGTAAGATAATAAATAACATTTATTGACAAAACAGACAATATCGTGTCATTCATCCCACAGAGGAAAACAGGACACCTCTCCCAAAACATGCATTATTCCTAGAACGGTTATCAACTCTATAATGAATAATAAATAATAGACCTCATAAAGAGATACCCTGTGCAAAAAGGCCACAGAAGCTGCCATAGATCTTGTCGAATGAGTTCGAACAGAATCAGGGAGTTTCTTTTTTGCCAGCTCATAAGACAACTTAATGGTGCAAATAACCCATTTAGAAAGCCTTTGAGGCGATACTGGATTACCCTGTTTAGATACTGAATAACAAACAAACAATTTATTTGACTTTCTAATTGAAGAAGTGAATTGAACATAAAACGCCAATGCCCTTCTGACATCCAAACTGTGGAGAGTTTTCTCCATGTCTGCATCTGGATTCTGCATGAAAGCTGGTAACACTATATCTTGATTCAGATGGAAATATGACACCACTTTTGGTAAGAACGTTATGTCTGGTCTTAACACCACCTTATCTTTGTGGAGTCTCAAATAAGGAGGCTCAATCCTGAGTGCACATAGTTCACTAGCCCTCCTTGCAGATGTTATTGCAACCAAAAAGGCAGTTTTCCATGTGAGCAGTTGCATGTCACAGGTTGCCATAGGCTCAAAGGTCCTAGCAGTCAAGTGTTTCAGCACTAGATTCAGATTCCATCCCGGGAGAGGTGGTTGGATTGGAGGGTGCAACTGTTTATAGCCCTGGATAAACTTCTTAATCAGGGGGTCCAAAAAACAAGATGGTTTACCCTGTTTTTGAAAATTACATGAAATTGCTGCTAGATAACATTTCGTTGAGGATAAAGACAAACCCTGAATCAACAACTCTGCTAGAAAGGACAAGACATGCATATTGTCACAACCTGTATGGGAAATACTTTGTTGCTTCAAGAAATCACAGAATTTACCCCATTTATACGCATAAGACTTCAATGTTGAGGGCTTATGCACAGCAAACACGATACATCTCACAGCGTCGGGTAGGCTATCTACTGCAATAGGTTCCATGAGGTCAAACGCAGTGTTTGAATGTCAGGATGGAAGACGGTACTGTTGTGGATGCTGAGCAGATCTTGTCTGCATGGCAGCAGATGGTACCTCCCCTGCGATAACTAAAGGAGATTGGCAAACCATGGTTGCTTTGGCCACCATGGTATTACGAGTATTGCCTTCGCTCTGTCTTGGCGAATTTTGGCAATCACCTTCATTATTAAGGGAAATGGTGGGAATGCATAGACCCTCAGTCCCGTCCAACTGAACAGAAAAGCATCCCCCAGAGTTTGATGCCCCTTCAAGTGTGGAGAATAGTACAGTTTGCATTGATTGTTCAGTCTTGATGCAAAGAGATTTATGTGAAGAAACCCCCACTTTGCAAACACTTCCTGGATGATGCCCTCGTTGATCATCCACTTGTGGCAAGACCATGGTGTCCTGCTGAGTGTGTCTGCCAGGATGTTCTGGTCTCCCGCCAGATGAACTGCCGAAGGAAGAATCCATTGTGGCAGGCAACATTCCCATAGTTACACTAACAGGTTCAGCAATGCACGCGACCGAGTCCCACCTTGTTTGTTTATGTAGTACATCACTGTGGTATTGTCTGTCATGATTTGGATTGACTTCCCACACAGGTAGTGCTGAAAAGCTCACAGCACATTCAGCACTGCCAAGAACTCCAAAATGTTGATATGGAGATTCCTCTCCTGAGAAGTCCACCAACCTTGTATTGTAAGTGCTCTGAGGTGAGCACCCCAACCTTCCATTGATGTGTACGTTGTCACTGACAGCGACAGTGGTGGTGGAGGGAATGGCATTGCCTTCAACATGTTCTCTGGTCTTGTCCACCAATTCAGAGATGCGAGGATATTCCTCGGTACCGTCAGGTACTTGAGATGAAGGTCTCGAAGAGGACTGAACCAATGTATGAACCACTGTTGCAGCGGTCTCATCCTCAGCTTCGCATACGTTGTGACAAGCGTAGTTGACACCATCAGTCCTAGAGCAACCTGAACCGCCTTCGCTCGCACTCTGCGAAGTCATTGCATCTTTGTCATACATCGCAGACTCTTTTCCTATCTACCCTGTGGAAGAAAGGCTCTTTGCAGTCTTGGGTCCAATACCGCTCCAATATATTTGATCTTTCTTGATGGTACCAAGGTTGACTTTTTGTAGTTTATCATTAAACCTAACTTCCTTAGAAGACAGATGGTGGTCCTGAGATGCATGGATAGCAATTTTCAAGAAGATGCCACTATTAGCCAGTCATCTATGTACTGGAACACCATGATATCTTTTTGACGAAGGAAAGCTGTGACAATGGACATGCATTTTGTGAAGACCCTTGGAGCTGTGCTTATGCTGAAGGGAAAGACACGAAAACGATAAGCCTGCCTGCCGACAATGAAGGCAAGGAACCATCTGTGCTCCGGTCTTATGGCTATGTGGAAATATACATCCTTTAGATCTAAGGTTGCAAACCAGTCGCCCCTTTTCGAGAGAGGCAGGAGAGCAGTCAAAGTCACCATTCTGAACTTTTTGATCAGATGTAGTAGTTGATGTTCGACAAAGAATGAGAATGATGAGTGATATGACAGTACCAATCATCAGGAACATCTCGATAACAACAATGTCATTCATATCGCTCCAACTCATCCATATAAGGGGACATATCCCTCAAATCATACGAAACATTGTCACGGTATCAACAGGTAGATCTTTCCCTATTATGTCGATACCGATATGGGGAAGTGCTGACTGACAATCATCTCAATAAGCTGACCTTGGAGGTGAAGACGGAGTATGCCGAAGCATTCTCGATTGCTCAGTTGAAGATATTCTGTGCCCAAAAGATCTTACAGCAGGAGACAGCACTCCATGGTCTGAAGGAGACCCGACAGAAATTTGAGGGGAGGTTTCCAGTATCTCTCCCTCTGAGCCAATACACACCCCCTCAATCTCAGAAGGTATAGCTTCCTGGGATCCCTGATGTTGAGGGGCCCGTACTTCCTCTGAGGCAGACTCTTGAGAAGTTGGCTTCTTCACCAGAGATGAAGGATGCGCCTTAGACCTATCCTTCCTCCTCCGCTTCTTAGCTTCTGTCGAAGTGGCCTCCTTATTTTTCTTCTTCTGATCCTTCTCCTTCCTAGGCAGTTCAGTACTAGGTGGAGAGGAAGGACGGTCTCAACGATCATTGGCATGACCAGACAACGACTAATCTTGAGGCCTCGATGTCGAATGAGATCTCACTCTCAACGATGGAACCGACACATTCCATCAGGTAGTGGAGGAAGCAGAAGAATTGGCCATACTGGATGGTAAGGGAGCAGATTCAGCCTGCTTGGGCGGTTCTGAAGCAGTCAGCACATTCTCTCACAATAGGACTTTAAACCGAGGAGCCCTATTTCAATGAGTTTCCAGAGTAAATAGCTGACAATGACAACAAGCTCCCACTTTGTGGCCCTCACCTAAACAAAGGAGGCACTTTGAGTGTCCGTTCTTATCAGGTATTTTGCCACCACTGGTCAAGCAACATTTAAATACAGCCGTTGCCATACAACTTGGCAAACAACACAATCCTGAAGAATAAACCAAATTTGATCTGATCCAAAGCCGAAACAGCCAGACCAAAACGCCAGAAAATAGGGAAAAATTCCATTCACGCTAGTAAAGAGGCTCCTATATACTGCACACGCAGCAAATAAAAAGGAACTGACTGTTACACAAGGCAGGGGCTTATATACCATGAGGGGATGGGGGATGGGTCAACCGCCAAAATGCCAATGGCAGGCTCTAGAAGGTTCTGAATGCTGTTTCTGCCCAGGCGCAAAACCCATTTGAGCGAGTCACAGAGACCACAAAGAAGAACTGTTTCAAGATGGTTGTACAATCACATATTAGCTTTCTGAAATGCCCCAAATAAACTATGTAAAGAGATAAGTAGCCAATTCAGAAAACACTTGAACACACTGAGCTAGCAATGACTTCATTTGGATTCTCCACAAAAACTGAATGAACAAATGATGTCCATTTTGGTGTAAATGATTAGTTAAAAAACAATCTGCATTATTATGCATGGAATAAAATACAATTATATCTTTCCTTGCACTGCTTCCCATGGGAATCTTCTTCTTACTTTTGAAACTAAGTTTTTAACCTTGCTCTTTTAAGCTAAGAAAAAGCACAACAAACCTTGACTACAGGACTGCTTCTACAGAAATGCCAAGTTGCTACTTATCAACTAAATTAGATACAAAACCCATTTGAAACATTGTTTACAGGAATGAAACATGGTTTCCCCTTACAATTAGTAAAAGCAATAATATAGTCAGTGTATCCATATGACAGCTTATCCAAGCCCTTTTTTGTCAATCAGTTCTACTAGCTGAAATCCATATTTACTGATTGCATGGAAAAGAACTAAACACCCACTCTGAACAGAAGCCATCATTGCTTGCAAACATATGAAGTACATATGAAATATTGCCAAACAAAAAAACTGGGAGGCACATGGATGTATCAAAGTTTTCTCTCTTTTAGTATTGCTGTGTTGCAATGAGATCATGAATTACTCCTAGTTATATGACGAGAAGCTAAGTGGTTCGTTCGTTCGTTCTTTCTTTCTTTGCCAATCTTCTGCATTTCAGTGAAGAACTACCAATGCAAATGATGTTTTCCTGGGATAACTCCCCAACATTCTGACTCTAAATCAGTAGTTCTTAATGTTTTGGGGGGACATGGTCCTCTTTGAGAATGAAAGCAATGGACCCTCCCCACAAAAATGCACAGAAAGGAAAAAGCTAGGAAAAAATTGATGAGGAAAACTAGACATGTCTTAAATAGAATATGGCTGTATTATCAATAGAATGTGCACAGAATTCAAGAGAAACCCACACCAAAGGACATGTCTTATGAGAAGATAGCATATTTGAAGAACAGGTCAGTCAAGTATTCTAATACATGCATACTTATAAGTAAGACTTTAAGATAACTTTGACATGAAAGGCACAGCAGTTTTCATAAGCAAAAGAAATAATGAACATCATGTATGGAGAACTGTGAAGAGAAGGGCTCTATGGGTCTAGAACAACAAACAGGCATTTTGGAAAGAGCATCAGTCATGACCTTTCCACCAAAGATTGCTGATGAGTCTCTTATCAGAGGACCTGCCTTTCCCTGGCACTCTAAAGCTGCATACTTCAATATTTACAACTTGATTATACAGAGAAATCATGTCTTGTCTTGTGGGGCAAGGGGATCAAGAGCCCTCAGATGGAAAACCATTTCTACATACATTTCCACATTTTCTGAAAACTCCCACAAAAAGCGGTAAGGCTGAATTCTTCATGCATCAGCACTTAAAGCTAATCATGTATACTGTACATAAACATTGCTCTTTGTTATGCTTAAGGTCACACCCAAAATATAGCAGAGATTGCTCCCACAGCTCAGGAAGCATGCCCAGCAGCAGAGAATATCTTAGCAGCAATGCACTGTAGCCAGGAAAAACTCACCCACGCCAATTGTTTTCTTCCATCAAGGAGGCAATTTATTCTTGAGTTACAATGTGTACATATCTACAACAATTTCCAGAAGGCATTCCAGCATCCCTTTGCTTGCTCCTTCTGACAGGGCCTCCAGCAGACACGTCAGGCACCATGTGCAACTTGTTGGCTAGCTCTCAACTACATTTATACTCACACTAGCTCAGCGGTTCTCAACCTGTGGATTGCGACCCCTTTGGGGGTCAAACGACCCTTTCAAAGGGGTCGCCTAAGACCATCGGAAAATACGGATTTCTGATGATCTTGGGCTCCATTCTCTCCTCGGTGGTGGTGCGCAAGTGCAAGCCACGCGCTCGTGTCCTCCTGCCCCCTGGGAGCTGTAGGCTGCGCGGGGGGAAGAAAGGGCGGGGCAGTCGCGCGATCAGGAAGCCAGCTGCGGGACAAAGGAGCAGCGAAGAGAGCGCCTCGCACAAGAACCTGCTTGTGCGGACGGCACCCCCCATCTCTGCGATAAGGTAACGTAAGGAAAAGGCCCAGGAGTAGTGGTGCACAAGCGCAAGCCATGCGCTCGTGCCCTCCTGCCCCCTTTGGCAGGAGCGCGTGCGGCCACAGGGTCACCACAGCAGGAGTGGTGGTGCACAAGCGCGAGCCACGCGCTCACGTCCTCCTGCCCCCTGTTCAGAAGGGACTGAAATCGCTCCCCTTCTGCGCTACTGGGAGAACCTCCCATCTTATGGGCCAGCTTGGGGGGGCAGTGGCAGCACGGGGGGCAGGCCCCCTCCTCGCCATGGCCCCTGCCCCACTCACCATGGAGGGGAGTGCTGCGGAAGGGCCGGGGGGCCGCAAGGCGGCGCAAGCTGCACCCGGCACAAAAGACTGGGATTCCTCCCCCCGGCCAGGGTCAACACTCTGGAAACTTTTTTCACACTGCCCCCCCCCAGCGGAAACGAGAGCAAAGCCGAAGCAGAGCCCGAGGGGGCGTGTTCTCGGAGTTTTTTCCTGGGGGAGACACGTGGCTCTTCTTTCCCTCCTTGCCTGCCCCCCCCCCGTTCCTGGCTGGCAAGGTGGCCTTTGTCGGGAGGGGAGGCATTGTAAATAATAAATAAATAATAACATGAGGAACTGTATTAAAGGGTCGCGGCATTAGGAAGATTGAGAACCACTGCACTAGCTGATGCAATCCTGCCAGCCTTTGCATTCTCTCCACACCTGATGCAACCTTCTCTCCTGGTTGCTCATCAGCATGACTCAGCATGACTCAGCTAAAGTCACATGTCTTTTCACAGGTGCACTTAACAACCCACATCACAAAGTATTTTCTACAGGTTTGGTCCAACCTTTTCTGACAATTTCCCTCCAAAATACTTTTGATGTGCAATCTCAGTACCTTATTCCAATATACTTCTCCAGCCCCAATTCCCACACCATCTGTTAGTGCTTTGTGGCTGGTAGTGGTTTCATGAGAAAGTCTGCTGTATTATTCTTAGACTTGCAGTACTGTAATCTAATTAGCCCCTCCTGCACTAATTGTCTTATGTTCTGATACCTCACTGCCAAATACTTGCTTTTGTTCTTTAGGTTTTCCATCTCTGCCATGGCTATACAGGCTTGTGAATCCTCATTCACTGCAATTGGGGTTTTACAGTCTTCCCCAACATCCTCTAGCAACTGTCTGATCCATTGTAGCTCTCCCGCTACCTACGACAGTGCTGCAAACTCTGCTTCTGTTGTGCTCAGTGCCATACAACTTTGTTTTCTAGATCTCCACACGATTAGACTGTCAGTGTACTTAATCACTAGACCTGTAACAGACTTCTTGTCCACCTCTGAAGCAAATGAGCTGTCTACATGATACTCCATGCCTGCTGCGCTGCCTTCCACTTTTAGGCACAAGTCTCTGGTTCCCTTTAAGTACCTTACCACTCTCTTGAGTGCCGTCCAATCTACCATTCTAGGCTTTGCAACTCTCCTGCTTAGTAGACTCACAGCATAACGAATGTCTGGTCTCGTATGATTGGCAACATACAACAAGCTACCTATAACCAAATGGTATAGATCAGGCTTACCAAATAACTGCTCAGACTCCAGCTTTGGATAGTCTATAGTCATGGGTGTATTTGTAACTTTGGCAAATTCAAGACCACATTTCTGCACAACCTGGTCTATCTTCCTTTTCTGGCTAAGATAAACCGTGCCATCCTGTGTTCTGTCTACTTCCACACCAATGTACTGCTTGAGATGTCCTAAGTCTTTTAACTTAAACTTATTCTCAAGCTTTCTCTGTACATTCTGCATCACTTCCTTGCCCTCAAAGCTTTCTGGCTCCACTCCAACAACCAAACAAGCTCTGGCTCCCTGGATGACAAACCTCTCAGGGGCTTTTCCTACTCTTTTAGACCTCCTAGGGATGATGGTCTCAAACCTTGATAGGTCATCATCACTACTAGACTCTCTGGTTGCCCCCTCCACTTCTGGCTCCCCTTTTACCTGAGCCCTTGGTGAGCCAGTGTCATCAGTTGTGAAAGTATCAGGTGAACTGTCTAGTGGCTCCTTGAGTGTATATGAGGTGATGTCAGATGGTCCCGCCCTTCCATTCCCAGGGCTTTCACCTTGCTCGGCTCTAGCGGCTGTATGAATACGTCCTTGTTACAATGCATTTCCTCCCAGCCACTATTTATCTCAGAATTGGCACTTCTCAAGAACAAGAGCTTACCATGTCCCATATAAAACTTATACTTGTTTCTTGAGTTACAATGTGTACATATTTACAAGAATTTCCAGAAGACATTCCAGCATCTCTTTGCTTGCTCTTTCTGACAAAGCCCACATCAGACACCAAATGCAACTTGTTGGCTAGCCCTCAGCTACATTTATACTCACACTAGCTGATGCAATCCCACCAGCCTTTGCATTCTCTCCACATCTGATGCAACCTTCTCTCCTGATTGCTCATCAGCTTGACTCAGCATGACTCAGCTAAAGTCACATGTCTTTTCACAGGTACACTTAACAACCCATATCACAAAGTATTTTCTACAGGTTTGGGCCAATCTTTTCTGACACTTAATGCACTGGAGGATCTTCCATGTGTTAGTATATGTTATCCTGTAGGTGGAGAAAAAGCAGAGCTTAGAAAAAGGTTATATTCTTGGACTACGTAGCTCTTAGAATTCCCTCAGACAACATGGTCACATTGGGATTCTGAGAATTACATAGCAGACTCCAGGGAAAAAAAGGTAACTTTTTCAGCTGTGGACAAAAACAGCAAGCTCTCAAACAGAAGTTTTTTGTCCAATTCTCCATCTCCTAAATACAACTGAATGATAGCACAGAAATATCATAACCTCTTTTTTGCTCAGTGACAATCCCTCATGTGGGTAGAAAGCCCCATTCCACCTGTCATGTGTGGTGAGGTTCTCTACATGAAAGCACAAAATGACTACCTGGAAACACAATATTACACCTAGTTTGGAACCATATGGTAAACCATTGCATCACATTGCACACTGTGCAAATGCAAGCCAAGTGTTCAAGCTGTCAGTTCTTCCCTCCAGTTACTCCACTGTGTCACTGAATCAATGATAATATATTAACACAAGATTAGATGTGAGGACATCCTTGCCAAAGGTAAAACTATACAAACTGTTACAGCATTAGTTAGCTGTGTACAGCAAAAAGAATTTGTTAATATGACTATGGTAAAATTCACCAAGGATAAAATACTTCATGAGATGACTTTACTAATTTGTGGAATAAGTTGTCCTTAGGAATTGGTGAGGAAACAACAGATAAAATCTGTTTCAACACTTGGGTTGCTCATAGCACGTATCAGCAGGAGCTCAGAGCTTCTCAATTGCCTTACAGAAGGACTGTGATCCTCATAACTCTGATTTAAAGCATAATTGAGCCATGCTGTTGCTCTCTGGGCTTGGAATTTGTTCATGTTGTATAGTGGCTGGAGAAGTTCAAAAGGTTTAATTTTCACTCCTATTTTTTTCAGAACCTGAAATCCATGGAATTACTGGAATTTAACAGCAGGCATATTTAATTTTTTCAAAGACTGTGGCCCTTTCCGCACGTGGGAAAGGCACCGCACAAAAACAGTACTCACCGGACTTCTTCAGTGTCTGGGCGAGACCGTCGGGATGAAGAGCAGTGCGAGCTCATCACTTCGCACTGCTCTGGCGTCCAAAATGGTGGCTTCTGGTTGGTGGAGGCTCTCCACCAACCAGAGAAGCTCGCCAGCCGAAAGCCCACCCCCGGCAGATCTGCAGGCACACACTAGTGCGTGCCTGCAAATCTGCAACGGAGCACGGCGACAGAGCAACACGGGGTTGCGCACTCCATGCTTTTTAAAAGCACGCTGCATGACCAATTCCAGTTGCTCCGGAGCGGACTGAGGTGTGGAACTACAAAAAGTAGTCCACCCCAGTCCACTTCACGGTGTAGAAGACCTCCATCGGAGGTTGCTCTGCACCATTTTAATAGGCCGGTGCGGAAAGGGCCTAAAAAGGTTTGTGGAAATATTACTGTGCTTGATGCCTATCTGGTCCAATATTGACTTGACTTTGCAAAGACAGCTATGAAGGTGATATGGCACAGGATAGTTAAGGAATATGAAGTCTTCTCTGGAAAAATAAAGTGAAATCAGTATTCCCAATCTTGAATATGGAGAGAAAAGACCAGTGGTATTCTAGACTAACAGAAAAATTAAATGATTCAAGTTATGACCATTGTTGAAGAAGTTTCCTGTTACAGAGTATAGCATTTGTATATCACAAGCAAAGATGTTTAAATTATGTAATTAATTAAAATATAAAGAAGAGAATAATTTGATGATAGAATATACATGACATGATTTGAATTTACTTCCTTTCAACTGCATTTTTGAAAGTCAAACCTATGCCAACGTCAGTGACTAGTCATGAATCTAACAAGACATGTGAAATCAGCTATGAATGTGTTCGATTTATAAACCATGAAGCCACAAAAATGGTAAGTGTGTAAGTATTTCAAGCTGCTGGATGTATTATTTGCATCCTGTACATTTGAGTGAGCACACACAAAATTATTATTCAGTTATAATGTTTCCACAGAAGCAATGTGGTTTGACATCACTGCTTCAGGAAATTTATATCCTTTTTAAAGAGAAACAAATCCCAAAGGCATGATAGACTGGAGTAATACTAGTTTATCATGCAGTTGTGGTACCTGGAGCCTTTAGGTCACCAATACCATAGCAAGCTTTCTTGTCTTAATAGTGCAGTCCTCAGAGTAATATCCAGTAAAAGCCCATTGGCCTTGGTCCCTAAAAAGCAGAGCCCCATAGAGATGGCAACGTAAAATGAAACTGTGGAGGGTTCACAAGTTTCAGATGGTGCCTGCTAATCTTGCTCACATCCATGCATTAATTCAATCTTCTTATGCCTTCAAATTGGGTCTATGTAGAATCTATATTCTGCAAAAATGCAGGGCACCAAGAGTCTGTGTTCATACAAATTGAATGCATGTAGGCTCCTTCCATATGACTTGATGCATAAACAGAGCATCAAAAGGAAGGGTTTGATCCACACATACTTCTAATGCACTCATTCTGCCCAGATTGTCATCTAAACAGGGCTTACACTGTGTCTAAATACAAGAAATTAGCCTGGCAAGACTGTAGGAACAGGTCTGAAATACAATCGCTGTGTGCAAAACTGAAAGCCTCACAGACTTCTTGCATAGTAGTACAAGATATTTTATTATTAGCATTCATCCACGTATGTATTTGTATTTCTGTGGGAAATAGATACTGTAGTTAAAATAGCCTATCACTTTAATAGGCATTTCTAGCACTGGATTGGGAGCCATTTTTTAAAAAAAAGATCCAGAGGGCATATGAAATCACCAGCTGAATAAGAGGAGATGGAAAATTCTAAGGATACAATGCCAATCTGCAACAGGATAAACAAAGGCTAATTCTCTGTCCCTCCCTCCGGCTTTTGCTTTAGAGCCCTTGCTTGCCTCCTATCACTTACCATGGTTCGTTCCAGCAAGGAACAGTAAGCAAAACTTTCCTGGAGCTTTCTTAGGCCATAACTTATGGCAAACAATGGGAGGTCTTTAAATTATATGGGTCTTCTGTTTCAGAGGCTAACCAGAAGCTAACTGCAAGAAATCCAGAAAACACTTAAGGCACAAGTATTTTCTATTTCTGCATCACAGCAAATATACTTTATATGACAAGTAACTGTGTACTGGAAAGACCACACTGTCTGCAGAAACAAGCGCCTGAACTGGCACACCACAGGGCACATTTATCAAACCAAAGGTGACATCCCTCTCACATATGAAAATCTTCAAAGCCATGTTAGTCTATTTCAGCATAAAAGTGAAAGGGAATGGGGTGGGAGAAGGCTTTTCGCAGTACCTTTAAGACTGATTAGTTAACTAACTGACTAAAAGTGTTCTCAGATGAATTCTCCCCTCATCTCTCCCATTTTTATCCCCAAATCTGTTATATTTCAATCTGAAATGAAGTGTGGTTTGTTAAAAGGGGGCCTCATGAGACAAAATCTTCTTCAGTTTTAAATTTTTCAATATGCAACATCTTTGAATGTAGGTGCCCATTAGATATAGATGTTAGCTATGTTGAAGATGCTTTCTAGTGATATGCTCTGTAGTTGTATGAAGTGAAAAATACATCATTACCAGCATTTTTGGGAGGGTTCCTGGAGTACTTGTAGCCTTTGAAAGAATCTGCATATCTTCTTTGCAGCATAGACTTTGATTACAAGAAACAAAAGTTTAAGAAAGACTAGAAAAGAAGATCAGGTTTAGGAGGCAGCTTATAATGATTAATGTAGGAAATCCCTATTCTCACTCTTACTGTGGGGAGAGGAACCCCTGGAGGCCTTTTTATGTGTAGAAAAAGAACTAGTCATATAAGACATTATATTGTATTGTGTGTTACTTGTAAAGCTGAGGGTGTCCAAGTGTTACCCAATAACAACAACTGTCCATCAGGTTTCAGCAAAATAAGTGAAGGAGGATGGGACACCATTAATTCTACAGAGAATCCATGAGCTAAGCACGGAGGAGACCTTCCAGAATGCCTGCAATTGTATTTTAATGTGCTTTGTCATCTTACAAACTGTAAAGAGAGGCCAGTGTGTTCTGAAAAGGAAATTACAAAGTGTTCAAATAAGTGTGTGTATGTGTGTGTGTGTGTATAAACTAAATTCACATATAGCCCAAAGCAACGTTAGAGCACTGGCTCCCAAATCTTAGGAGGACACCATTAAAAACAGCTTAAACCACTTATTAAAAACTTTGGGGTCTAATGGATTTCTTCCAAAATGAACATATGCATGGCTTTAAACAACTGTAGCACTCTAAGGCCATTTCCACACTAGACTGTTATAGCACTATTATTCCATTTTCAACATCCTATGGAATCCTAGGGTTTTCAGTTTAGTGAGGGGCCTCAAGTCTAGTGCGGAAATGGTGCAAGTCGTTTTAACGTGTTAACTCATTCAACAAGCTTCAGTTCCGTTTAAATTATTGTTGTTGTTTTACATTGTCAATTGATTTAAACTGTTTAAATTCATCCTATGTGTCCCCCCACCATAATTTCATGATAGAGAATGGGACATGTATGTAAATAAATAAATAAAGGCACTCTAACCAAATTTTTCTCACAGCTCTGTTGTGAAAAGAACTTATCACTTAGGCACTATGATTTTTTGCTTTATATGCTTTGAGTCAGTGATGCCTCATGGACTGAACATGGGGACAGGGAAGTGTCCGTCCAAAAATCCAAAAATGGAGTGATGCACACCCTTGCTCTGCCCACAAGTCCTGTGTGGGATGCATCTTTTTCTAGGATTCATCTGTCTGAAAACTGATGATACAAAGGATAATTGAAGTGAAGAGACATTGCTGTAACAACTGAATTAAATTTAGACATCCATTTAGGGAGTAAGTATCCGAAAGGCACCAGATCCTGTCTGATCTTGGAAGCTAAGCAGAGTCAGCAGGGTCTGGTTAGTACCTGTATGGAGTCTGCCAATGAATACCAGGTGCCATAGGCTATATTTCAGAGGAACGAGCTGGCAAAACTACCTCTGAGTATTTTTTGATTAAGAAAACTCTATGAAATTCATGAGGTCTCCTTAAGTTGAGAGGTGATTTGAAGGCACATACATGCACACACACATATATAGCAATATCCAATTTGATATTGCTAGGGGAAAAAGTGTGGTCTATAGCTGTTACTAAATTCTAAAGGTGACTTCCATGTCCAGTCAAACAGGTACAAAGAAAAAAACAAACCAAAAATTAAATGTCAGACAGGAAGACCAAAGCTAAGTGTGGCAAGCAAGCCTTTAGAAAAATGTTGTTATATATGTTACTCTACCCTTCTCATCAACAAAATGTCTTTAACTGCTTCACATAATATAACAAAAGTTATACAAAAGTTTAATGTTTAATGTTCTAAGTTCTGTAAATAAGATGTACCAAGAGTATAAGGAAGTTTCTGCAGTGAAGTGGAAAATCTTGAGTTCCATATGCCAAAGGAACCTGAAGAATGGGATGCATATGCTGCATTTGCTTTAAAATATTTGTTCATATGACACTTATTGTTGATTATTCTTTTTTACATTTTCAACTAGTATTTTGAGTGAATAAGAAGAAAATCTTATTACTAATCTCTCATTCTTTGTTTCTGACTTTCTTCAGATAAAATACAAAGCCCATTTCCGCACTAGCCTGTTCTAGCGCTATGATTCCACTTCAACATCCTATGGAATCCTGGGGTTTGCAGCTTCAGGAGCTGGCCCCTCCCAAAGCTGCAAACCCCAGGATTCCATAGGATGTTGAAAGTGGAATCATAGCGCTAGAACAGGCTAGTGCAGAAATGGGCAAAGTCATGTTCATTTCTGGAAAAGCCTACAGAAAGTAGAGTAACTGTAAAGTGATATGTCAACATTTTTCTTCATAAAATCTGCAATCCCCACAGTTTGCAAAGTCAGTCCTCCCACAAAGTTGAAAAGTTTCTGTATTTATCCATACTTCTAAAATGATATTATCCAAGCCCCCAAAAAAGTTCTAGTAGTCTTGAAAGCTTGCTATGTGTATAAAATTTTAATGATCTAATGAAGATTTTACTCAGTCCTGAACTTTGTTTCAACTCATGGATCTCATAATTACTTTTGGTTTTTTACCCAGCCAGTCAACCAGCCATGTTATCCTTCTGAGATACCTTGCTGGGATGAGATTTGGAGGCACTGTTTTACTGTGATTTTGTTCTTTCCAGGAGGAGCAAACTCAGCAGGTCATTGGCCTGTGTGGTCTCTCAAGGCTTAATTCTGTTCCCCATGTTATTTAACATATACATGAAATGGCTGGGAGAGATTGTCCAGAGTTTTAGGGTTTAATGCCATCAGTATGTAGATGACATCTACTGCTCCCTTCCACCACAATCCAAGGGAATCGTTTTGGTCCTAAACCGATGCCTGTCATCCCTAATATAATGGATGAGGGCAAACAAATTAAAACTTAATCCAGACAAGATGGGGGTGCTCTTGATCAGTTGAAAGGCAGAACAGGTCCCCAGCTTGGATGTGCTGTTGGTTTCAACCCTGAACCTGGATGGTCAGCTTTTGGTAGTGGCCAGGAGTGCTTTTGCACAGTTAAGGCTTCTGTTCCAGCTTTGTCCATTCCCTGAGACATTATATCTAGCCATGATGATACATGCTTTAATCATATTCCTGTTGGATTCCTGTTTAGAAACTTCAGCTGGAGGAAGGAGCTTTCAGTCAGACTCCTAACCAGGGCTGGGTACAGGGAGCACACAGTTCTCTTCTTGGAACAGCTCCACTGGCTGCCAGTCCTTTTCCGGTACATTTCAAAGTGCTGGTTTTGACCTATAAAGACCTATATGGTCCAGGGACTTTGAAGGACCATATGCTCCCTTATCAACTTGTCTGTGATTTGACATCTGTCAAGGAAGCCCTTCTGTCTGTCCTATCACCTTCACAGATAAAGTCTGCTGAGAACATGGAAGGCAGCCTTCTTAGGGGCTGTTCCAAGGCTCTGGAACTTGCTTCCCGGAGACATTCGACTGGCACCTTCCCCACTCTCTTTTCACAAACAAGTGAAGTGTTTCCATAGGACTTTGAGGACTGATTGTTCAGGTGGGATGGGCCTTGAACAATGCACTAGATTTTCATTTGTGTTTTTTATGGTTTATGTTTTTAACAGGTTTTAATCTTTTTGATAGCTTAGTCACTTTTCCAGTGGCTAGGGACGGGGGGGAGAGGGGGATAGTGTGCCCAGGGCAGCGTTTTTTGAGGGCGCCACTGTTCCTTGCCTGCCCCCTCCCCATATCATCGCCCCGCCACCATGTGCCATCATCCCACCCCCGCACACCATAGCCCTGCCCTCACATCTCTGCCCCCTCCTCCTGCTTGTGCCAAGCTATGCCACTGCACTTTTCAACTTTGGTATATTATGCATTTTTGACAAAATCTTTAATCTGTTGCATACTGCCCAGGTCCTGAGCTGGGAAAAAGGCGGGATATAAATAACTATAATAATAATAACCATAGATACATCTCATGAAAATATATTAATGAAGAAAGAGTCTTGTCAGCATGAAATAATCCTGGTCTGTTTCTCTGATGACTTCTACACAGTCACAGCTCCATTCTCAAACTAGTTGAGCATTTTAGTAAATATAGAAAAAAGGAGGAATACTAATTGCTTTGTAGATTAGTACTGCTGTTTCAGGATTTTTATAAGCTGAACAATGAACAGTGAAAATACATTTTCTTAGAGGCACATATGGTACAGAACATCGAGGTCTATATGCATAGTACAAAAAAATCCCCAAACCCCACAAACATCTATGGAGAAGCTGACAGTATCAAGCACTAGACAGTCTGGATAGCACCAAACAATGAAAAGGATCAGGAGAAGGTAGGTACATGAAAACACTTACAAGAAACGCCCCCTGCCCGCCATACACCAATAAAAACACAATCAAGACTTTAATAACATCATTCAATATAACTATCCTCCTTATTGTTGGAAGCCTTCTTTCTCTGTATTTGAGAAACCATGTATTTTCTCTACAAAGCATGAATGATATTGGGAAGAAGAAATAATTATATTTTATCATAGTCTATGTGCCCTGAGTCAGAACAGCTGCTGAATTAGGTTTCTAAGTAAACACAGTGGGAGAAAGAATGTAATTATCCTATAATTCATATACACACAACTCTAGCTTGTCACCTTTATGGCAAACTGAAAAGAAAACAGAGTAACTGGTGCCAATGGAGAACATCTGCAATTTATAATAGGTTGCTAAACAAAAATAGCTTTCCCTCTCTGTTTCGTTTACTGTTTAAGTACCAGAAAATTAAAAGTAAATAAAAAAATTTGGAAACAATATTTCATAGTGATTAGCTTTTAAAAATGCAGCCAGCATAGATACCAGTAATACTTTTTTCTTTGCAAGCAAGTGTGTATTTGTTCTTTTGGTTTAAATTCATGCCATTTTACCAATTACGATAAATTATAGGTTTATAAAATGTACAAACATTTTTGTGAATCAAATACATTTTTTTCAGAGAGAGATAAACAGCTACTGGATGTACCAAATAAATGCAAGATCCAAGACTGAATAAATGTCCTAACAAAATAGGGCATGATAAGAATGTGATCAAACAACCTACTTTTTCTTTAGTCTTCGGTCCTTCTCTGCCTGTGTTCCAAGTTTGCCTAATCCCAGGGATTCCTGTGCTGCAGCTTCTGTTTCTATGTAACCTCCTGTGTTAAAACAGCAAAGAGATTTTCTCCCTGGTCATTATTTTCAGTGACAATAGTTCTATTCATTCATGACATTGTTTGTGAAATTTTCAGGTTTGCTTTCTAAAACACAGAAACCCACACATCCATCCATGTGGCTGTGATCTTAGTGGGTTGGACAGGTGTGCATATTTATAGAATAATTTCCCTGCTTTTAAAAACAAAAATCAAACCATGTAGGTGTCCCACAACAATCCTTACAACATCAAATGAAACATTTCATTCAGCATATTTTCTTACAGAGAACAGGGTACGACGGGGAAAATGCTTCCTAATTGCCACATTCAGTAACTGAGGAATACAGCTCTCCTGCAAGCAAGTTGGCTTTCTGAAAAGGAACTCCTACAGTGCTTCAAAAGTTCTTTTTAACACTAAGTAAATCTTAACCTGCAAAAACACACAGAAAGAAGTGCTTTCATCAAGGATTCTTTTTCCTTTGTTCTTATTAAGCTACCAAAAAAGTTCCTGGATCTTTCAAATTATATGGAAATATATTATCTTGATAAATAGAAACTATATGATGAAACCTGATTTCCCTGTATAGGAAATTTAAATTTCTTGACGCTTTATAGAAAGTGTGAAATTGGCTGGATCTATTCCTAGAGCAGTCAATAGCAAAATGGAAATGAAAAATGTGTTGCATTCAGAAGTTACGTGAGTGGAATGCCAGTCATGCAACAGGGCTTTCTCATACTATACTTCCCCACGAAACATCCTCTGCCTTCAGAAAAATATCCCCTGGAGAGTGTTGTAAAATGTTAGCACGGCTGTGGAGGCAGGAAGCGCTCAGGTTAAGTGGAATCACCCAGGAAAACCCAGTTATGTCTTTGGCTCATGCCACTTTTTAGTAAAACCAGAGCTAGGAAGACATAGTTGTTCAGACTACAACTCCATGAAACCCTCACCCAACATGGCTGTGCTGACTAGGGGGTTGTGGGAGTTATAGTTTGACAAAATAACATTTCCAGACACTGGACACAACTTAATCATAACTAAGAGAGTTGAGACTGGGTTTTAGAGAGGTAAAACTCTCAACAATGATATTTCTTTTTCCCATAACTACACCTCATCCTGCTTGAAATAATGCAAAAACTCATAAAACCTAATTAAAAGAGCCAAAGGTGGGATGATTATACTTGCAACAAACAACCATTGTAAACTTGTCTCCTGTAACATGGCTGTTGGCCATGAAGGAGATATTTGCTACAGTACTGTCTTAAAGATTAAATTTAAAAATTCAGCAGATCAGACACTGCCCCATAGTCCACTAAGTAATCATAGTATTTTCAGCTGCACCATGAGGTTACTATATGCATTTATGCACTAGCAGAGCATCATATTTAAGCATCTATGAAACTGAAGCACTGGAATTAAGTTGTAATGTTATTTTGTGCTACTTTAAACTAGAGAAATACCACTATATAACTGTTGTTTACATATGTCATATTTATAAACGTTTTCATGCATCTCAAATTACAGCTGGAAAAGTAGCTCTTGAATTAACCAGTAGGATATATTATTTCCATTCAAAGACAGACATGACAAATGAAACAATGTAAGGGAGGCAAAAAGGTAATTTTCAAAAGCATGCTGAAAGACTGTAGAAAGGGAAGCTCAGATGGGAGAACAAAAGGACAATAAATTCAAAGGATGAAGAAGAAGGAAAAAAGAAGAGAGACTCCTACTGTTTGTACTCAAAGATGTACAGTGAAAATTTACTTCCAGTCTTATTGTACGCAAATAGAATACCAATACTATATGGAAGAAAGGAAGCATGACAAAATGAGACTATTCTCTGTTAAGGTACTAGCTGAGTTGTTCCTAACTAACCATTTGGAAGACCTTTAAAGTAAAAGTGAAGCACTATATAAAATGAGACTATAGAAGGGATCTTTGCTGGAGCAGAATCTTCTGGGAAACAAAATGTTTGGTAGTGATCATAGTCAAGAATAGTAGCAACTTTTGGCTGAAGCAACTTTTCATATTCAGACCAAGAAAGAAAGAAAAGAACTGCTATGATATTTAAAAAAAAAATAAAACAAAACAATGATGCTATGTTTCGCCTTAATTTGTAATAATGGCACATAAGCACACGATTTCTTATCAAAAAGAACACCTTAAGGGATCAGACTAAAGGCCAATCTTGTTCAGTATCTTCTTTCTAATAGCAGACAATCAGGTACCCCATGGAAGTTCAAACAGTTTAAAATCTGTAGCCATCTCCCAATGTTCGTATTTATACATATGCTAGGCTGAGGTGTGGGGGCTTGTGAGGGGGGGATGCAAAGGAACAGAAATGCAAAAGGTGATGATTTTAGCAGCAGCCGTTTAACAGTCACTGATAGATAAGAAGGATATATTAGCACAGATAAGCAGATTAAAACATGTATGAAGGAATCAATAATATTTGTTCAATGCAAGGATTGTTGCTGCTGCTGCTGCTGCTGTTGTTGTGTGACTTCAAGTAATTTCTGACTTAAGGCAAACCTAGAGAGCAAGTGTGATGTAGTGGTTTGAGCGCTGAACTATGGCTCAGGAGACCATAGTTCAAATCAGTCATGGAAAGCCACTGGGTGATCCTGGGCAAGTCACTTTCTCTCAGCCTTTGAAGAAGGCAAAGGCAAACTCTCCCTGAACAAATTTTGCCAGAAAAACCCCATGATAGGTTCACTTTAGGGTTCCTGTAAATTGGAAGCACCTTGGAGGCACACAACAACAAGGGAAACCTATCCACCAATCAGACTGCTACACTATGCCAGCTCTAATGAAAAGGTAATAGATTATATGTAGCCTCTCAGGAAGGCCAGAGGGAATAGAGAACAACCTCTCAGCAGTTGTTCAATTCTATCTCTTATAGAAAGTAATTACGTGTTTAACCTGCTCGTCTATGCTAGGATGTCCTTCTCACCCACTAGTGTTTAACTACTGCTGTTAACCCAAGCACCTGCTGGAATCTTTTGTATTTCCATTCCAATCCTTTCCTCTCCCCTTACCCAGGTATATGTATAAGTATCTGTCAATGCAGTGGAAGTTCATGCATCTGATGCAGTCCATGAAATCTTGGCTGGATAAACCTTGTCTTTAAGGTGCCACAGGACTCTGCTGTTTTTCTGAAGGGAACTGACATAGCAATCTTCCTCAGAGTTTTTGAACTGTTACTAAATATACCCTCACCAAAAAATGAGAATATTAAGTGTATTTCTCTATAGCACTGTTAATTGTTGAAATACCTTTCAGATAATTTTATAATACTTTATTAACACTGTCTGTATTCTTCTTCCAAAAGTACACATTTGTCTAAAACTAAGAGGCATGAAGAAGATCCTTCAGTTTCATTAAAACACTTGCTGATCATAGTATCATGCAGTTATGTGATCTACAGTGATCTGGTGGGTTACTATAAGAAAAGAACAGGTTGCTTACCTGTAACTGTGGTTCTTCGAGTGGTCATCTGTGCCATCATACACTAGGAGCTTTAGCGCCTGCGCGGTAGCGTTCGGAAACTTCTAGAGCTTGTTCGCTTGGCGGGAACCCCTCCCCCATGCCGGTACTGCGCATGCTCCTCCCGCCGAGCAACGGTCTCTCCTCAGTTCTGTCGTTCGCCGTAGAACCTACAGGGACCTGAGAAAGAGGGGAGGAAAGGGCGGGTGTGTATGATGGCACAGATGACCACTCGAAGAACCACAGTTACAGGTAAGCAACCTTTTCTTCTTCTTCGTGGTCTCTGTGCCTTCATACACTAGGAGACTGTGTAGCTTACCGGTCGGATGGCGGGTCAGGTCCTACAGCACGGAAGCCAGCACCTCACATCCAAACCGGGCATCTCTGCGTGACCGGCAGTCGAGACTGTAGTGGCGCACGAAGGTCGATGGTTGGGACCAGGTCGCCACACGGCAGAGTTCATGCAGGTCAACTCCTCGCAGAAGGGCCGCAGAAATAGCCACAGCTCTGGTGGAGTGGGCTCGAAGCAGGACTGGCAGAGGCTTCCTCGCGAGCTCATACGCCAGTTCAATAGTCTGCACCACCCACTTGGAGAAGCGCTGGGTGGACACTTTGAGGCCCTTCCGACGTCGGCCATAGCAAACAAAGAGATGCGGCGTCTGTCGGAAGGAAGCAGTCCTGTCCTTGTAGAAGGCCAAGGCCCGACGCACGTCCAGGGAGTGGAGGGACCGCTCCAACGGTGTCGTCGGGTTCGGGAAGAAGGCAGGCAGGATGATGTCCTGGTTGAGATGGAAACTGGACACCACCTTTGGCAGGAACGAGATGTCAGGTCTCAGGACCACCTTGTCCCTGTGGAAGACCATGAAGGGCTCATCGGACCGAAGAGCTGTGATCTCACCCGCTCGCCTCGCTGAGGTCACCGCTACCAGGAAGGCAGTTTTCATGGTCAGGAGCCTGTCATCCGAGGTCGCCATCGGCTCGAAGGGCGGCTTTGTCAGCTGCGACAGCACCAGCGAGAGGGACCACGGCGGTAGCGGCGGCGATACCGGCGGGTAGAGATGATGAAGTCCTTTCAGGAACCGCTTAACGGTATCGTTCCTGAAGAAGGCCGATGCCGCAGATCATGGCGGTTGGTATGCCACGATCGCGGAGAGGTAAACTTTTAGGGATAGAAATGCCAGGCCCTGTTGCCGGAGGTGAAGGAGGAAATGCAGGACGGTAGAGAGTCCCGCAGGCGATACCGGCTCACTCCTCTCATTAGCGAAGGTCAGGAAGCGTCGCCACTTGTATTGGTAGTTGCGACGGGTGGATTCCTTCCTGGCCGCGACGAGGACGGTACCGAGCACGGGATCGTCTAGTGCGATATCCTCTAGGCATGGAGAGCCAGGCGTGGCAGGTCCGGATGGAGGACTCGGCCGCTGGAGTGGGAGAGCAGGCCCGGTGTCGATGGCAGCCGGAGCAAGTCGCCTCGTGCAGCCCGTAGCAGGGGTGTAAACCTGTGCTGCCTCGGCCAGTACGGGGCTACCAGGATCACGTCGGCTCGGTCGGCGAGGATCTTCGATATCGTCCGGCCAAGCAACGGGAACGGTGGGAACGCGTAGAGGAGTTCCCTGGTCTATGGAAACTGGAAGGTGTCCCCGATGGAAGTGCGATCGTGGCCCGCTCTCAAACAGAATCGGCGACACTTCGCTTTTTCCCCTGGTCGCGAAGAGGTCGATCGATGGTTCGCCCCAGCGGTCTCGAATCAGTCTGAACGCCTCTCCGGAGAGAGACCATTCGTGATGGGATGAGGTGTCCCTGCTGAGGGCGTCTGCCATGGTGTTCTCCTGCCCGGCCAGGTGAACCGCCACGGGATGCGTGTGCAGGCGAATGCACCATTCCCACAGGTCGAGCGCGATGTTGAGCAGGGTCGTGGAATGAGTCCCTCCTTGTCTGTTGATGTAACAGACGGCGGTGGTATTGTCCGTCAGGACCAGGACCATGCGCCCCACTACAATGTGGCGGAACACCCGTAGCGCTTTCGAGACGGCGAGCAGCTCTAGCGCGTTGATATGGAGAGCAGTCTCGTCGTCGGTCCATCTGTCGCGTACTCTGAGATCGCCGCAGTGGGCACCCAATTCGTACAGGGAGGCATCGGTCGTTACCGTCACCTTCGGTGTCGGCTGTTGGAAAGGCATCCCGGACATCAGATTGCTTCGCGACTGCCACCATCGGAGGGATGAGCGGACGTCCTCCGGCAGTTGCAGTCGGATCGTCTGTTCGTCTCGCAGGGGGTCGAATATGCGGACGAACCAGTGTTGAAGAGGTCTTGCCCTCAGTCTGGCGAGATAGGTCACAGCGGTTGTCGCAGCCATGTAGCCGAGGAGCTGCTGGACGCTTCTCGCAGATAACGTTGGGGCCGTGCAGGCGTGAGCGGCGGCCCGGATCAGGGTTTGAGCTCGAGTCTCTGGCAGGTACGCCCTGGCGGAGGTTGAATCGAGTGTTGCCCCGATGAAGTCCAAGATCCTCGCCGGCTCGAGGTGGGACTTCTTCGGATTCACTTGTAGGCCAAGGCGAGTCAGGAGTGACAACGTCATGTGGATGTCGTGGTAAAGTCTCTGTTTGCAGGACGCCACCAACAGCCAATCGTCGAGGTAAGGGTAGACGGAAGCACCCTTCGTCCGCAGGAAGGATACCACCGGGGCCATGCACTTGGTGAAGACCCTTGGGGCAGTCGAGAGTCCGAGCGGCAGCACCTTGTACTGGTAACAGGTGTCGTCGACTGCGAAGCGGAGGTACCATCTGTGCTGTGGGCGAATGGCGATGTGGAAGTATGCGTCTCTGAGATCGATGGAGGCGAACCAGTCCCCTCGATGGAGGAAGGGCAGGATCGACGGTATCGTGACCATCTTGAACCTCTTGGGGCGGATGTAGTAGTTCACCCCTCTGAGGTCGAGGATCGGCCGGAGGGTACCGTCGGCCTTCGGTACCGTGAAGTACCGGGAGAAGAAGCTGGTGGTCTTGGCTTCCTGCAGGAGCTGCTCGATCGCTCCTTTTTGAAGGAGGGACTGGATCTCTTCCAGGAGGGCCGGACTCGACGGGGTGGAGTAGTAGACGCCTCGAGGTGGAATATCGTGAAACTCGATGGCGTAGCCAAGACGGACGATGGAAAGCACCCAAGAGTCCGTAGTGACATGTTGCCACTCCAAGAGGTGTCGAGCCAGAGTCGGGCGGTCTCCGAGCGCAGATGGTAGGCTGAAGAGTGGATATTGGGAGGTCCTGCCAGACACGTCAAAACCGAGACTTCGAGTCCGAGGAGGACTTCTTAGATGAAGCCGGGCGACGTCTAAGTGCGTCTGGCCGACGAGCCAGAGGACGGTCTTGACTGGCCAGACTAGGCCGAGCACTGGAACGACAAGGTGGAAGATCGTCGCCAGGATGGGCGGAAGGTGGAGGTCCTGCGGGCTTGCATGGCTGGCTGAAGCCCGATCTTTTGGCAGTCAACCTCACCTTCACCAGATTGTCCAGCGCCTGGTCGGTCGAAGAATTGAAGAGGCCCTCACCTTCGAAGGGGAGATCCTCGATCCTCCTTCGGGTGTCCTCTTGGATGTCGGCCGGTCGGAGCCAGGCATGGCGGCTCAAGCCGATGGATCCCACCATGACCCAGGAGGCGATCTCCACGGCATGCCTGGAGGAGGCCATCTGCTGCCGAGCGATGGACATGGCCTCGGTGAAGATCACTGAGGCGGCTTGACGGATGTCCTCCGGTACCGCCTCCATCGCCGGTTGAAGGCGGTCAAGCACTTTCTTCAGGTATGCCGCGAGGCAAGCCTGAGTGTTGGACAGCCTGATCTGCAAGGAGGCGGCGGAATAAAACCTCCTTGCGTAGGCGTCCAACTTCCTGCCTTCTTTATCCGGCGGGGTGGTGTGCTGCCTGCCGGTGCCTTTTGTCTGTGCCGACTCGACCACCACAGAGTTCGGTGCAGGGTGGTTGAAGAGATAACTCGCGTTATCCTTCTGCACCCTGTAGAGGTGCTCCAAACGCTGCGGTATCGGCTGTGCCGAGGCCGGTCTATCCCAAGCAGCCTTAACCACTTTGGAGATCCGGGGCAGGAGAGGCAGCGGGGCCGCGGCAGGTTGCTTCCCCTCGAAGATGGAGAAGACGGGATCGTCATCCTCCGGCTCCGCATCCGCGATCTTAAGGCCAAGGGTAGAGGCCATGCGAAGCAGCATCGCAGAGAACTGGTGGACGTCCTCTGGAGCTGAATCTGGGATCGGCTCCCCGAATCCCAGCGGAGGAGACTCCTGGGAGGCCGCCTCAGACACCTCCGATTCCGCGCTCGAGTTGTACTCCCCCGAGCTCGGTGAGTCCTCTCGCCGCTCGCTTTCCGGCTCCTTCACTGCCGTCGCGGGTGCAGCCTTCTTGGGCTTCTCCGCAGCCGGAACGTTGGTAGTGGCAGCGTCACGCTTGGGCTGGCTGACCACAGACTTCACCTTTCTGGTGGTGACCGGCGTAGTCTGACAGGCTGTGGTGGTCCTAGCCTGCTCAGTCACCACCGCCTCCGTAGGGCGCGTTGCCGTAGCCGTAACCCTGGGAGGTGGCGATACCGCTCGGTATCGAGGCGAAGGCTCCCTCGCCCTATGGTATCGAGGCAAGGGAGAGCGGCTGAAGGAGCGGCGGTCCGACGGCGAACGGCTTCGGTGCCGACGGTACCGAGGGTCTTCCCCTCGAGGCGAGCGTGATTCGCGCTGTCTCCGAGGTGACCGGGACCTCCGGAAGGTCTCCCAGCGTCTCGGGTCACGATGGTACCGATCCCGGTACGATGGAGAATGTGACCGGTAAGAGGCCGGGCTCTCTCTCCACTCAGATTCCCTCACGTACCTGGCCACGTAGGACGCCGAGGTGTATCTGGAGGCAGACGAGCGAGGTTGTTCCTCTCTAGTCTCCCTAGGAGGCGGCGAGGCCACCGGACGCTCCGAAAGCGGGACCGGGACCTGAACAAAGTAAAACGCCGCTCCGGAGAAGCAGAGGGCTCTCTCTGCTGCAGGTCGGCCGACCTGCGACGGCTGGAAAGGTGGTGGTGCTCCTCCACCAGGGTTGGAGTGTCTACCACAGGCGAGTCCGGGCGCTCTTCGGGAACGTCCTCGATCTCATCGTCCGAGAGATCGACGGACTCGCCTCGCCCTTTGAAAGGCTGCAGAGTTGGAGGAGGAGTGGGAGGTTGAACGTCCCCAGCCGGGGAGCGCTTCTTCTCCTTCTCCTTCTCCTTCTTCTTCTCCTTCTCCTTGCCCTTGTCTCCGTCCGGAGCAGGGCGCTTTTTAGCAGGCATTTCCTTCACGGGAGCCTCAGCCTTCCTCGCCGTCGAGGATCCTTTAGCTGACTTGGCAGCCACCGACAGCTACGGGATCCTCGGTAACGCCGAAATCGGCGTTCTCGCCGGTACCGAGCCCGATACCGACGAGGTGGACGGAACGGCAGCCGCCGATACCGTCGATGGCGTGGTCGTCTTCTTTTCAGCCATCTTGGAAACGGAGGTCTCGTCGATTGCCCTCAAAGACTGCTCCCAACAATACGATTTAAGTCTCGTGGACCTGTTGCGGAGAGTCTGGGACTAAAATCCCGGCAAATTGGGCAAGTCCGAGTGTTGTGGGACTCACCCAAGCAGAAGAGACACTCCTTGTGGCCGTCGTTGAGGGCAACTTTGCGCCCGCAGGACACGCACTTTTTGAAGAGCGCGGACATAAGACGAAACGCCAAGAGAAAAGTCCGAAAATCACCAAAGTCAAACGGGAAGTCTGAAGGGGAGGTCAGAAACAGTCCAAAAGTACGGAAACCGTGAAAAACAGCAAGCCAAGCACAAAGTTGAGTTACAAACCGAAGAACCTTCCGTACGCGACGGTGGACGAGAAAGAACTGAGGAGAGACCGTTGCTCGGCGGGAGGAGCATGCGCAGTACCGGCATGGGGGAGGGGTTCCCGCCAAGCGAACAAGCTCTAGAAGTTTCCGAACGCTACCGCGCAGGCGCTAAAGCTCCTAGTGTATGAAGGCACAGAGACCACGAAGAAGAAGTAAATGTTTTGTTGTTGTGTGCCATCAAATTGTTTCCGACTTATGATGACCCTAAGGCAAATGCATCATAGGTTTTTTATCGGTGAGACTTGTTCAGAGGGGGTTCGTCTCTGAGGCTGAGAGAGTATAACTTTGCCCAAAGTCACCCGGTGGGTTTCTATGGCTGAGAAGGGATTTGAACTCTTTTCTCCAGAATTGTAGTCAAATGCTCAAACCACTACACTACATTGCATACCAAATAACAGCTCCTCAAATATTCCTTTAAGACTGAAATCATAATGAATACAAATGAATTTATTACATTTTAATCCCAGGGCATTGAAATCAGTAAGAAAAAAGCTCTCAGATGTTATTATGTTTAATGTGCCAACAGCAATAAAAAGGGTCTGAACATAATTGGAAATAAATAGCCCAGTGCAGAGATATTAAGCTTTCATAGCTTAATAAGATGGGAACATCTAGCCTGAGAAAAAGAGGCTCATTATTTAACAGATCATGAATGATACTGGATGTATCATATTAAAAAAATAAATCACCTCACCCTTCTTGCACTAGAAGATATAATTTAGGATTTTAACTATGTATATCTAATAAAATGTATGCCACATTGAATTCAAGAGGGCTTACTTGCAAGCAAACATGTACAGGATTGCAACCTAAAATGATATTTGAGAAAGAAAAGAAAAAAAAAAAAGGAAGATGCCCCACTGCACTAAGCCAATAATCAACTTTCCTACTTGAAATGTGACACCATTTGTATTAAGCAAGCAAAAAATATGAAGACACTTGGTGTCAACTGAAAGACATTATGACACTATGGATATTCATTTTATTCCAGCACGATCCATGATGTCAAAATATCTGCATATTCTGGCCATCCATGTCAAATGAGGGCTACTGTATTTGCCAATGTATTAGACACACCAACGCATGAGATGCACTCCATTTCTCAAGGAGTATTTTTCAGGAAATAATTTTTTTAGTACCCTGATAAGGCAAAATGCACAGGAAAGGAGAGGAAGGTAAGGAGTGCTGCACCAGGCTTCCCCCACCTCCCCCCTTCCTGTTTTGATTTGGCAGAGAGAACTCTCAGCAGAGTCAAAATGCACAGGAGAGGAGGGGAATGAAAAGAGTGCTACACCAGACTTTTCCCACCTCATCCCTTCCTGTTTTACCTTGGCAGGGAGAACTCCTTTCACTCCCCCTCCCTTCCCTATGCATTTAGCATTACTTGTATTTGCCAGTGCATAAGACGCAACCCATTTAAAGAGGGTATTTTTTAGGAGGAAAAAAGTGTGTCTTATATGCCATCAAATACAGTATATTCATTTTTGCTAACTGATTGTTTTCTAATTGGAAACTTAGCACTGTGATTAATTGTCATAACGTTATGAGATGTTCATAACAATCCATTTTTAGAAAGTAATTATGTACAAAACATGTTCAGAATAAGTGGTTTTTAGGAAGTAATATTTTTAGAGCTCTACTAAGCTGCTGGAGGCGTGTACAAACACTTTATGAGATACTGGTATCCTGTCTAACTATATGACCAAGATGGACACATTATATAAATAATAAAGAAATATATATTATATATATATACTAAGAAGATTATAAAATGAAATAAAGGAGAATTCTTGCCAAATAAATTGTGGCTTAAAAGCTACTGACACTCATATTAGTTTTCTTTTCTTTTTTTTAAAGAAAGAATGGGAAACAATGTTTTTGAAGTTCTTGTTACCTAAGTCTTCCATATTAAAAAGGATCTTGCATATTAAACAGGATCAAGAAAGAAGATGATGGTTGTGGTATGTGACCTCTGAAACCAATTGGCAGATTCATATATTTGCTATCCAAAGTTCAATCTGCATATCTTTTAATTGTTGATGCAAACTGCATGTAAAAGATTCCATAAAAGCTGCCAGATATAAGTTAAGGAATCTTGGCCTAATCCCTTTGCTCATGTAGGAAAAAACAACAACAATGAATTTTGTGACAGTCAATGCTATTTATATTAACAGACTCATGTGGAAAACATTTCCACTGTTAAAAAAGAAATGAATGTTTGGAAAAACAAAGCAAACAAAAAAAAAATGAAAAAGAAGTCAAGCCACCAACCAAAAAAAAAAAAAGAAGAAGAAGAAGAAGAAGAAGAAGAAGAAGAAGAGGGAAAAAAGATATATAAATGGCTGGAAAACAGTGACCTCAGCCTGGTACAACTAATTTCTTACTGAGCTGTCCAAGTCGAGCCTTCTCTTTTTTACCGAACAAACGTCCTATTGAAGACTTGATTCCTTTCTTCTTGGGAGCTTTGTGTAGGGAATCCTGGCTGCTACTGACACTGCCAAAACCAATGCTTTCTGGCTCCAAGGATGCAGGCAAGCTACTATAAAATACACACAAAAGATAGATAATACATTATTGTCCTTATGAGGTCTCATCCTTTCCTAGGCAGCTGTGCAAACAAATTATCTGGAATCTAATAAGAGTGTCTTCATAATTGAAAACATTAATCATGTTACCGATGGCTTCTTTCCTACATTATAACAATACTTACAACAATGGCTAATTTTCATGTCTCATTGATGTTGATCAAGATGTTTCAATCCAAGAAAAAATGACAAAAAGGAGACATAATTCATCAAAGCCTTATCAAAATTGTTCCAGATAGGAAGATGTGTTGATAGGAGACAAACAAATCTGATTTGCAATGAACATTGTCTTTATCCCCAAAAAAGGGAGATTTTTGGTCTTACCTGAGAAATTTTTTATCCTGAGTGGGAGCAGGATGAAAACCTAATGAAAGATTATTTCCTACTACCAAACTTGGAAGTGAAACAACTTTACTAAGCTTCAAGGGTCCTTTAAAAATAACACCATGGTGCTTCCCAGCTGCTACGATGCTGACTAGACATAAGAGTGATGGTTTCTTACTCTATGAGTATCTGTGGTTCCTAGTAAAAATGTAGCATATGAGCTCTCAGTATATGCTGAGCTAAGACTGGATTTCTAACTGCTACTCTTTTGCTAATGTGAATAGATAGAATTGTGTGGGACACTATAAACCACAGGTAGGGCACATGGAGTCCTTAGATGTTCTTAAAATCTTCCAGAGCTCCCATCACCAGTGATTTTAAAAAGAGCATTTTAATCTAAAACAAGGTGCACGTTGCTGCTACATCTTGTTTTAGCAATAAAATATCACCTAGCTGGAACTGGAAGTGGTGAAAAATTATTAACAAATGTGACACACTCCTAAAAAGTGACATCCATGCCCCACTTGGCAGTGGTTTGGAAATAACTCTTAATGACTGTGGAATCATTCGTGCCAAGTTCTAATAAATGCTCACTCTGCATATTCTGAACAATATCCTGTGACAACCATATCTAGGAGAATGACCTCAACCAAAAATGTGTTTTGATTGAAATTCTTGAAAATTCAGGACTATGGTGTTCAGAAAAGTTAGCAATGCAAAAATTGTATTGTTATCCTGTTATCTCCACAAAGTCAATCCAGAGCCAAGGATTAAAAGATTTCTGCTTTTATCATTCATATTTAAGAAAACCAATATTAAACTCTATCACTGATCTGTGCCACATCAGGAGGTTGCATCTCAACTAATGTTAATCATCATGTTTTAACACTTACTTTTTCATTTATAAAAAGGGCTCACAGCAAGGTAGTAAAAACGAAACAAAAAAAAGCCCTTATTATTCCATCTCAGTTATCTAAAACAATCTTGAAATTAAAAACCAGAGATACAAATCAGACTAGAATTCCAGAAGATAAGATGTACAAGTAAATTCACACTTCCTTATGCACCATATCAGAGGACTGCATGGTACTTATGCCATATAGCTGTACTGATCTCAGAACCCCAGTATTACCCAACCTGGAATTGTGATTTGTAATGTTTATGGCATGGCATGCATGCAACTTTAGAATTCCTATCAAAAAGAGCTTAAATACATGTAATATACTGAAGCAATTTTTCAAAGCAAATTCCATTTTAACGTAATTTTTCAATTGACACTAAGGCATGACACATGTATCATTTGGAACAAATTTCTCTAGAACTGCTCTCATTTCACATTGTTCCAAATAATACATGTGTCAATACAACATACCTGACACCTGCAAGCCATCATTACAAATCTCTGTGATGATCCCTGCACCTTCAAACAGGTGATCAAGCACTATTTCACAGAAAATATGAACTGCATTCTCACACTCTTTGCTTCTTATTTCTCCTTCAGATGCTACTATTAACTTATAAACAACAACAACAACAACAACAATCCCTTATGATCCCAAAGTGGTCAGACTAAGTTTAACTAGCAGACAGCAGGGTTCATCTGGAAGTTAATGTGGAAATGTTATGATTTCTTTAACAAAATAGAGCTTATGAAAATTGTGAATTATTGTGTCAAATGATAAGTTTTTTTTTTTACCTTCTGGCATCATTATGGTATGAAGAAGGTAGAGTATGAGTCATTCTAATGGCTCTAGGTGTTGGAGGAGGAGAAGTTTCACATTTTATGGTGGCTTTGTCTTCATGTCCATCTTCTTCAACTACTGCAATCTACAGATAAATCATTTCCATAAACAACCGGCTTACAAACTAACTTTCTAAGTTTCTTCAGAAGAAATAATATAAACAATGTAAATTCATCAAACTTTCAAAACAAATGTAAGACTTCATTAACTTTTACTCTTGAGACAAGAGTATTCCCCAATCCAATCTGTATTCAGAGTTATTAACATACAGAAGTTGGGTTCTTGAGGGAATACACTGTTCTCCTCATTGCTGCTAGGCCTCAACTCCATAGCAACCAGCCTATTCAAAACAGACACAGTTGACTGAGGCTCACAAACTCTCTGGCTGAGAATTCTAAAGGCCCCTCCCTAAACTGCAAACCTCAGGATTCCATAGAATCTTCTTAGGAAACCAATCATATGAGGTCTTCACCTGACATAGACAAACAAACTTTGACTTTTATATATTAGATAAGATTTCATGGACAGCAGCCTGGCTTATACATCTGAAGAAATGGTTTATGCTCAATAAAATCTAGTCTTTAAAGTGTCATAATACTCTTTAGTTATTTAACATTAAGCACTAGGGACATCTCAGTTCTGGTTCTGTGTGTATGTCTGTGTGTGTGTGTTTGTTGATTAAATGGCAAGTGTTATATGTGTATATGATGGTGTACAATCTGCATTGACACATTAGTGAGAATAAATACCCTCTTCCCCACTCCATGTTTCTGATCCAAATTCCCCAGCTTCCTGCAGCAGCTTAAGTAAAGGAAGATCATGCATACAGGGCTCAATCACATGCTTAATATCATGTCTAGTTGGGCCCTCTAGCTTTATTTGATCAGCTTTGCGTACATCGCCTGCAAGACCCATTATCAGGGTGGTGAGCAGTGGCCTGTGGAAGGGAGTGTGAGGGACATGCCCCTTCCTCTGCACTACATCTGGCCTTCTTCCTAAGCTGCAGTGGAGAAGGAAGGATGTGATAATGCCTCTGGCCCTTCTGCATAGCTGGCTGTGATGGAAGGCTCATATGATCGGGGTCATTGACAGAATTTTTCCATCAATGATATACCCTGCGATTGCGTTGGCTGGTGACACAAGAAGAGTGGGACTGTGATGACATCATGCGGAAGCATTGCTATGGTCCTGCTCCTCTTGGGTCCCCATGCTGGGAGGACACCATCCTGTAGAAAGGGTCTTAGTTGTTCTCAAACTGCAGAAATTTAAGTATTTAGGAGAAGATCTTCAAAAAAATTCTGACTATGCAAGGGGCTGAAGTAACTAAGTTGTATTTTAAATGAAAACTTGGGGAAGAAGGAAATATCCATTGTAGCGTGTATACCTTTCTCCGATGCTTCCTGAGATCACTTGGCTGGAGTTGATCACCAAAAAGCAAAACAAAACAACAAAGAATTGTCAGAACAATTTATTAAAAAGAAAATAGTGATTCATTTTTGTTTTACAAAGCAGTATAAAATAGCACTTGATGTTATAACTATTACTTTTTATCCATCCTTCTTTCATGAATCTCAGGGTACCATGTAGAACCTTCCCCATTCTTATGCTCACAAAAGTTCTGTTAACAGAAGGGATGAAAGCAAGACATAGCTCACGGGCTGTGTGCACTTTATGTTTCCCTCCTTTGACTTTTGATGTCTTTGCTGAAGGAGCTCTTACAACTCTTCCCTTTTCCCTACAATTACCTCCTTACCCATATAGCACTTTGTTAATGGCTGCTGCAATGGTACAGATCACCAAAGCCTTTCCCCACCTGTTGCAGTGCAAACAGATGATGTTATAGAACTGAGCCATTTTTCATCCTTAAATAAAAAAGTTAAGAAATGTGTTATATCCTGAACAGCTTTCTTGAGGAGATACCGGAAGCAAAAAAATTCAAACAATTTTTGTGTCGGCAGCTTAATAATTGATTGCAGTACTATTTTTCTTACCAAGTATGTCTTGTGCAAAATGGGCTTGGGTAAAAGTTTTATTGCACTATGAGTTAACAATTAGCATTACCAAGGAAACAAACAGAATTAACTAGTGAACAAAAAGATGAATAGGAAAAGAAGAAAGTAATGAAAAGCAATCTTTTTTTAAGAAAGAAAAAACCCTTAGTGATTGAAATACACTAATCAAGGAGTACATTTTCTTACCAGTGTCATGACACCCATTCGATCCATCTCCCTGGCTGGGCTACGGGGAGTGAGTTTAGGAGTTGAGTGCCCACTGGGAGGAGAAGAGCTTGCAAGTGAAGAAGCTGTGATTGAGCCTGTAATAGATGTACCAGGGTGTACCCTGGCCAGATTTAAGCCTTCTAGGCTCACACTGGCTACTCTGTTCTCTATTTCTTCAGCACGTAATTCTGTTGATTCTTTCTCCTCCTGGATTAGCCTATTAATATGAATTGGTAGTCAGCAGACATAAACAGACTATGCCAAGAAAAAGATGTACTAAAAGAGTGAGTTGATTTCTCCTCACTCATTCCCATGCAGTGACAAATGTGGCTTTCTAGATGCTGCTGGACTTCAGCTGCCATCAGCCCGAGTGAACATAGTAAATGGTGAGGAATCATGGAGGCTGCACTCCAGCAACAACATTCTCTAAAATATAGTGCAGCACAATGGTATCCCAGAACACACAACAAACGTATATGGTACATAGAAAATAATGTATACATGAAACTGTATGTGATTAAGAGCCTAAAGTACAAATCCTGATTTAAATTTCACTTTCACCATGAGCCCACTAGATAGCTTTAGGCAAGCCAATTACTCCTATGCTCATTGCATTTCCCAGCATGGAAATAAGAATAACATATTTTTTGAGAACTGGAATGTGGGAAAAAGAAGAGGAGGATTTTGTTGAAATAGAAGTACCTGATTTCTTTATTGATTGCATCCAGTTGTTCCTGAAGCATCATGGCAAGCGTCTGGGCATCAGAATGTCCACTGGGTGATAGAAGGTCCATAGAACTAAAAATTGTATCTCTATCGTCATCATCAATATCTGACATTTCAGTGTCACTCTCAAATGGATGGCTACTCAGAACTCCAATTGGTTGACTTCTGTTCCACTCATGGTCTCCAAGGGATTTCACCTAATTAAATATTGTATGAATGCATAGCGATCAGCTTAATTCACAATGTTAATTTTCACAGAAATTAAAAACTGAAGAGTTAGCTGTTGTAGTGATTAACACTTTTCAGCTTTTTCTCTCAGTCCAATTATACAAGAGACACTTAAACTTTTTATTTTCGCCTTTATCATGACATTCTTAATGGTTTACATTTTTATGCTCTTACAAAAACAGAGTGTTAATAATTTTATCTTGAAACGTAGCTTTTCTTGACCTGGTACCATCCAGATGTACTGAAATTCAGCCCCAATAAGCCATAACCATCACAGTTAGCTGGGTGGTGGGGATGATGGGAGTTATGGTTCAACACATCTAGAAAGTTCTGGGTTGGGGAAGGCTACTGTGAGAATGTCATGAGCTAAAATGTTTTGGCTAGGCTAGGATGTCTGCTTTTTGTATGGTAAAGGTAATGGCCTATCAACATTATTGTATACTGCAAGAGTGCTTCTCTTCCTAGGAATAGGATATTGAACATTATTCCAAGAAGGTGGAAGGTAAGGGCAACTTTTTAAAAAGGAGGACTATTTGAATTTTTAAATAGTTGTTTCTTGGATTACAAAGTGTACTAGAAGCCTAACCCACCACTGTGGTCCACTTGTAGCATGCAGTTCAGAAAGAGGCCTCTGCTATTCCAAGGTCCCTCCTCATTATGTTAGAGCCCTTTAGTTGGAGTGACTGTTGTCACTTCAGAAAGTCACCATTCATTCAAATACATAAGCATACTAAAGAGAAATCTCACCAGTTTCCATTACTGAAATAAGGTAGTATTTTTGCTTTCTTGGCAAATTCTGTGCATATTTATTCTGATGGAAGTCCTTATGAGTTTAACAGACCTTCCAGGTAAGCAGTCATATAGTTGCAGATGTAGTAAGAATAAGAACATTAAGTAAAAGACAAACCTTTGGTTCATCTCTCCGGATTCCCATGCGGCCTCTTCTAGGTCTTCTTATCACTTTAGTAGACCTATAATCTGGTTGGCTATCAACTAGTGAGCCCACAGAATACCTCAGTTCAGCTGATGAATCAAGATGAGGTCTGAAAAGTAATTGTGTCTCACAAATTAGAAAAAAAGAAAAAGAGCTGCAACAGCAAAACTGCAGGAATGAATTATTTATAAACTGTTCACAAAATGCAGAGATCTTTTTCACTCTATAATCTTATTCTATCAACAACAACAACAACAAAAGCTCTATGATTGATTTTCTAAAATACTGTGGGAACAATAACGCTCTGATCTATTGTCATGAAAACAGAATAACCAGTAAAACTCCAAGCAAGGGTCATCATTCTGAAAACGAGTGTGATGCAGTGGTTAGAACAGTAAAGTTGAACTAGAGAGGCTAAGGCTAAAAATCCCAAATGAGCTATGAAGCTTGCCAAGGACGTGGGAAAAGTCCCTTCCACCTCCCACTGAACTATCAGAGAATAATGAAGTGAAGGCAAAAATGGGATCACCTTCAGATAACCTATGGATGCTTTAGCAACTTGATCTTTATAAATTCTAACGTGAACTGCCCAGAGCTACCCCTCCCAGACTAATATGCATAATGAAATACAAGTATCACTCACATTTTGCAACTCTCAGAATTTTGCAGTGCCATTCTTGGCTCGATAATACTTATTTTAGGATGATATACTAGGGATGTGCTTTGTTAAATTATTCATTCCCGCAAGGGAGAATAAATAATGTAATCAATTTTCCCTGCTGTCAGACGTCTTTGAAAACTATGTAGTTTTTGAAAAGGTATCATGCAAGGAGAAAGTTTCCAGCAGCAGGGAAGAGGAAATCAACTAGGAGGGCACATGGGGGCGGGGGAGGCAGCCAATGATCTAGAGACTGTAGACTTTTTGAATCCTTTCTTGGAGCTCCTGCACCCAGTCATTGCGTGATATTGGGAAGTGAGTCCATTTGAGGACTGGGGTTAAAACTGAGAAAGGAGCTTGGGAAAGATTCTCTTTGCTGAGTTTCTCAGACACTTAGAAAGCCCTCCTTTTTTTGTTTGCTCAGGAGTATTTGAAAATTCTTCCCACCTCTATTGTACATATTTTACAATGCATACTTTGAAAATTTTTTTAGAAAGGTATATTGTATTTTTTTTAAAAAAAATCTATTTTAATCCTAGTTTTCCTACTTTTTTTTTTAAAAAAAAATAACAACAACAACAATGGTTTAATGTGGTAACAGGATAGAACTGGGTTAAGAACCAACACCTATAAAAGTAACAAAGACTATTAATGGATTGTTCAATCCATCTCTAATATAAATTATCCTGAACATCTTGGAGGAAAAGTGAGATACACATAAAACTCAATAAAAAGGAACTGATTTATAACCCACTTTTCCAGAAAAAACCCCCAGCTGTTAACATTAAAATCCACAATAAAGTTAACTAATCAACACAAAATAATGAATAGCACAACAATCTATGTGGTTTTTTAAAAAAGTTTCCCACCAGCGATATGTTTCTAGGGAAGCATACATTCTGAGAACTGCAATTAGTTGATAGTTGTTCATTTCCAAACACAGACACAACAGCTGTGCAAAGATGTAATTCTAAAAGCTTAACCATAAGAGTTAATGGCCCTTGCAAATCCACATAAATGCTTTGATGATAATTCTATGTCTACCTTCCTCAATGTCTTGGGAAAAAAGCCCTAGGGAATAATATGAAACAAAAGAATCTCCATTGATTCCAGTTAATCTATTAACATTTCTTCAATTTGTGCTATCTCCATTGTCCCATCATCTTTATGGATATACCTTAAGGACCAAAAGGAATGTTCTGTTAAAAGATTCCACTGTCCTGATTCCACTCCTGATTCCATTGTGAGATTCCACTCACAATGGTATCCATCAAGGTTTTTAGCTTTAAGAATGTAGGCTCCTCAGATATTTCAAAGGTACAATCTTTGTGATTTTGTAGTCCCTTTCTTCTCCAAGGCTTCTTCTCTGATCATCCCACCCTTCTCAGATACCACATAGAAAACCTCGGGTGAACTGCCTAAACTTCATCCAGGTCATTCTAATACACTTGGACTGGATTAATGCATGGGTCTGCAAAAAACATTACAGTAGTAGCACATGCTAACTTATCAGTTGAAAGGCAGTTCAGGGAAAAGAAATACAGGCTGTGCTGGATGGGGGTTACATTTGCCCTGAAGATGCAGGTCTAAAATTTGGGTGTACTCTTGGGCTATGGTGACACACACTTTAGTTATACCCCTTTTGGATTACAGTAAGGTACTTCACATGGTGCTGTTTTTGAAGACAGCTCAGAAACTTCATCTGGTACAAACAGTGGCAGCTATGGGTTAACTGGGATTGGTTAAAGGGATCAAACAACATCCTTGTCCTACCGGTTCCACTGGCTGCTAGTCTCTTCTGGGCAGAATTCAAAGAGGTGGTTATAACCCCTACATGGCTTAGGTCCAGGATATCTGACAGACAACATCTTACTGTATGAGTCTGCCCAGACCATGAGATTTCCAGAAGAGGTCCTTATTTTAGTCCCACCACATCCATGGACACAGCTGATGGTGATACAAGATAGGACCTTAGTAACTGCTCCTAGCTTGGGCAACTGTTAAATGCTAGAATGGCCCACCCCTTGCCATGTTTCTACTGACAGGTGAATATTTATTTTATTTCAACAGGCTTTTGGAACTGAAAACTTTTAAGCAAAGAGCTTTTAAGAGTATGCTGTACTGTTTTAAACTGTACTTTTAAAACTGCTTCTTAAGTGGCTGTTTTAAATTGACTTAACACCATGAATACCTTAATTCTATTTTAATGTTGCTTCTGTATGTTTTTAGCTATACTGTAATTGTTTTAATTTGCAAGCTGCCTAATACTGGGGAAAAAGGTATGGTAAAAGAATAATGTAGAGAAACAGCAATAATATGTAATTGGTCATACAGTTTGAACTTATCGTATGTAGTTTGGCTATAACTTCCAGGGCTTTCTTCCTGGAGATCTTATTTGCCAGTATATCACAGATGAAAGTGGCCAATTTTTCTGAAACAAATCCACTTGTAAATGTGCCCTTTTTGGCCATCAACTAAAAATAAGTAAATAAACAAAGAGTAGAATCCTGCTGATGCCTGGGGAAACAAAAAGCTCCAGTGGTTTATACGTAAACACCTGTGGAAAGGACAGCGACAATCAGCCTGTGAATGTGCTTCTTGTCTAGTTACACTCAACAAAGCACAATTTAAACTGGAATAAATTGTTTTCCAATCTGAAAATTTTTCTTTCCAAAACCCACGAGGAAAAAATGTGTGTGAAGAATTTTCAAAAAACTTAAATAAAGATTCAAAAGAAAATTTTGAAATAAAAATATTACTTGAAGAAAGTAACAGAGCAATGGTAAGATGTCAACATGAATTTGCAAATTTTCCATTCCTTCTAACTGCAAACCTTCAAAGCAGCAGAAGACACAGGGTGTGACAGAGGTTTTCAAAGAAAGATTTCATATATATAAAACATAGACTTTCCTGTAGCTCTCCTTAATGGCTCTTTAAAATGGTAATAGTTCAGCTGAAAACAAAGTATGATCTAAGTGCAGAAATAGTAGCTAACAGGACCTCCCGAAATGTTCTCTGAATAAGATTGAAAAATAATGGGGGCTGAAAAGACCAATGTGGACTAATTTAGTACTCTTTTGACTGCTGCAAGATTGTTGAGGGGTACTTCATAAAACATCAGTCAGGACTTCAGATATTCCTGCAAAACCCTGGAGTTCTACTGTGGAAAGGGCAACATGACAGCATAAATGTCTTATACATTTCTCTATCTGTTGCATCTCAGAGATATTTCACTCAGTTTGCTTAACACTAAATCTTGACAACACTTTCTTATCTAATTTTACTCCTGCCTGGGGATAGTTTTGGAATTAGATCTTGGTAAATGTGTCAGGAATTGATTTCATTCATGCCAGATGGATTAATGTGTGAACTGAAACTTAAATAAGGATCACACAATATTGTTATACTGTGATTGTGCTGTCCTAGCCCCATCTTTGCCTGGAGCTTATCACATGATATCATGGATCTCCTGGTGCTGTACTGTGCTATACCACTCTTGGGTTGGTTAGAAACCAATATTTCCCACTTGAAATAAATCTGTTAATGACCTCAGGTCCCACTATGGTTTAGTAACTATTTTCAGGTGTGAATGTCTTCTTCTGCTTCACCGCAATAATAGGAGCATAGTGAGTGCAGGGTGGGTGTGGTTTCATCGGTCCTCTCAGGGATCTCCATCAGGGAAACCCCACACTACTTCTAGTGGTTTGGGTAGGAGAAGACTGGAATTCCCAAGAGAACCACTGTACATTAGTTTTCCATTCTCCAGCATGTTTAGTTTTTATATTATTTTAGTTTTTGCTAAAAAATAAAGATAATAGCACAATAACACAATTCCATATAATCTTATTATGAATTACTGCTCAAGGAAATCACAGTGTTCAGGAATAGTTTAAGCAGTAAATATATGGAAGTTTAAATAATAATACACAAAAGCAGAACCAGAAAAATACTTGTTTGCAAGGAAAAGCATAGAAAAAAATAAGGGAAGTGGTGGGCTGTGTGTCCATCTTTCCAACCTTCATGAGGAGAGGCAGTAGTTCCATAACAGTGTCATTATATAATTGCATAATTGTGCAATTATGATTTCACCCTCCCCTCTTTTTAAAAAAAGACAGCAATCATAAAGCTGGAGGTGGAGCAAGCAGGGTCATGTAAACTGTACTGTTCCATTTTAGCTGTGAGAAAGCAAACACGGGAATGCAGTAATGGTGCAAAAGACTTAATTGCCATTCTGCTACCTTTTGAAGAACAGGGGAAGTGGTTCTCATATGTAATGACCCAAAGCTATGAGTAGCGTGATAAGCACATTAGTCACTCATAATTTTTTGCATTTCCCAAATTTTCTGATGAAATTTAGTGCAGATTCAGATAAAATGTGAAGATTAATGCAGAGAATAGATGGACTAATTTATGACTGAACCATGCAACAGCAATATGGACTAGAAAAAAAGACTGACTTGTCCATCCCCCTAGCCACGCTTTGACCCAAATAACCATGCAATCCTGGAGAAATATGGAGTTCTCATTTACAGTTATAAAGGGCAACCTGATTGATTGACCAATCATGACCATACATCCAAAAACTGTGAACCAAGTGATGATCAAAGGATATCAGCAACCTATTGTGAATGGTGAACTGTGAACAGGGAGCTAAATCTAATTTAATCCCACTTTGAGTAAACTCACTGTTATCAATGGGATTTACGTGAGTTAAGAATTAACAAGTCTCATTCATTTCAATGGTTTTGGACTCACTGGGACAAAGAATCAATGTAGTCTGGTGATTTCAACATGCTACAATTAAAATATGTCTAAGAAAATGTAATCATTGTATTGTGTTACCTTGACAATGTGGGATCAATTAAAGAACCTGTCCTTATTTTCAGCTGATCCAGTTCAGTTCTTAGCTTGTCTATTTCTTCTGCCAATCTTTCCTGAAAATTAAAAGAAATGAGCAGTGCAAAACCATTTGACCATATATCAAGATTCATACTGTTCAAGTTATTGACAACACAGAATGAAGTTATACGCTTTGCAAAATCATAAACCTGAACAACAAATATTATTCCAACAGAAACTATCTGACTCTGATTATAGCCTGGACACTAATGTCTGCCAATAAATAAGTTTTATGCAGTTTAAGAAAATATTTTTACAACACTGGAAATAAAATATTAATGAGAGAAGTGAGCAAAGAGTTTCTTTCTCAGTTAAATTAACTTCAAACATGATTCTAGTGATTCCAGATATAACTAACTGGATTGTTCAGGTTTCCCCCCCACTAATTTTACATACTTTCTTCATTTTAAAGGCTTAAATCTAGTTCTTACTAGTTTTCCCCAGGAGCCAGATACAATAACCAGGATCAAGGATAAAATACGTTCCTTCCATAAACAAATTGGCTTAGTGTAGCTGACTGAACATTTTTTGTATTACGATGGAACAACAACAGTAATTATGTACATTCGGTAGAATGGAAAAATAGAAGAGTAGAAATCCACATGTAAGTCCCCTACATCCTTCACATTATAGCTCCCAAATTTCTGCGTGAGCATCAATGAATGTACTGGAACAGCATGTGATAAGGAATGGGAGGGGGGACTTTAGCAGGAGAATTTCAGAAGTCTTCTGGCTTTGGCAAGACATCTTAGGATCTAAGAGATCTAAGTATGATATTTTTACCACATTCTATAACAACGTGTAAGATAAGACTGTGCTTTTCTGACAACAAGAAAAGACATAAATATTTGGATAAGTATAATTGGAAAGATTGCCACTGCTCTGAGTACCATTTTTTGGAAGAGAATGTGTTTGTAAATTATTGAAATAAATAAACTATGTAATAAGAAATGCATGAGTCACTGTCTGTTGTCTAACCCTATCCATTCCAGCTTTTAAAAAAATCCTTTTTAATACAACAAAATAGGAACTAAATTAAAACATTTATTTGTCCACAATTTGTTCCCTTCTTGTTTAGTTCTTATATCACATATTAACACTTATTTTGCCTCTGGTCTCCGGATTCAACCACATTTCCCCCCAGTCCTCTCCCTCTGCATTTATTTCATTTGCTATACCGAGCAAATTATTTTCTATTAAAGTATAAAGTAGTTAGTTCAATTTATGTTTTCTACTAGCTTTAAGGCAATAAAATATTTAAAGAACAGGAAAAATGACATTTGTTAGAAATGCTCATGATGAATTTGACTGGTTCATAAAAACAAAGGTGAAAGGCTTAAATTGTGTTGAGTAGCAAAGGGAAATTTTAAACTATTTTAGTATAGCTGTCAGTGTCTGTTACTTGTGGGGTGGAAAGCTCAGGAATTAATTTTGGAAGAGGAACAGTTTCTGGCCACCAATCTCCTAGAATTAAACACTGCATAGAAAACATTTCCAAAGAGGCTAGCATTGCAAAGAGTGCAGAAAAGGATAGCTGTATTAAGGATGCAGTAGTTTAGAGAAAATTCTTATGTTACAGAGACTTAAGCAAAAACAGCTCAAATATACAAATCTGTCAATGTTTCAAAGGGCTAAATCATGCTTATGGTATGGTATATAAATCTTTTATTTCATTTAATATCATTAAATGATTCATATAAAACATTTATTTCAGAATAACTTCTACTTTGTGTGTCTTTCACACTACCCAATATAGCACTTTGATAACATTTTAACTGCCATGGCTCCATTCTATGGAATCCTGGGATTTGTAGTTTTGTGAGGTATTTAAATTCCCCACCAGAGAGTTCTAGTGGCTCAACAAACTACAACTTCAAGGATTCACTAGGATGCAACCATGGCAATTGAAGTGGTTGTGTGATATGACACAATTAACTTCCAGAGAAATGTTCAAAGAATAGAGCCTGTCCTTGATTACTGGGATAGGATTTCCTTGCAGATTTTAAAAGAATACCTTATCATGTAATGATTCTTCCAGGTTTTTTCTAAAGTTTTCTGATTCTTGTATCAAAACATTCTAGAAGAGAAAAGAGATTAAAATCTAAAACAAAAGACAACAAAAATAAGTCCTCTGAAGTCAAAATAAGCAAAGAAACCTACAGTTGCATTTTTCACTTTTGCTCATGTAACAGGAGTAATAAATATTTACCATTTCAGACAAATTGGTCCTGACATTAATATGTTCAATTCCATGACAATTAATAGTAAAGTTTTTTTTAAAAAAAAGAACTGATCATCTTATTGAATATAAGACTGAAACTTTATAAATTAAGTGCATCAATCAGCCTTCATCCTGCAGGCATATGTGGGCATCTACAATCACGGCTGGCACTGGAAGTCACCTCAGTTGGGCATCTGTCAAGGGGACTCAGAAATACCCACCATCAAGACTTCCAGTTCTGTCAGTCATCCACCTCTACTCTCACATTTAGTGCCTCTGCCATCCTAGGTACAATTTGCCTATTTGGAATTCTATCCTGAGGAATCTAATATGGCAATTGCTCGGTCACAAAAGAACCAAGCTTAAGTGGTTTCCAAATCCATAAAACACCTCACAGTTGGGAAAAACATGTTACAGGGAATTAGGAGATGATGGATGAATGATGGTGGCGGCGGCAGCAGGCTCCTCCACTACATTGCAATCCAGAGGGGCTTTGTTGGCCAAACTGATGGGGCAGCACCAGTACCACTGGGAAAACTGCTCATGGCCCATCAACAGTGCCATACTAAGGGCCTTAATTTGTCTGATGTCATTTCTCCGTGTAGCTCTCCAGTTGTGTCAGAGAATCTGATGGAGAACAGCTCAAGCTTTAATTATTTTAATAGAACAGAACTGGAGAATTCATAACCCCAAATCAACGTAAACTAGCAATAAGCTTGGCAAGTATTTGTTTTGCTGATGTCAATTTACCTTTTCTTCTAGTGCTGCCATTCTCTCTTTTAGGTGTAGCTGAAGGCGCTCATTAGATTCTGTCAAAAGTCTGTCCACTGTATCTGATAATCTCTTGTTGTGCTCTTCATTCATTTTTTCTCGTTGCCTGGCCTTCAGAAACAAAATGGATAATCCCGCAATTAACTAAAATATTAGCCAAAGATAGACGTTGCTAATACCAACATGTAGCAAAATGAATACTGCTGGAGCATAAAATGCAGTAGCACTACTGCTGGAGAAAAAAAGGGACTGCACAAATTTGATAGTTGACAACTTACATGTTTTCCAGACACACAGCTGTTTCATATATGTAAATTAATGCAGGTAAATGCACGAAAACTCTGTGGAGCTTTTGTACATGTTATCTCAAATTCCAGGTAAAAGAAGTTATTGTAATAAACCAAGCGTTTAGAACAATGGACTCTTCCAGATTACTGCAGTCAAACAGGTGCTCCAAACAAGTGCAATTAAACAAGAGCACTAGAATTCCTCACTTATTAGACCCTCCCCAGGAAAACTATAAAATAAATTATTTGCATGCACATACTCTTTGGAGTTCCTGATTCTTCTCTTCCAACTGAGCCTCCAAATGCCTCATGCGTTCTTCAATGTTGCCATGTCTTTCTTCTGCCTATAAAAAAAAATGTGCATTGGTCTGAAACCTATAGAACTTTGCATGTCTAAATTCTAGTTTCTTTTCAAAGAAAACATAAAGCAAGCTACTACTAACTGCAAACTTAGTTTTTGAAATTAAATTTTATTCAAACAGGCAGCTGAACAGCATCGCTTGAAATGTGTCAGCTACAAAGGCCTGTTACATCCAAGCATCCAGCAAAATGTTGGAGATATTTATGAGCAATGAAATCAGCCAAATGTAACATGCAAACTGTGCATGGTTTGAACACAAACCTGCCATCATAAAATTGTAAGCTCTTTAAGCACTGAACTGCACAATGGTTGATTATCAATAAAATAAATACATAAATAAAAAAAGAGAGTTCTTAAACGTATGAAACAAAATCAGATGGATTCTATTTAGCAATAGAAAGTAAAGTCCAGTAGGACTACCTTCCTACGTATGGAGATCATTTCTTGGAGTTTAGCTTCCATAACATATTGATAATCATCAGATGAGGTAGAAGAGGTTGGATCAGACTAACAAGTCAAGGAAAACGAGAGGGACAAATTGAAAAATCAGAACTAAAGACAACAACACTTAACAGAACACAGCACAGAATGCTCAAAAGAAAAGTGTGATTGCAAATTTAATACTTTTAACTGACAAAATTTTATGTAGAATAAACCACACTTACAAGAGGGTGACATGAGGCAGTTGATGTGGATGAACTAAAAACATGGAATGCTAAAAAAGCTAACAACCTAAGTATGGAATTCCAGGTTAGTGATGGTTGGCTGATGAGAAATCAGTCTTCCTCTATAGAGGGATATTGAGTTCAATCATGGCAAATACAAGATCCAATTGGAATTTTGGTAAATTCAACTTCAAGTCTCACTTTGAGAAGCCAGGGCCAGAATATATTTTTTTAAATAGTCAATCCTGTAATCTTATAATAATGAAAACAATGTGTATAATGTTAAAGAATACATTAAATCAAGTGGGTTAGTCAATTAAAGATCCATGTCATGATAGGTTCTAGTACAGGCACAAAAGCAGAAACCTAAGGGGCATTTACCACAACTCTTCTAACTTACATGAGAAAGGTTACTGAGCTTGTAGCATTTACAGTGGCTACATTAGTGTTTAGTCTCACTGTGGCAGGATGAGCCATAATCTAGGCAAAAAAGCAATCAGGAAAATATATCACCATGGATTCTGTGGTCAGTATGACCAGTGGTACAGCTATGGGGGTTGGGTGGGAATATAAGGTGATGCCCCTCTTAAGGACACTGTTCCCAATGAAATTTTTCTTCACTATCCAAATTTCTAACATTGGAAACTGTTCAGAGTTAGAACTCTTGTAGTTGCTGTTTTGATAATCCCTTGGTAACTTTGTCTCTCCTAAATGCTCAACTGTAGTTCTGTGTTACTGCAATGCTAGAAATTTGAGGACTGAAGGGAAATTTCATGGCAAAGGACAGAAGTTCTGGTGAGTAATGTCCTAATTCCCCCCTCCCCCATAGCTACATCTCTGACCATGGGCCTCACTAATCCACCTAGTAAAATTCTAAAAAACTTAGATGAATCAACCAAATAATTACTAACCAAATAAATGAATAATATTCAGGAATTTAGTCAGCCAGATCTAGTCTATCAGTTATATACTAGGACAGCTCTCCCCAGTATGCTACTCTCCAGATATCTTGGCCATGCTGGTGAAAAGTGTAGTCCAAAGGAAGCAGAAATTGAGGGGTACTCAATGGAATCCAAAGAAGAACCTGGAGACATGACTCAAGATGCTCAAAAGATTTTTGTTTTTATTGGTAAAAACCTCCTGGAGTCATTAGCAATAAAACACTTTGAGAATCTTGAGATATGTGTCTACTTTCTTCTGTGGATGTTGCAGCCAAACACATCCCTCCACATTTGCTAGGGTTAGGGGCACAGGATCCCTGTGAAAGTGGAAAAACTGTGAATAACTCTAAGCTCTCCCAAACCATATTTAACACAAAAACAGTATGATCACCATATTCAACCCACCATGGATTCCTTTGAGGCATCAGGGTTCCTTCACAAGGCAGAAGTAGATGACTGGTGGGGCTTATGGACACCTCCACTGCTAACCCACACCATTTTTAATAGGAACCTACAAGCCTCATTCACAGTTTCTCAGTCTTACGAGGCTTTCAGTCCCTATTAAAAATGGCATAAAGAGGCAGCAGAGGTGACAGCAAATAATCTGTGAATAATCAAATCTGCAAAAGTGAAACCGCAAATGTGGAGGGCTGACTGTATAGAGGGTTCCAGATTAAGGAAAATTGTCTTAAGGCCTACAAGGTATTTGCCAAAGGTTTTTGCAATTGCAGCGGCAAACTAGAATGTTTATTTTGCCTCCGGTAGGCCATCATCAATGGGTTGATGGCTCAAAGGACCAGAGTTATAACTAAGAGAAGATACTGTCAACAACATATCAATAAACAGATTTTAAAAAGCATTCAAACAACATGAATATTGCATATAAAGCATAGCTACCCAACTAATTCAATACTTTTCAGAGCATAAAGACAAATTCATAATCTGTTTACAAGGGGACTATTTCTCTTACCTGTTGCCCCCTCCCCAGTTCTCCCATTCATACAGTATGCAGTGGTCATTCGCGTAAGATCAGAGCTTAGAAAACTATTTTTTAGAAGGAACTGTTTGCAGTTGCAGTTCCAAGGATGGAACAGCTCCCCTGTACCTGTTGCTTTACATCTTTTTAAAAAGTAGCTCTTTATTTCCTCTTTATTCAAAAGTAACTAAAACAGCTACATTCAATTACTTTTTTTTAATTTAAGGATCATCAGAATGCTACAAATTGCTGGAACGTGATATAAAACACAACAAGATTGTTCATCTATCCCCTGCAGAACTATCCAAGAAATTCAGGGGAAACAATCTTATTGCAGAAAGAGTGAAGTTATCTCATGTTATGTCGTAGCATAATATGGATTTCTATAATATACACTATAATTTTACAGGACAACTTTCCAGCAAAAAAATCTTATTCAGGAGAATAAAGAGACTGGGACTACTCATCTCCCCCTGTTGTCCTTGTACCTCACAGGAGTATGCTTCAGTCTTGATATTTGGCTGTAGCTGAACTAGTAAGGATAAGTGGAGAAACCACTTCAGAAGGGAAACTGCAAGATGTCATCCTTCCCCAATATGTGTGCACTATCGCCAGGAGGTCTTGTGAAGGAAATACAGTATACAAACTAACAGGCAGATGAACGACATTGCCAGTAGCAGTACAGAGTTTTTTTGTTTTTGTTTTTGTTTACAAAGTCATGACGGAGGACAGGCATTATGAAAACCTTCAGAGGAATTAGTTACATCTTGATTATAGTCGGAGATGTATAGATCATCAAAATAGAACTTCAGAACTTAGAAAGTTACTTTTAAAAAGTAAATAATTCAGTTATTTGTTACCGTGTTTAAACAGTGATGAGAACAAGTAACCTGTTATTTGTTGCACCGCTCATCACTTTTCCATTACTTTCTGTTGCATTTCTGTCAAAGTGTTAGAACTGATGAGGATTGTATAAAACTTGAAAAATTCTTGTGAAAATGCCTCTTGAAAGTGCCTGTTTAAAGTAATTTTTGAAAGCAGCTTTCAAGAAACCATTGCTCACTACACCAATTACGTAACTTTACTTTCATTACACTGGATTTGAAATGTAGATTCATTATATCTTCCTTACCTCACAAAGCAACTAGTTATATATAACTGCATTACAGGTAAAAGACTGCTTCCAAGCACAACATATCTGTAAGGGCAAGATACTTGTGGCTGCTACTTTGTGGCTGGCCTCCCTAGAGGCCTTTTCTTACCTACTCAGGCCAGGGGAGAGAAGAGAAGTCTCCCTTGTCACTTTGAACTGAGGCTCACACATCCTAAAAGTAGCATTGGTCTGGAAAGGTTGTTGTCCCATTCCCTTAGTTGAGCTTAGAATAGGTAATTTTTTGGACTACAGCTCTGAGAATCCCTCAGAAAACACAGCCACTGTCTATCCTTGCTGGGGGACTGGGGGAGCTGTACTGCAAAAAACAAACAAGAACCCTTTCCAAGCTTTGCCCTTACTAAGTCACTTAATTCTGACTATAGATAAAAGGAAGTGCCCTTTCAGATAAGGTGACTGCTTCCCTCTGGAACCTTTGAAGATCATAACCTTCCAATCACTTTCTCAGTCTGTGAAGTAGTAAGAAATTATTACTTTTCTTTTTTGGTGTAGAGTTAATGTAAATGTGTAGAAATAGCATTTGTCTGAGTCTCTCCTCATCGTTTCTATTTTTCAAGAATAGCAGCTTTTCATAGTAAGAAAAGTTGCTTTTAAAAAACAAACAAACAATGGTCAGCATTCAAGTGTGTGGATTTTCACCTGCACTGAGGCAGAACAGCTTTGCAATTCCCAATGCATCAAAGGGTCATGGAGGAATTTTTTTTTGTATTATTTACATGTGCTGCTCTTTCCAAGTTCAGAAACTCCTTTTCCCCAGAGCTTTCTGAAAAGCTGAGTTCAAACCGCTTCCACAAAAACACCACGAATAACTTTAATTTGTTCAGAGTTTAGGAGCATAAAACAGGGCAATTTTAGTTGAATTAGTTTAGTTATTTATATACCCCTCAATTATAAACACACACACAAAGAACAATGTAAGCTTAGAGTGGAGCATAAGATGAAGAATTTTAACACATTGTATTGTTAGGCAATATTGCCAACACAGCCCAGTACAAGAACTTTACAAAAGTGTGCAATCAACATGCAAACACTTCTCTATTGAACTCACTGTCCAGCAATGTGCTGTTTTGCTTACTGATTTCTGAAGTACCATATCAACTTTTTTGTCAATGATATCAGTGGGAACGTTATGTTCATTAAGGAACTCTTGTATGTCCTTCAGAAGACACACAGGCTTTGGATTGTGTTGGATCAGTTTCTGTTACTATATTTATGTACGTTTTCTTCCAACTTTTTGGGATCTGACACATATCCATTCACAGAAGAGTGTTTAACAGAAACCAATGCTCTGAATTTTACAATAAAATACATTAGGAATCCAGTTAATAGAGTGGACTGGGGAAGTGTTTTGTAGTAAGGCCAAATAACACTTTTACCCACTTAACTTTATGAAAAAAGACAATTATCCTGATAAAGCAACCATTAGACTTCACCTTATTTATTCTTTGAATAGTATGAAGATACGAAGACCTTGAAGAAACCATGCTGGACAAAGTGTTGTGGACCAGAAGGAGCAACTAGAAAATACTTTCTCTGAGCTTTTGTCACTTCAGACCCCCAGTTTCTCTTAGTCATTGGAGTGGGTCTGAGGATATCTGGAAAGCAGGTGGTGGTGGTTTTAGTGGAGATATAACAGGAAACTGCACAATAACACCCCACAGTGCAAGAGTCTCCTAGGTCCATGCTTAGTGTTGCTAAGACAAAGGAAACCCTTCCTCAGGCTTAGTAAGAGGAGGATATTGATGCCACCAACTGCTGAAATTGTACTTTGGGCAGATTCAGGGAAACTGCAAATGATTCTGTCCAAATGATAGTTTTATATTTTGAAAGATTGTCTCTTTGTTTCTTTCTGTCCCAGTTGTTTCTACTCTGAGTTCACAGCAAACTCTAGATTGGACACATATCTATACACAGTGGACCCTCCTTATCTGTGTGGATGCGATTGTGTGAATGGCAAAAAGTGTGAATGATCACATCCCATATTATTAAATGGCGGTGACATGTGCATGGAAATTTCAACATGTGCATGTTCATGTCACTGCCATTTTATGGAAATCGCAGACCAGGAAGTTGAAGATATGGAGAGTCCCATGTACAGCAGTATTAGTAGTAATAGAAGGGAAAAGATTCTTAAAGGCTGGGATTCCTACAAAGTACTAAAAAACATCCTGTAAATAACATTACCCTGACTTTGCTTCTTCAAAACTGAAATGACAGTTCAAAGAGACCACAATTGCTATGTCATCTACAACCACAGTACAGCAACTGCAAATAGTTTTCTAAAATGTAGGTGACCATGTTAGTTCATAGGGAAAATAATTTTTGTTCTGTATCTACATGGTTTTAATGGACCATGATCTACCCGATTATCTATATTTAAAAAAATATAACAAGTCTTATAACAGGCCCTCCCTCTACTATGACATCATATGTGTTCCGTTATGGAACATCCACTATTGTAGATCTCCCCTTTATTCAGTGAAGAGAATATGTGCAAAATTTCCCAAAATTTGACCTGCTCCCTCTATAGAAAAAAATAATAATAAAAAGACGCCCTTGTACATTGGAACATTCTGTCCCATAGCACTTTGCTGGCTTGGGTTGACTTTATCTGAACATTACAAGGAATCCTAATGGAAGAAGAAAATGCTTATCCATAAAACTATATACACAATCTGAATAAATATCCACAGGAATGGCTGTTGTCATTTTTTTAAAAGAAAAAAAACTGAGAAGCACAAAATGTTTTTTTTGCGTACAATTATGGCCTTTTCACATTTGAAGTGAAAGGGACTGTTCTGAGTTATTGATACAAAGATCATTTGGTACTGCATCCAAAGGAGTGGGTTTATATCCTCGAAAGCCCATGAGAAAATAAAAACTAGTTAGTCTTAAAGCTGTTAACACATTTCTTTTTCTTTTTCTCCTTCCTCCTCCTTTTTATTATACAAAGATTGTGTTTTAGAAGAGTTCTCTTTTTAATATTATTGCCATCAAAAAGGTTAATTTTGAATACAGCCTATTTCTATGCATGCTCATTCAGAAATCAGTAGGGGGACTGATTGCCAATGAAGTGTATGTAGTAATGCAGCCTAAAAGTGTATCTACACTTCAGAGTTATAATAGTTTGATATCACTATAACTGCCATGGCTCCATACAACAGAATGCTGGGTTTTGTAGTTTTGTAAGGGTGCTGATACTACTCAGGAGAGTGTGCTACAGTAATCTGGTAGAGAATTCTCAATACCTCACCAAACTACAAAGCCCAGGATTCTGTAAGACAAAGCCATGACTGTTAAAGGGGCATAAAGTGCTATAACGGTGCAGTGTAGATACACACTAAATTCCATGGGGTTCTGTAAAGGATGTAGGAATGACTTGTACCTGTTCTTTTTCTGCTTCTCAGATAATACCCAAACTGAAATCTTGCATATGTCAAAGAAGAGGAAATATGCAAGATCCAGATGTGTATCTATACCAGAGCTTATAAAAGCTACTTTTTTGGACCACAACTTTCAGAATCCTCCAGCCACTGTGGTATTTGTACTCTGTGGCAGCTTGTAGACTGAGTACATGGTGCGTGTGTGTGCTTTACAATGAAATGGTTGGGAGAGATGCACCATGTTCAATCCACAAGGCACCCACAGCTGTAGTCTAAAAAAGGAACATTTCAAAGCTCTGACTATACATAACTGTGCACAGTCCATAAGCCACTTGTCACAGTATCATGCAACACTGATTCATTTGAGCAGGGCCAATAAAAGAAAAGAAGTTGAGCTTTGTTGCTTATTTTTATGAAAAGTGATCACTGGGTTTCTCTGAAATAATGTGATGTACAAAATCATGGAAAAAATTCAATGGCAAATAAAGTTCATGAATTTTAGCAGAACTGGATTAATCATAATTCTTTTATAATACCAAGTATTATAAAATAAACTTCTTTGGAATACTGGGAAAAATGTTCTCAAGCCAGACAATAAATACAAAGCGATACCTCTGCCATCAAATTAAGCTAAAGCAAATAATGTTATATGTGTAATTACTATTTATTCACGGTGCCATTAAGTAGAAGCATCTTGTCCACTCCAAAAGAGGCTTTAATTGCTGCTGATGGTGCTAAAGGAGGGAAAAAGGGATGAAAATCAATGTTAAAAGGAAATCTTTTTTCTGAAATTAACCTGTTCCTAACTGCAAGTTACCTTTGTGAGTGCCGCAATTCTCTGAGCCAATTCTGCTTCCACTTCAGGCAATGTCTCAGCTTTTCGCATTGTTTGTTGCAGCTTTTGCTCAGCTAGCTCAAGGCGTTCCTGCAGCTGTCTGTTTTTTTCTTCCATCTGCAACCCAGAAATGACATGATAATTAAAAAATATTAAAAAGCTAAAGCAGTTCTCAGAAAAAGGAGTGAGGAAAAGAATATAGTTTAGTAGAAAACACATAATACCAAACAGTTTGATTCTTCAGACTGAACTAGGATAAAAGCAATGTATGTTTAAAACAAATGAAGACATATAGAAGACAACCAGGTTCAGGAAGATATTGTACAAATCTAATTTGCGTATAAGTGCCATGATAGATTCATATGCTCAGGATCACCTGAAACTCAAACAAAGGCATTCAAAGCTTTAAAGGAGAAAGGGAAATAAGTATTATTTCTCCACATTAAACAAACAAACAAACAAACTTAAATAAATAAATAAATAAATAAATAAATCTTTAGTCCTTCTAACTAAACCATATTTGTGCCAGTAAAAGAAAAAGCAAGAGACCTGTATCTTGTTAGGAGGACTGCTAACAGCCAGTATCAGAAACACTGGCCCTTTCCACAGCACAGTGGCATCCTGGCATGGGGATGCAAGATCAGCAGGACTGTAACAGTGCTTCCGTATAATGTCATTGTGGTCCCGCCCTTCTCACATTGCGAGCCAGTGTGATCATGGGATATATCATTGATGGAAAAAACTCCATCAATGACCCCCGATTGCTCAAACCTTCCATCACCACCGGCCATGCAGAGAGGCTGAAAGTGTGATCATACACTTCCTTCTCCTCTGCAGCATGGGAAGAAGGCTGGCTGTAGTGCAGAAGGAAGAGGCATGTCCCTCGCACTCCCTTCCGGCAGACAGCTGGTTGGGTGCAGATGAGAGTGCTAGGGACACGCTCCCATCCTGGCAGAAATGCAGCTGGGATTGTGATGGGACAACATGGGAGAGCGTCATCCTGTGGAAAAGGCCAGTGTTAGCTTCTGCTGGTGTCAGCTACTGCTATAAAGGGAAGATGAAGAACTACTAAATGAGCTCAGCCAAGGAGAAGGACAGTTACAAGTTATCCTCATAGCAGCATCACAAACTTTTTTAATGTAACAGCCCAAATAAGCTATGGGAAGGGATGCCATTTTATCTGACAGTATCATGCCTTCAGAAATTCTTATCAGCATCTTTATATTAGCTGAACTCCTGTATCTCTGCACAAGATGATGTGGGCAAACTGACTTCCAGAAGTTAGTCTTGGTTGGCTGCACAAGAGATTCCTATGTCCTTGAGCTAATTGGTAAACCATGTAATGATTTATACACAGATGTACTGAAAACATGGAATGAATGCCAATACAACACTGTAAAGTAAATATAGCATACTGGTAGAGGTAAACAATAGTTCCTCTTTTTCCTTACTGTCATGAATCAAGACAGAAACAAAGACCTTTCAGATGGTATTATATTCATGTAACAGAATTAAAACTTCTTTAAAAATGTGCTGCCGCTAAGTCTATCGTATTTAGAAACAAGCTTCTTTGTGCTCAGAGGGACTTGCTTCCACATGTACAGTACTGCTTGGTAAGCTATTAACATAACATGCACTCTGCAAACATCTATCCTTTCCTAACTATCAGTGCATATCCTTATTCTTTCAATCCAGAGATGACCATGGTTGACCTTTAGGGTACTAAGAATCCTCACAACCTTCTATTACATTTCATGGGTGGCTTGCTTTGCTGTGGCATTGCTGATATACTTTTTTCTTTTCAGGTTATCTTGCCATTGTTCTGTCTCAAGCTTGGAAATGCTATTTTTAGACCTATTGTTCCAGAATCCCTGTGCTCTCTGGACGATTCGGGGGCAGGGGCTGTAGTCCAAAAATGTAACTTTCCTAACGTCTGCTGTTTCAACTACACTAGACCTTGGTTTAGGATCTTGCCATCCTAACTAGGTAATAGCCAGGTCTGAAAAGGCAGCATGCTTTAGCACACAACCCTTTTATAAAAAAGTTTTGGGTCTTGTTGTGTGCCTTCAAGCCATTTCCAGCTTATGACAACCCTAATGCAAACCTATCACAGGGTTTTTGGGGGGTGAGACTGTGTGATGTGTGGAAGGTCAACCCGTGGGTTTCCATGGCTAAGCAGGAGATCACACCTTGGTCTCTAAGGTTGTAGTCGAATACTCAAACCATTGGCTCTCTTTGAGGCTTAACCCTGGATAAAAATAAACCCAGCTGAAACTCGATCCATTGTGGCCTCCTCTCCTGCTTGGGGGGAAGGAGGTGATCATAATTCCCTTTTGAATGAGACTTGCCAATATCTGGGAAGGGATAATGAGATCATATAGCAAGAATATAAACTTGATGTTTTTCTCCTCTAAAGCCAATATAATAAGAAGCTTTCAGGGCAGCCTCCCCCAGAATTCATTTCCATCGATCTAACAGCAACCTAGATACTGAACCTGTCTCAGGAGGGCTTCCTTGTTTGCCAGCTCATTTTCCAGCTTATCATTCATGTCATGTATGGAGGTTGATTCCCTTTGTGCACTCAGGTAACGCTTCTCAAGAGTAGTAATCCTTTCTTCCATGTCTTCTTTCTGTGCCATAGCCTTTAAAGTAAAAGCAATATGTCAAAATACCAAAATTGCAGGTTGTTGCCAGTGTTCACATTTTTATTTGTAGGTCTTTAAACACTTATGAAGTTGCAACCCATGAAAGAATTTTGTATCAATTAGTTGGTCATGAGAGAATTTCAGGAAAAGCTGGACAACAGTTTGGGGCTGGTGTTGAGTGGCAGAACTACTGCATGAGGTGGAGGAAGAGACTATGGGCCTTTCTGCACTACACTGTTATATTGCTATTATTTTACTTTCAATGTCCTATGGAATCTTGGAGTTTGCAGTTTAGGAACGGGCCTTTAGAATTCTCAGCCAGAGAGCTCCTTGGCCTCAGAATTCAACAGGATGTTGAGAGTGGAATTATAACACTATAACAGTGTAGTGTGGAAAGGCCCTTTTTTCAGGCTCCTCAAGTACTGACTGGGTTTACAACCCACAGAATCCCCCAGCCAGGATGTCTGTGGGCCAAATTGGCTGAACATTCTGGGAACCATCATCCAAAAAGTAATTATTCTGACCTTTATTTATTCCTATGTCCCCACCATTTAATCTTAATTTAACTCCATGTCTTCTCTGCATTCACTGCATGCATCTCACACTAGGATCTTACACTAGTTCTCAGTTTAAAAACAAAGATGATTAGAGTTATGCTCTTATTATACAAAGAAAACATTCTCTTCAGCTGTTCTCCTGAATTTCTATGTTCTGACCAGTAAGTTGCCTGGACCTGCAGGGGGCATAGAAAGCAGAAATAATTTGCTGATCTCCCCTCGGAACTTGGAATAATGTCATATGAAGTTTTATAAGAAAAAGATGTAAGCATTAGTAACTGCTTTGTAATATTCCAAATCAGGATATTGATGTGGAGTGAAATTTCTGTTGCCTCCTTACGATGGAAAAGGATGAGGATTCTCTTTGGACATTATGAAGAACTGCACATTCTTTTCCTATTCTGACAATTTCCAATACATTTTCTTTTTTTCCTTCATATTTCCTTTCAAAAAGTGTATCATTATTCTAAACATCAAAAGAAAATGTATTACTGCATTATAATGAATATTACTACTAAAAAAGATACAAAGAGCATGATTTCAAGTCTGAAGCAAAGATCCAGTCCTCAAAATCACATGCCCACAAAATTTGTTCTGTAAGGGATGGAAATTCTCCAGAGTTGATTTCTGTGCAGCGAAAAGAACTGTAAGTGGGTGGAATGGATGAGAATGTCCTGTTGAATTAATGGAAGTTTGCTAGGGTGATGCTGGATTTCAACCTGAATTGTAGCACAAATATGGTGAACTTTGCTCAGCAGGTCATATACTTTGTGTGGGATGTAGCCACAGAAAGCAGAAATTATCTTACTCTTTTGCCACATCGTGTCACACAACTGTTTCCATGAAACCATCATTGTGTGCAGAATGCTTTAGTGGCTGACCTAAGACCTCCAATTTTTCATCTATATTGCTTAACAGAACAATCCTAGCTTTTCCCCACCATTCAACTCATTTGGTGAACCATAGGTACCAGGTTCTTAAACTGATGTGTACCAGCACCTCCCTCCAAAAGATGTGATCCTAGCACATTCATCTATTTAACACACAGGCTAAAACTCTTGATTTGGACAATGCATTTAATAATATGGAAAATGCATTTTTCAGATAATTTCCCAGTTTACTGTATCAGTAGTACAAGGAGTATATTTTTTTAAGTACAGACAAAGGAGAATTCTAGAGTTTGGACCAATGACACATACAACTTTATAACATATGGATGGATGGATTGGTGGATAAAAAAACAGAGATGATATAAATACTTTACCTCTCTAATATCTCTCTGATACTTGCTGTTCAGTTCTTCAGTTTTCATGAGATCCTTCCTAGCTGTTTCTGCATCTTGTTCTACCTCCCCAACTCTAGAAGACAATGCAGCCAAGCGCTCCTTCATCTGAGCCATTTCATAATTTTGCTTTTCAAGAAGTTCCTGTAGTTCCATCAACTGACTGCTCTCATCAGTTGAGTCTATAGAGCCGTTAGACAGACGCTGTAAAAACAACAACTAACATTAAATTTCTGTCACTAACATACTGAAGAAGTGGAGAAAAAAGGCTTACTGAAGCAACATGGATATGCAGTTAGCAATTTTCTTTATAATCTTGTTCTTTGCATTGATAAAGCATTCTAAAATAAATTGTCAGCCCCTACAAAAATGTACACAAAGCTACCAGGTGCTTCAACAGCAACACACCTAACAAACATCAACTGAACAATGGCTTCAATCCAATTGTTATTCCCAACTAAATAGATTCATTAAATCAGTGAGAACACAGTAAGCCAATACTGGCTTACATTTACCTGTTTAAATGGGTCTAGTCCACAGAGGAATAAAAAATAGACAAGAACACAACACAACTATATCCACCATCAATCATCAGCAATATTTGTGTATATCTGATCAAAACTCTCTTTTAGAAATATAGCACAGGAGTAGCTTTCCTAGATCACATGGCCTCATCCTGAGTCTCAGGGCCTAGGTCCTCTTGTCCAGTCCTGGGATGGAAGGGGGCAGAACCTCAGTGTGAATACGCATCCTAGAAAAATATGTAGGTAAGTAGGCATGGTATCTGTATGTCTGTATTTTCATTTGTCAGACTTGATATTGTTGAACTGAATGGCATAATCTGTATTTTAATCACATTGCCAGGGGCTGCCTTTTGTAATGTTATCCTTGAGAAATCACTAAGGCATACTTCCTGTGACGTCAGAACAGGCTGCTCCCCAGGACTCAATTTGAGGCTTAAAATCTCTGGACCTAGTATAGTCCTGACATGGTAATTCTACACAGGAGATTGGGTGTATGTGTGCATATATACTTGAGAACCAATCTTTTCAAATATTCCTCCTTTAACACTTTAGGTGAGGAGAAGCACAGAAATATGCTACTCTCTCTAGCAGTCTTGTTTTCCAGCATAACCAGTGCTGCCACCAGGGCAGGACCTTGGGACCTCACTTTCCAGAATGACCAGGAAGGTCCCAATTACAGTGGAGCTGACTTACTACATGGTGAAGTTAAGTGAAATATGACAGATGTACCATTTTGAAAAAGGTCCCCTGTCAAGATCATTAAGTGCAAGGTTTAATATGACCTAAATGTAACAGTGTGGTACTGGAGTGTACTGGTATACAGTAATCAAGAATGCCTTCCCAAGTAAGAGTTATTAATTTTGTGTGGTTGATGCAAGTCCTAGAATTATAAGACAAACAGACCTTCATTTTTGCATGCAAAGTATGTAAAAGCTCTCATTTCTATTATTTGCTGGGATTCTTGCAGCTTTCTAACCTACAGTAAACTTCTGGTAAAAGGGAAAATCTCAGTAAGTATATATGCACGAGACTCACTAGCTTGCTGTGTTGCAGAGTGAAACACATCCTCAGTATCAGAACTCAGAAAAGCCACTTTTTCAGATAGCAGCTCTTAGAATCTCCCCCTCCCTCCACTGCAACTCTTCAAACTCTGGTCAAGGCTATGCTATTATTTGTATTCTCTCAATGTTTCTTTCTGACCACAAAACTAACTACACATAGTCTTCTTATTCAATGTTTTCTGACTCAATATTTTGATAGGGCTATAATTTATTACAATGGCTGCCTGAATGCCACAGAAACAGTTTTATATACGTTGCTTCGTTTCTGATGAAATTTTATTCAACTTATTAATATTTGTCAACTTCAATAATATAGATACCTATACATGCATTTAAAGATCATATTCATTTAATCATTTTAAGGGCAGCTTTTTACCATCTACTCCCAATCCCCCTCCTCCAAAACTTTCTAAAACAAGCTAGGTCAAATATGTATTATTACTAAAGACAATCATTTTACTCTAGAGTCTGAGATTCATAAGGTCAGACAGCAAAGCAGTAGTATTACATTATGTAAACTACAGAACTGAACTGTACTGAATTTGCATGTTAATATAATAAAATCCTAGTAGTTTTCATAGGAATATTACTGTGCAATGATAATCAGTGAAGTTGAAAATGCTATCATTTGATTGATATGCCTTGGAACAGGTTCATACATTATGCCCATCAGCTCATTTTCACAAACAAAAACTTACATGAGTGGTCTGCTTATGTGAGTAATAACAGCTGATAAATTTACTTCGAAACTCAAAGCAATAACTCTGATAAGCAAGTATTTTCATATTTTGAAGGTACCACATTCATGGAAGCTGCAATCTGGTTTTCCATGGGTATTATTTCTTGATGATACTACTCAGTGATGACACTTGTGTGCTAGAGTGGGCCTAGCTGGCAAAACAGAGTAGTTACTGCAACTTGTATGTGTTATTACTCATGAAATTATTCCTCTTAGCTCAAGGAACAACATTTGGTATTTGTACATGAAACGGTCAAATTGCAATTGCTATCTGTACAGTTAGTACTACTGTGAACATCAATAGATTTGATGAATTACATTTGTAACTTTGGACCAAATAGAATTCACACCATCAATCTGTTATGTATTGGGAGTCTACAGACCCTGACATTATTGAATATATCATATTTCTTTTAGGGTGTTTGGATGAATTGAAAATGCATGGGTGTGTTGAGCATCCTTTTCCTAGCTTCATTCTTAATTAGAAACAGAACTTATAAGTAAAATGAAAACTATCTTGCAGCAATAATAAGAGCATCTTGGAAGGATCCTGAATGACTCTTTTGAGCATGCAGGATGTATGAAAACGAAACTATGATGTGCTTGCAATTTCTGTCCCCCTTGCTTCTCTCTCATACATGGTGTGTAAACATAAGGAAATTAGAAGAACTATGCTAGGTCAGATCACAGACTTATGAAGTCCTGCACTTTGTTCTCACAGTGGCCAATCAGGCACAATAACAACCCAAGCATCTCTCATAGCATCTGGTATCCATATACTGTGGATGCATATGTATTAGGTTTTTTAAAAGAAATTTATCAAACATAGCAAACAAAAAACTCTTGGACTTTGTACCTTTTCTTACAAAAACTCATTCACGTTTCTCTCTTCAAGGCGTCTAGCATAATCTTTACGGTTAACATGGGTAGGTGGCTACAGCCCATATTTATTTCCTGCTAAATGGGAATGTGCTCCAGAATCAGTGTGCAATAGTATTTACATAGTTATCTTCTTGTTTTGAGCACTGCCATTGTTCAGGAGAGAAAGATACTTTTGGATCCCCCAACTGTGTAGCTATATTAGGGACGCAAAGAATACTTTTGTCCTCAACGAGAAAAGATATATTGACACATCAAGATACTTTTCTGAAAAAAAGTCAACCACCTGAGATTTTTCAGATTTCGGGATTTTTTTTCCATGGATGTGCTGAACTATGTAATGAATTAACCAAATTGTTATGAAAATTGGTTGAGCTCTGATTGCATAGTAGTAGCTGTGTTACATTAAGAATTTTATTATTTTTATTTTTACAATTTCCAGCACACAATAAAAAACATTCTCTTATCTATGAATTATACAACCAATATAGCCTTTGCGTTCTTAACCCCTCTCCTCAAATTTTAACCCTCATTCCTTATTTTGCGTTTTCACCATAATATATGCTATTTTAGAAATCTTTTAACAAGCCTAGTTTACATGTGATATCCTTTTCTTCCCAATAGTCCAAACTCCTACAGTATACATAACATATTTAATTAAATATCTAGCATTTTAAAATCTTTCTCCCCCACTTTGTTATCCCAATTTCATTACTTCTTGTCCTTGCATTTCACCCAATCCATCACTCTTCTCCATTCTCTCTCAGACTGTTGAAAAAAAAAATTAAGAATTTTTAAAAATGAATAATCTAGGCAAGTACTTCCTTCCTTTAATAATTTGGTGTCCAAACAAGCATAACATATTGAAGTCAATCATAATTTTAACAGACAAAAGACATTAATTAACGTACAGTTTTACTCTCCTTCACCATGACATTGTATTGCATTTCCAACATATGAAATAGCACAGAGAGACAGATTTAAGATTTCATCTCGACAAGACTTTTAGTTGTAAAAAGAGATGCTGAATTACACCTCATCAGGTTGACTGATCTGATGTTAGAAAAGGCCAACTGAGCTGTATTGATACCTCTTATTGATCACAATCTTTGTGTTGCTCATTCAGTTATGACACCTTAAGAGCCTATAGTCTGGTACATGATTTGATGTTGACTAAAACCACCAAGCACTCTTATAGGGGAAAAAGCCATCTTATGCCTTTATTTGACTACTGATTGAAGATTTATAATATGTGGAGGTCCAATTGACATAAGCGTTGGTTTATTCCTGGCACCAAGTCAAAACATGGGTTTTTGTTAGTCTTTGGAGTCTAAGTTACTTTTAAATGTACAAGTACTTGGTTTTAAATTTCTGTAGTCTTTTAAACTGTTTTAATCTGTTGACTGGCTTAATATATTTTATTCTGTTTAAATTATTTAATCATTTTAATGTCAAATTATTCAAATTATATTAGTTTAATTTGTTATGTTTTCCTGAGATGTCATGATAGAGGGTGGAATATAAATATTTAAATGTATCAATCAATCAATAATATACAGTTTTAGTTGCTTAGTATTTGAACTTAGTATTTGAAAACAAAATTCAACTCTGACACTCTTATTCTTAGCAATCATCTTTTGAGTACCCTAAATTTACAAAGTGACTTGCTTCTGTCTCTCTGGGGACAGTATCTATGTCGGCATTGTAGAATCTATTCTGCCATCCTAAATCTTTGCTTTACGTGTATAGACACAGCCCAAGAGTCAACACAGAGATGTCTCCTTGGCAATGTCACAGGCTACCATTGCCCCTGGTGATTCAAAAAATTATCTCCTGCCTTCCTTGAAAATGTCCAAGACAGCTTATAACAAAATTGCTTCACAAGCCACAACACCAACAAAATGCAGCCACAGACAACAAAAAAGAAGTGCTTTGAGCCATTTTAAATCAGCTGAAAGGACTTTCTGGAAAAGATAGGATTCATGTAACACAGAAAAGACAAAAGTGAATCCAACAGCCATTTTTGGAAGGACAGTATCAAAAATGGTCTTCACCTTCCTGCTCATTTCTATTCTGTTCAAGAGGTCTTTAAACTAAGTTCCAATGGGGAGGGAGACAGTATTATTCAGGGCAAGGACTCGGCAAGTGCGGGGGGAAAAGGCCCAAATGATACTGGACAAGTAGTACAAGTGGCCAATGATGGGAGGAGTAGAGACAATAGTACAGGACTTGCAGGAAGGGCCCGGGGACTTAAATGTCTCTACACTAATGCATGGAGTATGGGAAACAAGCAGGATGAACTTGAACTCCTAGTACAACAAAATAAATATGATTTGATAGGCATCACTGAGACCTGGTGGGATGAGTCTCATGATTGGAATATAGGAATAGAGGGGTATAGCCCATTCTGTAAAAATAGACCAAACAAGAAAGGAGGAGGAGTAGCTTTGTATGTCAAGGATGTTTTCACCTGTGAAGAGATCCAGGACTTAAACCCTGAAAGCCAGGTCGAGAGCATCTGGGTAAGAATTAAGGCAGCGAGAAAAAATAGGTATATTTTGGTGGGGGTTTACTACAGACCTCCAACCCAGGCTGAGGACTTTGATGATGCCTTCCTCAACCAAATGACTGCACATTCAAAGAGGAGAGATACAGTAATAATAGGAGATTTCAATTACCCAGATATATGCTGGCAGTCAAACTCTGCCAAGACAGCAAGGTCCAGCAAGTTTCTTGCTTGTCTTGCAGACAACTTCATGGTCCAGAAGGTGGAAGAGGCGACAAGGGGATCAAATATTCTAGATCTGATCCTGACCAACAGGGATGACCTTGTTAATGAGGTAGAAGTGATTGGATCTTTAGGGGGGAGTGACCATGCCCTATTGGAATTTGGCATTCAGTGGGAAGGAGAAGATAAGGGTAGCCAGACACTCATCTTAGATTTTAAAAAAGCAGACTTCTGTAAACTTAGGGAGCTGCTGGCTGGAATTCCATGGTCAAGAATAGTTAAAGGGAAAGGAGTTCAGGAGGCATGGGAGTTCCTTAAAAAGGAGATATTGAAGGCATAGTCTAAAACTGTGCCAATAAGGAGGAAAAATGGAAGGCATCTGAAGAAACCAGAATGGTTCACTAAAGGAACTCTCAGCTGAGCTAAGTGTTAAGAGAAACTGTATAGGAAATGGAAGAAGGGGGAAACCACCAAAGAAGAATTTAAGCAAGTAGCCAGGAAATGTAGGGAGGAGGTCAGGAAGGCTAAAGCACAGAACGAACTTAGGCTGGTCAGAGACATTAAAAACAATAAAAAGGGCTTTTTAAAAATATGTCTGCAGCAAAAGGAAAAAGAAGGAGACGATAGGGTCGCTGCACAGAGAAGATGGCGAATTACTCACAGGGGGAAGAGAAAAGGCAGAACTACTTAACACCTTCTTTGCCTCAGTTTTTCCCCAGAAGGATACAAGCACTCAATCTGGCGGTTGGGGAGCAGGGGAGGAAGCAGGGGGAATGAGGTACATAATAGGTAGAGAGGTGGTACAGGAATACCTGGCCACACTGGATGAATTCAAGTCTCCAGGGCCAGATGAATTGCATCCTAGGATATTAAAGGAGCTGGCAGAGGTCATTTGGAACCACTTGCTATAATCTTTGAGAAATCTTGGAGGGCAGGAGAAGTTCCAGCAGACTGGAAGAGAGCAAATGTTGTCCCCATCTTCAAGAAGGGAAAAAAAGAGGACCCAAATAATTATTGCCCAGTCAGCCTGACATCAGTGCCCGGAAAGATCCTGGAGCAGATCATTAAGCAGTCAGTTTCTAATCATCTAGAAAGCAATGTGGTAATCACGAGAAGTCAACATGGATTTCTCAAAAATAAGTCATGCCAGACTAATCTTATCTCTTTTTATGATAGAGTTACTAGCTTGATAGATGAAGGGAATGCTGTGGATGTAGCATATCTCGATTTCAGTAAGGCCTTTGACAAAGTTCCCCATGACATTCTTGCAACGAAGCTGGTAAAATGTGGGCTGGACAGGGCTACTGTTAGTTGGATTTGTAATTGGTTGACCGACCAAACCCAAAGGGTGATCACGAATGGCTGCTTTTCATCCTGGAGAGAAGTGACTAGCGGGGTGCCACAGGGTTCTGTCCTGGGCCCAGTGCTGTTCAATATCTTTATCAACGACTTGGATGAAGGAATAGAGGGCATGCTCATCAAATTTGCAGATGACCCCAAATTGGGAGGGGTTGCTAATACGCCAGAGGACAGGATCAAAATTCAAAATGACCTGGATAGATTGGAGAGCTGGGCCAAGGCGAACAAAATGAAATTCAACAGAGAGAAGTGTAAGGTCCTACACTCAGGTAGAAAAAATGGAATACAGAAATATAGGATGGGGGACACGTGGCTGGATAGCAGTACGTGTGAAAGGGATCTAGGAGTCTTCATAGACCACAAGCTGAACATGAGTGAGCAGTGTGATGCAGCAGCCAAGAAAGCCAATGCAATTCTCGGCTGCATCAATAGAAGTATGGTGTCTAGATCGAGGGAGGTCCTGGTACCCCTCTACTCTGCTTTGGTTAGACCTCATCTTGAATACTGTGTCCAGTTCTGGGCACCCCAATTCAAGAAGGATAACGACAAGCTGGAGCAAGTCCAGAGGAGGGGGACCAAAATGGTGAGAGGCCTGGAAGCCATGCCCTATGAGGATAGGCTTAGAGAGCTGGGTATGTTTAGTCTGCAGAAGAGAAGGTTAAGAGGGGACATGATAGCCATGTGTAAATATTTGAAGGGATGCCACGTAGAGGAAGGAGAGGGCTTGTTTTCTGCTGCTCCAGAGACCAGGACAAGGAGCAATGGATTCAAGCTGCAGAAAAGGAGATTCCACCTGAACCTCAGGAAGAACTTCCTGACAGTCAGGGCTGTCCGGCAGTGGAATCTGCTGCCTCGGAGTGTAGTGGAGTCTCCTTCCTTGGAGGTTTTTAAGCAGAGGCTTGATGGCCATCTGTCGGGAGTGCTTTGAGGGTGTTCCTGCATGGCAGGGGGTTGGACTGGATGGCCCGTGTGGTCTCTTCCAACTCTACATTTCTATGATTCTATGATTCTATCACAGAGACAAAGCTCTTACTGGTAAAATAATAATAAAATTAGAAGAGGACTGAAAAAGTTAGATGTCACTTTTGTCAATATTACAGCCCATTGTTTCAATATGTTGCTTAAACAACTCAAATTTTCTTTCCAAGTCACCTTTAAAAAATAGCAATGTCATAAAATAGTGACGGAGCCCTGAAATAAGCGACTTCATACATGGCAGAAGCACAGCAGAGTTCTATGTAGGAAAAGAGCTTTAATACTTGGCAAAATATAGTTGCAGTAGCCAGGAGGAGAAAGAGGAGAAAGATGAAAGTGTCATCAAGTAAATCTGATCTCAGTGATGGTATTAGCTACAAGAAAGGAGGCATGCCACAGAGCAAAATAAAAACTTCAAAACTATCATGTGGGAACAAGTATCACAGAGGGCAGATTAAATGTGGAAGAGTTTCAAAAGAGGAGAAAGCTACAAATTGCTCATTGTAAGGCAGAAGGAGAAGGCAAAATAAGGCTCATGTCTTCCCTTTCTCAAGAGTATGAAAAAGGAAGACAAACAAATTCACTGTCCACCTCCCCCACTCTCTAGAACAAAAGCACAGCAGCAACAGCAATCTGTTATTTGGATAGACAGTGCATCAGTAATTGGATGGAGGGCAAACATATGGATCATGGAGCTAAACCACCATCAAAATAGAAGCAATAATTACTGAACACTAGGAAACAGTTTTGAAAATATGCCAGGGGAAAAAGTAGACATTAGCAGTATATTGGGGAAGGAAAAGGACATGAGGATGCTGATATAGCATGTACAGGAGTTGTTTTACCTATTTATATTGTCTCGTATATGATTGCTTTCCAAATTTATTGTGTAACAATATTTATGATTTGATAGTATGTAACATTTTAATAACAAACATGAATAAAGCTCTCTGTCATAATACATACTTCATTTTGATAACCTAGCATTATGGTCTTGAGAAAACCATCAGTCTATTTATCTTCAAGATGATTAAATCTTAAGAGCTACTCCTGTCATGTGTACCTCTGCTGCACTCAGAACTGCTGGGCAGTAATTCTTTTCTTCATTGTTTAAAAATTAATTAAAATATCATCTGATCCCGTTCAAGGTATACACAGAGAAATCAATACAGGTGGTTTTCCACATGGAAAGCTGCAGATGACAAAGCATCAAAGATGCTTGGATTCTATAGTTTAAGAAACTACTCCAGTACTCTCTGTATTCCAGTACAAATGTTAAACTTGAAAATGTGCTACGCTACCATACTGTATATGTTTCTTGTCACAACCTAAAAGATACAAATCCAGGCAGCCATATACAACTCATCTTATTCTTACAAAAATGCTTCTTTTGGTCTTGTACACCTTTTGGTTAAAATGCCTAACAATACAGTATATACTGACTTCTTATCTACATTCCTTTTCTTTCCTCAAATGCTTATTACACTTGGAATTCCTTACCTCTCCTTTGTCCATTATGCATTCTCTGTAATCCTTTTGCTCCCTTTATGTTCTGATCTGGCCAAGTTCAATGCACACAAAATTTTTCAGTAAAATATTTCAGCAATGATCCAATGATTGAAGCAAAAAATTTGAAAATGAATATACTATCCATGCTGTTTCTTAGATTTTAATAGACAGTTGTGTTTTGAGCTAGGATTATAATGATTTCCAATTGAGAATCTGAATCCTTTGAAGCCAAGGAGCATGCCTTAACCTATGTTTTATATATCAAGCATAATGAGTATATTTAATAAACTGAAAATTATGGCATCCATTTCCTCAAAGCAATTTTTCTCTAAGCTATATTCATCCTCTGAAGGTCAGTAAAAGCTCACTGCGTGTCCCCTTCATGAACTATTTCACTCCGTCTTTCAAAGAACACCACATTTTTTTCATTCTTCATCTCATTTTGGCATCGAACACACAAGCACAATAGCAGAAAAGATTTCAGTACTGAAACATAACATAAACTTGGGCATTGAAACATAAACATGCGGGGGGGGGGTAAAAATAAAACTTCCTGCTGCTGCTCCTGCTGCTGCTGTTCTTGTCTGCCTTGAAGTTGATTTCAACTTATGATGATTCCTTCTTACAATTTTATTAACAAGATTTATTCAAAAGAAGTTTGTCATTGCCTTTCTTTAATGATGAGAGACTGTCACTCACACAAGGCCCAGTGAATTTCCATGACTGAGAGGGGATTTAAACACTCGTCTCCTGGAATCCTAATTCCATACTCAAACTATTGCAAAAACTCCATTATTGCCCTTAAAATTGTCTACAGAAAGTAATTAGGTGACAACAGAAGTGCAACTGGAGAGTTTAAAAAATGGCATACATTGCTAAGAAGATAAAACCCATTATAAAATATGTTATACTGACTATAACTCCTGATACCATGACATGCATAGTGTAATTAAGAGGGTTATGTAACTAATTCAGCTGAAGCCTGAATAACAAAGTGGATTGAGCGAATTCTTATGTGTTCTTGACTGGAATGGAAGAGCTGAGTTCAGTTCTAAAAGTGGACTGGGGACAATCTGAAGTTTTTGAACTAGTTAAGCAATCTTGACATCAAAAATGTGTGGAAAAAGCTGGATGGTTTATCCCTAAAATGATCATATAAGAAGATACAAAGGCAGTGTGATCTAGGTAGAGAGGAATGGAGCTGGGCTTTGCTCACTGACAGCTCTACCATACAATCTTAGTCACAAATTTTACCAGCACTTTACAATCACAGGATCATGTGATGTCACTGAAGTCCCATAATCAATAATTATCTCCTTCTGGCATCTTTGTTCTGTTTTGCACCAGATTTTGAGAGGGCTGTGGTGGGGAGTATTCAGTGGTGACTGCCCTTTCTCTTGCTTAGTCTCTTAATCCCCCCTACACCTTTTTTTTAAATACAGTAGCTTAATCTACCATTTGCCTTTTTGTCATTTTTTCTGTTTAATGAGTCTTGTGTTTTAGATACAAAGGGCTGGAATAAATGGTAATGGTGACAGCAGCTATCATTCCAAACCGAAAAAGCTTTGTCAGGCAATTCCACTAGAGATTGGGTAAGGAAAGTATGGGGATAAGAAAGGGAAACTTCTACCCCTGCCCAGATCATGATATATCTTACATGGAAGCAGGAGAATTATCACTGGGATTTTACAATTCTGACTGCTGATAGTGGTACATAAAGCAAGTTCTCATGCTCCTCTTCTTTACGCAGCATCACTGAATGTCATCAGTTAACTTGCTAGCATAATAAAGCAAAAAACACCCTCTCTTCAAGAACATTGTCATCACTATCATTATTATGTATCTTGGGTCAGTTTTAACAGACTTGGCTGACAGATGTTCTAGAATCAAAACAGCATGAAATGATCAGTGAAGACTGAGTGGTCAGCAACAACTTTTAAACATAGTTTTTGTAATTGTGTGTGTGTGTGTGTGTGGAATCTTTACTGGTACCCAACACAAAAAGACTTTTGAGTTATGTGGTATTGTGGTTGGATAAGAATTGTAGCTGTTGTCCTTTGAATGGTCATCTATAAACTCACACATATGGGTTATTCTGTGTCTGTGTAGAATGTGTCAAAAGCTTCTAGAGCTAAAGTGTTTAGAGAGTAGCCTTGTCCCCTTAATACCATATGTATATACTCCTACCACATGTTAGGAAACAACACTTTCATCATCTTCTTCAGTTCTGAATCAGTCTCTTAATGGAATTGCCTTACTATTTGCCTTTTTTGTCAATTTGCCTGTTTAATGAATCTTGTATGTGTTTTAGATGCATAAGGCTGGAATAAATGGTAATGGCAGCAGCAACTATCATTCCAAACCCAAAAAGCTAAGTCATGTAGAAGAGAAATAGAAGACAAGGGGAAAAAAGTACAGTGGAGTGTTTGAGGGCATCCAGTTTTAAGATCTCGTCCTAAATTTATATTGCAGGACATACTAGGTCCATCTGTTCTTTGCTTTTGGCATGTAAGATCTGCACCTATACTTCACTGCTATCATCATTGCATCATCTCTTGTGCTTTCAGTAATTACTCTTATGCTACTCTCGGTCAGTTCGGTATGTTTCCTTATCATACTGCACTTATGCATGCACACTCAAGAACACATACAAACAAGGGAAAACAACCAACATGGTAGTTAGTGGGACAGACATACTTAAATCCAATTGTTAGAACCCCTGAAGCAATGCAAGGTTGGTGAGCCAATATTTATTTGATTGATTCAGTAGGTCAAATCTAGATGGGACTAGCAGTTGGATTTGGGGTATGATTCTATATTCTGTAGTAGTGACAAGCCTCCTTACTGAGATATTTAGAGTAAAGAAATATGCTACGTGGTTTCAGAATTTCTGGAATGTAGTGTCAGCATTTAAATAATAGGAGACTAGTTCTGTAGCTTAAGGTGGCTGTGAAGTTTATATATTTCCACAGGGAAGAAGTTGTTTTTTAATTTGGTGCAGAACTGAAGTCTTCATTAGATGGAGGAGAAAAAAAATCTTTAATGCCTCCAGGAGGGCATAAGCAAAGTAAAATGGTCTAGGCTATCTGGCATCTGTTGTGTATGTAATGGGTTGGCTTAGTCATGCTGCATTTTTCTGAGAAGGCAGAAATGAACTCGGTACCTTAATAAGAGCAATGAGATTTGATATGAATTTTTCAAATGATAATGACTCCCAAACGAAGGCTGTGAAATACCTTTTCATGGACTTTTTGGCCAGGCTCCATTCCTTTGATATGCTCTGAGTCAAGAGGGCCTTCTCCTGTGACCATTTTCCTCTGAATGTGTGCATTTTGTTCCCGCAAAGCTATAATCTAGAAAAGAATGAAGACTAGATGATTAATGGCAAAACTAACAATAAGTAGGCAAGCATTTCATGTACTTAGCATAAATTCACTCAACTCAGTTGATTTTAAATTGAGTCTTCTAACTGATGAGAACTCTTCACTAGCCTTATAAATTTATAACTACAAATGTCAGTGAAGCAGAACCTCATATTACTGGAGAATACAAATATACACATACATGTGTGGAGCAGGATATATATACACATATACATATAGAGAGAGAGACGGCAAGCTAGAGAGAGACAGAGAACACACAAGAGAGTGATTCACTTCACTTACTCAATTACTGTTGATGAAACTGGCCATGGAGAGAGGCAGCGAAAGAAAATATACATAGACTAAAGTAATTTGGTCTCATGGCCACAAAAATTAGCAAGATGACACACAGGATCTATTTTATTTTATTTTACTTTATTTTATTTTAATCCCAGCTTTCTCCCAGCATGGGATTCAAAGTGGCTCACAACACTGATAAAACAAAGTTTGGATAAAAACCTCTTAATAAAAAAGTTTTAAAAACATTAAATAAGCACTCCTAGTACATATTAAAAACACTAAAACAGTTTGAAACACATTTAAATCATTGTAAAAAGATAAAAGTGCAGCATACTCTATTAAAAGACCCTTCTGCTACAACCAGCTAACAGCTGAACGTCTGCCTAAACAAACAGGTCTTTTTTGCTGGTGGAAAGAGAGCAGAGAGAGGGATCAACTGAAGCCTTTCATAAGAGGGAACCCCACAGTTTTATAGCAACCACAGAGAAGATTTTCTCCTATATCCTCACCAAATGTATTCACAAAAGTGGTGGGATTATGAGAAAGCTGAAGATCTAAAAACTAAGATAGGCTCATACTCTTTCATATCCAGAAAGTCAAGTCCCCTTGGACTGATGTCTTGCTGGCTGACATCTGAAAAACTCAGGCAGGCTTCACTGATTCAGGAAAGTCAAGTTGAGCAGGTCAAGGTGGGAGTCAAGCTCAGTGTCTTTTTTGCTGGTTTTTCATCCAATCTGTGGCCCTTACCACACTATGGCCCAACAGCATGTTGTCCCAGCATTGCCATTGCTGGGATGGGATCAGGGCCTGAATGCTCCCCACTGCACTCAGTTGGCTGCTGGCGTATGGATAGAGTCAGGCACACTGTTCTTTCTTCTGCAGTACAGTGTCAATGATGAGTCCCTTTCCCTGCCTCTTCATTGCCTATACTGCAGAAAGGAAGTGTTATCAAGTGCTTTGGCCCTTACTGCATACCCACAGCTGGCAGGATCATGGTGGGAAAGGGGGCCATTACCAGACTTTTTCCGGTAATGAAAAGGGGTGTGATAGCAGCAGATGGGGATGCAGCAGCAGCAGAACTGCAATGACATCATGCAATAGCATGCAGCCCAGACCGGTAGCAATGCATTGCTCTGCTGGGATGATGGCATTGTGCAGTGAGCTTCTTTCATTCCTGACCAACTGTCCTTGACTAGGCAGGGACACTCCTGATTAATCCTCTGTCATTCCATTCTTTCCAGCTGCTTTTAAAATGTCCCAATTTCTGTCTTCTCCTCCCATTTTACTCCTTTGTCCTCAGCTTACTTCCATTGCTGCAAATGTATTTCAAAGTGCATAAGTAGTCTAACTCAATCTACTCAGCAAGAGGGGAAGGAGAGGATGAGACAGAAACTTGCTCTTTCCAGTAGGCTAAGGCAAAGGGAAGCAGCTACAGCCTCTCCTAGCTTGGCTGTTCATGCCCATTAATAATTTTTGCCACCTTGACCATGTTGTTTAGCCATCCATGACCCAGTTTTCATCTGTGAAATGTTGGAAGATGTGAGTATTTAGTTAAGAATTAATTAAGTTAATGCAATATCATTAGGTCTGGAATTTCCTGCTCTGAATAGGAGCATGGAAATAAAGCTGAGTGGACATATGGAAATACTGAACATATTGATACCACATTGCACTCCTTGTTTAATTCATCAGTGCCATGAAGTGTGGGTGTATGGGGGAGAGATGTAGTCCAATGGTAGCCACAGAGGTCATGTAATGTACATTTTAGGCTTAAAGTGGAACTAAGCTCTTTATTAGGGATGGGCCAACCGAATCCTCGAATCCTCAAATCCTGGGCAAGGATTCAAGATTCACAAATCCAAACTGAATCTTTCAAATCCACCAACCAAATAGTTTGTTGGAGACTGGGACGCCTGAAAACCTGGGCAACCAGATACACAAGGGGAGATGGCAAGTAAGTGAGTTTTTCCTTTGGAATAATAATGACTTTTGCTAACAATTTCAGAAATTACATCTGGGGTTGTATTCTAATCTATTTAAATTGAACATTTAATATTTAAGTTCAGCACTTGACTGGAAGGTACAGGCTTGAGATTTCAGACAGCTGAAAGATTCCTTTGCATAGTTCCCTTGCAAAGCTCTTTCAAACACAATTCTGAGCTTCGCAGTTTTACAAGGTGTCATAGCCTTCTCTGCCAATGTGTGCTGGTGCATCATCAAACTACAAACCCCAGGATGCCATAAGGAACTATGCAAAGAAAATCCAGTTTTGACCTGGATTATCTCTGTACTATAGTATGTGGCCTTTTTTACACAGGCAGGAAAATGCGGGATTAATAATCCACATTTTCCTGCCTGTGTAGAAAGGGCCTTCATGTCATTTTCAATCTGGGAAGATCCTGAGACAAAACTATGACAATTGTCCTGGCCAGATTTCTTCAGCAGGAGGTTTGCCTTTGCGTAGGCTTTTGCTAAGGCTGAGAGAGTGTGTCTTGCTCAAGATTATCCTTCTTTCCCTTGTTTTTTAAACCCTTTTTTAAAAAAAGGATTTGAAAGATTCAAGATTTGTGTATTCTCAGAACCTTCAAGGGATTCGGATCCAGATTCAGATCTGGAAAAGTCTGGATTCGTCCCATCCCTACACTTTATATACTTCTGTCTCTTCCTCAAGAGAAAATATTAATCTTACAAATGGTAAAGAAAAGATTACAAGAACCCAAATTCAGTTTTGCTGAACAGCTGCTTCCATGTTTATTGGAGAAGTCTTTTGAGGAAACAACAAACACAGGTAAAAGCTGGGAACTAATAAAGCAAAAATCTTCCAAAGAAATAAACTCTCATTCATTTTTGTAACATAAAGCTAGCAATATATATCTGACATTGTTATCTCTACATACATATATTTTCACCACATACACACACACATGGACCTATTACATAGCTCAAAGAATTAATAAACGCCACTCCACCAAAGTGTGGGTTGTTTAAGTGAGGAACAGCATAATGGAGATCCAAATAACCCGCTCACATCTTTCAAATAAGAATCAGTTGGAGAGTATAAAAATAATGTTATATGGCTGAGACATGGCAGCAAACCCATGAAGTTAACAGAGACTTTCATTCTGCTGTAGACATGATTTTATTCTGAACTTATAAGCACAGATACACATTGCCTTGTGGTGGAATTACCTACTCTGAACTTTTCTGGTGCCCTCACTGGCTATAACACTCTTAAAAGAAGTATCAGATTGTTTCAGCTTACTCTCAAAGAATGCCTTTAAGGTACAAGCTGAATTGTAAGTGTGATTTCAATCTTTGGAAATCCTAGTGCAATTTTTTTGTAAAAGAAAGCAGCTGTGGAGAGGTGGATCATGTGGAAGGATGAACAGCCAACCCATTTTTCTCCTATTGAAGTCACCTCCTGCAAGCTGCTAGCAGTCACAGAGAGGAAAACTTGCAGGCTTCGATTTTTCGTTTCACAATATATTCCTTTCGTGGCCTTCCAGAAACTCTAGAAAGATAATCTGGATCAACTCTTGCACTTCTCACACTATGCACAAAAGACAGCAACCCTCTTCAAACTGAATCTATGACTGCAGTCTACATCATAGGATTCCACAACAGTTCATCACAAACTATGCCAGGAATTGGAAACGTATTAGCATTCCTTTTTAAAAAGAAATTTTGTTGCTTGTTACTCATGAATAATAATAGTAACATGTTAGCATTGAAATATGTTTTGACTGTTCATTTTTTAAAAAGTGAATAAAATGATTGAAGAAATTCATAATGCCCACAAAAAAGTATTGGAAACATTACTCATTACACAAATAATTAATGATTTCACTGTCTTCATGTTATTTTCTGGTTATCTTATTGACACTTTGTTACCCCCCAAAGTAACATGTTATCATTGTCAAAAACAATGCACTACTTCCATGTTCTGTTAACATGCAGCTTGTCTGTGAAGCACTCTTTCCCAAAATCTTTTCTCCTTACTCTTTTCATGTCATTTTTTTTAATGGAGCATGCTCAGTGTCTCCAGTTTCATTTTACCATAATAAATTGTTCAGTATTTACATGCACACATTTACTTCATGGGGCAGAAACAGAGTGAATAAATGTGCAGTGTAGCTGACTGCTGAAAGCATACACGCAGATGGTGATACCTTTACACAGGCTAAATCCAATGCTACTGTATTTCATAAAACAATTGCGAGATTATTATTTTTCCCCTGACTGGATATCCTTGATGTTCCCTCCATTTAAGTTATATTTAAAACCATCTGTCAATAAAATATTGCATTATGTCTAATTATCTTGATTGGAATTCGCTTCCAATTAAATTAGTTGCCTAGTGTATTCTATAAGGATTTAATTTAATTAACAGTGTAGTAAAAATATAATGAGGTCAAGACTCTATTCTTAGAGTTTGTTAGGTGTTTATAACATTTTAAAAGGCTCTTGCACTTGATTTACAAAACACCCGATTTTTACCTGTCCTAGAGTTAACTGCATCCATTTTACTTGGGACAAAATATCACTTCTGTCAGTGGTTTCATTCCACTTCTACCTATATTTTTCCCCATCTTTGACTGCTAAGCTTATTTTCTTGGTGAACTGTACGAACTTCAAGATTCTATAGACAGATGTTCAACATCCCATCAGAAACCTGGTGGGAAACTATTTTTATTTAACTGCAATTAACAATTCTCAGAATCAGACTTCCTGTTTCACCTGCTTAGCATGGATTTTGTCTATAAAGATGCTCATGCTAAATAAAATGCCTTCTGTCAGTCTTCCATCCTAAATAAAAAAAAAAACCTTTGAAGATTCAAATAATTGAGAAAACAGTGTGATCTGTCCACATATGGTCTACTTAAGAATATTCAAACAGTATCATGTGAGGATGCTGAGATGAAGAAGGTCCTTTTGTTTTTATTTTTTTGGGGGGAAGGGGACTCGCTTCTGTAAAAATAGAAGAAAACGACTTGTTTTGCGACCATCGAGCTTTAATTGCAACACAAAATGGCAGGAAAACCTACATATTCTATAGTGATATCATCAGATATGCACCCAAATCTTGCAGCCTCAGGCTTCCATCCATTTGTTAATCTTAATTAGAGAAGACTCACTGAATAAATGGAACTGATATAACATTTGAATTACTAAGTTCTCACTGATTCAGTTAATCTACTGTTGATGGGATGTAGGCCTTAGAGGTCTTCATTCTTCCTGCTGAATCATTCAGATGGGTGTAGTGATCAAGTGATAGCGGACTACTGAAAGACATCTTGGTCATGAAACATCCCAAATGATGTCACCTTAGCTTCTAAAATTCTGAGTGTTTTCTGTACACCTGTTTGGGTAAAGGTGTTACCTTTTCCTATCAACCTCACAGCTCTATTCATGCATCACTTCATTTCCATGCAACAAGAAGACAGCCCTTTCTAGTGGAGTTAATGGTTGAAGTACTATACACAAGCTTGTTTCATACTTCTAGAAGTCCCCGAATCAGGACAAAACTTGTCATAGTAAAAATCTTTCACCCTGAACATCAGAATACACCTAGGATTTGTATGGTCCATCTTGTGAAGTGTGATGCAACACTGTAACCAATAATATGTCATGTCCAGTATCGCAAGTTAAACACTATTTCTTTTGCTGTCTTTTAAACACATTCTGTTTGTAATTCAATTCACGTAAGGTGCTTGGCTAACTTGTTCCAAAAAGCAACAAAGTAGAGATGCAACTTTTGCCTTGAATCCATGTGGGCAAACAAATTTAAGACAGCTTAGTTTTTCTTCTAAAAGAGTAGGCTCTAGTCTGTGAAAACTTAAGATGAAATAAACCAAAGAGTCTTGGACACTTCTTTTTCCTTTCCTCATTTTATCTAATAATAATGTATTTAAAGAAAAATGCACAATATATTTAAAAAAAGGTATTTAATTTCATTTTTTCTTTATTTCTTGTTCTGTAGTACCAGCACCATTACTAAAAAAGCAGCAGTTAAAGAAACAATAACAACAAATCCTACAAATGTTAACACAAAATAGATGTAACACCACCAAATCCATAGACACTGAGGTTTAGGCTTTGGGAAGCTTCTAAATGAGGGAGTTCAACAACTATGGAAATAAAACCAACTATTCTCTTTATATTTTTTGGTATATACATATGATGTATGGTTGACTGGATACTCCATTAAACAAAACAGATCATAACTAGTTTAAAGCAAGACCATTCTGAGGGGATGAGAGAGCAGTAGATAGGCAAAGTTCTACCTTCAGTTGAACTTTAAAATACTCCCTTTGCAACAGCTACCTTGCCAAAGTACATTTTTCCTATCTCTAGCCTGATAACTTGAGGATGGGCCTCAACTCGAATACTTCAGAGTGGCCAGAGTAATGATTACAAAAAGACTTTCATTAGCTTTAGCATTTAATGGTGGCCAAGCTTATTCCTTGTATAGCATGACCTTCTGTCAGCAGGCAGGAATGTTTTTATTTAGATGGAAGTGTTGTTGTTTTTTTAAATTACAGTTTCTGTGACTTTGGCATGATGATATTAATAGCAAATTTTCTAGTTGACCTAAGGTTTTTCTGATGACAGAATTTGCCTTAAATCCAACTATTATCCAATTATTATTTCTAATTACAATAGATCCACTGAATCAAGCATATCAACACTTGTATGTTTCACTGATTTAGTAGATCTACTTTAGCTAAGAATAAGAGATGGGTATAGATTTCATGTTTTTTAAAGATAAGTTAGGTACAATGTGACAAATAAGTACCAACATTTAGAGTGTTTGTACAGACTTTACATTTCACCTAAGAGTTAAAACAAAGGATCTTCATGTCCTAGAAATACAGGGAGATCTAAGTATTGTCATTACTGCCCCTGTTTTGTAACCTCAGGCTACCAAGCATATTGTCAACAAAAATGAAGGTAGATATCCAGTAAGAAGAACATCTGAGATGCAAAACGTGTTTTTGTATATATTTACTCTCTTGCAGAGTTCTAGGTACAAATCACATTAAAACAAAGACAATTTTCCAACACCTAGTGTGATTTCACATAGTCAAGACATACTTCGTATAAAAATATGATGCCTGAAAACACATCACACTTAAAAGTTGTACATTTGGAACTGGTTACCTTTTTAAAGACAAAGTTTTGTTTGAATGTTTAAGTGTATATTTAAAGATATATGCATTTTTATTTAAAGATAAGTGTCAAGAATTTTCTGTGAAAGTCTTCATTATTAGTCTAGTATGCTTTACCCATGAAAACTGCCAAAGGATGGGCCTTTTTCTTGCCCAGACATTCATAAAGCTTCTCTGGCTCTTTCTTTGTGGCTGGGAGTTCATGTGCGATGTCTTGAGGCCATAGTGGCTTGTGGCCTAAACTAGTATAGGCATACTTGAAAGAAATAAAGATGCTTGTCACATTAGTCTGTTGTTTTGGGTTCTTCTATTTGAAAACTGCTTCATCTGTAGTGGGATAATAATGCACTTTTCACAACACTTTTGAATTTCTGCTTCAGTTACATTATTTCCCATAGTTGCTTCCTTGAAATATAATATAGGTTTCCCTGACTATTCTGACGAGTTAGGGATCAAAGCACTGTCAGAAAGCAGAAATGGTTGAAAAGTGGAATCCATCTACTGTAGGGAACTGTCAGGATTGGCAGGATTTGGCTCCTCTGAGCATGAGCAGACTGCAATCTGTGAAGCAAGACTTCGCTGCAGCAGAGGGTCCCAGTGAAGCAGAAAGAATTCCAGAGGCTCATTAAATAAGACTTAGAGGCTTGCTTTATTGCTGTACTCTAAGATAAGGCTTAACAAAACATGCTAGCACTCCAGCAATTAGACAAACAAGAATAACAGAAGATAACAGAGAAAAATTGGGCAGCATCTCCCTTTACAATCAGTGTACTGCCAATGGCATGGCAGGTCCAGCTAGGGTTTCTAACTAGCAGCTGGTCAACGCAAACACCAGCCTTTTTATGCTACCTTGTCACCCCGGAACAAGTGGGGTGACCCAATCAGTGCTCTGGTGTGTGGCTTTTTCTAACACACAAGACACAGCCATAACAATCCCACTGGCCTTGCACTTGGCTGTCTGGCCACACTGCCTCTCCCCTTTGCCGTCCACTCATAGGAAAACTTTGCCTGCCCAGCAACAACCTTGATAGGAACATGTAGGACTCATGGAGGCCCATTTGGGACTGACCATGTGTGCACACTACTTGTAAAATCTATCAGCTGGCTTGATGCCTTTTTTCCTGCTGAGCTTGTTTTCCAAGCAGATCATGTGTAGTCTCAAGGTAGCCTTCATAGGCAAGAAGAACTGAAGGAAACCTGCCCTTGTAATGATGGCAAAATACAGACAAGTTTAATTAAATCTGTGAGGGGTCTGCTCTTTTTATAGGCAAGACCTGGGACTGCATGTATGTGTAAGCAGTCCCAAGCAAGACTCCATAGGAAAAAAAGAACAAATACACTCCAGTTCTCTTGGCAATCTCCATGTCCTCCCAGACCATTGGAAGAAATCTGGGGCTTACCTGCTAGTGATCCTTGGGGGATCCCCAAGCAAGGAACAACGAAACCACATCCATACAGTATCAATATGCTCCCAATATCATATCATATGGTATCCCAATATCAAAACAAAGCAGAAAATGACATTCACATCCAGTGTGGTTTCTGAACCACAAAAGGATAGGCAGGCCATTAATGAGTATGTCAAATAGGAAAGAATAAATTTCCAGCTACTCAAGAGTGACGCAGCATGGTACAGCACTGGCAGATCTATAATGTTGTGTGATAAGCTCCAGGCAAAGACAAGGGCCATTTCCACACTAGCCTGTTATAGCACAAAGGCCCCTCCCTAAACTGCAAACCCCAGAATTCCATAGAATGGTGAAAGTAGAATAACAATGCTATAACAGGCTAGTATGGAAATGGCCAAGGCTAGCAGTGTAATTGCAGTATAAACACTGTCATGTGATAAGTGCCAAAGAAACCAGCTACAAATACTAGTGTCATAGGTTCTGCCTCTTAGGTATATCTTATTTATTTATTCATGTTCCTAAATGTGTACGCAATCCAAGTGGCAAATGATCTTGGCACAATTTACAAATATAAAAACATAAAGCAATCAAGAGCAATACCACAACAAATAAAGCAGCAAATTTAGTTATTCGGCAATTAAAATATTTGAATTCTGACAGGGAAATAAAGTGGCTGGTGACTCATAGAGCACTCTCTTAAGATTAAAATTGGGCAAGGAGCTATTAGAGAAGGTCAAGAAGCACCCTTTCAGGTAGACTGCTCCTGATCTAAACTGAAATGTGGGTGACAGATTGTGATTGGTCCATCTTTCTGGGAAACAGTGAATGTCTATCATTACAGAATGTGATGGACCATGCTCTTTACATATTGGTGATTCTCTCTTCACTCCTCCCTCCCCACTTTCCAAGGCTTTACACAAAAGCTTGATCTGCCTCCTCCTGTTTCTTTACAACTGTAATGCAAATGAATGCAGTGTTAATGAGAACCTGAAATCTAATATGCACTGTTTCAATGTGATAGGATGTTAAAGCAAGGAATCTTTTTAGAATTCTGAAGTATATCATGAAGTATATCCTCAAGAACCTCTTGAATATTAAAGGGAAAATAATGCATGAAGTGAAATGCCATTATTAAAGAGATGGGTCTAATGCTGAAACACTCTTGTATTTCCCCTTCTTATCTCCAGGTCTCTTCACTTTCAACCTAATATGCCTTTAATGGCATAAATATGATATCTGAGTTATGAAAAGACAATCAAAATATTTTCAACCACAGGCAGACACTACATTGCAGTTATGATGACCTATACTATGTCTGTCACTGCTGCAAGCTGTATTTTAAGTGAACAAAAGACAGAAGAAGAAAAAGCCTTTCAGATTTTCAAAAATTGGTTACTTTCAGCAACTATAATACCTTTTCATGCTCTCCTAGGGTACAAGGGGTATATAAAACACCTACTTTTCCCCAAATGGTTTTTCTTTTTCATCTTCAATTCAGCTCTTTGAAAACAAAAGACTCCATCTCAGAGTACTAGGAAGGGCTTTTCCAAGTGCAACAGTGAAATAAAGTCCCATTTGAAATAAGCCATTGCACACAGCTCCATCTGAGAGGAATAGCAAAGATGTTTTTAGCCAGGATTCTGAAATCTATAGACCTTGGTGAAAGCTTACCAACCTTTGAAATAGTACTGTTTGGAACAAAAAACAAACAAAAAAAGGAACATTGATTTTTTTTTTCAACTGTTTCTGCATTTAAGATAGTTGTATGAAAAAATGTTTCCACTTACAGCTTGTTTCTTCAAGGAAACAGGCTTTGAGTACAAAATAACACAGTTGAACAATAACTAGCGTGCAGATTTGGTGGTGGAGTCAACGGGATGGATGTCCTTTTACCTCAAATAGTGGGAAAGCCAGTGGGAAAGCATGAGTTGGCATTAGAACACATAATCAAAATATGTATTTAAGTATGCATCCACAGCACCTTACTGAAAAATTAGTATGTATTCAAATTTCTGAGAGTTATCCCTTCATGAGAACATGAACTTTCAAACATGGCTTGAAATACTCCAGATATCTAGCCACCCAGGAAACAGTACCCATGTGTAGTAGTGTCCATCAACCCTTGGGATCACCCAGGAAAGCAAGTAATTTCTTTACAGTCTCTCTATTCTCTGATGAATACATCAGTTACAATAGGAAAGACAGGAAGTGACTATTGGGGAAGATGAGAAGTGTCCAGTAATAACGTTTACTGTACAAAGGGCCAATTAGTAATTTTCTAGAGAAAGACTGAATAATTTTCACACATGCAAATGATGACCAAGTTCACCAAGGTTTTCTGGATTGATTTCAAAATTCAAATCACTCAGCTAGGAGGTGTTACTACTTTCTATATCTACTGCAATTTCTTGATATCAGGGCTTTTAAATCTTACTGGGGAAATCTGTGATTTCTGGAAAACATTTTAATACTTACTCCTTCTCAGTTTTCTAAAGATGCACGTTTGGGATCACTGTTAGTGCAGATGCAATTTTTTTACTTTATAAAAATGTGTGACATATAATTTTCAGTTATGATCCCGGAAGATGAAATTAAAATTTCACATCAAGAACTACACTGAGGCAGTTGGGGGAGGGGGGCAGAGATCAAGACTTCATGAAGAGAAAATCTTCCATTGCACCAAAAAAAAAAAAATACAAAAAAATACAGATCAGGTAGCTTTGCAAAAACAGACTTTGGCCATTGGATACTTAGCAGGGTACTGTTTTAACATGTATTTCAGATCTTTGGCACACTGCAGGTATAGGGAAATATAAAAATAGTAAACCAGGGTAAGCCACATTTTATGACTTCTCTCCATTCCTATATCCTTAGTTTCTTTTGTGACTTTATAGTTAGATATCACCTTTTACTAAGAAAATCAGCAACTCCACTGGAACAATGGAAGAAATGCCTTGAGACTAGGAACATTGGAGATAAATAGAAGCTGCAAAAAAGATTGCAGCATTTCCTTCTTCTGAACAGGAGTACACTAAGCAACCATTCCACTGAAGAAGTGTGGTTCCACCTCCGTTCAGTTCTCTGTCCTTCTGCTCCCAACTGACATGCATTATTCAATTCATATTAAGCATGTTTAATTCTCTGGTTATCTGCTTTTGGGGGAATGGGGTGGAGAGGAATTGCCCCTTAGATATTTCTTCATAAAAGTTTACTTCTCCAAATCTTGGAGTTTCTGATTCTCAGTTGCCCCATATTGTACTCAGTAACTTATTTTGCTGAAAGATGGCATGATTTGTGCACTCATCAGATATAAGGAAGCAGTAGAGCAAAACCAATAAAATAAAATAAAATTGTAACAAAGGACAGGTTTACAAAAAAGAAAAAAAAGCCATAAAACAATGTCCCAACTCACATTTATACAATTTAAAACAGCACAATTGTTTTTGGAGGACAACTTGCCCCATCCCTGTTATCACGAAAATATCATTTGGAGTGTGTAGTCTGAGAGAATGCGGGAGAATGCATGGTCTATGTGATATTTTTCTTTTTAGAGGCAGAGAGACAAATAGCATGACAGATGCACAAAATGGGCAAACATTAATGTTTTACTTAATTCCCTAAGATGCCATCTTAATAGTTGTGGTGGTATGCAGAAGCTCAACACTCTATTGAAGACAATACAGCAGTCAATTAATGTTCTTTGAATGTAACATTTTTTAGTTTCCCTGCCATTGTGAAGGACCAAGACTATTAATGATTTAAGGCAATCCTTTCAATCACTTCCCCTGCCTCCATATCGGGAGCTCATTTCTACAGAATTACACATTAATTAATAAACATAAGTAAAGCAAGTATCTGTATATATTGCTCAAGTTTTGATCCGTAAGATGGCCTGTTTTTTTAAAAAAAAAAGGAGGAAGAAAAAAGGTTCAGTATTTTACCTCCTGATTAGCGGCTGCTAGTTCCTCTTCTAGTGCTGAGACTCGTTCTAAAGAAACCCTCAGTCGTTCTCTTACCTAGAAGAAAAATAAATTATGCAGCAACATGATTCTAGTCTTTGCAGTTTTTATAAAAATGCTATAAAACAACAGAGTACTGTGATGTTGACACTAAGAGAATGTTAAGAAAACTATTGTATATTTAATGTTATGGATATCACAAAATGAAACATACTTACTGTCCTTTTGAGAGGCGATAAATCATAACATTGAATTAAATAATGTCATTTAATTTTATATTCCTACTAGTGTAATTACACAGTGTTGCCTGGGATTTTATTTTCTTATGAAAATCAGCCAACTGTCTTCTCCAGTACCTGTAACTTTTCCCCATATTTCCCAATACAATTTGTATTCAGAGTTATTTACATACACAATTTGTGTTCCTGAGGGAATACACTGTTCTCCTCTTTGCCATTAGCTCTTTTCTTCATAGCAACTGGCCTATTCCAGTACTTGTAATTTTTCCCCATATTCCCCAATCCAATCTGTATTCAGAGTTGTTAATATACAGAGGCTGGGTTCCTGCGGGAATACACTGTCCTCCTCCTTGCTGCTAGACATTGTCTCCATAGCAACCAGCCTATTCTAGTACCTGTAACTTTTCTCCATAGTCCCCAATCCAATTTGTGTTCTCTGGTGATGTTGATGTATTGGCTTTTGATATTTTTTTCTTTCTGTTGAATTTGTGCAATGGCTTTACATTTTCCCAGAAGCATTTTTTGTTTTGAATTTCTATTTTTAAATTCTTCACATATGGAACCCATATAATCTACTGTGTGAGGCGAGAAGATCTGGTAACTATGTTGTGTATGTCACTTTAATTTTTCTCACATATGCCTTCCAAAAGTTTTCTGGCATCCTTATTGATGGTAGGCCTCATCTCCATAGCAACTGGCCTGAGGCCCAAGAGCTCTCTGGCTGAGAATTCTAAAGGCCCCTCCCTAAACTGCCAACCCCAGGATTCCATAGAATCTTCACAGCCAGCCAATCATATGAGGTCTTCTTGCCTCACATAGCCAATCATATCAGGTCTTCACCTGCCTGATACAGACAAACAGACAGACAAACTTTGACTTTTATACAGTAGATATGTGTTTTACAGTTGGTTGGTTGGGTGGATGGATGGATGACTCCTACAATAAACAGTATAGTCTGCCTATTTATTCCCCGGGGCTCCTGGCTTCTCCCCTCTGACAAGAGCTTGGAACATTAATTTTGAAAAAGTAATTCATCCTGTTACTCTTAATCTGCCAAAGAAGGAACCTTGTTATCATCACCACTGCTGAGGGATCTTGCATGTTACAAAACTGCAGGGATAGCTATGTTGACTACAAGACAAATTCTCAAGTCCAAATTGTTGATGTGTGCCTTCAATTTTTTTTAATTTAAGGTGAATCTAAAGCAAACTTAACACAGGATTTATTGGGGCTGAGATTGTGTGATGTGCTCAAAGCCACCCAGAGGGTTTCCACGGCCAAGTGGAATTGAACCCTGGTCTCCAGAGTCATAGACCATTTCCGCACTACAGTGTTAAAGTGCTGCTATTCCACTATCAACCTCCTATGGAATTCTGGGGTTTGTAGTTTAGGGAAGGGCACTTCAAATTCTCAGCCAAAGAGCTCTTTGGTCTCAGTAAACTACAAACCCCAGAATTCCACAGGGCGTTGAAAGTGGAATAGCAGCAGTTTAACCCTGTAGTGCAGAAATAGCCATAGTCTATTTCATAGTCTATTTCAAATCATTACATTATGCTGTCTCTTAATACATTTATTAGCCCAACCAAAAAGGTATAAAAGATTGTATACACACTTTCAAAACACAGCTGTTTCTTCATCATGCAGATATTTTTTTAAAAAAAACATGCAAGGGAAAAGTTAATGTAGAACAATACTAAGTCATGTTGTTTGCTAGTTGTGTGGGCTCTCTTACACTGTAAGAAAAGGCATTTATACAACATTAAACTACAACTTGATTTGCTGAGGGCCTATTCCTTCCAAGTACCCAGTCTGGATACTACTGACATGCTTTGCCTGAAACAATGCAAAAATTTATTGCCCTTTTTATTGCCCTTCCTTTAGTGGCTTTGTTGTCCATGATGCATTTGAAGGCTACTGGGAATGTAGCTTAATGAACCTAATTTGATAGAATCATAGAAATGTAGAGTTGGAAGAGACCACAGGGGCCATCCAATCCAACCCCCTGCCATGCAGGAACACCCTCAAAGCACTCCCGCCAGATGGCCATCAAGCCTCTGCTTAAATACCTCCAAGGAAGGAGACTCCACTACACTCCTAGGCAGCAGATTCCACTGCCGGACAGCCCTGACTGTCAGGAAGTTCTTCCTGAGGTTCAGGTGGAATCTCCTTTCCTGCAGCTTGAATCCATTGCTCCTTGTCCTGGTCTCTGGAGCAGCAGAAAACAAACCCTCTCCCTCCTCTACGTGGCATCCCTTCAAATATTTAAACATGGCTATCATGTCCCCTCTTAACCTTCTCTTCTGTAGACTAAACATACCCAGCTCTCTAAGTCTGTCCTCATAGGGCATTGTTTCCAGGCCTCTCACCATTTTGGTCGCTCTCCTCTGGACTTGCTCCAGCTTGTCAATATCCTTCTTGAATTGGGGTGCCCAGAACTGGACACAGTATTCAAGATGGGGTCTAACCAAAGCAGAGTAGAGTGGTACCAGTACCTCTCTCGATCTAGACACCATACTCCTATTGATAGTCTGAACCATTCCTTCGTGTCCTTGTAAATTATGTTTCTTATTACATTAGTCCTTATTTGGGAATAAGGAAAGTGCTGCTTACTTTATACAGTTACTGAGATGGGACAGATTTGTTCTCTTTCTACACAAATCAGGGCCCTATTCTTCCACATAGCACAGGACTCTGCGTGCTGCTGTAACTAGTTTGAAAGAAGTTTCTTAAGTACTGACTCAGCCTAGGACACAATATGACACATAGCTCCACAGGAACTGTGCTGAAGTGTGCTCATTCTCTGCTTCAGACTCACTGTTTTTCATTCAATCAAAATGACAATGGAGGGGAAGATTGCTATCACAAAATCACAGAATCATAGAGTTGGAAGAGACCCTGGGGGCCATCCAGTCCAACCTCCTGCTATGCAGGAACACCCATCAAACATTCCCAACAGATGGCCATCCAGCCTCTGCTTAAAAAGTTCCAAAGAAGGAAACTCCACCACACTCCATGGAGGCAGCAGCAGAGTCCACTGCCGGACAGCTCTGACCGTCAGGAAGTTCTTCCTGAGGTTCAAGTGGAATCTCCTTTCCTGCAGCTTGAATCCATTGCTCCTTGTCCTAGTCTCTGGAGCGGTAGAGAACAAGCCTGCTCCCTCCTCAACATGACATCCCTTCAAATATTTAAACATGCCTATCATGTCCCCGATGGAAACTCCAGCATGTCATTATGAAGAAAAGTCGGTAGGGCCAGTGGTCTCTTTCCAGGGATGAGGCACTCAACAGGCCAACAAACACGGCCAGAACACTGCAGCCAGCAGCAGCGCGCGCACACGCACGCACACACACACACACAGGAGCACCCACCTTCCCCTCATTAAGTCAGCATTAGCCAACAGCAACTTTCACCACCGCATAGCTCTAGCACACGCAGCCACATCGCCGCTCATTAGACCTACTTGACTATTCTCCGAGACAAGCTGATCAATCCTCCTCAAGTGTTCAGTTAACCTTAGAAGTGAATGCTGGGAAATAGGGCTTAGGATAGGGTGCATTTGCAGATTGTGTCAAACCCTTCTTATGCAATGAAAAAGTGCCCTAGCCCTGTACACACTGGCCTATGAACATTTGCATGCATTCTGTAATTCAATCAAAGCTGCCACCTATTAAGTAGTATTCAGAATTGTACTGTGTTTTTTCCGTTAATATTGACACCCATCTACAGGCATGTACTCCCTTTTTCAAGAAGGACAGACAACACCCTTCTTCTTTTGCTCACCTAAAAACCATTTCTAATTGCCATCCTACTTTTGGGGATCAGTTTTTGTTCTAAGACTATAACTTGTCTTGGTGCCTTGAATTTCATGTGATTTTGTTATTTTGAATGTTCAAATTCAGACCTTATTCACCGAGAAAACAATATACCACTTGGTTTGTTTTTACCAGTCTCCAACACTGCAAAGTGAAACTAGATTATGAACCATACTAATTTCCAAAGCTAATTGAAAATGCTGGTTATGACCTATAAAGCTCTATATGGCTTAGGTCCAGGCTATGTGATAGCCTTTATTTCTCTCTATGAATCTCCCTGGTCCCTGAGATCTACAGAAGAGGCCACTGTCTCAGTCCCACCACTCTCACAGGTACAGCTGGTGCGAACAAGAGAGAGGCCTTCTCAGTGGCTACCACTATACTCAATAAAAAATAATAATAGATGTGTTCCTAGACATTTCTTCATTAACAGAAACTTTGGGCCTTTCTGCACTATACTGTTATAGTGCTGTTATTTCACTTTCAACATCCTATGGAATTTTGGGGTTTGCAATTTAGGGAGGGGAATTTAGAATTCTCAGCCAGAGAGCTTGTTGGCCTCAGTAAACTACAAACCCCAGAATTCCACAGTATGTAGAAAGTGGAACAATAGCACTATAACAGTGTAGTGTGGAAAGGCTCTTTGGTACCAGAGGCAGAAATAACATGGAAAGAATAGGGATAGGTTCCTACACCACAAAAAAAAAGAAAGAAAAAAAAAGAGTAGTTCCATTAGTTTCAGCAAACTTTTTACCTAAAACTAACAATATGCACATGTGGAATGAAACAACCAAATCAAGTAAGTCTTGCATAACTGAGCAGAAACATTTTTAATTGCTTAAAAACTTCTTCCAAAATGCATCCAGAAACACATTTGGCATTCCTTTGCCTCGACCTTTCGCATGATTTCTATTTTGGTGACCAGACTTACAGATCTACAGTCTCTATCTCTCTCTCCTTAACATACTGGCAGGAGCTGGTAAGGCAGGCTCATCTATTCTCTCCCTCCTGCATTTCAGGTGTGCTCAGTAAGGGATTCTGGAGGGAGCTACTGTTTGCCTTCCCTGTTGTAGGCAGACATATGCACCTAGTATGGCGAGTAAAATCCTGCTTCTTCCTGCCTTAAGCTTCACTGCATTGTTCCCTGTAGACATGCTGCTGCAGTCTGACACTGAAAACTGGTGCTTCTCCATCCCTCATTCATTGTACTTCCAGTGCCAAGGCAGCTGAAAACCTTCCAGTTAGACATAGGGAAAAGGGGGCTGGGCAGCCATAAGAAGACTTCTTTGTCAGAAGCTTTGTTAACTGAGGTATGCCCTTTGCTGTCTTCCAGTAGGCAAATACTTTTTTTTTTTAAAAAAAATTCAGACAGGGTTTTGGAACTGAAAGCTTTTAACAAAAGGGCTGTATGTGCGGCATTGTTTTTAATCTGTATTTTTCAACTTTTTAAATCCTTTTAAAAGCATATGTTCTTAATATGGTTAATATGTTAATTTGGTTTTAATGATGACTATATGTTTTCAATCATATTTTAAATGTGTAAACTGCCTTGAGTCCTAGTCTTGGGAAAATGGTGGGGTTTATGTAAAGTAAATAATAATAATAATAATAATAATAATAATAATAATAATAATAATAATAATATAGTAACACTGCATTATATAAGTCCTGGTTACAAGTATTATTTCTGACAGCAAAGGAAAGCTAAAAACTTTCAGGGACTTTTTAGATATTGTTGGGGTGTGTGTTTCAATAGCATTCACCTCAATAGTGCATGGCTCATCTCTTACTGAATATAGCCTAAATGCTAAGTTTCCTTTCAAATCAAAACTGAAGTCAGTGGTTTTCACATCAGCTAGAACAAGCATTTCAAAATGTTATTTCATGATAATTCAGGAACAATAGGTGCCACCACCCATTTCTGAAAACAGACCAGGAGTCTATTCATTTGGCTGTAACTAATCACTTGGTGAGATTTCCTTTTAAAAAAGCTACATAGCTTCTCCTAGGCCCTTTCCACACATTACCTGCTTGCGGAGGTGGGGGGTGCCATTCGCGCAAGCAGCCTCTTGCGCGTGGCACTCACATCACTCCTCCGTTCTCCTGCAGCTGGGTTGCCGGTCGCACGGCCGTTGCGCGAACACCCCTTCCTTCCTTCCGCAGTGCAGCCTGGGAGCTGTAGGCTGCACTAGGGGAGGAAGCTGAACCGGCCCGGCTCACCCGACGCACCACAGGGCAGGTACGTGTGCGAGGGCCCTGGGAACATTGCGCGACCGCACAGCATTTTTGGCTTACAGCTGAAAATTAAAAAATCCGTGCGTGGCCTGTTTTAGGCTCTTGAGCGTCGCGTAAATGGGAGTGCATCATACGCACCACCACTCCCATCTGCGCGATGCTCAACGGGCCCTCTCGCAAAAGAAACTATGTGCGAAAAGGGCCCTAGAGTTTAGGAAAGTTACTTTTTGGAACAGTTTGAAGAAACCCCCAGTCAGCATGCTCAGATTTCCTCTACATTGTTGTTGTGTTTGTGTGCCTTCAAACTGCTTCCAACTTATGGTGACCCTAAAGCAATCCTATCATGGAGTTTTCTTGGTGTTGTGCATGTGACATGCCAGAGGTCACCCAGTGAGTTTCCGTGGCTGAGATCAATGCTCAAACCACTACCTTGGAGCAATTTACTTTTGTTGCAAGTATACATAAGTCTGACAATCTGACACAGGAATGAATGGAACACATATGGGAGTGTGTTGCACACATGGGAACAGAAGTCTGTGTCCAAACCAATATGATTATGGACATGGAATTCACATATGCCATGATTATGAACACTGATCATTTTATGGTACCTATGCCTGATAATTACCTTTGTTTCTTTTTTGCTGTTTGGAGAGAATGTATTATTTTGTTATTGTGAGATGCTTGAACTAACATTTTCCAGAGCTTACCAGGGTGTCTAGGATAGGTAACTCTTGTGCAGGTGGTAGTGAGTAGTGAGTGAACAATCTCTAGCACATACTCATATAAATTAGGGCTGGGGAATATGTGGTCCTCCAGATTTATTGGATGATACAGTAGTAAATATTGAAGTGTATGTACTCATAAAGGCAACTGACATAGGCAAACCCAGTAGGATAGTCCAAAAATAAATTCCTAACACCAAGAGAAACACTTTTTTCCCTCAAAGCCAATGGACCAATTCTACCCATGTTCATCTTCAACAGGAACACACCTTTTGTACAGCTAACGGGTCTTAATTGTTCAATCAAAACTGAGCCAACCTAAAATACTTTGTATTGAGATGAAGATAGTTCAAAACAATATTTTACTGCTATAAATCCACTGCATACACATAATTGCCCTACTGGGAGGAATGTGCTAAAACTCGGGAGGAAAAGGGAAATCTGATGGAAGTGGCAGGTGACACCACCCTCCCTGCTATGCAAAAAATCCTGACTTCTTGACAGGCAGATTCTGCATCAAATACCCCTTTATAGCCAGTATGGGAATTCTTTCTGAAATATCATAGTTCTTCTGATCAATTATTTGGGATGAAACACAACGACTGATTGTTTTGATTTTAGAAGGCTTCACAAGTGCATCATTGGATCAGCATAAATGTATTCAGGGTGAGAATGTGTAATTCAGCTTGGAGAAATAAAACTAGAGTTATACTTTGAAAAGTGTTTTGGAGCTAGGGCCAGAACCTTCTGGTGCAAAAACATAACAGTAAGTTGGTGTGCGCGCACGCGCGCGTGCGCATGTGTGTATACATGCGTGTGTGTGTTTAAGGGCCCTGCCCATGTAAAGGGATAAAAGCAAGCTAAAATTATGCAGCTTATTCTTGAATGAACTGTGTTTGACTTCCTGGAAAGGCCCCTTCTTATCAGGCTGGCTGGTCATGATGAAGATAAAGCTCATGCATATGGCTATGTCATATGGAAACTGCCACCATTCAGTGTTTGAAGCCTACTGCCTCTGTAATTACCTTGACAGAATGGATAACAACATTCTGGAAAGATGATGAGCACATATGCCAAAAGGATGCAAGAACAGTTCTTGTACACTCACGTACAGGAAAGAAAAAGAAGGAATATACCAAGTACATAAGCTTAAAAAATGTCCATACTGTACCTTTTCATCTAAAGCTTTGTGATGTTCAAACAAAGATTTCAATGCCTTCAGCACCTCAACTTCACTGGAAACTCCTGAGGGGGACTGTGCTTGACGTTTCACCACTGTCATTCTCAGTGACCTTTCATGTCTTGAAACAAGGCACTCCAAATGTTCCAGTAACAGCTATTGGGGTCAAAATGAAAGAATGTTAGCTCATTTGTACCTAAATATCACTGGCACTACAGTTCTAAACTGCATAATTCAAAATGATGACACCACCGACAGCCTGTGCTGTACCTGTAGCCTTGTGAGGACTTTATTTTCTCAAGGACTGAGTTCTGCTGGGGGAGAGATCCTTTGGGTGCTTCCAGTAAAGCCTGCTCAACAACGGCACCTCAGTTGTGCAACATTCTCATCTCAGAGGCCTGATTGTTGCCAATACTGGTTTCATTTAGGCACTGAGTAGTGTTGCCAGGTTTTCAAAATAGCAGTAAAGGAGATTCAGTTTAAATGACACCCAGGGTTGACATTTTGAGAGCAGCTATTAATTAGTCTGTGTTCTACTGAAATATCAAATGGAAGTATTGATTTAAGTTAACTTAAGTATGCATGTCTCTGTAAAATCAACATATTATCCACATTCATAAACTACATGATGCATATACTTCTGTTTTTATGAAGGGTCCAAACCCCAAAATATGGGATATTTGGGCATCTTCTTTATTCTATATAAAAGCAAAAGCTTTTCAACCCTTAAATATGGGACATCCCTCATAATAAGGGACAGCTGCCAATCCTATGATGAACAAGTTTTCCAGCCTCAATAAAGGACATTCCATATAATAAGGCATCCCTGGCAACCCTAATATTGACTGAAAACTTGGCCACTTACCAAAGCCTTTGGACCTCACTGATTACCTCAAACACACATGTATTTAAACTGTTTTAAATCTGTTTTAATTTGTTGATTACATTAGATATGTTTCAGTTTATTTAAATTATTTTATTGTTTTGAACTGTTTAATTTTTTTGTATTAATTTATGATATAGGGCGAGGCAGAAATATTTTAAATGTATGAATGACTAAAAGAATAAGTAGATAAATATTTGGAACCCTCTGACCTTTTTGGGGACAGCATAGTAGGAAACAAAACATAAACAGAATTAGTACCTATCTGAACTCTTGTGCAAAGATAACACTGAGATAATGTTTGGATATTACAATTGAAATACTGTTTGGATATTACAATAATGGTAAATGAGATTAAGCAGCCCAACTAAATCAACAAACCACACATTGCAGCTTGCATCTGATACTAAAATTAAACATGTCACATGACCAAAACTTTTATACCAGAATGTAAAAGGTATACAAAAATAAACATAAAATAAAATACAAAAGTAAAATAGTTTCCTTTACTTTCTGAGTTACTACATTTTTAAAAAATGGGTTGCTCCAATACTCAGGAACTTCCTGACTACGGCCTTTTCCATACAACAATACTCTCCCATGTCATCCCGTCAGAATCCCAGCAGCACCTCTGCTGGAATGGAAGCATGTTCCCAGCACTCCTCTCCACATGCAACTGGCTAAAGAAAGGAATGTGAGGGACACGCTCCATCCTTCTGGACTGCAGCCAGTCATCTTCCCATGTTGCAGTGGGGGAAGAAGCATGTAGACGGTGCTTCCGGCTCTACTGAGTAGCTAGCTGAGACAGAAGGCTTGCACAATTGGGGGTCATTGACAAAATTTTTGCCATCAATGGTGTAGCCCATGATTGCACCAACTGGCAATGCAAGAAGGGCAGGACTGTGGCAATGTCATGCACAAGCGTTGTTGTGGTCCCGCTCCTCTCGTGTCCCCATGCCAGACGTCACTGTCGAGCAGAAAGGGCCTAAGTTGGCCAGGCTGGTTCCTTCCTTGCTACCCTTTTATCATCAGCTGAAGACCTTCCTATTACACATATACCTGTATTTGCCGGCATATAAGATGCACTCGTGTATAAGACATACCCCATTTATACACTGGCAAGTACTATTTGCCGATGTATACAACACACCAGCATGTAAGAAGCACTCCATTTTCAAACAGTATTTTTTTTTTTGGAAAAAATGAGTCTTATATACCAGCAAATACAGTATTACAAATTACATGTTTTATGTCATGGGTTTTGTAATGCTGTACTATTTTTAATCTATGCTTTTAAATAAATGTGGTTTCAATTCTATAGACAGTTTAATATTATTTTAGGTCTAACTTGTATGTTTCTGGCTAAATGTGGTTTCCCTATTTTTTACTCTGCAATCTGCCTTGACTCCCACTCTTGGGAAAATGTAGGACACAAATAAAGAAACTGTTTGACTGACTGACATGGCCTCTTCTCTCTCCTTCCCCATTTGAGCTAGGATATAAAAGGGAAACATGATGTCCATATCCTAACCACAGGGAGCTGATTACTGTCCCTTTCCTTAGATCAAACCTTGAGAATCTTCCTTCCCCCTTTCCCCAACAACAGAGCTGCTTTCAGGAGAGAGCAGGGAGAGACCATATGTCTTGACAGTCTTTTCCTCTGCTCACACTGGGCAGCTTCATTACAAAGCACTGTCATGTCCAACAAGGATGACTGGCTTTAAAACCTTCATCCACATTTAAACCTGATCTAAATAACTTGTCTGAACTAAATCTTATTAACCAGATCTCTTCAGTTAAAGCTAATGAGCATGGAAGTGGCTTAGAGGTGTCCTAAGTAGTTATCTCAATTAAGCAGGGAATAGCATGTGTATAGAGTACAGCATCTGTCCAAGTTGAATACACATCTTTGATAAACGTGGCACAGTTTAAGACATCCTCACTAATTTATGCTAAATATTTCAGGGCAAACAAACTATATTGCAGTGAAACACTTCATCTTAAGTCCTTGGGGAGGAGAGAAGTGACCCTTCAGTTCTCTCATACTGAGATATCTAATGAGAAGAGGAGATCAGAGGCTGTGTGTGTCAAAATAATAAATGCTCTATAGTCCAGAGCTGGACTATATAACAGGAAAGCTGGGTGACTGAAAAAGTAGAGTCAACTGATGATATTTAGAATACTATCATTTATTCAAGGTTTTCCAGTTGCTTCACAAGTTCTATTACATAACAGTGTTCTTAGACAGATCATCAGAGAAAGAAATAGTGAATTCCCAGGACCTATCTTGTAAGGTTCCATGACTCAACAGGGATATCAACTTGAACTTCACCTACCACAAACCTAACGCTTCATCTACTGCTGTACCTTTCTGCTTATGTGAAGATTCAAGCATGTAACCAATGTAGTAGTTAAGGCTAAGGGTATAAATATTCTCAACTATTTTGTCTTGCAGTGATTATTGTGGTTTTATCCTTGCTGTGGGACTAAAATGTTATTTCTGCTCACTATATTTGACCATCTTCAACCCAGAGAATTATTCTGCTTAGAAAGACATGTGGGGTTTTGCATAAAAGCCACATTTCCACAGAAAACTTTTTTTTTTTTTTTGCACAAAAGTCCCATTTGTCATTCTGCACAGAAAAATTCTAACAAGCATTTTGGAACATTTGAATACTGGGGAAAAAATGTGCTATAAAATCTGGCTGTTCTAGCATTCTTCCCAATGGGGTTTCCTAACTGTTGAGGAACCCATTTTTAAATGAGCAAATGAATAATAGAAAACATTATTTCCATCCCTAATTAAGGCACATGAAATTGTACAGATCTCTGTTGTAAAGAGTTTGTGCTACACAGTGTATTTGTGTTATGTATCTGTAACGAGTCACTATTTTTGGGAATAATGCATGTTACTCAATATTTTACATTTTCAATATGACTAGTGATTATGAATATACACAAGTATGTCCAAAAGAAGAACACTTTTTCCTGTTAGAGAGAGAGAGAAAGACTGACAGAGAGAGAAAGAGATAAAAGAATGGGAAGCACTGATGGGATTTAATGGGATTTAGAGCAAAGCTGAAACTGCTTAACAGAAAATACATTTTGAAATGCCTGATGTGGAATTTTAGCAGATGATGTCACACAGATGTGAAAGTTGATTTGGAGGCCAGAGCACTGCTCTGAATAAATATACTTGGTTCAGCAATAAGTGTCTTAAAATTGGACACCCAGGCTTGCTAAATATTTGCTGTTATCATATAACATGACACATATTCTCTCCTACTTAACCTCATTTGGTTTTTGTAATGTAATGCTCACAATACCAATACCAACAATACCAACAACCAGATCCCAAGAATTCAATTTGCAGATAATTTACAGCACCAACTTGAAAGCTCTCCCAAAGCATTTACTTCTGTTGGCATTCTGTGTGGTGCATCAAACATTTATAACAGAGGTGGGCAACTGTGGATGGGAAATTTTTGCTCTCTCTGAGAACAATTTTCGTCCTCTGGTGGGACACACTTTCCCCCAAACTAGCCACTGCATGACAAAACAAACAAACAAACAAACCATAAAGCAAAACAAAAAGCAAAGCCAAAAAGAACAAAGGTGGATGGTGGTGGTGGAATTATCTCCCTAATGCACTAAATCCAGGTGGGAATTGCATGTAGCTCATGGTCATACAAGGTCCACCATGGCTCCCTATGCAGCCCCATCCCTCAGGCACTTCTTACCTCCATGAATATTTTTAGCCTCAGTCTGGTTAACTGCTTCCCTAAAAGCTTCCAGCAGGCGTGTCTGGTCATTGAAAGCCTATTCCCCCCCCCACTTCCCTATCTCGTTTCATGTCTGAGTTAGTTGCTTTTCATCACTGGTCACTTACAACTATTTTTTCTTGAAGGACAAGTGTGGATCACAGAGATTTAAGGGGCCAGGGCAGCCTTCAAACCCCTTTAGTCACTAATTGGTGAGTTACCATCTGGCAAAGTCATTGTTTCTATAATTTTCATATGTGAAGGTCATGTGTGTAATTACTCACTGATTTTTCTCAACATTGGGTAGATTATTTGAAAGGCTTGCGGTTTGTAAAGACTATGACAGCATTAAAGTTGCCATATTTTATTGTACTCCTGTGTTAGAAAGTGGAGGGGGTCAAAAATAATAACTGATGGTGATGATTACGATGATGATGATTGCCTAGTATTTCTTTTAAGATGGCAAAGAGATTTAGCTTTGATTATTACACAACAAAATAGTTGCTTTTATGAGGTAATAGCAGGAGGCTATGACTGTGCTTATTTGAATTTAAGAGATGGAAAGTGGTTTCTTGTACATAAACTGCAATGCAACAAATCCCAAACCAGAGATACTGGTCATCATTGAAAAGTGAATCTAGTTTGCTTTGCTCCATAGTCAGCATCACCACTGGTAGTGTATAAAGGATTTTAAAGGCTCCCAATTCCCCCTACTTTCTCAATCTGCTCATTTTCCAACCCTTTCTTTCAGCAATAGAGACCTTTCTGCATTAGTGATCCTTTCATAGGAACACAGAAAGCCATCTTAATTTGAATTAAAACATCAGTCCTTTTAGCCAATACTGTCAACTCAGATTGGCAGCAGCTCTCAAGATTTTCAGGCAGGATTCTTTCCAAGCTCTGCCATCAGGCAGGATTCTCTCCTAGCTCTGCCATAGGACCCCTTGGTGCCTATCCATCCAAGTACTACCAGGACCATGTTACTGTACCCAACACCCCCACTTTGATGAATATACTATTTTTCATAAATTAGGTATGTTTATGGCTGAAAGCATGTTTGGAGAAGCACTGGCTTTATATATGTAGCCAGGCCAGGATGACTTCAGCATAGGCAGGTCATAAATTCAAAGAGGATTAGATGGGAAATCCTAGCACTGATGAGCTTGGGGTGATCCTTTCAAAAGTCTGTAAGGTACAAGCACTCCTGGAAACAATAGAAGGCAAAACTGCCTGGGTGAAGCAGTCAAGTACCCTTGCTGGGAGCATATCCTACAGAGACCTTTCCTATTTACCTTTCCCAACCAAGACATTAAGAGATTGCCAGGACTTCCATCGATGTTTTGTCACCTAAAGCTAAGATAATCATCCCCTTCTGGACTTCTTTATCAGTTTGTGGAAAAACAATTATTGCTGTGCCCACATCTTCCCTCAGGGCATGAAATAGGGTACAAAAAGCCAGGCTCCAGGCCAGGTAATTTGTAGTATGTTGGGCACCATGCTTCGCACATCCCCCCAGATTCCTGTTCCTCTGTGCTACCCTCAAACTCTTGTTTGAGCCACTTTACTTTGATCTTCTGCTTCAGGATTGTAAATATCACCCCTTCCACCCCAAATCTCTCTCTACTCAACCCTTCTTGCTCTTCCCTTCAATAGCCTTGTATGGTTCATGAGATTGCTTGATTTCTTGTGTGGTTCTATTAATTTTCAATAAAACACCTTGATTAACTTTAAACTGGAGTAATGTCTGCAGCTAGTACTGGTATACACAGGTGAAAAGATCCTGCCATTACTCTCATCTCATAGGCCTCCTTTCAGCTGATAATTCCCCAAATCCTTAGGAGATTCTGGTATGGCTGAAAGACCTCCATGTCCCCCACCTTTTAGGACAACATACAAGCCTCCTTAGCTTCCAAAATCAAATGAGTTCAAGGTGCTGCGATTCTTTTTCCCTACTTATATATTTTGGACAAATAAAGTTTAATGTTAATTCTATAAGAGATACATTTTCCAGTAGTCACTTAGTGCTTTGACAACAAAAACGCTAACACTAACACATTCATCTCCGAAGTTTTTTCTGTTCCCTTAGGTTTATAAAGATATGTGCTGCCAACATAGAGTTCATCTGAATGTCACAGCCTAGTATGGACCCCATCCAAAATATTTCTCTGTGGCATTATCTCTATGGGTAACTATAACAATTAGAGCTGTTTGTTGCTGTTTTATGATGTAGTTCCTCCATAAATATCTTCTGAAAATTCTCTGTGCTGTTGCCTGTACACCAAATCATCTACAATATTTTGATCCACAGCCAGAAGCTACCAGGAATTTCTGCCAATGACATGAAAACTACTGAGATGATGTGGAAGATCTATTAGGTAGCACTAAACAGCACAGCTGTTGCCCGGAGAGACTGCCAAAGACACGGTGCTAGCATGGGCCTTCTGCATGGAGGCAGGACTACGTAGATTGGTCCATGTGCTTAAACCATTCCACTCATGAGACATAGGGACTTCCTCTAATAGTCCTAATATGTGTAGTGAATGAAGGCACCAAAAGCAGTCTCTCTTGTCACATGTTCCCCTTAGAGGTATACCCACTTCCAATCCAATTTCCAGTCAGTGTGCAAGCACCAATGCTGAGGTACATGGGAGGGATGCATTAAATTCCTTGCACAAAAGTGCTCCAATGTTCTTAATATACACTGATCAGAAAAGAAAGGTTCCTGTGAGATGAGTCAATTGGGATACTGTTGCATCTCCACTATCTGAATAGATAGAACCATTCGAGAATTATTGCAGGAATGCTCATGAGTTCATGCACTCTTGGCAGAGATACCTCATAATTACTGAGCATTAAAGGGTCTTAGGGGATCAACAGATTAGAAGCCAACATTTTCCTGTCAATCTTTAGGTGTTGGCTACTGTTCTCTCTCATGTCTGGGTCAAAAGCCAACAGGGAAATATCCAGGAAGCTAATAAGGACCAGATGCTTCTGACTTTGGTCAATGAGCGTATCCTTCATACATCTCCAAAGAGGAAACTTAAAATAGATTTTGTAAATGAATAGTATCAAAGTCAAATTTGAACTTGTAAACAAACAATAGATTTGAACTTTCCAAAACTGATTACAAAATAAAGCTGCTACTGTAAATATAGGATGTATTTTTGTTCTGGCAAAACTTACCAAACATTTCTTCTCATATATAAGAACTAATGATCAAAATTATCTGATATAATTCTATGCAAAACTGACTGCTGTTTAACTTACTCTTGTGTTATTTCTTTCAGCCTTCAGTTCAGAAATTTCTTCTTCTTTTTCCAGTAGTTGTTCCCTGCATGCATTTAGTTCTTTTGTAAGTGCAGCAAATTCCTGAAAAGTTAGAGAAAATATACAAGTATATTCAGTATTCAGCAGCATTATGTTCATCATTTTGATTTAACTTCCTGTTACAGAAACTCTTAGTAGAATTAAATTTTGGTTGTGGAACTAATGGGAAGGAGACAACACAAGGCTCAGACAAACCACACAAGCAAACAATGCTTTTGAAGTAAACAAGGCTAAAAATGTATTAAGGTTACAGCTGTATGTACAGGTTGGCTTGGTATGAGGCACACATCCAGTGAAATGATCACCTGATTCAATGGACTCATTATCATTCGATTAAATCCAACCACTTGCCAGGAGATTAGCAAGTGTGACAACTGAAGAAGCCAGTTGTATGCACTGCCACCTTTCACCTGGGGGGATGAGGCAAATCATAGAATCATAGAGTTGGAAGAGAGCCCAGGGGCCATCAAGTCCAACCCCCTGCTATGCAGGAAAATCCATCAAATCATTCCCAACAGATGGCCATCCAGCCTCTGCTTAAAAGCCTCCAAAGAAGGAGACTCAACCATACTCCGAGGCAGCATATTCCACTGCCGGACAGCTCTGACCATCAGGAAGTTCTTCCTGAGGCTCAAGTGGAATTTCCTGCAGCTTGAATCCATTGCTCCTTGAATCCATGTCCCTGAGCTGGGAGTGACTCTGTCTCCCCCGCCATTCCCTAATGGGACCCCCTGTGGACTTTTCCCCCAAAACTGGATGTTGCCCCATGCCACACCACCTCTAAGTTGTGACAATAAGAAGAAAGAGAATTCTTCAAGCCACTGATGTGTACTCCAGCCAAATAGAATATGCTATCCAGTACAGGATTTTAGTGTCACAAAAACTTATTTAAGCTTCTTTAAATCCACTGATCATTTCAACTTCTTTTAAATTTTTGTAACACCATTTAAAAAAAAAATCATTAAAATAGATATTTTGGGATGTCTAGATTAAAGAACTCTTATTTCTGTTTTTACTTAATGCCCATGACATGCCCATGTTTCTGAATATATTAAAAAACTCCTACATATTTTTAACATATTGATATAGATTAAACCGAATGTGCCAAGTTTCAGGGGAAAAAGTACATACAGATGTGACCAGGTTTCATTCTATTTTAGAAATGTGACTGCTGCTATGATCAGAATGAAAAATACTGTTTGTGTAACTAGACAATACCAGAGATTTTATTTGGAACTTCTTCCAAATATTGCTTTTAAATATTCTTTTAAATATTGCTTCCAGTATTGAATGTGTTTTAGAGCAGCTCCTCAGCAAGTATGTTTCTGAACCTGAATTTTCCAAGGTAAGGTGAATGGGAAGATGAGTGGGTTCAGGGCAACTGCAGGAGAACAGAGAGAAATGCTTCATCCTTCCACCTTCCGTTGCCTGCATAATCTTCCCCCAAACCAAGTCATTTCTAGTTTTGGAGACTATTAGAGACCAGATTAAAATGGTCAGAGCAAGTCTATGTGGGGAAAGGATTGCTCCCTAGGAGTAAGTTTAAACATGACCATACTCCAGCATTCTGAGGTGTACCACACTGCATAGTTATAGTGGTTTAATAGGATTTTAGCTACCATTGCTCCATCCAACAGGATCTTGAGATTTGAAAGTTAATACTAGAGAGCTTATTGCTAGAGAGCTTTTGTTTATTCTTCTGAACTAAAGCACTAGAGCTTTCTAACAGAGAATTGTAAGTAAGAATTATAAGAGAATGAGTACACCAAAGCCTCTTCAGAAATCTCTCCCTCTTGACTTTTGCTGAGGAACTCATGGTGGGTAGATGTCCCTTCTTTGGCTCTGCCAAACAGGGGAAAGATCCAGCAGTGAACACACTGGAGGGCGGGGGATCAGACTGGTGCAAACCTTTGGATTTAAGGGGAATAATTGAGATTGCCCACACAGCCTCTGTGTGATAACTGAAGCCCCTGTCAGAGCTGCTGATGACAAGCAGCAGCTGTTGGTTCCTGTTACTCAGGGTAGAGATGACGAGCAGCAGCTGTTGCTCCCTGTGGCTCTGGCTGGAGATGAGTCCTGCAGCTCAAGAGCTCCCCCTGCTGCCATGAACCAAGCAGGCTTGGACATTCCTCTGCCTGTTCCTTTAGGGCAACAGGGATCTGATTCTGAAGAATGGTTTGGAGCCTGTGCCAATCAGCCCACAAACAAGGCAGAGACTCAAGAGATCTGAACAAAGGGAGGCTTCCTTGATTATAAGTTCAAGAAGTAGTGACTTGCCACACCTGTGTCTTGGGCTATATAACTGCCTGCCTGGAAGCTTTCCTTTGCTTGTGGCAAACTTCTTTTAAGCCCTCCTTTTGCCTGTTCCTTGCTCCCAGCACCTGGTTCCTGCTACCTTGAATTGATCTCTTGACTCTTGGCTTTTGAAACTCAGACTACGGCTTTTGCTTGATGCTCTGGTAAATGAACTCCCTTGTGTAAAGTGCTTGCTTGTCTCCTCCCGGCTGGACTTTGCTGGCTCTCACACTCCCTTCTCTGAGCTGGCTTGCCACCTAGGTCTCTGACCTTGACAGTTTGGTCCATGCAACACATAAGGAGACAATCAAAAGTGTGATGTTCACATGTGATAGGTGTGAGGAGGCATCAGAAGAAACAGTAGATGTCCCCTTCTGGATAGAACACCTTTAAAAGATACTTTAACTTTAAAGGAAACTAAACCCACATGTCATCATCTCTTAATTAACTATGATGAGAATCTGATTTGTATTAAGAGAGCTCTTATTATTAACTAAAAATTAGCATTTCAATAGTTTGATAACAGCTCAGTGACTTCCTCCTTTTTGTGAAAAGGATTAAAAGGGCTGAAGAATTTAACAAATAAAAAAACTAAACAAGAATCTGGCTTAACAAAATTTTTAAAACAGACAAGGGAACCACACATTAGAGATCATTTTTTAAAGTTAGAAGACATTATAAATTTGGACATGCATAAGACTATTTATGAAGGAATGTTATTGTAACAAGTAATTGATACAGCTGAGAATGGCAACACTGTAATGATTACAGATGCTGACAAGGAACTAAGGGCTCAGCTTTGTGAAAAGTTGCTGCTGCTTCTACAAAGAAGGAAAATGGAGAAAAGGATTTAGTGCTGCTGCTGATTTTTCCCTCCACATGTGATGTTGTCCTGGATAATGATGATAATGACAAGGAAGATGGCCAAGGTGGGAGAAAGGAGGGGATTGAATGATCTGTCTTGGGATAGATCTGGGTCTTCTGATGTTTTCAAAGAGTGGTGGATGAACTTAAATTAATATGGGAGAGATGATTCAGATGAGATTGGATTTGACAAGAGAATTTAAGAATGAGATCAAGGATTTGAAAGGTGCAATATCTCAAATAACTGTTGAGATAATGTAAGTTGATGAGAAAGTTTTGGAGGCTGAAACTGGACTTATGAACTTTGAAATGCAGAAAGATTTGGACAATTTGGCTTTGATGAAATATAGATTCTGTTTGAGATCTAGAGATGTGGAGGAGAGTTCTGATCAAGATATTAAACAGAAGATGGCTACAGCCTTGGCAATTTTTTTGGAATGAGAGGTGTCAGCTATGGCGAAGGAAATAGATTGCACTTACAGAATAAATTCATGTTATGCAAGATTGAGATAGGTGGCAAGGGATGTTATAGTTCATTTTACTAAGGAATCAGATTTTGCAGCAACACTTCGAAAATAGATTGATGATTGATAGAAAACATATCATTGTTCTTAAACTAATTCCAATACAGATATTGAAGAGAAGGAAGGATTATGTTTTCCTGACTGAGAAACTTAAACAAAAACAATCCCAAATCTCTGGAAATGAACTAGAATCTTCTATCTAGTGAGTCACACTGAGTTTCTGCTCCAACATGCTGGGCATGTACAGTATAGTTCTTCAGTGCCTTATTTCTGTCATAAGAAATGAAGAGAGCCTTTTTCAAATGCAAACATTTGGAGATCTGGAAGTTATTCAGTTCACACTTTATGTATTCAGAATCATTTGTTCCCAGCATTTAAGTCCTATCCATGTAGTGCTGTAATGTAAAGAAGGAAATTAATTTTGTTAGATTCAACAGTAGTCTTTTTGACCTCTCAATACTGGTTTTAAGAAGAAACACACTTTGCCTTGAAAAGTTTACATTTTTGTAGGACATTTTAGAGACATAAGGCACATGGAAAACAGTTGCTTTTAAATACAGATATTTTTAAGTGAAAATGGTTGAAAATGTTATCAGTTGAAAAAAATATGCACAAAAATATGCACTTTTTGATGTTAAAGAAAATGTGTACATTTGGTAAAATGTATAAACAAATACATACATTAGGAGAGATGCCTGAAGATGAATACAAAATTGAAGATGAGTAGAACAGTTTAGGTATGAATTGTCTTGCAACTAGATACAAAACAAGTGTAGGAAGAAAATGGAGGAGAAATTCAGAGAAATAAATCAAAATTGAGACTGAGAAAATGTCACATTCCTACTACAGTTTGGTCTGGCTGGTTCCTGCTGTTTTACATGAATACTTCCTAAATCTGCCACTGAGAAGAAACCACAGTCTTGAAGATGATCTGCTAGATATTCCACCAGCCTATCACATACAAAACAAAACAAAGCATTGCAGACTCACAAAGCTTTGGCTAATGGAAAGCAATATTCTGTAGAAAGGAAAACACTCACAGTGGCTTCCCTCCTTCCTAGGAATTACCACAGCCACTGAGAAGACATGAAACTAAGTACCATGAGACATGGTTGTCCAGGCTGGGATTTAGTATATCATATGGATCTTGTGTAACATATGGGAAATGTAATATATAGGAAACATGGGTTTGCACTGTCATTATTGTGCTTTAGTTGTGGGTACTGAGAACCTGCCTATGTGTGTGATACCAGTGTGTGAATGGTGGTGACAGAGCCTGGAATAGTTCCTTTTTGGAATGAGAATTGGTGATGCCAGTTGGGAGATTCAAGGACTTGTAGTCCAACACCCACAAAACCTTTCCAAGCATTGCCTAGTGGTAGAATCTTTCTGCACTCCTCTAAGTTTTCTTTTCTCTTGCATTCTAAAGTCTTAAGAGTATTGTTATTAATATTTGACGTAGTTTAATCTGTAACATACAATTAAGAATTTAGAAACAGAAAAAAAGAGAGAAAAGAAAGACATGCATCTAATAAACAGTAGGGCTCTAACCGCCAACAAGCCTGACAGTAATGAAAAGAAAAATAAAAAAGAAATATTCTGCTATTATAGATCCACCTAAATAATCCTATCAAAATTACTAATAACCATAGCCACAGATGATTATATCATTGGATTTATTTTATATTCTAAAATATTTAAGGAAGCCTCCACAATAAAGTGAAACAGAGATATATATAAAGGGGTTTAAGAAATTGATTATTTTACTGTATTATAAAAACTCTTATGAAACCATTACATATTAATATAATTACTTGGTTTAATTAAACCATGTGAACCTGATCAATTTATTCCACAGAGAATATTAAAGCTTAAGCAGGAATAGTTCATGTATAATATTTCTGAGCTATTGTTTTTAAACTAAAGTTACACTTTCATCAAACTAGTAAACTGCAAATTTGATTATTTATATTTTTGAGAGAGGGAAATTGTTCATCACCCTGATGCACTACTCTTTTAAACTAGAACATCTGGATTTAGTCCAACTTCATCTCATCAAGGAACTAAATTAGTGTTTTGGCTTAAGTGCTTTGAGCTGATGTCCAGCTCATTATTACTATTAGAAAAGGACATGATTTATACTATCATCAAATTACATTATTATGTTTTGCTTGAAAATTGTTCGGGAATGAGAGTCCAAATGCACATGATTTTTTTTTCAAGGATCATAAAATGCACCAAAACTGTGTGTGGGAGATATATATGGGAATAAGGAGTAATATTTATCTTGCACTGACTGTGGGGTTGGAATGGGTGATCTTCAAGGTATCTTCCAACCCTCATTTTATAGGTATATTATTAGTTGCCAACTGAGTGCCTGTAATTTTTATATGCATGATGACTGCACAGTTGCACAGACTCCATGTGTCAATTCAAGAGAACAAATACCAGAGACTTGTGTCTTTTCTACTGACAGCCATCCAGCTACAAGGTGAAGGTGAAGGGGAAGCTTACGTCACCTCAGGATACCATTCCCTATCCAGATTACCTAAATAAGGCATACATTAATCAGTGGTCTGGTGAGACATGCACATGGGGCAGCAGGTGGATCTTTTGCTGTGAGGACAGCAAATCCACTCTGATTTTACCATCACAGCTCCCACAGCTAACAAGGGAGCTCTCCTTGTGCTGAGCTTCTGGGAGATCTCATCTACAATTTGGAGCAGCTGGGAGAGGAGCGGTGATAAAGCCAAAAGGAGATTTGCCACTCTGCAGCAACAGATATAATAGTCATCTGCACAAGCACTCAGTCATGATAGTCACCATATCTGTTCATCCAAGGAAAGTCCAAAAAAAAATAAAAAATGAAAGCAGATGTGAATATCCATGTCAGCCCCTCAGTTCTAGCAGTTTTCATTTCTACCATGAACAAGTAGTTTGTAATTCAAGGTCACAAACACTTTGCATTACAATAGGAACAGCACACAATGGCACATTTTTGCTGGGACAATAACTCTTTCCCCACCCCGCAACTGTGGGGATTTCCAACTAGGCTTAGATGGAAGAGGAAAATCTGAAGTGGATAGCATATGCCACCATCATTCCTACTAATGAAGCAGTCTGGCACTTCAAGCCACAAGCTTTGGCTCCATTATACTACTTCCACCATCAGTTTCTTAGTATTCTGTAGTTTGAGTGAAGATAAAAAGGCTTCTATTATAGCATGTTAAAATGGAAAGAGTTTTTTTTTTTAAGGGGAAGGGGAAATAAGTGAACGTGTAATTTTTGTTTTGGCCATAGGAAAATAAAAGACATAAAATTTAGCTAATATATAACAAGGATGCAAGTAAAATAACATAGCCAAATGGAATTCTTCCCAATCTCTACTAGCAACCAAACCCATAGCAGCTTTTCAATAATATAAACAGCATCATGTTCTAAAGAGAAAAAAAGCAAAATTTCAATGATTGTCCTGCGCAGAGCTCTTATTAAAGGAAGACTCAATCTCTTTCTGTGTTCCCTATGGAAATTATAATACTAAAAAGCATGAATGAAGATTCTATTTCTCTGATTCCACAGGGACCATGTTAGAGACTGAACAGAATCAAGTCACACTGGACAGTTAACAGATAGCAGCACATTAAGATGAACGAGCTCAATAAAATAAAATAAAAGCCTCCAAAACTACTGTTTAGCTATAGGAAAATACATACAGATTCAAATCCACTCATTTATTACAAAGAATTCAATTTGGCCTAGTAAGTTTTATTTAAGTAGGTAACAGCTCCAATGATTTCATATTCTGTTTTCTCAAGTCATACTCTTTATAAAGACTTCTGTTGTTGGGATAAACAAAAAACTAATATATTTTCTATGAAGGTAGGGCAAAATATGTTCAAAATCTGTTTTTTACTTGGTCTGCTTCTAGCTTCTCTGTTCTGAAAGGGAGCAGACAAGATCTTTCTCGGGGGGTATATCAGCAGGTCTTCTGCAGAAAATATCTCACTGGAAAACTGAGTTTGCTTTTCATCTTTACAATGAGATTATTTCTCTCATGCTTGGCTTTTGAGGGATGAGTTAATAAAAGGGTAAGATATCAGTTTTGAATTCATGCTTCATAAAAACACAGGTAAATGTCAGTTTCCGATGTTAAAATTCTTTCCAAGTTTGTTGCTTAACACTTATGTGCTGTGTGGTAACAGAATTTCTTTCTAAAAAAATTCTTTCACAAATTAAAGCCAAGGAATACAGTCTTCTGTTTTACCCAGTTACATAACAGATTGTGATGATAATGACCTCTTCTTTATATTTGCCTCATAGATGCACAGAAACCAAAGGGATACTGTCATACAGAATTATTGTTTGCTGCAGAAATGTTACATGGTCAGTCATAGTTTAGGAGACCTCAGGGTAGAAACGGCTGCAGAATTAATATAGTTTGACAGAACCGTACTCTTAAAGTTTATAAAGAACCTGTTGGCTTACAACACCAATTAAAATTAAGCATATACTTTCTCTTTTATACCGAAATTTGAAAACTAAAATGTGTACTACACATAATGTCTAATCTAAACTTCTTGTGTAATGTATTTTGACCTCTGAAAATACACCTGAACATTTCAAATGAATGAACAAATACACAGAATTTCCCAGAGATGAAAGGGGAAGAATAACTAGTTTATTGATGTTGCAAAGCATTCCATAAGCATTTTTCAACATGAGGTTTTAAAACAATGCCCAGATTTGGGTGTGGAAGAGATCAGGAAGTTACTGATGGACAAAACTGAACATGCCAAATAACCTAAACTAGCTTACTATTGTCACCACTATGGACACAAAATTCAACTTCCAATCTAGTCAGCTTCAGAAACAAGTGAATACCATTTTGTTTTTAAACTAAGCCAGCAAAATGTCTAGGGCCATTATGGGAACACAGAACTGATGAATGCATGGATGTCCTTTCCCATGTGTGTTCACTGTACATGGTTTCCAGTGCAAAAATGGATTGTTTTAACAGATATTCTCACTTTTTCCCTAGCCAATAACTAGACAAAAGAGAAGTCTGCCTTGTGTACAAACTATGCAAACAAGCATTCATATCTTAGGTGTACTGAGACAAAGTGGTCTGCAGGCTACTTTGGGAAGGAGAAGAGAAACTGCACATGTGCTGGTGTTGTCTCCTTGTATTCAAGGTGTTTAAGCCAGTTGGCTGAAATAAACTCCCCTTTTTCAACTAGTGGATTATTATCACAGATAATTGTTCTTGAGAACAGTACTTTGAATTCCAGATAATTGCCATCAAAATAACTGTTACTAGACTCACTGAACTGTGAAGCTGAGATATGGACATCTGTAAATTTGAGAAGACGTAAGCACAGCATGTGCTCATAAAGCACACTTAACAGAACTATTAACTGTGCCATAAAACTGACATCTCTAGAGAAGGTGTCCCAGTAATATCATTTGTGATTATCTGCCATATTGTGATAGTATCATATGTTACGACAAAATTTTCTCTAGAAAAGGACACAGAAACCAATAATAGCAATTAGTTTTTATATGCTACTTGTATTAAATATTAAAAAATATAAACATAGATTGTAATTGTTATGGTCTAACTGTATTTTGGAGATTGTATATTATCTAAGGCCAGTAACTTTGGCTGAGCTAGGGCTTTTTCTCTTCACCAGTACATTATATTGCTTCTCATTAAAACGGTAGCGCTTTCTGCTGTTTTTGCCACAAAATTTGGTCTAGTAATTTTCCAAGGAACTAGGGAACTGTAAGATTCAGAGCTCATAAAATTCCTTTTGAAAAAATAGTTCTAGTTCCAAGACCCCAAAACAGAATCATAGAATTAGAAGAGACAATAGGGGCCATCGAGTCCTACCCTCTGCCATGCAAGAACACACATCAAAGCATTCCCAACAGATGGCCATCCAGCCTCTGCTTAAAAACCTGCAAAGAAGGAGACTCCGCCACACTCCGAGGCAGAATATTCCACTGCCAGACAGCTCTGACCATCAGGAAGTTCTTCCTGAGGTTCAGGTGGAATCTCCTTTCCTGCAGCTTGAATCCATTGCTCCTTGTCCTAGCTACTGTGGCAGTTACTATTTTAATAAACTAACTCTCTACCTCCCTGCTTGCCAAAAGTATACATTTTGGGATTACTTTAAAAAACTCTTAATGCTGTAAGCTGCTATGATATAAACACAGTCTTCTCTCATGTACATGTAGTCAACTTACCACTCTTGTTATTTGCTCTCATCTGTTTTAGCATCATAATCTATCTGCCTGTTACTATGGTAGACCAGCTCGAGCCTGTGGTCTACAATTTAATAGTAATAATATCAGTTGTAAAGATTTACTGACATCTCCACGTGGTTAATATTAAAGATCATTCCACATGTCTGACAGGGTCAGCGAGCAAGCACGTAGGCAGGCACGGCCAAATGGCTGCAATTAAGAAAATCCAGGTCTGGTCAGTAAACTAATCTGTCACGTAGACCCCAAGGAACCCTCCAGACACACCTAGTCATTGAGCACACAAAGACTCCTCAGCCCTGAGATGCCTGCTTGACAGGATTAGCACTCTTGACCATCAGCCTGTCAAGCGAGGGCAATCTACATAGTGCTGGAGTCTTTGTCCGACTCCGGCAAAGTCAATCAAAATCAAGTGAAACTCATCAAGCTGGAGATGTCTGTCATCAAGGGCTTTGTCTTAGCCCTTTTCTCTATTGTTCTCCCTGGGAAAGGGCTAGCCTCCAGGTACAATTTCCCTGATAAGAACCCCTGATCTTGAGCACTTCCTTGGATCGCTCTCGGCTTCCTCCCCATCCTGCTGTTGCTCTGCTCGCCAAAGCCTTCCCCTCACCTCCACATGCTGAGATTCACTGCTCCCAACTCTCTGGCTCTATTTTGGCTTCCCGGACTACAGGATCAGGTGCAGTATTCCCCCGATATCCTTCTTTAAATCCCCTATCAATTTTCCTCCCTTTATTTTTCTTAGGTCTGTGTGAGTGGGTGCGTAAGTGCGCAGTGACTGAGGTTTTAAATAAAGAAAATAATTATAAACTTATTTTGTCTGGGTCTTGACTCGGCCTTACCCCGTAAAAGCTGGATACAAGGTCTCACTAGGTTACCCTACCTCTCTGGTGTGCTGGGTGTGTGCTTAGTGTAACTTGGAAACCCTCTTAAAATTGGGGTCAGACTAGATGTCCTTTGAGGGATCCCATGGAACTTGGATAGTGACTGGGACCCCCGGAAACTCCAGCAACCTATCTGGTGACCGGGACCCCTGGAAACACCAGCAACATATCTGGTGACCGGGACCTCCCTGAACTCTACATATCTGGTGACTAGGACCCCCCTGAACTTAAAACCATTGATTTGGTGACCGGGACCTCCCTGAACTTAAAATAACTAATTTGGCAATTGGGACCCCTAGGTCCCCCAGAAAATTAGGTTAACATGCCCATCTTTTGCCAAAAGCAATTAGTCAAAGCAATTGATACCAGAATTACAAATTTAGGGCAGTTTTGGTTATCACTAAATGACAAGAAATCTTAGGCCTGTTTGTTTTGATTGGAATTTGGTAATACAAGCTCCTTATCTATATCAGAATTCATGGCTCTTTAATTTTTTTCCCCATTTCACTTGAAGAGAGGTGCTTATTCTAGTCGATGTGATCAGGATATGATGTTATGCACAATTGTTCCTGTTTCCAACTAAGAACATGTCATTACACAACTGTTCTTCTGGACTGAATAATGCCCTGCCCAACAGCTATGTGACCACAGCTAAGAATCTCAGGAGAAGAACCCTAGCACTCACACCTGAGGTTTCTGCCAATGCTTGCACCTCTATTTTGGCACTCACTGTAAAGCTGTTACTATCCAGAGCATGTGTGACAGTACACGCTCAGTCTGGAGCCTCAGGTGGGAGAAACCTCTTAATTGTTTGGCAGCCTTCCCCATGTAACAGAGTATGAAGCAGCATTACAAGGCTCATTGTCAGGCAGCACTTTAATTTAGTTATTTCCATTGATATAATTCTACAGTCATCCCTCCACATTTGCTGGGGTTAGGTGTGCAAGATCCTCATGAAAGTGGAAAAACCATTAATAACTCTGTCCTGCACCAAACTAGTAACACTAAAAAAGTATGATCCATATTTTCAACCTTCCATGAATGACTTCAAGGCATCAGAGTTCCTTCGCAAGGCAGAAGTGGGTGGCTGGTGGGCTTGCTGCCACCTCCATTGCTGCCCTACCCCATTTTTAATAGGTACTTACAAGCCTTGTTCACAGTTTCTCAGTCTCACCAGGCTTGCAGTCACCATTAAAAATGGCATAGAGAGGCAGCAGAGGCGGCAGCAAATAATCCATGAATAATCCAATCTGTAAAAGTGAAATCCACAAATGTAGAGAGCTGGCTGTATTCTGCTTCAGTCAGACCTTACATACTATATGCTACATCCAATTCTAGGTGCCATGGCTTAGAACTATAAGCTAAAATATATCCACAACATGGCAACCAAGATGATGAAGAGCCTGGAAACCAAGCTCTATAAGGAACAGTTGCAGAAGCTGGATGTGTTTAGCCTGGAGAAAAAATATTACCGATAGGTGGCATCATAGCCTCCTTCATGTAGAAGACAGAGTTAACTTGTTCCTGCTTCTCTGAAGTATCCAAACTACAAAAATGAGAGTTTGGCTAAAAGAGCTGCCTGACAGGGGAACAGACTACCACACAAGGTTAATGGACTATCCTTGCTGGAGATTTTGGAAGAGTTTGGATGGACACTACTTTGGAACATGGACCCCAAGATCAGGGTTCTGTGGGTGGGCTTCAGTCCCCCATAGATTAAGGTGGAAGGGCTGTTCCCCCAGCAGTTATCAGAAATGCACTCACATGAACAAGCACAATAAAACTTATTAAGACAGCTACTGTAGTTGACTCTTACCAGGAATAACAAAGGCTGCATGAAATCTATCCTATGAACTTACCTGGGAGTAAGCTACACTGAATGTATGAAAGAGACTTCTGTGGGATAACAGCTATGATACACAGATCATTTGCTCTGTTGGTGTCAATTCCCAGCAGTGGATGTGCAAAACTGGTACCCTTTCCTCCACAATGTATTTCTTCACACTTGTTCTCACTTAGTTTTCAATAGACATGTTAAAGCCCATTCTCCCAGTTTAGAGACTGTGAACTTTTCACAGTCTTTTGCATTCTCACCACTAAACAATTTATTGTCATCAGCAAATGTGACCATCTCACTATACACCTCTAATTGCAGTGTTTGCATCAATGTCTATATCTTGAACTTGGTAGATATGCATGCTTTTCCTTTTCTTTTGAGAGTATCCTGTGTGTAATTCTGCTGTCTTCTAACATGTCTCCTCCAAAGCCTTTGCTTTTAAAGCAGTGTAGAGAAGGAGAAGGGAGCCAGCATGGGATAATGGTTTGAGCATTGGATTATGACTCTGGAAATCAGGGTCTGAATGCCTACTCAGTAACGGAAACCCACTGTGTGACCTTGGGCAAGTCACACTTTTTCAGCCTCAGAGGAAGGCAAAGGCAAACCCCTTCTGAACAAATCTTGCTAAGAAAACTCTGTGATATGTTTGCCTTTGATTGCTGTTAATCAGAAACAATTTGAAGGCATACAACAACAATAAAGTAAAGGTGTGGATATTTTGTAAAAAATATACACGCAAGAAGACAAAATTAATAACAATTTTCTTGCCACTGTTGACCCCTCATACCTTAAAAACTGTTCCAGGAGTCCTGGTCAGGAATGTTTTCAATGTGGGTTCCTTCACTAACAAGTGGTTGGTTTACATGGCCCTTGGTGTCTACTCTAGTTCTAAGAGTTTATTACTTCTATATGATTTTGACTGTGAACCCCAAAGAGACAGGACTACAAATCTTCACGAAAAACTGTTGCAAGCTACTCTGAGCCATTGTGATAGAGCAGGTTAACAAGTAATGCTTTCTGAGAATCTTCCATGCCCGCTCCTCTATAGTCTGAGAAGCAGTTCTATGTCTCTGTAGCAAAGGAGGCTGCAATATTTCCCTCCCCTGCAGAATAAATAAATAAATAAGTTTTTTGCAGTGCATAGTAAATGAACCTTTTCTTGTTTCTGCTGGTATTCCCCTTGATGGAAGTTTCCCTTGGCTTTCATTTACAGTTCAATTATTTTGGTCATCAGAACCACCACACAAAAAACCAGAAATGGTTAGAAGTCCTAATCTTATACCCCCACCCCCATGGAACAATGGGCACAACCAGGGATTGAGAGGTGAGGATTGCATTTTGGATATTTTGACTACATTTTGGAGGCTTCCAAGAACAGAAATCCTCATTTTGGAATAACTCAATTTTTGGGCAGAGGGCATCTAAGGATTCTGGCAGGGGGAACAAAAATGGCTGTGGAGGATGTATGCATCCAGCAGTCCACAAGATTCCAAAACCTGGTTTACTGGAAGCCACTACTATAGCGTATTATCTCTCTGAGTGAGTGTTTTGTAATGGTTTGAGTGCTGGATTTGGACTCCAAGAGACCAAGATTCGAATCCTACTCAGCCATGAAAACCCACTGGGTTTTGTTGTTTGTTGCTTTAAAAAAACTCATTAATGTTACTCACTATTGGGAGACTGATATATTGAAACCACATTACTGATAACTATGTACTTTTAGATCTTTCCCACAATACACTTAAAATATAAAAATTTCTCAAAGTATTTCCCAAATGACCCCTTAAAAATAATAGCTTAGGAATAATAAAAATGTTCAAATAAAAGCATTACCTGTAAAACATTACTTCCAAGATCCAGCTCTAGCAACTGATACTAACATTTAGAATGAATGCATCACTTTTTTATGTTGATGGCAGAATCGTAACCTATACTGTAACAAGAACCTGCCTACCGTGTCTTCATTATATAAACAGAGAAATGCTCTGCAGCAATATATAAAACACTGGGTATTTTTTTTTAATGGGGTCCATGCTTCATTTATTTCATAGAATTACCTTATAGAGTCAGATGCCATTATTGAGCTTGAATGACTTTAAAATTATATCACCTTTAAAACAGAGTCATAGCTCAAAATTTTCTTCCTTTACTTAACTTGCAGCATTTGCTTTCTCAGATACCCTTGCCACTTGTACCAAATTACGTAAACACTTTTATGATAGGCCATGGGCCTGAGTCACCCTTAACATGACTGGAGAGTCACACTGAGTTTCACTTTAGCCATTTGCTCAGATGTAAAAATACACTGTTTCCCAGTTGTGTTATTCATAGTTATAGTTATTCTGTATGGACATTCAAAGGACACTTAAAAAAAAGAATGAAATTCAGCAGGTCCAGTCTGAGTTATTTTTCACCCAGCATGATAGTCAGCATATAGTGATATGGAATTAAAAATTAAATCATATCATTCAAGACTTAGCAAACAAAATCAGTTAGGCAAAAGGGAAGAATGTGAATCCATCTGCAACATGACATTGTCATTTGTCATGTGTCTTTAAGTTGACTCTGACTTATGGTGATCCTATCTTAGATTTCTCCAAAGAAGGTCTGTCACTGAATTCCAATTAAGATGACAAAATGTGGCTTGCCAAAGGTCACCCAAAAGGTTCGCATGGCGAAACGGAGATTTGAACCATGGTATCTTAGAGTCCTAGTTCAGTGGTCACACCACTTTATCGTGATGGCTCAATATTTACTAATATTAATTAGTAATTTTACTAATTACTAATATTAAAATGAAATATTTCAGGAAAAAGGGAAGGTCAAAGTCATCTTCAGTTTTTAATAATCCAAGATATACTTTGATTACAATCTCTAGCATGAAATCAACTTTTAATTTATTTTTACCATATGTAATATATCCTAGGTTTAAGAGGGATGAAGCAGGGTAGAAAAAGGCTTGAAAGCAATTGGAGGAAAATTATCAGGAACTGAAAAGTTATGTGCCTGTGTTTGAGATTACTCTGAGCTGGTAAAGATAGTGAACAAGTACTGCTTCTCTGCTCCACTGCATCCTTTTTATGCTGTCTAGGAGAGATCTTAAGGGAACTTCAAGGACTATCACAGTTAAGGAGGCCATGGAACCAGCAAAAGCTTGGTGTGATGTCTTTGTGAGGTATTTTCAGGATAAAATTATTTCCATCTGCTAGGATTTAGATTCCATCTTCAAAGGAGGGAAATAGCCAGTTTTATTGGATGCATTTCAGTTGCAATGGCTCACATACACTGCCCAGTCATTGTTTGCCCCTCATAACTTACTAAAACTAGAAGGAAGGGCAGAACTAGCTGGGTCAGGGAAGCTCTTAAAAAAGTGGTCCTGGACCATTTGAAAGAGGTAATGGTAAAATCAACCCTCCAGAAAAGAAAGATTTCCCTAAATCTGGCCCTTTCCGCATGCGGCGAGGGAAATGCTCCCTGCTGCTACTCACCAGCTTTTTGGTGGGTCTGGGCGAGTCCGTCGGGACGAGGAGCAGTGTGAGCTCATCGCTCCGTACTGCTCCAGCGTCCAAAATGGCGGCTTCCGGTTGGGGGAGGCTCTTCACCAACTGGAAAAGCTCGCCAGCCGAAAGCCCGCCCCTGGCAGATCTGCAGGCACGCACTAGTGCACACCTGCAAATCTGCACCAGAGCGTAGGGATGGAGTGACACAGGGTCGTACGCTCTGTACTTTTTAAAAACCTCTTAAAAGAGGTTTTTAAAAGCACGCTGTGCGACCACTTCCGGTTGCTCCGGAGCGGACTGAGGTGCGAAACTATGAAAAGTAGTCTGCCCCAGTCCACTCCACGGTGTTGGAGGTTGCTCTGCACCGTTTTAATAGGCCCTTGCAGAAAGGGCCTCTGTTAGCTGGTAGCTAATGTACCCTTCCTGGGCAAAGTCCTTTTTTTAATGAGCGGCTTGCCAATAATCTTCTTTTGCTCTTGGATGAAAAATGTTATCTGGATGCTTTTCATTTGGGGTTTGGGGTGGATTTTGGTACAGAAACAGCCTTGATTACTCCATATGATGATTTACGGTAGAGAAGAAATATGTTAGTTCTCTGTAATCGCTCTGCAGTACTTGACAGGATCAACCATGTTATCTTTTCGCAGAGACAACTAAAGTTGAGATTGGGTGGCAATGCAGATGGTGCTTCGTTTCCTGTGCTGGCAGCCTGCTAAGGCTTCTAGCTGTATTATCAGTCTGTTAACAGGAACTAGCAGGCAAAGTTTGTTTTGGTCAGTCTAACTTCTTAGCAGGTTGAGATAAAACAAGTCCAAATTTAATGTGAGTCCAGAGAGATTATGTCCAAGAGCAAAATCCATAGTCCAGGTAAAGATCAAAGGCTTGAGGAACATGAACAAGGATTACAGGAGTTGGCTGGGCTGCTACCACTGATGGAATCAGTTGGCTCCAACAGCTTCCTCTCATTCTGGCCTGTTGTTATATAGGCTTAGAGTCCTATCCAGATAGGGCCTAATTAAAAAGTCCTTCTTACATAAACACTGCTAGAATCTTGGGCTCTCCCTTTTCCAACTACACTAGCTGCTGTAAATACTGTTTCTCTCATGTCTCTAGGGTGTGGCTGTTGGGAAGGATCCTGTCAGGGTCTTGGGGCAGGGGCATGATACCAGAGGGATACGGTGTGGCCCTGTGGATTCTTTATTATGGGATTCTTTCAGGATCAGTTTTGTCTTCCATGCTATTTAATAGCTACATTAAACCAATGGGTCACTCAGAGTTTTAGGTGTCTCTATTTCATCTTCATCAAGTGAGGTTATAGATGTGCCACACTGATGACTGGCTACAGCAATTTAATGAATGAAAGTCAATAAACTGAAGTTCAAGCCAGAGAAAACCAAGATGATGTTGCTAGATGGTGTTCTGGATGGGGCTATATTCCCCTTGAAGTGGAACATTTGTAACATGAGGATTCTCTTGCATAGTAACCTTCATTTGAAGTCAAGTTGCCTCAGTTGGCACCAAGAGCTTTCTACCAACTTCGTCAGTTGTGTGCTTGTACTGACAGGACTAATTAGTCCTCAGCAATCTATGCTCTGGAAACTTTCAGTTTAGATTCCTAAAATGCACTGACTGTGGGACTGTCTTTGAAGATGATTTTGAAATTGCAGATTATGCAAATTGTAGCTGCCACAATAATAGCAGGACCCTGAAGATCTGAACATATAAGACTAATTCTGGCTCACTTGCACTGGCTGCCTATGCATTTCAAAGCCTAATTCAGCATGTGTGTTACAACATGCAAAACCTTATAATCGCTTGGGGCCACCAACTGAAACACATTTCTGCTATGAACTTACACTCTTCTCATACACTGAGATCTGCTCTTCCCCTCCCCTCTCTCTGAGAGAAGTTCAGAGCATAGTGAAAAGAGAATGAGTCTTTTGAATAGGCTCTCCCAAGCAAGGCCCCTCCTGGGGCAATCTTTCTCAACTTCTTGGTGCCATGTCAAGCTTTCCTCCTACTGCCAGGCATTTGATGATATACCATGGAGCTATTTTAATATATTAGCAAAGTTGTATTTTTAAATTGCCAATGGTTCTCATTGATGTTTGGGGGTTATATTATATTTTGGAATTATATGGATAACTATTTTATTTTAATTGTTTTAATTTAGAATGTATCAACACTCTTGTAAGACACATTTAATTTCTTTTGTTAAAATAAAACCATTTCAATAACAGTAATAGGAATATGACCATATTCCTAAATGGGACTGACTCTGGGGATGTATGTTCCTTCAAGTTCACTGTTGACTTATAGTGACCCCATGAATTCCATATGGTTTTCTTAGACAAGGAATATCCTTTTCTCTACAATATAGCCTATAACACCTGGCATTTGTTGCTGGCCTTCCATTTAAGTAGTAATCAGAGCTGACCCTAACTAGCTTCTAGGATCAGATTAGATCTGGTGCCTTTAGGGTATTTAAATGAGGGACTGACTGAACTCCTGTTATTTTAGTTATTTGAAGGGGAATCTTCTTGTTATTATAGCTTGCCTTTGAAAAATGAAAAAAAAAAGCTGATTGGGGCTGATGAAACTGTCAAAAGAAACATTTGGAGGGTATCAGGCTAGGGAAGGTTGATTTAAAGATACAGGAAAGGAGAGCTTTCTCATTTATATCTTGTCATTTCCTCTTCACTTCTTAAATGATTCCAAAAAGAAAGAAAATAGAAAGAAAATGGAAGCAATCTAACTCCTATGGCACACCTCAGGTGGATGCCAACCCCTGGAGATGTGACCCCACCAGTAGACAACCAATGTTCTAAGGAAAATGACAAAGTTATGTCTGCCGCAGAAAACATTCATTTTTGTTAGTGCATAACTAATACATAGCAAAAAATAAATAAGATTTGTAAATCACAGATTATTTTAAATGTTTTAGCTTTTAGAATGGAGGGAATTAGGTCACAGTTGTAATGGAGAGGAAAAAAAAGAACACATAGTTGAATGGTTTCCTGTAGACAGATTCTAACAGAAACAAATTATTCACTGGTAGTCCTGTCTCTCTCTAGAAGTGAAGGATGGTAAAGGAAAACTATTCAATCATATAACCCAATAAAACAGGGAGAAGGTCAAAACACAGATTGTCAATACTTCTGCTATTTTCATTTCTTTAGGACAACTAACCCAGGGCATAGATTAAACTAGCTTTGCCCTACATACAATAAATCAGCAAAGTTTTTTTTTAAAAAAACTATAAGATTTTAAAATAAAAAGTATAACACATTTTTAAAACAAAAAAAAAATATAGCACAAATATAATGGGCACTCTCTAAACCAGACCCCCCCCCACACACACACCAAAGAAAATATTGACAAGAATGCCAGATAGCTGTCTCTCAGAACATAGGAACTGCATCTGTTGAGGAGTTTATGGTAATATTTTTTTAAAAAAGAAATCCATTATACTTTCTTTTACCAATTTCTTTAAAAGGTTTAGGGTTTTTTCCCTACTAAAGGGAAAGTCTTATACCTGGACATTTCTAAAATGTAGGATCCTTTATGGGAGGATAGATAATGTGTGATCTGCTCCTGACAGCACTGGAAGGCAAATCATATTGTCCCTATGTCAGTCAGTGCTGATGGGCACTATAGTCCATTAATATCTGTAGAGCCACACATTACCTACCCTTGGTTTATAGTAGTAATTACTTCAGAGAATGAATGATCTGTAGAGCTAATCTTAAAGACAGCCTTCTCTCACCTCAAGGCTTCCAATTTGGACCATAATACTGTAACACTTCATTGTAAAACCATGTCCCCCCAAAATCAGGTTCACTCCACTTTTGTTATGCTTCTGCTTGGCTTGTGGTGCTTAAAGCAATTTTTTTTTTTAAAAAAAATCATTTTTGAAAAATCATTTTGAAAATTTGTTTTGAGATTTTTAAAAATATTTTTAATATTCTTGAGTATCACTTTGGGAGCCCTGGTGGGAAAAATTAATAAATACTTAAAGTAAAGAACAGAAAAAACTCCCAACCTTTCTAACTATTGACCTAGCAGGTTTTGATTGACAGGAGTTCTATTCCAGTATACTTAGAGAAGCCTCAATAAGGGGTGGTTGTGCTAGACCAGTGCTTCTTAAGCTATCGGATGTGGGGGAATGACAAGATTTTCTCCCAAAGTGCTAGAGACCAGGACTATATTTTTCCCTATTAACTACACCTGTTTTGTTATTTCTTAGAAACTTGTGGAACAGCACCCAATAGTTTGAAGACTAGTTTTGATTGAGGGACAATGACTTTGAGTAGCACTGCCCTACAGAGTTTCATTAAATGTGATCCTATGTTTGAGTCTGAGTGCTTGCACACATATGACTGGAAAATGTTTTATTTCTGACAGATGTAAATGTTGTTATTGGAACTGAACTTTCAGTTTTCTGCAGCCCTGCATTATGGTTATAGTTGTCTGTTCTCTTTTAGAAGCAGGATAAGCTATAGTCCTTGTTAACTGGGAAAGAGAATCACTTCCAAGCTCTGAGCCCCAGCCTTCTTCTGCAGCCCCATGTATTAATTCTACAGTGCATATGTTTCTTGTGGAAAAGTTATAAGAGTTAATTACTAAACTACAGCCATTAGATGGAATAATTTGCTGTTCTTTTATATAAAATTTCTGACAGCAATTGTGTTATTCTACAGAATGCTACATTTCTCTTTCATCATTTTAACTGACTTATACTTTGCATTTATATCCTCCTAGCTGTCATAAGAAATGAGATTTTAAAATATGGCAGGTGAACTTTGATCAAAATATATCTTTATAAAAATATTAATAAAGAAGATGATGGCCAACATAGGCTCCACTGCTGCTAAAAACCTGAGCAAGAAGGGCAGCTCTATTAGCCTGTATTTAGCAGTCAATAGAAAGCTATGGGAGGATACATCTAGACTGCTGTACTAATGTGTTCTACTCCATTGGTTTTTAGAATAATATAACAAATATGATCAACCATAAATTAGGACCAATTCACAGTACAGCACGGTATGGTAGGAAACACATGTTTCTTGTTTATAGAAATTCTGTTAACATAGGGGAGACAATAAAAAAGGAGAAAAATAGCTATACAAGGAAAGGGTAGGAGACACTCTGCCCATGGGCCAAATGCTACCTCTAATCACCTTTTTCTCTCTTGGGGTCCCTGCTTCTCCCAATGATTCTGGTGGCATGCCAGGAGAGAGAAAAAACAGTCATATGTTGTTGCTTAACAGGAAAACACAGTTTGATAAAACTACAAGTGGGTTTTTCTCAGTTCTGGTGGCCTCACACTGCCAAATTTTGGTGATACATCTTGCATGGTGATGCAGTATACATGATATAAGATTCAGGGAGAGGAGAAATGGCCCACAAAGTAGTTCATCCTTGATATATGGACAAATCCTGTTAATTGAAAATAGTTTTGACTCTTAAGAAAAATGCAAGTGTTTCTCAGGGTGACTGGACTTAGGCACCTTTAACATCTGTCCACACATAAATGTTTCTTAATTCTCAGATGGATCGAACTACTGTGTTGCTTTCTGAAGTCTTGCATTAAGTCTGCCTCTTTTTCTCACTCTGAAAAGGGGAATTAAGGTTTTGAAACCAACACAGCCGTTCATTCCATTGCAACACAGACTGGAAGGAAATGACAGAAATATAATTATTCTGTGCCTACATACCTATACTGGAGGTGACCCCTATTAGGTCCAGATTTCCTGGGATATTTCAAGTGGATGGAGTAACAGGACAATCAATGAAAAATGAATCAGGAAAGCCTCACTCTCACATTTAGGATGATGCTGTAGGAAAGGCAGGGATGTGAGTTATAGGATGAGGGAGAATGTACTACAAAAACTGTAACTGAGATATAAGAATCTAGATCACAGAAACAACAGACAAGAAGCTTTCTCACAAAGAAATCCTAGTTGCATATATATGAGAGGGCTATCTCATGGCCCTCAGGTTACTAAGTAAACAGAGGAAGGTAAATTCACAAGTTCAGAAGCAGAGTAACTCAAAAGGGCAGTTTACTAAGTAAGGTTATTCAAAGTTTGTAGAGTCAAAGTTAAGGCTGAATGAAAAACACTGGGAAAATGGAGAGCATTTAAGCAGGATCCAAAAAGGTTTCAACTTAAATTCAAGAAATAGAAATACAATGACTAGAGATTGTTACTGCGGTCCAGGCCTACCCGGAGATAGCACTTGATATCGTTTTTGAGATCAAACCATTCAGCCTTCCTCTGCCACCCCGCTCCACGTGTTTGCAAGGCCTCCGGACAAGCACGTAAACAGGCACAACCGATAATTGCTGGACATTCCATTCCCCACCTAGGCAGGCCGAACTGAGCTGGTTCATCACTTCAGGGACCTCTCCGGCAAACACCCTTTTGCTTATGCGCGATACTAACAAAGGCACCCCTGCCCCGAGCAGATAGCCGCACAAAGCCGTGCCAAGCGCTCCGCATTTGCATATTGGCTACACTATTGTTGATTCGGCTTTAAGCCAATCATGCTAAACTCTGACCTTTCCAAAACTTTGTTCCACTCCAAAATTGCATTGTCCTCACTGAGTAAGGTATGGCCTGCAGCCACAATTCACCCTATATAACCCCCCCGATTCCGAGACCATCTCGGATCACTCCCGAGTTCCATCCAGCCTTGCTGCCGCTGTGTTTGGCGAGCCGTCCCCTCACTCCCATGTACTGAGACTCCATCTCCACAAACTCTATCTTCATATCTCTTCAGGACTACGAGACAGGTGTCGTATCACCCATCTCCCACAAAAATCCCCATTTCCAATTCTTTAGTTAGCTGTCTGATTGTGGTGTCTTTACTGTTCGTTTGTCTTTCAATAAAACATCGTTTTTGCCATTTTAAACCATCTGACTGCTTGACTGACCTGACCCCGTAGATGCTGGGTTGCAAGATCCTGCTACGTTACCCTGCCTCTTGCTAGCTTCAGTGAGTGCTGTAGCTAATTTTCCCCAAAGTTGCGTTATTGTGGTTTGGTTATTTGGGTGCCCCTTCCGGGACCCCCAGAGAACAGGGTAACAAGTTCAACAAGCCACTTAGGAACATTCAAGGGGCCAGCAGAAGGGATCAGTCCATTAGAATAGTTGTATTTTTTTTCCCTATCAACTTTTGACACACAGACTGCTCTTGAAACTGCAAGGAATTTCAAAAGCAGGTTGCCATGAAACACCAGGAAGAGAGGCTGAAGGGGAAAAAAGAAAGTATAATGTTTGGGCTCACAAAAATAGTTATATAGTTCTTTGGATCCTGGCTTCTATTCATATCTTTGTTGCCTTAAAAATGGCACAAGTTGGTGATTCATTTTGCTTTCTATTGCCTTCTGCAATATAACCAGCTATTCACTTTAATCATGTCTGAACTTAAGTGGAGTGTTCTGGATGCAGGAAAACTTTTGCAAATGAACACAGCAGTGACAAGACTCAGAGGCCAAGAAGCTTTTACAGATTACTTAAAACAAGATAGCTTGGCACTATAAATGTAAAATCATTTCCTTGTCATGCTATGTTACAAAGATCAAGAGCGAGAAGGATTTGACAGCTTTCACTGAGTACAAAGTTTAAAGTTAAAGGTTACAAAAATATGACTTTTAAAACTAAATGTTGTTCTAACAGCCTTACTGGGTCAGAAGTGTGGAGAGCATGTTGAGTTTTTTTGAGGGGGGGTATGGCAATTTGCCAAATGCAAATGCTGCATTTTCAAATATATACCTATTTTCACACTTTATAATCAGAGCCTAAGTATCAGGACCTGCAACAAAATGTGCATGTATGGAGTGCTCAGGGTTCTAGCTGGTGGACCATGTTGGGCCATGCCTTTTTGATCTTCCACTACAATCCTCTCTCCATTTTCAAACCTCCCCCCTGAACTGACACCCACCACCCCAGAGCCACTGAGCATGCATTTCAGTCCTGATTCTGATCCTCAGATACAGTTCCCCCAGAAGATTTTTGGCACTACTGCAAAATCTTAGGCCCCCTAAAGCCTGATGCATACTTCCTTGTGCATGAATAGTTTGCTACATAAAAGACTAATTTTCAGAGAATCAGTTCAGTGTTAGAATATTGGATGTCGGGTTTAAACACAAGGCAGGTATAGAATTCAACAGCATACAGAAGTGCTCATTATTGAGTGAAATAATACTACTATGCTCCCCATACTTCACAATAAAATCTACATCCTGATTCTTAACTATTTCATTTGTGTGTGTGTATTATGTGTATGACAGCAGTAAGGTACAAAACCTGAACATGAATACCATTAGCTCAAAGGCTATTATTACAGATGGGACTCCAGCCACCTTTATATCTGTGAATTGTGAATACAGCTGTAGAGAAATGTTAAATGTTTAACTTATCTTTTTGTATACTAAACACACAGCACTTGTGCAAACCTCCATCAACCTATATGTAGATACTTTTGTTTTCTTTCTTTCTTTCTTTCTTTCTTTCTTTCTTTCTTTCTTTCTTTCTTTCTTTCGGCACTGTAATGATGGGGAGAAAATCAATATTTATTTCAGGAGAAAATGGTCACAGACATTCTCCTGAATGCCTCCATAATCCTTCCTATTTTGCTTTTTTAGAGCAGAGTGAGAACACAATGGCTGTATTTCCTCTTTCAGGCAAAAGAAACCAAAATGGTCAAACCAAAGAAACAATTCAAATGCTCCCATGCTTCTCTATAGGCTTCTACATGTCCAGTTGTTGATCAGTTGGGGGGAGGGGGAGACACCTGTCACAAAACTCAAAGCAGTATGGCAAGAAGAAGACACTGACCAGTTACTCCAATATTTAGGAGTGCTGGGATGACCAAAATAATCACCAGTGGCCTTTCATGGTTCTTCTGAGTGCACAGTTTTAGTGTGCTGTGAAAACAGTACTTGTTGGTGTGTGCCTTCAAGTCATTTCTGATTTACGGAAAACCTATAGTGACTCTAATATGGAACTTTCTTGGCAAGATTTGTTCAGAGGGGGTTTGCCTTTGCCTTCCTCTTAGGTTGAGAGCGTGTGACCTGCTCAAAGTCAACTAGTGGGTTTCCATGGCTGGGCAAGGATTCAAACCCTGGTCTTCAGAGTTGTAGTCCAACATTCAAACCACTACACCACAATGGCTCTCAGCAGACCATGTGCATATAACTACCCTGTGGGTATATCTTGTGGCAGAGCTTTCCAGACTTTTCATGTTGGTGACACACTTTTTAGACATGTATCATTTTGTGACACAGCAATTTCAGTTTTACTAATAAACTGGAGGTTAAACTAACCCTTCATAAGAGATACAGACACATACATAAATTGTAATAACAAAATATATGGTGACACAACGTATCTCATGAAAACCTTTCATATATTTTTAAAAATATATCATTTATAAATAATAACATATATTCCAAGATTGCAGGCAACACACCTACACACTTCAGGCAACACACTAATATGTTGTGGCATACTGTTTGGAAAGCCCTGCCTTATGGGTTTGCCCATTTCCTATGTTAGGAAAAGGAAAAATTGCCTTATAGCAGAACTTGGTGGGATTACTTTTTGGGCTACATCTTTAACAATCAGTTTGTTAATTTGGCCATTAGCCAGGCTGGCTGACCAATTCACAGACTTGCAGTCAGAAAGGTAACTTTTCCAAGGTTCTGCTTTATACTAAGTCGGACTATTTGCCCACCTAGTCCAGTATGCATTAATTATCCTGCCTTTCTCCCAATATGGAGTCTAAGGTGGTATACAATGTTTTTTATTTATTTATTACAACATTTGTTTTAAGAATACAATTAAAAATACTCTTTAAGACAGAAGTTAAAACACAATTAAAGTTTCTATTTTAAAAAACACATGTAAAAACATTTAAAAACATCAAAACATTAAAAACATTAAGACACTTAAAAATAAAATAAAGACACCCCCCCTCATAAAAAGCTTTCTCTGCTGCAATAGACTGCTGCCCATGGAAAGACAGAAAAAATCAGACCAATGAACCTCTTGGGGAAGGGAGTTCCATAACTTGGAAGCAGCCACCAAGAAGGCTCTCTCTTGTGTCCTCACTAGACGTGCCTGGGATGGTGATGGGACTAAGAAACATTTCTCCTTCAGATCTTAGAGTACAGACAGACTCATATAGGGAGATACGGTTTTTCAAATATCTGTTCTGCAAGTTTTCCCTGTTCTATCTAGCATTCTTCTCTTCAGCATCTCAACAATTCATGGCTACTTGATCACTTTTAAACATTTCATAACTAAACTATGAAATTTCCTACCACAAAATGTAATTATGGCTACTAACTAGAATGAGGGATTAGATAAGTTCATGGAGAAGTAGGCTATCAATGTCTGCTAGTCATGAGGACTATATATTACTTCTAGGATCAGAGCCAGGATACCTCACTACCAGTTGCTCAGGATCATACATAGCATAGGAGAAGGTTGTACTAATGTCTTTCTTATGGGCTTCCCACAGGCATCTGCCTCACTATTATGAAAACACAATTCTAGACTAATCCGGGATGGCTCTTCTTGTACAGATATCTTAGTTGTAGATATCTTGGATTGACTCTGCACACAAAACATGTACTTTACCAATAAGCTATAGCTGCATTCCTTAAGTACCAAGAATTGGGAGGCTAAGCAGGAACTCATATAGTAAATGTCTCCAATATGGTGCCACTGAACTATTCTTCAAATTCTTGTTAATATGTTCACTTTTTCTTCACAGAAGTACAAACTATAAAAAGATCTTCTCATTTATATGGCATCTTGTTTGCCATTTGTTCCCTTGCTTAAGTGACGATGCATGAGACATTACACTCACATCCTGGCTTGGCTTCTTTAGTATTGCTTATTGCTGAGCAGAAGTGGAACTGAAATAACAGACAGAACTGGATGGTTAATCACAACAAAGCCTCCCTGGATTTTTACAGTGATACATTTAACCTAAACATTAAAAAGAGACAGAGAGAAAGAAAACAGAGGAAAGCAGTGTCTGATTTCAACAGATGTTCCCCATCAAGGATAGTGAAAAAATTAAGAAGAGTGGCAAGCTACAGAAACAAGCACAGCAGCACCCTGTCTGAAATGCTCTAATCATTCATGTCATTAAAAGAGTGTTAACAGCACAGCAGGGAAGAATAAACATTCTAGCCATTAATTAGCACCTTGGTCATCCATCAGGGACAAAGTCAGGCTGATACCAAAATTATCAAGCCATTTCTAAATTATAATGAGAAAGTTAAAATAGCTGGAATAAAACTGTTAGTCTTCTGCTCTTCAGAAAGAAGTGATGAAGGGAAGATTATAAAAATAGTTTTCTAATGCTATAACTCCCACTTCTGCAATGCTTAGGATCATAAGGGATGCTAGAATTGTAACCCAAACTGAATGGTCCCCAATGAATTTCAATCTAATGGAAAAATGTATTGAGCAGCAAAACATGGATCTCTGTTTTTTACAGGTTTCTCTGTTTCCCAGCAACAAAAAGAGAAAGAGAAGGACATACATGTAGGATCCATCAATTCAATAATCCAGCAACAAAGGACAACAATTATTGCTTCTCAAGAGCACTGAAGTGCCAGGAAAACAACTTCATTAGACAAATGGAATTTGACACCAAAACCAACTACTGAAACAAACCAATTGCTTTTCTCTTCCTCCTTTATTTAGTTGATGTGTACAGTACTCTATTCTCAGGCACAGCATAAGGCAGGGACTCAGGTGTGTGCAATTAAATCTTGAAGATGTAAAATGGCACTGCACAGTAATTATTATTACTTGCCAGTATGCAATCCTGTATATTTCATCTGTTTATCTGTGTAAATTTCTGCCAGGCACTACCTAAATATCTGTGTATTCAGATAACCTTTCTTGCTACTCTGTGCTCAGAAGCCATAGACAATGAGTTTTTCTCCCAAGTTTTTTTTAAATCACATGTTCCCCCCAAATATTTTTTTCTCCAGTCTCAGCTTCTTGATTATATCTCTCTTTTCTGAATGAGGTGGCTCAAGAAGAAGAGATGAACTTATAAAAAATACCTATGCAAAACAGTTGAAGTATGACTGGTGGGAAGGGGGAAAGTACTATATACTACAATAACAATGATGGTTCAGCTTGATACCTATCAACCAACCCTGTGTTGCCACACCACACTGTTCCTTATTGCTATTTTGAAAATCTGACAGCCCTAGACCAACCTGTGAGTGGGGATACTACATTTTGGAATCTGACTTTTTAAATTATTTCTGCATCAGATATGATATACTCTTTCCTGTGATTGTTATTTATAAATACAAAGTAAGTTTCCAGACAAAAGAACAATTGAAAAGCATTAACTCCATACAAAAACATTTATAATTCTCATACTTTTATAAGATCAGTATTACTTAAATTGCTGTGGAATCCTAGGCATATCTACTCAGAAGGAAGTCTGTAATAGCACTTGCAAGTGTGTATAAACTATGGTTTAAGAACAAAATTGTTTGTGTTCATAATCCAGTTTTAGAACTTTCAAGAAACTTTCATTTGAATAATGTCCAAAGACTTAGAATAAAGGAAAGTTAAATATTTTGAAAGTTAATTTGTTTGTATCACAGAGTAAATTCTTTAGGTAATAAAATATGAATATATATCTTGGAAAGTTTTTTTCCCTTTGGAAATTTTTTTTTCCTTCCAACTATGCTAAAGTGCTCAAAAGTACAATCTGTATCTCACCCCAGGGTACCAACTGAATCTGATAAGCTTCTAAAGCAGAAGTAATGTTTCAGCACAACAAACAATGCTTCTAAAACAGTACCACATAATTTACCTTACTGGCATACTACCATGGTTTATTTTCAAATATGAATATTTCATATGTATGTGCACATGCAGAGGATCACATCCCTTGTATATAATTTAGAACAGCTTGATGACTCAACGTAGACAACATAATACCCCTTTCCAGCCCTAATGGGCAAGTAAAAATGAAAAAAGGATTATTCTAAGTGGATTTTATCACTCTCACTTCTCCAGGTATTGCTGCTATTTAGAAGCCTTATTCACAACATCAAATGTGAGTCATTCCACAAAAAGTAAATAATGCAGAAATTGCTAAATTTGTTGAAAGGTAAAACACAAAATACACTATTAGAAAGACAAAGGGACCTAGGGCAGGGATGGACAAAGTGTGACCCATGTAATGTATGTGGCCTCCTAGGACATCCCCCTCCAGATCTCCATCATCCAGTTTTATAATTTTTATTTTATTTTTTGTAAAAATGTCACTCAGGCCTCCAATGGGTACAGAGCAATTTTACCAAGCTTTTGTCCTCCTGGCATGTTTTAGGTCCAGAAGGGGTCATTTAAAGTCAGAAAATAAACCAGGATTCTCATAAGCCCAAAACATCCCTGGGCAGGGGTGGGGATGATAAAATTGCCTCCACCTTCCCTAAGGGAACCACAGACTACCAGGAGGCCATCCTAATCCCAGCAGCAAATGAGAAGCAGCTGTAGCTGTTTGCGGTTGTAACCCCAAGTCATAACATAAATAATTAAATAATACATACTTGTTTAAAAAGTAAAACTAAAGATATGGTTAAAAACATACAAAACTCAAGAAAGTGGTTACAGCACATGATAAAAATCCACATATTAAACTGGGGGAGTCAGCTATAATCTGGCCAAAGACACAGCAGATGCAATTTTCTAATTTTAAAATTAGGGGGAAACCCCCCTAAAGGTAGCATAGAACGTACCTAGTAACATAGCAATAATATAACAGAAGTGCATCTCCCAATAAATGATACATTCATATCTGTATACATGTTCCACTCCTTCCTGTCAGAACTTTTGGTGAATCCAGTTGTCTAGGGAGACTGGATGATTATACTCATTGGCTCATATACAGGTAGACACATCCAGTTTGGGGGATGTTGGACCCATCCTGGCCCTAGGTGGTAGAAAGACCACATAGTGGTCTTTGCTCATGTAGGTTACCACTTCTGTCCACTTCTGTCTTTCCATGGCTTCCCATAGTTACTCTGCTTGAAATATGGGTTTTCAATGGTTGCCAGGCAGGTCATCCGATGCTTGGACCTGGTGCCCAATCCTATGGCAAGCCTCTTCCACAGCAACTGATAATGCTATGGGATTTTTTAAAACTCCAAACATGTTTCTTTGTGTTCTTTTACTGCCCATGCATCACGCAGCCCTCTCAGTGGGCACCACAACAAATCTATGTTCCTGAATGGATTTTAACTGCCTTATAAGGTGCTTTGAGCATCTTTTCATGGTTAGTGTCCACAGTATATATATTTTGGAAGGAATACTTTATTTATTACAACATTTATATCCTGCCCTATTATAATTGGATCTCAGGGTAGAGTACAAGTTAAACAATATAAAATGAAATGAAATAAAATAATTTAAGTCGGATGAAATATACTACACAATTTAATAAATTAAATCAGTTTAAAAAGTTAAAATAGTTTAAACTGTGCACGTGTATATTTGAAAAATAAAAACCAATGACTTTAATAAAAAGGCATGTTTTGACTTAGGAGTGAAAAGACATCAACATCAGTGACAATCAGACTCCCAAGTGGAAGGAATTTCTCAAATGGGGCACCACAATTGAGAAGCTTCACTTCCATAACCTCCCATGAATGTTCCTATTGGTGGGGCCCAGAGGATGGTCGCTCCAGCAAATCTTAGTCCTCAGATAGGCATATGGAGGGAGTGGCAATCCTTTAGGTATGGTGGTCCCTAGCCATTCAAAGTTCTGAATATCATCACCAGCACTTTGAATTGAGCCCAGAAGCCAGTGCAGCTTCTTTAAGATTAGCGTTTTGTCTTGTCTATATGGTACTCCAGTCGGCAATCAATGCAATACTTATGGGTGTGTGTGTGTGTGGAAAATCTGCCTTTCTAATTTTCTGGAAACTTGCAAGCAGCACAAAATCCTATCACAGTGTCTCCCTTTGATAATTTTTAATAGCTTTAGATTTTCACACTTCTATTTAGATCATCAGTAAGACTTTTCTGTTCACCTATGATATTTTTGGATGAAAATGAAGTCAGAACCAAACAAGCTGAATCTTAGAAAGAGTATTAGTGAGATAGCATAAAGAGATGGCTGAAAGAGTATATTTTTGAAGGTGGGGATTTATGACAGGAATTCTAAAAAAACACCTACGTAGCCAGTATTTGTGAATAAATTCCTGATAAAATTAGATACACAGGCAGGACAGTTTTTGACAGGCTAGTTGAAAAACATTCTGTTGATTATCATTGCCTCACAAATATAGTTCAATGGGGTAGCAGATACAGAGGCAGTGAAAGTTCTTATTGAGAGAATATGAAAAAACATCAGTAGAAAGATTTGGGGAAGAGTGGTTAGTAGTTCAGGCAGAAAAGAGCCTGAGGAAGATGAAAGGAGCAGCAGAGCCTATGAAAGTGGTTGAAGAAAAGTGTAGCTAGAATCAATGAAAAGAGAACCCCTGATTGCTAACAAGCAATGGGGTTCTCCTGAAACAGGGTTCCAAGTAAACTTTTGGTAAGACCAAAAGTGGAAGGTTAGAAGAAGACTTTGAAAGAAGCAGCTCAACAACTTCTTCTGCCACATCCTTGTCATAGAGTCTCTGATGCAAAGAAAGAAGCTGTTTTAAATTCCTTGAGATGAAGATATTCATCTCAGAAAATTCCAAGTCAACAAGAAGGAATAGTTGAGAAACTTTTGTTCAACCCTGTAACCTGACTAGAGACTCCATAAGGTATAGTGGTTGAGTGTTTGACTAGGACACTGGAAGATCAGGGTTCAAATACCTGCTTGGTCATGGAAATCCACTGGGTGGCTTTTGGCAAATGGCACTCTCTCACCCTCAGAGAAGGGCAAAGGCAAACCCTTTCTGAACAAATCTTGTGAAGAAAACCCTGATACGTATGCTTTAGGGTCATCGTAAATGAGAAATGACTTGAAGGCACACAACAACAACAACAACAACAACAACAACAACATCTTGATTCCAGGGACAACTTCAGATAATTCCACAAAGCAGAGAGTACTCAGGCTTTTGTTTTCATAAACAGAACTGTTTGAAAAAATAGGGTATTCTGTTTCTTATAACTTTCATTTTCTAGTTAAACTTTTCTCATTTGAACCATTATCTCCCAATAATGACCAAGGCTGAGTAAACTTAAATTGAGGTCAGTATTGAAGGATACAATAAAACTATGTTTCAAGAATTGATTGCATAAAACAAATTCACAGTTTTTGCAGGTTTATTGTTAGCAACTAAGCATGTCTGACTTAGTTTGTTCCTTTTCTTTGTTCCTTTTTTAAATATTAATTTTTGAAAATACATTGCTATTTGGTCTATGTAGCTTCAGGTTTTTATATTTAAAATTATGAGAAATATTTATTGGATTGTACTAATTGTCCAAAAGAGAACAGTGGCATTTGTATAATTAATATATAGAGATATGAATGAATAATTTGCCTGTGTGCAAAATTCCTTTGCACCTTTAATCATAGCATGAGCAAACAAACCAAGAAGTCTTCAGTTAAACATATAACATTGTTATTTCATCCAAAAATGAAACCATGGCTGCTAGCTTCAGAAAAATTAGGACACTGAATGATGCTGAGAAAGTGGCTTAAATCCAGTTTTGTATAAAACTGGGTAACCATAGTTTCTGGAAAATAGAAAACTGTGGTTAATTAGAAGCTTCTTGGTTTCATCATTACTTGTAAGAATTAGTTATGTGCATGGGCAAAGTCAATATCATGGCTTATGAAGATGAGATATGATCATCCAAACCACTTCACTGGATAATCTACAGATCTATTTCACACCTCACAATAAATCAAAGTAATTAACCAGTAATCAGTAGCACAATCTGCTGCTGGTCAGATTACTCTTTTGTTCTGAGAGCTTAAACAATATTTTATGGCAAACAAGTCACAGATTTGGCAAACCGAAGGTTCTAGCAGGGGAGTGCAGCTATCGTATACCCTTGACCGAAGAACGGTACACTCCTTCTATCTGGGATGGTCGTCCTCTTCCACCGAGCGCGCAGCTTTGGGAGGGACGCACATGGAGCGGTGAGGGAGGAAGGGGACACCCGCCTAGCCAGCCAGATCAGCCGAATCAACCCTGGCGATCAATGGGGTGACAGATGTCGCAGCCAGATCGCCCTCACATCCTTTTTTTATTTTATTTTTTTGTTCAGTATTTATTCGTGCTATGTAATGACATCAATAAGGTACATTTTTGTTTTTAAAGTACAAGATCTTTCCAAATCATCTTGCCCTTCAATATCTTTCTCTAGGACTCTTAAGAGAGGGATTCTTCTTTTCACGCCTTTCAGGTCTATGTTGCATATGTTTATGTTTGCTTATGTTGCAAAAGAGAAAGAATATTATTCCAACACAGTCTGTGACAATGATCTTTTTCTGCAGGGAGGCTGCTGAGAGAGGATCTTCAAAAGATATTGCTCACATTTTGTACAGATGTCCACCGAAGGCCAGCCCATCATGCTTTTTGTATGAGAGGCAAGGGATGGCAATGCATAGTAGGGTTCAAACACAAGAGGAACTCTTGATGAATCCCAATGCTGTATTTTATACAATAGCTGTGCTGTTTTCTGGTCTTTCAGAACCAGATCTTCTTCCTTAGGAAACTGGATTACTTCAAAGAAGTTAAGTGGAAGACGTATACAGGGTTGTACAGGCACAGACATTTTGATACAGCAATCCTTGCAGATCACACTGCTGCAGAGATGACACATATAAGGCCATATGAAATACTGGTTATAGCATATGAGACAAACCTGAGCCCTTGAAGATACACACTTATCTCTCTGGCAGGAATCTTTTATTTCTGAATATCTTGTTGCCATCAAATCTGCAATGGTTGGTAATGATAATTTCGTAGATGTTTTCTGATTGCAAGTAGGCAATGGCTTTTGTATGACATCCCCCAAGTGGGTGTCGTCACTTCCTCCAAAAGTTCTCACTCCTTCTGTCACTAGTTCTCTGTTGGTGAGGTTCATGTCCAGAAAAGTAGGTTCCCATGTAGCTTCTTCTGTCTTCTTAAGTTCTGGGCCTGGTGTGATACAACTTAGCCTCGGCTTTTTAGCATTTGATAAGTCAGAGAAGGTGATGAGACATGGAGAACTCAAGACAAACGTCTGAAAATTTTCTTTGCAGTTATCACTACTTCTCTCTGTAATGACTGGTCAAAGTTTTGGTGGATTTTTCACTTCCATCATGAGCTGTTCATGCAACCTGGGCTCTTGATAGAGTCTCTCTTTTAGTTTGCGCACTGATGCTTTGTGGAGAGTATAACGCTTATTTTTTATATCATCCACCACTGCGCTATATGATACATGTGTACCTTCTTCAGGAAGGCACTTATGTGGAAGTTGTTCCACCACCTTATGCAGCTTCACCCCCTCTTGCAAGTCACCAAGTACACCCTGCCACAAGCCAGCCCAGTCTTTTGCCTTTTGCTTTGCAGAGCAGTCTTCCACATACATTTCCCCCAAATACTCTTTGCAATTCTGTATGGTGAACGTGAGTTTCTGAAGTTCACTGTACTCTGCAAACAGAAATTTGCAGATCACTGTATAATGGCTGGCAGCTTCAGAAGGTTTGAGTCACAGATTTGGCAAACCAAGAAAGAATACAAAAAAAAAAAAAAGAGAGAGAGAGAGAGAGAGAAAACCAACCAAAAAAACAAAAACAAAAACAGACAAACAAAAAACACAAGAAAGCTGTGGCCTAAATCTGAATATTGCTAGTCCTAAGTAGAGTAGATGCCTTAAATCAGTGGTTCTCAACCTGCGTAATGCCGCGACACTTTAATACAGTTCCTCATGTTGTGGTGACCCCCAACCATAAAATTATTTATTTATTATTTACAATGCCTCCCTCCCCGGCAAAGGCTGCCTCGCCGGCCAGGAACGGGGGCGGGGGGCGGACAGGGAGGGAAAGAGGAGCCGCGTGTCTTCCCCAGGAAAAAACTCCAAGAACCCCCCTGGGCTCTGCTTCTGCTTTGTTCTCGTTTCTGCTGGGGGGAGGCAGTGTGGGAAAAGTTTCCAGAGTGTCGACCCTGGCTGGGGGGGAGGAATCCCAGCGCTTTTGTCTTTTGTGCCGGGCACAGTTCGCCCCCCTGGAAAAACACCACCTTGCGGCTCCCTGGCCCTTCCGCAGCACCCCCCTCTGTGGTGAGTGGGGCAGGGGCCATGGTGAAGAGGGGGCCTGCTCCCCGTGCTGCCGCTCCCCCCCCACGCTGGCTCATCAGATGGGAGGTTCTCCTGGTAGCGGAGAAGGGGAGCGACTTCAGTCCCTTCTGAACAGGGGACAGGAGGATGTGAGTGCGTGGCTCGCACTTGCACACCATCACTCCTGCTGTGGCGACACTGTGGTCGCACGCGCTCCCACCAAAGGGGGCAGGAGGACGCGAGCACGTGGCTCGTGCTTGCACACCACCACCGAGGAGGGAATGGAGCCTAAGACCATCGGAAATACGTATTTTCTGATCGTCTTAGGCAACTCCTGTGAAAGGGTTGTTCGACCCCCAAAGGGGTCGTGACCCACAGGTTGAGAACCGCTGCCTTAAATCAATGCAGATCTGTTTAAGCTCTGGCAGCATTCAGCAAGCAATTGATTCAACAGGTCTCCTTTGCCTGGGATAAGGAATGGGATTTAAGCCTCTGTTGATGATCTTGGCTTCACCATCTTACTGTCATCTTGCCCTCCTCACCTGCAAGGATCCAATCCTTCCATATTGCCTTGCACTTGATAGGGCTTCCCTAAAAAACTGCATATCAGTTATTATATACATTCTGTCTCTCTAAATTAGAAGAAATACACAAAACTATCCAATCTCCTGTATGAAGCTGAAATATGAGTAAGTTGGACTATGAACAGCAAACTGACAGGTAACCCTCCAATAAAACATATACTCAGATCCTATGGAGTCATACTAAAAGAAATTACATAATCTGAAGAAGGAATTAATTACAGATGTTCAGGGGCACATCTGGACAAACAGCCTCAAGCATGGCTGTTGCATCTACGCAAACTACACAATTCCCAGAATACACAAACTAGACAATCCCAGTTGACTAATAGGTTTGAGCACTATCGTCATAGAATTGTCTGGCTAGATAGATTCAATCTCCAGTACCTATGTACAAGGGCTCAGACTGTTTGAGGAACACAACTGACTTGCTTAGGAAACTACTGTATTTGCAAACATATAAAATGCACTTTTCTCCCCAAAAAATAACTTTCGAAAATAAGGTATGTCTTATATACTAGGGTGTCTTATATGCTGGAAAATATTCTTTGGCCCTCTGAGAATATAATTCCTGTTATTCCACATACTGGAGCAGCAACCCTTGTTATAAAGATAAATTGGAAGCCATTGAGATTATTATTTCTGCTGATGTCCCAGGTTTTGCTACTATGTCCTCACCTGTTATTCTGTCTCTTCAAACCAGTGAAACTGTTGTGTGTACCAACAGATACATGGCTGACTTAGGGCAGCATTTCCTCTGTTCCTGACCACAAAAGGCTCTTTTTGCCTGAGATACATTGATGACATCTTTAGTACACAGACCTATTGATAAGTAGTACGATTTTATACTGCTATCAATCTGAGCTCCTACACAGCAGGTTCACTTTCTTAGCACTATCATAAAACTGCACTGTGGACAAGTAAAGACATCTTATACTGGAAACCCAGTTACTGCCAGACCTATGTACATACTTATTGTTTCACTCATACTACAAGAGCTGTTTTACAGTCTAGTAACATTTGTTCTAGGTCACCAGACATGGATTCACTTCAGGCCCTAAGGATTTACTTCAGGCATTTCTTAACCTACAGGTTCCTCTCAAAACAGTGAAAACAGTGATAAACAAGGCTGAGTGGCACACAGGAATAATCCATGGCAGGACAAACTCAGCAGAAAACGAAACAGAACTCTGTCACCTGCAGTTCCCAGCTACATCAACTCTGAAATCAGTAGTGATCTATAACTCATCTTAGATAATAACATTTCCCTTTCATAGGCATTGGGTCATCACCTTAAATCTAATAACAATATCTGTGATATTGGGGGCTCACATATGCTGTCATCAGCTAGTAACCAACCTTCTACTATCTACACAGGGGAAATAGGCTAGTTTCTGTGTGAAACAGCAAGTGGGCACAAATCTGACAGAAGTGGCAAGATTCGGAAACATTTTAATCTCATAGGATTCTCGGCTGCATCAATAGGAGTATGGTGTCTAGATCGAGGGAGGTACTGGTACCACTCTACTCTGCTTTGGTTAGACCTCATCTTGAATACTGTGTCCAGTTCTGGGTACCCCAATTCAAGAAGGACATGGTCAAGCTGGAGCAAGTCCAGAGGAGGGTGACCAAAATGGTGAGGGGCCTGGAAGCCATGCCCTATGAGGATAGACTTCGAGAGCTGGGGATGTTTAGTCTGCAGAAGAGAAGGTTAAGAGGGGACATGATAGCGATGTTTAAATATTTGAAGGGATGCCATGTAGAGGAGGGAGAGGGCTTGTTTTCTGCTGCTCCAGAGACCAGGACAAGGAGCAATGGATTCAAGCTGCAGGAAAGGAGATTGCACCTTAACCTCAGGAAGAACTTCCTGACAGTCAGGGCTGTCCGGCAGTGGAATGTGCTGCCTCGGAGTGTAGTGGAGTCTCCTTCCTTGGAGGTTTTTAAGCAGAGGCTTGAGGGCCATCTGTCGGGAGTGCTTTGAGGGTGTTCCTGCATGGCAGAGAGGTGGACTGGATGGCCTGTGTGGTCTCTTCCAACTCTACATTTCTATGATTCTATGATTCAATGATACTCCAGCATTAACCTGCAAGCTGCCCTCAATTCGAAAGGAAATTTCAAAGGGATGGTCCAGAATGAAATTGTTTAAATTTGATTTATAAAAGGCTGAGTGCATAAATTTTTAGGCTTCATCAGAGACAATGGTTCCTTGTGCATTTGCAGGTGGTAAAATAAATATCCTGGGATTGGTAACTAGATTATTGATAATCATAAATCTTCCATATGTTGCTTTCATATAACATCATTGTTTACAGTTCTTTACCAGTAACCATACATGTGGGTAAAAAGATTTCACACTTCTGATAAAAGTTGACACTAGTGCTTAAAACTTTATACTATAATAAATCTTTTACAATGTAATCCTATGCATGTATACTCAGAACTAAGATACAGTCTATTTAGTAGAGCTTACTTCCAAGTAACCACTCAGAGAATGGCAGTATTCAAGGTGCCATAAACTTCAAAGTTGCTCTTACTGCTACATTCTCATAAGGCTACCCCTCCAACATGTAAATACTCCCAATTTACCACATATCAGTGCTGTCTAAAATACTGCTGGCATATTTCAGGAATGTAATAATCATAGGAAAGAAAGGTATGTGTCGTCTTTCCATCTCGAGGATTTTATGGTCTAGTGATCTAATCTGGCAGAAGTCTTTCCATATGGGGAATCTTGCTTTATCTCAATTTGATGCTCTAGGTTAACTTCAGGTCTGCCAGTCTCATGATTCAAAGTGACATGCTATATTTTGTTTCTGTATGCAATGAACCTATGAACAAATCCTTTAAATTCCACCATCCAAGTCCCATTTCATGACACTAGGGATGAAAATCGTCACTAATTCTTGTAAATGACAGATAAGTTTAAGACTTTCTCCCTGCTAGATGAGATTATAAGAGCTTCTGTACATTTTTCATGATTTGGGGGGCATTTTTGAACATTTGTTTGCACAAAAAATATTGTTTTTGAGGAAAAAAACTGTGTATCTTGTATAAAATACTTCTTTCAGTATGAGTTTTTTTAACATTCTTCTTTAAAAAATGACAAAATGTAAGACTAAGGTTCAACAGCTGACTTATTTTTTCCTTGTCAAAGATGAGAAACTGGCAAATGAGAAAATGTCTCAGTGTTTTTTCAATCTCTATGTGACAAAGTAAAATTTTTAGCCAGCTGTCACTACTCTTTAGCTACACTGCTAATATAAACTGATGTGGTTGTGCAACATGCTAAATGGCAGGTACAGACTGGGTTTTAAATGACTACATGGAAAGCAGCGTTCATTACAAAAATTCAATGTGTGCAGTGTTTTGCATGCGCCATATGCTAGCTACACAACCATGTTGGCCTCTGATAGAATGAATAAAAGTCAGCACGGACTGAAATAGCCTGAAATAGCCTGCAGTTGTGTGCACATATTTTATTTATGTAGCAGGACCTTTGACATACCTATAAGAATACTGTTTCACTTACAGATTTATATCTTTATCCTATTCTTCAGAAGTATTTTGTACTACATATATTTTAAACATTAAAATCATTACATGTAAGGCACAATGGAACATTTTCAAAACTGAGGGAACCAAAAGTTTTACATAAATGACTGAATTCTGTATTATTTCTTGAAATCACTCCTTATTTGGCACAAGACATATTCTAGCATAACTGTCTGCAGTTCTAAGATGGGTTAAGGCAACTACTCTCTTTAACGTATCTATTTTAATTTTTCTCATCTTTTTAAATAGATGCATCTAGGGGATAATTATGAATATTTTCGGTAGAAATTGGTATTGGCAGCCCTTTCAACTTTCTGTCATGACTCCAAATTAAGCAAACATATTGGTCCTCAAAACTACTGAGGCTAGAGTCCTGCACCCAAGAGGTGGTCAGCTTCACATTAGTTGGGTGCCTATTTACCTGGAGAGTCTACAATCCTGGACCTTGAAAAGATTCCCACTTCAAAATATTTGCCATTTAAATGAAAATATAAATCCTTCAATTCTTTTAGGCCAAACCCACACCCAGTTTCGGAAACCAAGAAGTGACCACATTGAGTTAGGAGCTGCCTTGATGACCTTGGCCCCACAGGCTACATATTACTCTGCACAACTTTACCTGGGAGTAAGTTCCACTTTAAAACAGACATATATAGAATTATGCATGTTAATCCAATCCAAGAGTGTGGAGACTTGAGACCTCCTCTTGTTTTGAACTTCAACTCCCAGAAATACCTGCCAGCATGTTCATTGTTAAGGATCTATGGGAATCATAGTCCAAAACATTAGGAAGATCAAAAATGTATCATCCCTGATTTACTCAGTGAGGCTGCTCAGATAGCACTGATATCTAGGGTTAACTTCAAATTGCTTACGCAGGCCATGCCAGTATATGGCAACATCAATTTTTGCTTCATTTACCTCACAGTTTTTGATAAGGTTTCATTACAAATAGTCTGGGGTGCATGGGTGTATATGTGGAAAAGCCAAAAGTCAAAGTTCTTAAAGAGCAGAGTATACCTGATAGTAAGTACTTTTGATATGTGAAAATATTATTTCCCCCCTTTGTTGTAATATTTACAACCAAGAGTAGCTTTAGCATTTTAGGTAATCAAGCTGAATTTGGCCATAAAATAAACATGGCATCAAGGCCCTGCATCCATTTTTTTTCAAAAGGGGCACTAAGGTGGGAGGTTCAGCAGTTGACAGCTAGCAACTCAGAAAAGTCTTTGACTATATGATCACAAACATTACAAGCAAAACCTCCAGATTATAAAAGAACTGCTTCAGTGGCCAGAGCTTGCAATTTTTGTTAAAAAAAAACTTTTAAAAATTCATTAGTATTTTGAAATAACTCATCCCATTTCTTGTTAATGGAAGAAAGATGTGTTCCTTCCTAATATATTACTAGCAGGCAATATATTACTAGCAGTTAAAAATAGTGAAAAATGACTAAACATTCCTCAAAACAACCTCCTAAAAGACATGTCTTTAGAAACATTAAAAATATAGCATTACTGGACATTATGCTATTTGTAAAAAGTAACAACATTGGTCATGACAGCACTCACAAAAATAACACATTAGAGGTAATATCATTACTTCTCATGTCAGAGATAACAGAAGAATCATGAGGCCTTCCAAATGTTGTTGGACTGGAAGTCTCAGCAGCCCAGTCAATGTTCAGGCATGCTGGCAATTGCAGTCCCACAATATCTGGAGGGATACATGCCTCCGACTTCTTTTCCATGCTCTGTCATTGGCAATTACTACCTCTGAACCTTTACTTATACTGTAATATGATAAATTCCTGAAACAAATATGACATTGTGGGTGACAAGACCACATTCATATAATAAGATTTTGCATTTAAATCAGACAAAAATCCAAGAACATACATTAGGGCAGGATATGGTCCTTTGAATGTTATTCTCAATGCTCGTACCAGCAGCAACCGTCATCTGAAAAAGTGTGCAACAGAGAGTCTACTGAATTGAAAGGCTTTGTTGATAAAACAAAACATCTTTTTTAAAAAAAGTAGCAAAGAAACATCAACGTCTTTAATTGTCACTCAGTTGCAATGGTCAACCACCGTGCTGTAAAGCTTAGTTTAAAACCTCTCTTTGGAGAACAGAAGCCAAGGTAGAACATATATAATCATGACTGTATGCTCACAGGAATATTAACAAATGGTACACAGTTGATTAAAAGCTTTTAGAAAAATCAATAGTTGCTTTCAATATGCTTCAAGTTGGTTGGTTTGGAAAACTTCAAGCATATATGTCAGCAGGTTTTTTTGTTCAAGGTGTAGTGCAGCTAGGAGTAACAATATTCAAGAAATGATCAGCAGGGATATCATCATCATCTGCTACCCTGCCTTTCTTGTTTCCTTTAAGTTTAGCTGCAATCCTTATAGTAGCTTGGAAAGGAGAATTGGGTTGGAGGGCAGAATGGATCTGTCAAGCAACCATCTTTTGAGATATCTTTGACATAAAACAATAGATTTAGGTGTGGCTTGGTTTGAAATGGGCAATTCTTTACAAAAGACCTGTTTTTGGTTTATGTGATGACTGTTTTCTTGACCTTGAGAAAAAAGTTTTTCTCCCTGGTGCTAGGAAGAAGAACTCAGTTTTTAGAGTCTGCTTCTGACTGTGATCATGGTATAAGGCCAAACTGGAAAATCATACAAGAACACCACTATGTTGCTGCATAGCTTTCATTCATTTTAACTGAATATGCCTGAGAAGACATCAGCCTAATTTTGCTAATATCGCATATCCAAATCAGCATGTTTAGCTATTCACAGCAACATCATCAAATATATGATACTTTTTGCCTCACATATTTATGAACATTATGCATCAAGAAATTATACAAATATCATGCAAAGATTTGACTCTTTCTCTCTCTCTGTTTTATTGTGCGCGCCATGTAACACATTTGAGTCACAGAAATGAAAAAAAAAACATTTTGTTGGACTTATTGGCCTCTTTATAAAAGTAACCTAAGTTATAATAAATTATTATTAATATCTTTGTAAAATATCTTCAAGCAAGATATGTCTTACTTATTTGATGCAAATATTAAATTTTCATAACCTGAAAGTAGTCCACACCAACTTAAAAGCTCTAGATTTCTGTTTTGATATTACTATTAGGAGATACTGAGACAGAGCGGGATGCAGGGAGGATAAAATTACATCTAGATGTTTGCTGATATTTAGAACTGCACATCTCAATTCACCTGATTCTTCTCCAAATCTTATTTTTTTTTCCCTCCCAGGGAGCTTATATCAGAAGGTGCCTCTATAGAACACACAAAATCTTTTAAAACTTCTCTTTAATTGAAAGGACACAATCAGGTTTTAGCATAAGGACAGTTTATGTGGAATACTAAGAGGAAATCACTGGCATTTCCCCCTTTAAAAAATGTAGGATTAAATTCTCAAAACAGATTTGTCTACTCTGAAGATTTTAGAGAGCAACAAGTACAAATATTCTGTGTGTGAACAAACAGCATATTCTTCTGGATCATGGCTCTACAGACTGTAATTTGAGATATAGTATATGAAGTTTTGTTTTCCACGCCACGCACATCAGACTCATCAGGCTAAATCCAGTGGTTTATATTATCCAGAATAGATCCACCGAATCAACTACTGAATGATTGGTTTGCATATAGGCAAGTCTTATTGATTCAATGGTACTCCTCTTGTAGGAACTAGCAAATGGATTAGCCCATCTTTCCATCAAAGGTGTTGCTCTAGTCTATGAAGTTTTAGAGTTGCAGCCTAAACTGTTCCTGATATCAGCAATCAACCTTCGGAAAGTCACTCATGTGTTACAAAAAACCATAAAAAGGAGAAGCTGGTTTGCCTAAACCAGATCTTTGTAACAGAGTATAAGTGTAGCAGGATAACTGAAGAACATATTTGTCTTATCTCTGACTTACACGCTGCTGTTATATAACCTGATCCAAAGTTCTGCATATGCTTGATGGTGCACACAGAGCATTCATGTGCATGGACACATTCCTTTCAAAAGGGAAATAGTGAGAAATCAGCCTTTCACTTATAATATGCACACACGTACACCAGGTGCCTCCAATGAAGGGAAACAAATGAAGGTCAAAGTGCAAATGTTCAAGTTCCAATAACCCTAAGAAATTACTGAACTGAAAGAGAAAAACATACAAGTATGATGTAAAATGTGATCTCTCTCTTTTCTAACATCAGCTGAACATAACTCTGAGCTTTTCTCCCATTTTCCTTTCTTTCTTTGGATAGGACAACTAGATTCATCATAAACCTCTGGATTAAATTGGTTTCCATGTGACTAAGACCCAGAAAATTAACTCTTATGAGAAACTGCTTGTTGATAATTTTGTTGTAAATATAACAAATATTTCAAGAATCCAGGTTTTTTAAAAGAATAAATCCCACTGATTTCAATAGAAGAAGTTTAAGGTATCCAACAGTCTCATAGAAACCAGTGAAATATAAAATATAAAAGTAATTAAACTCTGCTTGGAGAGTACTCATAGTATTCAATTCCGCTGAAAATCAGCCTTTTCAGTTTCCATCAGTTAAAATGGGAGAGAGCTAACGTATCTTCCAAAACTCTCTGAAATAAAAGAAATGGACTTCAGCTGGCTTTCAGGCAGTGTACCAGCATGCTCCTGAAGTAATGAAGTAACAATATGGTATCCTTCCTATTGCATTTTTCATAGTAGAATCTAACATTTGTCTACTAAATTATTTCTGTAAGTAGCTTCTTCAAATTATTCTATTTCAAGTTTTGATAGTATAAACCACCTCAGAGCGCTATGACAGTTTCAAAGGAGAATGGACCCCGCTACAGAGAACACTGCTTTTAGCCATGTGTCCAAGATGGCACAGCCTGTCGGCCCCTGCTCTTGATGTCCTTTTGTTAGTCATGAAACTCTGCAGGGAAAAAGCATACATATGTACACTTTTTACATGTTCTGAAACTTTGCACACTGCTGGAGGTGGGTGCACTTCAACTTTTCCTTGCCTATGTTCATGTATGGACATAAGCAAAGCGCCAAGGACCCGCCTGGCTTGGAATTGTGTAGCATATAAGGCCCCACTAACCCTTTGTATGCATGATGCCTCATTCTATGACTCATGAATCTATTTCAGAAACCAGTATTTTTAGCAATCTTCCCCTCAACCCCATCAACAAAGTAAAATATAACCTGGGAATATTCTTCCATAGAGAGAAACTTAAGCATTTCCAGATATGACCTTTTTTAAAAACAGCCCACAAGTGAAAGCAAGAGCAGCCACAACTCTCATGTTTTGTCTGCCAAAAGTCTCAGGTTCAGTGCCAGGTATCCAGGATCTTAGACATTAGGGATAACTCTGCCTGACACCTTGGCAAGGTGGATTGGATAAATAGTTCTCAATCTGTGGACCTATAGCTATTTTGGGTTTCAGTTCCCAGCAGTCTTCAGCCAATATGAACAATGGTCAGAGATTCTGGGAGTTGTAGTCCAAAATATCTGGGGAACCAATGGACTAGATGAACAATGAAATAGATTTTAAAAAAAATCTGACAAAGTACATGGCACCCATTTATTCCTGTGAAGGCAGGGAAGGGACCAATCCCAAAAGTCAATATCTGTATCGTCACAATGTACAGAACAGCCAGCCTTCCAGATTTTGATTCTGGCAGCAAGATTCAGTGAACATGATTTACTGCCACCATAGACCAGTCATTCATACTGCATCAGTTAACATAGTCTTGTCACTTTGGCAAGTGGATAAATTTACCCAGCGCTGCTGAAATTGCCATTAAGAACGCCTTAAAATAAAATGCACATGATTTAACAATACTTCCCAGCAATAAGACCTCTAATGGGCACAAGAGCCACTGCAACCACTACCTCTTTCTTTTTGCTTCCACCGTCTTAGCACTCACAGGAAGCTTGCAGCCTTGGCTGAAGGCAGGTGTTGTATCAGTGTT